>CM051239.1:81881853-83196727 GCA_027917425.1 Gastrophryne carolinensis | reverse complement strand
CTGGCTCCCATGGCCCTGGCAGCTGCATCTCCAGCATATTTTAGCAATGAGCACGCTTCTGCCCCCAGCCGTTCACATAAGCTGGGTCAGGAGCTTGCGCCTAATGGGAATGCGGGGTAGCTTTCATGATTGCCAAGCATTAAATGTACACAGCAAACGGCTCTGATTGGACGAGAGCTTGAGCATTGCGCTGCAGGACCAGGGAAAGGAGTTTGTTCCTTGCCCATATGTTGTCCAAATTTGGGATGCCCCATACAAAGTATAGTCAAAAGCACAGGCTTAGACAGCGTTTGCCTCTTTCACAGGAGACTTGCCAGCTACTGCCTCAATGCCCTCTGAGGTGTCCGGGCATGGCAGAACATTGATCTAATAGAACATCTCTAAAATTACCAGAGAATCCCCCCACCCCAGAGGCAGCTCACTATGGGATGCCCAACTTTAAGAGCATGTTAAGACCAGAGTTCCTCTACCCCACACAGCACTGGGGATGCCCCTGCTGCCAGCTTGGGACAGGGAAGCCCTGTACATAAATTCCTATTCAAACAACCAGTTTCTCCGAGCAGGAGAGGCACACCACACTTCCATTTACTACTCTTGAACTCCTTTTCTGCCCCACACCCACCTTCCCCCATCTGTGACCCTCACTACGGACAAGAGACCTCCCATCTACAGTCGCTGCTGGCCTATGGGCCAAGACCACAGTAAAGCCACCGAGATACAGCCAAGTGGTACTGAACTGTGAGGCCTCTTGTGCATTTCCCCTGCCTTTGCAGACTTGCACCCCACCTGCACGCCAGGGGAATCCCCTCCAGTGTGTGCGTGTCCGTACACAGAGGCCTGCCTGGCATTAACTTGGCATGATGCAAAAGGTCAGCCCCCCCCTCTCTACAGTCCAGTCAGGTCAGTGTGGTAGTTGCAATAGCTGCTCCCCAGCATCAAATAAAGCCCACCAGGCCCAGGAAGGAGCCACTGACCCAATGAACTATAAAACTCAATTTGGCTACCACTGGGCAAGATCTGAAGCCAATTGATACTCTTAACACACCCCACCATGGCAAGCCTCCACTTAGCAACAACGCTTACTAATAACTAATAGTGCAGTGGCTCCTAGGCAGTGCTCTCCCTGCTGAACAATGAACGGATCTAGGTGGTTCAGAGAATTGTGAACAAAGACATTACTATTTCTCATCAGAATCTGGTGGGGTTTGGAGATGGTGACCACTATGTACATTCTCTCAGCACCCACCAAAACGCAAAAAAAAAACTCAGGCATAATCAAGATTCTTTAGCACTTTTTAAAGCTCTATTCAAATTCACACACTCAAAATGTCTACATGCCAGCCTCTATTATGATGGTAAAGGGAAAGATTACACTAGAGCAGTAACCAGTGAAGTGCTGCAGCCCAGCTTGCAGTAGGACAGTTCAGTGAACAGTCCCTCTGCGAATGCTCAATAGCAGATTAAAGTGGACCAACACCCAGGATTTTCACTATCCTGGGTGTTGGTCCACTTCTGCAGGGCATCCTGCCCCCCAGAAAGCCCCCCCCCCCCCCCCCCCAAAAAAAAAAAAGCAGACGGACAAGCTGAGGAGGCCGCCTCTCGCACGTCCCTCTTACAGGGAGCGCGCCAGCCATTCACAAACGGCCCTGCACCGTTGGAACGGGAGAAGGTAACGTTTTGGGGGCGGGGTTCACACAGAAGGGTATCCCGAATTTCAGATGCCTGGCAGGGAGGGAGCTGATCAGCCCATGAATCATATAGATTCCCGGGGCGATCAGCGGTGGGTGTTGGTCCACTTTAAACTAGCTAACAGCACCAACCTGCAGGCGTTGTCATTACCATGGCAAAAGCTGCTCCAACTATTAGCCGTGACCCATGTTATATATAAAGACGAAGTCTGAAGAGACTTTGCTTTTAAAAACACTACCCAACCTTACAACATCCCTGGCATGCTGCCACTCCCACCTCCCTTGGGTTCCAGCAACAGTAGTCACAAGTGACCACTACTGGACCATTCAGGTTTTGTTGGCAGTCCGTCATTACCATGTGCCGCCCCCACCTGGTTGGTTGCTTTAGCACAAAAGGAGGAATAGCTCAATGCTGCCAGTGTTGGGAGATGTGACGTCTACATAGCCTTCTCCCAGCTTTCCTAAGTCCTAAGGAGGGAGAATTCTCTATATTTAAAGCAGAACAAATCCTGGGAATTTGACTTTCCTAGGTCTTGTTCTGTCCCCCCATTTGCCCAGTAAAACTCCCCTCTCCTACGGTCTAATGGTGCATGTGCAGGCTCTCGTCCAATCAGAGCCCTTTGCATTGTTTACATCATAGGCAAAGGCTCCTTCAATAAGCAGCTCCCCCCCCCCCCCCCCCCCCCCCAATAACGACTATCTGAATGGCTGGGACAGGAGCACACATGCTGCAGGGGATGAGACAGCGCATATCCCCATTGAAAAAACAAGCCCTTGCTGAAAGAAAACGTTCTGATTTGACAAGCGCCCGCACATGTGCCAAAAGAATTAAGACCAGATTCAGATTAACCCAGGGAAATCCAGCCCTAGAATGTTTAAAAACCCCATTATCACCCCCCCCCCCCCATGTGCAGCAGTACAGTCACTACAATAAAGCCTAGTTTGTGTTGAATTGCCTCCATCCATGCCACATGAGTGCACCCATCTATAGAAAACCACACTGGCAGGGTCACCAACTCAACACAAGTCTTGGCCTAGAGAGGAAGGCACACAAAATGGATGCAAAGCTCAACAGGAAGGTGCAAGTCAACCGGTGTTGCACCCAAGTCCCAAACTTTGGATTGTTGTACTAATGCAGTGACAAAAGCAGCACCGCCATCCAAACAAGCTGCCTGCATACAATGAAACACCAATTATAATGATCACAGTGTATATTCAACCAGTCTGCTCACTATATCCAGTATTTGAAAAGCAAAAAAAACTAGTTTCCACCCCACTAGTACAAAGCATTTTGGACAGCCAATCAAAGTGACAATTATGCTGCAATTGGATTTGGTGTACGTAAAATATGATGATATACACTAAACATTTGTGAGAAGGCGGCAAGAGCTTCCTAAGTTTTGCATATGCAAAATGTAACACTGCCCAGCAACCTGGGTTCCAGGGAAAATAATTTCAACCATTTCATACTAGTGAACATTTTAATGTTCATTTTGAAACGCACGGTAATGTGTATTTGTGTTCTGAATAAGTAGGAATTTACCACTTTAGAATCATCAATGCGTTCAAAGTAGACAAATGCAAATCCTCTCGACCTTCCTGTCCTCTGATCATACACGACATTGACGCCGCTTAGAGGTCCGTAACGTGAGAAAACCTCTCTAATATCCCGCTCTGTCGTATAAAGGCTCAAGCCAAAGACACCAACGCAAGTATTAGGATCTGGATTAGCCTAAAGATAAAAAAAAAGACAACATTTTAAGCCTCAAGGTCTATGAAGCCATGGTCAGTTATAAAACATTCCAGAATACATACCCTGCTACCATTGTGCCTCCTCCTGTTAGACATTGGTGAGTGACTGCGACTCCTCCTCCTCTTGTATTCTGGAGTATATGACCTGCTCTTCGATCGTCTTCTGTGTGAACGGGAACGAGACCTGGAGCGTGAATAACGTCTATGCGAACGTTTTCTGGACCTTGACCTAATTGAGAAAAAAAAAAAAAAAAAAAAAAAAAAAACACAATGAGCTAACCTAAATATGGCCAGTAACATTTGCTGCCCATAATCCCCGTGTCCCCACAAATTAAGTAAAAATCCATCTGGTGTTCATGTGGTGCAGGTGGGCAGCCAGTTAGCACACACTGCTCCATTCAGCTTCTCAACGCAGGGGACTCAAAGAAACTGAACGAACAAGTGCACTGGTGGCATCCCCATATGTCTCTAGCTGGGGACATGCCAATGCCAGCCATTCACAAATGCCTGGGCCAGTTATGCACCTAGCTAAAGGTGTAGAAAATGCACCACAGGAAAGGTGCGCAGCGATCGCCAGGGTTTCACACAGTGGGGCATCCCAAATCAGGACCTGCCTAAAGACTCCAGGGCTTGCCAAGATGGCCGCTTCAAAAAGTAGCACAAAACCTTCTCACCTCCCAGAATTTTTTAAGACTCCAGGGCTGTGTAGCCAGTTTTGTGCTGCTTTAAGACAATGCACCTCTATTATTCAAACCCAGGATTCTGTGAATTGCCAGAAATTGGGAAACATTTTTTGCCACCCAATAGACTCCAGTAGGGTTTGCACTCCATACAGAGGTTTCTGTACCCATTAGGAATAACTCATTTGGGAGCAGAAAGTAAACACTTACCGTGACTTCGACCTTGACCTGGAACGAGAGTCTGATCGCTTTGAACCCCTTGACCCACTGCGAGAACGAGACCGGCTTTCTGATTTTGCATGGGCAGCACTCTCCGCAGGCGACTTGGTGCGTGACCGGGATACCTAACAAAGGAGAATAGATTATAAAACTGAATATGCTTAACACATGCCTGCCTGGCAGTACTTTAAACATGGATAAATGGACCTGGAAAACAAATGGTTAGCTTTAATAAGATTTTACCTCCTGAAGGCTGCATTTACCCCACTTCTTTCCCACTAACTGTGCCCTATCTGGAAACTTAAGATCATGCAAAATAATTAACTTGATTATACAGACACTGGAACATAAACCATACATTTACTTAACCTAGGACCCATTCATTCTTCCAGATCTTTTAATTCTACGCCACTCTTGCTCTTAACTTTTCTTCATTCTTCATTAAATATTTTTATTTTTTCATTTTTTCAACTTCGTGTATTCTTCCCCAATTCAACCAATTCATTAAAGCCTTAAACATATTCAGCTTCTATCTGAACAGTCTTCTGTTCAATTTTTCCCCCAAAAGATTTTTCTGATCTTTACAAATTTTCATTAGCCGCCTTCTATCTTGCATTTTCTCTTCAACCTTCTTGAAAAACACTCTTCAACCTCTTCTTGAACATTAACCTTAATGAAAAAAGAACATTTAGTATATATTTAAGCAGATCGAGACCAAATACTCTTCTGTGGCACTGAAATTATGAAAAGCCAGCAGGGAGTATATACAGTCTGTTTACTAGGAAAGGTTACTGAATGACCCTGTCCAATAGCTAATCCCTACTCTAATTAGAGCCTATTTAATTATACTAGGTTTTAACTTGCCATTAAATGGCCTCACACACTGGAACTAGTCAAACACTAAACAACCTCCATCTAGGTCTAATTTCCACCAAGTAAAAGCTTGCCCTGAGTGAAATATTGGGGGTGGGGGTTCAGCCCATCTTTTGGAGGAGGAGTTGGTATCCCACCAGCATAAATAGCCAAACAGTAACTGTCCTGAATCAAGGGGCAGTGGGTAGACCCAAGCTATGCCGTTCCCTTAAAGGGAGGAGAGAGAGAAGGAAATACTCTGTCTCTCCTGTTCAAAGTCAGTCAAAAGAGCACCAACAAAAAATAAAGCTGCATTATAAACCATGGTTCACAATGCAAGCCATCACACCAAAACAAAATGAGGATCCCTGTAGGCAGAAGAGCATCAAAAGGAAAGCGATATACCACTATATACCCCGACAGGTGAGCATCAGGAGCAGGGTTCTTAATTCCTCTACCTCCATAATCCCTTGCAATTTCTTGGTGGGCAGAGCCACCTGTCCAGCAAACCTCATAGGCTGTAGGTGGTGGAAGCAGGCTGATCCCAGGCAGGGGTGGGACAGTTTAGGGAACCTCCAGTCTTATTTGACAGGAATGACCCTTTAAGACCACACAAAAAAGAAAATGCAGGGACACAGACAACTCATGTCTTAGCTGATCAGTTCATACCCAATGTTCTTCTTGCAGCACATCGTGGAATGTCAAATCTTGCACCAATAGTCTATGGGGGAAAGGGAAGGGGGGGGGGCACCCCAGTTAGCTTTACCAAGTAACGGTATTTTCAATAGTCCTGGACAGCTAGCCACTCACTTCCTCCCCCTAAACAGGAAACAATCTGGAAAAATCCAAGACCAAGGGAAAAAGAGAAGAAGTAGCACCCATGCAAGCTAGAATAGATATGAAAAAAAAAATGGGAGTGGGCTGTAGGTATGTCCTTCTGGAGGATTGGAAATATTGTTACCGGTAAGACCAACTAGGGTTTACCCCAAGGACGCCTAGCCACAGAAGGCAAGCTACCTTGGGGTGGGCAGACTGCCTGGCCATGCTTCCACAAGTCCACCTTGTAGTGTCTCAGGAAGGTGTGGTGAAGACCAAGTGGCGGCCTTTTCCTTTAATGGAGAATCAGATTTCTGGCATCTAGAAGCTCGAAGGACATGTCCTGATCTGGGGGACTGGGTCAACAGAAATAGTCCTGGGGCCCAAAGAAACAATTCCAGACAGTAACCCTCCTGAATAGTTCTTAAAATATAGAGGTTTTGGAAAATCTCCCAGGCAGGGGGCAAAAAAAAAAAAAAAAAAATCCCCCCCCCCCTCCCACAGGATGTCCAGACTGAAGCTTGGGTACTTGGGATGAGCTAAATGAAGGAATCCCTTTTCCCCTGGAGATCTGTCAAGATTTTCCAATGCCAGGCCTCTTGATCGCTCACTGATAATACCTTGGATTCCTGTCATCCACCCTCTAAAGGGGGCCCCTTTTAATCAAACATTTTTATTCCCGAAGAACAAGAAAGAACCGAGTAGAACTGTGCAAAAAAAAAAAAAAATTCAGTTGAAGGGAAGCTCATGAAGGTGCGACTTAGATGCCTGCTATCCCTGCCATGTTTTGAGCCATAAAGCATGCCTGGCACTGTTAGAGAGTGCCATGCTTTTCACATTTGCCCTGATTGCTTCCGCAGAAGCGTCCACAATAATAGATATGGCTTTAGAGACAAAGGCAAGACATTTTCAAACTCTCCCTCCCCCCCCAGGGGCTCCCCAAACAGTCACTACCGAGACTGTCAATCCACGTCTTTAAGACACGGTTCACACAGTCCATAGCAATTAAAGGCTTTAAGAGAAAGGAATCAGTGTCCCAGTCTCTAAGAAGAATATCTGCCCGTTTATCCATAGGATCTTTTAAAGACCCCATGTCTTCAAAGGACAGGTCAGACCTTAGAGAGGTTAGGGAAGCATCCACTCTGGGAGCCTTAACCCAAGGCGCTATATATCTGTTCCTCAAAGGGGAACCTGCGTTTTAAAGATTTTGGGAAGAACCACCTGGCTTCTGTGTTTCTCCACTCCCCTGAAACCATCTCTTTGATAGAGTCATGGATTAAAAAACCTAGGCGTTTTAGGATCCTTAAAGTGGACCATCACCCTCGGGTGATCGGCCCGGGAAAGATCACCTGCCTCCTCCGCGGGACATCCGAGATCGGGATGTCCCGCGGGGTGAAACCCCCCCAAAACCCCCTTACCTTAGTTTCGGCGGCCGGCCGCCGCCTCCCTCGCGCCCCTGCGCTGGCCGTCTGAATGGCCGGCGCGGGGGCGCGCGCGTCAAGAGGGACGCGCGGGAGGCGGCGGCGGAGGAGCCACGGACAAGCGGCTGTCAAATCGCTTGTCCGTCGGCGCTGAGAGCGGGGAGAGGCGAGTTGTTTCACACAGCGGGGCACCACCGAAGTGGACCAAGACCCAGGATAGTCAAAATCCTGGGTGTTGGTCCACTTTAAAATTGATAAGGAACCCTTAAGAGACAAAGGTTGGTCTGGGTTTCAATGTTGTGTAGCGTGATATAGAATGAGATGAGACGTGTCTCCTAGCACATACCTGAATCTAGCACTGCCAGCTGCCTCCATTATAGCCGATTGTTCTGTGTGGCAGGAGTGAATAGCCAACTCTTCTCCATCCGATGCTCTCGCTCTGAGAGGAAAACCAGGGATCGCCCCAGGTGACCCCCCCCCCTGCTTCCAGACCCCTGGGAAATCCCAATGTCCCCTGGATAAGCTGCGGTAAGAGCCCAGAGGGCAGGTAAAAACTGACGAAGCTTGGCTTTGTATGAAGCAAATGTGCTTTCCATTCCCCTTACAGGCACTCCCTCCCCTGCACCATTAACCACCCCAGGGTAAAGAACTTACCGAGTCCTGGGAAGCTGATCCCTACAGGTTATTCCAGTTATCGCCCAAATTTATAAGCTTCAGTGATTAGTTCGCAATTCATTCTGTGGAAATGGTCCATAATTTTATGACCAACCCCAAAGTTGTTGGTAAGGCCTGGAAGGGGGCAGGGGACTGTCCATGCACGCTGGGAGCTTATGTTGTGGCACGAAAAGCCCTAAAGTGTATTAATCACCAGAATTTTCACGATTCTGATATTCTTAGTATAGTAGTATACTTACACTTGGGTATTACTCCGCCAGATGGCGCTGGACTGCAAAAACATCGAAAATAGGCTCCTCCCAGCCCCTCACATACCCAGGGACCTCCCACAATCCCCAGATCTTCTCTGCAGACTGGACTGCGAAGGACAAGAAGATGGCTCTCTTCTCGCAGGTGAGCGGGGCTATTAGCCTGCGGCCCTGTAGGACTATTCCCACCCGTTCCATTAGTAATGGTCGGGTGACGGTAGGCAGCACCGATGTCAGGTGGTTAGGAGCGCTGCTCCACCGCAATCCCCCCCCAAAGGGTAGGTGGTACAGGCATATGGTGAGCCTCTTTGGGATGCCCCTCCCGCACTATTGTCCCTTGCCCCCGTCTATGGGTGGGTCCTGTTAAGTGGCCGCTGTCCTCCCTCGCTCTCCTTGTAGCCCTTGGGGACAGGGGTGTGTATGTGTATTGGGCTTTGTGCTTCACTATATTGTATTATGCTTTGTGTCAGTCGCCGCGCCGACTTGCTGTGTCTTAAAATTGCCGCCGCGCGCTTCCACTGTGTTCTGCGCTTGGCGGCGGCGTCATTGGGCGCTTGTCACATGTATGGCTTTGCGCTCTGGGGGGCTCTTTTGGCACGTTCCACGTCACTGTCCCTGCGGCCTGCCCCTCGGTGTACCCGATGCCATTTTTTCCTGGTTCCGGCTGCTGTGTGACGGGCTTCTACCTGCCACGGTCCGTGAGTGCTCTCGCGGGCGGCTATATTACCATTATCTATATGTCCACTTACGGCTCCCTTTGCTTATGTCTTTCAGACGGGCCGAACCCTCTTGGCCCTACTCCCTCTATTTAGTTAATTAACTTGTGAGGCCTAGTGTTAATTACTCCCACTTCCCTAGCGGGTTACTGGGGCATCCCGGGTTGCTTTTATAGCGTGCATCCCCATCGGCCTATTGTGCCGCTATAATCACCATATGGAGGCGTCTCAGGATAATGTGCTCGTGGTTCCTTGGGGACAAGCCCGGCAGTGTGTAGCTTGTGGGGTGTCCCCTATTAGCGCTGATAATGCGCGGGTCTGTGTACCTTGTGCCCAGCAGGTGCTTGCGCTGCAGCATGGTTTTCCAGTGGCTGGGCCTGCGCCTCGTTTCACTTCACCTACTCCAAGCTTAAATCTCACTCCCACTAAGTTGCATACAAGTGGGGATTCTCAGCCTAATGAGTCTTCTAGACTGGCTAGTGTTGAGAAGTTGATTGCCAATACCTTGGCGCGTAAGGCCTCTGCAAAAAAGCGGCACTTAACGCCTGATGTCACTCTTTTCCCTATGGAAGCTGATGAGTTTTTGGAACTGTCTGGCTATACCCCTTTGGAGGAAGGGGAGCTATTCTCTGACTCAGGGTCATCTGATGAGGCCCAGGGGTCATAATGATTCTGGCTCTGACCCCTGGGCCCCAGATGATACTGATAGACTGTTGCCTCAGATTTTTGAGGTTCTGTCTATTTCTCCCCCTGTTGCGGCCCCCAGGCAAAAGGGGGAACTTTTTCATACTGCTAGGTCACACTTGGAATTTCCTGAGCAAGCCCATTTTAAATAACCTTGTGCTCAAGGAATGGCAGCGCCCAGCAAGAGTTGGTATAGGAAGTATCCCTTTCCTGCTGATGTGGTGAAGTGTTGGTCATCCCCTCCTGAGGTGGATGCTCCGGTCCTAGGGTTATCTAACACCCGTCATGCATTCCCCTGACTACTACGCTGCGGGATGCTGAGGACCGGCGCATTGATCAGCTGGCGTCCCATGCCTTTGCGTGTGTGGGGACGGCGCTGCGCCTGGTCTGTGCCTCTGCCATTACGGCTGTGGCTATTAGGACCCTGCTTAGAAGTATCCTAGATGGTGCCCCCGATGATGTGTCTAAGGAGGAGTTTAATGCACTCTAGTTGTGATGTTTTTGTGAATTTTGTCCTCTGCCTTGGATGACACCATTGGAACGTGTGGCAGAACCTCTGCCCTTGTGGTGGCTATACGCCGCTCGGTTTGGCTGCTCCAGTGGGCTACTGACAACGCTGCCAAGAAAGCCCTCACTGGTTTTCTCTTCAAAGGACTACGCCTGTTTGGGGACCGCCTGGACCTGTTTGTTAAGGGAGGCAGGTTACCCCAGCGCAGGCAGCAGTCTCGGGGTCAGGGCTCCTTTTCCTCCCCCTACCGTGGTGCCAGACAGGGGAGGGGGTCTCCCTTACCGGGGCCCGAGATTTCTGGGGTAGGGGCAGAGGACGTGGACGCCCTGGCTCATCCTGGGCCTCCAAGCCCAAGTCTTCTCCCAAGCGTCCTCAGGCATGAAGGGGCGCCCTCACCCATCCGTGTGTGTGTGTGTGGGGGGGGGGGGGGCTTCAGCACTTTGCTCACATCTGGAGGCTTCAGGAGGTAGCCTCCTCTGGTTACAAGATAGAGTTTGCTGCCTGGCCGGCCCCAAGATTCATCAGATCCCGGATTTCTCAGAACCCTGTGTCAGCTCAGGCTCTAGTGCTGGCAGTGCAAAGCCTTCTGGAGCTGGGGGTCATCTGTCAGGTCCCCTTACGAGAAAGGGGCAAAGGATTCCAACCTTTTTACCGTGCCCAAAAGAGATGGGTCAGTCAGGCCCATCCTGGACTTTAAGATCCTAAACAAATTGTCAGGTGCTTTTGCATGGAAACTCTGCGCTCTGCCATCAGTTTTTCATGGACGTCTGTGGACATCAAAGATGCTTACCTTCATATTCCTGTATTTCCAGGTCAAAGGCTCCTCAGGTTCGCTCTGGAGGATCAACACTACCAATTTGTGACATTGCCTTTTGGTCTCACTTCAGCTCCCAGGGTATTCACCAAGGTGCTGGCAGGAGTGATGTCTCTGCTCAGGTTTCAGGGCATCTGCGTGCTGCCCTACCTGGACGACATTCTCATCACTTCCCAGTCTCTACATCAGGCAGAGTTGGATACTCAGCTGGTGGTGTCCACCCTGG
Source organism: Gastrophryne carolinensis (assembly GCA_027917425.1). Classification (NCBI taxonomy): domain Eukaryota; kingdom Metazoa; phylum Chordata; class Amphibia; order Anura; family Microhylidae; genus Gastrophryne; species Gastrophryne carolinensis. The sequence continues at coordinate 83,185,428 of CM051239.1, read as the reverse complement.
AGTCATTTGGCTGGGTGATCAACCACCCCAAGTCTTCTCTGTCTCCCTCCGTGGTGACTTCATTCCTGGGAATGAATCTGGATACAGTTCAGGCAAGGATTATTCTTCCTCAGCAGAAGGTGGACAGTCTGATTGCACAGGTCCAGTTCCTGCTATCTTGTCATCATCCATCAGGCAGGGAATGCAGCTGGTGGGCCTGATGGTGGCGCGCTTCGAGGCGGTCCCTTATTCTCAGTTCCACTTGAGGCCTCTGCAACTCCACCTCTTGTCAGTATGGGACAAGGACCCTGCGTCCCGGGACCGACTTTGCACTTTCAGTTCCTGTATGTCTTCCCTCCAATCCCCCTACTGGGCAGGGTTCTACGCAAGATTGCTCTGGAAAGGGTGCCAGCAATTCTGGTGGCCCCCAGGTGGCCAAGAGTGTGGTTCAAAGACGTGGTACAGCAGGTGGTAGATCAGTACACTCTGCCCTTGGTGCCAGATCTGCTCACTACGTCATCCCAATTTACAAACTCTGGCTTAGACGGCTTGGCTGCTGAAACCTCCATCTTGATGGAGAAGGGCTGTCTTCCTCGGTTGTGGATACTTTGGAAGAGGAAGACTTCTTCCTAGCTTTAATCATTTATTACAGGGTTTGGCGTGCCTACATTGACTGGTGTGAGTCTAAGTCTCTTCCCTGTCGTGTGTTCTCTATTCCCAGGATTCTGGAGTTCCTGCAGCATGGGTTGGAGATGGGGCTCCAGCTCAGTACTCTGAAGGGTCAGGTTTCTGCCCTGGCTATTTTCTTCCAGAAATCCTTTGCTCAGCACCCTCTGATCAGGACTTTTTTCCAGGGGGTCACTCATGTGCACCCCCCACATAAGCCTATGGTGCCTGTTTGGGATTTGAACTTGGTTCTGTTAGCCTTGCAGGGTGCTCCCTTTGAACCTGTGCAGGATGCTGCCCTGGCCATTCTTACTCTCAAAGTTGTCTTTTTGATGGCTATCACCTCTGTTAGGCGTGTGTCTGAGTTGGCGGCGCTCTCCATCCAGTCCCCCTACTTTGAGAGACACCAGGACAAGGTGGCGTTCCGCTTCAAGCCAGACTTTCTGTCTAAGGTGGTGTCTGCCTTTGATTTGAATCAGGACATTGTTCTTCCGTCATTGCGCCCTAATCCTAGTAATGCTAAGGAGAGGGTCTTGCATTCTTTGGATGTGGTTAGGTGTGTGAAGTACTATCTGGTGGCTACTACACCTTTCAGGAAAACTGATGCTCTTTTTGTGGTCCCTTCTGGTCCTAGAAAGGGTTTGGCTCCTGCCAAGACTACTATCAGCAAATGGATCCGTCAGGCTGTGATTCAGGCCTACTCTGCTAAGGGGGAAGAATCCTCCCTTCCGCCTTACTGCTCATTCTACTAGTGCTATTGGTGCCTCTTGGGCTTTTCAGCACCAGGCTTCTGTTGAACAAGTTTGCAAGGCCGCTACTTGGTCTTCTGTTCATACCTTTTACAAGGTTAATGTTAGGGCCTCAGCTGATGCTGCTTTTTGGCCGTGAGGTTCTGCAGGCGGCAGTAGTATGACCTGTCTACTGTTACCTTTGGGGATCCCACCCTACTTTATGGACACTGCTATTAGAGGTCCCGAGTTAGTATTCTATCTGGAGCAGTTTTGGTCCCCCTTTAAGAACGGGCAACATAGTAAAACTGGGGTAAAAAAAAGCATAATTTAAATTAAACCTGTGGGGATAAACAAAAAGGCACAACCTCTCCCTTGGGCATCCTGGCCTGGCTGCAATCAGCATTGGAATCGCTGGGCTAATTGCACTGGACAGCGAGTAACTTCCTCAGCACCAGGGAAAGGGGGTGGGGGTTCTGTGTTTGGACATCCACGTTAAAGTGGACCTTGCCCCTAGGGGCACTAATCTCACACCATTAGTGAGCCCTCTGATAGAGACATAAAATGGTAGCACATATGCAGCATCCACGCCCTTTCCAACAGGAGACACCTTCACTCCAGTGTTCAGCTACTTCCTGTCCTCAGACTTCCATGCCCAATTTTGGCTTCCTACAGAGCTATAACTAGAGATGCATTCCAAATCAGGATCTCCGAAGCAAAAGATCAAAATTAATTCGACTCGGCATCACGATTTGGGATCTGTGTGAAAACATGTGAACTCCAGTATAGTGAATAGTCTAAATAGTGGCCATTGGGTGCTAATGCACATGGATTTCTTGCTCCGCATTTTTCCCTTCCGTGCACTTGTGAACACCACATTCCATGAACACACCAGTGAATAAACACCATATTAGTGATTACACACGTGAAATCACATACAGAGGGCACGCCAGTGAATAAACACTATATTAATGATTACACACAGGTGAACAACATTAAGGGGCAGTGAAGTGCACACTGGGTGCCCGGGAAGCAATTGGGGATTAGGTGCCTTGCTCAAGGGCACTTCACTCATGTCCCATGGCTGGGAATCGAATCACCTTCTAGCCACAAGCCCAATTCCCTTACAAGCAATCTAGCGGTGCATGCCACAGCTTTTCCTAGGCCAATGTGCTGACAGCCATTTTGCTGAATGTGGGAATGCATGTTAGCCAGAGGAAAACAAAGGATACTAGCTGCCCTCGCTCTCTATGCCAGGTGCTGAACTACAGCCAAAATATCTTTAGGATGCCATAATCAGACACGGAACTATGCTGGGGGACAGTTGTGCACAGTAATAAACGACGTCTCTATTCGGAAAAGTTGTGTGCCGCATTGATGCAATACGAGATCAGCTCATCACCTTGAGGACATCATAACTGCACAAAAAAAATACAAACACACCTCTGAATATTGACTTCCCATTTAGGATTGGCAGCCCCCCCCCACGGGTAAGGTACATGAATAGGCAGAGATTCTCATCCTCTCCACTCCCTGCACGCTTACTAACACAGCCAGCTCTGAGTAGTGAGCAGCAGCATGTAGCCAAGTTGGTCTGGCAACGAGACTGGCCATCGCCCACATCTCATACAATCTGAACAATCCTGCCATGTCTATGTACTATTAAAAGTAAGTCCAGTCATTTTTTTTACCTGTCCCAAGTCAATTTAGCATGTATGATTAAAGACGCTAAGGACTACGACATGTTTAACCCGTGGCCCGACTTGCTATGGGTTAAGTGGAGGGACAGGGGGTTAAAAGTTTGCACATAATATGAGGCACGGTAAAGACTACTGATGAAGGAGAAGAGTATTGCTAAATAGGAAGCGGTATGGAGAAACATGTGCAACAAAACCTGAGGTGAAGTCTAACAGTTTTGGACTATCCTGGGTTTTGTTTCCTTCCTTCGCCGTGTGAAACCCCCCAGGTCGCCCGAACAAACTCACCTCTTCCCGGTTCTACGTAGCATGCACGACCACTCGACAGCGCGCTCAGGCCCCTTCGACCAGGAGCCTAAGACAAGCGGAGCCGAGCGCGCTGGGGCCCGTGCCGGCCATTCCCAGATGTCTGGCACGAGCACACACCATGCTAGAGGGGTATCAGGGATGCAGCTGCGACTCGTAGCGTTGGACCAGAAAAGGAGAGTTTATGGGCGAATTGGGAAGTTTCACAGTGGGGCATCCCAACTTTAGATGCCCTGGGGAGGGAATAAATCTGGCCCGATCTCTTCTGTGTTTTGGTCCACTATAATGTTATATGTTTAGCATTGGTAGGCATTTAGATGGGTTGAGGGGGATAAGTTATAAATATGCAACCTATATATTTCAGGTAATCAGCTTGTGCATTGGTAGCATGTGGCGATTGCTACATATAAATACAGTGGAAGGAGATACCATGGTTAATACATGTGCTGTAGTTTGGGGTTATCCTGATTGTTTAAAATCTTTGTGATGCTATTCAAAATGATTAACTCTGAACCTAGTCTCGCAAGGGCATGGCTCTCTCCGCTATAGTATCTTGTACTCAGAATATCCATTGTCAACTCTGTAAAACTGCATTTGAAATAGTATATGTACCGTATGTTTCTACCCCGTCTGTAATTACTACTTTGTAAAGCGCTACAGAAGATGATGGCGCTATATAAACAAACAATAATAAACCCCACGACCAGTTTCCAAATCTCTTACAGAAAAAAACTAAAAACAATTCTTAACAGTTCCTTGTCCAGTAACGCGACTTGGCTGCCACCAGTCACGGGGGTCGGGGGTCACATTCCCGGCCGAGGATCGAGAAACAGGTAAGAATTGCAGGCATTCTTAGGGGCCTGATACCTGTCTGAATGTGGCCGGACCAACACCCATTAGCGGGAACCGGGTGTGGGTACGCTATAAAAGGCTGAGCACCCTTGGGCTATGTTAATCGCTGTACAATGCGATATATTGTAGGTACATGGTCACTGGAGGCAATCACAAGGTAACAACCTCACCAGGGCCCATGCAGTCGAGGGGGCCTCTCGTTGATTGATGCGGTCTGTGTGCACATGGGATTCATGTAGAGAGAAAAGCACCATTTGTATGCTCAGTAGAGCGGCCAATTTACAGCAGAAATGTTCCTGCATGAATAACGCAGTGCCCGTTTTAATGGTTGCACCTGGGCCCCTTAGTAAATGCCTTAAATTATAAATAACTATGGGCGATTTGGTCCATCCGCACTATGGCGGCGCGCCTGCTCAGTTTATGGAGCCAGCTATTGACGGCCTGGCCGTTCGCAAACGGAGCCATCTTGCCCCAGCCAGACAAAGCAGCCGCCGTCCTCTGATACAGGGAGTGCGGCCGCCACACCCTGGCTACAGCCGCTCAAAACACAATACTCACTTTGTTCTCGAAGGTATTTCCCTCCGTGTCGCTCATGGCAGCGGCCTTGAAACCACAGCCGGACGGCTAGAAAAACGCGGCAACAGATAGGCGGTTGGCTCCCGACGTGCTACAGCTGCTCAGCGCGGCCTTCCCAGTATGTGCGCGGCGCCCGCTCCACCACGTTCCTCTCAGCCAGCTGCTGTTTCATAAAATGGCGGCCTCTTCTTCGCCTTCTTCTCGCGGTTCATAAGGCAGAGCTGACGATGGGCGGGGCTACAGGACCCACCGGCGGCTGGGAGCGTGACGTCATCGCCGCTGAGCGCCTTGTTACTGGGCAGCTTAGAGGCGCGGGCTGCACGCCTTCTCATTGGCTGGATTCACTTGCTAAACTTTAGCTACACCTATGTATGTGGTGGCCCCGATCCCAGCCGAAAGGTTACACTATATCATCAGGAGTGGGCAATTATATTTTCCATGGGGCCACACGAGAAACTAAAAATATTGTGGAGGGCCAGACCAAAAGGCTGAACTCAATTCTGCATAATATTAATTGTATTTCTTTGTAAAAAGCAGTAAATAGCATTGTTTGTGACAAGCTGGTGCAAGTATATGTTATAGTTAAACAATGAAAACGTGAGGGTGCCTTACAAAAAAATGTATTAAATAAATCACATTTTGTGTGTCCAGTTGATAATTGGGATGCCCCAGAGGCATGATGCCTGTAACCAGCCATGGATTCCTTCACACTCCAAAGGGCTGGGTTACATGGGTTTTGGTCTGCTTTAAAACATCATGACCAAATCAGGTTATGATGGATTAACTCCCCTCCTTTACATTATTATTAAAGTAACACAGCACTGCTCACACTTTTTCACAATGTGAAAAATTGCGGATTCCCTCACATAAAGCAGAACAAAACCCAGAGAGGCCACTGGTCTTCCCCCTGGAAATCCCAGATCGGGATGCCCTACTGTGAAACCCTTTTTACTCAGTAGCACTTGCACTGCGGCTGCCTTTGAATACTTACCTATACATCCTTTGGCAGCATTTATTTTGTCCTATATACACTGCGGCTTCTGCCGCCGTTTTGTTTCTAGCTGAGCCTGGAACTCCGCCAGAAAGAGCCGAAGGTTTTGGCATTTAGATGACAGCTGGAGGCGGGTCCAGGAGGCAGAAAGACCCGAGTGAGCCTGGCGAAAAAAGCCGAGCTCATCGAGTGATTCACTCGGAGACTACCGCCTACGTTCTCATACAGATAGAGGAGAACGTCACTTTGGATTTCTCAATACCTCAGCGGATCGGCTGAGGACTACCAGGGGAGGGGGACCAGCCACGCATCCTGGAAGAAGATGGGTGAGTGCCTCTCTCTTTTTCTAAATTTTGCGTCTTTCCCCGAGCCCCTGTGCCTTTTAAAAAGTTGTACATTGACAACGAAACGCGTTAGGCAGTAGGCGCGGGAAAGCCTTTTTACTATTCATCTTGACTGGAGGGCCTTACCTACCTACTTCTCATTAGCGGCCGCAGTGGAAGTTTGTTTGGGGACACCTACAACCAATTGATATGTGCTTTGGATTCACAGTCTTCTTGTAAATGCATCTGCATTGTTAGAATAAATCTTTTCCTTTATTCCAAGCGGGGTTGCACTAGATGTCTGTTTATGTTTTGCTCCATCTATGTTCTGCGGATTCAATGACATTGCCGGGCAACCAGTCGGCAGAGGCTGAGAGTGATATCTGAACCATTGGTGTTTTCAGCGGTGCATTGTTTCTGTACTCATTCAAGATCCAATCGTTATATGCATCTATTTATTTTGGAATTGGTTAGAGTATTCTTGAGAGGTGGTGGGCACAATAAAAGGTGTGCATGCACAGCAGGACTCTCTTTCATCTCCATTGTCTACAAGATTGTGACCTAAGAGAAAATCTGCTCTGTGCCTTATCATAGACATAGCAACATGAAAAATGGCAGACTCCCTTAAAGCGGAACAAAGCCCGGATCCGGGATGCCCAGGTGGAAGACCAGTGGCCGCTCTGGGTTCATTTCCACTTTAAGAGGGAGTCCACCATTTGTCAAGTTGCTACTAAGTAACAAGGGTTTCACACAGTGGGGCATCCTAATCTGGGATACCCAGGGGGAAGACCAGTGGCCGCTCTGGGTTTTGTTCTGCCTTTTTTCACGTTGCTACTGAGTTAAAAGGGTTTCAAAAAGTGGAGCATCCCGATTTGGGATGCCCAGGGGGGCCTTGGATAAAAGGCTGTGTGAAACCCTTCCCACCTTGCAGCATGGTCCCCCCCACCCTCCCAAAGGCATTGGTCTGGCCAGAAATGGACTACGAGAGCCAGGCGCTGCGTACAGCATGTAACACATTTGGGGTGGACTACAAGTGCCAGCAGCCTGCGATGTGAGGCACAGACAAGTGGCTGGAGTACCTCTATCTCATGCCACACAGTACAGGCCAAGGGCGGGAAGAGAAACTCTGCCCACACCCAAACCTGCAGGAGGGAGCTGGCCAATAGGACAGCAGGCTCTAATCCACACCCGCCCCAGCTACATTATATTCACTACAGAGGGGCAAAAATAAAATTCTGTGATTACTCACCTGTAGAATTGGTATTATACGTATACAGAATTGGTATTATACGTATACAGCACGTCCTGTTCCAGAATAATCCTTACTCATGGGTAATACATCCTCTAGATGGCGCTGGACTGCAGAGACAGAAAAGTAGCTCTTCCCGGCCCCATATATACCAGGGACCTCCCACAAATTCCCCAGTATTGAAAAGCAGTAAAAATGAAGCCGGGAGAACTATAACCCTTATCAATATTGAACATAAGAACAATCACCATAAAGAGGTAGCTAAAAATAATGATAACAAGGGTGAGGTGGAACAGGTTGTGCTCTATACGTATAATACCAATTCTACAGGTGAGTAATCACAGAATTGTATTATTCTAAGTATACAGCATGTCCTGTTCCAGAATAATCCTTACTCATGGGACATCCAACAGCAGTGTCCGTAAGGTAGGGTGGGAAACCCAAAAGCAACAGCAGACAGTTTAAACCACTGCCGCCTGCAGAACTTTGCGACCAAAGGCAGCATCAGCTGAGGCCTTAACATCAACCTTGTAAAAAAGTATGAACAGAAGACCAAGTGGCGGCCTTGCAAACTTGTTCAACAGAAGCTTGGTGCTGAAAATCCCAAGAGGCACCAATAGCATGAGTAGAATGAGCAGTAAGGCGGAAGCGAGGCTCCTTCCCCTTAGCAGAGTAGGCCTGAATCACAGCCTGACGCATCCACTTGCTGATAGTGGACTTAGCTGGAGCCAGACCCTTCTTAGGTCCAGACAGGAGCACAAAAAGAGCATCAGTCTTCCTGAAGGATTCCTGACCACATCCAAAGAGTGTAAAACCCTCTCCTTAGAGTTACTAGGATTAGGACACAGAAAAGGCAAAACAATGTCCTGATTGAAGTAATAGCCACCAAAAAGACCACCTTAAGCGTAAAAATGGACAAAGGGGCCCCCTGCAAGGGCTTGAAGGGAGACCCCTGCAGGGTAGATAAGACCAAGTTCAAGTCCCAGACATAGGCTTACGTGGGGGACGCACGTGAGTAACCCCCTGGAAGAAGGTCTTGACCAGGGGATGCTGAGCAAAAGATCTTTGGAAGAAAATGGCCAAGGCAGAAACATGACCTTTCAGTGTACTAAGCTGAAGACCCAGATCCAAACCATGTTGCAGAAACTCCAGAATCCTAGGAATAGAAAACACACAACAGGGAAGTGACTTAGACTTGCACCAGTCAATGTAAGTACGCCAAACCCTATAGTACATGGAAGAAGAGGACCTTTTCCTAGCCCTGATCATAGTATTAACAACAGAGGCAGACAGCCCCTTTTCCATCAAGATGGAGGTTTCAGCAGCCAGGCCGTCAAAGCCAGCATTTGTAAATTGGGGTGGCGTAGGTGCCCCTGAGTGAGCAGATCTGGAACCCGGGACAGGGCGTACTGATCTGCCAGCTGCACGATGTCTGCGAACCACACTCTTCTTGGCCAACAGGGGGCCACCAGTATGGCTGGCACCCCTTCCTGAGCTATCTTGCGCAGCACCCTGCCCAGCAGGGAAAACGGGGAAAAAACATACAGGTGTTGAAAACTCGTCCAAGACATTGCTAAGGCATCCATGGCTAAGGCCAGAGGATCCTGGGACAGAGACAAAGACTGGAGGCTTGTGATTGTGACGGGACGCAAACAGATCCACATCCGGCTGACCCTAGCGGTGGCACAGGGAGCGAAACACCCTGCTGCTGAGGGACCATTCTCCCAGACGAGAGGTCCCCCTGCTCAGAGAGTCTGCCTCCAGATTCTCCACCCCCGGAATGTACACAGCCGAGATGCAGGGACCATTGTCCTCCGCCCAGGACAGAATCATAGACACTTCCCTGAGGGCCCTCCTGCTCCGGGTCCCTCCCTGATGATTGATGTAGGCAACCGCCGTCTGGTTGTCCGAGCGGACCTGAACAGCCCGACCCCGAAGGTGTGGGGTTAAGTGGGCAAGAACCAACCTGATCGCCCTCAACTCCAGAATGTTGATAGGGGTATGGGCCTCCTGAGGGCCCCACTGACCCTGGAATTTCAGGGATTTCCAAAAGCCCCCCCAACCTGTCAGACTGGCATCCGTGGTGACAGTCTCCCAGCAATGGGCCAGAAAGGATCTGCCCCCCACCAGGTTCCTTGAGTCCAGCCACCACGATAGAGACCACCTGGCCAGAGGGGACAGAACAAACACCTGATCCAAGGACACGGGGTCCCGATCCTATACCGACAAGAGGTGAATCTGAAGAGATCTCATGTGAAACTGAGCATATGGAACCGCCTCGAAGCAGGACACCATCAGGCCCACCAGCTGCATTCCCTGTCTGATGGACGGATGAGGACAAGACAGAAGGAGCTGTGCTTGCTCTTGAAGACTCTCCACCTTCTGCTGAGGAAGAAAGATCTTGACCTGAGATGAATCCAGAATCATGCCCAGAAAGGACTTCACCATGGAAGGAGACATGGAAGATTTGGGGTGGTTGATCACCCAGCGGAATGATTCCAGTGTGGACACCAGCCGCTGGGTATCCAGCTCTGCCTGTTGGAAGGACTGAGAAGTGAGAAGCATGTCGTCCAAGTAGGGAAGAATGCGGATGCCCGAGATCTCAGCATCACTCCTGCCAGCACCTTGGTGAATACCCTGGGAGCCGAGGCGAGACCGAAGGGCAAGGCCACAAATTGGTAGTGCTGATCCTCCAGAGTGAACCTGAGGAATCTCTGATGACCTGGAAAGATTGGTATGTGAAGGTAAGCATCCTTGATGTCTACAGAGGTCATGAAGTCCCCTAGGTGTAGAGAATTCACAGCGGAGCTCAGAGTCTTCATGCAAAAGTGTCTGAATCTGACAAACTTGTTGAGGCGCTTTAAATCCAGGATGGGTCTGATGGACCCGTCTTTTTTGGGAACAGTGAAAAGATTGGAATAGTAGCCTTTGCCCCTTTCCCACAAGGGCACCCGGCAGATGACTCCCAATTCCAGAAGGCCTTGGACAGCAAGGGACAGACCCTGAGCTGACAGGGGGTTTGAGCCATCTGGGATTTGATGAATCTTGGGGGCGGCCAGGCTGCAAACTATATCTTGTAACCGGAGGACACTACCTCCTGAATCCACCGGTCTGAAACATGACGCCTCCAGACGTGAGCAAAGAGCCGAAGCCGCCCCCCACCCGGATGGGTGAGGGCGCCCCTTCATGCCTGAGGGGTCTTGGGGGAGGGCTTAGGCTTGGGACCCCAGGAAGGACCAGGACGGCCACGTCCTCTGCCCCTGCCCCAAAAATCTCAGCGGGCTCCAGCAAAGGACGCTCCCCGTCCAATTCTGGAACCCCGGAAGGAGGGAAGAAAGGCACCTGAACCCCCGAAAGGACCGGGGCTGCCTTCTACGCTGAGGTAACTTGCCTTCTTTAGCAAACAAGTCCAAACGTTCACCAAAGAGGCGCAGCCCCTTGAAGGGAAAACCAGTGAGAGCCTTCTTAGCAGCGCTGTCAGCTGCCCACTGGCGCAGCCAGACCGAGCGGCGTATCGCCACCAACAAGGCAGAAGCCCTGCCACACATTCTAATGGTATCATCCAAGACAGAGAGAACATATGCAACAAATTCTTCACAACGCAGAAGAGCTCTATACTCTTCACTACCAGCATCATCAGGTGCCCCATCTAAGAGACTCCTGAGCAGGCTTCTAATAGCAACAGCCGTAATGGCAGAGGCACAGACCAAACGCAGCGCGGTCCCCACACAGGCAAAGGCATGGCAAGCCAGCTGATCTATGCGCCTGTCCTCCCCATCCCTCAGGGTAGTAGAGTCAGGGGAATGCATGACGGATGTGTTGGACAACCCCAGAACTGGTGCATCCACCTCGGGAGGACATGACCAACGTTTAACCATCTCAGCGGGAAAGGGATACCTCTTATCCCAACTCTTTGGTACCCCTGGAAGCCGGCTAGGCCGTTCCCACTCTTTGAGCACCAGATAATTAAAGTGAGTTTGTTCAGGAAACTCCAAGCGTGGTTTAACAGTATGAAACAGCTCCTCCTGCTGCCGCGGGGACCACGGCAGGAGGAGAGATATAGAGAACTTTAAAAATGTGAGCCAAAAGCCTGTCAGTATCATCTGAAGCCCATGGGTCAGACCCAGCATCGGCACCATACATCCTAGATTGTTCCTCAGATGATTCTGAATCAGAAAATAAGTCCCCCTCTTCCAGGGGGATATAACCGGTAACGTCAGAAAACTCCTCAGCCTCTATAGGAAAGAGAGTAAAACCAGGTGATAAACGCCACTTCCTAGCAGAAGCCTTACGCGGGCCAGACCCAGCAATATGTCTCTCAATGCTGGCCACCCGTGCAGCCAAATCCTGAGCCTAACTCCAATAGGGAGCCTAACTCCAATAGGGAGTTAACGCTAAATAGAGGGGGCCCTTTCACATCAGTGTGCTGCACAATGCAGTGGGAACAGTGTTAAAGTGGACCATCACCCTCCCGTGATCGGCCCGGGAATCTATAAGATTCCCGGGCCGATCACCTCCCTCCCCGCGGGACATCCGAGATCGGGATGTCCCGCGGGGTGAAACCCCCCCAAACACCCCAAATCCCCTTGCCTTGTCTTCGGCGGCCGCCGCCGCCTACCTCGCGCCCCTCTAGACGTGCGCGCGCCCGCCAAGAGTGACGCGCGGGAGGCGGCGGCGGCGGAGCCGCTTGTCCGCAGCTGTCAAATCGCTTGTCCGTCGGCGCTGGGAGCGGGTAGAGGTGAGTTTTTCGGGTGATCGGGGGGGTTTCACACAGCGGGGCACCCCGATCGGGGGTGCCCCACCGAAGTGGACCAAGACCCAGGATAGTCAAAATCCTGGGTGTTGGTCCACTTTAATGTAAAAGATAACCCATAGGTGTCAGGGGGGCCAAATAAGTATTCTGTGCCAGTTACACCATTCAGGGTGGTCATGTGGCTTTACTCCAACCTGGCCACAGAAAAATATAATTAACATTGGTAAATTGATACAAAACTTTAAAGTGGACCAAAACCCAGGATTTTGACTATCCCGGGTTTTGGTTCTTGCCTCCCCGATTCGGGATGCCCCGCTGTGTGAACCCCCCCCGGTCACCCAGTAAACTCAACTTTCCCTGGTCCTATGGCGCATGCGCAGGCTCTAGTCCAATAAGCACTCTTTGTACAAAATCGGAGTGCATGCCCGGACCAGGGAGAAGGGGAGTGGATCACCCCCTCCCCCGCACACACACACAGTGGGGTCGCTGGCAAGGTAATCAAGTGCAGAACAAGAGGTTTCACATAGTGGACCATCCCAAATCGGGATGCCGCAGGAGCATGGACCTAAATCCTAAGCTTTGGGTCCTCCTATACCTCCAAGAGAATCGGGTTGTATTTACCAAAGGCCACTATCCACACAAGCACTACATTGATCTTTGTGTACAAAAATACTGTCTTGTAACATTGTTGGATGGATACAAATGTGTAAAGAGCCACCACCCCCCTGGTTGGGCAACACTCCCATGTTACAGCTAATTAGAGTGGACCTTCACCCTGAATAAGAGCATATAATATATGTTTCCTACACCCTGTACATACAGATTGCTCACATTAAAAATAATCCTATCTGCATCTACTGCATTTTCTGAGCCTTTAAACATCTAAGATGGCGGCTCGTGGGTCATCAAGCAGCCTGCAAACAGGAAGTGTCTTCTGACTGTGTCGCTCTGCATTCTGGGATTGCTGTCCTTTCCCTGACCCCAGCTCTGCTTTGTCTGTGCAAAGCACAACTATAACCCCACCCCCTGTACTTTATCCCGCTCTCCTCTCCTCAATATGTGATGCTTCTGAGTCAAGATGGCGGTGCCCGGTGGTGGAAAAAATAATAAGTAAGTGACTAAAAATGTAAAATATATTAATTTTAGATGATGGGGAATAGTTTTTTAAGGGTTTGGGCTTTTCATTAAATCATGCTGAAGGTCCGGTTTAAGGGGTTGCTTATTAGCAACAGGTGTATAGGGGGGGAGCGGCCATATTGGCAGAAGGACAGGCTCTCATGCTTCCTGAGGGGGAAGCTGGGCCAGGAGGCGGGAAATGGCAGGCTTGGCGCAGTTTACCCTGCAGGCAATCTATAGTCAGTGTTTACTTACTTTCTCTGGTCTCCATCCACCCAGAGACGCCTCATGTGTGATGGCAACAAAGAAAGGGCTAAAGAACAATGGGACAGTGTCTTCTTGAAACCTATTCAGAAATCACTTTGCATTTCCATTGTGCGGTATTACTGTGAGGTCAGTTTGTAAATTCAACACCCCCCCCCACACACACACACACAATTGGCCTTAGATAATGTGAGGTGATTATTTGGCTAAAGTTTCACTAAGGGGTTAATTCATCAAGCCATAGCGCCAGGTAACGATTGGCAGTGTCAGGTAACGATAGCGAACAGTGACCGCCTGGCGCTGTACGCAATACCACATTTATCAAAGCGAATCTGGTGAGCGATTCTAACAGCGACACGTAGCGACCGATTCATCATCACAGACGGCTCACCGTATACCTCCGGCGCTCCAGAGCGCCTGGTATTACCTGTCGCTACCTGTTGCTCTCCCATACATTTCAATGGACGATCCTTTTATTCTCTTTAAACAGGGTTTTATTTGTTTGTTTTTTTAATTTAACAAATAATTGTGTGACCTCTCCTCGCCTATTTAAAGTCATTTTTTATTTATAATATTTTTATGCAGAATTGTCCTTACATGTCTGGTATTAAAGTGTTCATGTTACAATGTAATAACAATGTAATTCCATATGTTTTCACTTTGTTACTAGTGGATACATGTTCAAAAACAGACTTTAATTACACAGCGTCTGGCGCTCTGGGCTACAATGACCCAATTTTGAGCACCGTCGCTGTGTGTGGCTATTTTTTTGATGAATATGGCGTGAGTAGGTCGCACTGAGCTGGCACTAGCGTTCGCTTCCATAGAGCGCTGTACTGGTGTTAGAGCGACTCACACAATATATTCATCAATGCCGGCCAGCGACTGAGATGCTCTGAAACAGCGAAACATAGCCGAGCACAGCGACTACTAGCGGTCACTCTCAATGCCTCGCTACAGACGCTCATCTGTCGGTACCTGGCGCTAGTAATGAATCAGCCTGCCGTCTATTGAAAGGGCTAGCAAAAGTTTTAATAACTGCCACACTGTTACTTCTCCAATTCCAGCGTTAGTGTGTGGGTGCATGGCCCGCGGAGACACCGCACAATTCAAGTTCTCAAAAAAGAACCAGCACTCTGGATGTCCTCAAACATCAAATTATATTAAATAAACAACAGATTACAGTAATAATCCAATATAGTAATGGTTGTTGGTCGCCGTTTCGGGTTGCACTTGGGCCCCCTTCCTCAGGACCAACCACATTCAAACAGCAGAAGAGATGATGAAGGACCAATTAAAAGTATTGGGGCCAATCATAGGTCCCAAAGTGTTCAAAATTCGTGCCTGGCGTCATCAATGACGTCATCTGCGCTTGTGAAACCCTGGCTACACTGCCATGTGGAAATAAAGAAAATAACATTAAAAAAATTTTAATTTAAAATTAAATTAAAAAACACAAAAAGAACCATTCAGCTACTTACCAGCTCATCTGAGGAAATTCTCTTGCTGACTGAGGCAACGCCGCTTGTGCCCGCGGAGAAGGCTGCCAGGTAACCCTCCACGTTGTCCCCTGATAGGGGAAGGTCGGGGGCCGCGTCACATGTCTGGGAAAGGGCCGCTCCAGCCCCTTCCTGAAAAAGAAAACATAACCCCCCACCCAATAGCGATCCTGCTAATGTAATAAGAAAAAAAACACAGAGAGCTCCGCTCCCAGCGGCCGGTCGGGGAGATGGTGGCGGGTGTTCGGTGCCGTAGTTTTGGCTCCGCTGACTTCGGGGGCTGGACTCAGGGTGAAAGTGAGTGTCTCTTTTTTCTTTTATTACATTAGCAGGATCGCCATTTGGAGGTGGGAAAAGTGTGGGTTTCTTTTTTTTAAGGAAGGGTCTGGAGAGGCGCGTGAACATCCTATTGTGAGACTACCACACGCAGAAATAGGGCCAAAGGGTCCAAAAACGTACCCAACTTACAGTCCTTCTTACCCAAACATAAATTGGTTTTGCATACCTACCAACTTTTCGGGGTGGGAAAGAGGGACATTTGTTAAATAGGTTTGTTAAATAAGATAAACTATAAAATATAAACACATTGAATAGGCAAATAGATAATTTATTGACACAGATCTGCATGTTACACCTCAAAAAGAGACACATGAGAACTAGGGTCAGGGGGACAAAAACAAGAGGGACAGTCCCTCCAAATCAGGGACACTTCAGAGGTATGGTTATAGATAGAGTAATAAAGGGTCAGAACCAATAAACATACCTCCAGACTGTCCCTTATTGAGATGGACTGTCTCTCTTTCTAACCCATGTTCCTCTGTACCTCATCCCTCTTTCAGGTTTGAGATATATAGGACGGGTCTTGAAAAAGTTTATTTTAATTTTACTCTTACTATTGCAAACACAAAAGGCGAGCACCGCTAAATAATTATATTAAATCGTGTCTATAAGACCAGAGCATGCTCCTCCCGACCCTTCAACTATTCCATATATAAGCAACACAAACCAATTTGGGTCAACATGAAAGGCACAACTCAAACTATATGTGAAATTAAATCTGTATGCATTTTATTGGTTGCAAATTTAAAATCAACATATACAACACCACAACAATATAAAATCAAAGATTGTCACCAATATTATCCTAGGCATCTGGTTTAAATATCTACCAGACACTAATAAACTGAGGGTGCAGGGCAATTACAGGCAAATAACATTCACAGGAAGTGGAACCCCCCCCACGTCAGAGCCTCAGAAGCTGCAGGAGCGCAGGACATTTGGGGACAGGGCAGTATCTCTTTTTCTATTTCAATCTTTTTATTGTCTTTTTAAAGTTTTATAGCTCAATTACACAGTACAATAATGTGATACAAAAAAGAATCAAAGATTAAGAGGGAATAAAGCTCCAGATCATTACTTTTTCCTGACAGTCACACGTTAACATATCACTTTTTCATAGTCAGTATCTATACAAAGAAGAAAACAATGCATTACTTTCAGGTGTTTCCTTTTATCTTTTTTGGGGACTGTGGTGTCAGGAGGACTGGACTGGCGCTAACTATCACCTGATGATCATGCTTCTGGGCCACTGGGCGGGTATACATCTCTGTCCCGTCCGGCCCAAGATTCTACACAAGTGACCTCCGACCATAAGTTTCCACTGGGGGGGGGGAGTAGGCGGGCCAGGGATTAATGGGTGGGGACTGAAAGGAGGGCAAGGGGAAGGAAAAAGTAGAAGAAAAGAAGAGAGGGAGAAGGAAGAAGCAATAAAGTTAGACTAATAGTAGATTTGGGCCACCTCTCACTGCAGCAGGTCATTTCCTAGATCCGGGAAGGCGTATTCTACCCAAGGGCTCCATATTTTCATACATTTTCCATGAGAGTCTCTTAGAATGCTCGTCAGCTTTTCATTGATAAAAATGCCGTTTAATCTTTCTTTCACCAACTGGAATGAAACATTATTTTTTTTCCAGGAGCTTGCGATTACTAACTTTGCTGCCAACATAACCTGAGTTAGAAGGATGCTGAGTTGTAGTGATGCCCCCAGGTTTCACATGTAGCAATGCCACCCAAGGGTCTCTACGCACGACAGCATGTAAGAGAGTATATATCAGGCCAAAGACCCGCGACCAAAACCTCTTAACTTTCAGGCACTCCCACCAGATATGTAGGACCGTGCCTTCTTCAGGACAGCCCCTGAAGCAGCTCGCTGGGTATCCCTGGACTGCCTTTGCTATACGGTCCGGTACCAAGTACCATCTTGTAAGCATTTTATATGCTGCTTCCAAGGTGGTGACATTTATGAAGCACTTATTAATCCCAGTCCAAATGTTCACCCATCCTCCCCTGTCTATTACCAGATTCAGGTCTGCCTCCCATCTAACCATATACCCATGTTTTGATTCAGGGGGGAGCGCTGTAAGGTGCGAGTAAATGGTAGATATAAGGCCCCGGGTAGGAGTACCCCGTAGACAGATCCTCTCAAAAGTGATCATGTCAATTCCAGGGGTTTTGTTTTTAAGCAGAGGGGAAAGCCAATGGCGGATCTGGAGATACCTGAAGTGCTCCACAGCCAGTGGGTTCTCCCTCGCCACCAATGCAGACCAGGAAACCATTCCCCCCCCCGTCCATTAGGTGATGGACTTTGCTCATGCCTGATCGCTCCCACCAAATAAACGCTCCTGGGCCTGAGGGGAACCATGGGTTTTTGAGCAGCCGCATCGCCGGGAGATGCGGAGAAATCAAATTACCTGAATATTTGACTCCGTCCCACATTAGAAGCGAATGATTTAAGATTGGGCACACTATTTGGGGGTTTGTGTTGCGGAGGGGTCCATATTAAGCTATCTATGGGGGCAGGATCGCACGCAAGGGTCTCCATAGACACCCATAGTGGGATCTCCATCCTCAGGTGCAGATTATGAAGTTGCGCAATCTGCACTGCCAGGTAGTACTTATTGATACATGGAACTCCTAAGCCCCCTTCCTTTCTGTGTTTGAACATAGTTGCCCTTGCTACCCTTGGTCTTGTGCTTCCCCAGATGAATTTCATGATGCTATTTTGCATACTTTTAATTGGGTGTGGGGGAATATAAACCGGTAGCGCTCTAAAATAATATAGCATCTTGGGTAACAAGGTCATCTTAGTTGCATTTATTCTCCCTATCCATGAGATCTCATGTCCTCGCCATGAATCCAGCATGGATTTCAGTGAGCGGAAGAGAGGAGGGTAGTTAGCCTGATATAGCGAGTGATAGCGAGATGTGATAGTAATTCCCAAGTACGATAATGCCCCTGGAGCCCAGCGAAAAGGGAAGTTAGATTGAAGAGCCTCTAGAGTCTGGGGGGGATGTTTAAATTTAGTCCTAGTGACTTGTCTTTGTTAACTTTAAGACCCAAAATCTTAGAAAAGGCATCTAGAAGTTGGAGTGCATTAGGTAAGGAGATGTGGGGCTGTGAAAGAACTAAAATAATGTAATTTGCAAATAAGCATGCTTTATGTTGGTACCCTGTCAACTCTAATCCCTTTATATTTGGGTTCGTTCAGATAGTGATTGCTAAAGGCTCGAGGGCCAATACAAACAGTATTGGAGAAAGCGGGCATCCTTGCTGCGTGCCCCTGCTAATCGAGAACGAGTCGGAAAGGTAGCCACCATATTGCACTCTGGCTGAGGGAAAGGAGTATATTGAGCGTATCCATGCAAGGAAGCTATCCCCAAAGCCCCATCTATGGAGAGCGTACGTCATATATTCCCAAGAGAGGGAATCAAACGCTTTTTGTATATCTAGTGATGAGAAGAATCTTTTGGGCCAGCTCGATTAGATTGAGCAAACTTCTGATGTTATCCGAAGCTTGTCTGTGGGGGATGAACCCCACCTGGTCCCTGCTCACCAATGTACCCAAAAATTAATTGATTCTAGAGACCAAGACCTTCCCCAGGATTTTAAGGTCTACATTAAGTAACAAAATGGGTCTATAGTTTTGTGCGTTCGAGTGATCTTTGTCCGGTTTTGGGACCATACTTATGTACGCTTCTAGGGAGTTTCGACCCAGCACACCTTGTTCCTTAAGGGAATTGAACATTTTTATTAGATGGGGAGCAAGTTCCGCAGCATATTTCTTGTAGTATAGAGTGGTAAAGCCATCAGGGCCTGGTGCTTTAGAGGTGTGGAAACTTTTGATGTCCTTATAACCTCCTCCACTGTAATTTCAGACTCTAAGTTCTCTTTATGGTATTCTGGCAATTTAGGGAGTGGGAACGAGTCGAAGAACTCAGAGGCCAGGTCTCGGGGAAAAGGGTGGGGCATTCGTAAAGCTTGCCTAAAAGGTTCTTAAATGTTTTGAGGATTTTAATTAGGTTGGCTGTGAGAGTCCCTTCTGGGGTCTTCAGGGAGATCAAATTTTGCTTAGGCCCGAAGTGTCGTATCTTATTCGCTAAAGGAGTATCAGGTTTGTTGGCTCTAGCCTATAGTTTCTGTTTGCCCCACCTGAGCTTTTTCTCTACTTCCTCATCCAGTGCTAGATTAAGTTGTATGTTTGCCTCATATACTTGCTTCTTAAGCTCCTTGGTAGGGTTGCTTTCCAATCCTTCTGTAGCTGCTCTAAACTGGACATCAATTGAGCTATTTTCTCATTTCTATGCTTTTTAAGGGATATAGCTAATGCAATGAGGTTGCCCCTCACGACTGCCTTATGGGCTTCCCACACACCGCAGCAGCTGAATTAGCATTAATCGTAAAGTAGTTCTTTATGGATTTTAAAATTTGCTCATGGGTGTCTTTACGTGCTAACAATGAGTCGTTTACCCTCCACTTGAATGGTCTGGGGATCGGGGTTGAGGCGGCAAACCTCATGAGCACTGGGGCATGGTCAGACCAGGGCGTCATCATTATCTGACACTTATAGACCATGGGGATGATATTCTGGGGGGTCAGGATGTGGTCGATTCTACAAAATGAACCGTGGGGATTGGAATAGAAAGTGTCACGTGTTCTGGGGTTCATTTCTCGCCAGATGTCCACCAGGGCCGCATCCCTTAGCATAGCATTTATTCGACGTGGGGGTTGCTGTGCGGTTGATGTAGTAGGGGAGCTATTGCTTTGCGGGAGTGATCTATCTAATTTAGGATCTAGTGCAATATTGGAGTCTTCGGCCATGATCAATATGCCCCTTCTATGCTCTCCAACCTTTCTCATAAGATGAGAGAAGAAATTTGTCTGCTGAGTATTCGGCACGTAGTATGACACTAATGTCACCTGCGTATCATGTAGGCATCTTATCAAGATTAGGTACCGGCCTGTCGGGTCAGCTATTAGGGTTTCACATGTAAATGGGACATTGCGTCGGAATGCAATAGCGACACCCGGGACTTTTCTGTGTGGCAGGCTAGAAAGACAGTGGGATATTGCGGGCTCAAATATCTTGGGGAGCTCGAAACTGAGAATCTCGTCTCCTGGAGGCATAGGATGTCGACTTGTAGCTGCTTAAAGTAACGAAACGCCTTAGTCCCTTTGTGCGGGGAGTTAAATCCCTGCACATTGTGTGAAAACAGCTTGAAGTTGAGATTAGCACCTGTTAGTGAGTATTGGTCCTGGCTAATTATGCTAATTTGACAAGAAATTGGGGGGGGAGCAAAGGTTGAGGTGGCGCGGATAGGGACTAGAAAAAATGGAGAGAAAAACGAGGAAAAGGGTGAGGGATGTATAAGAGGGAAAAGGGAGGGTGGAGAAAATAAGGTAGCGAAGCTTAAAGCGGACCTTCACTCTAAATAAGAGTCTATCTTATATGTTTCCCACACCCTGTACATACAGATTGCTCACATTAAAAATCATCCTACCTGCATCTACTGCATTTTATAAGCCTTTAAACATCCAAGATGGCGGCTTATGGAAGCTGCCATTTTTGCAGGCAGCCTGCAAACAGGAAGTGCCTGCAAACAGGAAGTGACTGTGCTGCTCTGCATTCTGGGACTGCTGACCTTTCCCTGACCCCAGCTCTGCTCTGTCTGAGCAAAGCACAACTATAACCCGCCCCCCTGTACCTTATCCCACTCTCCTCTCCTCAGTAAGTGTGATGCTTCTGAGTCAAGATGGCGGCGCCCGTATCCTAAATTCCCGAACAGAGTTGCAGCCCAGTGGGGGAAAGTATAATAAATTAGTGACTAAACATGTAAAATATATTAATTTTAGATGCTGAGGAATTGTTTTTTAAGAGTTTGGGCTTTTCATTAAATCATGGTGAAGGTCCGGTTTAAGGAAGGGTAGTAAGGTCTGTAATACAAACCTAAAAGTGGAGGTTTCTAGGTGGGGGGTGTGGTAGTAGAGGACTAGTTATCTGATAGGAAGTCCGCCTAAAGCGGATGCCCTATACTGTTTTAGGGTATATGAACAACTAAGCTTCCCCAAGTAGTGCCCGTTGAAGGGGACTAAGGGGGAGCTTCTAAGGGAATCAGTGACTTCAAGAAATCACAAATGTACCTTCCGGATGGTGTACCCACTACCGGAAGCTTCTGGGTATGTATAGGGGGGTTGCCTCCGTGCGGGCGGTAGGCCATGCTTATGTAGACAATTGTAGCGGCCGGAGTCGGGTCGTCCATTAGCAAAAAAAGGGGGGCGGGGGGGGAATAATGGCAACCAGCTAGCGACCGGACCATGGTCCATAGATCCCTATGTGTTGATGAAGGGAGGGGTTACCGCAACTGAAGCCTTAATCTAGGAGGCCTAGGCCTCCCAGGGAAAAAATCTTCTAAAAGAACACACTATAGGGAACTATAAAACAAATAGAACCATAACTTAACAAAGAACAACATACGTTAGTGAAAAAGAGAAAATAAGAGAACAACCTTATACATTCTAATATTGAGTTCTATGTCATGACCCACGTGGGAAGACCCCGACCCCCCGGTCGCCTTTCATCGCCAGTCCGAGCAAACTGTAACTAATGTAGAGGACTAATGGTGCATCTCTATAGTCCCGTTGACTGGGACAGGCAGTCCTGCCAATTCAAGTGGCACGCTGCTTCTCAAGCTCTTCCGGCTGGTCCGGGGGCATCCCACATGTTTCAAACAGCCACAATTATACAACAACATGGACAGCCTGCCACTCAAGCTCGTTGGCTGAAAATATTTGCAGGCAGTGCATGTTGCTAAAGGTCACGAAACCGATTAAGTAAGTATGTAACAAAGGATAACATGCTTAATAGAAGAGAAATGTAAGAACACGGTCACTTAAAGTGGACCAACACCCAGGATTTTGACTATCCTGGGTATTGGTCCACTTCCCCGGGGCACCCCAATTTGGGGTGCCCCGCTGCCTGAAACCCCCGCCAAACACCCCGAAAACTCACCTCTCCACGCTCCCACGTGGACGGCGCCGACGGACAAGCTGATTGACAGCGACGGACAAGCAGCTTGCCCGTCGGCGCCTCACGCACGTCACTCTTGACGTGTGCGCGCCCGCGCCGGCCATTCAGAGACGGCCGGCGCGGGCGCGCGCACGTCTAGAGGAGCGTGAGTGAGGCAGCGGCGGCGGAAGCAGCGGCTGGAGAGGTAAGGTTTTTCAGGGGTTTTGGGGGGTTTACACCCCGCGGGACATCCCGATCTCGGATGTTCCGCGGTGTGTGAGGTGATCACCTCAGGGTGTTGGTCCACTTTAAGGGAAAAAACACTAGCAACAACCATGAATAATCTTATATGCTTGCCCCCTGCTGGGGGAGTCCCCCCCAGCCGCAGCAGGAGGCAAACACCAACAGAGAAAAATAAAAAGAGAAAAAGGGGGAAAAAAGGGGATTGCTTAAGGGAAGTCCTGAGAATATTTACGTGAGGTTGGGTCTTCTGAGTCCGCTCAGCTCTGGCAGTAAGTGATCAGAATGTCCGGCGAACGTCATCCTTTGTCAGGCTGGTGAGCCCTGACTGTACTTGAGGGCGTTGATGCAGGATAGGACTGCTGGCAACTGGATCTTTGGTCCCATCGGGAGGTTCTAGGCCTTTGCTCCTGGGGCGGCGCTGTTGCGGTTGAAGGGGCAGGCGATGTGGATAGTCCCAAACGATCCAATAATTCCGAGGCCTCTTCTGGTGTAGACACTGAGTATGAGCGGCTCATATAAGTGAAGGAAAGTCTGAATGGGAAACCCCATTTATAAGCAATTTGGTGCGATTTAAGTATCAGCAAGCATGGCTTCAACAGGCGGCGTTTTTGAAGTCCGAATAGACCTGGTATTTGTGGGTTTGGAAGACCAGGCTATTATGGGTCCTAGCTGATTGGGCTATCATTTCCTTGGTGTTGTAGAAAGTGAATTTAACAACAATGTCTCTGGGTTGGGCATCAGCCCTGGGAGGACCTAAAGCACGATGGATCCTATCCATCTCTAAGCGATCAATCGGGATTGCCGAGATTAGCTCCTGTATTAGAGCAGTGATGGTGGATTCAAGGTCGACAATAGACTCTGGAAGCCCCCTGAATCGCAGATTGCAGCGTCTGGACCTATTTTCCAAGTCCTCTATCTTCTGGTGGGCTAATGACTGCATCCTTATTACTTTGTATCTCGGTTTCATGCTCTTCTAATACAGAGGTAGTGTCGTTTATCTGGTGTTCCAGTTTAGATGTGCGGGACCTCAAATCCCTGAGCTCCATCTTAAATGTGGCGGATAGCTTTTCAGTGGCCGTTTCTAGTTCCTGTTGTAGTACAGATTTAAATCTTTCTAGTAGTTCTGCATCTCTTATGCCAGGGTTAGTAGGTGGGGATGGTTGGGGTTCTGGGACTTCCATTTAAGGTTCCAGCTGTGATTCAGGTTGCGAGTCAAGCAACAATGGGGAAGGTATGGGAGAGGAGGACGGTTGTGGCCAGCTGGAGTGCCTTGCAGTAGTTGCCATTTTAGGGCTGGCTGTGTGTGCCCCTTGCCTGGGAATGTGTGCTGGATTGCTTCGGTCCCTGCGCCCCATTCGCTGCTCGGATATACTTGGAGTGGGAAGGGGGTGTCTGGCTCCAGACAGGACGGGGGCGATCACTCCCCGCCTCTCTTTCAGGGCTCAGAGGTACCCGGGGTGTTCATCGGTCGGGCAGACCCCGAATCGCCACCGCTGCGGGCTGTGAAAGGGCTTGTTCCCCCGCACGGTGCGGAGCCGAATTAGGCTGCGGCCATCACCGTCGGCTGCTTGCGAGCGCCCCCCGGCAGTATCTCTTTTTATCTAATCATCAGTAGATTACCTGCGCTGCCTCCCGGTTATACAGCAGGTTACTGTTTGGATACTAGTTAGATGTTATTGTTTGTATATTAGATATTTCTGAATCCTTATATATGTATTTATTATCTAAATAGCACTTGTCACTTTATATCCTAATATAAATTGGTTTACCTTGCATCTGGGCAAGATTATATTTGTATAATATTATCCACACTTTTATGTACTATTCATTAGGATTTTAATGTACTTATTCACATTGGGGTTATTTGGATGAAAGTATCTAGGACTATTGCCCTTATTCATCAAGCGATAGCGCCAGGTAGTGTCTGACGAGCGCCAGGTAGCGGCAGCTAACGGCGACTACCGACTCAAGTACGCCCGCGGCGGTCACAATGACGCATTTATCAAGCAAAATGAGGCTAGCGCCGGCGAGAGCGACGGCTAGCGCGGCATTCATCATGAAGCCGGCTGGATCGAACAGCGCCGCTGCAAATTCCCTCACAGCGCCAGGTATGAGCTGTCGCTCCCTGGCGATGTCCAATGCATTTCAATGGAGCAATCTATAATAATTCATGATTAATTGGTAATATTTTTTTTTTAAATTTTTTTAATGTCAAAAAATCGGAGAACACTTCTGCAATGTTAGGATTTATTTTTAAGTCAAAAAAAAAAAAAAAAAAAATATGTGCAGAATTGATCTAACAGGTCTGAGATTAATGTATTCATATAACAAAATGATTCTAAAAACATGTATAATGTTACATTCAAAAAATATGGTTGTTTAGGGGTTAAAAACTAGTTAATACAGATCGGCGCCAGCGCTCTGGGGTTTAAACAAGGAATGGACAGCGACAGCACATTCGGAGCGTGATTTTTTGATGAATATGAAGCTAGCCGTTCGCTCTGGCCATTCGTTGTCAGGCGCTCACATACAACGCTGGACCTGTGAAACAGCGACCCCCCAGCCAGTATTCAACATTACCGCACACCGACTGAGTCGCTGTCATCAAGCTAACGCCGGCCAAGCACAGCGAATACTGGCTGGCGCTGAAAAAATCACGCTACAGTCGCTCATCTGTCGCTACCTGGCGCTATTGATGAATCGGCCTCTATGTATTCATCTTTACACTATGAATGAGGTTTTAAGTAAACTTTAATGGTGCTTTGCTGGGGGTTCTCTCTCGTTGTGTATATTATTTGGAAATGTGACCGTTCCCACTTTCTGTGAATGTTATTTGCCTGTAATTGTCCTGCACACGGGCAGGTAGCGACAGATGAGCGTCTGTAGCAGGCATTTTCTGAGCGCCCGCTAGTAGTCACTGTGCTCAGCCGTGGGTCACTACTTCATAGAGACTCAGCCGCTTTCAGTAATGTTGAATACATTGTGAGGAGTCGCTATCTGACCAGTACAGCGCTGTATGGGAGCGCATGTTAGCCACTGCTCATAGCGACCGACTCACACCATATTCAGCAAAAAAACTCCTCACAAATCTCTGGCGCTGAAAAATGCTTGTATGAAGCCCAGAGCGCAGGAGGCGGTGTGTATAAAGTCTGTTTTTCAGCATCTATCTGCTAGTAACAAAGCGAAAACATATGGAATTACATTGTAGCAACATTGTAACATGAACACTTTAATGGCAGACCTGTAATGTCATTTCTGAAGAAATATATAAAAAATTGTGGAAAAAACTGCTTTTTCAACGCCAGAAGAGGTCACAGAATTATTTGTGATTTAAGAAAAAAAAAAACAAATACCCCGTTTAAAGAGAAGAAAAGGTTCGTCCATTGAAATGTATGGGAGAGCGACAGGTAGCGAGAGGTCATACCTGGCGCTGTGCAAGGCTGAACGCCGGCGCTGTTCGCTGAGGCTGTGAAAATGATGAATCAGACGCTACATGTCGCTATCCCAGTCGCTTAACAGATTCTGCTTGATAAATGTGTAATTGCGTGCCGTGTCATTAACCAGCCACTACCTGACGCTATCCCTTCTTAAATAAGGGCCTCAGTTTATTAGTGTCTGGCAGACATTTAAACCAGATGCCTTAGGATAATATTGGTGACAATCCTTGATTTTAATGTTGTAGTGTTGTATATGTTTATTTTAAATTTGCAACCAATAAAATGTATACAGATTTAGGCCCTTATTTAAGAAGGGATAGCGTCAGGTAGTGGCTGGTTAATGAGAGGTAGCGACAGGTAGTGACTGGTGAACGCCGGATACGGCACGCAATTACACATTTATCAAGCAGAATCTGTTTAGCGACTGGGATAGCGCCATGTAGCGTCTGATTCATCATTTTCACAGCCTCAGCGAACAGCGCCGGCGTTCAGCCTTGCACAGCGCCAGGTATGATCTCTCGCTACCTGTCGCTCTCCCATACATTTCAATGGACGATACTTTTCTTCTCTTTAAACTGGGTTTTTGTTTTTTTGTTTTTTCCCAAAAAATCTCAAATAATGCTGTGACCTCTTCTGGCATTGAAAAAGCACTTTTTTGACAAATTTTTCATGTTTTATATATTTCTTCAGAAATGACATTACAGGTCTGCCATTAAAGTGTTCATGTTACAATGTTGTTACAATGTAATTCCATATGTTTTCGCTTTGTTACTAGTGGATAGATGCTGAAAAACAGACTTTAAACACACAGCCTCCTGCGCTCTGGGCTTCAAACAAGCATTTTTCTGCGCCAGAGTTTTGTGAGGCTGTTTTTTTGCAGAATATGGTGTGAGTCGGTCGCTATGAGCAGTCGCTAACATGCGCTCCCATACAGCGCTGTACTGGTCAAATAGCGACTCCTCACAATGTATTCAACATTACTGCACAGCGACTGAGTCGCTATGAAGTAGCGACCCACGGCCGAGCACTGCGACTACTAGCGGGCGCTCAGAAAATGCCTGCTACAGACGCTCATCTGTCGCTACCTGCCGCTAGTAATGAATCAGCCTGTTAATTTCAAATATAGTTTGAGTTGTGCCTTTCA
The DNA here is from genome assembly GCA_027917425.1 of Gastrophryne carolinensis. Lineage (NCBI taxonomy): Eukaryota > Metazoa > Chordata > Amphibia > Anura > Microhylidae > Gastrophryne > Gastrophryne carolinensis. The sequence continues at coordinate 83,158,263 of CM051239.1, read as the reverse complement.
TGCTGACCCAAATTGGTTTGTGTTACTTTTACTATTTGTTAATAATTTCCTTTGTGATGCCTTTTTCCCAGTGTGATACCAACTTCTTAAAGAGGATAAAAACACATATAGACCGGCTTCAGAGTATAAAATGCTCCAGGGCTGGGTAAAGTGTTCCCCTGGGGCATCGAAAGCATGCTCCACTGAATGAAACCCTCTGGCTCACCGGCTATGCGTACCTAACTGGCGATCCCACGGTGCATGTGCAGGTCACCAGCGACATCTCTAGACTGTACCTGCGCCAGCCATATCAAGATACCGCTTGCGCAGGTGTCCCTGCTGCATTTTCCCCCTCTTTATAACTTTGGAACGGTTGTGCTGCTAACCCTTAGGGTCTGGTAATATTGTGCCCCACTTTCTACATTCATTGTCATGTCTCTGGTTTATGCACCTTGCACTTTTTTATGTTCATGACTTTAATCATATGCACTATTGTATGCATATACACTAACATTTTTTGTAATTGATAACTTTTTTACTGATCTATTAATCAATTGTATGTCTCTTTTTTGTAACATTAATTTTTTTATATGGAATTGATAGCACAGTTCTTTGCACTGGTCACTTTATTAGATTGAATCGGATTGGGGTCTATTGGTCTGTAACATTTGGGTATTTTTGTGCCGGCACAAAACAATACTAAATGAGTTTACCCCCCTTGCTTTTGTATGCATTTTTGGGGGTTCCGTTCCTTATATGTGTATAGATTCCCAGATATATTTGTCTGTCTATATCTTTGGCAGCACTAGATGTACTTGGGGTTAATGCAGTTTGTCTTGTATAGTGATTGTCTTTTGTGTATCCATTTCGTGTACAATAAATATATAATTTTATTGATAACATTGTTTGGTGTTCCTTTTGTTTGGGTGGATGTGGACAAGCTTTCCACTGTCCCTCTTGTGATATTGGGTGCGCCGGCCATTTCAATACAGGTTTACACATGTCTGGCTTCATTCAATTTTCCTAGTTGTGCATAAATATCAATGGCTAGACAAGCTGATTAGAGGAGCGCCTGCACATGCGCCGGGGGATCACCACTGGGTTAAGCATATCAGATGAGCCAGGGGGATTCACAGAGCAGGGCATTTCAAATCTGCCCCGGGGAGGAAAAACAAATCCTCGGATAGTAAAATTCCTGTGAGTGTTGCTCTTTAAAGCGGACCTCTAGGCAATAAAAGAAAGTTTGATAAATTGCTTCTCTAAACCCCCTCCTCTGATGATCAGTGGCATAAGAAGGTTTAACCCCAAGCAAATGTTGTGGAATAACATGAAGAACTAGACAAAGTGCAATTTCCGTGGAAATTGCGAGAAGTGTTCTTGCCTCCACCAGTTCTCTACAACTGGAGTGGGCGGGTAACTGGGTGGAGTGACTTGAGTAACTGTTCTGTGGTTGGTGTCGCTGGAGTAACTATATGGAGTAGGCAGAGTAACTTTATGGATTGTTTTGAGTGAGTAAAGATAGTAAGCACTAAATTAACCAATTGATTGATCAAATTTAAAGAGTGCACATGGCAGGCTTCATAGAGTGAGAAATGCATTTCAACTTTTATTTATTTATATAGCACATTTATTTGCAATGTTGTTGCTCAAAGTGCTTAACAGTTACATTAAAACATACATTTCTAAAAACCAAACAAAAAAACAACCAGGGGCGGCACTACCTATTAACAGTGGGTGGAGTGACTTGAGTAACTGTGGAAAGGTTTGACTGGGCAGAGTAACTATACGGATTGTTTGGAGTGAGTAAAGATAGTAGGCATTAAATGATGAAGTATTTCTATCTTGCTAAATGACTGGCTATGTCATTTGTCTAACCTGTTTTCCATAACATGTTTTCATGGGGAGTTCTCCTGAGACTGGCTGTGTGGGCGGAGCAGCTGTAAAATGAATGTAACGAGCCAGGCTGCAGCTGTGTTGCTATGGCAACTCACTCTGAGGTAACCAGAGAATGCACATTAAAACACATTTCTAATGCACTGGTGGTTGCCATATTCAAATGGCTGTAGCTTAAAAAGTATACATCCTACAGCAAAGAGCTTGATACTGTAAGAATCACAAGAGCCAGGCCTACATATATATAGCATGTCGTTGAAATATTAAAAATGAAGGCACAGTAGCAGTTTAGAAATTGCCATTCAAATTTGTGGTGTCTAGAGTGGAGTTTCAATGAATGTCAATGGGAGGTGTGAGTTCCAAACAAAAGGTCATATTGTGAAAACTGTTATGGCTATGGCTTAGCCTTGGACATTTTTAGCGGCAGCAGGGATAGCTGAACGTTTTGATATAAGATTTGTGTAGGTGCAGCTTAAAAATGAGGGAGAGGTCGCAGTTTAGAAATCATGTCCTGATTTTTCACTTCACACTCATCTCCCACTCTAGTTTTGAACATTCCTATGGGAAAATTGCGCCAGAAAAACGCCAATATTTCGGAAACCGTTTGGAGAAACGTTCCACAAAGTAATAGCACACCATTTGGGAACGATCCGCACGTTTTGCTATATTATGGTCTATGTAGTGTAAAAACTGTGGGAGGAGTTACAGTGCAAAATATGGTGGAATAAGAATAATATATCAGCAAGAACAACTAGACAAAAGTGCAATTTCCGGGGAAATTGCATGAAGTGGTCTTGCCTCCGCCAGTTCTCTACAACTGGAGTGGGCAGAGTAACTGGGTGGAGTGGGTGGAGTAACTAGGTGGAGTGGGAAGAGTAACTGGGTGGAGTGGGTGGAGTAACTGGGTGGAGTGGGTGGAGTAACTGGGTGGAGTGGGTGGAGTAACTGGGTGGAGTGGGTGGAGTAACTGGGTGGAGTGGGCGGGGTAACTGGTTGGAGTGGGCGGAGTAACTGGTTGGAGTGGGCGGAGTAACTGGTGGAGTGGGCGGAGTAACTGGTGGAGTGGGCGGAGTAACTGGTGGAGTGGGCGGAGTAACTGGGTGGAGTGGGAAGAGTAACTGGGTGCAGTGGGTGGAGTAACTGGGTGGAGTGGGTGGAGTAACTGGGTGGAGTGGGTGGAGTAACTGGGTGGAGTAACTGGGTGGAGTGGGTGGAGTGGGTGGAGTAACTGGTTGGAGTGGGCGGAGTAACTGGTTGGAGTGGGCGGAGTAACTGGGTGGAGTGGAGTGGGCGGAGTAACTGGGTGGAGTGGGCGGAGTAACTGGGTGGAGTGGGTGGAGTAACTGGGTGGAGTGGGAAGAGTAACTGGGTGGAGTGGGTGGAGTAACTGGGTGGAGTGGGTGGAGTAACTGGGTGGAGTGGGTGGAGTAACTGGGTGGAGTGGGTGGAGTAACTGGGTGGAGTGGGTGGAGTAACTGGGTGGAGTGGGTGGAGTAACTGGTTGGAGTGGGCAGAGTAACTGGGTGGAGTGGGCGGAGTAACTGGGTGGAGTGACTTGAGTAACTGTTGTGTGGGTGGAGTGAGCGGAGTAACTGGGTGGAGTGACTTGAGTAACTGTTGTGTGGTTGGAGTGAGCAGAGTAACTGGGTGGAGTGACTTGAGTAACTGTTGTGTGGTTGGAGTGGGCGGAGTAACTGGGTGGAGTGACTTGAGTAACTGTTGTGTGGGTGGAGTGGGCGGAGTAACTGGGTGGAGTGGGCGGGGTAACTGGGTGGAGTGGGCGGAGTAACTGGGTGGAGTGGGCGGGGTAACTGGGTGGAGTGGGCGGGGTAACTGGGTGGAGTAACTGGGTGGAGTGGGCGGAGTAACTGGGTGGAATGGGCGGAGTAACTGGGTGGAGTGGGTGGAGTTACTGGGTGCAGTGGGCGGAGTAACTGGGTGGAGTGGGTGGAGTAACTGGGTGGAGTGGGTGGAGTAACTGGGTGGAGTGGGCGGAGTATCTGGGTGGAGTGACTTGAGTTACTGGGTGGAGTGACTTGAGTAACTGTTGTGTGGTTGGTGTCACTGGAGTAACTGTGGAAAGGTTTGACTGAGCAGAGTAACTATATGGAGTAGGCAGAGTAACTGTATGGATTGTTTTGAGTAAAGATAGTAAGCATTCTTCTTTTTTCTATTGCCAGATTATTTATAGTCATGTTAGAAGCTATTGTGTGGCTATTTAATTATTTATCTTTTTTAATGCCAATTTTGCGATACTGCTCCTTTAAGGGGAGTTTCCTGAGACTGGGTGTGTGGGCGGAGCAGCTGTAACGAGCCAGGCTGCAGCTGTGTTGCTATGGAAACTCACTCTGAGGTAAACTGAGAATGCACATTAAAACACATTTCTAATGCACTGGTGGTTGCCATATTCAAATGACTGTAGCTTAGAAAGTATACATCCTACAGCAAACAGCTTTATACTGTAAGAATCACAAGAGCTAGGCGAACAAGGTGGTGTATAACATGTCTCTGAAATATTAAAAATGAAGGCACAGTCGCAGTTTAGAAATTGCCATTCAAATTTGTGGTGTCTAGAGTGGAGTTTCAATGAATGTCAATGGGAGGTGTGAGTTGCAAACAAAAGGTCATATTGTGAAATCTGTTCGGGCTATGGCTTAGCCTTGGACATTTTTAGCGGCAGCAGGGATAGCTGAACGTTTTGATATAAGATTTGTGTAGGTGGGATTAAAAATGAGGGAGAGGTCGCAGTTTAGAAATCATGTCCTGATTTTTGACTCCACACCCAGTTCCCACTGTAGCTTTGAACATTCCTCCCATTCATTCCTATGGGAAAATTGCGCCAGAAAAACGCCAATATTTTGGAAACCGTTTGGCGAAACGTTCCACAAATTATAAGCACACCATTCGGGAACGATCCGCACGTTTTGGTATATTATGGTCTATGTAGTGTCAAAACTGTGGGAGGAGTTACAGTGCAAAAATGCTTGGAATAAGAATAAAAATAAGAACTAGACAAAGTGCAATTTCCGGGGGAAATTGCGTGAAGTGGTCTTGCCTCCGCCAGTTCTCTACAACTGGAGCGGGCAGAGTAACTGGGTGGCGTGGGTGGAGTAACTGGGTGGAGTGCGTGGAGTGGGTGGAGTAACTTGGTGGAGTAACTGGGTGGAGTGGGCGGGGTAACTGGGTGAAGTGGGCGGAGTAACTGGGTGGAATGGGCGGAGTAACTGGGTGGAATGGGCGGAGTAACTGGGTGGAGTGGGCAGAGTGGGTGGAGTAACTGGGTGCAGTGGGCGGAGTAACTGGGTGGAGTGACTTGAGTACCTGGGTGGAGTGACTTGAGTAACTGTTGTGTGGTTGGAGTCACTGGAGTAACTGTGGAAAGGTTTGACTGAGCAGAGTAACTATATGGAGTAGGCAGAGTAACTGTATGGATTGTTTTGAGTAAAGATAGTAAGCATTCTTCTTTTTTCTATCGCCAGATTATTTATAGACATGTTAGAAGCTATTGTGTGGCTATTTAATTATTTATCTTTTTTAATGCCAATTTCGCGATACTGCTCCTTTAAGGGGAGTCTTCCTGAGACTGGGTGTGTGGGCGGAGCAGCTGTAACGAGCCAGGCTGCAGCTGTGTTGCTATGGAAACTCACTCTGAGGTAAACTGAGAATGCACATTAAAACACATTTCTAATGCACTGGTGGTTGCCATATTCAAATGACTGTAGCTTAAAAAGTATACATCCTACAGCAAAGAGCTTTATACTGTAAGAATCACAAGAGCTAGGCGAACAATGTGGTGTATAGCATGTCTCGGAAATATTAAAAATGAAGGCACAGTCGCAGTTTAGAAATTGCCATTCAAATTTGTGGTGTCTAGAGTGGAGTTTCAATGAATGTCAATGGGAGGTGTGAGTTGCAAACAAAAGGTCATATTGTGAAATCTGTTCGGGCTATGGCTTAGCCTTTTACATTTTTAGCAGCAGCAGGGATAGCTGAACGTTTTGATATAAGATTTGTGTAGGTGGGATTAAAAATGAGGGAGAGGTCGCAGTTTAGAAATCATGTCCTGATTTTTCATTTCACACACATCTCCCACTCTAGCTTTGAAAATACCTCCCATTCATTCCTATGGGAAAATTGCGCCAGGAAAACGCCAATATTTCGGAAACCGTTTGGCGAAACGTTCCACAAAATATAAGCACACCATTCGGGAACGATCCGCACGTTTTGGTATATTATGGTCTATGTAGTGTCAAAACTGTGGGAGGAGTTACAGTGCAAAAATGCTTGGAATAAAAATAAGAATAAGAATAATATATCAGCAAGAACAATAAGTGATCTTGCCAAGCAAGACCACTTAACTAGACAAAGTGCAATTTCCGGGGAAATTGCGTGAAGTGGTCTTGCCTCCGCCAGTTCTCTACAACTGGAGTGGGCAGAGTAACTGGGTGGAGTGGGTGGAGTAACTGGGTGGAGTTGGTGGAGTAACTGGGTGGAGTGGGCAGAGTAACTGGGTGGAGTGGGCGGAGTAACTGTTGTGTGGGTGGAGTGAGCGGAGGAACTGAGTGGAGTGACTTGAGTAACTGTTGTGTGGGTGGAGTGGGCGGAGTAACTGGGTGGAGTGGCTGGAGTAACTGGGTGGAGTGGCTGGAGTAACTGGGTGGAGTGGGCGGAGTAACTGGGTGGAGTGGGCGGAGTAACTGGGTGGAGTGGGCGGAGTAACTGGGTGGAGTGGGCGGAGTAACTGGGTGGAGTGGGCGGAGTAACTGGGTGGAGTGGGTGGAGTAACTGGGTGGAGTTGGTGGAGTGGGCAGAGTAACTGGGTGGAGTGGGCGGAGTAACTGGGTGGAGTGACTTGAGTAACTGTTGTGTGGGTGGAGTGGGCGGAGTAACTGGGTGGAGTGGGCGGAGTAACTGGGTGGAGTGGGTGGGGTAACTGGGTGGAGTGGGCGGGGTAACTGGGTGGAGTGGGCAGAGTGGGCGGAGTAACTGGGTGGAGTGGGCGGAGTAACTGTGTGCATTGGGCGGAGTAACTGGGTGGAGTGGGCGGAGTAACTGGGTGAAGTGGGCGGAGTAACTGGGTGAAGTGGGCAGAGTGGGTGGAGTGGGCGGAGTAACTGGGTGGAGTGGGCGGAGTAACTGGGTGGAGTGGGCGGAGTAACTGGGTGGAGTGGGCGGAGTAACTGGGTGGAGTGGGCGGAGTAACTGGGTGGAGTGGGCAGAGTAACTGGGTGGAGTGGGCAGAGTAACTGGGTGGAGTGGGCAGAGTAACTGGGTGGAGTGGGCAGAGTAACTGGGTGGAGTGGGCAGAGTAACTGGGTGGAGTGACTTGAGTAACTGTTGTGTGGTTGGAGTGGGCGGAGTAACTGGGTGGAGTGACTGGAGTAACTGGGTGGAGTGGCTGGAGTAACTGGGTGGAGTGGCTGGAGTAACTGGATGGAATGGCTGGAGTAACTGGGTGGAGTGGCTGGAGTAACTGGGTGGAGTGGCTGGAGTAACTGGGTGGAGTGGCTGGAGTAACTGGGTGGAGTGGGCGGAGTAACTGGGTGGAGTGGGCGGAGTAACTGAGTGGAGTGGGCGGAGTAACTGGGTGGAGTGGGCGGAGTAACTGGGTGGAGTGGGCGGGGTAACTGGGTGGAGTGGGCGGAGCAACTGGGTGAAGTGGGCGGAGTAACTGGGTGGAATGGGCGGAGTAACTGGGTGGAATGGGCGGAGTAACTGGGTGGAATGGGCGGAGTAACTGGGTGGAGTGGGCAGAGTGGGTGGAGTAACTGGGTGCAGTTGGCGGAGTAACTGAGTGGAGTGGGCGGAGTAACTGGGTGGAGTGGGTGGAGTAACTGGGCTGAGTGGGCGGAGTAACTGGGTGGAATGGGCGGAGTAACTGGGTGGAGTGGGCAGAGTGGGTGGAGTAACTGGGTGCAGTGGGCGGAGTAACTGAGTGGAGTGGGCGGAGTAACTGGGTGGAGTGGGCGGAGTAACTGGGTGGAGTGGGCGGAGTAACTGGGTGGAGTGACTTGAGTAACTGTTGTGTGGTTGGAGTCACTGGAGTAACTGTGGAAAGGTTTGACTGAGCAGAGTAACTATATGGAGTAGGCAGAGTAACTGTATGGATTGTTTTGAGTAAAGATAGTAAGCATTCTTCTTTTTTCTATTGCCAGATTATTTATAGACATGTTAGAAGCTATTGTGTGGCTATTTAATTATTTATCTTTTTTAATGCAAATTTCGCGATACTGCTCCTTTAAGGGGAGTTTCCTGAGACTGGGTGTGTGGGCGGAGCAGCTGTAACGAGCCAGGCTGCAGCTGTGTTGCTATGGAAACTCACTCTGAGGTAAACTGAGAATGCACATTAAAACACATTTCTAATGCACTGGTGGTTGCCATATTCAAATGACTGTAGCTTAAAAAGTATACATCCTACAGCAAAGAGCTTTATACTGTAAGAATCACAAGAGCCAGGCGAACAATGTGGTTTATAACATGTCTCTGAAATATTAAAAATGAAGGCACAGTCGCAGTTTAGAAATTGCCATTCAAATTTGTGGTGTCTAGAGTGGAGTTTCAATGAATGTCAATGGGAGGTGTGAGTTGCAAACAAAAGGTCATATTGTGCAATCTGTTCGGGCTATGGCTTAGCCTTGGACAGTTTTAGCGGCAGCAGGGATAGCTGAACGTTTTGATATAAGATTTGTGTAGGTGGGATTAAAAATGAGGGAGAGGTCGCAGTTTAGAAATCATGTCCTGATTTTTGACTCCACACCCAGTTCCCACTGTAGCTTTGAACATTCCTCCCATTCATTCCTATGGGAAAATTGCGCCAGAAAAATGCCAATATTTCGGAAACCGTTTGGCGAAACGTTCCACAAAATATAAGCACACCATTCGGGGACGATCCGCACGCTTTGGTATATTATGGTCCATGTAGTGTCAAAACTGTGGGAGGAGTTACAGTGCAAAAATGCTTGGAATAAAAATAAGAATAATATATCAGCAAGAACAATAAGTGATCTTGCCAAGCAAGACCACTTAACTAGACAAAGTGCAATTTCCGGGGAAATTGCGTGAAGTGGTCTTGCCTCCGCCAGTTCTCTACAACTGGAGCGGGCTGGGTAACTGAGTGGAGCGTGCGGAGTAACTGGGTGGAGCGGACGGAGTAACTGGGTGGAGTAGGCGGAGTAACTGGGTGGAGTAACTGTTGTGGTGTTGGAGTGGGTGGAGTAATTGGGTGGGGTGGGCGGAGTAACTGGGTGGAGTGTGCAGAGTAACTGGGTGGAGTGGGCGGAGTAACTGGGTGGAGTGACTTGAGTAACTGTTGTGTGGTTGGAGTGGGTGGAGTAACTGGGTGGAGAGGGCGGAGTAACTGGGTGGAGTGGGCGGAGTAACTGGGTGGAGTGGGCGGAGTAACTGTTGTGTTGTTGGAGTGGGCGGAGTAATTGGGTGGGGTGGGCAGAGTAACTGGGTGGAGTGGGCGGAGTAACTAGGTGGAGTGACTTGAGTAACTGTTGTGTGGTTGGAGTGGGCGGAGTAACTGGGTGGAGTGGGCGGGCTAACTGGGTGGAGTGGGCGGGGTGGAGTGGGTGGAGTGGGCGAGGTGGAGTGGGTGGAGTGGTGGGGTGGAGTGGGTGGAGTGTGCGGGTGGAGTGGGTGGAGCAACTGGGTGGAGTGGGCGGAGTAACTGGGTATAGTGGGCAGAGTAACTGGGTGGAGTGGGCGGAGTAACTGGGTGGAGTGGATGGAGTAACTGGGTGGAGTGGATGGAGTAACTGGGTGGAGTGGGCAGAGTAACTAGGTGGAGTTACTTGAGTAACTGTTGTGTGGGTGGAGTGGGTGGAGTAACAGGGTGGAGAGGGCGGAGTAACTGGGTGGAGAGGGCGGAGTAACTGGGTGGAGAGGGCGGAGTAACTGGGTGGAGAGGGCGGAGTAACTGTTGTGTTGTTGGAGTGGGCGGAGTAATTGGGTGAGGTGGGCGGAGTAACTGGGTGGAGTGTGCGGAGTAACTGGGTGGAGTGGGCAGAGTAACTGGGTGGAGTGGGCAGAGTAACTGGGTGGAGTGACTTGAGTAACTGTTGTGTGGTTGGAGTGGGCGGAGTAACTGGGTGGAGTGGGCGGAGTAACTGGGTGGAGTGGGCGGAGTAACTGGGTGGAGTGGGCGGGCTAACTGGGTGGAGTGGGCGGACTAACTGGGTGGAGTGGGCGGGCTAATTGGGTGGAGTGGGCGGGCTAACTGGGTGGAGTGGGTGGAGTGGGCGAGGTGGAGTGGGTGGAGTGGGCGGAGCAACTGGGTGGAGTGGGCGGAGTAACTAGGTGGAGTGGGCAGAGTAACTGGGTGGAGTGGGCAGAGTAACTGGGTGGAGTGGGCGGAGTAACTGGATGGAGTGGGCGGAGTAACTGGGTGGAGTGGGCGGAGTAACTGGGTGGAGTGGGCGGAGTAACTGGGTGGAGTGACTTGAGTAACTGTTGTGTGGGTGGAGTGAGCGGAGTAACTGGGTGGAGTGACTTGAGTAACTGTTGTGTGGGTGGAGTGGGCAGAGTAACTGGGTGGAGTGGGCGGAGTAACTGGGTGGAGTGGGCGGGGTAACTGGGTGGAGTGGGCGGGGTAACTGGGTGGAGTGGGCGGAGTAACTGGGTGGAGTGGGCGGAGTAACTGGGTGGAGTGGGCGGGGTAACTGGGTGGAGTGACTTGAGTAACTGGGTGGAGTGACTTGAGTAACTGTTGTGTGGTTGGAGTCACTGGAGTAACTGTGGAAAGGTTTGACTGAGCAGAGTAACTATATGGAGTAGGCAGAGTAACTGTATGGATTGTTTTGAGTAAAGATAGTAGGCATTCTTCTTTTTTCTATCGCCAGATTATTTATAGACATGTTAGAAGCTATTGTGTGGCTATTTAATTATTTATAGTTTTTAATGCAAATTTTGCGATACTGCTCCTTTAAGGGGAGTTTCCTGAGACTTGGTGTGTGGGCGGAGCAGCTGTAATGAGCCAGGCTGCAGCTGTGTTGCTATGGAAACTCACTCTGAGGTAAACTGAGAATGCACATTAAAACACATTTCTAATGCACTGGTGGTTGCCATATTCAAATGACTGTAGCTTAAAAAGTATACATCCTACAGCAAAGAGCTTTATACTGTAAGAATCACAAGAAGAAGACCTATAATGTGGTGTATAACATGTCTCTGAAATATTAAAAATGAAGGCACAGTCGCAGTTTAGAAATTGCCATTCAAATTTGTGGTGTCTAGAGTGGAGTTTCAATGAATGTCAATGGGAGGTGTGAGTTGCAAACAAAAGGTCATATTGTGAAATCTGTTCGGGCTATGGCTTAGTCTTGGACATTTTTAGCGGCAGCAGGGATAGCTGAACGTTTTGATATAAGATTTGTGTAGGTGGGATTAAAAATGAGGGAGAGGTCGCAGTTTAGAAATCATGTCCTGATTTTTCATTTCACACGCATCTCCCACTCTAGCTTTGAAAATAGCTCCCATTCATTCCTATGGGAAAATTGCGCCAGGAAAACGCCAATATTTCGGAAACCGTTTGGCGAAACGTTCCACAAAATATAAGCACACCATTCGGGAACGATCCGCACGTTTTGGTATATTATGGTCTATGTAGTGTCAAAACTGTGGGAGGAGTTACAGTGCAAAAATGCTTGGAATAATAATAATAATAACTAGACAAAGTGCAATTTCCGGGGAAATTGCGTGAAGTGGTCTTGCCTCCGCCAGTTCTCTACAACTGGAGCGGGCAGAGTAACTGGGTGGAGTGGGTGGAGTAACTGGGTGGAGTGGGTGGAGTAACTGTTGTGTGGTTGGAGTGGGCGGAGTAACTGGGTGGAGTGACTTGAGTAACTGTTGTGTGGGTGGAGTGGGCGGAGTAACTGGGTGGAGTGGGCGGAGTAACTGGGTGGAGTGGGCGGAGTAACTGGGTGGAGTGGGCGGGGTAACTGGGTGGAGTGGGCAGAGTAACTGGGTGGAGTGGGCGGAGTAACTGGGTGGAGTGGGCGGAGTAACTGGGTGCAGTGGGCGGAGTAACTGGGTGCAGTGGGCGGAGTAACTGAGTGGAGTGGGCGGAGTAACTGAGTGGAGTGACTTGAGTAACTGGGTGGAGTGACTTGAGTAACTGTTGTGTGGTTGGAGTCACTGGAGTAACTGTGGAAAGGTTTGACTGAGCAGAGTAACTATATGGAGTAGGCAGAGTAACTGTATGGATTGTTTGGAGTAAAGATAGTAAGCATTCTTCTTTTTTCTATTGCCAGATTATTTATAGACATGTTAGAAGCTATTGTGTGGCTATTTAATTATTTATCTTTTTTAATGCAAATTTCGCGATACTGCTCCTTTAAGGGGAGTTTCCTGAGACTTGGTGTGTGGGCGGAGCAGCTGTAACGAGCCAGGCTGCAGCTGTGTTGCTATGGAAACTCACTCTGAGGTAAACTGAGAATGCACATTAAAACACATTTCTAATGCACTGGTGGTTGCCATATTCAAATGACTGTAGCTTAAAAAGTATACATCCTACAGCAAAAAGTTTTATACTGTAGGAATCACGAGGCCGAGACCTGTACAATGGTTTGTAGCATGTCTCTGAAATATTAAAAATGAAGGCACAGTCGCAGTTTAGAAATTGCCATTCAAATTTGTGGTGTCTAGAGTGGAGTTTCAATGAATGTCAATGGGAGGTGTGAGTTGCAAACAAAAGGTCATATTGTGAAATCTGTTCGGGCTATGGCTTAGCCTTGGACATTTTTAGCGGCAGCAGGGATAGCTGAACGTTTTGATATAAGATTTGTGTAGGTGGGATTAAAAATGAGGGAGAGGTCGCAGTTTAGAAATCATGTCCTGATTTTTCATTTCACACGCATCTCCCACTCTAGCTTTGAAAATACCTCCCATTCATTCCTATGGGAAAATTGCGCCAGGAAAACGCCAATATTTCGGAAACCGTTTGGCGAAACGTTCCACAAAATATAAGCACACCATTCGGGAACGATCCGCACGTTTTGGTATATTATGGTCTATGTAGTGTCAAAACTGTGGGAGGAGTTACAGTGCAAAAATGCTTGGAATAATAATAAAAATAATATATCAGCAAGAACAATAAGTGATCTTGCCAAGCAAGACCACTTAACTAGACAAAGTGCAATTTCCGGGGAAATTGCGTGAAGTGGTCTTGCCTCCGCCAGTTCTCTACAACTGGAGCGGGCAGAGTAACTGAGTGGAGCGGGCGGAGTAACTGGGTGGAGTGGGTGGAGTAACTGGGTGGAGTGGGTGGAGTGGGCGGAGTAACTGGGTGGAGTGGGCGGAGTAACTGGGTGGAGTGGGCGGAGAAACTGGGTGGAGTGGGCGGAGAAACTGGGTGGAGTGGGCGGGGTAACTGGGTGGAGTGGGCGGAGTAACTGGGTGGAGTGGGTGGAGTAACTGGGTGGAGTGGGCAGAGTAACTGGGTGGAGTGGGCGGAGTAACTGGGTGGAGTGACTTGAGTAACTGTTGTGTGGGTGGAGTGAGTGGAGTAACTGGGTGGAGTGACTTGAGTAACTGTTCTGTGGTTGGAGTGGGCGGAGTAACTGGGTGGAGTGACTTGAGTAACTGTTGTGTGGGTGGAGTGGGCGGAGTAACTGGGTGGAGTGGGCGGAGTAACTGGGTGGAGTGGGCGGAGTAACTGGGTGGAGTGAGCGAAGTAACTGGGTGGAGTGGGCGGAGTAACTGGGTGGAGTGAGCGGGGTAACTGGGTGGAGTGGGCGGGGTAACTGGGTGGAGTGGGCGGGGTAACTGGGTGGAGTGGGCGGGGTAACTGGGTGGAGTGGGCGGAGTAACTGGGTGGAGTGGACAGAGTGGGCGGAGTAACTGGGTGGAGTGGGCACAGTGGGCGGAGTAACTGGGTGGAGTGGGCAGAGTGGGCGGAGTAACTGGGTGGAGTGGGCGGAGTAACTGGGTGGAGTGGGCGGGGTAACTGGGTGTAGTGGGCGGGGTAACTGGGTGGAGTGGGCAGAGTGGGCGGAGTAACTGGGTGGAGTGGGCAGAGTGGGCGGAGTAACTGGGTGGAGTGGGCAGAGTGGGCGGAGTAACTGGGTGGAGTGGGCGGAGTAACTGGGTGGAGTGGGCAGAGTGGGCGGAGTAACTGGGTGGAGTGGGCGGGGTAACTGGGTGGATTGGGCGGGGTAACTGGGTGGAGTGGGCGGGGTAAGCGGAGTAACTGGGTGGAGTGGGCGGAGTAACTAGGTGGAGTGGGCAGAGTGGGCGGAGTAACTGGGTGCAGTGGGCGGGGTATCTGGGTGGAGTGACTTGAGTAACTGTTGTGTGGTTGGAGTCGCTGGAGTAACTGTGGAAAGGTTTGACTGAGCAGAGTAACTATATGGAGTAGGCAGAGTAACTGTATGGATTGTTTTGAGTAAAGATAGTAAGCATTCTTCTTTTTTCTATCGCCAGATTATTTATAGACATGTTAGAAGCTATTGTGTGGCTATTTAATTATTTATCTTTTTTAATGCAAATTTCGCGATACTGCTCCTTTAAGGGGAGTTTCCTGAGACTGGGTGTGTGGGCAGAGCAGCTGTAACGAGCCAGGCTGCAGCTGTGTTGCTATGGAAACTCACTCTGAGGTAAACTGAGAATGCACATTAAAACACATTTCTAATGCACTGGTGGTTGCCATATTCAAATGACTGTAGCTTAAAAAGTATACATCCTACAGCAAAGAGCTTTATACTGTAAGAATCACAAGAGCTAGGCGAACAATGTGGTGTATAGCATGTCTCGGATATTAAACATGAAGGCACAGTCGCAGTTTAGAAATTGCCATTCAAATTTGTGGTGTCTAGAGTGGAGTTTCAATGAATGTCAATGGGAGGTGTGAGTTGCAAACAAAAGGTCATATTGTGAAATCTGTTCGGGCTATGGCTTAGCCTTGGACATTTTTAGCGGCAGCAGGGATAGCTGAACGTTTTGATATAAGATTTGTGTAGGTGGGATTAAAAATGAGGGAGAGGTCGCAGTTTAGAAATCATGTCCTGATTTTTGACTCCACACACATCTCCCACTATAGCTTTGAAAATACCTCCCATTCATTCCTATGGGAAAATTGCGCCAGAAAAACGCCAATATTTCGGAAACCGTTTGGCGAAACGTTCCACAAAATATAAGCACACCATTCGGGAACGAACCGCACATTTTGGTATATTATGGTCTATGTAGTGTCAAAACTGTGGGAGGAGTTACAGTGCAAAAATGCTTGGAATAATAATAATAACTAGACAAAGTGCAATTTCCGGGGAAATTGCGTGAAGTGGTCTTGCCTCCGCCAATTCTCTACAACTGGAGCGGGCAGAGTAACTGGGTGGAGCGGATGGAGTAACTGGGTGGAGTAGGCGGAGTAACTGGGTGGAGTGGGCGGAGTAACTGGGTGGAGTAACTGTTGTGGTGTTGGAGTGGGTGGAGTAATTGGGTGGGGTGGGCGGAGTAACTGGGTGGAGTGTGCAGAGTAACTGGGTGGAGTGGGCGGAGTAACTGGGTGGAGTGACTTGAGTAACTGTTGTGTGGTTGGAGTGGGTGGAGTAACTGGGTGGAGAGGGCGGAGTAACTGGGTGGAGTGGGCGGAGTAACTGGGTGGAGTGGGCGGAGTAACTGTTGTGTTGTTGGAGTGGGCGGAGTAATTGGGTGGGGTGGGCAGAGTAACTGGGTGGAGTGGGCGGAGTAACTAGGTGGAGTGACTTGAGTAACTGTTGTGTGGTTGGAGTGGGCGGAGTAACTGGGTGGAGTGGGCGGGCTAACTGGGTGGAGTGGGCGGGGTGGAGTGGGTGGAGTGGGCGAGGTGGAGTGGGTGGAGTGGGTGGGGTGGAGTGGGTGGAGTGGGTGGGGTGGAGTGGGTGGAGTGTGCGGGTGGAGTGGGTGGAGCAACTGGGTGGAGTGGGCGGAGTAACTGGGTATAGTGGGCAGAGTAACTGGGTGGAGTGGGCGGAGTAACTGGGTGGAGTGGATGGAGTAACTGGGTGGAGTGGATGGAGTAACTGGGTGGAGTGGGCAGAGTAACTAGGTGGAGTTACTTGAGTAACTGTTGTGTGGGTGGAGTGGGTGGAGTAACAGGGTGGAGAGGGCGGAGTAACTGGGTGGAGAGGGCGGAGTAACTGGGTGGAGAGGGCGGAGTAACTGGGTGGAGAGGGCGGAGTAACTGTTGTGTTGTTGGAGTGGGCGGAGTAATTGGGTGAGGTGGGCGGAGTAACTGGGTGGAGTGTGCGGAGTAACTGGGTGGAGTGGGCAGAGTAACTGGGTGGAGTGGGCAGAGTAACTGGGTGGAGTGACTTGAGTAACTGTTGTGTGGTTGGAGTGGGCGGAGTAACTGGGTGGAGTGGGCGGAGTAACTGGGTGGAGTGGGCGGAGTAACTGGGTGGAGTGGGCGGGCTAACTGGGTGGAGTGGGCGGACTAACTGGGTGGAGTGGGCGGGCTAATTGGGTGGAGTGGGCGGGCTAACTGGGTGGAGTGGGTGGAGTGGGCGAGGTGGAGTGGGTGGAGTGGGCGGAGCAACTGGGTGGAGTGGGCGGAGTAACTGGGTGGAGTGGGCAGAGTAACTGGGTGGAGTGGGCAGAGTAACTGGGTGGAGTGGGCGGGGTAACTGGGTGGAGTGGGCGGGGTAACTGGGTGGAGTGGGCGGAGTAACTGGGTGGAGTGGGCGGAGTAACTGGGTGGAGTGGGCGGAGTAACTGGGTGGAGTGGGCGGGGTAACTGGGTGGAGTGACTTGAGTAACTGTTGTGTGGTTGGAGTCACTGGAGTAACTGTGGAAAGGTTTGACTGAGCAGAGTAACTATATGGAGTAGGCAGAGTAACTGTATGGATTGTTTTGAGTAAAGATAGTAGGCATTCTTCTTTTTTCTATCGCCAGATTATTTATAGACATGTTAGAAGCTATTGTGTGGCTATTTAATTATTTATAGTTTTTAATGCAAATTTTGCGATACTGCTCCTTTAAGGGGAGTTTCCTGAGACTTGGTGTGTGGGCGGAGCAGCTGTAATGAGCCAGGCTGCAGCTGTGTTGCTATGGAAACTCACTCTGAGGTAAACTGAGAATGCACATTAAAACACATTTCTAATGCACTGGTGGTTGCCATATTCAAATGACTGTAGCTTAAAAAGTATACACCCTACAGCAAAGAGCTTTATACTGTAAGAATCACAAGAAGAAGACCTATAATGTGGCGTATAACATGTCTCTGAAATATTAAAAATGAAGGCACAGTCGCAGTTTAGAAATTGCCATTCAAATTTGTGGTGTCTAGAGTGGAGTTTCAATGAATGTCAATGGGAGGTGTGAGTTGCAAACAAAAGGTCATATTGTGAAATCTGTTCGGGCTATGGCTTAGCCTTGGACATTTTTAGCGGCAGCAGGGATAGCTGAACGTTTTGATATAAGATTTGTGTAGGTGGGATTAAAAATGAGGGAGAGGTCGCAGTTTAGAAATCATGTCCTGATTTTTCATTTAACACGCAGTTCCCACTCTAGCTTTGAAAATACCTCCCATTCATTCCTATGGGAAAATTGCGCCAGAAAAACGCAAATATTTCGGAAACCGTTTGGCGAAACGTTCCACAAATTATAAGCACACCATTCGGGAACGATCCGCACGTTTTGGTATATTATGGTCTATGTAGTGTCAAAACTGTGGGAGGAGTTACAGTGCAAAAATGCTTGGAATAATAATAATAATAATAATAAAAACTAGACAAAGTGCAATTTCTGGGGAAATTGCGTGAAGTGGTCTTGCCTCCGCCCGTTCTCTACAACTGGACTGGGCAGAGTAACTGGGTGGAGTGAGCGGAGTAACTGGGTGGAGTGACTTGAGTAACTGTTGTGTTGTTGGAGTGGGTGGAGAACCTGGGTGGACTGGGCGGAGTAACTGGGTGGACTGGGCGGAGTAACTGGGTGGAGTGGGCAGAGTAACTGGGTGGAGTGGGCGGAGTAACTGGGTGGACTGGGCGGAGTAACTGGGTGGACTGGGCGGAGTAACTGGGTGGACTGGGCAGAGTAACTGGGTGGACTGGGCAGAGTAACTGGGTAGACTGGGCAGAGTAAATGGGTGGAGTGGGCGGAGTAACGGGTGGAGTGGGCGGAGTAACGGGTGGAGTGGGCGGAGTAACTGGGTGGAATGGGCGGAGTAACTGGGTGGAGTGGGCGGAGTAACTGGGTGGAGTGGGCAGAGTGGGTGGAGTAACTGAGTGGAGTGGGCTGAGTAACTGGGTGGAGTGGGCGGAGTATCTGGGTGGAGTGACTTGAGTAACTGGGTGGAGTGACTTGAGTAACTGTTGTGTGGTTGGAGTCACTGGAGTAACTGTGGAAAGGTTTGACTGAGCACAGTAACTATATGGAGTAGGCATAGTAACTATATGGATTGTTTTGAGTAAAGATAGTAAGCATTCTTCTTTTTTCTATTGCCAGATTATTTATAGACATGTTAGAAGCTATTGTGTGGCTATTTAATTATTTATCTTTTTTAATGCAAATTTCGCGATACTGCTCCTTTAAGGGGAATTTCCTGAGACTGGGTGTGTGGGCGGAGCAGCTGTAACGAGCCAGGCTGCAGCTGTGTTGCTATGGAAACTCACTCTGAGGTAAACTGAGAATGCACATTAAAACACATTTCTAATGCACTGGTGGTTGCCATATTCAAATGACTGTAGCTTAAAAAGTATACATCCTACAGCAAAGAGCTTTATACTGTAAGAATCACAAGACCGAGACCTACAATGTGGTGTATAACATGTCTCTGAAATATTAAAAATGAAGGCACAGTCGCAGTTTAGAAATTGCCATTCAAATTTGTGGTGTCTAGAGTGGAGTTTCAATGAATGTCAATGGGAGGTGTGAGTTGCAAACAAAAGGTCATATTGTGAAATCTGTTCGGGCTATGGCTTAGCCTTGGACATTTTTAGCGGCAGCAGGGATAGCTGAACGTTTTGATATAAGATTTGTGTAGGTGGGATTAAAAATGAGGGAGAGGTCGCAGTTTAGAAATCATGTCCTGATTTTTCATTTAACACGCAGTTCCCACTCTAGCTTTGAAAATACCTCCCATTCATTCCTATGGGAAAATTGCGCCAGAAAAACGCAAATATTTCGGAAACCGTTTGGCGAAACGTTCCACAAATTATAAGCACACCATTCGGGAACGATCCGCACGTTTTGGTATATTATGGTCTATGTAGTGTCAAAACTGTGGGAGGAGTTACAGTGCAAAAATGCTTGGAATAATAATAATAATAATAATAAAAATAATATATCAGCAAGAACAATAAGTGATCTTGCCAAGCAAGACCACTTAATAATATATCAGCAAGAACAATAAGTGATCTTGCCAAGCAAGACCACTTAACTAGACAAAGTGCAATTTCCGGGGAAATTAGTGAAGTGGTCTTGCCTCCGCCAGTTCTCTACAACTGGAGCGGGCAGAGTAACTGGGTGGAGTGGGTGGAGTAACTGGGTGGAGTGGGTGGAGTAACTGGGTGGAGTGGGCAGAGTAACTGGGTGGAGTGGGCGGAGAAACTGTTGTGTGGGTGGAGTGAGCAGAGTAACTGGGTGGAGTGACTTGAGTAACTGTTGTGTGGTTGGAGTGGGCGGAGTAACTGGGTGGAGTGACTTGAGTAACTGTTGTGTGGGTGGAGTGGGCGGAGTAACTGGGTGGAGTGGCTGGAGTAACTGGGTGGAGTGGGCGGAGTAACTGGGTGGAGTGGGCGGAGTAACTGGGTGGAGTGGGCGGGGTAACTGGGTGGAGTGGGCGGGGTAACTGGGTGGAATGGGCGGAGTAACTGGGTGGAATGGGCGGAGTAACTGGGTGGAATGGGCGGAGTAACTGGGTAGAGTGGGCAGAGTGGGTGGAGTAACTGGGTGCAGTGGGCGGAGTAACTGAGTGGAGTGGGCGGAGTAACTGGGTGGAGTGGGCGGAGTATCTGGGTGGAGTGACTTGAGTTACTGGGTGGAGTGACTTGAGTAACTGTTGTGTGGTTGGAGTCACTGGAGTAACTGTGGAAAGGTTTGACTGAGCAGAGTAACTATATGGAGTAGGCAGAGTAACTGTATGGATTGTTTTGAGTAAAGCATTCTTCTTTTTTCTATCGCCAGATTATTTATAGACATGTTAGAAGCTATTGTGTGGCTATTTAATTATTTATCTTTTTTAATGCAAATTTCGCGATACTGCTCCTTTAAGGGGAGTTTCCTGAGACTGGGTGTGTGGGCGGAGCAGCTGTAACGAGCCAGGCTGCAGCTGTGTTGCTATGGAAACTCACTCTGAGGTAAACTGAGAATGCACATTAAAACACATTTCTAATTCACTGGTGGTTGCCATATTCAAATGACTGTAGCTTAAAAAGTATACATCCTACAGCAAAGAGCTTTATACTGTAAGAATCACAAGAGCTAGGCGAACAATATGGTGTATAACATGTCTCTGAAATATTAAAAATGAAGGCACAGTCGCAGTTTAGAAATTGCCATTCAAATTTGTGGTGTCTAGAGTGGAGTTTCAATGAATGTCAATGGGAGGTGTGAGTTGCAAACAAAAGGTCATATTGTGAAATCTGTTCGGGCTATGGCTTAGCCTTGGACATTTTTAGCGGCAGCAGGGATAGCTGAACGTTTTGATATAAGATTTGTGTAGGTGGGATTAAAAATGAGGGAGAGGTCGCAGTTTAGAAATCATGTCCTGATTTTTCATTTCACACGCATCTCCCACTCTAGCTTTGAAAATACCTCCCATTCATTCCTATGGGAAAATTGCGCCAGGAAAACGCCAATATTTCGGAAACCGTTTGGCGAAACGTTCCACAAAATATAAGCACACCATTCGGGAACGATCCGCACGTTTTGGTATATTATGGTCCATGTAGTGTCAAAACTGTGGGAGGAGTTACAGTGCAAAAATGCTTGGAATAATAATAATAATAAAAACTAGACAAAGTGCAATTTCCGGGGAAATTGCGTGAAGTGGTCTTGCCTCCGCCAGTTCTCTACAACTGGAGCGGGCAGAGTAACTGGGTCGAGCGGGCGGAGTAACTGGGTGGAGTGGGTGGAGTGGGTGGAGTAACTGGGTGGAGTGGGCGGAGTAACTGGGTGGAGTGGGCGGAGTAACTGGGTGGAGTGGGCGGAGTAACTGGGTGGAGTGGGCGGGGTAACTGGGTGGAGTGGGCGGAGTAACTGGGTGGAGTGGGCGGAGTAACTGGGTCGAGCGGGCGGAGTAACTGGGTGGAGCGGGCGGAGTAACTGGGTGGAGTGGGCGGAGTAACTGGGTGGAGTGGGCGGAGTAACTGGGTGGAGTGGGCGGGGTAACTGGGTGGAGTGGGCGGAGTAACTGGGTGGAGTGGGCAGAGTAACTGGGTGAAGTGGGCGGAGTAACTGTTGTGTGGGTGGAGTGAGTGGAGTAACTGGGTGGAGTGACTTGAGTAACTGTTGTGTGGTTGAAGTGGGCGGAGTAACTGGGTGGAGTGACTTGAGTAACTGTTGTGTGGGTGGAGTGGGCGGAGTAACTGGGTGGTGTGGCTAGAGTAACTGGGTGGAGTGGGCGGAGTAACTGGGTGGAGTGGGTGGAGTGGGCGGAGTAACTGGGTGGAGTGGGCGGAGTAACTGGGTGGAGTGGTTGGGGTAACTGGGTGGAGTGGGCGGAGCATCTGGGTGGAGTGGGCGGAGTAACTGGGTGAAGTGGGCGGAGTAACTGGGTGGAATGGGCAGAGTAACTGGGTGGAGTGGGCGGAGTATCTGGGTGGAGTGACTTGAGTAACTGTTGTGTGGTTGGAGTCGCTGGAGTAACTGTGGAAAGGTTTGACTGAGCACAGTAACTATATGGAGTAGGCAGAGTAACTGTACGGATTGTTTTGAGTAAAGATAGTAAGCATTCTTCTTTTTTCTATTGCCAGATTATTTATACACATGTTAGAAGCTAATGTGTGGCTATTTAATTATTTATCTTTTTTAATGCCAATTTCGCGATACTGCTCCTTTAAGGGGAGTTTCCTGAGACTTGGTGTAACGAGCCAGGCTGCAGCTGTGTTGCTATGGAAACTCACTCTGAGGTAAACTGAGAATGCACATTAAAACACATTTCTAATGCACTGGTGGTTGCCATATTCAAATGACTGTAGCTTAAAAAGTATACATCCTACAGCAAAGAGCTTTATACTGTAAGAATCACAAGAAGAAGACCTATAATGTGGTGTATAACATGTCTCTGAAATATTAAAAATGAAGGCACAGTCGCAGTTTAGAAATTGCCATTCAAATTTGTGGTGTCTAGAGTGGAGTTTCAATGAATGTCAATGGGAGGTGTGAGTTGCAAACAAAAGGTCATATTGTGAAATCTGTTCGGGCTATGGCTTAGCCTTGGACATTTTTAGCGGCAGCAGGGATAGCTGAACGTTTTGATATAAGATTTGTGTAGGTGGGATTAAAAATGAGGGAGAGGTCACAGTTTAGAAATCATGTCCTGATTTTTCATTTCACACGCATCTCCCACTCTAGCTTTGAAAATACCTCCCATTCATTCCTATGGGAAAATTGCGCCAGGAAAACGCCAATATTTCGGAAACCGTTTGGCGAAACGTTCCACAAAATATAAGCACACCATTCGGGAACGATCCGCACGTTTTGGTATATTATGGTCTATGTAGTGTCAAAACTGTGGGAGGAGTTACAGTGCAAAAATGCTTGGAATAATAATAAAAATAATATATCAGCAAGAACAATAAGTGATCTTGCCAAGCAAGACCACTTAACTAGACAAAGTGCAATTTCCGGGGAAATTGCGTGAAGTGGTCTTGCCTCCGCCAGTTCTCTACAACTGGAGTGGGCAGAGTAACTGGGTGGTGTGGGCAGAGTAACTGGGTGGAGTGGGTGGAGTAACTGGGTGGAGTGACTTGAGTAACTGTTGTGTGGGTGGAGTGGGCGGAGTAACTGGGTGGAGTGAGCGGAGTAACTGGGTGGAGTGGGCGGAGTAACTGGGTGGAGTGGGCGGAGTAACTGGGTGGAGTGGGCGGAGTAACTGGGTGGAGTGACTTGAGTAACTGTTGTGTGGGTGGAGTGGGCGGAGTAACTGGGTGGAGTGGGCGGAGTAACTGGGTGGAGTGGGCGGAGTAACTGGGTGGAGTGAGCGGAGTAACTGGGTGGAGTGACTTGAGTAACTGTTGTGCGGTTGGAGTGGGCGGAGTGACTTGAGTAACTGTTGTGTGGGTGGAGTGGGCGGAGTAACTGGGTGGAGTGGGCGGAGTAACTGGGTGGAGTGGGCGGGGTAACTGGGTGGAGTGGGCGGAGTAACTGGGTGAAGTGGGCGGAGTAACTGGGTGGAATGGGCGGAGTAACTGGGTGGAATGGGCGGAGTAACTGGGTAGAGTGGGCAGAGTGGGTGGAGTAACTGGGTGCAGTGGGCGGAGTAACTGAGGGGAGTGGGCGGAGTAGCTGGGTGGAGTGGGCGGAGTAACTGGGTGGAGTGGGCAGAGTAACTGGGTGGAGCGGGCGGAGTAACTGGGTGGAGTGGGTGGAGTAACTGGGTGGAGTAACTGGGTGAAGTGGGCGGAGTAACTGGGTGGAGTGGGCAGAGTAACTGGGCGGAGTAACTAGGCGGAGTAACTGGGCGGAGTAACTGGGTGGAGTAACTGGGTGGAGTAACTGGGTGGAGTAACTGGGTGGAGTAACTGGGTGGAGTATCTGGGTGGAGTGGGTGGAGTGGGTGGAGTGGGTGGAGTATCTGGGTGGAGTGACTTGAGTAACTGTTGTGTGGTTGGAGTCACTGGAGTAACTGTGGAAAGGTTTGACTGAGCAGAGTAACTATATGGAGTAGGCAGAGTAACTATGGATTGTTTTGAGTAAAGATAGTAAGCATTCTTCTTTTTTCTATTGTCAGATTATTTATAGACATGTTAGAAGCTATTGTGTGGCTATTTAATTATTTATCTTTTTTAATGCAAATTTCGCGATACTGCTCCTTTAAGGGGAGTTTCCTGAGACTTGGTGTGTGGGCGGAGCAGCTGTAACGAGCCAGGCTGCAGCTGTGTTGCTATGGAAACTCACTCTGAGGTAAACTGAGAATGCACATTAAAACACATTTCTAATGCACTGGTGGTTGCCATATTCAAATGACTGTAGCTTAGAAAGTATACAACCTACAGCAAAGAGCTTTATACTGTAAGAATCACAAGAGCTAGGCGAACAATGTGGTATATAACATGTCTCTGAAATATTAAAAATGAAGGCACAGTCGCAGTTTAGAAATTGCCATTCAAATTTGTGGTGTCTAGAGTGGAGTTTCAATGAATGTCAATGGGAGGTGTGAGTTGCAAACAAAAGGTCATATTGTGAAATCTATTCGGGCTATGGCTTAGCCTTGGACATTTTTAGCGGCAGCAGGGATAGCTGAACGTTTGGATATAAGATTTGTGTAGGTGGGATTAAAAATGAGGGAGAGGTCACAGTTTAGAAATCATGTCCCGATTTTTCATTTCACACGCATCTCCCACTCTAGCTTTGAAAATACCTCCCATTCATTCCTATGGGAAAATTGCGCCAGGAAAACGCCAATATTTCGGAAACCGTTTGGCGAAACGTTCCACAAAATATAAGCACACCATTCGGGAACGATCCGCACGTTTTGGTATATTATGGTCTATGTAGTGTCAAAACTGTGGGAGGAGTTACAGTGCAAAAATGCTTGGAATAATAATAATAACTAGACAAAAGTGCAATTTCCGGGGAAATTGCGTGAAGTGGTCTTGCCTCCGCCAGTTCTCTACAACTGGAGTGGGCAGAGTAACTGGGTGGAGCGGGCGGAGTAACTGGGTGGAGTGGGTGGAGTAACTGGGTGGAGTAACTGGGTGAAGTGGGCGGAGTAACTGGGTGGAGTAACTGGGTGGAGTGGGCGGAGTAACTGGGTGGAGTGGGCAGAGTAACTGGGTGGAGCGGGTGGAGTAACTGGGTGGAGTAACTGGGTGGAGTAACTGGGTGGAGTATCTGGGTGGAGTGACTTGAGTAACTGTTGTGTGGTTGGAGTCACTGGAGTAACTGTGGAAAGGTTTGACTGAGCAGAGTAACTATATGGAGTAGGCAGAGTAACTGTATGGATTGTTTTGAGTAAAGATAGTAAGCATTCTTCTTTTTTCTATTGTCAGATTATTTATAGACATGTTAGAAGCTATTGTGTGGCTATTTAATTATTTATCTTTTTTAATGCAAATTTCGCGATACTGCTCCTTTAAGGGGCGTTTCCTGAGACTTGGTGTGTGGGCGGAGCAGCTGTAACGAGCCAGGCTGCAGCTGTGTTGCTATGGAAACTCACTCTGAGGTAAACTGAGAATGCACATTAAAACACATTTCTAATGCACTGGTGGTTGCCATATTCAAATGACTGTAGCTTAAAAAGTATACATCCTACAGCAAAGAGCTTTATACTGTAAGAATCACAAGAGCTAGGCGAACAATGTGGTGTATAACATGTCTCTGAAATAATAAAAATGAAGGCACAGTCGCAGTTTAGAAATTGCCATTCAAATTTGTGGTGTCTAGAGTGGAGTTTCAATGAATGTCAATGGGAGGTGTGAGTTGCAAACAAAAGGTCATATTGTGAAATATGTTCGGGCTATGGCTTAGCCTTGGACATTTTTAGCGGCAGCAGGGATAGCTGAACGTTTTGATATAAGATTTGTGTAGGTGGGATTAAAAATGAGGGAGAGGTCGCAGTTTAGAAATCATGTCCTGATTTTTCATTTCACACGCATCTCCCACTCTAGCTTTGAAAATACCTCCCATTCATTCCTATGGGAAAATTGCGCCAGGAAAACGCCAATATTTCGGAAACCGTTTGGCGAAACGTTCCACAAAATATAAGCACACCATTCGGGAACGATCCGCACGTTTTGGTATATTATGGTCTATGTAGTGTTAAAACTGTGGGAGGAGTTACAGTGCAAAAATGCTTGGAATAAAAATAAGAATAAGAATAAGAACTAGACAAAGTGCAATTTCCGGGGAAATTGCGTGAAGTGGTCTTGCCTCCGCCAGTTCTCTACAACTGGAGTGGGCAGAGTAACTGGGTGGAGTGGGCGGAGTAACTGGGTGGAGTGACTTGATTAACTGTTGTGTGGTTGGAGTGGGCGGAGTAACTGGGTGGAGTGACTTGAGTAACTGTTGTGTGGGTGGAGTGGCTGGAGTAACTGGGTGGAGTGGCTGGAGTAACTGGGTGGAGTGGCTGGAGTGGCTGGAGTAACTGGGTGGAGTGGCTGGAGTAACTGGGTGGAGTGGCTGGAGTAACTGGGTGGAGTGGCTGGAGTAACTGGGTGGAGTGGGCGGACTAACTGGGTGGAGTGGGCGGAGTAACTGGGTGGAGTGGGCGGGGTAACTGGGTGGAGTGGGCGGAGTAACTGGGTGAAGTGGGCGGAGTAACTGGGTGGAGTGGGCAGAGTGGGTGGAGTAACTGGGTGCAGTGGGTGGAGTAACTGGGTGGAGTGACTTGAGTAACTGTTGTGTGGTTGGAGTCACTGGAGTAACTGTGGAAAGGTTTGACTGAGCAGAGTAACTATATGGAGTAGGCAGAGTAACTGTATGGATTGTTTTGAGTAAAGATAGTAAGCATTCTTCTTTTTTCTATCGCCAGATTATTTATAGACATGTTAGAAGCTATTGTGTGGCTATTTAATTATTTATCTTTTTTAATGCCAATTTCGCGATACTGCTCCTTTAAGGGGAGTTTCCTGAGACTTGGTGTGTGGGCGGAGCAGCTGTAACGAGCCAGGCTGCAGCTGTGTTGCTATGGAAACTCACTCTGAGGTAAACTGAGAATGCACATTAAAACACATTTCTAATGCACTGGTGGTTGCCATATTCAAATGACTGTAGCTTAAAAAGTATACATCCTACAGCAAAGAGCTTTATACTGTAAGAATCACAAGAGCTAGGCGAACAATGTGGTGTATAACATGTCTCTGAAATATTAAAAATGAAGGCACAGTCGCAGTTTAGAAATTGCCATTCAAATTTGTGGTGTCTAGAGTGGAGTTTCAATGAATGTCAATGGGAGGTGTGAGTTGCAAACAAAAGGTCATATTGTGAAATCTGTTCGGGCTATGGCTTAGCCTTGGACATTTTTAGCGGCAGCAGGGATAGCTGAACGTTTTGATATAAGATTTGTGTAGGTGGGATTAAAAATGAGGGAGAGGTCGCAGTTTAGAAATCATGTCCTGATTTTTGACTCCACACCCAGTTCCCACTGTAGCTTTGAACATTCCTCCCATTCATTCCTATGGGAAAATTGCGCTAGAAAAACGCCAATATTTCGGAAACCGTTTGGCGAAACGTTCCACAAAATATAAGCACACCATTCGGGAACGATCCGCACGTTTTGGTATATTATGGTCTATGTAGTGTCAAAACTGTGGGAGGAGTTACAGTGCAAAAATGCTTGGAATAAGAATAAAAATAAGAACTAGACAAAAGTGCAATTTCCGGGGAAATTGCGTGAAGTGGTCTTGCCTCCGCCAGTTCTCTACAACTGGAGCGGGCGGAGTAACTGGGTGGAGTGGGCGGAGTAACTGGGTGGAGTGGGCGGAGTAACTGGGTGGAGTGGGCGGAGTGGGCGGAGTAACTGGGTGGAGTGGGCGGGGTAACTGGGTGGAGTGGGCGGGGTAACTGGGTGGAGTGGGCGGGGTAATTGGGTGGAGTGGGCGGAGTAACTGGGTGGAGTGGGCGGGGTAACTGGGTGGAGTGGGCGGAGTAACTGGGTGGAGTGGGTGGAGTAACTGGGTGGAGTGGGCAGAGTAACTGGGTGGAGTGGGCGGAGTAACTAGGTGGAGTGACTTGAGTAACTGTTGTGTGGGTGGAGTGGGCGGAGTAACTGGGTGGAGTGGCTGGAGTAACTGGGTGGAGTGGGCGGAGTAACTGGGTGGAGTGGGCGGAGTAACTGGGTGGAGTGGGCCGGGTAACTGGGTGGAGTGGGCGGAGTAACTGGGTGAAGTGGGTGGAGTAACTGGGTGGAATGGGCGGAGTAACTGGGTGGAATGGGCGGAGTAACTGGGTGGAATGGGCGGAGTAACTGGGTGGAATGGGCAGAGTGGGTGGAGTAACTGGGTGCAGTGGGCGGAGTAACTGAGTGGAGTGGGCGGAGTAACTGAGTGGAGTGGGCGGAGTATCTGGGTGGAGTGACTTGAGTAGCTGGGTGGAGTGACTTGAGTAACTGTTGTGTGGTTGGAGTCACTGGAGTAACTGTGGAAAGGTTTGACTGAGCACAGTAACTATATGGAGTAGGCAGAGTAACTGTATGGGTTGTTTTGAGTAAAGATAGTAAGCATTCTTCTTTTTTCTATTGCCAGATTATTTATAGACATGTTAGAAGCTATTGTGTGGCTATTTAATTATTTATCTTTTTTAATGCAAATTTTGCGATACTGCTCCTTTAAGGGGAGTTTCCTGGGACTTGGTGTGTGGGCGGAGCAGCTGTAACGAGCCAGGCTGCAGCTGTGTTGCTATGGAAACTCACTCTGAGGTAAACTGAGAATGCACATTAAAACACATTTCTAATGCACTGGTGGTTGCCATATTCAAATGACTGTAGCTTAAAAAGTATACATCCTACAGCAAAAAGTTTTATACTGTAGGAATCACGAGGCCGAGACCTGTACAATGGTGTGTAGCATGTCTCTGAAATATTAAAAATGAAGGCACAGTCGCAGTTTAGAAATTGCCATTCAAATTTGTGGTGTCTAGAGTGGAGTTTCAATGAATGTCAATGGGAGGTGTGAGTTGCAAACAAAAGGTCATATTGTGAAATCTGTTCGGGCTATGGCTTAGCCTTGGACATTTTTAGCGGCAGCAGGGATAGCTGAACGTTTTGATATAAGATTTGTGTAGGTGGGATTAAAAATGAGGGAGAGGTCACAGTTTAGAAATCATGTCCTGATTTTTCATTTCACACGCATCTCCCACTCTAGCTTTGAAAATACCTCCCATTCATTCCTATGGGAAAATTGCGCCAGGAAAACGCCAATATTTCGGAAACCGTTTGGCGAAACGTTCCACAAAATATAAGCACACCATTCGGGAACGATCCGCACGTTTTGGTATATTATGGTCTATGTAGTGTCAAAACTGTGGGAGGAGTTACAGTGCAAAAATGCTTGGAATAATAATAATAATAAAAATAAAAATAATATATCAGCAAGAACAATAAGTGATCTTGCCAAGCAAGACCACTTAACTAGACAAAGTGCAATTTCTGGGGAAATTGCGTGAAGTGGTCTTGCCTCCGCCCGTTCTCTACAACTGGACTGGGCAGAGTAACTGGGTGGAGTGAGCGGAGTAACTGGGTGGAGTGACTTGAGTAACTGTTGTGTTGTTGGAGTGGGTGGAGAACCTGGGTGGACTGGGCGGAGTAACTGGGTGGACTGGGCGGAGTAACTGGGTGGAGTGGGCAGAGTAACTGGGTGGAGTGGGCGGAGTAACTGGGTGGACTGGGCGGAGTAACTGGGTGGACTGGGCGGAGTAACTGGGTGGACTGGGCAGAGTAACTGGGTGGACTGGGCAGAGTAACTGGGTAGACTGGGCAGAGTAAATGGGTGGAGTGGGCGGAGTAACGGGTGGAGTGGGCGGAGTAACGGGTGGAGTGGGCGGAGTAACTGGGTGGAATGGGCGGAGTAACTGGGTGGAGTGGGCGGAGTAACTGGGTGGAGTGGGCAGAGTGGGTGGAGTAACTGAGTGGAGTGGGCTGAGTAACTGGGTGGAGTGGGCGGAGTATCTGGGTGGAGTGACTTGAGTAACTGGGTGGAGTGACTTGAGTAACTGTTGTGTGGTTGGAGTCACTGGAGTAACTGTGGAAAGGTTTGACTGAGCACAGTAACTATATGGAGTAGGCATAGTAACTATATGGATTGTTTTGAGTAAAGATAGTAAGCATTCTTCTTTTTTCTATTGCCAGATTATTTATAGACATGTTAGAAGCTATTGTGTGGCTATTTAATTATTTATCTTTTTTAATGCAAATTTCGCGATACTGCTCCTTTAAGGGGAATTTCCTGAGACTGGGTGTGTGGGCGGAGCAGCTGTAACGAGCCAGGCTGCAGCTGTGTTGCTATGGAAACTCACTCTGAGGTAAACTGAGAATGCACATTAAAACACATTTCTAATGCACTGGTGGTTGCCATATTCAAATGACTGTAGCTTAAAAAGTATACATCCTACAGCAAAGAGCTTTATACTGTAAGAATCACAAGACCGAGACCTACAATGTGGTGTATAACATGTCTCTGAAATATTAAAAATGAAGGCACAGTCGCAGTTTAGAAATTGCCATTCAAATTTGTGGTGTCTAGAGTGGAGTTTCAATGAATGTCAATGGGAGGTGTGAGTTGCAAACAAAAGGTCATATTGTGAAATCTGTTCGGGCTATGGCTTAGCCTTGGACATTTTTAGCGGCAGCAGGGATAGCTGAACGTTTTGATATAAGATTTGTGTAGGTGGGATTAAAAATGAGGGAGAGGTCGCAGTTTAGAAATCATGTCCTGATTTTTCATTTAACACGCAGTTCCCACTCTAGCTTTGAAAATACCTCCCATTCATTCCTATGGGAAAATTGCGCCAGAAAAACGCAAATATTTCGGAAACCGTTTGGCGAAACGTTCCACAAATTATAAGCACACCATTCGGGAACGATCCGCACGTTTTGGTATATTATGGTCTATGTAGTGTCAAAACTGTGGGAGGAGTTACAGTGCAAAAATGCTTGGAATAATAATAATAATAATAATAAAAATAATATATCAGCAAGAACAATAAGTGATCTTGCCAAGCAAGACCACTTAATAAGAATAATATATCAGCAAGAACAATAAGTGATCTTGGCAAGCAAGACCACTTAACTAGACAAAGTGCAATTTCTGGGGAAATTGCGTGAAGTGGTCTTGCCTCCGCCCGTTCTCTACAACTGGACTGGGCAGAGTAACTGGGTGGAGTGAGCGGAGTAACTGGGTGGAGTGACTTGAGTAACTGTTGTGTTGTTGGAGTGGGTGGAGAACCTGGGTGGACTGGGCGGAGTAACTGGGTGGACTGGGCGGAGTAACTGGGTGGAGTGGGCAGAGTAACTGGGTGGAGTGGGCGGAGTAACTGGGTGGACTGGGCGGAGTAACTGGGTGGACTGGGCGGAGTAACTGGGTGGACTGGGCAGAGTAACTGGGTAGACTGGGCAGAGTAAATGGGTGGAGTGGGCGGAGTAACGGGTGGAGTGGGCGGAGTAACGGGTGGAGTGGGCGGAGTAACTGGGTGGAATGGGCGGAGTAACTGGGTGGAGTGGGCGGAGTAACTGGGTGGAGTGGGCAGAGTGGGTGGAGTAACTGAGTGGAGTGGGCTGAGTAACTGGGTGGAGTGGGCGGAGTATCTGGGTGGAGTGACTTGAGTAACTGGGTGGAGTGACTTGAGTAACTGTTGTGTGGTTGGAGTCACTGGAGTAACTGTGGAAAGGTTTGACTGAGCACAGTAACTATATGGAGTAGGCATAGTAACTATATGGATTGTTTTGAGTAAAGATAGTAAGCATTCTTCTTTTTTCTATTGCCAGATTATTTATAGACATGTTAGAAGCTATTGTGTGGCTATTTAATTATTTATCTTTTTTAATGCAAATTTCGCGATACTGCTCCTTTAAGGGGAATTTCCTGAGACTGGGTGTGTGGGCGGAGCAGCTGTAACGAGCCAGGCTGCAGCTGTGTTGCTATGGAAACTCACTCTGAGGTAAACTGAGAATGCACATTAAAACACATTTCTAATGCACTGGTGGTTGCCATATTCAAATGACTGTAGCTTAAAAAGTATACATCCTACAGCAAAGAGCTTTATACTGTAAGAATCACAAGACCGAGACCTACAATGTGGTGTATAACATGTCTCTGAAATATTAAAAATGAAGGCACAGTCGCAGTTTAGAAATTGCCATTCAAATTTGTGGTGTCTAGAGTGGAGTTTCAATGAATGTCAATGGGAGGTGTGAGTTGCAAACAAAAGGTCATATTGTGAAATCTGTTCGGGCTATGGCTTAGCCTTGGACATTTTTAGCGGCAGCAGGGATAGCTGAACGTTTTGATATAAGATTTGTGTAGGTGGGATTAAAAATGAGGGAGAGGTCGCAGTTTAGAAATCATGTCCTGATTTTTCATTTAACACGCAGTTCCCACTCTAGCTTTGAAAATACCTCCCATTCATTCCTATGGGAAAATTGCGCCAGAAAAACGCAAATATTTCGGAAACCGTTTGGCGAAACGTTCCACAAATTATAAGCACACCATTCGGGAACGATCCGCACGTTTTGGTATATTATGGTCTATGTAGTGTCAAAACTGTGGGAGGAGTTACAGTGCAAAAATGCTTGGAATAATAATAATAATAACTAGACAAAAGTGCAATTTCCGGGGAAATTGCGTGAAGTGGTCTTGCCTCCGCCAGTTCTCTACAACTGGAGTGGGCAGAGTAACTGGGTGGAGTGGGCGGAGTAACTGGGTGGAGTGGGCGGAGTAACTGGGTGGAGTGGGTGGAGTGGGCGGAGTAACTGGGTGGAGTGGGCGGAGTAACTGGGTGGAGTGGGCGGAGTAACTGGGTGGAGTGGGCGGAGTAACTGGGTGGAGCGGGTGGAGTAACTGGGTGGAGTAACTGGGTGGAGTAACTGGGTGGAGTAACTGGATGGAGTATCTGGGTGGAGTGACTTGAGTAACTGTTGTGTGGTTGGAGTCACTGGAGTAACTGTGGAAAGGTTTGACTGAGCAGAGTAACTATATGGAGTAGGCAGAGTAACTGTATGGATTGTTTTGAGTAAAGATAGTAAGCATTCTTCTTTTTTCTATTGTCAGATTATTTATAGACATGTTAGAAGCTATTGTGTGGCTATTTAATTATTTATCTTTTTTAATGCAAATTTCACGATACTGCTCCTTTAAGGGGCGTTTCCTGAGACTTGGTGTGTGGGCGGAGCAGCTGTAACGAGCCAGGCTGCAGCTGTGTTGCTATGGAAACTCACTCTGAGGTAAACTGAGAATGCACATTAAAACACATTTCTAATGCACTGGTGGTTGCCATATTCAAATGACTGTAGCTTAAAAAGTATACATCCTACAGCAAAGAGCTTTATACTGTAAGAATCACAAGAGCTAGGCGAACAATGTGGTGTATAACATGTCTCTGAAATATTAAAAATGAAGGCACAGTCGCAGTTTAGAAATTGCCATTCAAATTTGTGGTGTCTAGAGTGGAGTTTCAATGAATGTCAATGGGAGGTGTGAGTTGCAAACAAAAGGTCATATTGTGAAATCTGTTCGGGCTATGGCTTAGCCTTGGACATTTTTAGCGGCAGCAGGGATAGCTGAACGTTTTGATATAAGATTTGTGTAGGAGGGATTAAAAATGAGGGAGCGGTCGCAGTTTAGAAATCATGTCCTGATTTTTCATTTCACACGCATCTCCCACTCTAGCTTTGAAAATACCTCCCATTCATTCCTATGGGAAAATTGCGCCAGGAAAACACCAATATTTCGGAAACCGTTTGGCGAAACGTTCCACAAAATATAAGCACACCATTCGGGAACGATCCGCACGTTTTGGTATATTATGGTCTATGTAGTGTCAAAACTGTGGGAGGAGTTACAGTGCAAAAATGCTTGGAATAAAAATAAGAATAAGAACTAGACAAAGTGCAATTTCCGGGGAAATTGCGTGAAGTGGTCTTGCCTCCGCCAATTCTCTACAACTGGAGCGGGCGGAGTAACTGGGTGGAGGGGACGGAGTAACTGGGTGGAGTAGGCGGAGTAACTGGGTGGAGTGGGCGGAGTAACTGTTGTGGTGTTGGAGTGGGCGGGGTAATTGGGTGGGGTGGGTGGAGTAACTGGGTGGAGTGTGCAGAGTAACTGGGTGGAGTGGGCGGAGTAACTGGGTGGAGTGGGCGGAGTAACTGGGTGGAGTGACTTGAGTAACTGTTGTGTGGTTGGAGTGGGTGGAGTAACAGGGTGGAGTGGTCGGAGTAACTGGGTGGAGTGGGCGGAGTAACTGGGTGGAGAGGGCGGAGTAACTGTTGTGTTGTTGGAGTGGGCGGAGTAATTGGGTGAGGTGGGCGGAGTAACTGGGTGGAGTGTGCGGAGTAACTGGGTGGAGTGGGCAGAGTAACTGGGTGGAGTGACTTGAGTAACTGTTGTGTGGTTGGAGTGGGCGGAGTAACTGAGTGGAGTGGGCGGAGTAACTGGGTGGAGTGGGCGGGCTAACTGGGTGGAGTGGGCGGACTAACTGGGTGGAGTGGGCGGGCTAATTGGGTCGAGTGGGCGGGCTAACTGGGTGGAGTGGGTGGAGTGGGCGAGGTGGAGTGGGTGGAGTGGGCGGAGTGGGCGAAGCAACTGGGTGGAGTGGGCGGAGTAACTGGGTGGAGTGGGCAGAGTAACTGGGTGGAGTGGGCAGAGTAACTGGGTGGAGTGGGCAGAGTAACTGGGTGGAGTGGGCAGAGTAACTGGGTGGAGTGGGCAGAGTAACTGGGTGGAGTGTGCAGAGTAACTGGGTGGAGTGGGCGGAGTAACTGGGTGGAGTGGGCGGAGTAACTGGGTGGAGTGGGCAGAGTAAATGGGTGGAGTGACTTGAGTAACTGTTGTGTGGTTGGAGTGGGCGGAGTAACTGGGTGGAGTGGCTGGAGTAACTGGGTGGAGTGGCTGGAGTAACTGGGTGGAGTGGGCGGAGTAACTGGGTGGAGTGGGCGGAGTAACTGGGTGGAGTGGGCGGGGTCACTGGGTGGAGTGGGCGGAGTAACTGGGTGGAGTGACTTGAGTAACTGGGTGGAGTGACTTGAGTAACTGGGTGGAGTGACTTGAGTAACTGTTGTGTGGTTGGAGTCACTGGAGTAACTGTGGAAAGGTTTGACTGAGCAGAGTAACTATATGGAGTAGGCAGAGTAACTGTATGGATTGTTTTGAGTAAAGATAGTAAGCATTCTTCTTTTTTCTATTGCCAGATTATTTATAGACATGTTAGAAGCTATTGTGTGGCTATTTAATTATTTATCTTTTTTAATGCAAATTTCGCGATTCTGCTCCTTTAAGGGGAGTCTTCCTGAGACTGGGTGTGTGGGCGGAGCAGCTGTAACGAGCCAGGCTGCAGCTGTGTTGCTATGGAAACTCACTCTGAGGTAAACTGAGAATGCACATAAAAAAACACATTTCTAATGCACTGGTGGTTGCCATATTCAAATGACTGTAGCTTAAAAAGTATACATCCTACAGCAAAGAGCTTTATACTGTAAGAATCACAAGAAGAAGACCTATAATGTGGTGCATAACATGTCTCTGAAATATTAAAAATGAAGGCACAGTCGCAGTTTAGAAATTTCCATTCAAATTTGTGGTGTCTAGAGTGGAGTTTCAATGAATGTCAATGGGAGGTGTGAGTTGCAAACAAAAGGTCATATTGTGAAATCTGTTCGGGCTATGGCTTAGCCTTGGACATTTTTAGCGGCAGCAGGGATAGCTGAACGTTTTGATATAAGATTTGTGTAGGTGGGATTAAAAATGAGGGAGAGGTCGCAGTTTAGAAATCATGTCCTGATTTTTCATTTCACACGCATCTCCCACTCTAGCTTTGAAAATTCCTCCCATTCATTCCTATGGGAAAATTGCGCCAGGAAAACGCCAATATTTCGGAAACCGTTTGGCGAAACGTTCCACAAAATATAAGCACACCATTCGGGAACGATCCGCACGTTTTGGTATATTATGGTCTATGTAGTGTCAAAACTGTGGGAGGAGTTACAGTGCAAAAATGCTTGGAATAAGAATAAAAATAAGAATAATATATCAGCAAGAACAATAAGTGATCTTGCCAAGCAAGACCACTTAACTAGACAAAAGTGCAATTTCCGGGGAAATTGCGTGAAGTGGTCTTGCCTCCGCCAGTTCTCTACAACTGGAGTGGGCGGAGTAACTGGGTGGAGTGGGTGGAGTAACTGGGTGGAGTAACTGGGTGAAGTGGGCGGAGTAACTGGGTGGAGTGGGCAGAGTAACTGGGTGGAGTGGGCAGAGTAACTGGGTGGAGCGGGCGGAGTAACTGGGTGGAGTGGGTGGAGTAACTGGGTGGAGTAACTGGGTGAAGTGGGCGGAGTAACTGGGTGGAGTGGGCAGAGTAACTG
The DNA here is from genome assembly GCA_027917425.1 of Gastrophryne carolinensis. Taxonomy (NCBI): domain Eukaryota; kingdom Metazoa; phylum Chordata; class Amphibia; order Anura; family Microhylidae; genus Gastrophryne; species Gastrophryne carolinensis. The sequence continues at coordinate 83,122,244 of CM051239.1, read as the reverse complement.
GGTGGAGCGGGTGGAGTAACTGGGTGGAGTAACTGGGTGGAGTAACTGGGTGGAGTATCTGGGTGGAGTGGGTGGAGTATCTGGGTGGAGTGACTTGAGTAACTGTTGTGTGGTTGGAGTCACTGGAGTAACTGTGGAAAGGTTTGACTGAGCAGAGTAACTATATGGAGTAGGCAGAGTAACTGTATGGATTGTTTTGAGTAAAGATAGTAAGCATTCTTCTTTTTTCTATTGTCAGATTATTTATAGACATGTTAGAAGCTATTGTGTGGCTATTTAATTATTTATCTTTTTTAATGCAAATTTCGCGATACTGCTCCTTTAAGGGGAGTTTCCTGAGACTTGGTGTGTGGGCGGAGCACCTGTAACGAGCCAGGCTGCAGCTGTGTTGCTATGGAAACTCACTCTGAGGTAAACTGAGAATGCACATTAAAACACATTTCTAATGCACTGGTGGTTGCCATATTCAAATGACTGTAGCTTAAAAAGTATACATCCTACAGCAAAGAGCTTTATACTGTAAGAATCACAAGAGCTAGGCGAACAATGTGGTGTATAACATGTCTCTGAAATATTAAAAATGAAGGCACAGTCGCAGTTTAGAAATTGCCATTCAAATTTGTGGTGTCTAGAGTGGAGTTTCAATGAATGTCAATGGGAGGTGTGAGTTGCAAACAAAAGGTCATATTGTGAAATCTGTTCGGGCTATGGCTTAGCCTTGGACATTTTTAGCGGCAGCAGGGATAGCTGAACGTTTTGATATAAGATTTGTGTAGGTGGGATTAAAAATGAGGGAGAGGTCGCAGTTTAGAAATCATGTCCTGATTTTTCATTTCACACGCATCTCCCACTCTAGCTTTGAAAATACCTCCCATTCATTCCTATGGGAAAATTGCGCCAGGAAAACGCCAATATTTCGGAAACCGTTTGGCGAAACGTTCCACAAAATATAAGCACACCATTCGGGAACGATCCGCACGTTTTGGTATATTATGGTCTATGTAGTGTCAAAACTGTGGGAGGAGTTACAGTGCAAAAATGCTTGGAATAATAATAATATATCAGCGAGAACAATAAGTGATCTTGCCAAGCAAGACCACTTAATAATAAAAATAATATATCAGCAAGAACAATAAGTGATCTTGCCAAGCAAGACCACTTAATAATATATCAGCAAGAACAATAAGTGATCTTGCCAAGCAAGACCACTTAACTAGACAAAGTGCAATTTCCGGGGAAATTGCGTGAAGTGGTCTTGCCTCCGCCAGTTCTCTACAACTGGAGCGGGCAGAGTAACTGGGTGGAGTGGGTGGAGTAACTGGTTGGAGTGGGTGGAGTAACTGGGTGGAGTGGGCAGAGTAACTGGGTGGAGTGGGCGGAGTAACTGTTGTGTGGGTGGAGTGAGCGGAGTAACTGGGTGGAGTGACTTGAGTAACTGTTGTGTGGTTGGAGTGGGCGGAGTAACTGGGTGGAGTGGCTGGAGTAACTGGGTGGAGTGGCTGGAGTAACTGGGTGGAGTGGGCGGAGTAACTGGGTGGAGTGGGCGGAGTAACTGGGTGGAGTGGGCGGGGTAACTGGGTGGAGTGGGCGGGGTAACTGGGTGAAGTGGGCGGAGTAACTGGGTGGAATGGGTGGAGTAACTAGGTGGAATGGGCGGAGTAACTGGGTAGAGTGGGCAGAGTGGGTGGAGTAACTGGGTGCAGTGGGCGGAGTAACTGAGTGGAGTGGGCGGAGTAACTGGGTGGAGTGGGCGGAGTATTTGGGTGGAGTGACTTGAGTAACTGGGTGGAGTGGGCGGAGTAACTGGGTGGAGTGGGCGGGGTAACTGGGTGGAGTGGGTGGGGTAACTGGGTGAAGTGGGCGGAGTAACTGGGTGGAATGGGTGGAGTAACTAGGCGGAATGGGCGGAGTAACTGGGTAGAGTGGGCAGAGTGGGTGGAGTAACTGGGTGCAGTGGGCGGAGTAACTGAGTGGAGTGGGCGGAGTAACTGGGTGGAGTGGGCGGAGTATTTGGGTGGAGTGACTTGAGTTACTGGGTGGAGTGACTTGAGTAACTGTTGTGTGGTTGGAGTCACTGGAGTAACTGTGGAAAGGTTTGACTGAGCAGAGTAACTATATGGAGTAGGCAGAGTAACTGTATGGATTGTTTTGAGTGAGTAAAGATAGTAAGCATTCTTCTTTTTTCTATCGCCAGATTATTTATAGACATGTTAGAAGCTATTGTGTGGCTATTTAATTATTTATCTTTTTTAATGCAAATTTCGCGATACTGCTCCTTTAAGGGGAGTTTCCTGAGACTTGGTGTGTGGGCGGAGCAGCTGTAACGAGCCAGGCTGCAGCTGTGTTGCTATGGAAACTCACTCTGAGGTAAACTGAGAATGCACATTAAAACACATTTCTAATGCACTGGTGGTTGCCATATTCAAATGACTGTAGCTTAAAAAGTTTACATCCTACAGCAAAGAGCTTTATACTGTAAGAATCACAAGAGCTAGGCGAACAATGTGGTGTATAGCATGTCTCGGAAATATTAAAAATGAAGGCACAGTCGCAGTTTAGAAATTGCCATTCAAATTTGTGGTGTCTAGAGTGGAGTTTCAATGAATGTCAATGGGAGGTGTGAGTTGCAAACAAAAGGTCATATTGTGAAATCTGTTCGGGCTATGGCTTAGCCTTGGACATTTTTAGCGGCAGCAGGGATAGCTGAACGTTTTGATATAAGATTTGTGTAGGTGGGATTAAAAATGAGGGAGAGGTCACAGTTTAGAAATCATGTCCTGATTTTTCATTTCACACGCATCTCCCACTCTAGCTTTGAAAATACCTCCCATTCATTCCTATGGGAAAATTGCGCCAGGAAAACGCCAATATTTCGGAAACCGTTTGGCGAAACGTTCCACAAAATATAAGCACACCATTCGGGAACGATCCGCACGTTTTGGTATATTATGGTCTATGTAGTGTCAAAACTGTGGGAGGAGTTACAGTGCAAAAATGCTTGGAATAATAATAATAACTAGACAAAGTGCAATTTCCGGGGAAATTGCGTGAAGTGGTCTTGCCTCCGCCAGTTCTCTACAACTGGAGCGGGCGGAGTAACTGGGTGGAGTGGGCGGAGTAACTGGGTGGAGTGGGCGGAGTAACTGGGTGGAGTGGGCGGAGTAACTGGGTGGAGTGGGCGGAGTAACTGGGTGGAGTGGGCGGAGTGGGCGGAGTAACCGGGTGGAGTGGGCGGAGTAACTGGGTGGAGTGGGCGGGGTAACTGGGTGGAGTGGGCGGGGTAACTGGGTGGAGTGGGCGGAGTAACTGGGTGGAGTGGGCGGAGTAACTGGGTGGAGTGGGCGGGGTAACTGGGTGGAGTGGGTGGAGTAACTGGGTGGAGTGGGCAGAGTAACTGGGTGGAGTGGGCGGAGTAACTAGGTGGAGTGACTTGAGTAACTGTTGTGTGGGTGGAGTGGGCGGAGTAACTGGGTGGAGTGGCTGGAGTAACTGGGTGGAGTGGGCGGAGTAACTGGGTGGAGTGGGCCGGGTAACTGGGTGGAGTGGGCGGAGTAACTGGGTGAAGTGGGTGGAGTAACTGGGTGGAATGGGCGGAGTAACTGGGTGGAATGGGCAGAGTGGGTGGAGTAACTGGGTGCAGTGGGCGGAGTAACTGAGTGGAGTGGGCGGAGTAACTGAGTGGAGTGGGCGGAGTATCTGGGTGGAGTGACTTGAGTATCTGGGTGGAGTGACTTGAGTAGCTGGGTGGAGTGACTTGAGTAACTGTTGTGTGGTTGGAGTCACTGGAGTAACTGTGGAAAGGTTTGACTGAGCAGAGTAACTATATGGAGTAGGCAGAATAACTGTATGGATTGTTTTGAGTAAAGATAATAAGCATTCTTCTTTTTTCTATTGCCAGATTATTTATAGACATGTTAGAAGCTATTGTGTGGCTATTTAATTATTTATCTTTTTTAATGCAAATTTTGCGATACTGCTCCTTTAAGGGGAGTTTCCTGGGACTTGGTGTGTGGGCGGAGCAGCTGTAACGAGCCAGGCTGCAGCTGTGTTGCTATGGAAACTCACTCTGAGGTAAACTGAGAATGCACATTAAAACACATTTCTAATGCACTGGTGGTTGCCATATTCAAATGACTGTAGCTTAAAAAGTATACATCCTACAGCAAAGAGCTTTATACTGTAAGAATCACAAGAGCTAGGCGAACAATGTGATGTATAACATGTCTCTGAAATATTAAAAATGAAGGCACAGTCGCAGTTTAGAAATTGCCATTCAAATTTGTGGTGTCTAGAGTGGAGTTTCAATGAATGTCAATGGGAGGTGTGAGTTGCAAACAAAAGGTCATATTGTGAAATCTGTTCAGGCTATGGCTTAGCCTTGGACATTTTTAGCGGCAGCAGGGATAGCTGAACGTTTTGATATAAGATTTGTGTAGGTGGGATTAACAATGAGGGAGAGGTCGCAGTTTAGAAATCATGTCCTGATTTTTCATTTCACACGCATCTCCCACTCTAGCTTTGAAAATACCTCCCATTCATTCCTATGGGAAATTTGCGCCAGGAAAACGCCAATATTTCGGAAACCGTTTGGCGAAACGTTCCACAAAATATAAGCACACCATTCGGGAACGATCCACACGTTTTGGTATATTATGGTCTATGTAGTGAAAAAACTGTGGGAGGAGTTACGGTGCAAAATATGCTTGGAATAAAAATAAGAACTAGACAAAGTGCAATTTCCGGGGAAATTGCGTGAAGTGGTCTTGCCTCCGCCAGTTCTCTACAACTGGAGCGGGCAGAGTAACTGGGTCGAGCGGGCGGAGTAACTGGGTGGAGTGGGTGGAGTGGGCGGAGTAACTGGGTGGAGTGGGCGGAGTAACTGGGTGGAGTGGGCGGAGTAACTGGGTGGAGTGGGCGGGGTAACTGGGTGGAGTGGGTGGAGTAACTGGGTGGAGTGGGCAGAGTAACTGGGTCGAGCGGGCGGAGTAACTGGGTGGAGTGGGTGGAGTGGGTGGAGTAACTGGGTGGAGTGGGCGGAGTAACTGGGTGGAGTGGGCGGAGTAACTGGGTGGAGTGGGCGGGGTAACTGGGTGGAGTGGGTGGAGTAACTGGGTGGAGTGGGCAGAGTAACTGGGTGAAGTGGACGGAGTAACTGTTGTGTGGGTGGAGTGAGTGGAGTAACTGGGTGGAGTGACTTGAGTAACTGTTGTGTGGTTGGAGTGGGCGGAGTAACTGGGTGGAGTGACTTGAGTAACTGTTGTGTGGGTGGAGTGGGCGGAGTAACTGGGTGGTGTGGCTAGAGTAACTGGGTGGAGTGGGCGGAATAACTGGGAGGAGTGGGCGGAGTAACTGGGTGGAGTGGGCGGAGCATCTGGGTGGAGTGGGCGGAGCATCTGGGTGGAGTGGGCGGAGTAACTGGGTGAAGTGGGCGGAGTAACTGGGTGGAATGGGCGGAGTAACTGGGTGGAGTGGGCGGAGTATCTGGGTGGAGTGACTTGAGTAACTGTTGTGTGGTTGGAGTCGCTGGAGTAACTGTGGAAAGGTTTGACTGAGCACAGTAACTATATGGAGTAGGCAGAGTAACTGTATGGATTGTTTTGAGTAAAGATAGTAAGCATTCTTCTTTTTTCTATTGCCAGATTATTTATAGACATGTTAGAAGCTATTGTGTGGCTATTTAATTATTTATCTTTTTTAATGCCAATTTCGCGATACTGCTCCTTTAAGGGGAGTTTCCTGAGACTTGGTGTAACGAGCCAGGCTGCAGCTGTGTTGCTATGGAAACTCACTCTGAGGTAAACTGAGAATGCACATTAAAACACATTTCTAATGCACTGGTGGTTGCCATATTCAAATGACTGTAGCTTAAAAAGTATACATCCTACAGCAAAGAGCTTTATACTGTAAGAATCACAAGAAGAAGACCTATAATGTGGTGCATAACCTGTCTCTGAAATATTAAAAATGAAGGCACAGTCGCAGTTTAGAAATTGCCATTCAAATTTGTGGTGTCTAGAGTGGAGTTTCAATGAATGTCAATGGGAGGTGTGAGTTGCAAACAAAAGGTCATATTGTGAAATCTGTTCGGGCTATGGCTTAGCCTTGGACATTTTTAGCGGCAGCAGGGATAGCTGAACGTTTTGATATAAGATTTGTGTAGGTGGGATTAAAAATGAGGGAGAGGTCGCAGTTTAGAAATCATGTCCTGATTTTTCATTTCACACGCATCTCCCACTCTAGCTTTGAAAATACCTCCCATTCATTCCTATGGGAAAATTGCGCCAGGAAAACGCCAATATTTCGGAAACCGTTTGGCGAAACGTTCCACAAAATATAAGCACACCATTCGGGAACGATCCACACGTTTTGGTATATTATGGTCTATGTAGTGTCAAAACTGTGGGAGGAGTTACAGTGCAAAAATGCTTGGAATAAGAATAAAAATAAGAACTAGACAAAGTGCAATTTCCGGGGAAATTGCGTGAAGTGGTCTTGCCACCGCCAGTTCTCTACAACTGGAGTGGGCAGAGTAACTGGGTGAAGTGGGCGGAGTAACTGGGTGGAGTGGGTGGAGTAACTGGGTGGAGTGGGAAGAGTAACTGGGTAGAGTGGGCGGAGTAACTGTTGTGTGGGTGGAGTGAGCGGAGTAACTGGGTGGAGTGACTTGAGTAACTGTTGTGTGGTTGGAGTGGGCGGAGTAACTGGGTGGAGTGACTTGAGTAACTGTTGTGTGGGTGGAGTGGGCGGAGTAACTGGGTGGAGTGGGCGGAGTAACTGGGTGGAGTGGGCGGAGTAACTGGGTGGAGTGGGTGGGGTAACTGGGTGGAGTGGGCGGAGTAACTGGGTGGAGTGGGCGGAGTAACTGGGTGGAGTGGGCGGAGTAACTGGGTGGAGTGGACGGGGTAACTGGGTGGAGTTGGCGGAGTAACTGGGTGGAGCGGGCAGAGTAACTGGGTGGAGCGGGCGGAGTAACTGGGTGGAGTGGGCGGAGTAACTGGGTGGAGTGGGCGGAGTAACTGGGTGGAGTGACTTGATTAACTGTTGTGTGGGTGGAGTGAGCGGAGTAACTGGGTGGAGTGACTTAAGTAACTGTTGTGTGGGTGGAGTGGCTGGAATAACTGGGTGGAGTGGCTGGAGTAACTGGGTGGAGTGGCTGGAGTAACTGTTGTGTGGTTGGAGTCACTGGAGTAACTGTGGAAAGGTTTGACTGAGCAGAGTAACTATATGGAGTAGGCAGAGTAACTGTATGGATTGTTTTGAGTAAAGATAGTAAGCATTCTTCTTTTTTCTATCGCCAGATTATTTATAGACATGTTAGAAGCTATTGTGTGGCTATTTAATTATTTATCTTTTTTAATGCCAATTTCGCGATACTGCTCCTTTAAGGGGAGTTTCCTGAGACTTGGTGTGTGGGCGGAGCAGCTGTAACGAGCCAGGCTGCAGCTGTGTTGCTATGGAAACTCACTCTGAGGTAAACTGAGAATGCACATTAAAACACATTTCTAATGCACTGGTGGTTGCCATATTCAAATGACTGTAGCTTAAAAAGTATACATCCTACAGCAAAGAGCTTTATACTGTAAGAATCACAAGAGCTAGGCGAACAATGTGGTGTATAACATGTCTCTGAAATATTAAAAATGAAGGCACAGTCGCAGTTTAGAAATTGCCATTCAAATTTGTGGTGTCTAGAGTGGAGTTTCAATGAATGTCAATGGGAGGTGTGAGTTGCAAACAAAAGGTCATATTGTGAAATCTGTTCGGGCTATGGCTTAGCCTTGGACATTTTTAGCGGCAGCAGGGATAGCTGAACGTTTTGATATAAGATTTGTGTAGGTGGGATTAAAAATGAGGGAGAGGTCGCAGTTTAGAAATCATGTCCTGATTTTTGACTCCACACCCAGTTCCCACTGTAGCTTTGAACATTCCTCCCATTCATTCCTATGGGAAAATTGCGCCAGAAAAACGCCAATATTTCGGAAACCGTTTGGCGAAACGTTCCACAAAATATAAGCACACCATTCGGGAACGATCCGCACGTTTTGGTATATTATGGTCTATGTAGTGTCAAAACTGTGGGAGGAGTTACAGTGCAAAAATGCTTGGAATAAGAATAAAAATAAGAATAAGAACTAGACAAAGTGCAATTTCCGGGGAAATTGCGTGAAGTGGTCTTGCCTCCGCCAGTTCTCTACAACTGGAGCGGGCAGAGTAACTGGGTGGAGTGACTTGAGTAACTGTTGTGTGGGTGGAGTGAGCGGAGTAACTGGGTGGAGTGGGCGGAGTAACTTGGTGAAGTAGGCGGAGTAACTGGGTGGAGTGGGCAGAGTGGGTGGAGTGGGCGGAGTAACTGGGTGGAGCGGGTGGAGTAACTGGGTGGAGTGGGCGGACTAACTGGGTGGAGTGGGCGGACTAACTGGGTGGAGTGGGCGGGGTAACTGGGTGGAGTGGGCGGAGTAACTGGGTGGAGTGGGCGGAGTAACTGGGTGGAGTGGGCGGAGTAACTTGGTGAAGTAGGCGGAGTAACTGGGTGGAGTGGGCAGAGTGGGTGGAGTGGGCGGAGTAACTGGGTGGAGTGACTTGAGTAACTGTTGTGTGGGTGGAGTGAGCGGAGTAACTGGGTGGAGTGGGCGGAGTAACTTGGTGAAGTAGGCGGAGTAACTGGGTGGAGTGGGCAGAGTGGGTGGAGTGGGCGGAGTAACTGGGTGGAGCGGGTGGAGTAACTGAGTGGAGCGGGCGGAGTAACTGGGTGGAGTGGGCGGACTAACTGGGTGGAGTGGGCGGGGTAACTGGGTGGAGTGGGCGGAGTAACTGGGTGGAGTGGGCGGAGTAACTTGGTGAAGTAGGCGGAGTAACTGGGTGGAGTGGGCAGAGTGGGTGGAGTGGGCGGAGTAACTGGGTGGAGCGGGTGGAGTAACTGAGTGGAGCGGGCGGAGTAACTGGGTGGAGTGGGCGGACTAACTGGGTGGAGTGGGCGGGGTAACTGGGTGGAGTGGGCGGGGTAACTGGGTGGAGTGGGCGGAGTAACTGGGTGGAGTGGGCGGAGTAACTGGATGAAGTGGGCGGAGTAACTGGATGAAGTGGGCGGAGTAACTGGGTGGAATGGGCAGAGTGGGCGGAGTAACTGGGTGGAGTGGGCGGGGTAACTGGGTGGAGTGGGCGGAGTATCTGGGTGGAGTGACTTGAGTAACTGGGTGGAGTGACTTGAGTAACTGTTGTGTGGTTGGAGTCGCTGGAGTAACTGTGGAAAGGTTTGACTGAGCAGAGTAACTATATGGAGTAGGCAGAGTAACTGTATGGATTGTTTTGAGTAAAGATAGTAAGCATTCTTCTTTTTTCTATTGCCAGATTATTTATAGACATGTTAGAAGCTATTGTGTGGCTATTTAATTATTTATCTTTTTTAATGCCAATTTCGCGATACTGCTCCTTTAAGGGGAGTTTCCTGAGACTTGGTGTGTGGGCGGAGCAGCTGTAATGAGCCAGGCTGCAGCTGTGTTGCTATGGAAACTCACTCTGAGGTAAACTGAGAATGCACATTAAAACACATTTCTAATACACTGGTGGTTGCCATATTCAAATGACTGTAGCTTAAAAAGTATACATCCTACAGCAAAGAGCTTTATACTGTAAGAATCACAAGAGCTAGGCGAACAATGTGGTGTATAACATGTCTCTGAAATATTAAAAATGAAGGCACAGTCGCAGTTTAGAAATTGCCATTCAAATTTGTGGTGTCTAGAGTGGAGTTTCAATGAATGTCAATGGGAGGTGTGAGTTGCAAACAAAAGGTCATATTGTGAAATCTGTTCGGGCTATGGCTTAGCCTTGGACATTTTTAGCGGCAGCAGGGATAGCTGAACGTTTTGATATAAGATTTGTGTAGGTGGGATTAAAAATGAGGGAGAGGTCGCAGTTTAGAAATCATGTCCTGATTTTTCATTTCACACGCATCTCCCACTCTAGCTTTGAAAATACCTCCCATTCATTCCTATGGGAAAATTGCGCCAGGAAAACGCCAATATTTCGGAAACCGTTTGGCGAAACGTTCCACAAAATATAAGCACACCATTCGGGAACGATCCGCACGTTTTGGTATATTATGGTCTATGTAGTGTCAAAACTGTGGGAGGAGTTACAGTACAAAAATGCTTGGAATAAGAATAAAAATAAGAATAATATATCAGCAAGAACAATAAGTGATCTTGCCAAGCAAGACCACTTAATAATATATCAGCAAGAACAATAAGTGATCTTGGCAAGCAAGACCACTTAATAAGAACTAGACAAAGTGCAATTTCCGGGGAAATTGCGTGAAGTGGTCTTGCCTCCGCCAGTTCTCTACAACTGGAGTGGGTGGAGTAACTGGGTGGAGTGGGCGGAGTAACTGGGTGGAGTGGGCGGAGTAACTGGGTGGAGTGGGCAGAGTAACTGGGTGGAGTGACTTGATTAACTGTTGTGTGGGTGGAGTGACTTGAGTAACTGTTGTGTGGTTGGAGTGGGCGGAGTAACTGGGTGGAGTGACTTGAGTAACTGTTGTGTCGGTGGAGTGGGTGGAGTGGCTGGAGTAACTGGGTGGAGTGGCTGGAGTAACTGGGTGGAGTGGGCGGAGTAACTGGGTGGAGTGGGCGGAGTAACTGGGTGGAATGGGCGGAGTGGGCGGGGTAACTGTGTGAAGTGGGCGGAGTAACTGGGTGGAGTGGGCGGGGTAACTGGGTGGAGTGGGCGGGGTAACTGGGTGGAGTGGGCGGGGTAACTGGGTGGAGTGGGCGGAGTAACTGGGTGGAATGGGTGGAGTAACTGGGTGCAGTGGGCAGAGTGGGTGGAGTAACTGGGTGGAGTGACTTGAGTAACTGGGTGGAGTGACTTGAGTAACTGGGTGGAGTGACTTGAGTAACTGTTGTGTGGTTGGAGTCACTGGAGTAACTGTGGAAAGGTTTGACTGAGCAGAGTAACTATATGGAGTAGGCAGAGTAACTGTATGGATTGTTTTGAGTAAAGATAGTAAGCATTCTTCTTTTTCTATTGCCAGATTATTTATAGACATGTTAGAAGCTATTGTGTGGCTATTTAATTATTTATCTTTTTTAATGCAAATTTCGCGATACTGCTCCTTTAAGGGGAGTTTCCTGAGACTGGGTGTGTGGGCGGAGCAGCTGTAACGAGCCAGGCTGCAGCTGTGTTGCTATGGAAACTCACTCTGAGGTAAACTGAGAATGCACATTAAAACACATTTCTAATGCACTGGTGGTTGCCATATTCAAATGACTGTAGCTTAAAAAGTATACATCCTACAGCAAAGAGCTTTATACTGTAAAAATCACAAGAAGAAGACCTATAATGTGCTGTATAATATGTCTCTGAAATATTAAAAATGAAGGCACAGTCGCAGTTTAGAAATTGCCATTCAAATTTGTGGTGTCTAGAATGGAGTTTCAATGAATGTCAATGGGAGGTGTGAGTTGCAAACAAAAGGTCATATTGTGAAATCTGTTCGGGCTATGGCTTAGCCTTGGACATTTTTAGCGGCAGCAGGGATAGCTGAACGTTTTGATATAAGATTTGTGTAGGTGGGATTAAAAATGAGGGAGAGGTCGCAGTTTAGAAATCATGTCCTGATTTTTGACTCCACACTCAGTTCCCACTCTAGCTTTCGAACATTCCTCCCATTCATTCCTATGGGAAAATTGCGCCAGAAAAACGCCAATATTTCGGAAACCGTTTGGCGAAACGTTCCACAAAATATAAGCACACCATTCGGGAACGATCCGCACGTTTTGGTATATTATGGTCTATGTAGTGTCAAAACTGTGGGAGGAGTTACAGTGCAAAAATGCTTGGAATAATAATAAAAATAATATATCAGCAAGAACAATAAGTGATCTTGCCAAGCAAGACCACTTAATAATATATCAGCAAGAACAATAAGTGATCTTGCCAAGCAAGACCACTTAATAACTAGACAAAGTGCAATTTCCGGGGAAATTGCGTGAAGTGGTCTTGCCTCCGCCAGTTCTCTACAACTGGAGCGGGCAGAGTAACTGGGTCAAGCGGGCGGAGTAACTGGGTGGAGTGGGTGGAGTAACTGGGTGGAGTGGGCGGAGTAACTGGGTGGAGTGGGCGGAGTAACTGGGTGGAGTGGGCGGAGTAACTGGGTGGAGTGGGCGGGGTAACTGGGTGGAGTGGGCGGAGTAACTGGGTGGAGCGGGCGGAGTAACTGGGTCGAGCGGGCGGAGTAACTGGGTGGAGCGGGCGGGGTAACTGGGTGGAGTGGGCGGGGTAACTGGGTGGAGTGGGCGGGGTAACTGGGTGGAGTGGGCAGAGTAACTGGGTCGAGCGGGCGGAGAAACTGGGTGGAGCGGGCGGGGTAACTGGGTGGAGCGGGTGGAGTAACTGGGTGGAGTGGGCGGAGTAACTGGGTGGAGCGGGCGGAGTAACTGGGTGGAGCGGGCGGAGTAACTGGGTGGAGTGGGCGGAGTAACTGGGTGGAGTGGGCGGAGTAACTGGGTGGAGTGGGCGGAGTAACTGGGTGGAGTGGGCGGGGTAACTGGGTGGAGTGGGTGGAGTAACTGGGTGGAGTGGGCGGAGTAACTGGGTGGAGCGGGCGGAGTAACTGGGTGGAGCGGGCGGAGTAACTGGGTGGAGTGGGCGGAGTAACTGGGTGGAGTGGGCGGAGTAACTGGGTGGAGTGGGCGGGGTAACTGGGTGGAGTGGGTGGAGTAACTGGGTGGAGTGGGCAGAGTAACTGGGTGAAGTGGGCGGAGTAACTGTTGTGTGGGTGGAGTGAGTGGAGTAACTGGGTGGAGTGACTTGAGTAACTGTTGTGTGGTTGGAGTGGGCGGAGTAACTGGGTGGAGTGACTTGAGTAACTGTTGTGTGGGTGGAGTGGGCGGAGTAACTGGGTGGTGTGGCTAGAGTAACTGGGTGGAGTGGGCGGAGTAACTGGGTGGAGTGGGCGGAGTAACTGGGTGGAGTGGGCGGAGTAACTGGGTGGAGTGGGTGGGGTAACTGGGTGGAGTGGGCGGAGCATCTGGGTGGAGTGGGCGGAGTAACTGGGTGAAGTGGGCGGAGTAACTGGGTGGAATGGGCAGAGTAACTGGGTGGAGTGGGCGGAGTATCTGGGTGGAGTGACTTGAGTAACTGTTGTGTGGTTGGAGTCGCTGGAGTAACTGTGGAAAGGTTTGACTGAGCACAGTAACTATATGGAGTAGGCAGAGTAACTGTACGGATTGTTTTGAGTAAAGATAGTAAGCATTCTTCTTTTTTCTATTGCCAGATTATTTATAGACATGTTAGAAGCTATTGTGTGGCTATTTAATTATTTATCTTTTTTAATGCCAATTTCGCGATACTGCTCCTTTAAGGGGAGTTTCCTGAGACTTGGTGTAACGAGCCAGGCTGCAGCTGTGTTGCTATGGAAACTCACTCTGAGGTAAACTGAGAATGCACATTAAAACACATTTCTAATGCACTGGTGGTTGCCATATTCAAATGACTGTAGCTTAAAAAGTATACATCCTACAGCAAAGAGCTTTATACTGTAAGAATCACAAGAAGAAGACCTATAATGTGGTGTATAACATGTCTCTGAAATATTAAAAATGAAGGCACAGTCGCAGTTTAGAAATTGCCATTCAAATTTGTGGTGTCTAGAGTGGAGTTTCAATGAATGTCAATGGGAGGTGTGAGTTGCAAACAAAAGGTCATATTGTGAAATCTGTTCGGGCTATGGCTTAGCCTTGGACATTTTTAGCGGCAGCAGGGATAGCTGAACGTTTTGATATAAGATTTGTGTAGGTGGGATTAAAAATGAGGGAGAGGTCGCAGTTTAGAAATCATGTCCTGATTTTTCATTTCACACGCATCTCCCACTCTAGCTTTGAAAATACCTCCCATTCATTCCTATGGGAAAATTGCGCCAGGAAAACGCCAATATTTCGGAAACCGTTTGGCGAAACGTTCCACAAAATATAAGCACACCATTCGGGAACGATCCGCACGTTTTGGTATATTATGGTCTATGTAGTGTCAAAACTGTGGGAGGAGTTACAGTGCAAAAATGCTTGGAATAAGAATAAAAATAATATATCAGCAAGAACAATAAGTGATCTTGCCAAGCAAGACCACTTAATAATATATCAGCAAGAACAATAAGTGATCTTGCCAAGCAAGACCACTTAATAATAAAAATAATATATCAGCAAGAACAATAAGTGATCTTGCCAAGCAAGACCACTTAATAATATATCAGCAAGAACAATAAGTGATCTTGGCAAGCAAGACCACTTAATAAGTGATCTTGCCATGCAAGAACACTTAATAAACGCTCCTGAACTACATGGGAGCGGCCATCTTGCTGCCAGTCCTACTTACACACGAGCATGAGGGGGGAACTCTGCCACCAGCAGCCAATACCAAACTGAGAGAGATATACGCCTTAGAAACATGGGGAAGCTTGTCTATTATGCTGGACATACACACAACTCTGAATAAATACTCTGTTTCCCCAAAAATAATTAATATTATATTAATTGTTGCTCCAAAATATGCATTTTATGGCATCCTAGGTGCGCTCTTCCAAGTTCCAATGCATTGCAAGTGTAGCAGTTTGCTCCCCCTGGTAAACAGAAGCAACCACAATGCTCTCATATATATGCTCAGGAGTGAAGTAAATCCAGTGGGACTACTTGATGTGTGAGTGAATCATGCTAGGGCTGTTTTTTGGAGTAGGTCTTATTTTCATGGAAACAGTGTAGCTACTGTGAGTTCTGCGTGTGTGTGTGTGTGTGTGTGTGTGTGTGTGTGTGTGTGTGTGTGTGTATGTGAGAGGGAAGCTGTTACAATGCATCTGCAGCTGCAGAGCATTCAATCAGTGGAAATAATGTATCTAGAATATCTCTGCTATGAGCAAAGCAATGATGAGTCAGCTGATGACTTTCTACTTCTGGCTAGAAATAAGGGATGACTGTATAGTGATTTGGGACAATTTTGCCCATATGACTGGGCTTTTGGGGAAGCAGGTGGTGGCCACTCCCATGCAGTTCATGAGCACCGAATCTGCCTGCTATGGAATCTGCATGGGGTTATGCCCTCTCAAATAGATTACATCACTTATTGCTAGAGGGGACCCTTAGGGGAGCAAGTTACTAAGATTTGATTATATAGTGGATCAAAACCTGTGACTTTCACTATCCTGGGTTTTGTTCCCTGCCCCGAAACATCCCGAATTAAGTATCCCGCTGTGTGAAACCCCCCCTCCACAGATCGCCCAGGGCAACTCACCTATTATCGATCATACAGCGCATGCACAGGCTCTCATCCAATCAGAGCCGTTTGCTGGGCATATTAAATGTCAGCAAACAGCTCTTCTTTATGGCTCAGAGCATGACCAGCCAAGTCCCTTGCTATGTGCCCTATCCCACCCCCAGCCTATCTGAATGGCTGTTATAGTCTACAGGGCCATGCTGAGAGAGTTTTATTCTGCTTCAAAGTGGGTGAAAACCGGGGATTTTCAATATCCCGGGTTTTGGACCTTGTCCCTGGCACAACCCCTCCCCACTGTTCAGTAGGGTGGGTTGCACATTTGGGCTGGAAGACCATTGAATAAGGCAGAAAGTGAGTCATGGGGGGGTGTTAAAGTGTTTGGCAAGTCAAAAGTGAAAAATAAATATCAGTAGTTTATCTTTCATTGAGTGCCTGGAGTGCTGTGATTCCTCCTCTGTCTTCATTGAGTGCCTGGAGTGCTGTGATTCCTCCTCTGTCTGTCTCCTTAGTGAGAAAAATCACTTACTCAATCAGCTTTCAGACCCCACCTCACTGACCTGGTCCATCAATCAACCTTCAGTGGTCCAAGAACGGAAACACCCCCATTCCCTGCCCAGACATCCTGATTGGCTGCCTCTCTCTGCAGCTCTTAAACACTGCCCTTCTCTCTCATTCATCAAGGAACCACAGGGTTCACTTATTGAAAATGGATTGAAGTTTAGGATAGTGAAAAGTGTAGCCCGAAAAAATGGGACAATGATTAGGCTTGTCTTTAGTATAACTTTAAGCTAAAAAAGAGAAGGCAAAAAGGGTCGTATGGTGGGGGGGGGGGGGGGAGGAGTAACATTAAAAAAGGCAAAAGTAAAAGAAAAAGTGAAAAAGAGAGGCATCCAGCCCTGTCCCCTCCGCTCTGCCCATCTATCCCTGTCCCCTCTGTTCTGCCCAGTCCAACCTGATCTCTCTGCTCGATCCAACCCTGTCCCCTCAGCTGTACACCTATTCACCCCTGTCTTCCCAACTTTGACCTTTGCTCTACCTCCCAGCTTTGCCACTCTACCCCTATATCCTATGCATTCCTGTCCTAATTCTGCCCATCCATTTCTCAACCCAGCTCTCTCTCCCCATCTATCCCTGTCCTTCCTGTTCTGTCTATCCATCTTTCTCCAGCACTATCTCTCCATCCCCATTACACAATATTCGTTGTATAAAGTCTGCCCCCCACCATAACTTTAATGTGATAGCTAAGTCTCTAGTTTGAAGACAAGACAAACCAGCCTGGAGGGGGCAGACACACTTTTATCTCCAATGCCAGCAACAAAACTGATACGGGTGCAGCAATCTTGCCTCAGAAGCATCACACACACTGAGCAGGGGAGAGGGGGGGGGGAGTACAGGGAGGTGGGTTGTATATCTGCTCTTCACAGACAGAGCAGAGCTGGGGTCAGGGAAAGGACAGCAATCCCAGAATGCAGAGCGGCACTTCCTGTCTGCAGGCTGCCTGATGCTCTATGAGCCGCCATATTGGATGTTTAAAGGCTCAGAATACGCACTAGGTGTAGGTAGGATGATTTTTAACAATAAGCAATCTGTATGTACAGGATGGCAGAAACATACAAGATAGACTTTTATTCAGGGTGAAGGTCCGGTTTAACTGTCCTACAGTTCCATCCAGAGTCTTGGCTCTCCTGCCCTAGCCCGAGTTGTCAGTACGCACTCGATTATCAGACTTTCCAGAGCTGCCCATACTCTGGGGTCACAGATAATGTTGGGCAAATCCCAACCACAATGTTTGGGTCCGTACCTAACTTCGTGAGATCAGCTTCCAAAAAAACGAACATAGAATTCAGCCAGAGGTCCATGTTCGAGTTTGGCCTTCGGCCTGAACACAGAGAAGCTGTTTGATGGGCTGCTAAGCAGCCCACCAACCCAGCTTACCTATGCAGAGTGTGAGAGCAGAGCACTGCCAGCTAGCACTAGGAGTGTCCTCACACTGGAAGCGGTGGCCATCTTTCTGTGGCCCCAGCCATAGCCCATTTGACAGGATTGACGACCACGGACCAGATCAGGGCTCAGGTGAGTTACAGTATCACTTCCTATTGCACAGCCTGCTCCCTACACTCCCCATCCCACCTGCCATCAATTTTTTTTAAATCTCTGATTCTGCCTCTGGGGTCCCTTGACAGGCGGCCCCCTCCGTCCGTCCGGACTGGTGAGGAGTGGGGATGCAGAATTGCCCCCAATGTTCGGGTACCCATAAATTTCAATGGGCCAAACTCAAACCTTCTGGTTGGGAGGTTTGCCCAACATTAGTCACAGATGAAGATGCCACATGAGTATACTATCAAGAAGTCCTGGCGGATGGCTTGAATAATAGGTCTAGAATAGGTCGAGCCATGGATTAAGCCAGGTAGTTAGCCCACAGGAGCAACATAGAGGTCAGACAACAAGATGAAAATATTGAAATTCATAAACATAAGGTGGTAAGGCCAACATATATTGGCCTTTCCCAGCACTATGTAGTCTGCACTTTCTGCAAATGATGTGCAGATGGTAATGCAGTGCAAGAAAAACAAGCAAGCTGGGAGGCAAATGACATTTTCCTTTTTCAGCAGTATAGTATACGAGCTGCTTCCTTCACTGGGAGACTTGACTAGCTGCATAAAACATCATCTAGCACACTCAGGAGAAAAACCTTATGTCCAACCTGTTTAATATATAATGTGGAAGCTATATCATCCCCAGAATCCATATGGAGGATATTGAGTGCCAGATGTGTGCATTAAAAAAACTATTCCCCAGAAAATGCATTTTTCTTTTTGTAAAAGGCAGGGAAATACAGATGCAGCGTATTAATCATTCTATTGATCAAAGCTGAAGCACATACATCTCTTTTAAGTGCAGCAGATTGTAAGAGAGGAGACTGTCAGAGAGGTTAACAAATACATTTTAAAAATGAGCAACATTCAAAGCTGGTCACCCAGCATCCCACACTGCCGCAATCTGCTCAATAAAAATGTCGGAATTTGGTACTAGCACTTGTCTACCTGGTGCTCCTGTATTCTGTTTCAATCTTTTTATTGTAATTTTTTGGTATAAAAGTTAAACAGTATGACATATTGTTCTTGTACAAATAAAAAGAAACACAGAATACAAGTTGTCATTCTTAATACACCTTCACATGCATGTAGGTTATCATTAGTGAACCGATAAGGCACATATACCCCTCGATTCAAAGAGCCAAAGTTAATTGATTTCGTATCGAGAATCGTAAGTTTGGGTGGGTGTTTGTCATTTTTTCTTGTTTCTTTGCCCATTTCGTATTCGCACGATCGTTCGCGCATAGACGTATATGAACATACGCATTTCGTACGAGAATCGTATAATTTGCGTTAGTTCGTGTGTTTTTCCCGTCCAAATCGTATTATTTGCGTCCGATCCTATTTTTTACGTCCTTCACATGGGCTTGCGACCAATTCAGAGAGGTGATTGCTAATTGTTTGGAAGCCCATTAAAGAGCTGCTTTACGAAATGTTTGCCGGCAGCTATTTGGCCTCGGGAGTAGGATGGAGCGGAGCGAGTTTGTGGCACATCAAGGGCTTATGCTTTTTGGCATTGAGTTGATCGAGATGTCTGAGAGCAGATTGCCCCTGTGTCGTCGCATGAACATCGATAGCATGAATGATGTTGAGCTGTTCGAGCTGACCAGGCTTAATCGCGCTTCCCTCCATAAATTATATAGTGAGCTGCGGCCATGGTTAGCCCGCACCACAAGGAAGGGGCATGCAATTTCAGGTATGACCAAGATGCTTGGCTGCCTGCAATTTTTGGCGAACGGCTCGTTCCAGAGGCTGGGTGCCCTCTCCGTGGGGATGTCACAGCCTACGCTGAGCCGCGCACTATCTAAATTTTTGGAAGGCATGGCTGCCATAACTCCAAAATATATTTATTTTCCGGATGATATGGCAGCCAGAAACGCCATTAAGCTTGGGTTTTATAATGTGGCCGACATGCCCAACGTTATTGGTGCTATTGACTGCACACATGTGGCACTCGTACCTAGGGCTGCCGACGAGTATATATATAGGTATTGAGATTGGTTATTATGTTGGCCAACGTGTAATGTAACCTGTTTTCCTTTGCGGCAGCATATTTCTTTATCCCTCATTTGTGTAGCTGCTTTATCTAGGCTTTTCATTAGTATTTCCCAATAGAGTGCAGACATGTTTTGTTGTTAATTTTTTATTTTGGGTCAAATATCAATTACCCTTTTTGTATGTTTTTGCCTTAAGGAATCGTAAAATGGGACACTCCCTTAATGTCCAGGCCGTGGTTGGTCCGGACATGCGTTTTATGAGTGTCCTTGCCGGCTACCCAGGATCGTCCCACGACTCATATATCCTCAGGCGATCTGGGTTGTTTCGGAGATTTGAGGCAGGTGAATTTTCGGGGGCATGGCTGCTTGGTAAGTGTGTCCTATTTGTGTGCTATTAAATGTTGGATTAATCTTGTATTTGTTGATATGTTAGTATTTGAATTCTTTACATAAGCCTGAAACTGCCTTTTTCTTGGGTCATATAGTCTGAACTTCCAAAAAAAATGCTTGCCTCGCTTTGTCCTTCAGAATGTTTTCCCTTTAGTTAGGATGTCTGTAAGTTCCATGTCCCTAAATATATTGGTTGGGAGTTTATACCCAAGGATCTTTGAGCTTTGGCTCCTTTTGTACTATTGGTCTTTAAATGTCAAAGTGGACTTAAACTGCATACATTGTAGTTTCCATATAAATGTGGATAGCCCCTCAGCAGCATCCTAATTGTAACATGTCTGAAAACTAAAAATATATTTTAATTCCAAATCCCCTTGGCCGTGCAGATGTTTGTTAATTAATTGGTATATTGAAGTGCCATTTTTAATTAGGTACTACATTAGTGGCAATATTTATTTTGCTAATGTGCCCTGGGTGTTTTTTTTTTCCACTTTACCTTACATCATTATGATATATGTAAAATTTTTTGTGTTTGTTGTGTAGCCTTTTTAATTTTGATTACATTTAATTGTCTGTTTAAGGTGATTCCGGGTACCCACTTCTACCCTGGCTCATGACGCCTGTGCTGCGGCCCCAGGATGCCTCTCAGGAAGCGTACAACCGTGCGCATCGCAAGACCCGGGCTGTTGTGGAGAGGGCCTTTGGGCTGTTGAAGACACGTTTTCGTTGCCTGGACCATACTGGGGGCGCCCTGCAATATGATCCCAAGAAAGTGATCGACATTATCATGGCATGTGCTGTTTTGCACAATTTTGCCATCCTGGAACGTGTCCCACGTTATGTGGATAGCCTGCCCTCTTCAGCCGTAGAGGATGATGTCGAGAATTTTGTGGGGCCACCCAGTGAGTCTGGCCAATCAGTTAGAGCCAACCTGATCTTGCAGCATTTTACTTAATTTTATTTCGTGTCTCAACATTCTGTGTGTCTGTGTTATCCTTTTTGTTAAATATGTTGTTTTGCCGTAATGTGGCATTACCTCAAAGTAAAACATTTTGACCTTAATTGTTGCCTAATGTATTTCATGTAGTTTCCTTAGCTTTAAATTTGCATTGTTACACCTCTTCAAACCAAAAATATCTGGTTTAGCCCAAGCTGTTTAAAATGTGTTCCCACTAAAAACGCCACAAGTATTGTAAGTAAGATTTTTTTTTTACTTAGAAAATTAAAAATTATAGTGCTTAACAGAAAACATTCCACATACATCTGTGGTTACAAATGGATAACATTACAAAAAAAACATCGAGCACATCTACACCTGGAAGTGAGTGGCACAACCAAACAAGGACACCCAGTCCAAAGGCCAGCCTAGTCCAGTCATTAATATTGCCTGTGCCCAGGGATATTTGGGCATGGCCATAATGTCACACAAACATGTCTGCAAACAGGAGGAGCACCAACCAAATCCATATTTAAAGCCATAAGTGGCCAGATACCCTCCACATAGACCTATGGCATTGGCTAGTGGCCTTAAGCATTACTCTAAGGAGCTATATGGGAGCAAATACAAAACACAACCTGCATGAGCAACACAAAATGGATTGTTTGAAACCTCAAAGGACAAGTAAATACAGTGGGGGTTAAGAGAAAAGATGTCCCACACACCCATGGCTTAATAGGGTGGCTGCCCATAATACCCAGGTGGAGGTCCAGGTGGAGGTCCATGTGAATGGGACCTAGCCTGGGCCATGGCAGCATTGTGAATTTGAAACTGCTCCACAATGTTTCTCTGCATATTGGTCATCTCAGCCATGGCTGACTGGATGCCATTACTTGCAGTGACCACGTTGCTGTTGAGGGTACGCAACTCCGCGAGGATGACCTGTAGACTAGTATTGATGTTGACCATGTCGGCATGCCTTTGCTCACGCTCTGTAACGAGCTGTGCCTCATAAGAGTCCCTTTGTTGGGTCCATAATTGAAGCAGGGCACTCTGCCTCCCCTGGGAAATTGTGGGGCGGCGTAATGGAGTCCGCCGCACAATTACCCTGGCTCTTGGGCGTGCCCTGCCGCGTGGTGTCGTCCCCTCAACAGCAACAGGCCTGCTTTGCAAATCCTCAGCAGCAGAGTGAACACTGGGGACTGTAGTGTCAGTCTCCCCATGTGCATGCACAATGGATGGAGATTCAGACTCTGCTGCTGAGGATTGGCCAGAGAAACATTATGGAGCAGTTCCAAATTGGGACCCAGGGGGAGGTCATCCGACGTGCCCTGCATGGAGACATCATCATCTTCCTCCATGTCCTGGATCTCTTCCATGAGTGTGCGGGTCTGTAGGGACATATAAAAAAAAAAGTGTAAGTTGGCGTCCAAATTTGGGATTCCCACAGTTTAACACATTCTTAAGCACTTGGTAGTATTTATGGTACTAAATTAACTTACCGGAAATCTCGGATCTGGGCTCCTATGCTGTACGGACCTGGTAGGCATAACCAAACTGGGGGGTGAGTTTACCCTTGCTGAGGGATCATGCTGGGCTGAAGAAGAGAAAAACAAACCACGTAAACACACACATAACCATTTTTGGTATAGGTAATCAAATAAACCTCTATTTGTAATATTAATCAACTCTAGAGCAATGGGGACATTTGTTCAAAGACACGCAAGTTTAGATAGGTGCAATGGCTCGCGAAAACTGCTAACTGACCTCAGTTCTAAGTCAGGAAGTGTACCCAGTCAGCATACAACTTTCAACGCACATTTTTCGATTTAGCCTACCATTCGCTAGGTCCGGGGTACTCCAACAATTGTTGGAAAGGTCCATTTAAAGGTATGTGGTGAGAGGTGAATGTCTGGCCATGAGGCTGACGCAGGGGGTGTCTAGTTAGAACTAAACACACTGGTGGAGTGGCTTGAGATTTCCAAGTGCAAACTAATAAAGGCTGCTTGCCCTTGCTGGGCTGGATGGGGCAGAGCTGAGGGGACAGGGATTGGATGGCTAAAGGGGGGAGTTAACGTATTGATGGTGATGGGATGGATGGAGCAAATCTGTTACAAATGTATGGGGCTTATGTGGGGGGGGGCATGGGGGGACTGTGGCAGATGGGGCAGAGCAGGGGCAGCGGGACACGATTGTGCCAAGAGAAAGATTTACCAAGTTACTGTGTACCTTGCAATGCCACTTCCTGTGCAGTACTTCATATTGCAATGCTATGTTTCAGGGAGCCATCACATTGGGCAGGAGAACAACCACTACATCGCCGATCAAGGGGGCAGCTCTGAGCACGTCAACACAGAAGTAACTGAGTGCAGGGCTGTCTGGGCAGGGGTCCTGGAATCTGGTGCCAAGGTCCGCATTGGTACCCCGGCCCGCCAGTTGAGTCTCGCTGCTCTAGGTCAGATATGTTTGGGGGTGGCTAATTACATTGTTAACTCAAACACAACTCACACAACAAATAGGCAACCCATCCATAATGATGTGTGTTTTGTGATTGATTCAAAATATATCACTTTTCTGGAGAAACTTCATGACTTTAACAATCCAATTGGAAATTTGATCTTTGCCATAATGGATGTGGTCCTAAATGTGTGATTCCCAGGGACCAAAAGAGGACACAAACAGGCACAGTAGTGCGAGGCCAAGCAAGGCAAACCATAGGGGCATCCCGTTATCTTGTTACTAGTGAACTTTAGATTATTTAGCAAACAGGCAAACATGCAGATTTAAGAGTACTCACCATGGGTACGGGTCGGTGAGTCTGTGTCCCTTAGACCAGCATGTCCACCGACCGCGACCGGATGGAGAAGTCCCAGCACAATCTCCTCAGCAGGGGTAAACTCCAATTTAGAAGGAAAGCCACCTCCAGTTTTCAGGCTGAAAAGAGAAAATCGTTTGGTACTCAGAAAAGGTGCATACAGTACATCCTAAACATTATATTTGGAGAAAACATTTATTTACCTGTAATTATGCCTTTTAATTTCTTTTTGCCGTACAGCATACTTCAGATCAGAGATTTTCTTCTGAATTTGGGACACATCTTTCCTCTCTTCCCCCGCTGCATTTACTTGTCGTAGGATGGTTTCAAACAATTCCATCTTGCGCTGCTTTGTGGTGTGTTTTGATTTGCTCCCATAGAGCTCGTCATAGTATAATGTAAGGCCACTAGCCAATGCCATATTTTGGTCATGGGAGAATCTCCCACTCAACTGGCCGCGGCGCAATGTGCGGCCAGATGGTTGGCTTGGCTGCTCCTCCATGTGTGCAGACACATGTGGTGACATTATGGCCTGGGGCTGGGTAGGGGAATGGCCGGATTGGTGGCTTCCCAATGACTGGACTGGACTGGCCAAGGGACTGGGTGTTCTGGCGTGGCTGGCCACCGAACTTCCAGGTGTAGATGTGGTCATGGTTGAAATTCTGGGCCCTCTTGGGGGGCTATGTTCCCGGCTGGTGCCAGGTCGGGGGCTCTGTTCCCGGCTGGTGCCAGGTCGGGGGCTTCTGGCCCTGGATGGGGTTCTTCGGGCCCTGTAGGGGCTTCTGGCCCTGGATGGGGTTCTTCGGGCCCTGTAGGGGCTTCTGGCCCTGGACGGGGTTCGGCGGGCCCTGGCTGGGCTTCTGGCCCTGGATGGGGTTCGGCGGGCCCTGGATGGGCTTCTGGCCCTGGATGGGGTTCGGCGGGCCCTGGATGGGCTTCTGGCCCTGGATGGGGTTCGGGCCCTGCTGCGGGGCCTGGGTTGCCGAACTGCCCTACTTGAACCCATGGCCGGTGTGGGCTCCCTTGTGCGGCCTCTTCTGGGGGCAGAGGTGGTGGGTGCTGCAGTTGGCTGCTTTTTGGCTGCAGGGGCACGTGGCTTGGGGCCCCTTTTTTGGGTTCCTGAGGGTCCAGTGTCCCTTGGTGGGGCCGAGGTAGTAGTCTTGCCTCTCAGCTTTCTCCTACCTTGCTGGGACCTTGTTGTTGGGCCCTCCGTGGTCTTGCTTTGCTGGGGTCGCTTGCTCATAGGCTTTTTAGGTGCCATCTTACACAAATGCTCAAAGAGAATGAGCTTTGGGTGCAGGGACCTTTAAATAATGAGCCCAGCGTGTGACGCCTATGCGCACGACTACGCGCTCGTACGAACGTACGTTCGAGCGGAACCAGGAAACCGCTGGGGTTTCACTTATCTGCTGCCTTGAAGAAGCATAAAGATGGCGCCCACTATCTTCACCCGTCAACAGGAAGAGATCCTCATGCTGGTAAGTGGCTGCCTGTGCATTTTAATCTAATAGTCAATGATGGCCTAAATGTAAATGATGCGTTTGGAACTAGTTTGGGGTCTCTTAATGTTTAATCACTGGCTCCTCACACTTCATCCTCAAGGGCCGAGCCTGGCCACGTTTTCACCTGTCTATGCTGATGTCCTAATTCGGCCAATTGCTCCGGCTTAGCAACAGTTAATTAACCTGTGGAGTAGCGGGGCTAGCTGGCAAACCTGGCCTGTCTCGGACCTTGATGCGGATGTTTGAGGAACACTGTTTTCCTAAGCCATAAAAACACAACGGGAAGCCACACACGTGGTCCAAAAGCCTAAGCATTAGCCTACATCTTGGATGTTTAAACCATCCTAACATGCCATAGATGCAGGTGGGCTGATTCTTGATGTTGGCTATTATCTGTATGTACATGGTGTGTGATACATATAACATAAGACCAGACTCTCATTCACAGTCAACGTCCTCTTTAAGGCACTCCCCAAAAATGGCTGCCACTCGAAATGTGTGTGTTAATGACATGAAATTCTCAACTTGTGATGCAACACATATGGGTGTGTGTGTAAAAGTAAAATCTCTGTGTCCATTATGTTTTTCAGATCATGCTTCAGCGCCGGTATGACTTCGCGCCCAATGTGTGCGAGAAAAGGGACATCGCCCGGGAGATCATCGCCGAGATACACCGTGTCACCAGCACCACCTTCACTCACACCCAGATAATGCAGCATTGGTCGGACCTGAAACGTCTGCACATGCCCCGGGTGCGGAGGTTTTTTGGAATCCATTTCCCAAGTAAGTACCAAGCAGTTGCATGGTATATGTTCCAAATGTATAAGTTATGCCTTTTTTTATAATGACTTTTCTTTGGTAGTGTTGGAAATGGATTTCAGAATTCGCCGCACCCGGAGGCGTACAGGCCGACCAGTGCTGCATGAGTCTGCATCTGTGAGTGAAGGTGGTGGATCTCCCGGGCGACGGACCTACTCCTCCTCTGTGGCCTCCTCAGACCAGCCCCTGGACCTTACCACAGAGGAGGGGCCAAACCGCGTGGGCGTGGAGTCATACCTGGCCAGGCATGGGGAAGGCTCTGGTATGTCACTCTTCATGTATAGGCACAAAGATATACATGGCAGGCCAAAAACTAAGTTATCCTTTATTATGTATTTGTAGAAGCTTCTGGTGCGGGTGAAATAGTGGAGGAGGAGGCAGCAGAGATGCTGGAAGTCGATCCTGGCGAAGGTGAGTGATGTCATCCAGACTGGGAGGCAGATATGTTGGGAATAGTGACTCTATACAAGTACTAACCAAATGTCACATGTTTCTCCAGGGACTTCTTCACAGCATAGCCAGGACCAAGGGCAGCCTGTTGGCCCCAACCAGCCATCTGTCGGCCACCAACTCCGTAAGTCTCCATGCCATTATTCATATTAATGTTTGGTTAGCTAATAACACACACATAACTAAAGGCGTAGCCAATGTGTAGTTCACACTTTCATGTGGGCACTTCGTTAGCTTAAAGAGGACCCTAACTTGTATTAAGAACCTAAGAATTAGCCAACACACTGTACCTACAGATTAGAAACATGGAAAAACACCCTTCAGCCATCTAATGCATGTTATTAGACTGAAAAAAACCAATATGGCGGAATATGGAATGCGCAATATTTACAGGCAGCATGGGATACAGATTGAAAAAAGTAAGGTGCTGCCATGCATTGTGGGACTGATGACCTTTCCCTCAACCCAGCTATGCTCTGGATTCCCAACGCACCACTGTAAGCTACTCCCCTGTACTTTATCCAACTCTCCACTCCTCATTAAGTGTTATGCTTCAGAGTCCAGATGGCGGCGCTGTAATCCAAAAACCTCCAAAATGTACTTTGATCTGGTGCCGAATCATTTGGGAATAGTTATTGGTTTTCATTAAATAATGTTGAAGGTCCGGTGTCAGGAGTTTAAAGACTTACCTGTGGGAAATGCATTAACTTTATCCCTTGGAAGAATGACATATGTCATGCATTTACATGTATTTGATTAACCCCAAATCTATTTCCAGCATACAAACCGGTCTGGGACTCCTATTTATGTTTATTTCTCTATTGCTTACAGGGATTATCCCAAAAACCGTGCATGAAAAAAAAAAAAGAATCAAGGAGTTGGTGGCCGAGCTGCTGGCCATACAGGCGACGTTGGGGCCAACAGATGAAGAAGAGGAGGATGATTAGTGCCCTTGGTCCTGGCTACTTTTGTTAACTCGTTTAACATTGTTTTATGTATTTCCCAATTTTTAATGTTTTTACCAAAAAAAAAACTTTTTACTATGTTTGGCCAAAAAAAAAAAAAATTTAACAAGGTTTTTAAACAAAAAAAAAAAAATGTTACTATGTTTGGAAAAAAAAAAAAAAAATTTGACTATGTTTGGAAAACCAAACAAAAAATTTTACAATGTTTAAAAAAAAAAAAAAAAAAAAGTTACTATGTTTGGAAAAAAAACAAAAAAAAATTGACTATGTTTGTAAAAAAAAAAAAAAAAAAACATTTTACTATGTTTGGACAAAAAAAAAAAAAAAAATTTACTATGTTTGAAAATAGCCAAAAAACAAAAAAAATTTAAATAAATTATATTTGAAGCCTTCATAAATGTGTCTTTTATAATATGCGCACCCAAAAACAATTACACAAAACAGAAAAAACACGCTTATAAACATATAGACATATGTACATTATGTGGTTTGGGTAAGTTTTAGGGTCGTCAACATGAAGAAGGATGCAGGCGCTAAGGGGTTTAGGTAAGTTTTAGAGACCGAGAAATGAAGTTGGATGCAGGCGCTAAGAGGTTTAGGTAAGTTTGAGGGACCGAGAAATGAAGTTGGATGCAAGCGCTAAGGGGTTTAGGTAAGTTTTAGAGACCGAGAAATGAAGTTGGATGCAGGCGCTAAGAGGTTTAGGTAAGTTTGAGGGACCGAGAAATGAAGTTGGATGCAGGCGCTAAGAGGTTTAGGTAAGTTGGAGGGACCGAGAAATGAAGTTGGATGCAGGCGCTAAGAGGTTTAGGTAAGTTGGAGGGACCGAGAAATGAAGTTGGATGCAGGCGCTAAGAGGTTTAGGTAAGTTGGAGGGACCGAGAAATGAAGTTGGATGCAGGCGCTAAGAGGTTTAGGTAAGTTTGAGGGACCGAGAAATGATGAAGGATGCAAGCGCCAAGGGGTTTAGGTAAGTTTGAGGGACCGAGAAATGAAGTTGGATGCAAGCGCTAAGGGGTTTAGGTAAGTTTTAGAGACCGAGAAATGAAGTTGGATGCAGGCGCTAAGAGGTTTAGGTAAGTTTGAGGGACCGAGAAATGATGAAGGATGCAAGCGCCAAGGGGTTTAGGTAAGTTTGAGGGACCGAGAAATGAAGTTGGATGCAGGCGCTAAGAGGTTTAGGTAAGTTGGAGGGACCGAGAAATGAAGTTGGATGCAGGCGCTAAGGGGTTTAGGTAAGTTGGAGGGACCGAGAAATGAAGTTGGATGCAGGCGCTAAGAGGTTTAGGTAAGTTTGAGGGACCGAGAAATGAAGTTGGATGCAAGCGCTAAGGGGTTTAGGTAAGTTTTAGAGACCGAGAAATGAAGTTGGATGCAGGCGCTAAGAGGTTTAGGTAAGTTGGAGGGACCGAGAAATGAAGTTGGATGCAAGCGCTAAGGGGTTTAGGTAAGTTTTAGAGACCGAGAAATGAAGTTGGATGCAGGCGCTAAGAGGTTTAGGTAAGTTTGAGGGACCGAGAAATGAAGTTGGATGCAGGCGCTAAGAGGTTTAGGTAAGTTTTAGAGACCGAGAAATGAAGTTGGATGCAGGCGCTAAGAGGTTTAGGTAAGTTGGAGGGACCGAGAAATTAAGTTGGATGCAGGCGCTAAGAGGTTTAGGTAAGTTTGAGGGACCGAGAAATGAAGTTGGATGCAGGCGCTAAGAGGTTTAGGTAAGTTGGAGGGACCGAGAAATGAAGTTGGATGCAGGCGCTAAGAGGTTTAGGTAAGTTTGAGGGACCGAGAAATGAAGTTGGATGCAGGCGCTAAGAGGTTTAGGTAAGTTTCTGGTTGAGGGTGCGCATGCGCAAGATCTTATAAACATACGAACGCACGAATCTAAGAGGCCAAAAACCAATGAAAACCAGAGGCAAACGCAAGTAATTGGAAGAGGTGGACGATGGAAGCAGCCGAAAAAACAGGCTGCCGCCGCAACAGGTGAGCACATGAACGTGATTTTTACGATTGCCAACTGACTGAGGCAAGTTCGGGAGATATCATACGAACGGACGTATATTTTAGGATAGAAACGTATTTGCTTATTGAATCACTCGCAAGTTCATACGAACGCACGAGCGGACGTGAAAAATAGGATGATCGTGAGCCAAATCCAAGCTGTTACATGTTTCTTTGAATCAACCCAAAAGGGTATTGTGAGACTACTAGGGAGTAATGGCGCATAAACATAAGCACCTTAAAATTTGCGCCTAGAAACGTATGTACGGTATATGCTTACTCAATTCGACAGACGGGAGGATTATCTCCTCCTGTTTCGAGCTCCCTGTACTGCTACCCCTCCAGTGCCAAGGGAGGGGGTAAAAAAAAAAAAAGGGGGAGTAAAGGATTTAGGCAAAGGAGGGCAGTGCTCCTGTATTCTAAGTGACCACTGGTTGCCAATTGAGTTTTCTGGGTACCGTACTTTCCTGGGCACCCTATTGGCCTCCTGGGTATAGAAACACATTAATGTTGCTGCTCACCTGATTTCTGGGCTTAATGTAGACAGGCATCCCAAACTGAGATACCCAGGAAGTGGGAGATAAAGCATCCTAGGGCTGTTTTGAATGGAGGGCCACTTTAAGTTGGCTTGCAGATGCTTCCTAGTGTGGCTATAGTCTTACATATGTCAATGTGCTGGCTGGTATTAGGGCTGGCTCTAGGCATATATGGACCTTTGGGTTGTGGTGGACTGAGGCCAATTTTTACCAGCACTTGGCCAGCCCACCGTGTCCCCAAGTGTCTGATTTGGAGGGAATGTCCCTCTTTTAAGTTCCGTGCCCTTTGTTGTTATCATTTGTCCCTCTTTGAGGTGTATCTGCATCAATAAATCATTACTTTGCTCATTCAAAGTGTTTCTATTTTTGTAACTGTTACAATCTATCTCTTATCCATCCCCTAATGAGGGTACATGGCTTATTTTAACAGTTGTCCCTCTTTCCTACAGTAAAACGTTGTGAGGTATGAAAAGGTTCTTTGGTCAGAAGAGAATAATGTTGAACTTTTAGCCCTGACTGCCAAATGTGTGGAGGAAAGCTAACACTGCACATGACCCTGACCACACCATCCCCACTGTGAAACACGGTGGTAGCATTATGCTGTGGGGATGCTTTGCTTCAGCAGGGACTGGAAAGCTGGTCAGAGTTGCTGGGAAGGTGGAATGAGCTAAATACAGGGCAATCCTGAACCTAAACCTGCTAGAGCAGGGGTGCACAACCATTTTTGGTTTAGGGGCTGCATTGTCATATTATTCCACTTCAAAGCGCCACAATAAAATGTAAGCTGTTGCAATGGAAATAGTTTACTGCAGGCCAACTTTAACCTTAAAGTGGACCAACACCCAGGATTTTGACTATCCTGGGATTTGGTCCACTTCGGCGGGGCACCCCGATCGGGGGTGCCCCACTGTGTGAAACCCCCCAGAAAGCCCCAAAATCTTACCTTTCCCCGCTCCCACGTGACTGGACGGTCCAATCCCCGCCAACGTCCAGGCGGGGATCAGGAACGTCCAAGCGGCTGCCGCCGCCGCCGCCGCCTCCCTCGCGTCACTTTCGGCGCGCGCGCGCCCCCCGCCGGCCATTCGCAGACAGCCGGCGCGGGCGCGAGCACGCCTACAGGGGCGCGAGGGAGGCGGTGGCGGCCGGCCGCCGCCGAAGATCAGGTAAGGTGTTTGGGGTTTTTTTGGGGGGTTTCACCCCGCGGGACATCCCGATCTCGGATGTCCCGCGGGGTGGGAGGTGATCGGCCCGGGAATCTTATAGATTTCCGGGCCGATCACCTCTCGGTGTTGGTCCACTTTAAAGCATTGTATATGCTTTTATATATATGCAAAGGTGAGCCAGGAAGTAGTGGGTAAAACAAAAGTGGGTAGGGGTGAGGTAAGCAGAGGTGAGGCAGTTAGCAGTAAGCAGAGGTGGGGTAGTAAAGGTGAGGTGAGCAGAGTTGAGGTGGGCAGAGGTAGGTAATATGGAAAGAGCTGAGGTGGGCAGAGGTAAGTAGAGCTTGGCCGAGGGGGCGGTGAGGATAGGGGGATAGAGGTAGGCAAAAGTGAGGTGAGATGTGAAAGAGGTGGGCAGAGGTTGAGAGAGGAGAACAGATGTGGAGGAATGTAGGCAAAGGTAAGCAGAGGTAAGGCTAGAAGATGTAAACAGAGGTGAGACAGGAAGGCAGGTGATGGACAGAGGAGAGGTGGTAAGAAGTAAGCAGAGATAAGGTGAGGTGGGAGGTGGTGAGTAGAGATAGGCAAAGGTAAACAGAGGTGAAGTGAGTACATGGAAGGTGGAAATAGGAAAGCAGATGTAAGGTGGACAGAGGTGGTGAGCTGGGAAGAGCCTACATTGGCATCTCTAGATACCAAAAGCACATATGTGTCACCGACCTTTCCATTGATGGTTATTGGTACCTCACTTCCTGCTTTGGCAATTAGTGATGCACTGCTCCCTAGTGGTCAGCCACTTGCATTGCTGGTATGGCAAGCTCAGCTTTTGAACTTAAAGTGGACCAACACCCACGGGTGATCGGTCCGGGAATCTATAAGATTCCCGGGCCGATCACCCCCCACCCCGCGGGACATCCGAGATCGGGATGTCCCGCGGGGTGAAACCCCCCAAACACCCCAAACTCCTTACCTTATCTTCGGCGGCGGCCGGCCGCCGCCGCCTCCCTCGCGCTCCTGTAGGCGTGCTCGCGCCCGCGCCGGCTGTCTGCGAATGGCCGGCGGGGGCGCGCGCGCGCCGAAAGTGACGTGAGGGAGGCGGCGGCGGCGGCGGTGGCTGCTGCTTAGACGTTCCTGATCCTCGCTTGTACGTCGGCGCTGGGAGCGGGGAGAGGTGAGTTTTTCGGGGGGTTAGGGGGGGTTTCACACAGCGGGGCACCCCGATCGGGGGTGCCCCACCGAAGTGGACCAAGACCCAGGATAGTCAAAATCCTGGGTGTTGGTCCACTTTAAACTGGACCTTCACCATGATTTATTGAAAAGCCCAAACCCTTAAAAAACAATTCCCCAGCATCTAAAATTAATATATTTTAAGTTTTTAGTCACATACTTATTATTCTTTCCCCCACTGGGCTGCAACTCTGTTCAGGACTTTAGGATACGGGCACCTCCATCTTGACTTAGTAGCATCACACTTACGGAGGAGAGTGGGATAAAGTACAGGGGGGCAGGTTATAGCTGTGCTTTGATCAGACAGAGCAGAGCTGGGGTCAGGAAAAGGTCAGCAGTCCCAGAATGCAGAGCAGCACAGTCAGAAGGCACTTCCCGTTTGCAGGCTGCCTGATATGCCATGAGCCGCCATCTTGGATGTTTAAAGGCTTATAACATGCAGTAGATGCAGGTAGGATGATTTTTAATGTGAGCAATCTGTATGTACAGGGTGTGGGAAACATATAAAATAGACTTATTCAGAGTAAAGGTCCGCTTTAAGGGTGCTGGGGGTCACATGCGGTTTGCTCAGCATGCGGCCCCTGGGCTGCAGGTTGTGCATTCCTGCATTAGAGGCTGCAAACGACTTGAGACTGCCATAGTCATCCAGACTTAAATCCTATTGAGAATCTGTGTCATTACTTGAAAATTGCTGTTCACAAACATTCTTCATCCAATCTGAATGAGCTAGAGCTATTTAGAAGAATGGGCAAAACTTCTAGACACGGAAAGTATGCAACATTTTTTAAATGATGTATTATAGTTATTGCATTAAAGAAAATTTTGATTCAAATTACCACTGAAAAGAAAAGTGCTGCCCTTGGCTCATAAATGGGAAAACCTAGAAACAAGACAGGACTGGTACTAGCTTAGCTCCATCATCTGGTAAATTATCTAGCACTGATGACACATCATGGCAAGTTATTAAATGTCTTTCATTATCTTGGCTTGAAAACATAAATGCTATCAAGGTGTCCTAAAGCAGACTTAAACCGGACCTTCACCATGATTTAATGAAAAGCCCAAACTCTTAAAAAACAATTCCTCAGCATCTAAAATTAATATATTTTACATGTTTAGTCACTAATTTATTATACTTTCCCCCACTGGGCTGCAACTCTGTTCGGGAATTTAGGATACGGGCGCCGCCATCTTGACTCAGAAGCATCACACTTACTGAGGAGAGGAGAGTGGTATAAGGTACAGGGGGGCAGGTTATAGCTGTGCTTTGCTCAGACAGAGCAGAGCTGGGGTCAGGGAAAGGTCAGCAGTCCCAGAATGCAGAGCAGCACAGTCACTTCCTGTTTGCAGGCACTTCCTGTTTGCAGGCTGCCTGCAAAAATGGCAGCTTCCATAAGCCGCCATCTTGGATGTTTAAAGGCTTATAAAATGCAGTAGATACAGGTAGGATGATTTTTAATGTGAGCAATCTGTATGTACAGGGTGTGGGAAACATATAAGATAGACTCTTATTTAGAGTGAAGGTCCGCTTTAAACCCTCCCTGAAAAATCTGATTCAGGGAGAGGACACTAAGCCTCTCCTTCCCACCTTCTGTGTTTGCAAGGGTGGCAGCGTTGACTCTCCTGCATTTAAAATGAGAATTACAATTATAAGCAAATAAAGCTTTAGTGGACAGAAACACTATGGGCCATATTTAAAACGGAACTTCAGCCAAAAGTTGACACAGAGGCAGGAAATGGGGGTTACAAAAAAAAACCCCTTACCTTATCCTCAGGCCAATCTTTGTGCGGCCACAACTGAAAATGACACATTTTGCATCCCCCGGGTCCACGCGCAACCCTGCCTCTCATTCACTTGAATGGGTGGGCAGGAGTGAGCCACGGAGTCAGGGGATGTGGCTTTCTGGCAAGATGGCGGCCGGCAGGATCCGGACTACCGGAGGAGCAGCACTGGCTCAATGGTTAGGTAAGGGTTTTTTTTCTTTGCAATGTCCCCCATAACATATGCATGGAAAATGGCTCTGATTGGACGAGAGCCTGTACATGCACTGTAGGGCATCCCAAATCAAGATGTCCCGGGGGCAAGAAACAAAACCCAAGATCAAAATCCCAGGTTTTGTTCCACTGCAAAAATAAACAAATACAATTTGAACTTATCATTAAACAGTATTACATCCAGCCAGGGCAATTTCTAGGCTGCCTCCTCAGCCATCCTTTGGTGCTGCTGCTATCTCATACAGATATGTTCCATGTTGTGCCTCTTTTGTAACAGCAGACACACCCTCCTCCCCATGATTGAGCCCAATATGGGCTCCATATTAGCTCCTCCCCCTACCCCATGGGCTGTCCTGTTGGAGAGTGGAGCCGGATGTCCTGGGGGTGGTTCTGTATTTTGCCTCAGGCCTCAGAGAGGCTAGGCTCAACCCTTATGATACTATATGGATGACTTTAAGGGCAGGAATGGGTCCAAAAAGCATTCCACTATTTTTTTGGCCCCTGCCCAAGAGCAGCTAAGCCCCGCCCTAGAGGTTTTTAGAGCTTGTCAGCAAGTGTGTTTTTGTCAGATGAGACTGTAGCACTGGAAAGACGGATCGTGGGAAGGGGTGGATATGGCCACTCTTACAGAGATGGTACTCAAGCTTTAGCATTGCAGGGGCAGATACTGTGAAAGGGGGGTATGGTCACTAAATCCATGACAGTGAGGCTATCACATTGCAGGGGCAGAGCATGGGATCAAATGCCTTGGCTGGGGGCATATAGTGGGGCCAGGTACAGGGAGAGAGGTTCAGTAGATATTTTGGAAATCAGGCAATAGAGTGGGATGGGGGGGTAATAAGACAAATGAGTGAATGCTAGCACAGGCTCTGTGTGAAGTGGGCTCCATACTGATGGCTATAACCAGCATAGTTTGCCCCAAAGTAGTGTGGCCCACGGAAATTCTTCCTGTGTTCAATATGGCTAGTCTTCCCCAGGCCATTGCCCATTGCCCATTTTGACCTTACAAGATTTCAGCAGTAGAATTACTGACACAATGTAAAAGGTAAATATGATACCCATAAATAATTTAAATTTAAATAATTGATTTTAAAGTGGACCAACACCCAGGATTTTGACTATCCTGAGTTTTGGTCCACTTTGGTGGTGCACCCCGATCGGGGGTGCCCCGCTGTGTGAAACCCCCCAGAAAGCCCCGAAAACTCACCTCTCCCTGCTCCCACGTGACCGCTGCAGCCAATCCCCGCCGGCGGACAAGCGAGAGGCAGCGCCGGACAAGCAGAGCGCGTCTGCCGCCGCCTCCCGCACGTCCCTCTTACAGGGACGTCCGGCGCGGGAGCGCGCCCTGCTAGAGGGACGCGCGGGAGGCGGCGGATGCGTATGCGCCACTGGAACGTGGAAAAGGTAGGATTGTGGGCTTCCTGGGGGGTTTCACCTCGTGGGACATCCCGATTTCGGATGCCCAGCGGGGAGGGATCTGATCCCCCCTGGGTGTTGGTCCACTTTAAATGCAAAAAGTGTATTAAAAAGTCATACACGACCAGAAAAGGATACAGTGCATCAAAAACGGTAAGATAGGGCAGTCAGTCACCAGGATAGTCATAGAACCCCACTAGAAAGAAAAGCATATAATTGTAACCCTAACTTGCTGTCTGACTAGGGGTGATCACTGTTTGACAGCTGCATTGTTATCATTATAGTCTATATCAGCATATTTTCGTTGACTCCCTAACTGCAGATCACAGGATCCCCAAGCATCAACTCCATAGCTATAGCTGGTAATATTTTACCATTTTTCATATATTTCTCCTGCATAACATGTATGGTTGTAGGGTGACTGGGTATTTTGGAGGGGGTAGGATTCTTGCACAGGGCACCTTTCAACCTAAGACTGGCCCTGTGTAGGAAGTAGTATAATACCAATGTCATAAGTAACCCTACCTGGCAACTGTGCCAGGTGGGTCTTGGTTCTCAAGGGCACTAAAAAAATCTACCTGCTCACGTCATCTGTGTGCCCAGCTGATATTCAACTTTTCTCAATGAGAGCGTTTCAGTCACATGGGGCAGCTGCATCTTCTCCAGCAGAAGACATGCTTCACTGCAATGTGCAGCAGTTTGCTGTCCTTCACCATAGCTCCATGTCCAGCTTTGGCTTTATAGGATGCTTAAACCGGATCATCAGCATCATTTAATGGAAAGCCCAAACCCTTAAAAACTATTCCCCAGCATCTAAAATAAATATATTGTAAGCTTTTATTTACTTACTTATTATTCTTTCCCCCACTGGGCTGCAACTCTGTTCAGGACTCTAGGATACGTGCGCCACCATCTTGACTCAGAGCGGGATAAAGTGCAGGGGGTGGGGTTATAACTGCACAGACAGAGCAGAGCTGGGGTCAGGAAAAGGACAGCAATCCCAGAATGCAGAGCGACACAGTCAGAAGATACTTCCTGTTTGCAGGCTGCCTGATGCTCCATGAGCTGCCGTCTTGGATGGCTCATAGCATGCAAAGGCTCATAACATGCAGTAGATGCAGGTAGGATGATTTTTAATGTGAGCAATCTGTATGTACAGAGTGTGCTGCATATGCTGTAAATATGCTCTTATTTAGGGTGAAGGTCCGCTTTAAGGGAAGGCAAGGAGAAATAGCACGCTGCTAGCTACACATTTACAAGCTGATAACAATGATAAAAGCTTGGCCCTTCAGGATAATTCACTGGTTTGATAACAGCCTGTAATTTTGCAGAGGACCTGAGTTCAAAAATGACTTTAAGTCTTTCAACAATTGTCCACAGGGAAAGTTGATTTGAGGCGCCCTCCAGTTAAAGCGGACCTTCACCCTGTACATACACAGTGAGAGAAATCACACACTATTACCCCCATTATCCCTACCAAGCACACTATCCCCCCACCCACTACACACACCGTTAAAGTGGAACAAAACCCAGAAATTTGACTTTCCTAGGTTTTGTTCCATGCCCCTAGGAGCATCCCAAATTGCGGTGCCCCACTGTGTGAAACCTCCCAGAACGCCCAGTAGAACTCACCTCTTCTTGGTCCAGCAGTGCATGTGTGGGTGTGTGGGCTCTCATCCTGTCTGAGCCCTTTGTTGTGTTTTCATCCTTCGGCAAAGGGCTCTGATTGCATTCAATGGGGAGTGTGCGCTGCGCCATCCCCCATATCCCAGGTGGTGTGCGCGCTCCCGTCACAGACTGAATGTCTGAGGAAGGAGTGTACACACACCGCAGTGCACACTCCCCATTCACAATAATCAGAGCCATTTGCCGAATGACATAGTCACAGCAGACGGCTTTGATTGGATGAGAGCCCACACATTCACCGTTGGGGGAGGGGAAAGGTGGGGGGGAAACACAGCGGAGCATCACTTTTCGGGTGCCCTGGGGGAAAGCCAGTGGCCGGCCCTGAAATCTTTCTACTGGGTTTTGTTCCGCTTTAAAGTAGACCTACACCCATGATTTTCACTATCCTGGCTTTTGGTCCTTGCCCCCGTGGCACCCCGGGAGAGGCACTCGGATCCGCTGACTTCCCTTCATCTAAAGCAAGCAGGTCTGAGAGCGCTGACGGCCGCATCCCCCACTACCCCTTAACAGGGAGCGTGCCAGCGCAGGCCATTCACAAATGCCTGGCACGGGCACGCTCCCTGCTAGAGGGATAGCGGGGATGCACCCGGGATTCACGCATGCGGCATTGGACCGGAAATGAAGGTAAGTGTATGGGGCGACCTGGGGGTTTCACACAGTGGGGCATCCTGATTTTGGATGCCCCGGGGGGAGGGAATCGATCGAACGTTGCAGGTTTTGGTTCACTTTAAAGCACACCAAAACCTGTTTCAAAAAGATTCCAGGGAAGTCGATCCCCTCTCTCTGAGGCATCCCGAATGCCCCACCATGTAATACCCCCTGGCATCGCCATAAAAGTTATCTTGCTATCAATCCCACAGTGGCATCTACTCCTCTTAATGGCCAGCGCAGGCCCACACATTGAGAAAACTTTGCTGGACGACGCAATCTAATCTGAATTGCTGAAAGCCTGTGCAAGCGCCATGGGAGCGAGGTAAGATACCCAACATTTCCTGGGGTTTCTGATAACAGTTAAACCGGACCTTCAGCATCATTTAACGAAAAGCCCAAACCCTTAAATAACTATTCCCCAGCATCTAAAATTTATATATTTAGCATTTTTAGTCGCTCAATTATTCTTTCCCTCACTGGCCTGCAACTCTGTTCAGGACTCTAGGATATGGACGCCGCCATCTTGGCTCAGTAGCATCGCATACTGAGGAGAGAAGAGTCAAAAGGGCAGGGGAGAGAGCATATAGCTGTGGTTTGCACAAACAGAGCAGTGCTGGGGTCAGGAAAAAGTCAGCAATCCCAGAATGCAGAGTGACACAGTTATAATTTCCTGTTTGCAGGAAGCCTGCACCTCCATGGGCCACCATCTTGGATGTTTAAAGGCTCAGAAAATGCAATAGATGCAGGTAGGAGTGTGTGTGTGTGTGTGTGTGTGTAATGCAAATCATTTGGGGGGATCGAGGGACGTAAGGGCTAACAAATAGGAGGTGCATCGTTGCCAGTCATTTTGCAGCTGGTCGCCATGTGAGGCCCCGGCCTGGGTGAGCGCCTGATGGGGACGTATAGGTCTATGGAGCATAAACAAGCCCCCCTGCGCTCTCCGGCTAGCGGTGACAGGAAGAGCAGTAGGACCAATCAGAAATCGCTAAACGAGTAGGCGGGTCCGGGACAGCCAATGATAGCCGTCCTCTCATTGTGAGCCAGGAGGAGGCTGGAGGTTGGGGTGAGCACTTGTCATTGTTGGCTGGGCACCGGGAGGGTATGATAAGAACTTGGTTCATTCCGGGCCACCGCGAGGACAACACCCAAAAGGCAGATCAATAGCCGGCCGAGACTTCAATATAAGCCAGGCCTCCAGAAGCAGCAGCTGTCCATTGTGTTCTGTAGGTGAGTCCTGCATCTGCCCCGTACAGCTGTCACCCGCCCCCGGGGCTATTGGTGGGGAGCAATGTGGGGATCTACTGGCCCAGCTGTTATCCTCCTCCGCCTCCGGGGCTATTGGTGGGGGGCAGAGGCTTGTAATGTGGGGGACATGCTGGCCTAGCTGTCACCCTCCTCCGCCCCCGGGGATATTGGTGGGGAGCAGAGGCTTGTAATGTGGGGGACATGCTGGCCCAGCTGTCACCCTCCTCTGCCCCCGGGGCAATTGGTGGGGAGCAGAGGCTTGCAATGTGGGGACCTGCTGGCCCAGCTGTCACCCTCCTCCGCCCCCCGGGGCTATTGATGGGGAGCAGAGGCTTGCAATGTGGGGACCTGCTGGCCCAGCTGTCACCCTCCTCTGCCCCCGGGGCTATTGATGGGGGGCAGAGGCTTGTAATGTGGGGGACATGCTGGCCCAGCTGTCACCCTCCTCCACCTCCGGGGCTATTGGTGGGGAGCAGAGGCTTGCAATGTGGGGGACATGCTGGCCCAGCTGTCACCTTCCTCCGCCCCCGGGGCTATTGATGGGGAGCAGAGGCTTGCAATGTGGGGACCTGCTGGCCCAGCTGTCACTCAGGCTCCACGAATCTCCTTCCTTCATTGTAACCTCTACAGACAGGGTGTCGCCCTATTTTTACCCCGATCATCCTGTCACCAGTGCACCCACCGGCTTCACCCTCAATGGGGAGTTCACTGAGGGAGCATTTGGGGGCATAAACCACTGGCAGGGCAGTTACTAGTTTATCTGTGGAGGAGACATTGATCAGATGTGGGCTGTATAGTGATTAGTGTTATGTTGCAGTGATGGGAGCAGTAAGTAATGCTGGGTGTAGTAGTTCTATAGCAGAGGAGCATAGCTTATCCATTCATGGCATGGGGAGGCTTGTGTTTTTCTTCTGTGTGTGTAGTGTATATTACTGTGTAAATCGGCACAAGATTTAAAGCGGTCCTTCACTCTGAATAAGAGCCTATCTTATATGTTTCCCACACCCTGTACATACAGATTGCTCATATTAAAAATCATCCTACCTGCATCTACTGCATGTTATGAGCCTTTAAACATCCAAGATGGCGGCTCATGGGGCATCAGGCAGCCTGCAAACAGGAAGTGCCTTCTGACTCTGCTGCGCTGCATTCTGGGATTGCTGACATTTTCCTGACCCCAGCTCTGCTCTGTCTGAGCAAAGCACAGCTATAACCCCGTACCTCTGTACTTTATCCCGCTCTCCTCTCCTTAGTAAGTGTGGTCCTTCTGAGTCAAGATGGAGGTGCCCGTATCCTAAAGTCCTGAACAGAGTTGCAGCCCAGTGGGGGAAAGAATAATAAGTAAATGACTAAATACTTAAAATATATTAATTTTAGATGCTGGGGAATCCTTTTTTAAGGGTTTGGGCTTTTCAATAAATCATGGTAAAGGTCCGGTTTAATTGACCCCTAACTGATCCGTGGCATCCCCACTGAGCCTCTTGTGTTTTAATGAGTGTGTTCCACATTTGGCACTATAGCATTGCAGGTATAGGGCAGATATGGTCCCTCTTAAAGTGGACCAAAACCCAGGATTTAGACTATCCTGGGTTTTGGTCCTTTGCCCTGCTGCATGAAATCCCCCAGATCGCTGAAGGTAACTCACCTCTTCCCGGTCCTATGGTGCTTGCACAGCCGCTCATCCAATCAGCTTGCTCGGAGCCGCTGACTTCACGTCGTCTGGGGCCAGCAGCTCTGAGCACACTGGTGGTCACATTTCCCGCTTTCCTCTAACAGGGAATGTGCGCTGCTAGAGGGATAGCGGCTGTGGGATGTGGCTGCAGCTCGCACATGCACCATTGGTCCGGGAAGCAAGGTAAGCGTCCTGGGGGGTTTCACATAGCGGGGCATCTCGATTTTGGATGCCCCGGGGGGGAGGAAATTTATATCTACTTTAAATTGATGGTATTGAAGCTTTAGTATTTTAGAGACATATAATAATGTGCTAAGAGGAACGTTGGAGGCCCTGAAGTCTAAAATTGAGTTCCACTTGGGATGCCCCACTTTGTAAATCCCCCAGATACCCTGTTATACTGCCCTCCTCCCGAAGCCCTCACTGCGGCGCAGCCGCATTCCCTGCTCACCTCTAGCGCGCACCCGTGGGTGACCTTTCTGAATGGGCAGCGCAGGCATGTCACAGCTAGAAGCTGAGCGGGGGATGCGGTCGCCGGTGCACTCGACTCCCTTAGCCGTCAATCAGAGCTGAAAAGAGCAGAGTGAAAGCGAACGCGCTGAATAGGCTTGCTCTGTTTCGGCCCAGCCTGTGCCGTGGAAGCATCAGGAAGGTGAGTGTATCAGGCAACCTGGGGGGATACACACAACAACCCTGAGAGGTATAACACCCCGCAAAGTGAAATTTCAGTGTGTTGTTTCTCTTTAATGTAATAATGTGACCATGCTTGCGCACACATAGGAGTTTGATCTCTGTATTTAACCCACCCATGCAATGAAAACAGACCCAAACCATTGAACAACCTCCAGTAAACACACACCAGTGAATCACACTAGGGGGCAGTTGGTGGACACTTGCCTACAGGGGTGCCCAAACCACAGTGCCCGGAGAGCAGGTAGGTGCCATGTTCAGGAGCACTTCAAGCATGTCCCAGAGACCTTCTGGTCACAAGATTGGTTTCTTAGCCACTAGGCAATGCCCCTCAATTTAATATCATATACTGTTACAGGGGCGGGCATGGATCGCCCCACAGCCTTGTTGCTTAGGCTATAGCATTGGGTGGAAGGACATGGGCTGGGGGTGTACTGTGGGTACAACTGAAGGCTGGGGTGGCAGGGATTAGATAGAAGCAGCTCAGTTAGCCCTAAACAGCCGGCCTGGTTCTCCCCTAAGCACGTTCACCCCTAGTGATATGGGGGGAATTTTTAGGGGAGTGTGCAAATTTTGTATTATATTACATTTGTATACTCACCCTGCACCATGTATAACCTATTTATGGCAGATTTATATGCAGTGATGGAAAATAGTTTTAAAGCAAACCAAAACCCTTGCTTTGTCCTGCTGTGTGAAATACCCCAGACTGCCCTTATACCTTTCTGGTGATCCCACGGCGCAGAGCGGCTTATAAAGTCTTTTAGACTTTAGGCCAGTGGTTGCTCCTCTTTTAAGTGGACCAAAACCCACCTTGGAGTCTATGAGATTCCAGGGACGACATACTCGTTCTCCCCGGGCTCCCCCCATCAGGGGTGCCCCGCTGTGTGAAACCCACCTTGGTTCCCGGTCCAACGGCGCATTTGCGAGCAGCAGTGCATCCCCGCTACCCCTTTAGCAGGGCACTTGCCACGCCAGGCATTTGATAATGGCTGGCGCGGGCATGCTCCCTGTGAGAGGGGAGCGGGGGATGCAGCCGCCAACGCACACATCTGCTCGCAATAGACAAGCTCCTGGACGAAAGGGCAGGAGCGGATCTGATCACGCTGATTGGACAAGCGGCCGCACATTCGTAAGATCGGGCGACCTTAGGGGTTTCACATAGTGAGCAAGGACCAAAACCCAGGATAGTCAAAATCCTTGGTTTTGGTCCTCTTCAAAGTATGCTTTCATTTCAATCCACAAGTGGCATTAGTGGGTAGCACTACCAGCAAAAAACAAAGGAAAAATGGAGAAGTTGAAGGGGGGCGTTTTAAAGCGAGATTTTCATTTTTGCCTTTAAAGTGCATCTTGATCCCCCTTTAGTCCCACAAAGATAAATAGGCAGAGTTTATACGATCCCCCCAACTCCCAAAAATGAAGGGGCAGAGTGCACACAGATTTCCTGTGACCTCTAAAAATGAATGAGCAGAATGTATGTGAATCCTCCCTTTTCTAAAATTGTAATATGCAGAGCGCCACATGAACACGCAAATCCCTACAGCTCCCAAAAAAAAGCATAATTTGTAGTGTAGAGTCCCAGCCCTGTCTCTGAGATGTCTCTAGAATGCCCTGCTCTGGGAATTTCCTGGTTCACCCAGCATACTTTCTGATCCGGGGATCCCATGGTACATGCGTGGCTCATGGCGGCATTACAAGCGCCCCTCCGAATCAGGACTATTTGAATAGGCTTCCCATCGTAGAACTGGAGGAAAGCGTCCCTCGCAAGCTACAGGTTGGGAATCCTACTAAAGATTATGCCCTAATACTGTTACAGTATTCGTTTGTCCCTTACATTTTTATCATGTATTTATAAAGCAATATTGCAAGAACCCTTGACTGCAGTTTTGCCTGGGGGGAGGGGGGTTGCTATTCATGGCTGCCATATTTTAGATTCCATAATAATAAAATCTGGTTCAGTGGCAGGGCAATGAATTTAGAAACATGTCTCCTGTCACTCCCCTGTAAATCATCTCTGTACATTGTGTTCCAGATGCTTCAGATGACACTGAAAAAGAAGGATCCATTTACTAAATTAGCTATGCAAGTCAAAGTGCCCCCTGCCGGAGTATTCCTTACATCTGACATCTTGGAAAGAAGCAGAATTCCGGTGTAAGCCGCGCACACTGGGAGCCATACCATGTATTTAACATTCTCCAGAAAGTCTGTGTCTCAGAAACTGAGCATATTACTACTTGCCTTTGGATTCGTTTGGGGACTAATGTTGCTACGCTACACATTTCAATATCCCAGACACCAGAGCAGCTCCGAGCTTCGGGAGCAGATATTAGACTTGAGCAGAAGATATGTCAAAGCCTTAGCGGATGAAAATAAGGACCTTGTGAATGGAGGCAGTGGAAGCTCTATGGCAGGATATGGTAAGTAATACAGTTACTGTGAAGTCGGTAGGTCAAAGTTATAGGTATAAAATAATTTAAAAGAGTAACAATAAAACAACCATGCACAATATAGTACTGTAACAAACTGGAAATAATAGGATGACCTTATATCTAGGCGCAGCTAGTTTTTACATTGATTTGAACCTAGAATGCTGTAATAATAGAATCGTTGGACCCAGTCTTTTGGGCATTGTGATTTACTTGTCAGTTCTTTTGAGTTGACCCAAACGCCACTTAAATCGGACCTTCAACATGATTTAATGAAAAGACCAAACCCAAAGGGAGTAATTAGAGGTAGAGTAGGATTGGGGT
The DNA here is from genome assembly GCA_027917425.1 of Gastrophryne carolinensis. NCBI lineage: Eukaryota > Metazoa > Chordata > Amphibia > Anura > Microhylidae > Gastrophryne > Gastrophryne carolinensis. The sequence goes on along the minus strand of CM051239.1, from coordinate 83,077,986 downwards.
GAGGTTGGGGGCATAAGCAGGGATAGACATGGGTATGGGGCCAAGGGCAAGGGCTGGGGCAGGAGCGCGCAAGCCCAGCCCCCTCTACTGAGCTTCTATTGGCAGGCAGGTGTCCCTATAATCTATCCAGACAGCCCATGTCATCCAGTACCTTTCCCATGTGCCCTCTGTATCTGAGGTGATTTCCTCCATGCGGCGAATGGTTTCTACTTCTTGTGCCCACTCAACATGTGATGGCGAGGTTGTAGTTTTCCATCGCCTGGGGATAATTGTTCTTATCGCTGTCAGGAAATGCCACAGAACCCCTTTTTTACAGCGGGAGATGGAACCTGGGAGCAAGAACAGTAAAGCCACCTGTGGAGAGTTCTGTATCGACTCTCCCGTGAGATTGTTGTAAATAGATATAACTTTCGCCCAAAGGGCCTTGATTGGTGGGCAGCTCCACCATATGTGCACCATGCTTCCACGCCCCACCAGACATCTCCAGCACCTGTCAGAGCACGAGGTGTCAAACCTGCTCTGATCTACCGGGCACCTGTACCATTGCGATAGCACCTTAAAATTCCTTTCCTGTGATATGCTCGGGACTGCTAGTTTGTGGGTAAGCAGATATACCTTGGTGACATCCTCTTCAGAGATAGATATTCCCAGCTCCTCTTCCCATCTCCTCACATATCCCGCTGGGGAATCATGCATAGCTGCCAAGAGGACTCGATACAGGACAGTGACTGCATGCCCGCTAGGGGGTGCCTGTACCTGTACATGCTCTAATTGGGTCAAGGGAGTCCCACCCCGTTCCACCATGTTTTGAGTCGTAACAAATGCACTCAGCTGTCTATATAGAAACCACAAGGTATACTGTCCTGGGACCCTCTGCCTTATATCCCCCAGCGTGGGGAGCCTGCCCGACGCCCGAATACTGCCATCCTATCCCAGGCCAGCAGAAATTGCCCAGCCAAGAATGGGAGCGATTCCCTTACCCGCCTAGGGAGTGCTCCTCCCCAAGGCAGCGAGTTGACACTCACTGGAGAAATAGCCCTCTCCAATTTAACCCATTGTTCCCCCCCCAACCCCCACCCCCCCCGATTCCAGTCTAATATGCGATGTGTCATGACTGCTGCATGATAGGTCTTTAGATCTGGAAGCCCAGCCCCGCCATCTGACTTAAGCCTAGTCAAGGTGCTAAATCTTACCCGGGGTTTCGCCATGCCCCACACAAATCTCAGAAAGGCAGACCTCAGCTTCCTAAAGAAACTGTTGGGAAGATGAATAGGCACTGTTTGGAAAGTGCGCAAGAATTTAGGGAGAATGTCCATTTTCAATGTATTAATCCTTCCGAACCATGTGAAATGCCGCTTATCATACGTGGTCAGTTCAGCCACTGTCTTTGTGACTAGGGGGGAGTAGTTCAGTTCATACAGGCTCGATAGGTCCGAAGGGATCTGCACCCCAAGATATTTTATGGAATGGGGCTGCTATTTGAAGTTAAATTCGTTTTAAGTTGCTCTACAGTCTGGGATATAAGGGCTTCTGATTTAGTTTAATTAATTTTAAAATTGCTTACCCTGCCAAATGCCTCAAACTCCTTAAGGGCCGCAGGGAAGGATATCAGCAGGGCGGTCAAGTGTAAGAGCAGGTCATCAGCGTATAGGGAGGCCTTGTATTCCTGATTCCCGGCCTTTATGCCTTTAATGTCTGGATTCTGCCTTATGGCCACAGCAAGATGTTCCATGGTGATGACATATAACAACGGACATAATGGGCAACCCTGCCGCGTGCCATTTCTAATCCTAAAGGGGGAGGACAGGAGGCCTGACCCTTGCAGTGGGCTCAGAATACAGTGCCATGATCCTAGATAGGACTACTGGGCCAACACCAATCTGCAACAAAGACGCCTTGAGGAACATCTAGTCCACTCTGTCGAATGCCTTCTCTGCATCACACGAGAGAAGGCACACCTGGGCTCTCTCCGTCACAGTATATTCTATTAAGTCAAAGAGCTTATTGGTGTTTTCCTGTGCCTCCCTCCCAGGTACGAATCCAGCCTGATCCGTGTCTATTAAGCCCGGAAGAAGTTGCTTGAGCCTGGAGGCAAGGATCTTAGCATACAGTTTGATATCAACATATATCAAAGAAATCGGCCTGTAACTGCTACATAATGACGGGGTCTTTCCCTGGCTTAGGGAGAACAGAGATTATTGCCTGACTGTCTGGGGAACCCACACTCCGGCCCTATAGAGTTGAAAACCTTAGTCAGAAAGGGAACTAGCTCAGGCTCAAATTGCTTATAGAATTTAGGGGTGTAGCCATTGCCCCCTGGGCTCTTGCCTTGCGGCGTTAATCTTGAACGCCTTGGCTACCTCCTGCTTCGAGAAAGGTTCCTCTATGACCTCCGCCTCTTCCCTAGGTATTTGAGGGAGGGGCGTGTTATGCACATAACCCACAACAGCTTCCCACAGCTCTATTCTAGCCAGCGAGTCGCTTTCTTGTCTCAGGTTATACAGAGATTGGTAATATTCCCTAAAATGATCTACAATTTGGGAAAGTATTACCGTAGGCTGACCCTGTGACCCTTTAATGGTAGGAATATATGTGGCCGCAAGCCTAGGGTGCAGAGCCCTGGCGAGAAGCCGCCCGCATTTGTCCGAGGAATTATAATAAAGTACCCTCTGCCTCTCTCTGAATCTTAAGTACGCCTGGTTGTATAAGCTCTGCAGCTTATCCCTTGCTTTCATTAGGTCAAAGAGTAGAGCGCTGGATGGGTTCTTTTTATGGTCTTGTTCCAGGGCATGGATGAGCTGTAAAGTCTGGGATATCACGGAGGCCCGTTCCTTCTTTAGTCTAGCTCCATGCATAATGAGTTTGCCTCTGATCACACATTTAAGTGCCTCCCACTGGTACGGAAGGGGCGTAGAATCCTGTTCATAATTCCTAAGGAAAATGTTTATAACCTCTCTTACCTCTGACAGGCACGCTGCATCCCCGAGCAAGTTGCTATTGAGCCTCCAGCTCCAATTTTTTGAGTAGAGTCCGGGCAAAGCCACTGATAGAAAGATTGGGGCGTAGTCTGACCATAATATCTGACCAATCCACGCACGTGGGGCCCATTCCAAGGCATGATGACCAAGAAATATGTAATCGATTCTGCTATATGAATTTCTAGCGGCCGAATAGAACGAGAAGTCTTTCTTTGGCCATTCAGGGCCCGCCAAGAATCCACCAGCTGCATATCAGAAAGTAGCTTTTGCAATCTGTTTCTTTTGCTTAGGGTCACAGCCGACCCGCCTGAGGAAGTATCCAGCTCCGACTGCAAGGGAATATTGAAATCTCCCCCTACCAATATTGTGCCTTCCGAGAATCCTGCTAATGTCCTCAGCACCTTCATACAGAAACTGACCTGTCCAGCATTAGGGGCATAGATATTAGCAATGCTATATACCCTTGTCAACAGCTCTACCTTAAGAAATATAAATCGCCCATTCGGGTCCACTTTAAGATCTAGTACTTTGTGGGGGAGGGATTTGTGAATGGCGATTGAAACCCCAGTTGCCTTGATGTTAGGGTTAGGGGCATGATGCCAGGAGGAGTAGTACCGATTTTTAATGGTGGGTACATGTCCTACCTTAAAATGTGGAGCAGGATGGATACCCTTTGCTTAAGCATGTCATATAATACCTGCGTTCTTTTCTCTGGGACGTTGAGCCCCCTGACATTAAAGGAGCCTATGATTATCTCTGCCACTGCCCACGTGCTTCCGCTCCTAGTACTGAACAGTAGGGATGAGGGTGGCTGGTTAATTGGAAGGAAGGTTTGACAGAAAGGGAGGGGTTGGGAAGGAGAGTTTTAGAAAACAGAACAAGGAGAATGTAAGAAAAAGAATCTACCAGCAAAACAAAGATTGCTGGGAAAAAACATGAGAGTGCTTGTGCTGATGTTCACTAATTTCCTCCAATATGGAGTAAGCAAACCGGCCTACTGAGGGAAGGTGGAAGACTACGGTCATAGGCCAGGAGATGCACACTCTTATATGTAAATGTAATGCAACCGCACTTCTGCGCTATAACTACCCTCAAACTAATCCAGAACCACAACCAGAGATTATAACAAAAGCCAAAAGCAACGACCCCACTCGCTTCTGATGGGGCCCCCCCCACCCCCACCGGCAGGGAAGAAGAGCGGCGACGGGTCCCCCGTGCCCCACCGATCCCAGCGTCACCGCGGCTCGACTTCCCCAGCCCCCCCCCCAGCTCGCCCGCCTCAGAGGGCCAGGGGGAACCACACCGCCGACACGCCGACCAGACCAGGATCACCCCAGCCCGGTCCACGGTGCAGCCCCTCCAGCAATCCCCCGCCACCCACACAGCCCGAGCCAGCACAGAACGCCCCGACCCGCGCACCGGCCCGAGCATACACCGCAAATCCGGCGCACGGGTCCAGGCCAAGGGGGGCCGCAACCCAGAGGCCGAACCCGGCGGCACAGCATGCCCCCGAGAGTCATCAACTTCATCTCCAGCCGGCCCAGGATCTCCCCAGCCCCCCCCCCCCCCCCCCCCCAGCCGACCCAGGGCCAAAGGCGGCCAACGTCCGGGGCGAGCCGACCCAATGAGCCACGACGGCCCACGCCCGAGCGCCGACCCGCCAGCATCCCGGGTCACCCTAATACACCAGGCCACCGGTCGAGTCTCCAGATCTCTTCCTTTTTCAAGCAGCGAAGCAGCCAGTCACATATCCACAGGAGGGGCCCGCAAGAGCTCCTTCACATAGTCCATGTCCGGCTGCAAGATAGAGAGGGCGTCCAGAACACAAAGCCTCCAAAATCGGACCGTGGGCGGACAGCCCCCAGGCGGGAGCAACTAGACGCCTGGAAGACAAGTGGAGCAGTATGATAAAAGGGGCAAGCTCTTCAACTCAATTCTCAACAGACCATGACTAGTCTTATGGAGAGCAACAAGAACGAAACAACCACATTGGTAAAAGCTCTTCGATTCCCTAAGGGGAATCCGGGGAACCGGCCTCTTAGATCGCCTACCAGCGGGGCTACACAGCTTGACGTCGCGCTCCTCCTCTGTTTCTGACTCTCTGTGGCTGTGGCTCTACCGGGCGCGGCCCGCGGGCCCCGCGACTCCCCCTGGCCCAGTCGTAAGCCCAGCTCCCTGCTTTCCCCCAGCGAAGGGGATAGCCAGTCTTCCAGCTGCATACCTGGAATTTCCAGAAAGCGAAAAAGCTCTGGAAGCTGTGCGTGGGATCGTAGTATGAATGATCGGCCTCTCCTCGTGACCTCCAGATGAAAAGGGTGGCCCCACCTGTACGTGGCCCCCATAGATTTAATAGCCTCCAGCAGCGGTTTCATCACGCGGCGCATCTGAAGGGTGCGCCTGGCCAAGTCGGGGAGAAGGATGACCTTTGACCCTTTGTATTGAATAGGCCGCTTCTCCCACGCTTTCTTCATTATGTCCTCCTTGACTCTGAAAAAATGCACCCGGAACACTATGTCTCTTGGTCTTGCAGGATCAGTGGAGTGCGGGCCCAGGGCCCTGTGGACCCTATCGATCTCAATGCGTTCCCCCGGGGGTTTGTCCAGGAAGCTATTGAATATCTCAATGACCACATCCCTGAGGTCGCTGGTCTCTGATCCCTCCGGCAGCCCACAAATCCGGATGTTGTTCCTATGACTCTGATTTTCCAAGTCATCCAAGTGCATCAAGACTATAGTGGTTTGTTGATTAGAATCCGCTATAGCCTGCTGTGCTGCCGCTTGTGCCCTTTCTATTGCTCCCAGGCGCTGTTCAGTGGTGGTCTGTTGTTGTTCAAGGGAGCTAGACAACTCAGAAACCGCTCCAGTGACCTCTTCAAGCTCTCTTCTCAGTAGGGATTCCATCCTATTGCTATAATTCTTAAAATCTTTCCGGGAGGGGAGAAATTTCAATAGTATGTCAAGATTGTATTGTTCTCTAAGCTGAGATCTGTGGTCTTCATGGTCAGGGGAGTCCACCACCGCCCGGGACCAAGCAGGCGATCTCAGTGACTCTTGGCTTCTGGGTCCCTCAGAGAAGACTGGGCTCATCGTACCCATCGGGTGAACTTCCCTGTCGGAGGAATGGGATGATTGCCCTCCAGGGCTAGTTGGGACTGGGCTCCCCGCGGGCGTCTCCCAATCTGCAGCTCCAGTGGGTCTGAGGATGAGCCCCCCGTGTCTTAGTGCCCTCCCGCTGACAATGCTAGCGTGGTCCCCAGAGGGTGCCTCCTTCTGGTGTCCCTTTTTTCTGTCTGGCTCATCTGAGCCGCCTCCAGGCGGAGTGTGTACTTCCGCAACCGTCGTTATGCGAGGCCCCGGGCCGGAAGCCCCAGTGCTCCATCCAGGCTCCCTCTGCAGATCAATTTGGTTATCTGGCTCGGAAAAGTGCCTAACTCTAGGCATACCTGGGCAGAACGCGCTGCGGTGCGTAGGCTTTGTGTTGCCGGGTGATCGAGCCTCACCTAGTGTCTGGGGTCCCCCAATTTCTGAGCCTTGCAGCCCCTGTATTTGGTCTTCCAGGATTCCCCACTTGTCCCGATTCAGTAGCTCATCCTCTATACGTTCCGCCGGGTGTTCTCCTTTCGGCCAGTCTGACTCCCGCCGCGCGCTGCAGCCGACCTGCGAGAGACCGCACTGTGTGGCTCCCGCCGCCTCCACTCTTTTCTCTGCGGGCCAAACGCTGTCATGCTCAGCTGGGGACCCGCTCCTTTCCCCTCCACCCACGCTCCCGACTACCTCAGTGAGCTAGGCCGCGGCCCGCACGCGCCGCTCCACCTCCTCTCTCCTCCGGCTCCTCGTGGTGCCTCCTCTGGCCTCCCCGCACCTAACAACGGATCCTCTGGGCCCCGCGGGATGGGGAAGCAGCCCGGAGTGGGATCTCCCTGCCGCCGCGTAGAGGGCTCTGGTCGCCCCTCGCCTGCCGTTCCTCTGTTGCCCTAGGCAGTTCCGCCATCTTGTCGCCGGCCACGCCGTCCTCCTCCTTCTGGGTCGTGGGAAAAAAGCGGCTTATCTTGTCACTTCTGCCTGATTGCCCACTTCTGACTGTCGCCCGACTCTTCTTCCTCTTGGACATCGCAATAGGTGGGTGGTTTTACTGCGGTTTTTATATATATTGTTGGGTGGATGTGCAGAGCTCCTTCTTCTGCGTCTTTACGCCACCATAGCCAAGCCACGCCTCTGCCCTGGTTTTTTTTTTACCGAAATTGCACTGATTTGAAATTATTTACATCAGACTTGGTGTTATGCATGGAAGTATTGTTGAGAGTTGTAGGAAGGTTTCCTTGCATATATAGTGAGATTTTAAAGTGGACTGTCACCCACCCCTGATCGGCCCGGGAATCTATAAGATTCCCGGGCCGATCACCTCCCTCACCGCGGGACATCCGAGATCGGGATGTCCCGCGGTGAGGGACCCCCCCCCCAAAACCCCCCAAAAACTCACCGCCTCCCGCGCGCTCCTCTGGACGTGCGCGCGCCCCGCGCCGGCCGTTTGTGAATGGCCGGCGCGGGTGCGCGCCCTGTCAGAGTGACGTGCAGGAGGCGGCGGGCGCACTGTCTTGTCTGCCGCTTGTCCGTGGCTACGTGGGAGCGTGGTGAGGTGAGTTTTGGGGGCTTTCTGGGGGGTTTTACACAGCGGGACACCCCTAATCGGGGTGCCCCCCTGAAGTGGACCAAAACCCAGGATAGTCAAAATCCTGGGTGTTGGTCCACTTTAAACACCAAAAAATCCTGTACCCCTTGTCGGCTAAAAATACTTCTAAAAAAATGCTTTGAGCATAATTTTCACTCTTAGGTAGTTTGACCTCTGGATGGATCAGTTTTATAATACATAGTGCAATAAAACTGCTCAACTAATTTAAGTTAACTGATTAAATAGAAGTTATCTAGAATGTTTGTAGAATGGTGGCTGAAGTTTTCTCCTGATATCATGTTGTGTCCTTCAGCCTGCATAGAGAAGAAGATCCTCTTATAGTGGTCTAGTAGCCATAGATCCAGGCCAATGTAGAACTCATTTAGTACATTCTTCATGACTACCTGCTCTGGCAGCGAGTTCCATAATCTCACTGCTCTTACAGAGAACAATCCCCTCCTATGTCATGTCGGTCGGTGGAGGAATCGCCTCCTCTAACCTTAGTGGATACCCTTGGGTTATGGTAAACTCCGGGGTATAAATAGATTGTGGGACAACGCTTTGTATTGATCCCAGATATTTTCATCCATAGTTATATTTATACATAGTTATTAGATCACCCCTCAGGCATCTTTCTCCAAACTAAATAAACCTTAACTTTGACAATCTTTCAGGGTACTCCAGTCCCTGCATTCCATTTCATAATTTATTTGCCCACCTTTTGAACGCGCTCCAGTCCTTACGCCCAGGACTGTACACAATAGTCCATATGGGGTCTGACCAATGACTTATACAGGGGTAAAATGATGCTCTGGTCATGGGCACCCATGCCCCTCTTGATGCACCCCATGATCCTGCTGCTGCCTTGCATTGGACACTACAGTTAAAGCGGACCAACACTCAAAAATGACTTAAACCAGACCAACTCAACAAACAGTATATATATGCATCATATGCATCCCTCCCCAGAGCAATTTAGATTGCAGCACATTATTTTACCTTTTTCTAACTCCTGCTGGGGTCAGTTTTAAAAACAAGATGGTGGTTCATGCATTTGTAGGCAAGTGCTACTAGGCTTCCTGTTACTGTGCATTGTCAGTTGGGAGTGGAAGCTCAAAAATGGTCGCTACCTTTCTTTTCCGACTGTGCCAGGCTGTTGGTTGGGTCTAAGTTTTTCGTTAACTAAAACCCTTGAGGTCCTTTTCCATTGAAGTTTTACCCAGCATTTCCTTTTTTAGTGTGTAATCATGGCAAATTTATCCTTCTCATTTACACATCTCACCTTACATTTATATATATTAAACTTTATTTAGCCCATGCTTCCAGTTTATTTAAAGCTGTTTGTAGCTGCTTGCTGTCCTCTTTTGTGTTAATTACATTACACAGCTTAGTATCATCTGCAAGGATTGATACGTCACTGTTTAATCCATTCCCAATGTCATTAATATAAATATTTAAAGAGGACTGGGTCCAAAACTGACCCCTGTGGTACTTTTGCTAGTGACGGTGACCCAATCTGAGTATGTACTGTTGATAACCACATTCTGCTCCCTATCATTAAACCGGTCCAACACCCATTTTAGTAAACATGAATGTTGGTCTGGTGCCGCCCCCCCCCTCAATGGAGCGCTGTTAAGCTTTCAATCACTACCTTACAACTCTCTCCCTCTGGGAAATGCAACCTCACGATTACATCTGCCGTGTCACATTTCCCGTGCTCAGGCTTCCACTTTGCCGGCAGCCGGCCATGTGACAGCTGCCGGGCAATCATGGGGCTGCATTTCCCCAAGGGAGCGAGTGGTAAGGTATTGTTTGCGGGCTTTGCAGCACTCGATCAAGGGGGGAATACCCAGCAATCGGGATAAAATGGGTGTTGGTCTGGTTTAAGCCAATTTCTCACCCATGTACATATGTTTTCTTCCAGTCCAAGCAATCTTTTGTACTAGTTCTTTGGCACAGTATCAAATGCTTTAGAAAAGTCAAGATATGTGACATCTGACTCGCCTTGGCCCAGTCTTAAAAACCTCCTCAATAAAGCTCATCATGTTTGTCTGGCTGGAGAGATTTCTCCATTAATCCATGCTGATAAGGGGTATACACTCCCCTAAGACCCTGCTCCAGCTTTGAGCTGCCCCTTCTGCTCCACAGTGCTATGGACCTGCAAAAGTTAAAATACGTGCATTTCTAGGGACCGTCCACACAAAAAAACAAAAACATTATGTCAGGCTTCCCGGCTACAACCAAGGTGAAGGTAGACTTCTGGCAAGAAGTGAGGGTTTAATAAAGACCGAGAACAGATACACATTCCAGGGTTGGCGGCAGACAGGCAAAGTCTATAAACAATCTGTGTTCAGAGGCTGTCAATAAACTAAATACAGATTCCAGGGCTGGCGACAGACAGACAAATTCCATTAAGCAATCTGTGTTTAGAGGCTGGTGACAAACCAAATACAGATTCCAGGGTTGGCGACAGACAGACAAATTCCATTAAGCAATCTGTGTTTAGAGGCTGGTGACAAACCAAATACAGATTCCAGGGTTGGCGGCAGACAGGCAAAGTCCATTAAACAATCCGAGATCATGGGCTGGCAGAGAACAAGCAAAGTCCAATAAACAATCCAAAACTCTAACCGTGTGATCTGTGCGAGGGTTAATCCAATAACTGATTGGGAAGCAGTCCAGGTCAATCCAGTATCCTAGTCAGGGGTTGCAGGTAACAGGAATCACAGCTTCCAGGAACTGAGCTGATAACACAGCAATGAGTACAAGCCAGCTGTTCATTTAAATAGTGTTGTCAATAAAGCTGGGCGGGACGTTTCAGGGCAAGAGTGAAGTCACTACCTGTACACAGGTCAAGGAAAACCTGTAAGTAAAAAAACAAGCCCAAGAGCTTACGCTCTAAGCTTCGTGCAGTTGCAGTGAGCCGAACACCAGGTGGAGCTGTTGACCAGTGCAATGGATGAATAGCCAGGTCTAGAACAAACACCCAAAGCACTTCTGGGGCTGCGTGCAGAGATCAATGGAAGACGCCCAAAAGGCGTGGATCCTGACACATTAAGACTCACCCCTTCCCTCACAGCCTTTCCCTCATAATCACGTTGGCTTCTTGTTACTTCTACCATTCAGCGATGATCACTATGTCCTACAACACGCCCCCAATTCAGTGACTTGGCATACGCACACCATTTGTTGCAATGGCCTGAAACCTGTGCTCACTGGATAGCGGGTACTGTGGGATTTGATCTTTAGACACAGTGGCCTCAAGTTGAAAAAATTCTCATGGTAGAAAAAAATTAAATTCATGAGAAAAAAGCCTCAGAATAACACTTTCAGTAAATCACCAGGTAGGAAGACAATTGCCTTGATTAATCAAGAGTTAATAAAAAATCTCATGGTAGTAAAAAATCTAATTTCATGAGAAAAAAGCCTGAGAATTTCACTGTTGGTGAATCACCAGGTAAGAAGACAATGAAAGTCAACAGCATTTTTTGCTACAGTGTAAAAAGGAATAAAACGTTATTTATTTTTCTCAGGAGTAAAAAAAGTGCCCTTGACTTTCATTGTCTTTCTAGCTAGTAATTTGTCAACAGTGAAATCCTCAGACTTTCTTCTTGATCGCTGAATTTGAACCTGCGCAGCAGCCCGTGATTCCATGCCCTCCAGGGCCTGAACATGGGGTTGGGATTGATAGCGTTCTGAGCTTGTGAGCCGCCAGCAGTTGCAGGTACACAGCCACGACCTCTCCATTTATTGCACTGGAGATAGTGTGCCAAGGCCTGATATCTCTGGGAAACGAGGGCTGCATCGTGGGCTCAAATCCATCAATCAGGTGAGTTGCTAGCCCTGATCTGTTGCACGTGGAACATAAGGGGAGTAACTGTTTGTTTCTGCTTGCTGACTTGATGACTTTATTACATATGATATTTCTAATAATTTTCCCTGGGTGCCTCAGCTGAGCTTTATATATGGCCAAGTGTACCACTTGGCTTCAGATAAGGGGCATGTGGGTGAGCAATGTCAATGATGAAGCTGGGTGAATGAAAGCATGGGAGCCTAATGCTCCTCTGGTAGCTCTGATCTGTGTGTATCAAAAATGATTGTCAGCTATACCTTAGTATTAGAAGCCAGAGTCCAAGCCTTGTAGCAGGGCGGCTTCGGCTGCGAGTGCTCCTCTCGCAATTTCCATGCAGCAGATACAAAAGCCGGCCAGCATTTGAATTTTAACGATGGATCAATAAAGATTGGAATTTTATTGCAAAGTACAGGTAATCCCAATAAAAAAGGGGGGGCTGGAGATCCTCTGTCTGCGCGTTTTAGACTCGGGGGTCCTTAATCATGACATAGCTCTGATCTGTGGTCTGCATGGGAAATCTACTATTAAAAAGTATTAAAAGGTCAAGCCTACTGGCGCCAGGGACTGTAGTAAAATAAGCAATTTTTATTCGCTATAGCATGAAATTTTGGTAATTGTTACCTGATCTCTGAGGAGGCTGACGTGGAGAGTTAAAAAAAATAAAATCACAGTGGTGTAGTAGTGTAGCACAATACCAGTAACTCATTTATATAATATCAATTTTTTTTTTTTCTTCTCCCCTTTCTTTAACATGGACAGCTGATCTGAAAAGGACAATCGCAGTTCTTTTGGATGACATCCTGCAACGCCTCGGGAAATTAGAGCACAAAATCGATTATATTGTAGTAAATGAATCATCCAGTAACATCACGAACAGCACCACTGGCAATCCAGTTCATCTGCATACCAGTAAACGCACTCCAGCACCTGGAAAAAGATGATGTTAAAGTGCACCTATACTCAGAAAGGAGGTTTATGTCGTCCCCTTCCATCCCTAGCCCAGTGCCCCAAAACGGCCTGTGTTCCTTTGCCCAATATTGATAAAAACACTAACAGGAAATGGTATTATGGTGAATGGCAGCCATGTGCTAATTAATTCAGTTGCAACTAAACTGACATAAACTGGCAGTTAGTTTAAAGTGCTCCCCAATACTGAACTGTATGTACTGTAACTGAATGTATCATCCCTTGAAAGCATTGGGGGAAGGGCTGCTCAGTCAGGGAGCAATATGACTGCATCCAGTTTGTGTTGTTATGAATATTGGGGCAAAGGGCAAAAAACCAAAAAAAACATGGGCTGTTTTGGGACACTAGGCTGCGGATAGAAGGGGATGACATAATCTTTCTATCTGGGTATAGGATCACTTTAAGAAAGGAAATCCCTGCCAAGTTGGCATAACTGCTGCCACCCCCACTATCACTCCAGCTGTAGAGAAAGGTATAAGCTGCGTAGTCCAAAGCTTTATAACCAGTGCAGGCTGCTGTAATGGCAAGTGCTCGTCACTTGTCCAACTTCAAGCATTATCGGCCATATTTTTTTACATAATAGAGTATGTTTTCTATGTGAGTGATTTTTATTATTTGGTTCGGATCTGTTTTTCATTATAACCTTTAGGACCTAAAAGTGTTAAATAAAAATAAATATTTTGGACCTGCTCTACAAAAGTGTATACTTGTAGTATATTTTGGTACTCAGAGCCTTTTAAGTTTAAGCTAGGGTTTTTTTTTGAAGGTGTGACCCAAAGAATGTATTTATTTGCACTATTTGTTAATGCATAACCATAGGTAATTTACTGTATTGCGTAATATTTATATGGACTCACATGACAAATAAAAAGAGATTCCATTAAAAAAAATCATGTGTGTTATCTGTTGACCCTTTTAGCCACCACTTTTAGGTTGTCCTTCCTACAGCTTGCTGATCACCCTTAAAGAGAAGCAACACCTCCCTTTTAGTCTAAAAGGATCTTGGGGGGGTTGGTTTACCCCTTTATGGGGCATCCCGAATAGCGATCGATGCCCCACTGTGTGAGACTTCCCAACTGCCTAATTCACTCACCTCTTCTGCAAGCCCTCACCCAACTCCATGCCATGGCTGCATGCAATGCATACCTCTAGCTAGGTGCGCATCCCACGGGCAGCTGGCTTCCCTGCCGCAGATTTCCTTACCGCATTAGGGTTGGTGAAAAGGTGAGTTTACTGACGATCCTGGGGGATACACAAAGTGGGGCATCCTAAATTGGGATGCCACGCCAGGGAGAAACAAAACTCAAGTCACATTTTTGGATGTTCCTCCTTTTTAAGAGCCTTAATGCAATGCAATGCAAGTGCAATTGCCAAGTAGCCATTAAACGTTCTATCATTGGAATAAGGTAATGTAGGGGCTTAAAGCGGACCTTTACCCTGAATAAGATCATATCTTATGTTTCCCACACCCTGTACATACAGATTGCTCACATTAAAAATCATCCTACCTGCATCATCTACTACATGTTATGAACCTTTAAACATCCAAGGTGGCGGCTCATGTAGCTCTGGCAGCCTGCAAACAGGAAGTGTCTTCTGACTGTGTCGCTCTGTATTCTGGGATTGCTGTCCTTTCCCTGACCCCAGCTCTGCTCTGTCTTTGCAAAGCACGACTATAACCCCATCCCCCTGCACTTTTGCCCAATCTCCTCTCCTCCGTATGTGTGATGCTTCTGAGTCAAGATGGCGGCGCCCGTATCCTAGAGTCCTGAAGAGTTGCAGCCTGGTGGGGGAAAGAATAATAAGTAAGTGACTAAAAACTTAAAGTATTAAAGAGGGTCAAACTCATTTATATGAGACTTTAAAAAGCACCCAAAGTCATGAAGGCTTTTGGCCCGCTTTAAAAAACGGTAGGAGTTTGCTTTGAAAAGAAAGCTTAAAATGTTCTTCAAAGACCTCCAAAAATAATAAAATAGAGGAGTGTCCTTTTAAACTGGACCTTCAGCATGATTTAATGAAAAGCCCAAACCCGTATAAAACTATTTCCCAGCATGTAAAATTAATATATTTTCCTGTGGGTATTCTAATTTATGATGTCCTGCAGCATGAAATCCCCTGAATTCCATATAAACTGCCCTCCATCTCTGCTGTGGTTAAGCCAAGTATCCCCATTCCCTTAGGCCCGTTTGGACCCTTTAGGTTACTACTTCTCCCACTATCAGGCGTCCATAATCTGGATGCCCAACATTGTATTAATGTTCTGTTCACTTACCTATCACCCATTCCCATGGCACCCACCAAACATGAGCAATGGTATATTGCCAGCCTTGCAAAGTGAAGGCCGGTGCTTGCTGGCTGGATGGCAGGGATGTGAAGGGGTAAATGGTCCATTTTCTGGGGACCCCAAGTATCCCCATTAGTGGTGTGTCCTCGTTGTCTTACATACCTCACTGACACTCCCATTCAGATGTGGTAGGGGATGTGGCTGCTCAAGCTCCTGAGTGGCTTAAACCAAGAATTAAATAGTCAAAATCATGAGTTTTGTTCCACTTTAAGGTGGATACTGGGTACCCCATACCCTCTTCAATTTTTGTTGAAACTGTTTCTACATTGCATCTGTCTGACTACTTTCTTCACCCAGAACCCTGAGCTTGTGTAAATACCATACTAGCCAATGTATCCCCTGTGTAGCAAGATGCCAAGATTGTGCTATGTTGTTAGCAACACTGTGTATTCATTTTGTAGTCCTGAAAATTTGCCCTGCTATGGGTGCCCAGGCTGAACATCTATTCAACCCGACCTTCACCCTGAATAAGAGCATATCTTACATGTAGATTGCCCACATTAAAAATCATCCCACCTGCACCTATTGTGTTTTTTAAACCTTTTACCATCCAAGATAGGGGCCCATGGAGTCTCAGGCTGCCTGTAAACAGGAAGTGTCTTCTGAATATGCCGCTGACCCCCAGCTCTGCTTGTCTGTGCAAAGCACAACTATAACCCACCCCCGTACTTTAACTCCCCCTGTCTCCGCAGTATGTGATGCTTCTGAGGCAAGATGGCAGCACCCGTATCCTCGAGTCCTGAGCTGAAGCTCAGCATTGAAAATAAAAATAAGTAAGCGACTAAAGACCTCAAATATATTAATTTTAGATGCTGGGGAATAATTTTTTAAGGGTTTGGGCTTCTCATTAAATTATGCTGAAGGCCTGGTTTCATAGAATTTGAACTGATTGATAAAGAAAACTGAGTTTATTGTAAATTATATCCCTCTTCGTTTTAATGTGGAAGACATTTTATAACCAACTGTAAATTGATTTCTTACATTTTGTTCTCAACTGATAGACTGGCCCTGTGCCATTGTATCTGCTAGCATGGCACTCAATAAATATGGGCTTAACCTCAAATAAAAGTTTCTAATCACAGGGTAGTTAAAAAAAAACACCTGCTCTGTATTCTGTAGCTGGAGGCGAGCCTGATGTGCTCATAACCATCTAGCACTGCCTCTTCCTTTTGTTGATATTCTCGTTTGTTATAGGAAGTACCTCCGTGTGCCTATGTCATTTGGCAAATGGCTCTGATTGTTTACAATGGGCAGCGAGCGCGGCTGCATCACCTGCACTCGCTTCTGCTCCAGCTATTCAGATAGGCTAGGACTGGAGGGCGCCCCTTTGGGGATGCATCCGCTTGCATTCCCTGTTGAACACTATCAGAGCCATTTGCCAAATTACATAATCATGGCAAACAGGAGCCCACACATGTGCCGTAGGATCAGCAGAAGGTGAGTTGTACTGGGCAGAGGTTTTACACATCAGGGCATCTCAATTCGGGATGTCCCTGGGGCACAGAACAAAACCTAAGATGCTGGGTTTTGTTCCGCTTTAAGCAAAGATTACTCACAGGGCTGTTTTATCCCTCATTAGGGGGTAGAAAACTGGGAAATTGCTCAGGGTACTATCACTAAAGGGGTCCCGGGCTTTAGTGACAGAGTTTAGCTATTGCCCAAGTTGTCGAGTGTAAAGCTCACTGATGCTCATACAAAAGATGTTTGCTTTAGTAATCGCATTAAAGTGGATAGACCATGTTGTTGGTCCCCGCTGCTATAAGATGGGGGGCATCTCCCCAGAATGCTGGAGTCCCCCCATTGGGAATACATCACAGCGATTGGCTGCTTGGCACCCACGTGGGTAGCAAGTGGCGCTATTATTCCAGCCAGTGAAGGAACAGGAGAATGCCTTCGGCAGACCCTGCCGTTTTTTAGACTCCAGGACCGGACGTGTTTGGTTTTGTTCTGCTTTAGGCCTTAAAGGTTCCCAATTTGGGATGCCCTGCTGTGTGAGATCCCCTTTGGAGCACTATAAAACATATCTTTACAGTGAACCCACAGAGCGGGCGCGGCCTGCGGGAGTTCCCTTGCCAGGCCTATCTAAATAATGGGCACCTACAGCCGGAGGGAAGTGATCAGTGAGAGGTGCCCAGCAATCCATTCATTCTGAATAGATTGCTGGGTATTAACATTCATGGTATCGTATCCTGCATGTGCTGTGAGATCTTGGAGCAAAGTAAGTATAGCGGCGATCTCTGAGATTTTACACCCAGGGGCTCCATAAATCAGGGTACTGATTTTAAGTGGGTACTCCTTTTAAGTGGAGCAAAACCCAAATGAGAAAAAACCTGGGTTTTGGTCTGCTTTGGGACACTTAATTTAAACACTCCATCGATTAGTGGTGCTGGAGGTGATGTTTGATGATGATGATGATGGTGATGATGAGAAAACCCAATATTGAGTTAAAATACTCACCCCCACCTATGTCCCTGAGTGGCTGTCAATGGTGTAATTCTGCAAAGCAGCAACATCCCTGCTACACCTCTATTGCATCTCTGCTAGCAAATCAATCAGGCTCACTGGGCACACAAAAGGGAAAATTCATACCTACCTTTCTCGTAATTTTCCTTTCCTGGCAACTTCATGGCGGCATACTAAGGGTTTATCGGTTGTCCATTAACTTTTATAAGCATACAGGCAACCCTCCCTGCATACACAAACATACAGGCAAGCCCCCCCACACACCGAACATGCACGCATACAGGCAAGCCCCCCTCACACGCACGCATACAGGCAAGTTCTTGCAGACGGACGCATACAGGCAAGCACATACATGCATAAAGGGAAAGCTCCCCTACCCGCACATTCATGCATACAGGCAAGCCCCCGCTCACCGCCATACCAATTAGCACAAAACGCCCCCTCCCCAGTTGCCTGACGCTACTAGAAACACCACAACCACCTTTAGGATGTCCTGGCCACCACTCTCAGCAAAAAAAAAACTCACAGCAAAAGGCAAGATAATCATTTATATGAACCTCCTAATAATGAGTTCCTACCAAACTGTAGAGAAGAGGAGGATGCCAGCTCTACCAGTGTCTCAGGAATGTGGCCCAGTATGTGGCCTTGCAGACACTGTTGAAATAAACTCCTGTATTGTGCACTCTAGAAGCGGCCAAGGCCCTGGTAGCGTGGGCTTTGATTCCATGGGGAACCTCTGAGCCCTCTGCCTCGTAGGTCATCTTGATAACTTTCCGGGGTTAAGCCTTTTCTTTGAAGGGGCACAACCCTTCCTAGTGCTGACAGGGATAATGAACATGTTCTTCTCCTTTCTGAACTTACAAGTAACTTCCAGGTATCTTTTCAGGCAAAAGGCCACATCTAAGGGATGGACGAAGAGAGGATCTGTTTCCTCGTAAAGTGTAGTTCCCTGTTAACATGAAATGCTGATGCAACTTTAAGGATGAAGCCCAGCATGGGCCAGAGTTCCACCCTATCTGGAAAGAAGCGAATATCCCCAGGGCGCTGATTTCCGACACCCTTGCAGCCAAGGCATTTGCTGTGAAGACTGCTTTGAGGGCAAGGTCCCATAGTGAACATTACTTCAGAGGCACAAAGGGCACTTGGCTTAGGAATAGGAGGGTTTTTGAAAGCTCCCACTGGGAAAAAAGAGACTTCTTGGGGGGCCTTATCAGCATCACAGCCTTGAAAATCTAGACTATTAAGGGTTGGATGGGCCACTGTCTTCCGTCTAGAGCCGGAATAGGGGACACTTGACCCTTGAGAGTCCGCAAGCTTAAGTCCTCGTCCAAGCCCAGCTGGAGAAACTGTTCGACTCCAGAGTCAACCTTTTTTAGGAATTTTTTCCAGACCTTGTATGACTTATTAGTAGTTGGTTTCCGGGTCTTGGGGAGTGTTCCCACCGCTTTAACTGGGCAACCCTTTCTCAGTAGGTATAAAACCCAAAGGGAAGGGCCTAGAAATAGAAATGTGTCTGGTCCACCTCAAACCTCAAGAATCTCTGGTACTTGGGGTGGATGGGAACGTGCAAATAAGTGTCCCTCAAGTCGATGGAAAGTAACCAGTCGCCCAATTGCATCGCTTGCAGAAGAGTGGGTAAGGCCTCCATTCTGAACTTGGCATCTCACCAGTCTGTTTAGTGATCTGAGATCAATCATCAAGTTTTCCTAATATCTTGGGTATGAGGAAGAGTCTGGAAAACCAACCTCGGTACTTCTGCGACTTCCACAATGGCCTCCTGAACCCGAAGGAATGCAAGTTCTCCAGTAAGACATTGGCTTTTGCAGTGATAGTAGGGACCTTGATTTAAACAAAATGGTTTGAGCCATCCATTTGTGGCCATGTTGAACCACCATCAGGACCCACCTGTCCGTGGTTGTTTTGGTCCTCACTTGAAAAAATCTTCTCAGTCTTGCTCCTACCTTCTCTGTGTGGGCCGGTTCGCTGCCAAAAGGACTTGCATTCGACAAGGATGTGCCTGAACCTCACCTTGCAGTCTTCAGAAAGGTGGTCTGTGGGCCCCCTCCAGGTCCTGAAATTTTTCCCTGGCCTGTGCTTACCTGAACCTGGTAGCTGACTGGTGACAAAGGGTCTCACTTGTCTTCTTAGCCTGGGGAATGAGGACCGATTTCCCCTCGGTGGCCAATGAGATGGCTTGTTGCATTTCATCTCCAAACAGGGTCTCCCCATCATACGGAATCTTTGTCCATGCCTGTCATTGTTTTACAAGCCGCCCCCATCCGTTTTCCATTTTACAAGCCATTTTCACCATCCATAACCTGGAGGGACTAATCAGTAAAATGTTATCAGAATGACAAGCCCCCTGGCAGGAAAATACTTACTGCTTCAAAAAGCAGCAAAGCCCCAAGGGCTGCCCCCACAGAGGCTACCTAAGTAGTGGTACTCAACCAATCAGGCAAAAGGAGGGACAGGTGAAAAGAATCATACCTGATGCTGCCATCACACCGCCCACAGCAAAGATGATCACGCTGGCTCCCTCAGGCTTAGAGAGAACATTGTGAGGGACCTCTGCCCTTGTCCAAGATGGCAGGGACAGGTGAAAAGAATCATACCTGATGCTGCCATCACATTGTCCACAGCAACGATGACCACGCCAGCTCCCTCAGGCTTAGTAGGAGCATTATGGGGGACCTCTGCCCTCGTCCAAGCCATGCCTGCTCCCACAGGCTCTTTTTCCGACAAACGTAGCACTGTGCATTTAACTGCAGTGCTCTAAAGAGAAAGAAACATAAGTAACAAGTGCCATAAGAAACTACCTGGTCCAATGCAGGAATGAGGACAAAAAAGGATTCAACACTTGGTGCAATCAGAGTTAATGGACAACCAATTACCGTTAGTATACTGCCATGGAGGCCCCAAGAAAGAGGGAGGCAGGGATGCCAGTGCTGTACAAAATTACGCATTTTTAACAATGCTCTAAAGATAGCTAAACATGTCGATAATCTGGCAGTGATCACATGGATGCAATAGAGTATAGACAAGGTGTTTCAAGACAAGGTCTCAGTTGCGGGCCTCAGGTGGGGCATAGCGAATTTGGGATGCCATGGGGGTACGGTTAGCCATTGGGCTGTAGCAGCAAGAAAAGCTGGATGGAGGGCTCCCCCACTCCTACGCGTCAGCAGGGATCCAGCCCATGCATCGTGGGATCACCAGCAATTTGATAGACGATACTTTGGGCAGGGGCGTAGCAGGGGGGGCACATGCCCTGGGTGCAACAGATCAGTAGGGTGCCAAAGGGGGACCTGAGCACAGGTGGTGGGGCACCATTTCGGATCTTTGCCCCCGGGGTGCCAGAAAGCCTAGCTACTCCTCTGTCTTGGGTTTTACACAGGGGCATCAGCCCTAGATTCTTATACCAGTGGTTGCTTCTATAGACACTTACATGTTCCCCCTCTCATTGGCATGGCAGTGATATAAAATGATTTTTTTGCGCTATATAATTTCATTTCTTACCAAGCAGGAACACCTTTGAAACCCCAGAACGCAAAGAACCAAACTTTCCTTTTAAATATAGACTGCTACTGCCCCCTAGTGGTGAAATGTAATTATTGTTGATAATAAAAAATGTTTTTTTCTTTTTAAAGCAGGCTAAAAATAAGTCTCAAAGACTCCAGCGCCGGGTGAAAGCCGATCTGGGATGCCCCGCTTTGTAAAACCCCTGAGATTGATGCAAATATTACCTTGTTTCTCAATCCTATGGCACATGTGGAATCCCCAGTTCCCCTTCACCCTGTGTGCACCCCCCCTGAATGGTTGACGGTGGGTGCATACAGCTGGAGGGAGTGGGCTACAGAAGGTGTCCCAGCAATTCATTTATTTAGAATATATTTCCATGTATTAATATTCACAGCAATCTATTCTGATTGGGGGAGAGCTCGTGAATGTGCTGTTGGATCATGAAGCGAAGTAACATTCCGCAATCCCAGGGATTTCACACACAGGGGCATCCGGTTGTCCCTGTGAAGTGGAATTAGACCCAGGAGGGTGAAAATCCTGGCTTTTGGTCCAGCAGTAATACCACAAAAAAACATGCGGGTGTATTATTAGGTGCTCAATATATATATATTTTAGGATGGTGCCAAAGAGAGTCAAAGAGAAGCAATGTAAGGGGAAAGGAGAAGTAAAAAGAGAGACAGAAGATAAAAAAGAGGGAGACATAGAGAAGGAGACAGGAGATGGAGATTGCGAAAACATGGAAAAATAAGATGGAGGGAATGTGGGGAAATGGAGTAGAACAGGGATGTAGACATAAATGGGGCAAGAACAAGAAAGTGGCAATGCAGAGAAAGAAAGATTGAATACAGTGGAAAAGAGGGACGAAGAAATGTGACAATAAATGGAGGGACGTTAAAGGCAATGGCAATAATAAGGCAGTAAGGAGCTCACCTGAAGGCTGTCCCATGTGTCTCTCATTTATTTTCTGCAGTCTGCTGTAGCAGTTCTCGAAAGTTTGCCTCTTCTATGCTTTACATTTTTCACCAAATATGGCCGCACTGCCCTCGCTGTCCGTCAGTCTTAGAATCTTTGCCCCAATGTAAGTAAAGTAGGACATGTGAAGGCTTATTCATTACTAACGCCAGGTATCGGCAAAAGAGCGTCTGTATAGCTGCGCTTAGTGTGACTGCTAGTAGATGCTGTAAACGCGTATTGCTCTAGTAACCTGGCCCACATTGATGAGTGTGATGTATGTTGGGCGCTCTAACACCAGTAAAGCACTGCAGGGAGCGAAAGGTAGCCAGCTCCGTGCGCCAGCTCCGTGCGACCGACTCTCAGTGCTCCACACCATACTTATCAAAAAAGGACACACACACAGCGTTGGCACTCTAAATCTGGTCGCTATAGCATAGAGCGCCAGACACTGTGTGATGAACACATATTCACCAGTAACAAAGTGAAAACATGTGGAATTACATTGTTTTAACACTGTGACATTAACAATGACAATTCTGCATAAAAATCTAAAAAGTCAAAAAAGTTTCTAAAAATGTTTGTTTGTAGCCAGGAGAGGTCACACAATTATTTGAGCGAAAAAAAAAAAAAAAAAAAATGTCAAACACGCTGTTTAAACACAAACAAATGAACGGCCATTGAAATGTATGGAAGAGCGATGGTGAGCAAAAGGTAATACCTGGCGCTCTGGAATATTTGGAAAAAAATACCCCAAAACTCACTCGCCCCATTTACATGCATGATACTGAATCATTGTCAGCAATTACATTTGCTCCTGTACCCACTCAAAGCTGAAACGCCACCTCACAGATTTTCTCCTGGTAGCAGACATTTTGGAGGTTTCTTTCCTAGTAACCCAGCCATGCTGCCTGAATTTAACTGAGATTACCCCACAGTGGCAGAAAACCTCCTCTTTGCTGGCAGCTAGCAGCTCCATGAGACTACATTTGGTATCTCCTGATCTATTTATACCCCCGAGTGTAACCATGACCCGAAAGCATACACCAAGGTTATTGGAAAGGTGCTTTCTCCACCGTCATAGGATTCTTCTCTGTAAGAGCAGTGAGACTATGGAACTCGCTGCCAGAAGAGATAGTTATAAAGGATACAATAAAAGAGTTCAAAAGTGGCCTGGATGCTTTCCTTGCATGTAAAAACCTTTCCAGCTATGGCCACTAGACCACTGGAAGGAGATAAACAGGCTGCACTGGATGGGCTAAAGTCTTTATTCAGCCTTACATACTATGTTACTTAGTGTAAGTAGATAAATTGGCCCTAAGTTCCAGAGTCGCATCATAGGCTGCTTTACTGACAGCCTGATCTGAGTGTTATTTGGAGGATCTGCCTATAACTAGACTTGTTTTTCAGCTTTAAGACTTCCTACAATCAACTTCACAGGCTCCTGCACTGTCTATACACTAACTATATATACCTGCGTATTTTTACACAAATCCACCAGAGCCACTACTTTGCCTTTTTTATAGCTGATATTTTATTGTATATTGCCTGTATTTATTTCTTAATCACAACTTAATGTTCGTTGTGGTTAATTCTTGCTGGTTTGCAAATAGCGGAACAAAAGCAAGGATTTTAACTATCCTAGATATTGTTCCTTGCCACAAGGGGAATCACGATTTGGGGGTCTTGCTATGTGAAACCCCCCAGATCACCCATGAAAAAAATCCTTTCCTGGTCTTGATGCATGTGCGGGTTCTCATCCAGTCAGCGCTGTATGCCATATTCATTAATAATCGGCAACACGGCTCCGTTTGAAAGCAGAGCTCGGCAGTAGTGAGTGGGCGCTTTCCTGCCCTCAGCTTATCTGAATGACTGGGCGCCTTAGCTCAAAGAATCTGGGGATGTATTGTTAGATTGGTGCCATATTTTTTTTAATATATATATATATATATATATATATATTGCACAGGGCAACATTTATAGCAAAACAAACCCCAGCATGGCAAGGCAAGATTCCTGGGCCATGTGCTGGCCTTCCCCTGGGGCATTCCTGATTGAGATTCCTTGTTGTGTGACACCCCCCTGAGGCGCCACAAAACTCACCTGTGTCCTGGCTCCCTCACTGATTTAAACATCGGGCGGCTGCATCCCCGCATCTTTGGGCTGTGCCAATTTGATTTTTACTGGACAATCTGGTTGGTTTTACACAGCGGACATGCCAAACTGGGATGCTTGGAGGGCAAGGAACAGAACTCAGGACTGTCAAAATGTTTTGTTCCACTTTAGGGCTGACCCTGATATGATTTGTTAAAGAAACAAAAATATTAGGGTAATAATAATTAAAAAAAAGTGGTTAAATAGCAGAATCAGGAATTATTTGTAATGAGTTGTGAAAGCTTTGTTGTATGTGTGGCTGGCTATGGGCAGCGGGCTTGTCAGTCCTGTCGGTGCAGGTTGTCCTTTCAGGATCCGCCCTCATGTGCAGCCTGATCTCTCTTCCGTGTCAGCCTCTTCCAGCTGGAGGAGAAACATGGAGGGGCTGCACTTCAAGGGGGCTGCTGGGGCCATCGATGAATACCTGGAATACAGAAGGTGAGTCCTAAAGCTATGCCGCAAACCTCAGATGTGATCTGCCTTGTATCATGTTCCCCATACACTGTGCTGAGCTTTGTCATTGTATCAGTTACTAGGAGACAGCGACTGTGCTCATTGTGCAGGGTTTTCTATAAATCCTTAATCTGTCTATGCAGGCGCTTCTTAATGCCGCCAAGTCTGCTAATGGAAGACAGGCTTCTAAGGGTTTTGTTGTAGGAACTCAAGGTGTGCCATCAGGTGTAAACACGTACTTTTTTTTAATATTTACTTAGTACTGACAAACTCCACAACACCTTACAGTGTACTCCAGAGCATTCACATCAGCAACTGTCAGAGGCTAATGTAGAGAGGGCCAAAACGGATCGAAATGAATTGGTCCTCTTTAAAGGGCCCCCAACAATTTGGAATGCCCCGTTGTGTGAAACCTCACTAACAGTCTGCAATCTCTTTCACGATCCAACGGAGCATGCGTGGGTCTCACAAGCACCCCCTGCTGGCGGATATGGCAGGGAAGCTTGGGGACGCAGAAGAGGTAAGATTACAGAAAATCAGCCTGCCCTAGAGTCTTTTAGATATCTAAAATGCATTTTACCTTTACATACATTCTGCCATATCATCTAAAGAGTATAATATGCCACAACAATGACCACCTATAGCAACACCAAAATGTCTTCTTGTCCTACTTCACAGGGCCATATTAATATAAGCTGTGGAAACATTTTAATGCAGGCAAGTTTAAACCTAAAATAATGACATATGCTTTTATGTATTTATGTGAACAAAGGTGAAGTAAGATGGTAAGGTGAGCACAGATGGGTAGACATGAGATAGGCAGAGGTGAGCACAGGTGGGTAGACATGAGTTGGATAGAGATAGGTAGATATGAGGTGAGCAAAGGTATGGCTAGAGACGAAGTAACCAGGTGGGCAGAGGTGAGACGGAAAGAGAAGCGATTGACAGAGGTAAGGTGGGAAAAGGTGAGCAAAAGTGAGTAGAGGTAAGGTGGTACAAGTGAGGACAAAGTGAGGTGATTAGAGGTAGGTAGAGGTGAAGTGAGCACAGGCAAAATAGGAAGAGGTAACCAGAGGTGAGGGGGGAAGAGTCTAAACAGGCGTCACTAGACACACCAACACAAAAAACAGAGGCACATGTGTGTCACCAACCTCTCCAGAGAAGTTCATTGGTGCCTTATTTACTTCTTCATAAATAAGTGATGCACTGCTCTCTACTGGCCAGCTGCTGGCACTGCAGCACTGGCACTGCAAAGGCAAACTCATTTTTCCAACTCCCTAGGGTTGCTGGGGGCCGCCACTGATGGAAGTGCTGGACACAAGTTCTGCATCCCTAAACTGACCAGATTTCCAGCTATTGGAAGGACAGTCCCATTCAGGCAGCCTTTGTCCCGCTGGGCACCTTAGGTCCCTGAGGACACTTAAATGTCCCGCTTTGCAAGGGACTGCCCCGCCGTGTCCTGCCACTGCACTGTCAACGGCAAATTTTCATAGTCATAAAAAGGTGTGTGAATTGCTCCACCCCTAAACCACACCTCTTGCAACGGCCCACTTTGTGGCCCAGAGAAAATGGTCAGTTTATGCATCCCTGACTTATGGTGTCCAAAGACACAAGTGTGCATCCACAGAACATGGCAGATGGCGTTTAAACTATTTTCTGTCTTGTTCCTGCTTTGCTTCCCATGAATAAAACAGACAGCCCAGACAATGGCAATAAGGCAGCAAGGAGGCTCCAAATGTGGTTGCATGGCTGCCCCTGTTCCTTAGCGCATTCAAATCAACAAGCTTTCATCAGAAGGCACCGCGATCTGTGGTCATTCTCATTTGGCTCGCCTAAGCCGTATTACTGTGCCTTGTGCACATACTCTTTTCTGTTCTGGTTTTCTGTATACATCCTTATGCATTCATATGACAGCCATTTTTGTGTAGCCCCTATGGGCAGTTTAATCCCATCCCACGTGACTCCGTGCCCGCCCCGCGCGTCATGTCCCATTCTGTGGTTGACAGTACTGTCAACCAATGGGCGTGACCGGGACGTCGCGCATGACGTCACGACTCAGCACCCTCGTGCGCGCCGCCCGTGCCACCATTCCTGATTGCTGGAGACCCTCACCCTCACACTATTTAAAGCGGACCTTCACTCTGAATAAGAGTCTATCTTATATGTTTCCCACACCCTGTACATACAGATTGTCCACATTAAAAATCATCCTACCTGCATCTACTGCATGTTATGAGCCTTTAAACATCCAAGATGGCGGCTTATGGAAGCCGCCATCTTATCAGGCAGCCTGCAAACAGGAAGTGCCTCCTGACTGTGCTGCTCTGCATTCTGGGACTGCTGACCTTTACCTGACCAAAGCTCTGCTCTGTCTGAGCAAAGCACAGCTATAACGCGCCCCCCTGTACCGTATCCCACTCTCCTCTCCTCAGTAAATGTGATGCTTCTGAGTCAAGATGGCGGCGCCCGTATCCTAAATTCCTGAACACAGTTGCAGCCCAGTGGGGGAAAGAATAATAAGTTAGTGACTAAAAATGTAAAATATATTAATTTTAGATGCTGGGGAACCGTTTTTTAAGAGTTTGGGCTTTTCATTAAATCACGCTGAAGGTCCGGTTTAAGATGCTCTGTTCTGCCTTGGGATACCGCTTCCTCTTGACAAAGATCTCCATAGATCGAAACGTTGAGGTTCTTTCCTGCGGTCAGCTCTCTGTGCTTTGTACCTTCATATTGCTGTGTTATGCTAGTTCAACTTTATGATAAATAGGGTCTTGCTATCTTTAACTAATGTTCTGATAAAAAAATCTTTTTTGTATACAATCTCTGGATATGTCTTATACCACTTTGGAGTGCTGAACCCTGTTTTATCTTTAATGCCACACTCTCTTGCCTCATGATATGCTATTTTTGCTGTCCCATAGAACTTTGTACACTGTATATATCATGAACTGATTTACCTATTCACTTTTTTGAGCATTAAAAAATATTTTTGACGGCATATACTTCTTTTGGTGTTCATTTTTCCCCACTCTTTTGTTCTTATGATTGTTGCAGGTACCCGTGGGCAGGGGTACCAGGGGAATTTAGAACCCACTCATTTATTTTCTATTATTAGTAGACCTTGCTTTATAAGATACCATTTTGTAATAACCTGTTCCTTAGTGCTGCCAGTGCGAGCAGGCCTGGCAAGTGCTACCACTGTGGCTTTCTCATGCTGGAAGTGCCATAGGGACAGAGTTGACCATCCAACTTTCTGTGTGCAAGGTCACAGAGAACGGCAAACTTTAGAGCCCTGCTATAGCATCTACAGCACACATGGGACAGGCTCCAGGTGAGACCTGTAATAACCCCAACAGGTACAAAGTAAAGTCAGTATTACCCCAAAGCTGAGGTATAGATATGGCTTTTTATGCCCTGTTTGATTTCTTTAATCCTTTCTGACAGAATTGTTGGTGAAGACGATGGAGGGAAACTTTTTACTCAAGAGGAATATGAAGAATATAAAAAAACAGTAATTCCAATGCGAATCCAAAACAGATTGTTTGTTAGCTGGAGATCACCAACTGGAATGGATTGTAAGCTTATAGGTCCAGAGACATTATGCTTTTGCACACACAGGTAAGTGTATAAAAATTGCATCACATGGACAAATCAGACCTTTAATATTAAAATCATATGGGTCAAGCAATGATAACAGGTTATGCTGTCATGTCTTGACACAGGTATATTCCTTTGTATTCTAATACTTTTATTTTGTAGGTATAAACAGCATAAGACCGATTTTAAAGAGCTTCCCAAGCAGCGTTCCATTCATTTGCCCTGTAAAGTCAGTAAATGTCAGTGCAAGTCCTATCACTATGTCCCTCTCAATGGGTCGCAACCTATTCGTTGTAGGTGCAAGCACTTTGCTGATGACCACAGCGCAGCAAGTCCCTTCAACTGCAAAAAATGTAAGTGTAACTTCCCTGTGATCTGATGCCTGTTGTCTATATTCATGTCACTAACCTTCAACCATTTCTCTCTAAAACTCATTAAAGAGACATTCCAGGCAAAGAGTTATTGTGGACCAAAATCCAGAATTTTGGGTTCGGTGCTTGCCTCCCCCGATCGGGGTGCCCCGCTGTGTGAAACCCCCAGGTCGCCCGAACAAACTCACCTCAAGACTCACCGGTCCTACAATGCATGCACAGCCACTCATGCAATCAGCGGGCTTGGATCTGCTCGAGCCCCTTTGTCCAGGATCTGAGTTCGCTGGCGGCCACATCTCCCGCTACACTTTAACAGGGAATGTGCCTGTGACGGCCATTCACATATGCCTGGCACGGGCATGCTCCCTGCTAGAGGGAAAATGAGGAAGCGTCCGCTGCTCGCACATGCTCTGTTGGACCAGGAAAAAAGAGTTTATGGGCGACCTGGGGTAGTTCACACAGCAGGGCATCCCGATTCTGGATGCTTCAAGGGATCAATCGGACAGGAATCTTATAGACTCATGGTCGGACCTCTGTGGGTTTTGGTCCACTTTAAATTAGCCTGATTTCTGCTTGTTCTGTGCTGGCTGTCAGGAGGTTTGTATTTAATTCACCAGCACCCCATTGAACATGCTCTTTTTTGGAGCAGGGGTGCAATGTAGAGACCTCTGAAGAACTAGGTCACTTTATGCCTTCAGAGATAACAACCCATCATACCTCAGAAATTAAGGGCAGGGTTGTGGTCTACAGCATCATGGCTGCTGCAGGCTTTGAGGGTTAGCTCCACTTTAAATAACCTGATCTTATTGGCACTTAGTTCCCACAGCACATGCGTGGGCTGCTGCTGCTGGCTGATATAATATAAACACTGTGTGATAGGGGCACAATATAGAAACCTCTACAGAACTGGTTCACACTATGCCTTCAGAGATAAGAAGCCATCTTACCTCAGAAATTATGGGCAGGGTTGTGGTCTACAGCATCATGGCTGCCGCGGTTACTGTAAACACTTCCCTCTGGCCATCTGTGAGCCGGGCAACAAGAAAGTAGCCGCCACTCACTGTACATGAATCCCCATGAGCACAAACTGCATAAACAAGGTGAGGGAGCAAGTGAGGTTGGCAGACAATACCCCTGTGCCTTCTGTAGTTACACCCCTGGCAGTATTGGCAAGTTCTATTATTTCCTGTGGATGAATGTTAAAGGAGAACTATTGCAAAATTGTGTAAGATTAAAAATACATATAAAGACATTGGCTAATGAGAGGAGGGGTCACTTATACACCCAAACTATATAAAACTCCTGCCACACTTGGGCTTTATTCTCTCATGGTAGGAATAAAATTCAGGAGTGAAAGGGTTTAGTTTATCAGGGGTGACAGAGCCCGTCACTCCAGATGTAATTTCCCTTCCATTAAAGGAAAGAAAGCAAGCCTGATTGGATATTTCTTGATGCTGGCTATATAGGTGACCCCCTCCTCCCGCTATCCAGCAAATGTATATGTTTTTTTTATCATTGGACCATTTTTTCACGATAGTGCACCCATGTAAAAACAAAAAACAAAATGGTACTTACCTTTTGTTCCCTGCAGCTTATCAGTCTGTTAGTCAGCAACTCCCCTAACAGCAGACGGCGCAGCTTCTGTGTCTGGCTTGCACCCCCCCTCACATCAGTCACAGGAGCACTATCGAGTAAGGCAGCAAGCCGCTCACTGATGCCTGTTCAATGTGTCTCTTCTCCATTTTCTGCAGAGGCGGGTAGAAGCCGTAGCAGGGCTCCAAAGTTTCCCCTAATTTCAATGCCAGTCCTCCAGGAGCACACAAAAAAGTGGTGTGAACATGACTCATAAAAGAGCAGCATGACATGCCCCCTAACCGCAAAATTTGCTTAGAATACATGAGGTATAATTAGAGATGTTTTGAA
Organism: Gastrophryne carolinensis; assembly: GCA_027917425.1. NCBI lineage: Eukaryota > Metazoa > Chordata > Amphibia > Anura > Microhylidae > Gastrophryne > Gastrophryne carolinensis. The sequence goes on along the minus strand of CM051239.1, from coordinate 83,047,749 downwards.
AATGGCTCATTTTACACTATTCCCAGAGGGAAGTTTGTTTGTTCCGTGGCCATATATTCTGCTGTAACTCTTCCTTAGAAACAGACAGTGTCCCTCCCTATGAGCCCACTATCGAGGGGGCCTTTCTTATAGCCTGCACCACTAACCGTGGCCTTGACTTATCAACAGAAAATAAGATAACTGGGATTAAAGCACACCCCATGGCTTTGGTACCGAAAGGCAACCTCCCTGTTCGCCCTCCCCTAGAAACAGCCCTGAAGGAGAGACTTGCAAAGGTTAACCAAAAACTTAGGTTTTAGTGTAAAATCCTTTACTTGAAATACATTTTGGCAACTTTTTTTCCAATTCATATGGAAGAATAGAGGTTTTATGATGCGTACACTAAAATCTACTCTTCACAATTATACTCCATCCTACAGATAATACCATTCTGTGATTACTCACCTGTAGAATGGATATTATAAGTATGCATCACACCCTGCTTCAGGATAGAATAATCACTTCTGAGTTATAGTCCACAAGAGGGCGCTTTTCTGCAGAGATTGCAAAAAAAGAAGCCCCTCCCAGTCCATAAATACCTGGGACCTCCCACACATCCCCCAGTATATGAAAGCAGTAGGGGGACCAGGAGAAGCCAATAATTAAAATTAAAAACATGAACAAGGAAAAAATTCACCATATAGAGGATCCAAGATACAACTCAGGGTGGGACGAAGTAGGGTGTGATGCATACTTAATATCCATTCTACAGGTGAGTAATCACAGAATGGTATTATTCCAAGTATGCATCACACCCTGCTTCGGAATAGAATAATCACTTCTGGGACATCCAATAGCAGTGTCCAACAATGGGTGGGGATCCAAAAGGCAATAATGCACAAATCAAACCACTGCAGCTTGCAGAACTTTGCGGCCAAAAACAACTACTGCTGAGGCCCGAACATCAACCTTGTAAAACTTGGAAAAGGTATGAACAGAAGACCAAGTAGCAGCCTTACAAACTTGTTCAACAGAGGCCTGGTGCTGAAAAGCCCAAGAAGCCCCAACAGCACGAGTAGAATGAGCAGTGATCCGGAAAGGGGGATCCCTCCCCTTAGCAGAATAGGCCCTAACAACGGCCTGACAAATCCATTTGCTAATGGTAAACTTGACGGGCGCCAAACCTTTCTTGGGACCAGAGGGCACCACAAACAAGGCGTCCGTCTTCCTGAATGGCACGGTAGCTACCAGATAGTATTTCACACATCTAACAACACCCAGAGAGTGCAAGGCCCGTCGTTGCTAGGATTAGGAGACAAAGAAGGAAGCCTAATTAAGGTGAAAGGCAGAGACAACCTTAGGCAAGAAGTCAGGTTTAAATCAACAAACCACCTTGTCCTGGTGTCTCTCAGAGTAGGAGGCCTGAATGGACAGAGCCGCCAACTCAGAAACACGTCGAACAGAGGTGATAGCCTCCAAGAATGCAACTTACAAGGTGAGAATGGACAGTGCAGCCTCATGCACTGGCTCAAATGAAGGGCAGACAGTACCAAATTCAATCCCAAACCGGCACATGGGTTTGCGAGGAGGACGCACACGAGTGACCACCTGGAAAAAAGTCTTAATCAAAGGGTGAAGAGCGAAAAACCTCTGAAAGAAAAAAACGCCAGAGCGGAAAGCGTGCTGAGTTGAAAACCCATGTCCAGACCATGTTGAAGTAACTCCAAAATCCGAGGGATGGAAGAACACCCAACAAGGAAGGGCCCTGGCCTCACACCAGTAGATGTAGGTCCGCCAGGTCCTATAGTAAATACTAGAGGAAAATGTATTCCTAGCCCTGACCAGAGTCTGAACAACCGCTTCAGACAGACCCTTTTCTTTTAGGATGGGGGTTTCAGCAGCCACGCCGTCAAAGCTAGCGTTTATAAATTGGGGTAACAGAGCTGACCTTGTGTGAGCAGATCCAGAACCAAAGGCAGCATGTACTGACCGACCGCGAGCTGCACGACGTCTGCGAACCACACCTGTCTTGGCCACTTTGGGGCCACCGAAATTGCAGGCACACCCACGTGAACCAGCTTGCGTACCACCTTGCCCACCATGGGCAAAGGAGGAAACAGATACAGAAGACCGAGCCCCCGCCAGGACAGCGACATGGCATCCACTGCCAGCGCCAGAGCATCCTGGGACAGAGACACAAATGCTGGAAGTTTGTGATCCTGACGAGAGGCGAACAGATCCACCTCCGGCATCCCCCACCTGCGACAGAGGGAGAGAAAGACCTCTTTGCCGAGGGACCATTTCCCTCGGAGAGGGAAATTTCTCCACACCTGGAATGTAAACTGCCGAGATGCACGGAACATTGCTCTCGGCACATGAAAGAATCAGAGACACCACCCGGAGGGCACTCTTACTGCGAGTCCCTCCTTGGTGATTGATGTAAGCGATCGCAGTCCGGTTGCCGGAGCGAACCTGAACCGGTAGGCCCTGGAGGCGAGGCATCAACCGTGCCAGCACCAGCCGAACCGACCTCAGCTCCAGAAACATTGATGGGGCGTGTGCCTCCTGAGGACCCCCCAGCCCCTGGAATTGGTGGGCTCTCCAGTATGGGGGTAATTGATCACCCACCCGAACCTTTTCCAGTGTTGCCACCACCGGTCGGGTGTCCAGCTCCTGCTGACGAAGCGAGGGAGACGTAATGAGCAGGTCGTCCAGATAAGCCCTGGGTTCTGAGAAGGGCCATCACACCCGCCAACACCTTGGTGAACACCCTGTGTGCACAGGTGAATCCGAACGGGAGAGTCACGAATCGGTAGTACTGCTCCCCTACCGCAACCTGAGGACCTGCTGGTGTCCTGGAAGGACCGGCACATGAAAGTAAGCGTCTTTGATATCTATTGATGCCATGGAGTCCCCCAGGCGTCGGGAGCTGACAGTGGAGCACAGCGTCTCCATGCGAGACCGTTTAGTTCTGATGAACCGGTCGAGGATTTCCAAAACCAGAATGGGTCTGATGGAACCATCTCTTTTAGGAACCATAAAGAGATTGGAATAGTAACACTGACCTCTCTCCCTGGGGGGAACCCGACAAACGACCCCCATGGCCGGACGGCCTTGTATTGCCGTCAACGGGCCCTAAACTGGCCAGGGACCCGAAGGAACCCGTGAAGAACATTTGGGAGGAGGAGAGAAGGGCAGCAGCCGCCCCCCCCCCCAAAGGGGAGAAGGCGCCCCCTCAATAATGAGCGGGCTAGCAGGGGATTTAGTCTTGGCACTCCAGAAAGATCTGAGACGGCCCCAGCCTTTACCCCGGAATCCCCCCTTGTCCCGCAAAGGTACCCCCCTGCCTGACCCAGGCTTATGAAGGAGGTAGCGAAGGACCCTGACCCCCGAAAGGGTCGTGGCTGCTTTTAAGATGGCGCAACTTACCACCCTTAGCCAGAGCTCCACCGTCGTCAACAGGCGCAACCCAACAAGGGGAAGCCCCATGAACGCCTCCTGACAGCTTTGTCAACTGCCGACAGGCGCCACAAGACCGAGCGACTGGCATTAGACCCCCCAGCCGAGGGCAACAACACCTCCACCTAATGTCGACAAGGACAGAGAGGACATAGGAGATAATTAGCTCACATAGCGACACTCTAAATCCAGCACCAGCAGGATCCTATGGGAGCCTTAAGGCGACCCCTATATAAGGTCCAAATAGCCGCGGCCGTATTAATGAAGGCCAGCACCGGGCGCCAGGCCCCCAGACAAGGGCACGTAAGGCCCATTAGTCGATACGTCAGTCCTCACTATCCATCAATTAATGGAACGAGGGAACGCACCACAGACGCAATATACAACCCCAGGATGGGGGTATCCACCTAGTGGAAAAATTGGCCAAAACTAGACCAAAACGCAGGGAAGGGATACCTCCTATTCCACCCCTTAGGCCAAGCGTCGGTTCTGGTAACGCCAACGGTGCTTGAGGTACAAATAATTTTTCCCTGCTGTATAGGAGTCACAGCAAGCTAAAGTAAGGGGTATGAGACGTCAGCATCCCACTGCTCTGAGGCGGCATCAGTGCCATGGCAGGCTGATCATCGGAGGGAGAATCTGAATAATATCCCTTAACAAAAGGGGTGTACAGACATACAATAATATAGGTCATGATGTTAACGTATAGGCCGGCGCATCGAGCGCCATGTGCCAACAATTAGCTAGAGCCCTCCGGCTGCAAGGCTAGCAATCGACTCAGTGTTGCCCAGTCTAGCGCAAACATCAATTGCGACTCCCCACTAGTGTTAAGTCACTAGGGGTCATACCCAGGTGCGGGGGTGAGTGATGAGACCAGCCGAGCTGATCCGGCCGCACGGGCCCAGAGTGCCGCGCCAGCTCCTGCTGCGCACAAGTTATACAATCTAGCACATTATTACCCACAAGGGATGCCCCACATACCACACACAGCCAGGGTTGCCCCGAGGCACACACAGCATCCTGGGAAGCCTCCATAAAGTGATTTTTGGTAGCCGCAATGACCAATGGGAATTACGCCATAGAGCTACCCGGGATGCCCCTTAAATGTCCGTTAGTGGGAGGATTTAATAAGTATATATATATATATATATATATATATATATATATATATATATATAATAAGGCAATATATGACAAGGCTGTATGCCCCCTTAAAATGAGGGAAGAAGCCAAGAAGCCACAGGACTAGGGGAAGTGCTAAATTGGGAAGTCCCCCGGAAGACACAATAACCATCACCCGCATAATTAATAAATACATATATACTATATATAATTATAATACAATTATAATACAATGCATCCCCCAAGCCACCACATAAAATACATCAGTATATAAACGGCCCGGCAGGGGGCACTCCCCCACACCATGGGTGACAAGATGGCGACCAGAGAGAGACAAAGAAGAGTGAGAGAGTGAGCAGAGGGGGCAGTAAAATGGTTATTATTGGTGTGTCACACACACCCCGCTTCCTGTAGTAATAACGTTCGGGTAAACCATCTCCAGATGTCATTGCAGAGAGAGAGATCTTGAAACTGGCCCCTCCCAGTCTATATATATACCTGGGACCTCCCACTTAATCCCCAGTGTAATTGAAAAGCAGTAAGACAAGGTACCAGAAAAATTAACCCTCAATAAACTTATAGCTTCACCAAATAGAGAAAACCAGGATACTAAAAAGGGCGGGTGAAGCGGGGTGTGTGTGACACACCAATAATAACCATTTTACTGGTGAGTATTCACAAAATGGTATTATTCTTTGTGTGTCACACACACCCCGCTTCCTGTAGTAATAATAACGTTCGGGACATCCAAAAGCAGTGTCCCTAAAGGGTGGGTATCCAGCAGGAAGATGAAGCATAACTCAAACCACTGCAGTTTGCAGAACCTTGCGGCCAAACACAGCATCCGCTGAGGCTCGCACATCAACCTTGTAAAACTTTGTAAAAGTATGAACCGAAGACCAAGTAGCCGCCTTACAAACTTGTTCAACAGAAGCCTGGTGCTGAAAAGCCCAGGACGCACCAATAGCACGAGTAGAATGAGCAGTGATACGGAAGGGAGGAACTTTTCCCTTAGCCGTATAGGCGCCAATAATGGCTTGACGAATCAATTTACTAATGGAAGATTTAGCTGGGGCCAAACCCTTCCTAGGCCCACACGGTAGAACGAAAAAGGCATCAGTCTTACGGAAAGAAGACGTAGCGCGCAAATAAAAATGAACACAGCGAACAACATCCAAAGAGAGCAAAACCTTCTCCTTGTCATTCTTGGGTTTAGGACAGAAGGAGGGAAGAACAATGTCCTGATTCAGATGGAATGCAGAAACAACCTTAGGAAGAAAATCCGATTTGAACCGAAATACCACCTTATCTTGATGTTTCTCAAGGTAGGGCGCCTGAATGGACAAGGCCGCCAACTCAGAGACACGCCGAACCGAAGTGATAGCCACAAGAAAGACTACCTTCTGAGTCAAAGTGGAAAGAGCAATATCCGACAAAGGCTCAAAAGGAGGAGCCTGAAGAGCAGACAGAACCAAATTCAGATCCCAAACAGGTAGCAACGCCTTCCTAGGAGGCCGCAGATGCGTAACCCCCTGGAAAAAAGTCTTGACCAACGGATGAAGCGCAAAAGCCTTCTGAAAGAAAATAGACAAGGCAGAAACTTGCCCCTTTAAGGTACTAAGCTGGAGACCAGCATCCAATCCAGATTGAAGAAAATCCAGAATTCTGGAAACAGAAAAGACTCTGCAGGGCAAAGATCTAGCCTCACACCAATCGATGTAAGAATGCAAGGTTCTATAATAGATAGCAGAGGAAGACCTCTTTCGAGCACAGATAAGAGTCTTAATAACTGAATCAGAAAGACCCTCCTCCTTTAAGATGGAGGTTTCAGCAGCCAAGCCGTCAAAGCCATCGTTGGTAAATTGGGGTAACGCAGCCGACCCTGAGTGAGAAGATCCGGCCGCAGAGGAAGCTCGAACTGATCCACTGCCATCCGAACGGCGTCCGCGAACCACATTCTTCTTGGCCACCTTGGAGCCACGAGAATGGCGGGGACCTTTTCCAGAATCAACCTTCTTAACACTCTTCCTAGCAAGGGAATCGGAGGGAACAGATACAGGAACCCCAGTTTCCCCCAGCTCAGAGACATGGCATCCACCGCCAGAGCCAGAGGATCCTGAGACATTGATACAAAAGTCGTAAGTTTGCAATTGTGACGAGAGGCAAACAGGTCCACCTCCGGTGTTCCCCACCGAAGACACAGAGCCTGAAAAACCCGAGGATGGAGAGACCATTCCCCCAGACGGGAGGAGCATCTGCTTAGAAGGTCCGCTTCCGTGTTTTCCACCCCCGGAATGTAAACTGCCGACAGGCAAGGAACATGAGCCTCCGCCCAGGTCAGAATCAGGGAAACCTCTCTGAGAGCTCCCAGACTGCAAGTCCCTCCCTGATGATTGATGTAGGCAACCGCCGTCCTGTTGTCTGAACGCACCTGAACCGGAAGGCCCCGGACATGGTGAGTCAGAAGAGAAAGAACCAGACGGATAGCTCTCAGCTCCAGAACATTGGTGGGCTACTAAGCTGGAGCAAGTGAGCCTCTCGAGCTACTAAGCAAGTGAGCCTCTCGAGGACCCCACTGCCCCTGGAAGTGAAGATCCTTCCAGAATCCCCCCCAACCCGAAAGGCTGGCGTCCGTGGTGACAGTCTCCCATAGAGGAGTCAGAAAGGACTTGCCCTTCAGGAGATTGTTCGAAAACCAACCACCACTGAAGAGACTGCCGGACCCGGGAGGACAACTGGAAGGGTTGGTCCAATGAAAGTGGACAACGGTCCCAAGACGCCAACAGATGCATCTGAAGTGTCCGAGTGTGAAACTGAGCAAAGGGAACTGCCTCGAAGGAGGCTACCATCAACCCCACCAGCCTCATCCCCAGATGGATGGACGGTCGAGGATTGGAGAGAAGAAGCCGAACCAAATCCTGAATCAAACGTATCTTCAACTGAGGTAGAAAAACACTCTGCTGACAAGAGTCTATTGTCATCCCCAAGAAGGACGCCACCCTGGCCGGAGTCAGGGAGGACTTGGGATAGTTGATTACCCAACCGAAGCTTTCCAGCGTAGAAACCACCATGCTGGTGTCCTTCTCCGCTTGATTGAAGGAAGGAGCCATGATGAGAAGGTCGTCCAGGTAAGGCAAAATTCGAATGCCTTGAGTTCTGAGAATGGCCATCACCCCTGCTAGAACCTTGGTGAACACCCTTGGCGCCGAGGTAAGACCAAACGGAAGCGCCACAAATTGAAAATGCCGATCCTCTACCATGAAGCGCAGAAAACGCTGATGGACCGGGCAGACGGGAACATGCAGATAAGCATCCTTTATGTCTATGGACGTCATGAAGTCCCCCTGCCGAAGAGAAGTGATGGCCGAGCGCAGAGTTTCCATGCGAAACTTCCGTGGACGAATGAACCTGTTGAGGAACTTCAGATCCAGGATAGGGCGCACCGAGCCGTCCCTCTTGGGCACCGTGAAAAGATTGGAATAGAAACCGAGACCCAATTCCAAAGTTGGCACCGGATGGATGACCGCCATATCTAGAAGATTCCCTACCGACACTCGGAGTTCTTGGGTGACCAAAGGATCGGTAGGTATTCGGGACCTGAGAAACCTTGAGGGAGGACGGGACTGGAACTCCAGTTTGTAACCGGACGACACCACCTCCCGAATCCATCTGTCCGGGACCGCCTGGACCCAAGTCTGGGAGAAGTGTTGCAACCGTCCCCCCACCCTCACGGGTGAGGGCGCCCCCTCATTGCTGAGCAGGCTTGGGCGTGGACTTAGGCTTAGAGCCCCACGAATGACCGGAACGGCCGCGGCCTCGCCCCCGGTTCCAGCTCGTGCCCCTGGTAGCAGGAAGGGAGGCCCCTCTGCCTGCCCTGGCACCCCGAAAGGAAGGATTGAAAGAAGAGGTTCCTCGAAAAAGACGCAGCGGCTTCCTGCGCTGAGGCAACCTGCCTCCCCTGGTGACTGAATCCAAGTTGTCACCCAACAGGAGTAAACCCAGAAAAGGAAGAGCTGTAAGTGATCTTTTAGCACCAACGTCCGCCGTCCATTGACGGAGCCACACTGACCGCCGAATAGCAACCAAAAGAGCAGATGTCCTGCCACACATGGCCATAGCATCATCCTGGGCGGCCAGAACAAAAGAAGCAAAAGACTCACACAACTGAAGAGAGGTAAACTCCTCACATTCCGGATCAAGATCCGCGTACAAATTTTTGATCAAGGCTTTAAGAGCCAATAGGACAATGGAAGAAGCGCATACCGGACGCAAGATCGAACCGGCACTGATGAAACCATGACGAGCCAGTTGATCGATTCTACGATCCTCAACATCCTTAATTGTAGTAGTGTCTGGTGAATGCAGCACTGAAGAATTAGAGAGCCCCAAAACCGGTGCATCAACGTCTGGGGGTACCGTCCAAAGTTTAACCAATTCCTCCGAAAAGGGATACCTCCTGTCCCAATTAGCCGGGGAGCCAACAAGGCGGGTCAGCTGTTCCCATTCCTTAAGCACAACCCTTTCAAAATATAGCTGACCAGGGAATGCTAAACGCGGCTTAGGCATCTCAAATAGCTCACCCTTAGGCGGAGGGACCGCCGCCGGTGGATCCAGAGACAAAATTTCAAAAACCTTGGAAAGGATAGGAGTGTCACAAGACACCCCAGTAGTCAAAATTGCCGAAGTATCAGTCAACAGGGGAGCATCAATATCATCCAAATCTTCCAAAATTTCCCCTTCTTCAGGCAAAGGACAATCTGACCAGTCTAACACCTCCGCTGCCTCCAAGGCAGGAGTCAGAGAAGGAGAATCAATGTGTTTCCTTTTAGCCGTAGCCTTATGAGCTACCTGTGCAGACAACAACTTCTCGAGAGTGGCCACTCGAGCGCACAACTCAGATTGCGAATCCCCAGCTGTGACAACATCACCCTGGGTCCGGAATAAAAGTGGAGGAGTAGGAGACGACTGAGGTTGCGAAGAGCCAGGAGCCGGAGTACCAGACTGGCGCGCAATATTCTGCTGTGCGCAAGGAACGCACAAAATTACAGCATCCCCTGGGAGTGGAACCCCAAATCCCCCACACTGCCTAGATTGCCCCGAAGAGCCATTTCCGGTATCATTGGAAGCCTCCATTCGGTGAAACTTTTTTGGAATTCGCAAAGCCCAGGGATTTATGCTATAAGCTACCCGGGATGCCCCTTATTCATTAATTAATAAGAGTCCCGGGAGTGGGAGGATTTTTTATAACCCAAAATAAGACTAGCCAGGTATATCAGACTGGGAGACCCATGCGGCAGGGGTATCCCAAATCTGGAAAGACAGAGAAAACACTGTAAAGATTCATAAATAGACCGCACATGCACACAGAGAAAAAACACAATATTATCCAATAAAAAAAACAAATATATACATATATATATATATATATATATGAGTTAAAATAAATATGGTCACATACAGTTGAATCATGCTGCTGCCTGAGTAAAGGATCAAGCATGAGAAACAATGCATAATGAAAAGAAAACCACAATGGCTTATTATAACTGTACAAAAAACCTCCATTCTATACTTATATGGACCACAGCATAAAGTCCCCTGATGGGAATAAGGATTCATTGAATGCGATATAGAAGACAAGGAACTATAATAAAAGACCTATTTTAAGTGACCGCAGCAGAAGAGGCAGCAGGAACAGAGCACAGAAATCACCTCAGAGGCCGGTGCGAGCGCTCCCACAGCTGAGAGAAGACAGGCAGGCAGAGAGCGGGCCCCGCCCCTTAAGCACAGATTTACCTCAGAGAGGTAAAAAATGGCGGCAGCGTCATTCAGAAAAGGAAAAAAAAACAAAAAAACGGACCCGGTCTGAGCTGGGAACGCCGCACACAGACACACACACACAGACACGCGCGCACCGACGCCCACATATATCAGTACGAAAATTACCTCAGGATAAAAAGAGTAGCATAAGGCAGAAAAGACCCCTCAACTTCCCCACCAAAAAGGGGAGACCCTGAGAAGGAGAGACGAGATATGGGGACAACGGGACGGGGCATCCCAAAATCCGGGTCACCAACCGGATAACCACTCTGCCCCAATAATGGAGACTAGTGGAGGAGATAAGCTCCTAGGCACCACCAGGTGCCGGCTACCATTACCCAGTCAGCAGCCGAGGCTGGGAGGCTTCCGATAGTTACAAAATACAAGTAAACAAGAACTGGGCAGAAATAGATCGGGGGGTGCCGGGGTGTAACTGCAAGCAGGAGACCTCTTTCTTCTGTCTTGACGCATCTTGCAGAGAGAGAACACTGGGGATTAAGTGGGAGGTCCCAGGTATATATATAGACTGGGAGGGGCCAGTTTCAAGATCTCTCTCTCTGCAATGACATCTGGAGATGGTTTACCCGAACGTTATTACTACAGGAAGCGGGGTGTGTGTGACACACAAAGAATAAACAAGCGGTCGAGCTCCCCTTCAGTGCGGGAGCCCAGCCTTGACATCCAAACTAAGATCAAAAGGGGCAGGCCTCCTGAGTAGCGCGCCGAGCGCTAGGCCACGCCCCCTTTTGAATCGGATGGACCAACCAGACAGCCGCGCTCCCCAGTAAAGCGGGAGCTGGCCAACATCAAAACTAGAACAAGAGGGAGCGAAGGGGGCGGGCCTGCAAGGCAGCGCGCTGAGCGCTAGGCCACGCCCCCTTCCCCTCAGAAAAAGACAACCAGCCATGCGGGAGCCGGCTGTGAAGTGACCGGCCCGCCGCCACCACCATGGAGGGCACGCGGGCCGAAAGAGAAAAGAGGAGAGGAAAAAACAGCACTGGACGGCGCCAGCGCCAAGTAAAACACACACACAAATATATAATACATAATATACATACCGCCCCCCCCCCCCCCCACTAACCAGGAACAGGGAGGTTGGGGGGAAGCCGATGGCTACATTTGGTTATGTAGTGAGGGCTTCAAAACGGACAGGGCATCCCAAGTCAGGATCACCAAACCTGACAACCGCCTACCCCTTGGTGGGGGATTTGCGGTGGAGCATAGCTCCTAGTCAAAACACCCCTAAAGGTGTTACCTACCCTCACCCGGACCCTGCAGCCATAGCTGGAAGGCTTAATGACACTTTTTTAAAAAAGGTCCGGGTGGAAATAGAACAAAAGGGGGGCCGGGTGTTACCCGGCTTACCTGAAAAGTAGAGAGAGAGCCATCATCTTGACTGTCGTCGCCTTCTGCAGAGACTATACTGGGGAATGTGTGGGAGGTCCCAGGTATTTATGGACTGGGAGGGGCTTCTTTTTTGCCATCTCTGCAGAAAAGCGCCCTCTCGTGGACTATAACCCAGAAGTGATTATTCTATTCCGAAGCAGGGTGTGATGCATACTTGGAATATATATATTTACCGGCGGTACCCACCCATCTCGGCTTCCCTGAAGCTGTGGCACATTCAGATAAGCTGCAGGTGGGAGTGCTTTCCAGCCTACATGGACACCCAGCGGGCTGGGTAGCACAATTGGTTTTGTGTGCTTTAAACCAGTTTGCGGGTAATAGGTGCGGTGAAGGTGTTACTTAGTTACATGCTTTCTAAGAACAAATATCCACAGCGTTCTATGCTACTCATGTGGGGGCCACCTTGTTCACGGTCTTGTTAACGGTCACAAGCTCAAATGATATTTCATCCATAAAAGATGCTGTGTGATTGAGCCAATCCAGGCATTTTACTACTGCCATTCAGCCAAAGAGTCAGATCAGTTGTAAACTGCCCAAACATCCTGCATCCAGCATTTAGTGAGACAGCCTTCCCCAGCAAAGTGGAAGATTTAGGTGTCCCCAGAGTTTTCGGAGGGACAGTGGGCCTCGAAGTGGGACTGTGCCTCTGAAAGTGGGACATATGGTTGGTTGACTCTTGCAGTATCTGCTCCTTTTCTGTGAAAATCCATTTTCATCATGTTTGGTTTTGTCTTTACTCATGCTTTCTCTTCCAAACTTGTAGTCAGTCTTTACAGCATTGTAATGAGTATGCACTCTTCTGCACCAATCAGTGAGGAAAGTTTTTCACTCATCACACAAGGTTACTCTAGAATCAGCCGGGCAGCACCTGCTGCTTAAAATAGACTTACAGACAAAAATGGCCCCTGGGGCTGCTCTCTCTAGAAAAGCATGTCTCCTGAGATGACTGAAGAAAAGGGACTGGATTAATTGTCCCACGGGTAAACCAATGCTTCTCGTTAGGAGATTTTACTTCTATCCCAACTCCTTTACCACTTCTAAACTGGCAGCATACCAGTTTGGGATGTGCCCCTGCACATCCCTACCCAACAAACCTGGAGACTGCCAGTGGGCCACTATGCAGGCTTGTATATCATTGTACACCTACCATCCTGTTGAACCTTAATGGTCGCCTTGAACAGCAGCCCTACAAGAGAGCATAAAAACAGGTTTGCCAAACCTGCTGTCTTATTTACTTTATTTCTCTTTATTTGAGAGCACCCTGTGTTTTAGTGGAATAGACAATTTGTACTGAATAAATACAGCATATGAAACTTTTGTAGTGATATAGCATATATGCCTAGAATACGGATTATCAGATCGTTGGGATATATTGGTCCTCAAGTGCGCAACATATTATATTTTGTGCCTCTTCCTTGATACATCCCCTGACCTAAATATCCACCCAATGCTCAAATCTCACCTAACATCAAGAGATGTAATTCAAATTTCCAATTTATTAGGAAAAGGCAGTACAAAGGCTGCATTTTGCTCAACACATTCCAATGGAGTATACTAGCAATCCTTAAAACTCCTAGTATGTGTGTATGCTTTTGTCATCTTTCTGCAGTACCTCTCAGCCTTTCTGTAGCCCCTTTTCTTCTGTTGCTTACATCCCAACACTTTAGCTAGAGGATGTTATCGTCATACCATAAAATGGGGAATGGTGAGTGTATTGTATGGGGTGCAAACAATTCTCATGATAGCAATCATGTAAAATCAATGTTGATATATAGATTTTGTTCACATAGGCTCCGGATGTGCAGGATTCCATAGTTCTTTCACATGTGGTTGCTCTCAGCCAGCATATACCCATGACACTGTGGTTGAAACAAAGGAAGAGCGGCTAGCCCAGGGAAAACCTGTCGGACATGATGTCCAATATGCTGCTATGGGAGGCCTGACAGGCTTTAGCTCTCTTGCTGAAGGCTACATGAGACTAGATGAAAGTGGTGTAGGTAAGTGAAGTTTTATTAGCATTGTCCAGAATGTCTTCAGTTTCTAGGACCTGTAACGATTTCCACACCTACAACTACTTTTATGTGTAGTTGGTTGCTTACTTCTTTTACAATATTTTTATTGAGCAAATTTAGAGTTTACAACATGGTATATAATCACAGCATGTTCCAGTCAAACAGATAATAATACAGCATACTGGTGTTATTTAATCTAAGCGGTATAAATGTCAGATAATTGCTGTCTTTATCAATATTAAAGTGCAAGTTCTAATAAATCCTATGTGAGTCTCTGTTAACTATAAACAGCCTGGCTGCACCACTGTGACCAGAACCCGCCCCGGGGAGGGGGGGGGGGCTTTTGCTCTACCGAAGACCCTCTTGGGAGGAGCTGCGGTAGAGGATGTTATGCAAATTAATTTATAAACTCATTATACATTAAACCACACATAGCAATTTAAGGCACCCTCAATGGACTACCTGTTTAAACAGAACAAAATAAAGCAAGCAGAAAGAAGGGAAGAGGGGAGGAAGAGAAGTTAAGAAAGGGTAAAGAATGAAAAGGGAAGAGAGGAAAAGGGAAGAGAGGAAAAGTGGAGGGAGGGGGAAAAAAAGGAAGGGTGGCGACGTTAGGGCCTCCATAATGGTGGATGGAAGGAAAAGGGGCGTCCCAGAGCACGCAACATCTCCCCTCCTGCTGGGTCAGTGCTCATTAACCCTATTCCCTAGGGCCATCAAACCTAATAGCCCCTAACACTTTTTCCGTTGGAACTCTCTCCATGGTTCCCAGGCCTGGTCAGCCTTTTCCTTATTAGACATAATGGAGGCTGTCATTTGCTTATTCACCATTATGTTCGCCATCCTCGCCTCTACCTCCTGCCATAATAGTCTGGGGGCTTTCCAATTCGCTGCCACTGTTAGTCGCACAGCAACCAATAGATGCTTTACTAGACTCCACTCATCCCTCGTATAGGGCTGCTGCTCAATAATAAAGCTTCAAGCGAAGTCGGGGAAAGAGATCTACCCAAGATGTGAGATAACACTTTGTATGCCTCATTCCATAAGCCCTGTACCACTGGGCATCCCCACCAAACATGGAGGTACTCTCCAATTGCTCCACATCCCCTGTAGCATCTGGGGGAGTGTGAGGCGGAGCATGGTTGCTTACTTCTAAACACATTATAGAGGGTAAAAACAATAAAAATTGAGCATGGAGCAAATCCTTAAAAATATATATAACAAGGCTTTTAGGCTTTGTGCCACAACACAGTGTTTTAAACTCCCTAAGTTTAACAATTAAATATAAAAGGATGTCTGGGGAAATTGCATCCTATTTAAATATAACCATTCATATATTTAAAAATAAACTAGATTAATAAATACATTGCATTTCCTTTATATAATTACAAAATGAATACCATAAATGTGGTCTAAAATAGACTACGGGAAAATTACTTCTAGCCTTCTGTTCACACATGAAAATCTATATGCCTGTCTTAATACAAGAAAAAAAAACGTGGGATGACTTAAAATATTACGAGGTATCTATAAACTAATTTAAATCAAAATCGATATTTAAATCCGACTCACGTAGGGTTGTCTTCATATATATATACATTTAGTTTAGTTACTTTTTATATTTTATTTTTAAACGTATGCAGTTTTAAATGTATTTACAATTATTTCTTGTATTAAGTATTTTGTATGGAAAACTGTCCTTCTTATGTTGAATCCATAATTGACCAGAAGCTTTACAGACCTGGTATACATTGCCCGTATAGGCTATTTGACAGCTAAAAAACGGGAGGTCCGCTTGCTGTGAAAGGATGTACCTTTTGTTGTACACTCGGACATGAAAAATACCATTTTGTGAATACTCACCTGTAAAATGGGTATTATACGTATGTCGCACACCCCGCTTCAGATAGTCATTACACTTGGGCTATACCGACCTGTAGAGGGCGATCTTGCAGAGATGTCATGAAAAAAAGTGAGCCCCTCCCGGTCCATAAATACCTGGTACCTCCCACTCATTCCCCAGTATTAAGAATACCAAAGGGCGGGGTGAAGCGCGGTGTGTGACATACTTATAATACCCATTTTACAGGTGAGTATTCACAAAATTGTATTATTCTAAGTATGTCACACACCCCGCTTCAGATAGTCATTACACTTGGGACATCCAATAGCAGTGTCCATAAAGGGCGGGGATCCAAAACAAGGCAACAATGCACAACTTAAACCACTGCAGCTTGCAAAAACAGCATCCGCTGAGGCCCGCACATCAACTTTGTAAAACTTGGAAAACGTGTGAACTGAAGACCAAGTAGCAGCCTTACAAACTTGCTCAACAGAGGCCTGATGCTGGAAAGCCCAGAACGCCCCAACAGCACGAGTGGAATGAGCAGTAACACGAAAAGGGGGAATCTTCCCCTTGGCAGAATAGGCCCCAACAATGGCCTGGCGAATCCATTTACTAATAGAAGACTTGGCGAGAGCCAAACCTTTCCTAGGCCCAGAGGGTACCACAAAAAGGGCATCAGTCCTATGAAAAGAGGAAGTAGTCACCAAATAGTACTTCGCACAGTGAACCACATCCAGAGAATGCAAAACCCTCTCCTTGTCATTGCTGGGCTTAGGACACAAGGAGGGTAGAACAATGTCCTGATTAAGATGAAAGGCAGAGACCACCTTAGGAAGGAAATCTGGCTTGAAGCGGAAAACAACCTTGTCCTGATGCCTCTCAAAGTAAGGAGCCTTAATGGACAAAGCCGCCAACTCCGATACACGCCGAACGGAAGTGATGGCAACCGAAAACGCAACCTTCTGAGTAAGGGTAGAAAGAGCAATATCCTGCAAAGGTCCAAAAGGAGGACCCTGAAAAGCAGAGAGAACCAAATTCAAATCCTAAACTGGGAGCAAAGGCTTCCTAGGAGGCCGCACATGCGTAACCCCCTGGAAAAAGGTCTTAACCAGAGGATGAAGAGCAAAGACTTTTGAAAGAAAACCGCCAGGGCAGAAACATGCCCTTTCAGCGTACTAAGCTGCAAACCCAGGTCCAGACCATGTTGCAGAAATTCCAAAACCCTAGAGATAGGAAACGCCCTGCAAGGCAAGGCCCCGACCTTACACCAATCAATATAAGACCTCCAAATCCTATAGTAGATGGCACAGCCCTAACCAGAGTCTGAATGACAGCATCAGAAAGACCTTCCTCCTTCAAGATCGAGGTTTCAGCAGCCACGCCGTCAAAGCCAGCGTTGGTAAGCTGGGGTAGAGCAGTGGACCTGAGTGAGCAGATCCGGCAGAAGGGGCAGAACTAACTGAACCTCTGCCAACCTTACCACCTCTGCGAACCAAACCTGTCTTGGCCATCTTGGAGCCACCAGGATTGCTGATGCGCCCTCTAGGGCCAGCTTGCGCACCACTTTGCCCACCATGGGAAACGGATGGAACAGGTACAGAAACCCCAGATCCCTCCAGTTCAGAGACATGGCATCCGCTGCCAGAGCCAGTGGATCCCGCGAGAGAGACACAAATGCCGGAAGCTTGTGATTGTGACGAGAGGCAAAGAGGTCCACCTCCGGAGTCCCCCACCGGTGGCAAAGAGACCGAAACACCTTGGGGCTGAGCGACCATTCCCTCCGGCGAGATGAGCCCCTGCTCAGGGAGTCCGCCTCCGTGTTCTCCACTCCCAGAATGTACACTGCCGAGATGCATGGGACATTGCCCTCTGCCCAAGCCAGGATCAAAGACACTTCCCTGAGGGCACGCCTGCTGCGAGTCCCTCCCTGGTGATTGATGTAGGCGACCGCCGTCCGATTGTCCGACCGAACTTGAACCGGTAGGCCCCGCAACTGATGAGTCAAGTGAGCCAGAACCAACCTGTTGGCTCTCAGCTCCAGAACATTGATGGGATCGTGAGCCTCCTGAGGCCCCCACAGTCCCTGACACTGAAGATCCTTCCAAAATCCCCCCCAACCTGACAGGCTGGCATCCGTGGTGACCGTCTCCCAACGAGGGGTCAGAAAGGATCTGCCCCTCATCAGATTGCTCGGTTCCAGCCACCACCTAAGGGAACGCCGCGCCCGGGGGGACATCAGAAAAGACTGATCCAATGAC
Organism: Gastrophryne carolinensis; assembly: GCA_027917425.1. Classification (NCBI taxonomy): domain Eukaryota; kingdom Metazoa; phylum Chordata; class Amphibia; order Anura; family Microhylidae; genus Gastrophryne; species Gastrophryne carolinensis. The sequence goes on along the minus strand of CM051239.1, from coordinate 83,029,849 downwards.
GGCAGGGACCCGTCCCAGGCCGCCAAGAGATGGAGCTGGAGCGTCCTTGTGTGAAACTGGGCAAAGGGAACCGTCTCGAAAGATGCCACCATCAATCCCACCAGTCGCATCCCCAGTCGGATGGACGGGCGAGGGATGGATGGGAGACGCTGAGTCAATTCCTGAATCAAAAAAACCTTGGGCCGGGGGAGGAACACCATGGACTGAGAAGTATCCAGAGACATTCCCAGGAACGCCACCACCCTGGAGGGAGAGAGGCAGGACTTGGGATAGTTGATCACCCAGCCGAATCTCTCCAGGGTGGCTACCACCGTCCTGGTATCTAGCTCCGCCTGGCTGAGAGAGGAAGCCACAATAAGAAGATCGTCCAGATAAGGCATGATGCGGATACCCTGGGCTCTGAGGAGGGCCATCACCCCCGCCAGCACCTTGGTGAAAACCCTTGGGGCCGAGGTAAGGCCAAACGGAAGAGCCACAAACTAAAAATGCAGATCTTCCACCACGAACCTGAGAATCTCTGATGTGCCACGAAGATTGGAATGTGCAGATAAGCATCCTTGATGTCTATAGACGTCATGAAGTCCTCCTGCCGAAGTGAATTTATGGCAGAGCGCAGAGTTTCCATGCGGAAATTCCTGGGACGGATAAATCTGTTGAGAAACTTCAGATCCAGGGTGGGACGAATGGAGCCATCCTTCTTGGGCACCGTGAACAGATTGGAATAGCATCCCAGGCCCCTGTCCGAGGGAGGCACCGGGCAGACGACAGCCATGTCCAGGAGATCTTTTACTGCCGCCCGGAGCACCTGCGCGGCCAGAGGATCCAAGGGCACCCGAGACCTGAAGAATCTGGGAGGAGGCCGGATCTCGAACTCCAGCTTGTAACCGGAAGACACCACTTCGCGAATCCATCTGTCCGAGACCTCTTGGTCCCAGACCTGAGAGAAGTGTTGCAGCCGTCCCCCCACCCGCGAGGGTGAGGGTGTCCCCTCATTGCTGAGCCGGCTTAGCAGCGGCTTTGGGCTTGGAGCCCCCGACGGGACCTGGACGGGCACGTCCTCTTCCCCTGTGCCAGGAATCACCTCTGGAGGGGAAGACATAATAACAAAACGCTTAAAGTATAATGCAGAGATCGCAGGCAGTGCCTGAAGTAATGAGGCCGCAGGGGCCACTCACGCGTTCAGCCGGAGACCTGAGAAGCAGAGGGAGAGAGAGGGGCGGGCCGGCGCGGTTCGTGTGACGCGCCCGGCCCCGCCCCCCCTCCCCTGACGACAACACCGCTCCCAGCCAGTGGCCGGGCTCCGCAGCGGCGCCAAGAGCACGGAGGGTGGGACGTCAGCGAGTGTGCAGAGCGCCCGACCCCGCCCCCCCTACACCAACCGTACCTGAGGGGAAGAAGCTCCCCCGCCGAATGTCACAACGGCCGGCGCTGCGGCACAGCCAGCGCCGGCTGAATACAGTTTAAAAGAAAAGTGCGCCCAGTGAACACACGCACCCGCACAGCTGTGACAACACACGTTAGTTTAAAAGGAAAATGCGCCCAGTGAACACATGCACCCACACAGCTGAACAAACACACATTAAGAGAGAAAGGGGACCCTACGCTGCACCATCCCCCCCACCCCACCTCTTAGAAACAAGGGCCATCCGGGAGAGGGGGAATCCACGCTGGAAGGTGGAAGGGCAAGGGACGGGGCATCCCTAACCGGGATCACCAGCCCGGCAAAACAGCCTACCCCTTAGTATGGGGTCTCACGGTGGAGCGTAGCTCCTAAGCACCATTAGGTGCTGTCTACCCTTGCCCGGACCAGCAGCCTAGGCTGGGAGGCAAGGCGAAAACTAAGACATGGGGTCCAGGCAGAAATAGACTAACACGCGGGCCGGGAGTTACCCCGGCTACCTGCAAGGAGGAGACATCATCATCTGACTTGCTCGCCGTTTCTAGAGATGAAAGACTGGGGAATGAGTGGGAGGTACAAGGTATTTATGGACCGGGAGGGGCTCACTTTTTTTCATGACATCTCTGCAAGATCGCCCTCTACAGGTCGGTATAACCCAAGTGTAATGACTATCTGAAGCGGGGTGTGTGACATACTTCGAATATCTTAGTGCTTGTGGGTGGATTGCACGCACATATCCATGTGTGACGTCCTTCCTGCTAACCGATACACCCAGAGTGACATATTATTGACTTTGGGTGTATTAGGTGCTGTACAGAATTCAATATGACGCAGACCCGGATGTGATGTACACCTGGAAATTGTATAAATAATAGTGATTGAGCTACTCCCTTTATTATATAATAGAGTAAATATGGAAATAGTTTGTTTCATTTTTAACTTTAGGTTGCCCAGACAGGCATTTTTTGGAAGTCCCAGATGATGGTGGATCTCACCCTTTTCTAAGAGCATATGGCCCTTCATCTTCAGCAGTTACAGGTATAGTAGGTAATTAAAAATATATTATGATCTCTGTATTTCCAAATGTATCATCTGACGTGTGTTTTAGTAAAACATTTTATTCTTGGATTAAACAGTTACACTTCAGGCTTAAATCCTACCCCCATATTTGTACGCAAATTTCTGAACTGAAACAAAATGTCTGATCACCGTCTAATTTGATACTACAGCATTGTCTAGTGATCCACAAAGAAGACGGTCACTTCTACATTCTATAATACCCCTGCAGAATTATGTCTTTCCCCACTCTTCTTTTACAGCTCCTCTCTATGGTTCAAAGTTTATCTGACAACCTCACACTGAAATGACTATGCTTTACCTTAAAGTTTGTCCTTATTTAACCTTTGCATGGTGCCAGGATTTGCTACAGGTAGCTGCCTTTTTTGGAACTTTCCGCCTTAAGCGTTTAGACTTGCCTTTGCCGTTTAGACTGGCTCCTACTTCTAAAACGTTCAAGCAGTCAATCAAAACTGAACCACATGTTACACCCTCCCTTACCAAGAAGTTTTAACTTGCTACATTGGCATGTGGTAAGGAAAGATAGATGATGCAACACATATTTGTATTTATATTTTTATTTATATGTATAAGGTCTATGTTCAGGTTAAAGTGGAACTACAGTAAAAAATGACTGTAGTTCCACAGTACTACTTAGTAGTGGGTCAGCATGACCTGGGTTAAAATAAGAAAGCGGGTGCCAGGATACTCCCCACTACCGGGCCTCTTCTGCGACGCTCCCACACCATGGCGAGCAGCTCGCCCACTGGGCAAGCCTATAAGCGCTGGCCGCGATTCTGATAGGCTGCGCCACGGCTGCTGCAAAGAGGCCCGGAAGCGGTGAGTATCCTGGCACCTGTTTTTTTATTTTAATGGAGACGATACGCATTGGGGCAGGCCAGGTCATGCTGACCCACTGCTAAGTAGAACTGCGGAAATACAGTCATTTCTGACTGTAGTTCTGCTTTAATACTGATTGATTGCTTGATGGACACCACTTACCTTCTTTGGCTGGGCTATTCAGTGACATGACCATGCCTAAACATGCCACGTTGGAAAGCTAAGTCCAAAAGAACAATTCTCACTGACTTTACTTCCAAAGCCAGAGTCATGCTGCTGGCCATCAAGAGGACAGTGACCTTACCCAGTATTCCTTGGGTGCTCAACCAATGCTTTCTGCAGAAAATGTTGTTGTGGCCCCGCCCTCCACATCAGTCAAGGTGTCTGGAGCACACCTAACTTCATTCACTGCAGAACAGGGGGCGTGCCAGACACCACCTTGACAGGCCTTCTGAACTCTAGATTTATAAGCACTTGAACTTAAGGAAGCCGCTGTGGGGGAAAAATGGTTTTAAAAGGACTATCCAGACAACAGCAATAATAAGGCAGTAAGCAGCTCACCTGATTGCTTGTCCCATGTGCCACTTCTCCATTTCTTTCAGTGCAGGGTAGGAGCTGTAGCACGGCACAAAGTTTGCCCTCCTTTCAACTTCATTTCTTCAGAACGACACAAAAAAGTGGTCTAACAGCGACCCTATCCCTTTTAGCTCTCCACACATGTAAGTGTGGCAAGCTATAGTGGTCCTGCATCTGGCTCTGACCACAGCAGAGCACGCACATGACTCATAAAGCTGTGTCATGACAGGCCCTTCTAAGCTTAACCACACAGAAATGACAGAGAAGGAAAGCAAAAGGTTTTACCTTTCATATAAACAGTCTTTTGAGTTGCTTTGAGATGGTTCATTTTACACAGTTACCATGATGGTTAGAGTGAAGAAAGTAAGCATGTGCAATTTTTTTTTAATTTAATTTTAAAAAATGGGGGGTAATTTTTGGGGAAATTTAGTGGTTAAAAACACTTAGAACCCCCCCCCCCCCAAATGGGGTAAGGTCCCCCTTACCCAGCATAACTAGCTATAGGGGCTTGTAGAACAGGGCTACAAGCCGGCATAGCCTATGGCCACAGACCCTTCTCCCCCCCCCCCCGGCTTTGGGGAGGCAGGTAATGGGGGGGGGGGCTCGGGGTTAATGGCAAGTCACCCGCTAGCCGCAGGTGACTTCCCAGACCCAGAGCCTTGTGAACTGGTATAGGGGTCACATACATCCCTTACACACCCTTCTAAGCTTAGCCACACAGAAATGGAAGCAAAGCAAGCGGTTTTACCTTCATATAAACAGAGTTTTGAGATGCTTTGAGATGGCTAATTTTACACCGTTACCATTATGGTTAGGGTGGAGAAAGTTAGCGCATGTCAGGACAGAAACTTTAAATCGATTTACAGTTTTACTGGAGTGGCATCCAACATTGGATTGTTAAAAGAGATCTAAAATCACTTGTTTAGTTCCAGTTTCTACTCCACAGTGTAAGATTTGTTCATGTAAGCAAAATGTAATCAGGAGAAGACAAATAGCATTAGATAATGGCAATTAGTTAAAGAGAAACAACTTCCCCAGGGGCTTTTCATAGATTTCTACAGCCGAGGTATGTAAAAATGTGTGGTTTTGTTCTAATAAAAATGGCAGGAGTTAAGTGGTAAGACATCAAGTTTAATGCCGCTGGGAAATTTAAACTTGTGAAACAACCTGAAAACTGTTTAAAATGCAACACTCACAGGCAGCAGAGTATCAGTTACATCCCCCACAGCATTATTTATAGCTATGTAATTATGTATTACTTACTTTTGGCCAGCAGCAATCAAGGCTATAGCGTATAATAAAAAAAACTCAAAGGGTTATAATTCATATACCCCTTAAAGTGGATCAACATCCTTCTGGATCGGCCCGGGAATCTATAAGATTCCCAGGCCGATCTGATCCCTCCCCACGGGGCATCCAAAATCAGGATGCCCCGCTGTGTGAAACCTCCCAGGACGCCCACTAACCTTACCTTACTTCCGGTTCAACGGCGCATGCGCGGCCCGCATCTTGTACCTTTCTCTAGCAGGGCACGCTCCCTGTTAGAGGGAAGCGTGAGATGCGGCCGCCAGCGTGCTCGGAGCCGCTGCGGTTTGACGCGCATACCACAGAGGCTCTGAGCGTGCTGATTGGACGAGCGGCCGCGCATGTGCCGTAGGAGCGGGGTGAGGTGAGTTGATATGGGCGTTCTGGGGGGTTTCACGCAGCAGGGCACCCCCTATCGGGGATAGTGAAAATCCTGGGTGTTGGTCCACTTTAAAGTGGACCAAAACCCAGGATTTTGACTATCCCCAATTGAGGATGCCCCGCTGTGTGAAACCCCCCAGGTCACCTGAACTAACTCACCTTTTGCCAGTCCTACGGCACATACGTGGCCTCCCATACAATTAGTGTGTTCGTCTGCGCTAAAGCGAGCTCGTCCAAGTAGCCGAGTCCAGCAAGCTCCATCGAGTGCACCGGCGGCTGCATCCCTGCTACCCTCTAACAGGGGGCTTGCCTATGCCAGCCACTGACCAATGCCTGGTGCGGGCACGCGCCCTGCTAAAGGGATAGCGGGGATGCAGCGCTTTTCATGTATGCGCCATTGGAACAGGAGAGAAGGTGAGTATACCTGGCGACCTGGGGGGATTCACACAGTGGTGGATGCCCTGGGGGAGGGAATCAAGCTGCCCTGGAATCTTATAGATGGCCATGGGTTTTGGTCCACTTCAAGACCAGAACCTTGGATTTGACTTTACTGGGCTTTGGTCCTTTCCCCCAGTAGCCTGCTGTCTAAAACCCCCCAGATCGGCGAGCGCAACTCACCTCTTCCCGGCTCTAGGTCACATGCACGGCCCCTCGTCCAATCAGCGCGCTCGGAGACGCTGACGTCACGGCGTCTAAGACTTCGGCCGCTTCCCTCTAAAAGGTAGTGTGCCCGCGCTAGCCATTCAGAAATGCCTGAAATGGGCATGCGCCCTGCTAGAGGGATAGTAGGGATGTGGCTCGCGCATGCGTCATTGGACCGGGAAGCAAGGCAATTCAATAGGGCGACCTTGGGCGGGGTTTCATACAGCGGGGCATCCTGATTTTGGATGCCCCGGGAGGAGGGTATCAATCGGCCCGTAATGATAGATTCCTGGGCTGATCACACTGGGTTTTGGTCCATTTTAAATGGTGCCTGTGTGGGGGCAAGGAACCGCTTCCTGCTTCGTTCTGGCTCTGCCAGGTTGCATTTTGGGGGGTAAGTGGGGTTTATTGTAGGGCTGACAGTGTGTTTTGTCCCAGGAATGATGGGGCCTCACCTCATTTTTCAGGATTGGAGGGTCTATTGGAGGGTTCACAGTCCTGGGGGGCACCACCCTGCAGTCTCGCAAAGGTCACCTCCTAATGTGAGGCCAGCACTGTTTGCAATGTACAGGCAGTGTTAAAGTGGACCAACACCCAGGATTTTGACTATCCTGGGTTTTGGTCCACTTCGGTGGGGCCCCCCCGCTCGGATGTGCCCCGCTGTGTGAAACCCCCCAGAACGCCCGTAAACACCCACCTCACCACGCTCCTACGCGGGCGCTCGTCCAATCAGAGTGCTCAGAGCCACTGTGGTATGCACATACAAGCGGAGTCCAACCACAGCGGCTCTGAGCGCTGGAGGCCGCGTCTCGTGCTTCCCTCTAACAGGAAGCGCGCCTGTGCCGGCCATTCACAAACGGCCGGCGCGGGTGGGCGCCCTGCTAGAGGGAAGCGCGAGACGCGGCCCGCGCATGCGCCGTTGGAACGGGGTTAAGGTAAGGTTTCTGGGCTTCCTGGGGGGTTTCACCCCGCGGGACATCCCGATTTCGGATACCCCGCGGGGAGGGATCTGATCGGCCCGGGAATCTTATAGATTCCCGGGCCAATCCCCCCTGGGTGTTGGTCCACTTTAACTAGAAGGCAAGGCCTCACAAAACCGGTTGTCAGCCATTCAAATCAATTCCTTACCCTAGAGGGGCTGGATGACATAGTGTGGCTAATAAATTATCCTTATCCTGGCAGTAGACATTAAAGGATAATCGGCTAGTGACCTGGCAGACAAAAGGGAGACAATCTTTGGCATTGGATTGATGTACTTTATTAGAGGAATTATGAGGCAATGTGCTTCACAACATGTGAAGAACCTGCCAGTTTAAAGCAGACCTTCACTCTGAATAAGAGTCTATCTTATATGTTTCCCACACCCTGTACATACAGATTGCTCACATTAAAAATCCTCCTACCTGCATCTACTGCATGTTATGAGCCTTTAAACATCCAAGATGGTGGCTCATGGAACATCAGGCGACCTGCAAACAGAAAGTGCCTTCTGACTGTGCTGCTCTGCATTCTGGGACTGCTGACCTTTTCCTGACCCCAGCTCTGCTCTGTCCCCCACCCCCTGCACTTTATCCAGCTCTCCTCTCCTCAGTAAGTGTGATTCTTCTGAGTCAAGATGGCGGTGCCTGTATCAACAAGATGGCGGTGCCTGTATCAACAGAGTTGCAGCCCAGTGGGGGAAAGAATAAGTTAGTGACTAAAAACCTAAAATATATTAATTTTAGATGCTGAAGAATCATTTTATAAGGGTTTGGGCTTTTCAATAAATCATGGTGAAGGTCCGGTTTAAAGGGTAATTCCACTTTCAGTGGCATTTTGAAAACATTTTTTTTTTAAAATGATGTCTGCAGTGTAAAAGAAAACAGTTCTCCATAGCAACAATGATTTTACCTTAGCTATTTACACCAAATTGGTGATTTTAAGTACATATCATAGACTTCCTCACTGTAGCTTGCTAATCATCTAAATGGCTTAGCATGGGTGACAGATTTAACCCATTGTGCTGAAATTCAAATTCTTTAGTTTGGAAGGATCACAGACATGTGTTCTAGTAGCAAAAGGTTTAATGTCCGGGTTCTCTGCTGGATAGGCTGCTTAGACTTATGTTAAAGAGTTCACCTGTTACATTAGAACAATTGTGGGACTTGTAGTCCATTGTTTTTAAAGTGGACCAACATCCAGGATTTTGACTATCCTGGGTTTTGGTCCACTTGGGGGGGGCACCCCGATCGGGGGTGCCCCGCTGTGTGAAACCCCCCAGAAAGCCCCAAAAACTCACCTCTCCCCGCTCCCACGTGACCGCTGCTGCCAATCCCCGCCGACGGACAAGCGGGAGGCAGCGACGGACAAGAGAGCGCGCCCGCAGCCGCCTCCCGCGCGTCACTCTTACAGGGCGTTCGCCCGCGCCGCCCATTCTCAAACAGCCGGTACGGGTGCGCTCCTGCTAGAGGGACGCGCGGGAGGCGGCGGCGGGCGCCGCTGGATCGAGGATCAGGTAGGGATTTAGGGGTTTCTGGGGGGTTTCACACAGTGGGGCACAGCGGGGCTGACCGGGGTGCCCCGCAGTCAGGGGGCCGATCACGGGAGGGTGTTGGTCCACTTTAACTCAAGGCAGAGAAAACCACTCCGGCTGTAGCAAAACAGTGCCCCAGGAATATGTGAATTATGGAAACAAGGTGCTGAGGAAATCACAGGTCTGGGGACACAATCCTAACACAAATTTATTTTACATTCCAGAAGAGCAAAACAATAGGGCAGAACACCAAAACCCGGACAAAAAGGGACTTTCCTTTGATTAAACATTTGTATATAGGACTTGAAGTGGACTTAAAACCTTTCTGGCAACTAACCCACCAGATATAGGTAACACCCACGTTTTATTCATGGTGCTCTCTATGCCTAAAGGTGGCTGCACACTGCACTATTGCATGCCTCCTATTGAAAGTGCACCGTTTTCCTGTCCCCACCAAGTAGAGTTCTGCTAGGAAAAGGTGACTATATAACCTATATCAGGGCTCACTAATGATGTGAGGAGGAGACTTATTGATAGTTAATGCCCTTGGCACAGAGGATTTAGGTCCCCTTTAAACGGTCCACATTTGATGGAATCTTTGAAAGTGTTTTTGCTTTGTCCTCAGGGCGCTGAGCTGATTTCGTTTTTTTTTTACCTATTTACTTATGTTTGAAAATGTGTTTTTTATAGAAGCAGTTTTCTATAACTACCTACAACCAATGGCAATTTACACCAAGTCTGTACACCAAGAAGAGAGAAGTGAGTCTTGCACAGAAAACTGCTGCCATGGCCCTTGCTAAGACGAGGGAGCTTACTTACATATGCCTAGCAGCAGTGTTCTGTGTGTACAGGGCTCACGTCTCTCTTCTTGGTGTAAATTGACAATGGCAACAGATAGCAGGTACTGAACACTAGTTCATTGAAACATAAGAAAGAAAAAAAAGTCAGCTCGGCACCTTTTGGCACAAAAACGGATACACACTTTCAATAATTTCATTTGAATGTGGACTGACCTTTTAATGCAACAGTTATATTGAGATGGGTGTTATCAGTAAAAATGCTTACTAGATAGAGGAGGGCAGAGCATGGGCTAAAATGAATAGGGCTGAGCTATTTAAATAGGTGGGTCAGGCTTTATTTCTCGTTCTTTAGCAGTGCATGCCACCCTAGGAACTGTTTTCATGACATTACCTTTATGTCATGTATGGGTATAGGTATGCCCAATTTTTCCCAGACCCCACAGTCAAGGCACGCGTGAATTTCCTTCCACCTTATCTCCTTTGGCAACTTTGTTAAATGAGCCATTGCAAAGCATCTCCAAATCTTAAGAGTATATGTAAATATCTCATGCATTCTAAGCAAAACCTTCATTTCTTTAAAGTTGACCAAAACCCACCCTGGCATCTATGAGACACCAGGGCAGGCCTACTCCCTCTCCCGGGGGCATTCTGAACTGGGATGCCCCGCTGTGTAAACCTCCTCACCCCCCCCACCGGGCGCGCACTAAACTCACATTTCCACTGAGCCCACGGCGCATTTGTGATCGGTGCCGGCATCACTCGCTTTCCTTCTCCACTCTCCGCAACTGAATGGCTGTGCGTTAGAAAAAGGTAAATTATTTTTTAAGTGTAGCAATCTAAATTGCCCTGGAGAGGGATGCATATGAGAACTATTAGTTGTGATGGTCTGATTTAAATCATTTTTTGACTGTTGGTCCGCTTTAAGGGCAATAAGAGTTCCCCACACCTGCCATGGACATGTCTTGGTGCTAATATTTTATCACATGGACCAGTATGGAATTTTAATAAGGAATGAAAATTATGTTTCATGGAAACCTAAGAGCTGTACATTTTGGACATATCTTGAAGCAGCGTGTTGCTTGAGTAATTCTAGTTAAAGTGGACCTCCTATCAAGAAAATAAAGTTTAGTAATTTGCTCCCTAAACCCACCACTGACGATCAGTGGCATATTCTGCTTGAGAGGGCTTAAACCCATGCAGATGTTGTGGAACAGCTGCACTCCTAGAATTACATGGGAGAGGCCATCTTGGATCAAACCTGACAGCCCTGAAAACATATGAGTGGGAGGATGGGGGGAGACCTTTTGCTAGCACACAGAGAAACTGCAGCTGAGCTGAGAGCTTCCCTATGATCAGCCTGAGAGAGAGAGAGAGAGAGAGAGAGAGATTAGCAGCTAGAGAGAGATTTTATCTGTTTCCACACAGAATGTTAGAAGGGATGATGTAGGCTGCATTGAAGATCAGCATGGCTACAGTATGCCTGTGTGATATTCTCTCTCCACACCGAGCAGGATGGAACTTGGAATTTTGCAAAAAGCACACCAAACAGAGAGAATTACCTCAGAAAAGGAATCTGCATCCCTCATGTTGGAGGGGATAAATGTATTTATGTATATCAATAAATGTATGTTAAAAGGCTTGGCTGCCACATAGTAGTTTACAATGCTGTTTCAATGTTTTAGGAGCTTTCTGAGCATTGCTGAGTCATTACAACTGATTGCTTTATACTGCTGGTTAGGAATAAAGCATTATTTCTAAAAGATTTGGGATCATTTTGACTGTAGGACTGGGTTTTTCACAAGTAGGCCTGTCAGAAATGCGGCAAGATGGCTGACCCCATGCAGTTCAATAGCATAGAAAGGAGTTGAGCCCTCTCAAATATATTACCATCACTGGTCGAGAGAGACTAGGTTTTTTTTTACTAAACTGAATTTTTGACTGGAGGTCCGCTTTAAAAAAGGGTGTTTTTTTTCATGGCTGGAAGACCATACTGGAACTTGTGTCTGACAAAAAAATATATATTGTGGCTTTTGATTTATTTTTTAGGAGGATTGCCCAGTGGGGAAAAACAGGTGTCCACTGTTAAGCGGTCAGAAGAGGAGGACATGGCCTTTTTTGAAAAACGTTACCAGGAAAGGGTATGTAATACCCATAAGTGAATTTTGGACTGTATCAAAATCCAATTATCATAAGGTCACTGTGTTTTTGTTATTTAAGATGTTAATGAATGGTCAGAATTAAAAGAACACTTTAAGTGGACCAAAACCTGGGATTTTTGTCCTCACCCTTGGGGCACCTCGATTTGGAATGAAACGCTGTGTGAATCCCCCCAGGTCGCCAAGTAAAACTCACCTTTCCCTGGTCCTACTGGTTAGGCTGCCTCCCTAAATTTCCCGGGGGGGGGGGGGGGTTCATTCAGATGGCCCTTGAGTCTTACAGACTTCAGGGCAACTTTTGGTCCACTTTAATTCAGTCCATTCCAGCTCAGATGTAAATGATATATTAGTATGGCAGTGTGGCTTCCACATGTATCATGTATGCAGATATATGCAACCAAATCTCTGTCTTTCCACATAGCTAGACATGTTTGTTGCTTGATATTTAGTTCATGAGAGGGTTAAACTGGGCGGTAAATTCGTTCCCAGGCCCTGAATAATAATAATAATAATAATTTTGTATAAATAAGAGTGATTGAGCTGCTCCCACCCCCCTTTATTCATATATATTAGTATTTACCAAAAAATCGTTCTCTGGATGTTAACTCATGGAGACCTCTTACTTGTGGAATATGCAATATGGGCAGCCAGAGTTAAAGTGGATCAAAACCCAGGATTTAGACCATCCCAGTTTTGGTCCCCTTTCCTGGGGTATCTTTAGCCATCAGAAGAATCACCCCGCAAAAGCCCCCCAAGTCGTGTTAGTAGTGCTTGCAATCACACTGTATTAAAGCGGAGGGAAACCCATGTCTGGGACCACGACTCATCCTTTAACCCCCCCCCCCGAGCAGCCAGGCGCTGCTGTGGGCTCGGCGAAAGCCTTGTTTTCAAAGAAAACCGGATTTTTTCACCACTGAAGCCACACCCAAAGGAACTTTTGAGATCGACAATTGTCTTATCTCAAAGGTGCCACAGCGAAGAGGTGTAGCTGGCTGGCCGCGTCCCTGGTTCGGGGCTCCAGTACCAAGCCATTCAGAAAGGCTGGGGGCAGAGAAGCTGGGGATGTGGCTGCCAGCGGAGTTCACGTTGTGGGACCCGCCGGGATCAGGTAAGATTACTGGCGCCACAGGGGGTTTCACACAGCGGGGCATCCAGTGTGGGATGCTCCGGGACAGTCTAGCGGCTGGGCCTGGAATCTTTTTGATTTCAGGGCCCGGCCATGTGGGTTTTGACCCGCTTTAAATGTGATCACAAGCAAAGTTGTTAGCAAACCGCATTTGTGCTAGCAATTTCCATAGGATGCATCGCCCTGATGTGAAACCAGACTAAGGCCCCTTTCTCACCAGGCCGTTTGCATTGCACTGTAGTATAAACACTCCAACATGTCACAAACGGCCAGAAAAAGCAGCCCATTAAAATAAACGGCCCTTTCAGATCAGTCCAAAACGCAGCATTTTGCCAGCTGCATAACTGCAATGCGCCCCCATAGAAGTCTATGGCCACCGCAGGTAAAGCGCATGTATTGGACGCATGTATAATTGCTGATTGGATGAGTGCCTGGGCACCGCGCCGTGGAAGCAGTGAAAAGGTCAGTGGAGAATGTGATCTAAGGGGTTTCACATAGCGGGGCACCCCAATTCTTAAAGGTCTGTAGGGGCAGTTGTGGCCTAGAGGTAAGGGGAGCATACTTGGCTGGAGGGTGGCAGGTTCAAATCCCTGTCCTGGGACATGACTGAAGTGCTCTTGAGCAAGGCACCTAACCCCCCCCAACTGCTCCCCAGGCGCCGTAATTGCCATAAGTGTGCAAGCATACAATGGCCATCTATGCATTATTATTATTAATTAACACCAGGATAGTCAAAATCCAAATGATAGGTCCACTATAATGGTCGCGCCGCTCCCCCAGTCTCTGTGCAGCGCCCGCCGCGATTGACACAGAGTCACATCCCCTGGGTTCGTGATCGCTCCTGCCGACGGGAGTGCGCATGGAGCCAGGGGATGCTGCTCTGTGCTGTCATTCGAGATGGCGGCACCCAGGGTGAGGAGAGCTGTGTGTCCCTGGATAAGGTAAGGTTTTTTTTTTCTTTGTAACCCCCCCATCCTGCCGCAGCGCCAAGGTAGCATGGCGGGAGGGAAGGGGTTACTTGGTGACTGAAGTTCCACTTTAAACAAATCTGCATATTTCCTTTAAATATAACTCCTAGATGTAAAGTGCAAGAAAACTCGTTCGATCAATGTAAAGTGGACCAACACCCAGGATTTTCACTATCCTGGGTTTTGGTCCACTTCCGTGGGGCACCCCGATCGCTGCGCATGGAGCCAGGGGATGCTGCTCTGTGCTGTCATTCGAGATGGCGGCACCCAGGGTGAGGAGAGCTGTGTGTCCCTGGATAAGGTAAGGTTTTTTTTTTCTTTGTAACCCCCCCATCCTGCCGCAGCGCCAAGGTAGCATGGCGGGAGGGAAGGGGTTACTTGGTGACTGAAGTTCCACTTTAAACAAATCTGCATATTTCCTTTAAATATAACTCCTAGATGTAAAGTGCAAGAAAACTCGTTCGATCAATGTAAAGTGGACCAACACCCAGGATTTTCACTATCCTGGGTTTTGGTCCACTTCCGTGGGGCACCCCGATCGCTGCATGAAACCCCCCCAGATCGCCCTAAAAAACTCACCTCACCCCACTCCTACGCGAGCGCTCGTCCAATCAGAGCGCTCAGAGCGACAGACAACCACAGCGGCTCTGAGCACGCTGGAGGCCATTCACAAACGCCCGGCGCGGGTGCGCGCCCTGCTAGAGAGAAGCACGAGAGAAGCCGCGGCTCGCGCCGTTGGAACGGGGATAAGGTAAGGTTTCTGGGCGTCCTGCAGGGTTTCACACAGCGGGGCATCCCGATTTTGGATGCCCCGCAGGGAGGGATCTGATCCCCCCTGGGTGTTGGTCCACTTTAAAGTAGACCAAAATCTGTGATTTTCACTATTCTGTGTTTTGGTTTGTCCTCCTGGGGCGGTTTAGGGTGCCCCCAGCTCTAGGAAACCCTCCGGGTTTCCCGAGCTCACTTACCTCTCCTCGAGCCCAGAGCAACCTGCTGGAATTCTAGCCACACTTGCGAGCAGCAGCACTCGGCTCCCTTCGGCTGTGTGCGGCCCCACACAGCCATTCAGTTGTGGCTGAAGAGAAGCAAGTGAGGTTGGTGCCGGTCATGCATGTGCTGTGGGGTACAGGGAAAGATAAGAATATTGGGCGATTTGGGGAGTTTCACAGAGCGGGGCATCCCAGTTTGGGATGCCCCGTGGGAGGGAGCAGGCCTGCCTTGGAATCTCATAAGCTCCAGGGTGGGCTTTGGTCCACTGGTGACACTATTAATGATCTTTTCCTAAATAATATTACCTGTCTTGCAGTTGCAGAAAGAAAAGGAACAGAAGAAACTCAACAGCAGACATCCCAACACCCAGCGGCCTTGAATATGGCATTAGACTAATATCTGCATCAACTGTGTTTACAAGTGTTTCAATTCTAATGTATATCAGTTTTTAGGTGGATGATTCAAATCTTGTATGCAAATGTTATGATATTTGTATTGTTTATTTTAAAGTTTAAGGACTGATTTTAACAATAATTTATTATTCAGGCTCTATACCCTATAATCGTGCCAAGGACATTTTTTTGCGTACAGTTCTTGTTACAGATATATAATTGCCCTATAAGTGTCCCCTGTTGCCGTGTCTCTATACACACTGATGCGTCATGGGAGTGGGTAAGTACAGAAGCCTTGTTTGAAGCCAGGGAGTCTATCTATCAAAATTGTTGCCAGTTGAGTTGGCCATCACAAGTTTGAGTTTTGTTTAAAGCAAACCTAAACCTTTTTAGGTGCTGAGAGGAAACCTGTGCCCTACCTCTCCCAAGTCAGCACAGTGTGTTATCGATTACCATCACCTGTCAGAAAGAGACCCGGCTTGTAAGATTTAATATAGGTTACCTGGGTGGGTGTGGGTAGGGATTCCCTATCAACCAACCTATCGCACCTACACTTGGGACAAAATTCCTAGAGAGGGTGTGGGCCTCATTGGCTGAACCTGTAAATCCCGATATCTCGGCCATTTCTACTTAAATTTAAAAATGGAAAACAGTTTAGGACAGTGCCAAATGTAGCCTGAGGCAATGGTGTAACAATTACTTTTGCCTGCAGTATCACTTTAGGGCTCAACACAAAGGCCTTGCTTTAATTTCACAACCTCCCCACCTCTCGCCATCTCATCTCGCCCATTCCTTCACCTGAGCTTGCTTGGTGCTCTGCTAGCCACCACAATGCATATTATCCCTATTGGAGGAGAATTGGCATGTACACAGATGACACTGTGCACTGTTAAATCCAAAGATGACTTGGGGAGGGGGAAGAATCATATGAAGTGGAGCCTGTAAATTTGCGACATGCTCTTTTTTTGGGGGTGCTGTACTGCTCTAAGATCTGACTTGAGCCAGAAAATATTTTTTTGTGTTCACAAGGGTAACGCTGTACAACTCTCTTATTCTACATAGGAGATTTAGCGGGACAGAAAACATAACCGGTTGGGGATACCTGAGGATCGGGTTAAAAAACACTGCCATAGAACACACATGCTTAACTCTCCTCAAGGCCACCAACAGGCCAGGTTTTGTGGATCACAGATGCACGGGTGGAGTAATTAGTGCTCAGGCAGAGCTATAGAGATAGAATTTTAGACGGCAAGCAAATAAGGTTTCTCACTTTGAGGTGATGGTAGAGTTGGTAGTACTTGGTTGATCTCAGTTTGCTCCCAAATAGTTTTTTTTAGACATGATGGCTTTTAGCAACACCATTCTTTCTGTCCCTAAACAATTTTGAGGAAGAACAGAAGCCCTGGCACTGCGGGCGAGTTCTCGTTCTCCTCTAGATGTGTGTGTACTCACGCCAAGCCTTTCTGAATGGGCGCAGCGGGCACGCCACAGCTAGAGACTGAGTGCGGGATGTGGCTGGTGGTGCACTCGACCCCGCTCGGCTTCCTTAGCTTTGCTTAGTCGCTTATCGCAGCAGCTAGCACAGCGAAACAGAGCGCACTGTTTGCCTAAGAGGGACGTTTGAGAGGAACAATACCCGAAAAGGTGAATTTTGTGGGCGGGGCGCCTCTTTAAAGAGGAACCAAACCCAGGAATTTGACATTCCTGTGTTCTGTTTCCTGTCCCAGAGCATATCAAACTGGGATGCCTCGCTGTGTGAAACTCCCCTAGTTTGCCCATAAAAGTGTATCTGAAAGCTTGGGGCTGGAGCACATGTAAAACAATGAGAGCCGCTTGCCAAATGACGTAATCACAGCAGATGGCTCTCTTGGACGAGAGCCCACCCCATGCGTCATTGGAGCCTGGAAAGGTGAGTTTTGGGTGAACTGGAGGTTTCACACAGTGGGACCTCCCAATTCAGGATACCCTGGAGGGAAAGCCAGCGGTCGACCCTGGAAACTTCTGTCATTTGGCAAATTACTCTCGTTGTTGGCAATGTGGAGACCGCACTGCTGTTTTCCCTGCATCTCCAGCAGCATGCGCGTGCTCCTGCTCCAACCATTCAGATAGGCTGGGATGGGAGCACACACACCACGGGGCATGTGGCAGTGCATGCACCTCATTCTAGACTGTAGTCACAGTCATGGAAGATGGCTCTCATTGGACGAGAACCAAGCATATGCACCATTGGAACAAGAAGAAGGCGTGTGAATAGAGGCATTCCTGGGGGGTTTTACACAGCAAGGGTATCCAAATTCAGGATTCCCCGGGGAATGGAACAAAACATGGGAAAGTCAAAGTCACTGTTTTTTTTCCTCTTTAAAGAGCCTGAAATTGACAGCTGTAAGTGGATCAATATGTTCATCCTGCCACCAGATGCCGCTCCTGTATAATAATTCAGGGTGGAAAGCAATTTCCTTCTGAGAATGTAACAACAGTATGAGCTAGAATCTGTGTGTTCCTGCCCTTTGTCTGTTTAGCCAGAAACATAAAAAAGCTCTTCACATCCTGGAAACCCTTAGTGACACACCTTATACACATCTAAGCTGGCAGAGGTTTTACTTTGAAAATGTATTTGTGCCCTTTCACATTTTACGTTCTCACAGTATTGTGGTGGAAATGCACAAGTACAGTGCCGCCCAATACACTATTGTGTACTTTGCCACAGGGCAGTATTAGTGGCATCAGGACCCAGCCATCTGGAAAAGTCCTGGCATCCACAGGGAGCCAGAGAATGGACGGACTCCAGCTGCACATTGACAATGCTGCAGCCACATGGGTGACAGCAGCTGAGAGCAGCGTTGGTATCTGGCTCTTTAAAAGAAAGAACAATTCTACCCTTGAGTCTATAAGACGCTTGGGAGCGGGGTCAATCTACCTATTTGCTGTGTGAAACCCCTCGGATCGCCTGGTCCACTCACCTCTTCCATGAGCCCTTGCCACGTCCACACACTGTGGCCAGGCCTTTTTGATAGGTTTGTGCGGACATACCCACTGACGTCACAGGTAATCTGAAGTGAGTCAGCAACCCAAATCGGGATGCTCCGCCAGAGAGAAACAAAAACCACAGAAGTCAATTTCTTGGGCATTGTTCCATTTTAGCTGCACTGCAATGCAGCATAGGCAAATAGTGATACATGTGCTTTACTTGACATCTATGGGCTGCGGTGCAGTCAAGCTGCAGGTAAAATGCAGAATTTTGCAAAACGCAATGCAGCAAATTAAAAGGGCCCATTTCAAATGGCCACAATGCTCTTGCTCCTTGTGTCACGTTGGCGTGCATCTGCCCTGCTACATTTTGGCCAGTCACTCAATGTTGTAAAGCAATAACTAGATCTGGCTCCAATTCTTGCCTCTAGGCCAGACTTCTACAGAGACTTTCATTGGCGCCTCCCTTCCTGCATCAGGATTTAGAGACACACTGCCCTCTAATGGCCAGCTGACTGCACTGCATGCAAGGCGAGCTTAGATCTTCATCTAGGAGTGTTGGGCTAAGGCAGGGTGAGGGTGGACCCCCCCAAGGGCACAAACAATGCTAAACATCCTAAAGTGAGTGTATGTTTGGCCTCACACTAAAAAACATTTTTTAAAATGATCTTTTCTTATTCTGGCTTAGAGCGGGTGAGGGTCTGGGGGCATTTAGAGAAAGTGTATAGGTCTGCTTCAGTATGTGCATAGATTTGAGCTCCAAAAAACAAAGAAAAATTACACTGCTACTCGTGTGTGTGTGTTTGTGTGTGGGTGTGTGCACACATAGAACGGGGGGACTAAATGTGTGGGCAGATGGAGAAGCATTGATTACTTATCCAGCCTGGCAGCTTCCATTGCAGCACTTGCATTCCCAGCCCGTCCTACACGCTGAACATTGTCTTACATAAGGCACATATATAACACTGCATTAAAGTGGACCCCCCCTGGAGCATCCCTATTCAGGATGCCGGTTGCCCCCTCTAATACCTCCCATGTGTCCCTACGGTGCATATTAATGTGCGACTGAAGAAGCAAAATCTGAATCACTTGTGCACAGCCCAAGAAAGATGTGAGAGATGCCACTATTGGCAACACATTGGAAGTGAGCTCGTTGGCAAGGTAAGAATACCAGGCAGCTTACATGTAGTAAATTACCCCAAATTGGCTACAATGACCTACACCTGTTATTGTTAGGGGGCTAATTTTGCATGTGGGGGTAATCTATTTTTTTCCTGCTCTGAGCGCTATTTAGCCTAGAAACTGCCCTTTTCCTAAGTATAATTAGCAGATTGGAGCATACCAAATCGCAGTGGCCCTGGGAGCTTCAATTGACTATTTAAAGTGGACCAAAACCCAGCTGGATCGGTCCATTCCCATCCAAAACCGGGATGCCCGATCGGTCCAATGGCGCATGCACGGGCAGCATCCCCGCTATCCCTCTAGCAGGGCATTTGTAAATGGCCGGTACGAGCGCGCTCCCTGTTAGAGCGAAGCGCGAGATGCGGATGATTACCTACCCCTGGGGCATCTCATTTGGCCTTGCTGTGTAAACCCTGTTGATTGTCGTAAAGACTCACCTTTCTGGCGATCCCACGGCACAATCTCAGACAGAAACCCTGACATCTCACGGCTGAGGCAAGCACACCACAGACCCAGAGAGTCTGAGGACTGCCACTCCCCTTTCTCTAGAGTCGTATACTGTGCATATTAATGCTGACTGGACGAGAGCTGGTGCATGCACTGTGGGGCTGCCAGAGAGGTGCGATTTTATGGCGAATCGCAGGGTTTTAACAATGTGGGGCATCCCAATTCAGGACACCCCAGGTAGGGGGTCCAATCACTAGGATATTGAAAATCCTCAGAATTAGTCAACTTTAAAGCAGACCTTGAAGTGGACCAAAACACATCTTGCCGGTTCCCTCTTCCAGGCGGACTAATTCCCACAACCTGGAGCATCCCGATTTGGGATGCCCCCGCTATGTGAAACCCCAGTGATCACCACGTTAACTCACTTAGCTGCCACTCCCACAGCCTCTAAACTCCATGTACCCATGCAAGGTATTTGTAAATGCCCGGTGCAGACACCCCCCACTTAAAAGCAGATAGGGATACGGCCAGCGGCACACTCAAACCATCACAGTGGACTAGAACCTAGGATATTCACTAGCCTGGATTTAGGGCCTTGATTATCCGGGGTTAAGATCCTGAAATGGGAGGCTCCACTATGAGTTTGTCTCAAAAACGCAAACTTTCTCTGGCCCTATGCTGCACACTGGGCTCTTGTCCAATCAGTGATATATGCCATGCATACTAATGTAGTAAAAATAGTGGGTTTTGGTCCACTTTTAACACAGCGTCGGCATCCGGGACTGGCCACCTCCCCGGTTTCCCTGCGGTGCACTGTCTAAATGGTTGTGGGTGGGAGAACGCCTTAGCTACAGAGGTGCCAGGAATGCTTTGGCTACCGGAGATCGCGGAACAGGAGCCCTGGAAAAGGTGAGTGAATCTGGGGCTAACACAGGAGGGCATTCTGATGATGGCAGGCTTGTTTGGAAGGCCCTGGAGTCATTTAGATGGTTGGTCTACATTAAGTTTCTTCTGTAAGAGAAGCTGAATGGAGCTGAGAGTGCTTGATTGGCTGCCATCCCGTGCTGTGGGAATGCCGGAAGGGTGAGTTTTACTGGGAATCTGTGGGCATACACACAGCAGAACATCCCAGATTAGGATGCCTCTGTTAGGTGGACCAAAGCACAGGTGAATAAAAAACCTGGGTTTGGTCCACTTTAAAATATAGCTTATGAAGTCAAACTATAGACAAAATGATTCCTAGGGGGCATGCTGATTTGGGATGTCCCAGTTGGAAATCACTGCCAAAACCCCTGACCTGAGCAGCACTTACCAAGCCATGATCCAGTGTCGTTTTCTAATGCAGCACAGCCAGTACATGCAGCGGCATCCACTCCCCCCTCCTGTAATTAGAAGATGTATGTGTCGCATTAAAAAACAGCGGCATCCACTTCTCCCCTCCTGTAAGTAGAAGATGCATGTGTGGCATTAAAAAAACAGAAATTGTGATGGACTGCGGCTTAGTAAATGTAGGGGTAGAGAGTGTCATTCCAACAGTGAGCATCGCAAATTGCAATGCATGCTAAGAATTAAAGAGGACCAAAACTATTTTGGCCAGCTCTAGAGCCTAGAGTGGGTGTCCTAGGGGCACCCCTGATTTTCCCTGTATAATAATCTTGATCCTCAACCCCATAGCGCATGTGCGGGTCTTTGGTAACATCTAAGCTCTGAACACCTAAATGGCTGTCAGGGGTGCGGCACATGCCAGAGGGAGTGCGGATGGTCTGGGTTGCTTCAGGGTGTGACAAAGATTTACCACTGCTGTCAATCAAGGT
The DNA here is from genome assembly GCA_027917425.1 of Gastrophryne carolinensis. Lineage (NCBI taxonomy): Eukaryota > Metazoa > Chordata > Amphibia > Anura > Microhylidae > Gastrophryne > Gastrophryne carolinensis. The sequence continues at coordinate 83,008,296 of CM051239.1, read as the reverse complement.
TTGAGTGGAGTTTTCAGGGAAACCAAGTTTAACAGTATGGGACATCCCAAATTGGGATGCCCCTTGACACATGATCCTCACTCATTTCAATCAGAGCCCTTTGTCGAATGATGTAGTCGGGGCAAAGGGATCTGAGTGGAAGAGAGTGCACGCATGCGCTCTTGCTGGGGTTTTAGTGGGTAACTGGGGGTGTTTCACACATCGGTGCATCCAAATACGTGGACAGAACTAAACCCAGGAAACTCAAATTCCCGGGTTTTGTTCCGCTTTAAGGAAGAGCAGCCAGGGTGAAGATATGCGGGTACTTGTTGCGTGTCTCAGGAGCTTTTTTAAATCAGAGAATGACAGCTCTGGCGGCTTGCGGGCAGCGTCACAGCTAACTGTTAGCTGGCAACAGGCCGATTCAGGACAAGCAGGATGTGACAGCAATGAAACGCATGAACATGGGACGAGCGCTACGTCACCTGATCCCCACACATTATGAGTTCGCCGAATCCTTAGGAAAGGAAGCTGGTACGCAGGGGTGGAGTCTCGCGCGTTTTACTTTCCTTTCCGTGCTGTCGCGAGACCTAGTCAGCGCGTGATAGAGGCAGCGAACCAGCTCGTGAAGAGGGGCGTGAGGTGGATGGATGCTGAGGTAAAGATGGCTTCTCTATACGGGCCACACATCGTCACCAGTGTTGTGGACCAAAACCCGGAATTTTGAATATCCTGGGCTTTGGTCTGTGCCCAGCTGTGTGAAATCCCCCAGGTTGCCCAATCTAACTCACCCATCCCCGGTCCTACAGCGTGACCGCTCGTCCAATTGAATGCTCGAATCTGCTCTCTTCAACGTGTTTAAAGTGGACCATCACCCAGGATTCTGACTATCTTGGTTTTTGGTCCACTTACCCAGAAAACCCCCCAGAACGCCCGATTCAACTCACCTCACCCCGATCCTACGCGCATGCGCGGCCGCTCGTCCAATCGGCGCGCTCGGAGCCGCTAATGTTGCGTTGTCTGAGCCTTTGTCTAAGGCCAGCGGCTCAGAGCACGCTGGCGGCTGCATCTTGCGCTTGCCTCTAACGGAGTGCGCCCGCGCTGGCCATTCACAAATGCTAGGGAGAAGCGTGAGATTCGGCTCGCGCATGCGCCGTTGGACCGGGATTCAGGTAAGGTCTGCGGGCGTCCTGGGGGGGGTTTCGCACAGCGGGGCATCCCAATTTTGGATGCCCCACAGGGAGGTATTGGATTGGCCCGGGAATCATAGATTCCTTGGCCGATCGTCCTGCGTGTTGGTCCACTTTCAGAGGCCCAAGCTGAATGTAGCCGGCGGCCACATCCCCACTACCCTCTGACAGGATGCGTGGCCGTTCTTAAAGGCCTGGAGTGGGCCTGCGCCCTGCTAAAGGTATAGCTGGCGGTGGTGGCCACTGCTCATGCATGCCCTATTTCACAGTCTGGATGCCCTGGGGTAGGGAATCAAGCAGGCCTGGATTTTGGTCCACTTTGATCTTCCCATTGGAAAGCTTAGTAGCATACACTGTCCTGTCAATGGGAAGGTTGGGCAGCGAAAGACCTTCTTATGGGTTCCCTTGATATATTTAAAATAGGAATTATACCTGGGAATTTCACTCCCCCTGGCTTTTCTTCAGCAGTGCATCACAATTTGCATTCCACCAGTTCATGCCTGGAGCTAGTGCTCCACTGTCTGCTCTTCTGTGTACCTCTCAGAAATCTCTGCCATGACTATGCTCCCTTAGCTTGAGGTATAGCAGGGAAGCGGCTTGTGCTTGCACCATGGGTTTGCCAACTATTTAAATATGCACATCCTTGGTTTCATAAAGTGGGGCATCTGAAACCTGGATTCCCCAGGGAGAGGAAATTGGCCAGCCCTGGGGTCTTTTAGGCTCCAGTAAATCAGGCTGATGTTCCTCTTTAAAGACTCCAGGGCCATCTGACTCCCACTCCTTGGGGCATCACTTAAACCGGACCTTCACCATGATTTAATGAAAAGCCCAAACTCTTAAAAAACGATTCCCCAGCATCTAAAATTAATATATTTAAAATTTTTAGTCACTAACTTATTATTCTTTCCCCCACTGAGCTGCAACTCTGTTCAGGAATTTAGGATACGGGCGCCGCCATCTTGACTCAGAAGCATCACACTTACTGAGGAGAGGAGAGTGGGATAAGGTACAGGGGGGCAGGTTATAGCTGTGCTTTGCTCAGACAGAGCAGAGCTGGGGTCAGGGAAAGGTCAGCAGTCCCAGAATGCAGAGCAGCACAGTCACTTCCTGTTTGCAGGCACTTCCTGTTTGCAGGCTGCCTGATAAAATGGCGGCTTCCATAAGCCGCCATCTTGGATGTTTAAAGGCTCATAACATGCAGTAGATGCAGGTAGGATGATTTTTAATGTGAGCAATCTGTATGTACAGTGTGGGGGAAACATATAAGATAGACTCTTATTCAGAGTGAAGGTCCGCTTTAACTTCTCCTGGAACCCTCGGCACCACAGCCCTGTCCTTGCCTTGTCTCTAGCTGTGCGTGCACCCATGCCAGGCCTATCTGAATGGGTTGTGAAAGCATGCCACAGCTAGAAGCTGAGCGGAGAGTTGAAGAGGACAAAATCAAGTGCTCTGACTGGATGAGCGGGCCCCTGGGGCAACCCGCTTTGGGATGCCTCTGTGGCAAAAGGGTGCCCCCCCGCTGAATGGTCCTAATACAGTGCAGGGAAATTGCCACAGAAAATAAACATTGGCAGATTCAACATTGGAGGCCTGTGCGTTTCATGAATGAGTGCCGTTTCACACACATCTGGAGAGGCCATGGAGAATGTTCTGTTGCCTGCAACATCCTCCCACGTTTTGGCAGTGGGTCAGTAATGGTGTGGGGAGGCATTTCTGTGGAGCGACACGCAGCTTACCTTGTGCTTGCTAGAGGTACTTTAACTACCATTAAAGTGGAACAAACCCAGGGATTTTGACTATCGTAGGCTTTTTTCTGTGTTCTTGGGCATCCCGAACTGGGATGTCCCACTGTGTGAAACCTCCCAAAATGCTCTTCGAATAAGGGCGGTTCGCTGTGCATATGTAATGCTTGGCTAACGGCTCTGTTTACATGCCGGGCTTCGGCAAAAGGAGCGAGAGTGGCCACATCCCCTGCAGTGCGCGCTCCCGCCGGCAGCCTATGAATGGCTGGGTGCTGGGGTGCTTGCACAGTCCAAAGATGCAGCTGCCATTGTTTACGTCGGCGAGAGAGCCAGGTAGGTGGTGAGTGTTGCGGCATCCGGGGTAAGGCCAGCGGCTGTCCCTGCTCCTAAATTCCAGGGCTGTGCCGATAGGGTTTTGTTCCGCTTTAAGTACCGGAAGAGATCCTCGGACCCATATATGCCAGCTTAAAAAGCCCCACCCCCTGGCCCTCAGTATTGTTTGAGTTTCTGCGGGAAGCAGACTGTGCTGAAGGGAGCTGAAGCATTGGTTTTGGTGCAGTTTTTTAGTTCCCTGTTTGTTGGTTTCCTAGGAAAGTTTTTTCCATAGGTCTTGCTTAGATGAGGGGGACAAGGCCTGGATGGAGTTTCCTTTCCTAGTGTCCTTTTTTTTGTGGTCAGTTGGAGATGCAAAAATCCAACTAGGCTATATCCTTTTTGGGTGTAGCAGATGTTTTCATTTAGGCCTTTTTTGTATTTTTCTTTAGCTGCACTGGTGGCGTAGGTCAGCGTGTGCCGTGTTTAACAAGTATAATATTCTAAGCATACTGCACGTCCTGCTCCAGATGTAGTAATTACATGTGGGTAATCCTCCGCCTGAGGGCGCTGTTCACTGCAGACATGTAGAAAACAAGCTCCTCCCGGCCCTACATATACCGAAGGACCTCCCACAAATCTCCAGATTTCTCTGCAGTGCTGAACTGCGAAGACATGAAGTATCACGCTCTCGCAGGCGAGCGGGGCTTTACAGCCCGTGGCCCTGTGGGACTATTTCCACCCGTCCTTTGTGAAGAATATGCCTCCCAGCCTGGGCTGCGTTGGTCGGGTGAAGGTAGGCAGCACCTCGTGTGCTTAACGGAGCCATGCTCCACCGCAATCCCCCACCATAGGGCAGGCGGTTTAGGCCGATGGTGAGCCTCCATTAGATGCCCCTCCCGCATTGTTGCCCTGGCCCCTCATAGTGGTTATCCCTGGGTGCAGGTCCGCTTCTCTCTCGCTTCCTCCCGTAGCTCGGGGGAAAAGAAAACGGGGGTATATGTGGCAGTCCCAGTGTAATGTGACACGTTTAAGGCCGTTTCTTTTATTTCATTTCGGGTGTTCGGTGCCGCGCTCCTTGCTCCATAAACCTTTCTTTGCTTTAGTGTGCAGCCCGAGCGGCAGCATCATTCTCTAGTGTGAGAGCAATCTCCTTAATTACATTAGGTATGTGTGTGTATATCCACTTCTGTCATTCACGTTGAGGTTAGAGCTTCGCGCTCTTTGGGGGAGGCGGGGACTTGGCATGACGCGCCCCGCGTCACAGCCAGATCAGGCCCGCCCCTCGAGGTTCGCTTGGCGCCATTTTGACCGTCTTCGCGCGTGGTTGCGATAACCGCCTCCACCCTTGGTCATGTAAGTGCCCTCCAGGGCGGTGTTTGTTCCTATGATTTTTTATTTGAGCTGCGCATGGCACTGACACCCCACTCTTATCCCATTATGTCTTTCAGACGCCAGGATTTCGGTGGCTTCTCCCGGCCTGACATATATTATAGCGGGTCCACTTAAATTCTCCCACATTCCTAGCGGGTCTTGGGGCATCCAGGGTTGCCTATTGCGTAATTCCCTGTGGGCATACTGCTCAGATAATCACCATATGGAGGCATCTCAGAATTATGTGTCCGCGGTCCCTCTGGGACATGACCGGCTGTGTACAGTGTGTGGTCAGCCCCATGCTGATGCCGACAGAGCACGGGTCTGCGGACCGTGTGCTGAACAGGCACTGGCCCTGCAATCAGGTTTGCCAGCGGCTGCACCTCCCTTCAATACACCTGTCTCCCCGGACCTAAATCTCACTCGAGCGGGGATGACCAGCAAGTAGTGCCGCGCAGGCTGCCTACGGCTGAGCAGGTGCTGTCTAGTTTGGCGGATCGTTTGGGCCCTGGAAAGAAGCGGTCCCTGACGCCTCCTGGTTCTCCTGTTCCGAATGACACAGATGACTCTGCTGCTATGCAGGACCTTGATCCTTCTGAGGAAGGTGAGCTGTTCTCCGATTCGGGCTCCTCGGATGGGATGCCCGGGAGCAGTGATGATTCGGGGCCCAGTTCTTGGGGCCTGTGTGACACAGATGAACTACTTATTAAGATATTTGAGGTCTTGTCTATCTCCCCTCCTGGAGGGGCTTCAAAGCCTAAGAAGGAGAGTTTCCACACAGCGCTGCCACGCTTGGAATTCCTGGAACAGGAGCATTTCCAGAATCTTATATCCCAAGAATGGGAATCTCCTTCTAAACTTAAAGGGGTCCTGGGGGTCTGGGATTGGAAGTACCCTTTCCCTCCTGATGTGGTTAACTTTTGGTCAGCACCTCTTGTGGTGGATGCGCCGATTATAGGGGTTACTAACCCTCCCCTTCATGACGGCTCCTTATTTCCGTACCCTTCGGGATGCTGAGGACCGGCGCATTGACAGACTGGCTTCCCACGCCTTTTCGTGTGCAGGGATGCCTCTGCGCCCAGTCTGTGCCGCGGCCATCACGGCGGTGGCCGCCAGGACCCTCATTAGAAAACGACTTGACCACCGTCCTGAGGACCTCCCCTGGGGGGTATTTGATGCGCTTTCAGACTGTGATGCGTTAGTGAGGTTTATCCTCTCAGCGCTGGATGACACCATTAAGATGTGTGCTAGAACCTCTGCCCTTGTGGTAGCTATTCGCCGCCTGGTCTGCCTGCGACAGTGGGGTGCTGACTATTCTACGAAAAAGGCTCTCACTGGCCTTCCCTTCAGAGGACGGCGTCTATTTGGGGCCCGTTTGGATCTTTTTGGAAAAAAGGGTAAGGCTCCCCTACGCAGAAGGCCCTCCAGGCCTCCTCGGGGCAGGGACACTCCACCCCCTCCCTACGTTAGTGTTGAACGCGAGCCTCAGGTGTGCTTCCAACTGTTTGGTGTGGATGGCAGGCAACGCCCTGGGCCCTCTGGCAGGGCTAGGTCCAAATCTGCCAAGACTTCCCAAGCATGAAGGGACGAGGGCGAGGGGCCGGCTACAGCATCTTACTCCTATCTAGGAATGTATCTTCTCCTTCTGGTGGTTCCAGGAGGTAGTTCCCCTGGACACAGGATGGCATTTGCTGGGCGGTCCCTCTCTAATGTTGTCAGGGTGCTTCTAGCTCCTGTTTTCCCCTCAGGAATTGGTGCAGGCCGCACTAGGCCTACAGAGTTGGGCTTACTTACAGGTTGCCCTTAGCAGAACGGGGCTACGGCCTCTATATTAACCCTCGCCCTTCCCTCAAAACGATGAGGCAGTCTGGGCCATGCTGTCCTATGGTAGGCCTGACAGTTCTACTATCGCAGGTAGTCCCCATATGATATCTGTCTTGGGACACAGGCGCCCTGTGCAAGGGGGGCTTCCGGTCTCCTGTGAAGTCTGGATCTTGTTTGTTTTCCCGGTGTCCTTGGACATCAAGCCCCTTGCTAGTCAGTTTTGCAGGATCATCCTGCGGATTGAGGCATTATTTTTTTGGTCTCTTTTCTGCTCCCAGGCTACTCGCCTTGGTGAGAATGGGGGTGTTGTCTCGGACATGCCTACGGGGCATCCGCACTAGGGCCTACCGGGTCGTCTTCTCTTACTCCCCATTCTCTACGTCAGGCCGCGTGGGTTAGTCGGCCGGCGGTGTCTCCTGGGAGTTACTGGATGGGTGCTCAGTCACCTCAATCCCTCATGGTCCCTTATCCGCTATCTCCATTCCTTGGATTTGGCTCAGGCTTGAGCCTTCTTCCTTGGCAACAAGCGGAGTCCTGGTTACGGGGGCTCTGCCCCTTTTTGCTGACATCTTATCTTCACCAGGCAGGGTTGCAGCTGGTGGGCCCGTTGGTGGCATATCAGATGATGTCCCTTTATATACAGAGCCTTTGGGCTCTTCGGCACCGTAGGTTATTGATCCTAGCTGGGGTTCCAGCACCTTTGGTCCGGTGGTTCCTATTGAGCTGGTTATATTCAAGGACCCTGTCAGGGGGCACCCCTTTCTTTGCTTGCATCTTCCTGTGCAAGGTCACCTTGGGTACCAAGTCTCGCAGGTTGGTGGGGGGGGAATTTCTTCCCAAACCCCCCGTGGTTCCTAGGTAGGGTCCCTTAGAGGGTCCATCTTACCTACTGGCTTTGTTAAAACAATGAGCCCTCAGTTGTCTCTATACTACTGGACCTCTCCTCTTCAGGGCCTGTCTATTTGGGGACTCTTGGCCTGTTGGAAGACAATGGCCTGCTTTTGTTATTGGTCTGGAGCTTGAAGCAGGATGATTCCCCTGGGAGGTTCCTGATCTGGGCGCGGGTCGGCGTCCCCTGCTCTTCAGTGGTATTCGCTCCAATGGATGTCCTTCAGTGGCAGGTTGTGCTATCCTGGTATCTAGGGTGGCTCTGTGGGGTCTCGCCTATATCTCAGGGGCTCTGCCCTTGTTTTTACTGTCCCAGAATATTCTGACTCTGGTAATGGGGGCTTAGTAAAATTCTGTATAGACTTCTATTTTAGATGTCTTCTCTTCATTCACCCTGCTGTGGGTTTTCTGTGCACGGTCGTGCTGATAATGAAACCCGTGAGCTTGATGGCTCCTGGGTGGCCTAGTGAACTGTGGTTCGCAGATGCTTCTGCTAAGGTCAGTTGACCTGTACGCTCTCTCAGGAGTGCGGTTCTGCCCTTGTCAGGCCCCTTCTTATGTCGTCCCAATCTACAGACTCTAGTCTGGGGCTTGACAGCTGATTCATTCACCCCTTGGAGACGGGCATATCTTCTGGGTGACTTGGTATGTGGGGGGCTAGGAGCAAGCTTCCTCTTCCTCCGTGCGTTATGGGTTGGGGTGTACCCATATGGATTGGCATGAGTATTGGTCTCTCTGTTGGCCGTTCTCGGTCCCTGGGGGTCTAGAGTTGTGCCAGCATAGGTTGGGGTTGGCTCCCCATCTAGGTACTTTCAAGGTTCAGGTTCTGTCCTGTCTGCCTTCCTGTAGAAGTCTGGTTCAGTCATTTTTGTCAGAAGTTCTCTTGGGGATTGCTCAGGGCATCTCTCAAGTGGTGCTAGGGTCCCTGTTGGGATCAATTTTCATTCTGTCTACCCTGCAGATTCTTCCCTTGGGTCTTATTCTGGTTGCTGTCTGAGCTGTTTTTTGTGGCTCAGTCGCCCCTCTGGGGGCTGTTGCTTCAGTCAGACGTGTGCCTGAGAAGGTGGCTCTGATTGCTTAGCCCTCATTCAATATATATATATATATATATATATATATATATATATATATATCATGATGTGGTGATATATACCATACCATGATGTGGTGGTATTCCGCCTTCCGCCTTTTTGGTCCAAGGTGGTGTTTTTATGGTCCTTTGTTAAGTCCTTTGGTCTACCTATGGGCCTTATTCTTAGCAATGTGGAAGTAAGGGGCCTACATTCCCTCAACAGGTGTGGCACTTTTCCTGGTCATTTCTGGTCCCTTTGGGGGACGGATACCCTTTGGGGTCAACGGGCGCTTCCACAAGTATGCGCCTGATTTTGTTTGCTTCCAGGGCCTATGCGCCCTTTGGACTGTTCTTATTTGGATGCCTTGCCTTCCTAGTCCTGGGTACGGGTTTCGGCTTCTGGCTGATCCTTGTTAGTGAAGGGGTCGGTATCCCTGCCTTTTTTGCAGGAGCCCTGTTTTCTATTCCCCGTTGGGGCGAGTTCTGAGTTTTACCCAGGCTTCTGTTGCATCTGATTTGGTTAGGCAGTTACTCTGGCCTATTCCTTTAAGGGGGAAGTACTTCCCTCTCTTTCTGTTCTGTTCCACTTGTGCTAGGGTACCTTTGGCCCTTCAACACCAGGTTTCTGTTAAGCAGGTTTGCTAGATGGCTGCTTGTTTCTGTTCGTACCTTTTCAAAGGTTTTGTGATGGAATTGACTTTGAGCCTTGCTCATGTCGTGCTTGGTAGCAAGGTTTGCAGGTGACAGCGCCTTTACTGTCTGCTGTGCCTTTTTTGTTGGGGATCCCACCCTACCTTTATGGACACTGCTATTGGATGTCCCACATGTAATTACTACATCTGCAGCAGGACGTGCTGTATGCTTAGAATAATACAATTCTGTGAAATACTCACCTGTAGAATTGGTATTATATGCATACAGCACATCCTGCTCCAACCCACCCTGGTTTCACGTTGTTCTGGATCCCCTGTATGGTGATTGTTATCATTGTTGTTATTGCCAGTTTTTGGGTGGTTGGTTTCTCCCGGCTTCTTCTTCTCACTGCTTTTCAATGCTGGGGATTTGTGGGAGGTCCCTCGGTATATGTAGGGCCAGGAGGAGCTTGTTTTCTACATGTCTGCAGTGAACAGCGCCCTCAGGCGGAGGATTACCCACATGTAATTACTACATCTGGAGCAGGACATGCTGTATGCATATAATACCAATTCTACAGGTGAGTATTTCACAGAATTTTATTTTTTTTGGATTAGAGGGTTACCAGATGCTAGGCTGCGTGCTGGCACCTCTTTCCCCCCTCTCGTTTTTGCTTTGCTAGCAACACCAGTAGCAGTGGCATCTCGGGGTCCCGCCAGATGGCCAAGATGCAAGAGAAGAATTCCAAAACTGAAAGTGTGTTTGTTCCTCCTTTTAGGCAGGGTTGCTAAGTAGCTTACTGGATGGCCTCTAATAGTATCCCTCTTTTTGCTCTTTCAGCACAAATCTGAGCATAACCAGGGATAAGCTGTGAGGAAACCATCCAAAAAGTTTGGCTCTTGGGCTTATCTGCTGGCAGGATGGCTTAAGATTTTCTGTGAAGAGGGTATTGCAGCAGATGCCGCTTCTATTGTTAAAGGTACTATGGATTTGTTTGTTCTGAGATGGTATCCACTATGCAGTCATTTAGAAATATCCTTATGAGTTTTAAAGAGACCGCTCTGGTTCAGGTTTAGGTTTCTAATGCTGGCTGAACCCAGTCCTAAACCTCTGTCTAGTCCCAGCCCACCTCTGACACAGTCAGTCCATACCAGCAGAGGTGGTGGTGAAAGTAGAATCTGAATTGGAGGAGGCTGGTTCTGTGGCTTATGAAAGCCCCCAAGATGACGAAAATGCAACTATTTGGGCATAGGAGGATGCGTTAGAAGCAGGCAGCACTTCTACTACCTGTCTTGTTTCCTATGTCCGAAATGAAGGATCTGTTAAAAGCTATATAGCTATTTCTGCTCAGGACGCAATATATTTGGGATTACAAATCACAAAGGCTATATTTTCTCCCATCGTCCTATAGGGCGGCCATGTAGAGAAAGGCTTCTTCCCCTAGAGAGGAAACACATCAAACAAAAGTAAAAGCCCCCCCTCTCAATCTTCAGTATTGTGTTCGCTCTGAGAGGAGAAACCTCTGGGACTACATGTCATCCAGTTTTTTTATTTTTTTTATTTTTAACCTCAGGAGGTGCCTGGAGTTTCCATTCTGACCCTCCTTTTTGTCAGTATTAGACATTGTGACTGCATACTGATTTTCCTGTCAGTATAAGATACCTATTTGACCCGACTGTGTACATACCGATTGAACTTTGTATATTTGGTTCTGGTGATGTCAAGCATAACCTGTGATCGTATTCATTGTTTGCATTAAGTTGCAATATAGACAAATTGAATTTGCTAAAGAATGCCACTGGGGCAAGTGACCAGGTTGGGGCGGCACTGATGTAATGGTCAATTCTAGGTGCACTGCCCTGTGGGGTGTGCCCCAAACAATGCACACAAAGGATGGAATGGCCTCCTCCCACTCCCAAATCTGAACCCCACAGAGACTGACTATTGCACTCAAAAATATGATGATCTAATATGTTTTATTGTACACTTGTTAAAAACAACTTGGCGGCAGCCTGGGGGAGCCATCCTGTCTTAATTGTCAGTAAGCATTTTCTCACTTGTTACTGTTTGGCTTTGTTGCACTTTAACTCTGTACTGTGGTCTGCATATTTGCACTTATAAGATTGTTTATTTGATGATTTTCTTGAGATGTAAGCACTTTAGAGAAGCACTGTCACTTTATAACTTAGTAGATATACATGTGGTATAGAGAGAGGTTAGTTATATGGTTTATTCATTCATTAGGCAATAGACAGGAGTACAGGCTCCCCCTGGTGGCGCCATTTCTTATGGCACAGCGAGTTTGTTTTTATGTACCGTATGTTTTTAACAAGTATACAATAAAACATATTAGATCATCATTTTTGAGTGCAATAGTCAGTCTCTGTGGGGTTCAGATTTGGGAGTGGGAGGAGGCCATTCCATCCTTTGTAGACAAATTGAATCAAATCAATGCGTGGTGTGCATTGCTATATATATAATTTTTTTTATTTATTTTTTTTGCCAGAGCCCTATGTCCATAAGTGCTTTTCACCTTACTTTGCTCCCCAAAGCCAACCTGCACTCATGGAGTCCAGAGTCTGTGCTGCTCTAAGGATAAACGGATACATGTTTCTGGTGATTTTATTCTTGATTGATTGCCGGTATACCTCTTGAACAGGTTTGCAGAGATGGGAGCTTAGTTACTGTCTGAAGTACCTACTGAAATGGCCTGGCGGGATCAGATAATTTTAGCTATTTTAACCAAAGCTTAGTGGCTGTATAGTATTGTGGCGTGCAAGCTGGTAGACCACCATTGCATTATATGCAACTATTCTATGTTAATGCATGTTTAGGAGAGACTTGGAGAGTTGCCATGCCATGTTCCTGCTATGAGCTGGAGACAATACTTACTGCCGTTTATATGTTGCTGGCCTCTGTGGTCTTAACACATGCCCCGTCCCAGCATTAAGCCATAGTGGGGTGGCCATATTCGCTTATTAACTGCAATGGAATGTGTCAGGCCTTGTGCGTGGCATGCCAGGCCTAGGCACACCCACTTTATTGCAGTGAACGAAGTGGGCGGAGCCACGGCACTGTGACAGCAGACGGAGGCTGATGACGCTGGACTGAATTGACCAGGTTTTTTATTCTTGGGCAATTCCTTATAAGGAGGGTAATTACTTACCAGCACCTCATTCATTGTATGGCTGTCCTCAAGACTGCCGGTGTCCAATCAGTTTTCCTGGGTGGGCTTTTTCATCAAACCTAAATAATTGCTTGCCGGCACTTGATTGTCTACCATTTGCCGCTAAAACAAATGAAAAACGAGTGAATGAGGAAGTGGGGACTTAAAGAAGACCTATCACTAGAATTTTCACTATCCAGGTGATAGGCCCATTTACCTTGGGCATCCCAGTTTGGGACTTCTAGCTAAGTGAAACCCCCCTGTGTCGCCCACACAACTTACCTTTCCTTCATTCCCACGGCACATTTGGCCATGCACACTAGGGCTCGGTATAAAATGTAAGATTTTTATTGAAGTTATTTTGTGTTTTCTGCTCGGGCAGACTATCGTCTCTTCCCCAGACCTTCTGTCTGGCAATTGACGAAATTCGACAGGGGATAGGTATATATCTCGAAGCCCTGAGGCAGGCTGCAATATAGGTAGCTGCACCATCTCTCTCTGCCTGGAAAGCAGGTGGTGTAGAGGAGGGTTGCATCACACGGCCATTATGGTTGGACCTTCTCCAATCGGTGACAACCCCCCCATATTGGGCTTACTTACAGTGCCTTCCCTGTTGCCACCGGGTCTGGTGCAGAGTTGGGAGCGTTGTGGGTGTCCACCCCACTGCTCAAGACTGAGGTTGCGCTTCTGACAGCAGTTTGGTGGTGTCTGACAAAAGAGAGCAGAAGGTGCCCTGTATATGATGACATATTACCCACTAGCTGGAAGACGATGTTATGTGGCAAGTACCCAGCGAAAGTAGTTAGGAGCAATCTCCAAACATTTTTGATTTGTTCAAGCCAGTTAAGCATCAATCGTCATCAACTTTTTTGAGTTAGAGTCCAGTTAGCAACCAGAGCCAGTCCCTCTGCAGAGTCAGGTAGCCTCTTTGAATCCGGGTGTTTTTTCACAAGAACAGGAAATATTCTGGACCCCACTGCGGAATAATGAAGAAAATAGGAGAAAATACGATAGAATTCTTGAAAAACCTAACCAAGGGGGTAGAACCTACGCTGAGGGTTCAGTTTCACAAACAAATGGACAGTTTGTTGACCGAACGCACGACTTGTATGCAAGTAGACGATTTGGGTTGCGGATTAAATTGTGGGACCTGATCGTTCATTAGACCAATAGTGTGTGAGATCACTTGAGCTGTGCGCTTCACTATCGAATTTGAGACTGTAGCATGGCGTGAATTGTTCTATCAGTGGTCAGTTTCTGATTCCACATGACAGCAGTTATGGGATGCACAAGAAGTTTTGTCAGCCAAAACAATACGATGCTTGACCATGTTTCCATGGATCCATTTTTGTCTCATTGTGGTCGATTTAGCTATTTTTGTTTGCAAATCAATTTGTGGAAATGATACTTTTAAGATTCTCCTAGATTCGTTCTCGTGCTAGATTCCCTGTGGGACTACTGAAGAAAAATACCATTTTGTGAATACTCACCTGTAAAATGGGTATTATAAGTATGTCACACACCCCGCTTCAAGATATCTATAACATGTGGGTTATACCGACCTGTAGAGGGCGATCTGCAGAGATGACAGGAAAAAGAGCCCCTCCCGGTCCATAAATACCTGGGACCTCCCACTCATTCCCCAGTATAAATATAGCAGTAAGGAAAGGGACCAGGAAGAGCCAAATATAAGTCATAACAACGCAAAGTTCACAATATGAAGGATCCAGAATACAAACAGAGGGCGGGGTGTGTGACATACTTATAATACCCATTTTACAGGTGAGTATTCACAAAATGGTATTATTCTAAGTATGTCACACACCCCGCTTCAAGATATCCATAACATGTGGGACATCCAATAGCAGTGTCCATAAAGGGCGGGGATCCAAACAAGGGAATAAGGCACAACTTAAACCACTGCAGCTTGCAGAACTTTGCGGCCAAACACAGCATCCGCTGAGGCCCGAACATCAACCTTGTAAAACTTGGAAAAAGTGTGAACAGAAGACCAAGTAGCGGCCTTACAAACTTGCTCAACAGAGGCCTGGTGCTGGAAAGCCCAGGACTCCCCAACCGCACGAGTAGAGTGAGCAGTAACACGAAAAGGGGGACTCCTCCCCTTAGCCGAATAGGCCCCAACAATGGCCTGACGAATCCATTTACTAATGGAAGACCTGGCGGGCGCCAAACCCTTCCTAGGCCCAAAGGGCACCACAAAAAAAGCATCAGTCTTACGAAAGGAAGACGTTACCACCAAAAAGTACTTCACAACGCGAACCACATCCAAAGAATGCAGAGCCCTCTCCTTGTCGTTGCTGGGATTAGGACACAGAGAGGGCAGAACAATGTCCTGATTAAGATGAAAAGCAGAAACCACTTTAGGAAGGAAATCCAGCTTAATATGAAAAACCACCTTGTCCTGATGCCTCTCAAAGTACGGAGCTTTAATGGACAAGGTTGCCAACTCAGAGACACGACGAACAGAAATGATAGCTACTAAAAAGGCCACGTTCTGCATAAGCGAAGACAAGGCAATATCATGCAAGGGCTCAAACGGAGGACCCTGAAGAACAGAAGGAACCAAGTTCAAATCCCAAACTGGAACCAAAGGCTTCCTGGGAGGCCGAACATGCGTAACCCCCTGGAGAAAGGTCTTGACCAAAGGATGAAGCGCAAAGGACCTTTGAAAGAACACCGCCAGGGCAGAAACCTGCCCCTTCAGAGTACTAAGCTGGAGCCCCAGATCCAGACCATGTTGAAGAAACTCCAGGATTCTGGAAATAGAAAATTCCCTGCAAGGGAAAGCCCTGACCTCACACCAGTCAATATAAGACCTCCAGGTCCTATAGTACACGATAGAGGAAGACCGCTTCCTAGCGCTAATAAGAGTTCGAATTACCGCATCAGAAAGACCTTCCTCCTTCAAGATGGAGGTTTCAGCAGCCACGCCGTCAAAGCCAGCGATGGTAAATTGGGGTAACGTAGCCGACCCTGGGTGAGCAGGTCCGGCAGCAGGGGCAGAACGAACTGATCCTCTGTCAATCTTACCACGTCTGCGAACCAAACCTGTCTTGGCCACCTTGGGGCCACCAGAATTGCTGACGCGCCCTCCAGGGCCAGCTTGCGCACCACTCTGGCTACCATTGGGAACGGAGGGAACAGGTACAGAAACCCCAGATCCCTCCAGTTCAGGGACATGGCATCCACTGCTAGAGCCAGTGGATCCTTCGAGAGAGACACAAATACCGTAAGTTTGTGATTGTGACGAGAGGCAAAGAGGTCCACCACTGGTGACCCCCACCTGATGCAAATCAAGCGAAACACCTTGGGACTGAGAGACCATTCTCCCTGGCGCGAGGAGGACCTGCTCAGAGAGTCCGCCTCCGTGTTCTCCACTCCCGAAATGTAAACTGCCGAGATGCACGGGACATGGCTCTCCGCCCAGTCCAGAATCAACGACACTTCCCTGAGGGCACTCCTGCTGCGAGTCCCTCCCTGGTGATTGATGTATGCAACTGCCGTCCGATTGTCCGATCGAACCTAAACCGGCAAGCCCTGCAACTGATGAGTCAAGCGGAACAGAACCAACCTGATGGCTCTCAATTCCAGTACATTGATGGGCTTGTGAGCCTCCTGAGGCCCCCACAGGCCCTGAAACTGAAGATCCTTCCAGAAACCCCCCCATCCTGATAGACTGGCATCCGTAGTGACCGTCTACCAACAAGGAGTCAGAAAGGATCTGCCCTTCAACAGGTTGACTGAATTCAGCCACCAGTGAAGGGAGCGCCGAACCCGGGGGGTCATTAGGAAGGACTGATCCAACGATAGTGGGGACCTGTCCCAAACCGCCAACAGATGTAGCTGGAGCGTCCTCGTGTGAAACTGAGCAAAGGGAACTTCCTCGAATGAGGCCACCATCAATCCCACCAGTCTCATCCCTAGCCGGATGGCCGGACGAGGGATGGACAAGAGAAGCCGAGCCAACGCCTGAATCAAAAGAACCTTGGACTGAGGAAGAAACACCTTGGCCTGGGAAGTATCCAGAGACATTCCCAGAAAGGTCACTACCCTGGACGGAGAAAGGGAGGACTTGGAGTAGTTGATCACCCAACTGAATCTCTCCAGAGTGGATACCACCGTCCTGGTGTCCAACTCTGCTTGGCTGAAGGAAGACGCCATAATGAGAAGATCGTCCAGATAAGGCACAATGCGTATACCCTGGGCTCTGAGTAGAGCCATCACCCCAGCCAGCACTTTGGTGAAAACCCATGGAGCCGAGGTAAGACCGAAAGGGAGTGCCACAAACTGAAAATGCCGATCCTCCACCGCGAACCTGAGAAACCTCTGGTGCGCTGGAAAAATCGGAACATGCAGGTAAGCGTCCTTGATGTCTATGGCCGTCAGAAAATCTCCCTGACGAAGAGAGTAGATAGCCGAACGCAGCGTCTCCATGCGGAATTTCCGCGGACAGACGAACCTGTTGAGTATCTTCAGGTCCAGGATGGGATGAACCGAGCCGTCCTTCTTGGGTACCGTGAAGAGATTGGAATAAAAGCCCCGACCCTGGTCTGGGTGGGGGGTGGGGGGGCACTGGGCAAATGACAGCCATATCCAGAAGACTCTTTACTGCCGCCTGGAGCCCCTGCGCGGCCAGAGGGTCCGAAGGCACCTGAGACCTGAAAAATCTGGGAGGGGGCCGGAGCTCGAACTCCAGCTTGTAGCAGGAGGTCACCACTTCCCGGATCCATCTGTCCGAGACCTCCCGATCCCAGACCTGGGAGAAGTGTTGCAGCCGTCCCCCCACCCACCTGGGTGAGGGCGCCCCCTCATTGCTGAGCTGGTTTAGCAGCGGGTTTGGGTTTAGACCCCCAGCTGTATCCTGGACGGGCACATCCTCTGCCCCTGTTCCCGGAATCTCTGAATGACGGGAAGGCAAATCCCCTGCCAGCTCTGGTCCCACGAAAGGAAGGAGCAAAGGAAACCGCCCCCCGAAAGGGACGGCATTGTTTCTTGCGCTGAGGTAACTTACCGCCTTTGGCGACTGAGTCCAATTTCTCCCCAAAGAGCCTTAAACCTACAAAAGGGAGAGCCGTCAGCGACTTTTTTGATACAAAATCGGCCGCCCATTGGCGCAACCAAACCGAACGCCTAATAGTCACTAGCAGAGCCGACGTTCTGCCACACATCATCAGAGTGTCATCCAAGGCAGCTAGCACAAATGACAAAAACAATTCACACCCTTTTAGGCCAAGGAACTCGTCACTACCCGGATCAAGTCCGGAAGAGGTCAGCAGGTCCCTGACCACTGACCTGGTAGCCACCACCATCAGCGTCGAAGCACAAACGGGCCGCATGGCTGACCCAACACTGGCAAAACCATGACAAGCCATCTGGTCAATGCGTTTATCCTCACCATCCTTAAGAGTGGAACAATCGGGGGTATTCAAAACCGCGGTGTTGGACAACCCCAGAATCAGTGCATCCACCTCTGGAGGGGATGCCCAACGCTTAACCGTATCCGAAGGGAAGGGATATTTTTTGTACCAACCCTGAGGAATACCTGGGAGCCGAGCAGGCCTATCCCATTCCTTAGCAATAATTCCATCAAAATGCTTTTGATTAGGGAATTCCAAGCGCGGCCTGGATTCCTCGAAAAACTCCCCCTTTTGCTGTGGGACTGCCTCAGGAGGAGAAATAGCCAAAACCTAAAACATCTGCGCCAGAACGTTAGGAGTATCCGAGGATCTCCCCAAGTCCCGCTCGGTATCGGCGCCCACAAACTGCTGATCGTCTGAATTATCCGATTCCTCACATACCTCCCCTTCCTCTAGTGGGGAGTAATCGGACCAATCCAGGTTATCAACATCATCAAGGTCAACCACCAGCGAGGCCGGCGACAAATGCTTTCTCTTAGCCGGAGCCTTCCGGGCGACCGCGCTGGAGAATAATTTTTCCAAGTTGGCCAATCTGGCGCACATCTCAGATTGCAACTCCCCTCCCATGCCCACGTCACACGGGGTGCGTATCAAGCTGGGAGGGAGAGGAGCAGCGACCGGCGGTGCTGACCCAGACGTTTGGGGTCCGGACTGCCGTGAAATAGTCTGTTGTGCACATGGTATACACAGAAGTACATCATCCCCAGTAAGGGATGCCCCACACCCCATACACTTCCGGGATTGCCCCGAGGGGAGCCCGAGCCCAGTATCCGGGGATGCCTCCATACGGTGAACTTATAGTTAATCGCTGTGACCAAGGGAATTACGCGTATTAGCAACCCGGGATGCCCCTTTAATGTCCCAAGTGGGAGGATTTAGAAAAAGACAATTGCAACCCAGGGACCCTAGGACCGGGAGAAACCCCCTAAAACCTAAGGTGGGTCTACCTGGAAGACAGAAAAATACATAATAAGTTTGGGAAATGACACACAATAGGATAACTAAATATAGAAGGGGCCCATAGGGCCACTCACTGTGTCCACCGTTGCCAAGGAAAATGGCGTCCGCCACCTCAGAACAGCAGCAGCAGCCTACTGAGGCAGAGAGGGGAAGGGTGGCGCGGCCGGCGCGGAGCGCGCGATGTCCATAGCTCCGCCCCCCTCCAGGACGGAGACCAGGCTCCGCGGCGTCCCACCGAAAATCTGGCCCCGCCCCCTGTTTCCCGAGCGTGAGGGGAGATCTCCCCTCACCGCCGCCATAATGCCATTACACAAACCGGCGCCGCACCGCAAGCAGCGGCGCCGGTAACGGTTATAAAAGAAGACAGGGGGGCAGGCCGCGGCGATGCGCCAATGCCCGACCCCGCCCTCGGTACCCAGCGCGTGAGGGGAGATTCCCCTCACAACTGCACCGCCGCCATGACGGGGACCGGCGCCGCGGCGATAGCGTACTAACGCCCGTGGCGCCGGTTAAGAAGAATAAAGACAGGGGGGTGGACTGCGACGCCGCCCGGCCCCGCCCCCTACTCACCATTTCTGAGGGGAAAAGTTCCCCTCAGCCATGAAGTAAAATGCACCAAACACACCTGCTAACCCATAAATAAAGACCCACTACTCCCTCCCCTCTGAGGAGAAGGGCATCCGGAGAGGGGAACACCACCTAGGGGAAAATGGCAGAGGGACAGGGCATCCCAAACCGGAATGGCCGAGGGACAGGGCATCCCAAACCGGGGTCACCAGCCCGGATAACCGCCTACCCTCTAGTACAGGGTCTCACGGTGGAGCGTTAGCTCCTGAGCACCAAAAGGTGCCATTCTACCCTCACCCGGATCGCAGCCTAGGCTGGGAGGCATGTGTGGGAATTATCAAGGGATCCGGGCGGAAATAGGTAAGAAAAATGGGCAGGGAGTCATCCCGGCTACCCGAAACCCCCTGTGCAAGGAGGAGGCATCATCTTCTGACTTGCTCGCCGTCCTTTTTTTTTTTTAGTAGAGAAATCGTAAGCTAAAACTGTAATCCTTGATATCTGCTATTTTCTCTTCAATTTAAAAATTGAAAACCGTTTAGGACAGTGCCAGATGTTCAACAGGTATGTTTTGGAACCCTTTTTTTCAAACTTTTGTTATAGAATTTGTTTATGGGCTTCTATGTATACTCATTATGTGATATTGGTTGCTCTCTCTTATTTCCAGTGCTTTTGGTCATCCCACATATAATTTAGAAGAAATGTATCTCCAGGCTCAAGATTAAAAAAAGCAGATTTAGTTTAATCATTGTAAAATACTGGAAGTACCGATGGGGACACCATAAAGTGGCTCAAAACCCAGCTCTATCGGCCCCGGAATTTAAGATTCCTAGGCCGATCGATTCCCTCCCCCCGGGGCATCCAAAAACACAATTCTGTGATACTCACCTGTAGAATTGTTTTTTCTGTTAATCCATTCCAGGCCGTCCTTATTCAATACGATTGGGTAACTCCTGCCCGAAGGGGCGTGACTGCAAGACAAAAGCGTGGCTCCGCCTCCCGGCCTATATCCTTTCGGCTGACTTCCTAGATGCCAGTTAATTAAAAAGCAGTATAACCAGCCGCCCGGGAGGCATACCTATATCTCTTTGGAGACAAAAAGGCTGGAGACAACATAAGACTCCTCTCTCTGATTATAAATATGTACCATTTCATTTTTTTTTATTTTTTATTTTTTTTTTTATATCCACAAGACTAGGCATCCAAGACATGGATATATCAACCTAGCATTCTTTTCAATGCAAAATATTATTATAAAAAAGACCACCACCATAAAAAGGGTATCAAAGATAGATCGTAACTTCCTATATTCCCCCAAAAGAGGCGGGTCAGATGGCCTGGAATGGATTAACAGAAAAACCAATTCTACAGGTGAGTATCACAGAATTGTTTTTTTTCTTCCAATCCATTCCAGGCCGTCCTTATTCAATACGATTGGGACATCCAAAAGCAGTGCCAAATATGGGTGGAATCCCTAACGCGGAACAGCAGGTAGTTCCTTTCACTACCGCCTAAAGAACTTTTCGACCAAATACAGCGTCAGCTGAGGCCCTAACACTTACCTTGTAAAATTTGGTAAATGTATGAACCGAAGACCAGGTGGCAGCTTTACAAACCTGTTCCACCGAGGCCTGATGCTGAAAAGCCCAGGAAGCACCAATGGCCCTAGTGGAAAGAGCTGTGACCCAAAACAAGGGGCTCCTTCCCCTTGGCAGAATAGACTCTTACCACTGTCTGTCTAATCCATCAACTAATGGCAGACTTAGATGGTGGAAGACCTTTCCATGGACCCTCAGGTATGACATAAGAAGTCCAAACTATGGAAAGATTATGTAGTAGTGAGATAATACCTTAGTGCCCTCACTACATCCAACAGTGAAGAACACCCCTTCCTTATTAGACACTGGAGCAGGACATAAGGAAGGCAAAAACCATCTCTTCATTAAATGAAAAGATACCTTTAGGAAGAAAATCCTAAAACACTCAAATAACAAGGCTTACTGATAAGCTGCTAATTCAGGAAACCGCCTGCTAAGCTTATTGCCACTAAGGGATAACCATAAGCGTCCTTAGACTTATGACGCATCTACCATGGTTCAAAAAGGAGGAACCTGAAAAACAAGTTCAGGTCCAAAAGCCGGCAGACGTGGATTATGAGGAGGCTGCACCTGAGCGACTCCTTGTAAAAGTTCTGATAAAAACATTCTCAGCTATGGGTTTCTGAAAGAAGATAGATAGCAGATATTTGTCCTCAATTGAAGACCTTCATCAAGACCTCTGCAAAAAAACGATATATTCTGTAAAACATAACCCCTGGATTCACCGATAATTACTTGCAACACTCAATAATAGATCAGATTTCTTCCTGGCCTGAATCATAGTCTGGATAACTCTGGCAGAAAAACCCCTTTCTGCCAAGATAAAGGATTCAATAGCCAGGCAGTCCAAGCCAGAACTGTGAATTGGGATGCCTTAGAGGCCCTTGTGTGAGAAGATCTGGATCGTCGCCTCCAAAAGTTGCCCTCTGACATCCTTACTATGTCTGAGAACCAGCTTCTTCTTGGCCACAGAGGAGTCACCAGAATGATTGGGACTTCCTTGTGAGCTAAACCTTTTTTAGTACACGACCCAGGAGTGAAATCAGAGGGAAATGCTTGAATGCTGACCACTAAGGAGTCAGGGCATCTGTTGCTATTGTTAGATGATCCCTGGACCGGAACAAACTTTGGATCTTCCGACTGTGCCCTGATGCAAGAACTACGTCTGGGATCCCCCAGCACATGCATAGGGATTAAAAAATCCTCTGGCTAAGAGACCATTCCCTCTGATGCAGGACCGTTCTGCTGAGATGAACGGCCTGCAAGTTGTCCACTCCTAGTATGTGTACCACCAAAATACATGGAACCAGTTTCTCGCCCCAAAGTAAAAACCCAGCTCACTCCATCAGGACTCCTGCTTCTGGTGCCCTCATGGAGGCTGATATATACCACCGCCGTCCGATGTCTGTTTGGACATACCATCTGAAAGGGCATCCCTTCCAGATTCAATGTCTGAAATACAATAGAATCACTTTGTTCCAGGATATTTATGGAGAGTCTGCTCTCCTTCAGACTCCATTGTCACTGAATCATTTGTGACTCCACGACACTCCCCCAACCATATAGACTGGCATCCGTGGTGATGATCTTCCACTGTACTGGAAGAAATAATTTGCCAATCTGAAGAGGCTGAGGACCAGGCTAGAGACCGCTAGAGACCGCCTTGCTGACTGTGTCATGTAAAAAGAGTGATCCAGAGTGTGTGGTTCCCGATCCCAGATTGTGAGCAATTCCATCTGCAGGGGTCTTGTGTGAAACCGTGCAAAAGATACTGACTCAAAGCAAGATACCATCGGGCCCAACAGACATATTCCTTGATGAATCATCGAGTGAGGAGAAGACAAGAGACCCTGTACCCTGGCCTGAAGTAAGTCACTTCTGTGTTGGAAAAACACTTTTGCCTGAGACGTGTCTAATGACAGTCCCAGAAAAGAATAACTCTTCAAGCTATGAAATGATGTCTGACTTAAACCGGACCTTCAGCGTGATTTAATGAAAAGCCCAAACTCTTAAAAAACGGTTCCCCAGCATCTAAAATTAATATATTTTAAGTTTTTAGTCCGTAACTTAATATTCTTTCCCCCACTGGGCTGTAACTCTGTTCAGGAATTTAGGATATGGGCGCCGCCATCTTGACTCAGAAGCATCACACTTACTGAGGAGAGGAGAGTGGGATAAGGTACAGGGGTGGGGTTATAGCTGTGCTTTGCTCAGACAGAGCTGAGCTGGAGTCAGGTAAAGGTCAGCAGTCCCAGAATGCAGAGCAGCACAGTCAGGAGGCACTTCCTGTTTGCAGGCTAACTGATAAGATGGCGGCGTCCATAAGCCGCCATCTTGGATGTTTAACATGCAGTAGATGCAGGTAGGATGATATTTAATGTGGACAATCTGTATGTACAGGGTGTGGGAAACATATAAGATAGACTCTTATTCAGAGTGAAGGTCCGCTTTAAAGTGGACCAAGACCCAGGATTT
This sequence comes from Gastrophryne carolinensis, assembly GCA_027917425.1. Classification (NCBI taxonomy): domain Eukaryota; kingdom Metazoa; phylum Chordata; class Amphibia; order Anura; family Microhylidae; genus Gastrophryne; species Gastrophryne carolinensis. The sequence goes on along the minus strand of CM051239.1, from coordinate 82,985,081 downwards.
TGACTATCCTGGGTTTTGGTCCACTTCGCCCCCCCCCCCGATCGCCCGGAAAACTCACCTCACCACGCTCCCACGTGACCGCTGGAGCCAATCACCGGGGACGGACAACGAGTGGCAGCGACGGACAAGCAGAGCGCGTCCGCCGCCGCCTCCCGCGCGTCCCCCTTACAGGGAGCGCGCCTGCGCCGGCCATTCACAAACGGCCGCCAAGGGAGCGCGCCCTGCTAGAGGGACGCGCGGGAGGCAGCGGCGGACGCGCATGCGCCGCTGGAACGGGGAAAAGGTAGGCTTCTGTGGGCTTCCTGGGGGGTTTCACCCCGCAGGACATCCCGATTTCGGATGCCCCGCGGGGAGGGATCTGATCTATAAGATTCCCGGGCCGATCCCCCCTGGGTGTTGGTCCACTTTAAGAACTCGACTGGATAGTCACTATATCCTTCTGGGTCCCCTGACATGATGGGGCCTATATCAACCGATAGTCTCAGTAAGAGATTATATGTATCCCTGACTTCTTAGAGAATTACATGAGACCTGCCAACACCTTGGTAAACACCCTGGTGCTGATGATAGACCGAAGGGTAACGCCACAAACTGAAGATGTAAGCCACCTACAGCAATGTAGATATGCATCCTTATATATACACTGTGGTTATCAAAACTCCAATCTCTAAAAAGGTGAGATACGCCAGATCTCAAAGCTTCCTGCAAATATGAGCCAAATGCAGCAGTTCCCCCCCCCCCCCACCTCAAGGGCGAGGGCATCCCTTCATGCCTGAGCCGGCTTCGAAGGGGATCTGGCTTTGTTCTGCCAGACACCTGTTGCCTTAATTTGGAACTTTGGGATAGAAGAGAATTTTTTTTTTTTCTTTTCTTTTGGGATTAACCCTTTAAGTGCCAGCCTACCTGGAGTTTTTGTCACACTCTGTTGCCAGACCATTTTGCACTATTTTGCACTCCCCATGTTCAAATGTGATTTTTGAAGGGATTTCCAGGGATTTCCCAGGAAAATGATATATTGTTTTTTTCAGCAGAGTCTGAGCTTTAACATGAAATGTCTTGTTTGTCATTTTTTAGGTGTATTCTCAATATTTTTTGGCGAAATATGTGCAAAAAAATTAAAAAAATCAATTTTTTACAATTTGTAGTGTTTTTTTGTAATAAAAAATGTAAGTTTGTCAATAAAATCTTATTGCATGTGAAACCCCAATTTCTCACAGTTACAGCGGTACCACATATGTATAGGTAGACACCTTTTCCTGCCCAGGAGACTCCCCCAAACTGAAACAGAGCTTTAGGGGATTTTCAGAAAAAATACAACTGTGATATGCGCTATGCGCACCTTGCAGTTTTTCCAGAAAAACAACCCTTTACATTTGAAATACCCCCCACAAACTATATATTCTCTGGAAGTACACACCTCAGGCTTTCTAGGCGTACCAGGCTTGTTGATGTGGCCGCAGTTTTCTAGAAGTAATCCCTCAATGTATTCTTTGGTTGCAAAGAGTTTCCCTAAAAAAAGGATAAAAAAGCAGAATCAAAGCCACATTTTCCTAAAAAACTATATACAAACAAGAAAAAACAAGTATAATCTGAAAAGGCAACATCCCCCGAACAGAACGATACCCAACATGCATAGGTTCTGTCAAGGGAAGAGTTGCCAAACACCCCAAAGTAAAGCGTGCGCATAACGGTAATTTTTCTTGAAAATTTCAGCTCTGCAGACAAAGTGCGCACCTTGCGATTTTTCAACCAAAACAACCCTTTACATTTGGAATATCCCCCATAAACCATATATTCCCTGAAAGTACACATGTTAAGCTTTCTAAGCGTACCCAGCTTGTTGTAGTGGGCTCATCTTTCTGGAATTAATCCCTCAAAAAACTCTTTGGTTGCGCAGAGTTTCCCTAAAAAATTTATAAAAAAGCAGAATAAAAAACACCTTTTCCTAAAATATAAATATGCAAACAAGAAAAAACAAGCTAAGTCTGAAAGCGCAAGGTCCCCCGAACAGAACAATACCCAACATGCAGAGGTACTATTAACCCTTTTAATTGCCAGCTTACTTGAGATTTTGTCACCCTCTGTTGACAGGTCATTTTTCCCCATTTTGCGCCATGTTTTGCGTCATTTTTGCTGGAATTTTCAGGAAAATTATATATATATTTTTTGCAGCAGAGTTTAGGCTTTAACATGAAATGTCTTGTTTGTAAATTTTATTTATTATTAATTTTATTTATTATTAAGTAAAAAAAAATAAATAAATAAAAATATTTTTTAGAAAATTGCCTCCTTTATTTTAAATAAAAAATGTATTTGATTAGGGAAAACCATATTGTATGTGAAAGCCCCATTTCTACCGATTAGAACGGTACCACATATTTATCGTTAGCCCCCTGTTCCTGCCCAGGAGACCCCTCTAACTGAAACAAGTAATTTTTAACATTTACAAATAAAATACAACTACCATCCACACTACAAAGGGTTAAAACGAGACATAGTGTCCCCCCTCCCGGGAGGGGGGGGGTGGCATTTTTTGGGGGGATTTCTAAGGGTTAAAAATCCTTAAAAAAAAAAAAATGACATGGGCCCCCCCCTTACCCAAAGTAACCAGCCCGGGACCAGCTATGTAGGGTTTGTAGGAACGGGGCGCAGGGGCCAGCTTTTGTGGCCCCTGGCCCTGCAGGCTACAAGCCCACATAGCCAGTGGGCCCGGGCTCTTCTGCCCCCCCCTGGGCTTTGGGGAGGCAGGTAATGGGGGTGCCGGGGGTTAATGGCAAGTCACCGGCTAGCGCAGGTGACTTGCCACCTCCCCCAGCCTTGTGAACTGGTATAGGGGTCATGGACCCCTTACCAGTTCACAAGGGGTTAAATGTAAAAAAAAACACAGACACACAAAGAGAAAAAATATTTTATTTTTTTTTTTTTTTAATACTTACCTCCCATCCATAGTGGAGCACTCTTTCAGCCTTTTATAGCTGCTGGATGACAGAAAACAAAAGGGTTAATTAAAAAAAAGACATAGGGTTCCCGCTCCTAGGGGGGGGACCCCATTTTTTTGGAATTTTAAGGGTTAAAAACCCTTAAAAATCCCCCCAAAAAATGACGTAGGGTCCCCCCTACCCAGCATTACCGACCCGGGCCAGCTATGGGGGCTTGTAGAACAGGGCGCAGGGGCCAGCGTTGGTGGCCCCTGGCCCTGCAGGCTACTAGCCCACATAGCCACTAAGTGGCCCGGGCCCTTCTGCCCCCCCCTGGCCGTTGGGGAGGCAGGTAATGGGGGGCTGGGGGTTATGGCAAGTCACCCGCTTGCCGCAGGTGACCTGCCATACCCAGAGCCTTGTGAACTGGTATAAGGGGTCTCATGGACCCCTTACCAGTTCACAAAGGGTTAAATAAAAAAAACACCACACAAAAGTATTTTATTTAAAAAAAAATAAAAAATTTTTTTTACTGTACTTACCTCCGATTGTAAGCTCCTTTGTCCCGCGCCGCTCTGCTGACAGATGCCGGTGATCGGCATCCAGAGAAGGGGGAGGCAAGAGATCAGAGGATCTCCTGCCACCTCCTTCCCCGTTGCCGATCACCGGCATCTGACAGCTGAAAGAGCTGACGCCGGTGATCGGGGCCGGGATGACGTCATAGCCCCGCCCCCAAGGGGCAAGATGGCGGCCGCCATCGAGGAGGAGAGAGGAGAGAGCCTCCCGGGCTCTCTCCTGAAGATCGGTAAGTCCTGGGGGGCGATCGGAGGCCCCCCAGGTGAAGAGGAGGGACAGCGGGAGCCAGCGCACACACAGGTAAGTGAATGTCATTATTTTTTTTTTTTTTTTTTTTTTACAGTTAGCAGCTGCTGCTGCAGAAGCGGGGGGGGGGGGGCGACCTATTCCGGGGGCTCTCCTGGAGCCATCCGACCCCCCACGGGGATCGGATGGCACCAAATTAAAGAGGAGACCCGGCCGGATCCAACGAGGGGTCAGGTGAGTAATTTTTTTTTTTTTTTGCCCACTAGCAGGGGTAAATGCCAGGCACGTAAATTTTACGTGGCTGGCACTTAAGTGACGGAGAGGCAACCACGTAAATTTTACGTGGCTGGCATTTAAAGGGTTAAGACAAAGAGGCCGAACCTTGAGCCGAAACCCAGGAGTATTAGAGGCCCTGCGGAAGCAGTATTAGACTTCGGCTTTTGTAGCAGATTAGATCATTTACCACTAGCAGCTTTACCATGTCAACCAAGCCTTCCCAACAGACGCTCCCTTAAAAAGGAGTCCTGTCATATTCCTTTTAGAGGCTATGTCAGCTGGCCATTGCTTAAGCCGTAAAGCACGCCTTAAGGCGACCACCAGAGCTAGGCCTCTGGCACTTAACCACATCAAATCCTCCATAGCCAGGAACACTACCTGTTGGAGTCAAACTGATCTTGAACAACTGGGGGCATGGCTTCCATGAATGACCCAAGAGTCATAGAGACCAGATGCTCCCAAAATTCTATGAATGTAACACCGGCCGACCCCATAAAAGATAAGCATGACATGTCACCTGATCCATGCATTTATCCGCTGGATACTTTGGAGAAGCCCTATCGGAGGATGGCAAAACAAAAATCTTAAGAGACCTGGCACCAGAGCGTCCACCACAGGAGGGTAAGACCATAATTCAGTCTGATCTGGAGGAAAGAGACACATAGTATCTAGTACTTTAGGCATGGCCGGAAGACAACCTGACTTCTGCCATTCCCTATTGATCAGATTATAATAATGCATATGCTCCGCAAAATCCTCCAGAAACGGAGGAAATCAACCATCCATCCAACTTCTCCTTAACCGGACACCCCATGTGTAGAGGACTCTCCAACAGATAACTTCCTAGGGGAGTATGGCAGGCAATATCCTCTTCCACTCAGAGGAAAAAATCTTTTCTTTTTAAAATATTTTTAGTAATCGGTACGATTCACATCACGGTCCGCATGAAAACTGCCAAGGGGTTTCTCAGAAAGCATCGGCGATAGGGGTCAGAGCCCCTTCAGGGAGGAGACAACTGTCTCCCTATCCACTACAACCGTGGCATAATCCCTGCGCACCGTGATATCCTCATTCAGTGCCACTGCATGCAACTGGATATGGGGTAAATCTGATAAAGACCAGATGACTACCCCCGATGCCTCCGCCATGGTGAATTTAATACTAGTCTATGACCCTGGGGATCTGAGACCAAGTATATATAGGTTCTCAACAGTCACAAAACTACTGCGAGTCCTTGAGGGTAGACCACCATATAATTATATAATACAATATAAATTACATATTACCTTGCCCTTTCCCAATCAATAATAAATAAAAAAAATAACCTACTAAAAGGTTTAAGTCCACTTGAGGGTGGCTGTGCAGCGGCTCAGAGCAGCCCTTTTGCTGGCCAACTACCCCAGAAATTATGTGCAGCCAAAGAGGAATTGCAATCTCTGGCGATGCTAGGCACCTTGCACCTTGTTTAAGCTTGGTCGGCGAGAAAAACGGGCCCCGTCGCGGAGGAGAATCGGCCACTTCAGCGGAGCTGGTGACTTCACTAAGCCGAATATCTTCCAGCGTCCCCAGTTAGAGAACACGCAGTACCGCTGAAAAGAACCGGAGATCTCAGCGGAGCTAGCTGCTACGCTAAGCCGAAAATCTTTCCACAGAGGCGGACAGAGAGCGCTCTGCGCCCGGTACTCGGAACTTCGCCAAGCCGAAAATCTTTCCACAGAGGCAGACGGAGGAAGCGCTCTGCGCCCGGTACTCGGAACTTCGCCAAGCTGAAAATCTTTCCATGGCGACGGACTATTTCCTCGTCTCAGCTTTAGCTCCGCCCCCTAAAAATTTTTCAATCAGAGAACAAAGAAACACACGGGAAAGAGCAATAAAAAACGAGAGAGAAAATCATTCCTTTGGTCACCCCCAATCAGGCTCACCAGACAAAAACCTGTGGCTGCTTATACTTTTCAATGAAAGCCTTCAGCCAGAGTGCAAAAGCACTACAAAGCCCAAACTGGACCTTGCGCTTACCTTACCATCCTGATCCGGATACAGTTTTACTGAACTTCGCCAAGCCGAAAACTGAGGAGGCATAATGGGTCAATCCAGATCGGAGCAGCATAAGGGACCTAGGAAGACACGGGGTCAAAGGTATAATCTGAGAAACAAAAAAAGTAAATGGAAGAGGAGTCTAGAGAGCCATGCAGTCATCCCAACTGCAAGAATGAAAACTGGTATCTAGGAAGTCAGCCGAAAGGATATTGGCCGGGAGGTGGAGCCACGCTTTTGTCTTTCAGTCACGCCCCTTCGGGCAGGAGTTACCCAATCGTATTGAATAAGGATGGCCTGGAATGGATTGGAAGAAAAATCGGGATGCCCCACTGTGTGAAACCGCCCAGGTCCGCCCCATTTACTTACCTTGTTTCCTGGTCCAACGGCACATGCAGCCGCATCCCGCTATCCCTTTAATAAGGGATGGCAAGCCACAATGGTGCTGCTTCTACCACAGCAGAGAACGCTCAAGAATCAAATCTGCGCCATGGTATGCCCTCCCTAGCGCATGTCCAGAAAAGAAGCGAAGCAATAACTTTGCTTGGAATACATTAACTATTTACATATAATTTGAAGATTTTGAGATTCGGTGAAATTACTTATTTTACACAGTCCCCAGGGTGAATAAGGTAGCTGAATGTTAGTGTGTGCCTGCACAGAGCCTTTGTATATGATGAAATGGCATGTTCCCAGATGCAATTCAGTAAAAAAATTAACTATTCCCTTTTTGTATTTTTTTTTTCAGTGACCAGTATTTTGCCTTTCAACATGGATGGGGAATCTGCATGCAGCAAAGGTAAAACCATGGAATTCAATGCTTGAAACTGAATTCTTACCACATTGCATTTTTATTTAATAATATTTTATATATATATATTTTCCTAGCAGCAGAGGAGGTGTATGTCTCATATGTGGAAGATGCTGTGACATTTTGGGGACAGGTACTATCTTAATGTTTGCTCTGCACTTTAGGGGGGCTTAACTAAATGGGTTAGGGGCACTGGCGCAAACACTGGGTCCACTGTATGATTCCTATCATAACCATTATCTTTTCATTTTAATTCGGATAGAACTAGACTGAAACAGCAAGAGACATTGTGCCTTTGATGCCATGAGAGCACAAATTTAATAAATAAGGTGGGGGAGCCAAAAATACAGATACATATCCTTTGGGCAAATTGTGTTTGCAACCCCTGCACCCCCTACAGTTACGTCCCTGAATAAACCGATCAATTTCATTTTTGGAAATGTTTTTATACTTAAAATGATTTAGAAAACTATTGCTCTCAGATGTATACAATCAAAAAGTGTGTGAAGAGTAACTTTCAATTATGTGAGCTCTGTTGTGAATAGTCACAATATTAAAATTTGTATAAACTTGCTGGTTGCCAAGAGGTTGCCTATATACCTGGCATGAAAAAATTGCTATTGCATTTAATTTTTTTTACCTTGGGGTCGATTCAGCACCACGTGTAAACAAGCACTTTTTATTCCAACCTGGTGCTGAATTGACTTCCTAGGAATGATCTATTCTTAGTATACAGTACGTCCTGCTCCAGATATAGTACTTACACTTGGGTTATCCTCCGCCAGATGGCGCTGCTCTGCAGAGACATGTAAAACAGGCTCCTCCCGGCCCCTCAAATACCCGGGACCTCCCACAAATCCCCAGATTTCTCTGCAGTGCTTACTGCGAAGACATGAAGTATCACTCTCTCGCAGGTGAGCGGGGCTTTTAAGCCTGCGGCCCTGTTGGACTATTCCCACCCATTCCTCGTGTGATGTGCCTCCCAGCCTGGGCTGCGCTGGTCGGGTGAAGGTAGGCAGCACCATGCTTGCTTATGGAGCGCTGCTCCACCGCAGTCCCCCACCAAAGGGTAGGTGGTGTAGGCTGATGGTGAGCCTTTATGGATGCCCCTTCCGCATTATTGCTCCATGCCCCGTGTAGCGGTGGGTCCTGTACAGAGGGCCGCCATCCTCCCTCATTCTCCCTGTAGCCTTCGTGAGGGAAAGAAGGGGGGGGGTGTGGGTGAGCGTGTAGCGTGATTCGTGCATACACGTTTGTCATGTCTTTTGAGTAGTATATGTGGTGTTGACTTGTATTTTTTACTATTGCAAATGCCGCCGCGCGCGTCTTTTCCTTCATTTGGATGTTCCGCGCCGGGCGGCGGCATTACCTCAGACGCTTCTGCGTTATCATTGGCTGCTTGTCTGTGGGCTTCGCGCGCCTCAAGGGGGGGCCGGGGCCTGGCTTGGCGCGCCCTGCGTCACGGCCCGCTCTGGCCCGCCCTTCGAGGTATTCTTGGCGCCATTTTGTCAGCGCGCGCGCTCGCTTGTGGCGGTTATTGAAAAAATATCTGCCCCTATTTCCGGCAGACACCTAAGAGCGACTCTCACTGAGTCCTCTACCTGGGATTACCTTATTTGTCTGTAGACCAGAGTTACCTTCACACTTCGGAATTCCGGAGCCCACACCAAGCGCAAGAAAGACACATAACAGCTATTCTCGGTGTGAACTGTTTATTACATCACGATTTTCAGTATATAAAGCATGATAAGGCCTAGGTGGGGAAAAGCTCCTAATAAGGTTCTAAAGTGGACATTTGCCTTTTAATTGGAGTAGCTGTATCAACACCTTACTGTCCGGGGTGTGTGCTGGGGGTGGCTGTACATCACCCCATTGTGTGTCATGGGATTTTCCAGACATTCACCTACCCATGAACGTTTTCACAGAAACAGGTTGTTATGTTCTTCTTTCGGCACATTCCATTCCCAGAGATAACGGTTACTCCGTTATTCTCACCCTTGAATCTTAAAGCAATCCCGTTAAGCATAAGCTAAGCATAAGCCATGCAGTAGCTATTTTGTTACTTTGTACCTACACCCTCTCAGGGAAAGGGATGCCCCTTCTTTCAGTTATACTTACCGCAGTCCTTAAGTGCCCTTGTGGGCGTTTTTTTGCTCATTGTAGTGTGTTTTGGTTCTGACACCCCTTCTTCCCACTGTGTCTTTCAGACGGGGGAAGCCATTGACTTCTCCCGGCCCGGTGTAATTGATAGTTGGGGCCTTGTATAAATTACTCCCAGTTCCCTAGCGGGTCATTGGGGCATCCAGGGTTGCTTACAGCGTAAATCCCTACTGGCATATCATGCCTAATAATCACCATATGGAGGCATCGCAGGAACCGGGGTCCCTTTGGGACAAGCCCGGCTGTGTGTAGCGTGTGGGCAGCCTCGTGCTGACGCTGACAAGGCACGGGTCTGTGTACCCTGTGCTGAGCAGGTGCTTGCATTGCAATCTGGCCTGCCAATGGCTGCGCCTTGTTTCACTTCACCTACTCCCCCAAGCTTAAATCTCACTCCCGTTGAGTTGCATACTAGTGGGCATTCTCAGCCTGATGTGTCTTCTAGACTGGCTACTGTTGAACAGATTATTGCGAGGTCTTTAGAGCGTAAGGGCCCTGGTAAGAAGCGGCACTTGACGCCCAATGTTACTGTTTTCCCTATATGAACTGAGGAGTTTATTAATCTGTGTGGCTATACCCCGTCTGATGAAGGGGAGCTCCTTTCTGATTCAGGCTCATCTGATGAGAGACCAAGGGGTCATGACGATTCTGGCTCTGACCCCTGGGCCCCAGATGACACTGACAGATTATTGACCCAGACCTTGAGGTTCTGTCTATCTCTCTCCCTGTTGAGGCTCCCAGGCAACAAAGGGGACCTTTTCCATACAGCAAAATCACGTTTGGAATTTCCAGAGCAGGCACATTTCCATAACCTTGTGCTCAAGTAATGGGAGCGCCCCAGTAAACTTCCCGGGGCTCCAAAGATTTGGGATAAGAAGTATCCCTTTCCTGCTGAGGTGGTAAAAGGTTGGTCATCCCCCCCCTCGAGGTGGATGCCCCGATCCTAGGGCTATCTACCTCTGTCATGCATTCCCCTGATTCTACTACCCTGCGGGATGCTGAGGACCGGCGCATTGACCAGCTGGCCTCCCACGCCTTTACATGTGCGGGGATGGCGCTGTGCCCGGTCTGTGCCTCTGCTATTACTGCTGTGGCCACTAGAACCCAGCCTGTAAGCATTAGAACTGACTTTCCTGTTTATCTTGTTGTGCATATTATGCTCTGATACTTTGTTGCTTTATGTCTGAAGGACAGCACTAATAGGGCTATCTTTACCTCTATGATTGTCTGCTGTTATATTCAGTTCTGTTATCTGTTACTTGCCCTATGTGTATGATGCCTTCTTCATGCTGCAGATATACTTGGTTGTCATAGAGCCTATATGTCTCATTGTATATAGCTTACACGTTTGTATTTCACGTTTCATAAGCATTAAAATCATGAGCTATCATGCATAACCTGGTTTATGGTGTTCATTACCTCACTGCCTTTATTTTTATCTCATGTACCAGTGTCCAATAAGCAGAGGACACCATTGAGGTGGTTGAACCCAGATTTCTATTGTCCGTGTTCTCTCTCTCATCTTTTTGAAGCTACTCATTATAGTGTGCTACAACCGAACCTAATTAGCCACTAGAACCCTTATCAGAAATATGCTTGATAGTGCCCCTGATGATTTGCCTTGTGAGGTATTTATTGCACTCTCTAGTTGATGTTTTTGTAAATTTTGTCCTGTCAGCATTGGATGACACCATCAGAATGTGTGCCAGAAATTCTGCCATCGTGGTGGCTATGCGCCGCTCGGTTTGGCTGCGCTAGTGGGCCGCTGACAATGCTGCCAAGAAAGCCCTCACTGGTTTTCCCTTTAAAGGACTGCGTCTGTTTTGGAGACCGCCTGGACCTTTCTTGCTAAGGGAGGCAGGTTACCCCAGCGCAGGCGGCAACCTCGGCCCTTTAGGGGTCAGGGTTCCTTCTCCTCCCCTTACCGTGATGCAAGACAGGGAAGGGGGGGTATCCTTCCCTGGGGCCCGGGGAGATTTCTGGGGTAGAGGCAGAGGATGTGGACGTCCTGGCTCCTCCTGGGACCCCAAGAGCTAAATCCTCTCCCAAGCCCCCTCAGGCATTTTGGGGCGCCCTCACCCATCCGGGTGGGGGGACGGCTGCCGCACTTCGTTCAGGTCAGCAGGATTCATGTCTCAGACCGGTGAATTCAGGAGGTAGTGTTCTCCGGTTACAAGTTGGAGTTTGCCGCCGATCCCCCTCCAAGATTCATCAGGTCCCGGATTCCTTAGGACCCTGTGTCAGCTCAGGAGCTAGTGCAAGCAGTGCAAGGCCTCCTGGAGCTGGGGGTCATCTGCCAGGTGCCTTTTAAGAGAAAAAGGCAAGGACTTTTATTCCAACCTATTCACAAAAGGATGGTTCTGTCAGGTTCATCCAGGACTTAAATATTCTTAATAAGTTTTTGTCAAGGGCAGGCGCTTTCGCATGGAGACTCTGCGCTCGGCCATCTGTTCCCTGCTCCAAGGGGATTTCATGACTTCTGTGGACATCAAAGATGCTTACCTTCATATTCCTGTGTTACCAGGTCATCAAAAGTCCCTCAGGTTCACTCTGATTGATCAACATTACCAATTTTTGGCCTTGCCCTTCGGCCTCACTTCAACTCCCAGGGTGTTCACCAAGGTGCTGGCTGGCGTGATGTCTCTACTCAGATGTCAGGGTGTCAGCGTGCTTCCCTATCTGGACGACATCCTCTTCACTTCCCAGTCTCTACATCGGGCAGAGTTGGATACTCAGCTGGTGGTGCCCATTCTGGAGTCATTTGGATGGGTGATCAACCACCCCAAGTCCTCATTGTCCCTTTCCTTGGTAACTTCATTCCTAGGAATGAATCTGGAAACAGTTCAGGCAAGGATCTTCCTTCCTCAGCTAGAAGGTGGACAATCTGATTGCACAGGCTCAGTCCCTCCTTGCTTCTCCCTATCCCTCCATCAGGCAGGGGATGCAGCTGGTGGGCCTGATGGTGGCGTGCTTCGAAGCGCTCCCTTATGCTCATTTCCACTTGAGGCCTCTGCAACTTCACCTATTGTCTGTATGGGACAAGGACCCAGCGTCCCTGGACAGGGTCTGTGTGCTCCCCCCCTGGTCAGGAGGTCCCTCTTGTGGTGGATGGACTCAAGGAACCTGTTGGGGGGGCAGATCCCTTCTTGCCCCTTCCTGGGAGACGGTCACCACGGATGCCAGTCTATCAGGTTGGGGGGGGTGTTCTGGAAGTCCCTGCAGTTCCAGGGGTGGTGGGGCCCTCAGGAGGCCCACACATCTATAAATGTCTTGGAGCTGCGAGCGATCAGGTTAGTCCTGGCTCGCTTGACTACTCCTCTTCAGGGCCTGCCTGTTCATTGGCGCTCGGACAACCAGACGGCAGTTGCCTACATCAATCATCAGGGAGGGACCCGGAGCAAGAGGGCCCTCCAGGAAGTGTCTCTGATTCTGACCTGGGTGGAGGCCAATGTTCCCTGCGTATCAGCGGTGTACATTCCGGGGATGGAAAGTCTGCTGGCAGACCCTCTGAGCAGGGGGACCTCTCGCCAGAGAGAATGGTCCCTCTGCTACAGGGTGTTCCAATCTCTGACACCGTTGGGCCCAACCAGATGTGGATCTGTTGGCGTCCGGTCACAATCACAAGCTCCCGGCCTTTGTCTCCCTGTCCCAGGATCCTCTGGCCTTGACCACGGATGCTTTAGCACTGTCATGGCAGGTGTTTTTGCTCCTGTATGCCCTTCCTCCATTCCCCCTGTTGTGCAGGGTTCTGCGCAAGATTGCTCTGGAAGGGGTGCCAGCAATTCTGGTGGCGGCCAAGAAGGGTGTGTTCACAGACGTGGTGCAGATGGCAGTAGCCCAGCACGTTCTGCCAGGGGTGCCAGATCTGCTCACTCAGGGCCCCTTACGCCATCCCAATTTATAAATTCTGGCTTGTCGGCCTAGCTGCTGAAACCTCCATCTTGATGGACAAAGGCTTGTCCGCCTCGGTGGTTGATACCATGGTGAAGGCTAGGAAGAAAACTTCTTCCATCTATTACAGGGTACGGCGTACCTACTTTGACTGGTGTGAATCTAGGTCTCTTCCCTGTCGGGCGTTTTCAGTCCCCAGGGTTCTGGAGTTCTTACAGCATGGGTTGGAGTTGGGACTCCAACTCAGTGCTCTGAAGGGTAAGGTTTCTGCCCTGTCTGTTTTCTTTCAGAAGTCTTTTGCTCAGCATTTTTTGGATTAAGACCTTTCTTCCAGGGGGTCACTCATGTGCGTTCCCCACGTAAACCTGTGGTCCCTGTTTGGGATTGAACTTGGTTGTTCTGCCTTGTAGGGTGCTCCCTTTGAACGAATGCAGGATGCTGCTCTGGCTGTTCTTACCATCAAGGCTGTCTCTCGGGTAGCCATTACTTCGGTCAGGCGTGTGTCTGGTTCTGCTTTAAGCCAGGTTTTCTACCTGAGGTAGTGTCTGCCTTTCATTGAATCAAGATATTGTTCTTCCTTCTCTGTGCCCTAATCCTAGCTACACTAAGGAGAGGGTTTTGCATTCCTTGGATGTGGTCAGGTGTTTGAAGTATTATCTGGTGGTCACTGCGTCCTTCAGGAAAACTGATGCTTTTTTTTGTGGTCCCTTCTGGGCCCAGGCAGGGTTTGGCTACGGCCAAGTCTATTATTAGCAAATGGATCCGTCAGGCCGTGATTCGGGCCTATTTTTGCTAAGGGGAAAGGTCCTCCTTTTCGCCTTACTACTCATTCTATGCTTGCTATTGGTGCCTCTTGGGCCTTCCAGCACCAGGCTTCTGTTGAACAATTTTGCAAGGCCGCTACTTGGTCTTCTGTTTATACCTTTTCAAAGTCTTACAAGGTTGATGTTTGGGTCTCAGCTTATGCTGTTTTTGGCCGAAAGGTTTTGCAGGCGGCAGTGGTTAAACTGTCTGCTGTTACCTTTTTTGTTGGGGATCCCACCCTACTTTATGGACACTGCTATTGGATGTCCCAAGTGTAAGTACTATATCTGGAGCAGGACGTACTGTATACTAAGAATAATAGAATTCTGTGAAATACTCACCTGTAGAATTGATATTATAAGTATACAGTATGTCTTGCTCCACCCCACCCTGGTTTTTGCTTTTTTCTGGATCCCCTGTTTGGTGATTGTTATCATTGTTATAGTTACCAGTTTGGGTGGTTAAATTCTCCCGGCTTCTCGTTCACTGCTTTTCAATGCTGGGGATTTGTGGGAGGTCCCGGGTATTTGAGGGGCCGGGAGGAGCCTGTTTTACATGTCTCTGCAGTGCAGCGCCATCTGGCGGAGGATAAACCAAGTGTAAGTACTATATCTGGAGCAGGACGCACTGTATACTTATAATACCAATTCTACAGGTGAGTATTTCGCAAAATTGTATTATTGCATAGCATAGTTGTATTTTATCTGAAAATCCCCTAAAGCGCTATTTCAGTTTGGGGGAGTCTCCTGGGCAGGAAAGGATGTCTACCTATACATATGTGGTACTGCTGTGACCGGGAGAAATTGGGATTTCACACGCAATAAGATTTTATTGACAAACATTTTTTATTACAAAAAATTGTAAAAAATAGTTTTTTTTTTGCACATATTTCACCCAAAAATATTAATACACCTAAAAAATTGCAAACAAGCCATTTTATGTTAAAGCCCAGACTCTGCTGAAAAAAACAATATATAATTTTCCTGGGAAATCCCTTCAAAAATCACATTTGAACATGGGGGGCGCAAAATAGTGCAAAATAGTCTGGCAACAAAGGGTGACAAAAACTCCAGGTAGGCTGGCACTTAAAGGGTTAAGCAATGGTCCTTTTCTCCAGAGATGGATGATCTGGTTTCTGACCTGTCTAGACAAACATACAGCAGTGAGACATCGGAGATGCTTATCTACACATACCGATATTTTTGGGTCTTCACAGTTTTATGTGTTTTTCAGTAAACAATCACTTCCTGTTTGTGGCCCTGCTCGTAGGCCTTTCTTCAGCTCCATGGGTGTTTGCCATGATCCCAGCTAGTATCTTAGTTATCTTAAGGAGTGTATTAAGGGAGTATTTCATGTGTCTGGACAATCTCCTAATCTGTGCACCTTTATTTTCAGGAACGTTAGGTCTGATGGTCTCCACTTTTTAGGCAGTCCCAGTTGCCCATTTACTTATGAGACCCTGCAGATGGTAATTTATCACAGTGGGACAGGACTGGGGTATCCATGGATCTTCCTTCTCCCTGTCCAACCCAGGTAGAGGAGCCTTGGCATGGTGGCTAGATCTCAATCTCCACCGATGCAAGCCTGAAAGCGGTATGGGAAGGTGTGATGGAATCTGACCGCTCAGGGTCATTAAAACCAGCAGGAATGCAGGTTATGCATCAGTGTTCTGGAACTGAGGGCAATCTTTCTGGCTCTAGCTCATTGGGCCTCCTTCTTGAAGGGCGTTCCCGTCAGGATTTAGACAGACAACACCACGGCTGTGGCTTATATCAGTCATCAAGGAGTCAACCGGAGCAGGTTATCTCTCAAGGAAAGTATCCCAGATATGGCTTCGGGCAGAGAACAATGTCTCCTGCATTTCGGCCGTCTACATACCCGGAAAATGTTCAGGCAGACTTTCTAAGCAGGCAGAAACTGGATCAGGGAGTTGGTCTCTGTCACAAGATTTTCCAGGATCTATGCAACCAGTCTATGCCAGCTATGAGTGTTACATTTGTTCAGGGAGTGCATGACCTTTAGGGTTGGGTGTATCAAGATACGCTGTGAAAGGTTACTTGTTAAAGCGTTAGTGTTCCAATTGATTATTCTTGCCAGTTAAAAAGCTGTGATTAGTTGTGATATTTTTCTATGTCCGGTGCACTTAGACTCCCATTGAGTTTGGCTTTGATCAAGGATGCATGTCTGATTCTGGGGGGTTTGCATCCCCATATAAACGTTTTTGGATCTTTTTTTAAAAATATGGGTGTGAGTGCAATCGGTATGGTTTGCATAAGATATAACATTCTTGGCAGCAAATTAATATTTAGTACTGCTATACTGTCAAACCACTATAAGAGCCGTTTTGCCACTGTTTTGAGATTTTACTCAAATCTGTTAAGAAGGGGGGCAAAATTCAGGGAGAATAGTAGGTCAGAGGGGAGAAGGATCTCAAGGTATTTAAGTTTTAAATTTATCATGCCACTTGGAACTGAAACTCCAGTCTCTTGGCCAGTGCTGTTGGTGGCGTCACAAAATGTGCAAATGATTTTGATCTTAAACTGGACCTTCACTCTAAATAAGAGTCTATCTTGTATGTTTCCCCCACCCTGTACACAGATTACTCACATTAAAAATGATCCTTCCTGCACCTACTGACTTTTCTGAACATCCAAGATGGCGGCCCATGGAGTCTCGGGCTGGAAGTGTCTTCTGACAATGCTGCTCTACCCCCCCCCCCCAGCTATAACCCCCCGTCCACTGCACTGCCCCACCCAAATCTTATCAGTATGTGATACTTCTTCTGATGCAAGATGGTGGCGCCCATATCCTGGAGTCCAGAGTTGCAGAGCAGTGGGGAAAAGAATAATAAGTAAGCGACTTAAAACTTAAAATATATTAATTTTAAATGCTGAGGAATAGTTTAAGGATTTGAGCTTTTCAATAAATTATGCTGAAGGTCTGGTTTGATAAAAGTCCAAAAAACTTAAACTCCTCTAGGAGGATTGAAAATCTTGGGTTAATAACAGATCATCTGCGTACGGAGCAACTTTATAATCCCTACCCTACTACCTATCTAGATGCCATGAATATCCGGCTATTATTTCACGCCTAAAATGAAAGGCTCAAGGGTTTGCATGAATATTAGCGGGGGTAGAGGGCAACTCTGCCTTGTGCCATTATTCATCATAAAAGGGGAGGACATCATTTACTTATGCGCTGCTTCATCTGCAAAAGTCAAAGGGCAGTATCCTATGCCACATGTTATACAGGCCAATTAATTTAAGGACCTATTCCATCCAGAACCACCCCACTCTGTCAAAAGCTTTCTCGGCATCTGTGGATAGGAACAAATAGTTGGTTTCAGCTTTTTGTGGCCAAATATGTAGGTTGATCGCCTTCAGGGTTATCCCTAGCCTCTCTCCCTTGGATAAAACCTACTTGGTCTTAAGCAATGAAATGGGGCAGCATAGACAGGAGTCTATTCTCTAATATTTTTGCATACGATTTGGCATTGGTATTTAGCAGTTCCTTATCTTGGCCTTCCTTATGATTCACCATTATGTGCTTCCAAAGCCGAGTTTACCAGAGTTTACCAGAGGAGACAGTCGTTTCGAAGGCCTTCACAAAGTGGGGGATGAGAACTCTAGCGAACAACTTATAGTACTGTGATGTGAAGCCATCAGGCCCCGGTGCCTTGTGGGATTTCATTTGCTTGAGTGCTGTATGAGCTTCATTAAGACTAATAGGATCTTCTAGACCATCAGCCTCTTCTCTTTTGAGTTGTGGTAGCTTAACCTTGAGGAGA
This sequence comes from Gastrophryne carolinensis, assembly GCA_027917425.1. Classification (NCBI taxonomy): domain Eukaryota; kingdom Metazoa; phylum Chordata; class Amphibia; order Anura; family Microhylidae; genus Gastrophryne; species Gastrophryne carolinensis. The sequence goes on along the minus strand of CM051239.1, from coordinate 82,967,581 downwards.
AAAGCATTTTATTTCCTAGTTCCTCTTCTCTCTGCTGATTTGGCAGGTTATATAGGGAATCGTAATATGTCTTACAGCTATTTTTGTGAGGGTAGAGTGGATTAGCATTACATATGTTTTAGAGCCCTGATCTTATTTCCCTAATCCTAAAATTGCACTTTGCCTAAATGCCAATGCTCTTCGATATCTGTACTCTAATCTGTTAAAGTGGACCTAAACCCAGCGCGATCGGATCACGAATCTACAAGTCCCTGCTCTGGCTTCGGGCGCTTCACTGCCTTTTTTGTGTCGGCGTGCGCTGATGCAAACACTCTTGTGTAAATGCGCTCTGGCCTGAGCGGCGGTGGTGGAGCTGGAAACCAGAGCAGGAAGCTGCATTGTCTGTCTCCGCTCTGGCTTCCAGCTCCACCACCCTTTTAGAAATTAACCCTTTTTTACATTGATTTAATTTGTCCAATTTCTTTTGAGCCTTTGAATTAAAAGGATTGTGCTTTAGTTCCTCACATTTTATGCAATCATTTGGCCCAACCTACTTAATGAAAGCTGAAAGTCTCAACGGCATCTGAATTGTTTTGTTCAAAATGCAGGTACTCCAGCAGGGGCTAGGAGGAATCTATTTCTCTTATAGCCTTAGCAAATCTACTTAGGCCTGATGGGATGCCCTCACCCTTTCACTTAGCGTGACATAGTATTAACATAGGTTTACACAAATGTCATACTCTTCGGTCAGAATGGTATGATTTTTTTGTGTATGTTTTACTATGGGCAAATGATTTTCTCTCCAACAGTCAATAATCCCATGTTTTTCTCGGAAAAGTGTATCCTCATTTTTATAGTTTACTCAAATAGTGCACAGCCTGACTGATGCTGGATTTTAAGATCCTGAGCTGTTTTGTGTTTAGAAGTTAATTATGCAGTCCTTGCACTGCAAGGGGACTTCCTAGTTTATGGACAGGGCTCGCGCATCCTTGCCCCTCATTTTTGGGGCACCAAAGCTACTTGAGGGTTGCTGATTACCACCTGGCATATGCCGCCCATGTGGCAACCCTATCAGGTACACCCATATTAATAGTGTTTGCAGATTTTCCTGGTGTGTTCATCTTTCTGTAGTCCCAGCTGGGGCGAAATTGATACGCTGCTGAGAGAAAGGGGATTTACAGCAGCACATTTACTGCTGCACAATAAAACTTTTTTCTTATTCGAAGTATACAGCACGTTCCTGTTCCAGAAGATATTCCTTACTCTTAGGTTATACATCCAGTAGATGGCACTGGACTGCAGGCACAGAAAAGTGGCTCCTCCCGGCCCCATATATACCAGGGACCTCCCACAAATTCCCCAGTTCTTATCTGCACTCTGGGCTGCGATGACTAGAAGATGGCTCTCTACTCGGCAGGTGAACGGGGCTATTAGCCTGCGGCCCTGTAGGACTATTCCCACCCGTTTCCTTTTACTGCCTCCCAGCTTAGGCTGCACTGGTTCGGGTGAAGGTAGGCAGCACCGCTGTCAGGTGCTAAGGAGCGCTGCTCCAACTGCAGTCCCCCACCAAAGGGTAGGCGGTACAGGCCCATAGTGAGCCTTAAGGGATGCCCCTCCCGCGTCTTATGCCCCTCGCCCCCTGTCCCCGCAGTTGGCTCCCTTTAGGTTGGCCATCGCTTCCCCTTCGCTCTCCCTGGTAGATCTGGGGTGGGGGAGTTGCACTGGTTTCTTTTGCCGCCGCACGCTTGTACTCCGCCCTGCGGTTGGCGGCAACATCGCCTCAGGCACTGCTGCACCATCATTGGCTGGCTTTGTCATGTGGGCGCGTTTTCGCGCTCTTCAGGGGGCGGGCCTTGCGGCATCACTGTCTCCGCGGCCCGCCCCTCGAGGTATATGCGGGCGCCATTTTAGTTCTCTGCTGCATGTGTCTGGCGTCTCCCTATCGTGGTCCGTAAGTGCCCCTGCGGGCTGATTTTTTTTTTTTTTTTTTTTTTTTTTTGTATTTCTCTGTATTGCATATTGCTTATGGGATCTTTTTGCTTATGTCTTGCAGGCGGGTCAAACTTTTGTGGTTTCTCCCGTTCTTATCCCCTCTATTTAGTGTTAACTCCCTATTGGAGGGCTATTTTATTTTATATCTCCCACTTCCCTAGCGGGCTATTGGGGCATCCCGGGTAGCCTTATTGGCGTCAATCCCAATTGACCTATTGTGCCACAATAATCACCATATGGAGGCTTCTCAGGATAATGTGCTTGGGGTTCCTTCGGGACAAGCCCGGCTGTGTGTGGCGTGTGGGGTATCCCCTATAAGTGATGATGTCAGGGTGTGTGTACACTGTGCCCAGCAGACACTTGCACTGCAGTCTGGGTTACCGGTGGCTGGGCCTGTGCCCCCTTGGGCTTTGCCTACCCCCCACACGCTTAAATCTGACTCCCAGTGAGGTGCATACCATTGGGGAGTCTCAACCTGATTTGGCTGCTCGGGTGGCCAGCATTGAGAGACCTATTGCTGGCTCTGGCCCGCGTAAGGCTTCTGCTAAGAAGCGGCATTTATCACCTGGTGTTTCCCTCTTTCCTATGGAGGCAGAGGAATTTTTTGACGTTACCAATAGGTTATACCCCCCTAGAAGAGGGGGAATTAGTTTCTGACTCAGAATCATCTGAGGAACATTCTAGGGTGTATGGCGCCTGACCCATAGGCTTCAGATGATACTGACAGACTTTTAGCTCACATTTTTGATGTACTCTGTATCTCTCCTCCTGCCGTGGCTCCGCGGCAGCAGGGGGAGCTGTTTCATACTGTTAAACCACGCTTGGAGTTTACTGAACAAGCTCATTTTAATAATCTGGTGCTCAAGGAGTGGGAACGGCCTAGCCGGCTCCCCGGGGTGCCAAAGAGTTGGGATAAGTGGTATCCCTTTCTTGCTGAAATGGTCAAACGGTGGTCATGTCCTCCCGAGGTGGATGCACCAGTTCTGGGGTTGTCTAACACATCCGTCATGCATTCCCCTGACTCTCTTACACTGAGGGATGGGAGGACAGGCCCATTGATCAACTGGCTTGCCATGCCTTTGCCTGTGTGGGGACCGCGCTCCGTCCGGTCTGTGCCTCTGCCATTACGGCTGTTGCTATCAAAAGCCTGCTCAGGGGTCTCCTAGATGGGGCCCCTGATGATGCAGATAGTGAAGAGTATAGAGCTTTTCTGCGTTGTGAAGAATTTGTTGCATATGTCCTCTCTGCCTTGGATGATACCATTTAGAATGTGTGGCAGGGCTTATGCCTTGTTGGTGGCGATACGCCGCTCAGTCTGGCTGCGCCAGTGGGCAGCTGACAACGCTGCTAAGGCTCTCACTGGGTTTCCCTTCAAGGGGCTGCGCCTCTTTGGTGAACGTCTGGACTTGTTTGCTAAGGAAGGAAAGTTACCTCAGCGTAGAAGGCAGCCCTGGTCCTTTCGGGGTTCAGGTGCCTTATTCTAAGCATACAGCACGTCCTGCTCCAGATGTAGTAATTACATGTGGGTAATACTCCGCCTGAGGGCGCTGTTCACTGCAGACATGTAGAAAACAAGCTCCTCCCGGCCCTACATATACCGAGGGACCTCCCACAAATCCCCAGATTTCTCTGCAGTGCTGAACTGCGAAGACATGAAGTATCACGCTCTCGCAGGCGAGCGGGGCTTTACAGCCCGCGGCCCTGTGGGACTATTTCCACCCGTCCTCTTTGAGAAGAATATGCCTCCCAGCCTGGGCTGCGTTGGTCGGGTGAAGGTAGGCAGCACTTCGGGTGCTTAACGGAGCCATGCTCCACCGCAATCCCCCACCATAGGGTAGGCGGTTTAGGCCGATGGTGAGCCTCCATTAGATGCCCCTCCCGCATTATTGCCCTTGCCCCTCATAGCGGTAATCCCTGGGTGCAGGTCCGCTTCTCCCTCGCTTCCTCCCGTAGCTCGGGGGGAAAAGAAAGGGGGGGGGGGGGGGTTAAGTGTGGCAGTCCCTGTGTAATGTAACACGTTTAAGGCCGTTGATATTTTATTTGATTTTGGGTGTCGGTGCCGCGCTCCTCGCTCCTTAAACCTTTCTTGCATTAGTGTGCAGCCCGAGCGGCAGCATCATTCTTTGGGGTGAGAGCAATCTCCTTAATTACATTATGTAGGTGTGTACTTCCATTACTGTCATTCAGTGCTGGTTAGAGCTTCGCGCTCTTTGGGGGAGGCGGGGACTCGGCTTGACGTGCCCCGCGTCACAGCCAGATCAGGCCCGCCCCTCGAGGTTCGCTTGGCGCCATTTTGACCGTCTTCGCGCACGTGGTTGCGATATCCGCCTCCTCCCTTGGTCATGTAAGTGCCCTTCGGGGCGGTATTTGTTCCTATGATTTTTTATTTGAGCTGCGCATGGCACTGACAACCCCCTCTTGTCCCGTTATGTCTTTCAGACGCCAGGATTTCGGTGGCTTCTCCCGGCCTGACATATATTATAGTGGGTCCACTTAACAAATACTCCCACATTCCTAGCGGGTCTTGGGGCATCCAGGGTTGCCTATCGCGTAATTCCCTGCAAGCATACTGCTCAGATAATCACCATAAGGAGGCATCTCAGAATTATGTGTCCGGGGTCCCTCGGGGACATGACCGGCTGTGTACAGTGTGTGATCAGCCCCATGCTGATGCTGACAGAGCACGGGTCTGCGGACTGTGTGCTGAACAGGCACTGACCCTGCAATCAGGTTTGCCAGTGGCTGCACCTCCCTTCAATACACCTGTTTCCCCGGACCTAAATCTCACTCGAGCGGGGATGACCAGCAAGTCGTGCCGCGCAGGCTGTCTACGGCTGAGCAGGTGCTGTCTAGTTTGGCGGAGCGCTTGGGCCCTGGAAGGAAGCGGTCCCTGACGCCTCCTGGTTCTCCTGTTCCTAATGATACGGTTGACTCTGCTGCTATGCAGGACCTTGATCCTTCTGAGGAAGGTGAGCTGTTCTCCGATTCGGGCTCCTCCGATGGGATGCCCGGGAGCCATGATGATTCTGGGCCCGGTTCTTGGGGCCTGTGTGAGACAGATGAACTTCTTAAGATCTTTGAGGTCTTGTCTATCTCCCCCCCCCCCCCCCCGGAGGGGCTTCCAAGCCTAAGAAGGAGAGTTTCCACACAGCGCCGCCGCGCTTGGAATTCCTGGAACAGGAGCATTTCCAGAATCTTATATCCCAAGAATGGGAATCGCCTTCTAAACTTAAAGGGGTCCCGGGGGTCTGGGATTGGAAGTACCCTTTCCCTCCTGATGTGGTTAACTTTTCGTCAGCACCTCTTGTGGTGAATGCGCCGATTATAGGGGTTACTAACCCCCCCTTCATGACGGCTCCTTATTACCGTACCCTTCGGGATGCGGAGGACCCGCGCATTGACAGACTGGCTTCCCACACCTTTTCGTGTGCAGGGACAGCTCTGCGCCCGGTCTGTGCCGCGGCTATCACGGCGGTGGCTGCCAGGACTCTCATTAGAAAATTACTTGACCACCGACCTGAGGACCTCCCCTGGGGGGTATTTTTTTTTTTTTTTTCAATCTTTTTATTGTAATTTTGTTTTAACCACTGGATTGTACAATATAATAGTGTTGCTGAAAAAGACTTGAGGTACAAATATAGCTCTTTGAAAATTTCCAATCACACTTATCTTCTTACAGTTATTAACACTCACGTAACTTCAATTATAAACACTATTGGCCCTTATCAAGTGCTGTCATGCAAGGGATCGAATTATCGCTGTCTGTTGCATAATGGTCATGTCGGAGGGTAAGCCCCGTCCCCTCCAGTCCCAGACCTAGCGCATCACCGCCCCCCCCCCCCCCCCCTAGGTTGAGGGGGAGTAGGGGCGAGGGAGAGAAGGAAGGGAAGAGGGAAAAAGAGGGAAGAAAAGAAAGGGGAGAGAGGAGGGATCTAAAGCCGGAGGAGGTTAGAGCCATCCCTCACCGCAGCAGGGCATTCCCTATATCTGGGAACGAGTATTCCACCCACGGGTCCCAAACTTTCATGAATTTTATGTGCGAATTCTTTAAAATGCTGGTCAATTTTTCATTGATAAAGATTCCGTTCAGCCTCTCTTTTACCATCTGAAACGGAACGCTAGCCTTCTTCCAGGAACTGGCAATCGTCAGTTTTGCGGCCAACATGACCTGGGTCAGTAGGGCGTGTTGGGATTTGGTGATGCCATCCGGTTTTACATGCAGCAATGCCACCCAAGGGTGTATAGCAAGCCAAAGACCCTTGACCAGAACCTACTGACCTTCGGACACTCCCACCAGATGTGCATGACCGAGCCTTCTGCGGGACAGCCCCTGAAGCAGGACGCCGGGTATCCAGGGACCGCCTTAGCTATGCGTGATGGTACTGAGTACCATCTTGTGAGCATTTTATACGCTGCCTCTTGCGTGGTTATATTTATGGAACATTTGTTGATCCCATCCCAGATTTCCGTCCAGCCCTTTCTATCCCTTACTAGATTTAAGTCTGTCTCCCATCTAATCATGTACCCGTGCTTCGAATCAGGAGGCAGCGCTGTGAGATGGGCGTAGAGCATGGATACAAGGCCAGGCGTGGGGGTCCCCCTCAGGCAAGCCCTCTCAAATGCAGTAGCATCTGCTCCTAGGGTTTTGTTTTTGAGTAAGGGAGTGAGCCAGTGGCGAATCTGGAGGTACCTGTACTGTTCAGTCGCTGGAGCATTTACCTTCACTGTCAATGCGGGCCAGGAGGTCATTCTCTCCCCATCCACTAGATGGTGAACTCTACTGATGCCTACCCGCTCCCACCACACAAACGCTTCTGGGTTCTCATTTCCCGGAGGGAACCACGAGTTCTTGACCAATCTCATTACCGGGAGGTGCTGTGAGATCAGGCCCCCTGAGTATTTTGTTCCATCCCATACCCGAAGGGAGTGACGCAAAATTGGGCTCTCTATACGGGGTCTAAATTGTGGTGGGATCCATATTAAGCTGTCGACTGGAGTGGGGTCGCATGCAGGGGCCTCCAGAGATACCCAAAGGGGGATTTCCGTCGTAAGGTGCAGGTTATGGAGTTGAGCTATCTGCGCTGCCTGATAGCACCTGTTTATGCATGGGACTCCCAGGCCACCCTCCCTCCGATGTCTAAACATAGTGGTCCTTGCCACCCTCGGCCTAGTGCTTCCCCATATAAATTTCATAATGCTGCTTTGCATACTCTTGATCTGGTGTGAGGGGATATGCACCGGAAGTGCCCTGAAATAATACAGCATTTTGGGTAGCAGTGTCATTTTAACTGAGTTTATCCTCCTGATCCACGAGATTGCATGTCTCCGCCATGAGTCCAAGGATTTCAGGGTCCGAAAAAGGGGGGGGTAATTTGCCCGATATAGCGAATGGTATTGGGGTGTGATGTTGATCCCCAGATACGAGAGTGCCTCTGGAGCCCAGCGAAAGGGTAAATTAGACTGAAGAATTCCCAAGTGTTGGGTGGGGATATTCAGGTTGAGCCCCAGCGACTTCTCCTTATTAGTCTTAAGTCCCGAGATCTTAGAGAAGTCCTCCAAGAGCTTGAGTACATTAGGTAGGGAGGTATATGGTTGCAAAAGGATCAATAGGATGTCGTCAGCAAATAAGCATGCTTTGTGATGGTACCCAGCCAATTCCACCCCCTTGATATCCGAATGGCAATCGCCATCGGTTCCAAGGCCAGTACGAACAACACCGGGGAAAGCGGGCATCCCTGACGCGTGCCCCTGCCAAACGGGAACGATTCTGAGAGATAACCCCCATATTGTACCCTTGCTGAAGGGGAAGAGTATATAGACCGTATCCACCCAAGGAAATTATCTCCAAAACCCCATCTTTGAAGAGCATAAGTCATGTAGTCCCATGATATGGAATCAAAAGCTTTCTGCATATCCAGCGATAGGAGAAAGCTATGAATCCCTCTTCGCTGAACTAGCTTGATCAGGTGAAGTACCCTGCGAATGTTGTCCGATGCCTGTCTACTTGGAACAAACCCAACCAGGTCCCTGCCCACCAAGGTCCCCAAGAACCCATTAATTCTGGTGACCAGGACCTTCCCCAAGATTTTAAGATCAACATTGAGAAGCGAAATGGGCCTGTAGTTCTGTGGGTTCGAGTGGTCCTTATCTGGCTTAGGGATCATGCTTATAAGCGCTGCCAAAGAGGTCTGATTAAGTGCACTGTCCCCCCTAAGGGAATTAAACATTTTAACTAGACGTGGGGCTAATTCGGCCGCATATTTTTTTGTAATATAAGGCAGTGAAGCCATCAGGCCCCGGTGCCCTAGATACCTTGAAGCCTTTGATCGCCTTTAGTACCTCCGGGACAGTGATTTCCAAATCCATGCGATCTTTATAGTCATCAGGCAATCTGGGGAGCGGGATTGAAAGTTTGTGGCGCCTTGTAAAGTTTGCTTAGTAGCCCCCTAAAAATATTGACAATTTTAAGGGGATTGGCTGTGAGTGTCCCTTCAGGGGTCTTAAGTGTGATCGGGAGTTGTTTCGGCCCGGAATATCGCAGCATATTCGCCAGAGGAGCGTCAGATTTGTTGGTCCTGGCGTACATCCTCTGCTTACCCCACCTGAGCTTCTTTTCAGCTATCTCATCCAACGCCAGGTTGAGTTGTATGCTAATCTTGTCTACTTTTTTCTTGATTGCCCTGGTGGGGTTTGCTTTCCAGTCCCTCTGTAGCCGTTCTAGGCTGGCTGTCAGACGGGCTATGTTTTTGGTTCTACGCTTTTTTTATGGACGTGGCTAGAGAGGACAGGCTGCCCCTTATGACCGCCTTGTCAGCGTTTTCTGCAAAATAGTTTTTAATAAATTGCTAAATTTGCTCCTGTGAGTCTTTATGCGCCAACAGCGAGTCATTAATTTTCCACTTAAAGGGCTTGGGCGTTAGGGGGGACGCGGTGAACTGCATTACTACTGGGGCGTGATCAGACCAGGGTGTAACCAGAATCTGGCTCCTGCCAACCATGGGGATCACACTCTGGGGAACCATAATATGATCGATCCTGCAGAACGAATTGTGGGGATTTGAGTAAAAGGTGTAGTCCCGTGTTTTGGGGTTCAGCTCGCGCCAAATATCTACTAAGGACATGTCCCTCAGCAGGGCATTGATGCGGTGTGGGGATTGCTGCGTAGGCGAGGATGTAGAGGAGGGGCTGCTACTCTGGGGGAGCGATCTATCCACTTTGGGGTCCAGTCTCCTGAAGGCACAGGATATCATCTTGCACCTGTTTATAGTAATGGAACGCTTTAGTTCTTTTGTGAGGGCAGTTAAATCCCTGCACATTGTGGGAGAGTAATTTAAAGTTAAGGTTAGCACCTGCATGCGGGTTTTAGGGCTGGCTCATTTCGCTAATTTCAGAAGAGCGAGAGGGGGAAGAAAATGTGTGAGAGAGAGAGAGAGACAAACGAGGAGAAAAATAAAAAAGGGGGGGGGGGGAGGAGGAGAAAAAGAGGGGAGGGCGAGGAATGAAGGGTAGGCTAGGTGATGGGATCAAGTGACAAAATCAGGATCTAGGGCCTAGGAAGTGCCCGTCTGGGAGGCAGGAAGAAGGGATTGGGGGAAATGGGTGGGGGTTCAGGTGACTCCAAGGGAGTCCAAAGTATGCCTTCTGGGGGTAACCACTCTTCCAGAGGTTTCTGGGTATCTAGAGGGGGTCGCCTCTGAGCGGGGGATTGCCTGCGCTTATGTAGTCTAAGTCAACGGCACGGGGCCGGCATATTGAACAGTAAGGTAAGGGCAAGGGGGGAAAGGGTCCAAAAGCAGGAGCAACCTGTGGAAGAACTGCAAACGTCAAAACTTGTGACGGGGTCCCTGTGGGATAGCCTCCACCTGACAGAGAGCGCCCAAGCCCCGCCAACTGGAAGCAGGGAACCAATGCGGGACCCCAGGTCCGTCCCTCTGATTCCGTTAGCTGAAACGCACATCCTGCTAGGAGCAGCGAATGAGGCCCGGGGCCCTCCACCAGGTCAGAAACCAAACAACCTGCCCCATCGCCGACCGTTCATGTGGTCAGGGCATGGGGCCTGGGCGATAACCAATAATCTCGTCAGTAACAAACCATAACATTGGCAAGTGCTCAACAGGGCGCTTGGCAACCATATAAAACATCAACATCTATCACTACTTGCATATATTCTCAATGGGTATAACCCATTGAACGGCTCTGGCCAGCGGGGTACCGTGCAAATCACAGCCTATCATCAGGGCCTCTATGTACGCCCCAGAGCCTCACCTAGTGAGGCCTGCGGTGCGGTTCCGTTTATCAGGGTCGAGGCCGCCCCGACGGCCAGAGCCAGGCAGCATACCCTGTTTGGCTTACTCCCATATGACACCTCCGCCCCTCGCCAGACCTGGCAGATGGGAATGCAAACCAAAGAGGTAAAGTAACATCATAGGAAATATCAAAAGGAAACAGAGCATATATATTCAAGTATAATGCTGGGAACGCCCGACGCCCACCGATCCAGAGAGAACAAAAAGGAGGAAAAACATTTACATGATTCCCTATCTTTCGGCGGGAGGCGAACGTCCCCATTGAAAGTTTGACTATCACCTCGATGCAGTCCGTCAAGCTTCGGATACAGCTGAAAAGCAACAAGAACGAGAACAGGGAGAAAAACTGTCCGTCCCAGGGGTTCTTGAAAGAGAAAAAGGAGAAAAAAAAAAATTAACCGGCATACCTGCCTTACGAATCTTTGCTAGTCGAGCGGTGGATGAGCAGCACCTTCAGGATCAGCCGTTATCAGACTGAGGGGTCTTGGTCGTACGCGATGGTGTTGATGCCGGGTAGGGTCGCCGGCTATTGGACCTCTGGTACCGGGGTGGCTCCAACACGGAAGAGGGGTCAGTCTGCATGGTCAGTCCCAGACGATCTAGTAACTCCGAAGCTTCCTCCGGGGTCGTGACGGTATGCTGGCGGCCCATGTACGTAAAAGACAATCTGAACGGGAAGCCCCATCTGTAGGTTATTTGATGTGACCTAAGTACCACTAAACACGGCGCTTCTGAAGTGTTACAGGGGCTAAGTCCGAAAAGACTTGGTATTTGTATGTTTGGAAAACCAGGTTGTCACGGGCCCTGGCCGCCTGGGCCACCATCTCCTTAGTGGTATAGAACGTAAATTTGACTATAATGTCTCTGGGTTGGCCATCAGCCCTGGGTGGACCCAGAGCACGATGGATCCTATCGAACTCCAGGCGCTCAATCGGGATTGCCGGGATAAGTTCCTGGAGCAAGGCCGTTACTGTAGATTTTAGATCAATAATAGATTCTGGTAGGCCTCTGAACCGAAGGTTACTGCGCCTGGACCTGTTCTCAAGATCCTCTATTTTCTGGTGAGCCAGCGACAGCTCGGTCTTGTTGTTCTGTATTTCAGCGTCATGCTCCTCCAGTACAGAGGTGGTGTCCATGATTTGATGCTCCAGTTTAGATGTACAGGATCTCAAGGCCCTGAGCTCCATTTTAAATGTGGCCGAAAGCTTCTCAGTGGCCGTTTCTAGCTCCTGTTGCAGGACTGACTTAAATCTTTCTAATAGTCCTGCATCTCTGATGCCAACTTGTAATCCAGCCTGGGTGCCCGGGGATTATGTGGGCTTGATCCCACTGCTATGTTTGCTGCCTGAGGGGGATCCTGGAGGTTTGCTCCGCGGCCTTGCTTGTCGCGCTACCCGCTCTGGAGATTTGCCCAGGTGTGATTTGCTGCCGGGGGTCTGCGGGAACTGACTCACCGTTAATTGTGCTGCTGGAGGGGTCCCTGAAGCTCCGTAGTGCGGCCGCCGTTAGTGCACGTTAGGCGGCGGCCGCCATCTTGGATCCGGCCACCTGTGAATGACGGCAGCGCTGCTCCCGCTCTGGCAGCCCCCCCGCCCCCAATTTGCGGCCGTGTAGTCCCAGGACGCTCCCCGGACCGGATCAGCCCCGAGCCGTTGCTGCTGTTTTTTATGCAGGTTAGTTCCCCCGCTCAGTGAGGAGCCGGTTCAGCTTGCGGCCATTTGTCTCGGCTGCTCGCGAGCGCCCCCCGGGGGGGTATTTGATGCGCTCTCAGACTGCGATGTGTTCATGAGGTTTATCCTTTCAGCGCTGGATGACACCATTAAGATGTGTGCTTGTACCTCTACCCTTGTGGTAACTATTCGCCGCCTGGTCTGGCTGCGACAGTGGGGTGCTGACGATTCTACGAAAAAGGCTCTCACTGGCCTTCCCTTCAGAGGACGGCGTCTGTTTGGGGCCCGTTTGGACCTTTTTGGAAAAAAGGGTAAGGCTCCCCTACGCAGAAGGCCGTCCCGGCCTACTCGGGGCAGGGACACTCCACCCCCTCCCTACGTTAGTGTCGAACGCGAGCCTCAGGTGTGCTTCCAACTGTTTGGTGTGGAGTTCCACCAGGGGGGGGGGGGGGGGGGCAGGCAATGCCCTGGGCCCTCTGGCAGGGCTAAGTCCAAATCTGCCAAAACTTCCCAAGCATGAAGGGATGCCCTCGCCCTTCTGGGGCCGGCTACAGCATCTTACTCCTCTCTAGAAATGTATCCTCTCCTTCTGGTGGTTCCAGGAGGTAGTTTCCCTGGACACAGGATGACATTTGCTGGGCGGTCCCTCTCAAACGTTGTCAGGGTGCTTCTAGCCCCTGTTTTCCCCTCAGGAATTGGTGCAGGCCGTACTAGGCCTACAGAGTTTGGGCTTACTTACAGGTTGCCCTTAGCAGAACGGGGCTACGGCCTCTATATTAACCTTCACCCTTCCCTCATAATGAGGCAGTCTGGGCCATGCTGGCCTATGGTAGGCCTGGCAATTCTGCTCTTGCAGGTAGTCCCCATATGATATCTCTGTCTTGGGACACAGCTGTCCGGTGCAAGGGGCGCCTCCGGTCTCCTGTGAAGTCTGGATCTTGTTAGTTCTCCTGGTGTCCTTGGACACCAAGCCCCTTGCTAGTCAGTTTTGCAGGATCAACCTGCGGATTGAGGCATTATTTTTTGGCCTCTCTTCTGCTCCCAGGCTACTCGCCTTGGTGCGAATGGGGGTGTTGTCTCGGACATGCCTATGGGGCGTCCGCACTAGGACCTACCGGGTCGTCTTCCCTTACTCCCCATTCTCTACGTCAGGCCGCGTGGGTTAGTCGGCCGGCAGTGTCCCCTGGGAGTTACTGGATGGGTGCTCAGTCACCTCGATCCTTTATGGTCCCTTATCCGCTATCTCCATCTTTTGGATTCGGTTCAGGCTTGAGCCTTCGTCTTTGGCAACAAGGGGACTCCTGGTTGCGGGGGCTCTTCCCCCCTCTGCTGACATCTTCCTTTCGCCAGGCAGGATTGCAGCTGGTGGGCTCGTTGGTGGCGTATCAGATGCTGTCCCTTATATACCGAGCCCTTGGGCTCTTCTGCACAGTAGGTTATTGATCCTACATGGGGTTCCAGCACCCCTGGAGCTAGGTCTGTGCTCATCCCTCCCTTGGTACGGTGGTTTCTCTTGAGCTGATTGTATTCAAGGACCCTGTTAGGGGGCACCCCCTTACTTGCTTGCATCTTTCTGTGACTGGTCACCTTGGGTACCAAGTCTCGCAGGTTGGAGGGGGGGGGGGAATTTTTTCCAAAAACCTCCCTATGGTTCCTGGGGAGGGTCCATCTACCCACTGGCTTTGTTAAAACAATAAGCCTTCTGTTGACTCTATACTTCTGGATCTTTAGGACCTGTCTATTTGGGGACTCTTGGCTTATTGGATGACAATGGCCTGTTTGATTATTGGTCTGGAGCTTGAAGCGGGATGTTCCCGCTGGTAGGTTCCTGATCCCGGTCTGGGCGGGGGTCTACGTCCCCTGCTCCTCAGTGGTATTCGCTCCAATGGATGTCCTTCAGTGGCAGGTTGTGCTATCCTGGTGTCCCTCTGAGAGCCAACTAGGGTGGCTCTGTGGGGTCTCGCCTTTCTGCGCACGGTCGTGCTGATAATGACACCCATGAGCTTGATGGCCCCTGGGTGGCCTAGTGAACTGTGGTTCGCAGATGCTTCTGCTAAGGTCAGTTGACCTGTACGCTCTCTCAGGAGTGCGGTTCTGCCCTTGTCAGGCCCCTTCTTATGTTGTCCCAATCTACAGACTCTAGTCTGGGGCTTGACAGCTGATTCATTCAACCCTTGGAGACGGGCTTATCTTCTGGGTGACTTGGTATATGGGGGGCTAGGAGCAAGCTTCCTTGGCTTCCTCTTCCTCCATGCGTTATGGGTTAGGGTGTACCCATATTGATTGGCACGAGTCTTGGTCTCTCCCCTGTTGGTCCTTCTCGGTTCCTGGGGTTCTAGAGTTGTACCAGCATAGGTTGGGGTTGGCTCCCCATTTAGGTACTTTGAAGGTTCAGGTTCTGTCCTGTCTGCCTTCCTGTAGAAGTCTGATTCAGGCTTTCTTGTCAGGAGTTCTCTTGGGGATTGCTCAGGGCATCTCTCAAGTGGTGCTATGGTCCCTGTTGGGATCAGTTTTCATTCTGTCTACCCTGCAGATTCTTCCCTTGGGTCTTATTCTGGTTGCTGTCTGAGCTGTTTTTTGTGGCTCAGTCACCCCTCCGGGGGGTGTTGCTTCAGTCAGACGTGTGCCTGAGAAGGTGGCTCTGATTGCTTAGCCCTCGTTCATTATTATAAATAAATAATACAATATATATCTCATGATGTGATGCTATTCCGCCTTACGCCGGACCTTTTTGTCCAAGGTGGTGTTTTTATGGTCCTTGTTAAGTCCTTTTAGTCTGCCTATGGGCCTTATTCTTAGCAATGTTGAAGTAAGGGGCCTACATTCCCTCAACAGGGGTGGCACTTTTCCTGGTCGTTTCTGGTCCCTTTGGGAGACTGATGCCCTTTGGGGTCGACGGGCGCCTCCACAAGTATGCGCCTGATTTTGTTTGCTGCCAGGGCCTATGCGCCCTTTGGACTGTTCTTACTTGGATGCCTTGCCGTCCTGGTACAGGTTTCGGCTTCAGGCTGATCCTTGTTAGTGAAGGGGTCGGTATCCCCGCCTTTCTTGCGGGAGTCCTGTTTTCTATTCCCCGTTGGGGAGAGTTCTGAGTTTTACCCAGGCTTCTGTTGCATTTGAGTTGGTTAGGCAGTTACTCTGGCCTATTCCTTTAAGGGGGAAGAACTTGGGTACCTTTGGGCCTTCAGCACCAGGTTTCTGTTCAGCAGGGTTGTTAGACTGCTGCTTGTTTTTCTGTTCATACCTTTCAAAGGTTTTGTGATGGAATTGACGTTAGAGCCTTTGCTCATGTCGTGCTTGGTGGCAAGGTTTGCAGGTGACAGCGCCTTTACTGTCTGCTGTGCCTTTTTTGTTGGGGATCCCACCCTACCTTTACGGACACTGCTATTGGATGCCCCACATGTAATTACTACATCTGGAGCAGGACGTGCTGTATGCTTAGAATAATACAATTCTGTGAAATACTCACCTGTAGAATTGGTATTATATGCATACAGCAGTCCTGCTCCAACCCACCCTGGTTTCACGTTGTTCTGGATCCCCTGTATGGTGATTGTTATCATTGGTAGAACCTAATAAGCTTAAATAAGTCTATTAGTTTAGGCGCGCTTTGGGGTGGGGAAAGATGAATCCTGGGAACAAAAAGGAGGGGAAGGGGGGAAAGACCGGGGAGTTGAAGTGGTGATATAAGAGATTAGTTTTCTTTCTTCGCAGATAACAAACTGTTAGAGGTTGTCAGACATCAGATGCACCCAAGCGTGGGTTAGTCGGCCGGCAGTGTCCCCTGGGAGTTACTGGATGGGTGCTCAGTCACCTCGATCCTTTATGGTCCCTTATCCGCTATCTCCATCCTTTGGATTCGGTTCAGGCTTGAGCCTTCGTCTTTGGCAACAAGGGGACTCCTGGTTGCGGGGGCTCTTCCCCCCTCTGCTGACATCTTCCTTTCGCCAGGCAGGATTGCAGCTGGTGGGCTCGTTGGTGGCGTATCAGATGCTGTCCCTTATATACCGAGCCCTTGGGCTCTTCTGCACAGTAGGTTATTGATCCTACATGGGGTTCCAGCACCCCTGGAGCTAGGTCTGTGCTCATCCCTCCCTTGGTACGGTGGTTTCTCTTGAGCTGATTGTATTCAAGGACCCTGTTAGGGGGCACCCCCTTACTTGCTTGCATCTTTCTGTGACTGGTCACCTTGGGTACCAAGTCTCGCAGGTTGGAGGGGGGGGGGGAATTTTTTCCAAAAACCTCCCTATGGTTCCTGGGGAGGGTCCATCTACCCACTGGCTTTGTTAAAACAATAAGCCTTCTGTTGACTCTATACTTCTGGATCTTTAGGACCTGTCTATTTGGGGACTCTTGGCTTATTGGATGACAATGGCCTGTTTGATTATTGGTCTGGAGCTTGAAGCGGGATGTTTCCGCTGGTAGGTTCCTGATCCCGGTCTGGGCGGGGGTCTACGTCCCCTGCTCCTCAGTGGTATTCGCTCCAATGGATGTCCTTCAGTGGCAGGTTGTGCTATCCTGGTGTCCCTCTGAGAGCCAACTAGGGTGGCTCTGTGGGGTCTCGCCTTTCTGCGCACGGTCGTGCTGATAATGACACCCATGAGCTTGATGGCCCCTGGGTGGCCTAGTGAACTGTGGTTCGCAGATGCTTCTGCTAAGGTCAGTTGACCTGTACGCTCTCTCAGGAGTGCGGTTCTGCCCTTGTCAGGCCCCTTCTTATGTTGTCCCAATCTACAGACTCTAGTCTGGGGCTTGACAGCTGATTCATTCAACCCTTGGAGACGGGCTTATCTTCTGGGTGACTTGGTATATGGGGGGCTAGGAGCAAGCTTCCTTGGCTTCCTCTTCCTCCATGCGTTATGGGTTAGGGTGTACCCATATTGATTGGCACGAGTCTTGGTCTCTCCCCTGTTGGTCCTTCTCGGTTCCTGGGGTTCTAGAGTTGTACCAGCATAGGTTGGGGTTGGCTCCCCATTTAGGTACTTTGAAGGTTCAGGTTCTGTCCTGTCTGCCTTCCTGTAGAAGTCTGATTCAGGCTTTCTTGTCAGGAGTTCTCTTGGGGATTGCTCAGGGCATCTCTCAAGTGGTGCTATGGTCCCTGTTGGGATCAATTTTCATTCTGTCTACCCTGCAGATTCTTCCCTTGGGTCTTATTCTGGTTGCTGTCTGAGCTGTTTTTTGTGGCTCAGTCGCCCCTCCGGGGGGTGTTGCTTCAGTCAGACGTGTGCCTGAGAAGGTGGCTCTGATTGCTTAGCCCTCGTTCATTATTATAAATAAATAATACAATATATATCTCATGATGTGATGCTATTCCGCCTTACGCCGGACCTTTTTGTCCAAGGTGGTGTTTTTATGGTCCTTGTTAAGTCCTTTTAGTCTGCCTATGGGCCTTATTCTTAGCAATGTTGAAGTAAGGGGCCTACATTCCCTCAACAGGGGTGGCACTTTTCCTGGTCGTTTCTGGTCCCTTTGGGAGACTGATGCCCTTTGGGGTTGACGGGCGCCTCCACAAGTATGCGCCTGATTTTGTTTGCTGCCAGGGCCTATGCGCCCTTTGGACTGTTCTTACTTGGATGCCTTGCCGTCCTGGTACAGGTTTCGGCTTCAGGCTGATCCTTGTTAGTGAAGGGGTCGGTATCCCCGCCTTTCTTGCGGGAGTCCTGTTTTCTATTCCCCGTTGGGGAGAGTTCTGAGTTTTACCCAGGCTTCTGTTGCATTTGAGTTGGTTAGGCAGTTACTCTGGCCTATTCCTTTAAGGGGGAAGAACTTGGGTACCTTTGGGCCTTCAGCACCAGGTTTCTGTTCAGCAGGGTTGTTAGACTGCTGCTTGTTTTTCTGTTCATACCTTTCAAAGGTTTTGTGATGGAATTGACGTTAGAGCCTTTGCTCATGTCGTGCTTGGTGGCAAGGTTTGCAGGTGACAGCGCCTTTACTGTCTGCTGTGCCTTTTTTGTTGGGGATCCCACCCTACCTTTACGGACACTGCTATTGGATGCCCCACATGTAATTACTACATCTGGAGCAGGACGTGCTGTATGCTTAGAATAATACAATTCTGTGAAATACTCACCTGTAGAATTGGTATTATATGCATACAGCAGTCCTGCTCCAACCCACCCTGGTTTCACGTTGTTCTGGATCCCCTGTATGGTGATTGTTATCATTGGTAGAACCTAATAAGCTTAAATAAGTCTATTAGTTTAGGCGCGCTTTGGGGTGGGGAAAGATGAATCCTGGGAACAAAAAGGAGGGGAAGGGGGGAAAGACCGGGGAGTTGAAGTGGTGATATAAGAGATTAGTTTTCTTTCTTCGCAGATAACAAACTGTTAGAGGTTGTCAGACATCAGATGCAATATATTGTTAGATTGTATCTGTTTTAGAACACTGCCTCTGTTATTCAATACCTAATATATGCTGCTTGGTTTTGTTCATGCAGCAACCAAGTTATACAGTAAAGTTTTAGACAAATAGAGGTAAATCACATCAACAGGTGTATACCTATTTTGCGTTTCTATATATTAATGAGACCAAAGTGAAACTCACCGCCGCGGCCCGGGGGTACGCCGACCTACCCAGGGCCTCTGAGGTTCTGTCGCCTGTGTGGATGCTGGAGCTCCGTCTGCAAGCACTTAAAGAAACCTACTTGGACTTATTACTAATATTGAAAACGAGCAGAACTATCAAGGACTTTGCATTGCCTACTGTACAGGCATTCTGAACAATGAACGAGGAGGGAGACACCGCATCGTCTCCTATACAAACACCAGACCGGACTTTTTTCTTGGATTAAGTATATCATTTTAGCCTTCCTTAATAAATTTTGTTTTAATATTCAACAAGCCTTGTGAATGATTTAAGGCAACCAGGACAAAGAGGACCACTTATGACCAGATGAGGCACAAAACCTATACCAACTACAGCTGCAAATAATTGTTCCAGCATCCACACAGGCGACAGAACCTCAGAGGCCCTGGGTAGGTCTGCGTACCCCCGGGCCGCGGCGGTGAGTTTCACTTTGGTCTCATTAATATATAGAAACGCAAAATAGGTATACACCTGTTGATGTGATTTACCTCTATTTGTCTAAAACTTTACTGTATAACTTGGTTGCTGCATGAACAAAACCAAGCAGCATATATTAGGTATTGAATAACAGAGGCAGTGTTCTAAAACAGATACAATCTAACAATATATTGCATCTGATGTCTGACAACCTCTAACAGTTTGTTATCTGCGAAGAAAGAAAACTAATCTCCCCCCTTCCCCTCCTTTTTGTTCCCAGGATTCATCTTTCCCCACCCCAAAGCGCGCCTAAACTAATAGACTTATTTAAGCTTATTAGGTTCTACCATTTTCCTACTCCGAATAAGGCCTGACCCCTTATTTTAGGCAGCTGCTACCCCCTACCTGAGGCGCTTCTTATACCTTTAGTTACTACTAAACCCCTTTGCTGATTGTTATCATTGTTATTATTGCCAGTTTTTGGGTGGTTGGTTTCTCCCGGCTTCTCCTTCTCACTGCTTTTCAATGCTGGGGATTTGTGGGAGGTCCCTCGGTATATGTAGGGCCGGGAGGAGCTTGTTTTCTACATGTCTGCAGTGAACAGCGCCCTCAGGCGGAGGATTACCCACATGTAATTACTACATCTGGAGCAGGACGTGCTGTATGCATATAATACCAATTCTACAGGTGAGTATTTCACAGAATTGTATTTTCTCCTCCCTTCAGGGGCTCCAGAATTGGACGGGGAGCTTCCTTTGCTGGAGCCTGTGGAGATTTTTGGGGCAGATGATAAGGCCGCCCTGGCTCCCCCTGGGGTTCCAAGACTAAGTCCTCCCCCAAGCCCCCTCAGGCATGAAGGGGTGCCCTCACCCATCCGGGTGGGGGGACGGCTTCGGCTCTTGACTCACGTCTGGAGGCTTCACGTCTCAGACCGGTGGATTCAGGAGGTAGTGTCCTCCGGTTACAAGATAATTTGCAGCCTGGCCGCCCCCCAGATTCATCAATTCTCGGTTAGCTCAAAACCCCCTGTCAGCTCAGGGTCTGTCCCTGGCTGTCCAAGGCCTTCTGGAACTGGGTGTTATCTGCCGGGTGCCCTTGAGGGAAAGGGGCAAAGGCTGCTATTCCAATCTTTTCATTGTTCCCAATGGGTCCATCAGACCCATCCTGGATTTGAAGCACCTCAACAAATTAGTCAGATTCAGACACTTTCGCATGGAGACTCTGCCGTCAGCTGTGACTTTCCTACGCTCAGGGGACTTCATGACCTCTGTAGACATCAAGGATGCTTACTTTCATTTACCTATCTTTCCAGGTCATCAGAGATTCCTCAGGTTCGCTCTGGAGGATTGGCACTACCAATTTGTGGCCTTGCCCTTCGGTCTCACCCCGGCTCCCAGGGTATTCGCCAAGGTGCTGGCAGGAGTGATGGCTCTGCTGAGATCTCGGGGCATTCGCATTCTTTCCTACTTGGACAACATGTTTATCGCTTCTCAGTCCTTCCATCAGGCAGAGCTGGACACTGAGAGGGTGGTGTCCACACTGGAGTCATTCGGCTGGGTGATCAACCACCCCAAATCTTCCCGGTCTCCTTCCATGGTAAAGTCCTTTCTGGGCATGATTCTGGATTCATCTTAGGTCAAGATCTTTCTTCCTCAGCAGAAGGTGGAGAATCTTCAAGAGAAAGCTCAGCTCCTTCTGTCTTGTCCTCATCCTTCCATCAGGCAGGGAATGCAGCTGGTGGGCCTGATGGTGTCCTTCTTCGAGGTGGTTCCATATGCTCAGTTTCACATGAGGCCTTTTCTGCTTCACCTCTTGTCAGTATGGGATCGGGACCCTGTGTCCTTGGATCAGGCGTTTGTCCTGTCCCCTCTGGTCAGGCGTCTCTATCGTGGTGGCTGGACTCAAGGAACCTGCTGGGGGGCAGATCCTTTCTGGCCCCCTGCTGGGAGACTGTCACCACGGATGCCAGTCTGACAGGTTGGGGGGGCTTTTGGAAGTCCCTGAAATTCCAGGGTCAGTGGGGCCCTCAGGAGGCCTGTAGCGATAACCCTTATCGCCGGAGGGCTTCACCGCCCGAGACGTCCTTTTCCCAATCGTAAGAGGTGCTGCTGGAATTCCAGAGTCGTCCGTGAGGAAACAGGAACAGCCCTTACAAGGGCTAGTGAATTGTAATATAGCGTTTCCCCCAATAAGAGACAGAACTCAGTATTGAGGGTGAAGATGAAGTGTTTTTATTAGTGCCACTCTAGGCCTTATATACACAAGTCTCCATGCAATGACAACCACACTGACCAATAGCAGCAGGGCATACAATCCCTCAACTCTGCCGGTGACGTAATCAGTAGAACAATAGCAGGCTGTAATACACTCAATCAGGACAATGCCATTGACTGTGACGTAATCAACAATACACAATGGCAGTCAAAATACAATGACATTGCCTGTAACAGTATCAAAATACAATGACCTAATTAAGAAAAGGCCAGTGAATGACCCGGTGGGCAACTGAATAGTGAAAGGCCCATGCCCCTATCAACATTCTGGAATTGAGGGCAATCAGGTTGGTTCTCGCCCACTTAACCCTACACCTGCGGGGTCGGGCTGTTCAGGTCCGCTCGGACAACCAGACGGCGGTTGCCTACATCAATCATCAGGAAGGGATCCGGAGCAAGAGGGCCCTCAAGGAAGTGTCCTTGATACTGTCCTGGGCGGAGGAGAATGTTCCCTGCATCTCAGCTGTGTACATCCCGGGGGAGGAGAATCTGGAGGCAGACTCTCTGAGCAGGGGGACCTCTCGTCCGGGAGAATGGTCCCTCAGTAGCAGGGTGTTTCGCTCCCTGTGCCACCGCTGGGGTTAGCCGGATGTGGATCTGTTTGTATCCCCTCACAACCACAAGCTTCCAGTCTTTGTCTCTTTGTCCCAGGATCCTCTGGCCTTGGCCATGGATGCCCTAGCGATGTCTTGGACGAGGTTTCAGCTCCTGTATGCGTTTCCCCCCGTTTCCCCTACTGGGCAGGGTGCTGCACAACATAGTTCAGGAAAGGGTGCCAACCATCCTGGTGGCCCCCTGTTGGCCAAGAAGAGTGTGGTTCGCTGACCTTGTGCAGCTGGCAGTAGATCAGTACGCCCTGCCCCGGGTTCCAGATCTGCTCCCTCAGGGGCATCTACACCACCCCAATTTACAAACGCTGGCTTTGATGGCCTGGCTGTTGAAACCTCCATCTTGATGGAAAAAGGGCTGCCTGCCTCGGTTGTAAATACCATGATCAGGGCTAGGAAAAGGTCCTCTTCTTCCATCTACTACAGGGTTTGGCGTACTTACATTGACTGGTGCGAGTCTAACTCCCTTCCCTGTCGTGTGTTTTCTATTCCTAGGATTCTGGAGTTTCTGCAACATGGTTTGGATCTGGGTCTTCAGCTCAGAACTCTGAAAGGTCATGTTTCTGCCTTGGCCATTTTTTTCCAAAGATCCTTTGCTCAGCATCCCCTGGTCAAGACCTTCTTCCAGGGGGTTACTCACGTGCGTCCCCCACGTAAGCCTATGTTACCAGTCTGGGATTTGAACTTGGTCTTATCTGCCCTGCAGGGGTCCATTCTTACGCTTAAGGTGGTCTTTTTGGTGGCTATCACTTCTGTTAGGCGTGTTTCTGAGTTGGCGGCGCTTTCCATCAAGCCTCCTTATTTTGAGAGACACCAGGACAAGGTGGTGTTTTGTTTTAAGCCAGATTTTCTGCCTTTCATCTCAATCAGGACATTGTTTTGCCTTCTCTGTGTCCTAATCCTAGGAACCCTAAGGAGAGGGTTTTACACTCTTTGGATGTTGTCAGGACTCTGAAGTTCTATTTGGTGGCTACTGAATCCTTCTGGAAGACTGATGCTCTTTTTGTGTTTCCGTCTGGACCTAAGAAAGGTCTGGCTCCGGCTAAGTCCACTATCGGCAAGTGGATACGTCAGGCTGTGATACAGGCCTACTCTGCTAAGGGTAAGGAGCCTCCCTTCTGCCTTACTGCTCATTCTACTCGTGCTATTGGTGCCTCTTGGGCTTTTCAGCACCAAGCTTATGTTGAACAAGTTTGCAAGGCTGCCACTTGGTCTTCTGTTCATACTTTTTCTAAGTTTAACAAGGTTGATGTTAAGGCCTCAGCTGACGCTGCTTTTGGTTGCAAAGTTCTACAGGCGGCAGTGGTTTAAGCTGTCTGCTGTTACTTTTGGGGATCCCACCATACCTTACGGACACTGCTATTGGATGTCCCAAGACTAAGGAATATCTTCTGGAACAGGACGTGCTGTATACTTGGAATAATACAATTCTGTGATTACTCACCTGTAGAATTGGTGTTATATGTATACAGCACATCCTGTTCCACCCCACCCTTGTTATCATTTTTCTTGTTCCCTCTGTATGGTGATTGTTCAATTTTTGTAATGGTTATAGTTCTACCGGTTCCATTTTGGCCGGGAGGAGCCACTTTTCTGTCTCTGCAGTCCAGCGCCATCTACTGGATGTATAAACCAAGAGTAAGGAATATCTTCTGGAACAGGACGTGCTGTATACATATAATACCAATTCTACAGGTGAGTAATCACAGAATTGTATTTATTCTAAGTATGCAGCACGTCCTGCTCCAGATAGTATTCATAACAGCTGGGATATACCTCCACAAGAGGGCGCTTTACTGCAGAGATGGCAAAAAAGAGGCCCCTCCCTGTCCATATATACCCGGGACCTTCCACTCATTCCCCAGTTCCTTCTCGCAGTAGGCTACGAAGGTCAAGATGATGGCTTCTCCTCTCGCATGTAAGCCGGACTTCTCAGCCCCTGGCCCTGTTGTTCTATTCCCACCGTTCCACCTTTATTTGCCTCCCAGCCTTGGCTGCGTGGTCGGGTGATGGTAGGCAGCACCTATTAGAGGTGCTTCATTCGAGCTTGCTCCACCGCAAATTCCCCACTAAAGGGTAGGCGGTTTTCAGTTTACTGGTGATCCTGAATTGGGATGCCCCGTCCGCTTTTGCCCTGCCTTACATTTATTAATGTTTTAATGGGCTTTCTACTCCCCTCTTTTCCCATTATACTGCTCTTCGGAGGGGGGGGGGCTGTCAGTGTAGATGTGTTTGCATTACTGTTATGTGTTATAATGCCTTTATTCTGTCTCGCTGGCACTCTCCTCGGCGCTGCTCCTCTCCCCTTCAGTTTGAACTTCCCGCCGCTGACTCGCGCGCCCTGCGGCGACGGCACTCAGGGACCTGATGGCTGCTGATTGGCTGCGGGCTGGCTGTCTTCAGCCTGTAACCCCGCGTTTACTGGAGGGGGCGTGGCTTAAAGCTGGGTGCGCTCTGTGGTGTTTCCTCATGCGGTCAACCCCTTCAGAGCCCTCCAGCGCCATCTAGTCTCTCCTGCCAGATCGATTGCAAGCTCTTCGGCGGTCTGTAAGTGCCCTTGCGCGCCCCCCCTTTTTATAATTGAATTTTTTTTCACTCCTGTTTAATTAATGCCGGTATTGTCCTCATATGTCTTTCAGGCGGGAAAACTGAGGTTTCTCCCGGTCCATTGCCTTCTATTAGTCTAGTGACTTTATTAGAGGCCTAAAACATTTAAAATCCTCCCACTATCCTAGCGGACATTTAAGGGGCATCCCGGGTAGCTGCACAGCATAATTCCTATTGGTCATTGTGACACCAAAAATCACCATATGGAGGCTTCTCAGGATACTGTGCTCGGGGTCCCATCTGGGCAAGCCCGGCTGTGTGCGGGACTTCCATAGACATCAAGGATGCTTACCTTCATGTGCCAGTTTTCCCAGGGCATCAGCGGTTCCTCAGGTGCACCGTGGAGGACCAGCACTACCAATATGTGGCACTTCCCTCAGCCCCCAGAGTGTTCACCAAGGTGCTGGCGGGGGTGATGGCCATTCTCAGAGCCGGGGGCATTCGCATTCTCCCTTATCTGGACGACCATCTCATTACATCTCATTCTCCCCAGCAGGCAGACTTGGATACCCAGACGGTGGTAACTGCCCTGGAAACGTTCGGATGGGTGATCAATTTATCCCAAGTCCTCCCTCTCTCCGTCCCGGATGACCCCCTTCCTGGGCATGAATCTGGATACAATTCAGGCTAGGATTTTTCTTCCTCAGCAGAAGGTGGATTCTCTTCAAGCTCTGGTTCATTTCCTGCTGTCCAGTCCTCATCCTACCATCAGGCAAGGGATGCAATTGGTGGGACAGATGGTGGCCTGCTCGAGGCAGTCCCTTACGCTCAATTTCACATGAGACCCCTTCAGCTCCATCTCCTTTCAGCCTGGGACAAGTGTCCCCTGTCTCTGGATCAGGCCTTTGTTCTCTCTCCTCTGGTCCGGCAGTCCATCCTGTGGTGGCTGGACTCGAGGAATCTTCTGGGGGGCAGATCATTTCTGACACCATGTTGGGAGACGGTCACTACGGATGCCAGTCTGTCAGGTTGAGGGGGGCTACTGGAGAGCCCTCCAATTCCAGGGGCTGTGGGGCCCTCAGGAGGCTCATGCTCCTATCAACGTCCTGGAGCTGAGGGCGGTTCGGTTGATGCTGGCGCAGTTGATTCCTCACCTTCAGGGCCGGCCGGTACAGGTTCGCTCCGGCAACCAAACGGCGGTCGTCTATATCAATCATCAGGGAGGGACTCGGAGCAAGAGTGCCCCCACAGAGGTGTCAGTGATTTTGTCCTGGGCCGAGGACAATGTCCCGTGCATCTCTGCAGTTTATATTCCGGGAGCAGAGAATCTGAAGGTGGATTCCCTGAGCAGGGGGACCTCTCGCTGGGGGGAATGGTCCCTCAACAGCGAGGTCTTCCTATCCCTTTGTCACCGTTGGGGGATGCCGGATGTGGATCTGTTTGCTTCTCGCCACAATCACAAGCTGCCAGCATTTGTCTCCCTGTCCCAGGATCCTTTGGCTCTGGCGGTGGATGCTCTGTCGCTACCCTGGCAGGGACTCTGTCTCCTGTAATTTTTTCCTCCGTTTCCTCTTCTGAGCAGGGTTCTGCGCAAGTTGGTGCAGGAGAGGGTGCCAGCCATTCTGGTGGCTCCCAGGTGGCCAAGACAGGTGTGGTTCGCAGACGTCGTGCTGCTGGCAGTGGATCAGTACAATCTACCCTTGGTTCCGGACCTTCTCACTCAAGGAAGGCTCTGTTATCCCAATTTACAAACGCCGGCTTTGACGGCCTGGCTGCTGAAGCCTCCATCCTAGAGGAAGGACTCTCTGATTCGGTTGCT
The DNA here is from genome assembly GCA_027917425.1 of Gastrophryne carolinensis. NCBI lineage: Eukaryota > Metazoa > Chordata > Amphibia > Anura > Microhylidae > Gastrophryne > Gastrophryne carolinensis. Next base: position 82,941,385 of record CM051239.1, on the reverse strand, counting down.
CGTACTCTTGTCAGGGCTAGGAAGAAATCTTCCTCTACTATCTACTATAGGACCTGGCGGACCTACATTGACTGGTGTGAGTCTAGGGCCCTTCCCTGTCGTGTGTTCTCCATTCCTAGGATCCTGGAGTTCCTTCAACATGGTTTGGATTTGGGTTTTCAGCTCAGCACTTTGAAGGGTCACGTGTCCGCCTTGGCTGTTTTCTTCCAGAGGTCCTTCGCTCTACATCCTCTGGTCAAGACTTTCTCCAGGGGGTCGCTCATGTGCGCCCTCCCCGCAAACCTATGTTGCTGGTCTGGGATTTGAATTTGGTGTTTTCTGTCCTTCAGGGTCCTCCATTTGAACCTGTGCATGAGGCTGCCTTGTCTATCCTTACCCTGAAGGTTGCCTTTCTGGTGGCTATCACTTCTGTCAGGCGTGTTTCTGAGTTGGCGGCTCTGTCTATTCAGGCCCCCTACTTTGAGAGACACCAGGACAAGGTGGTTTTCTGTTTTAAACCTGACTTCTTGCCTAAGGTTGTCTCTGCCTTCCATCTCAATCAGGACATTGTGCTTCCTTCTTTGTACCCTAATCCTGGTAATCCCAAGGAGAGGGCCTTGCATTCTCTGGATGTTGTCAGGAATTTGAAATACTACCTGGTGGCTACTGCGTCTTTCAGAAAGACGGACGCCTTGTTTGTGGTTCCCTCGGGTCCCAAGAAGGGGTTGGCTCCTGCTGTGTCTACTATTAGCAAATGGATTCGTCAGGCTATTGTTAGGGCCTATTCTACTAGGGGGAAAGATCCTCCTTACCGTGTTACTGCTCATTCTACCCGTGCTGTTGGGGCTTCCTGGGCCTTCCAGCACCAGGCTTCTGTTGAACAAGTTTGTAAGGCCGCTACTTGGTCTTCTGTTCATACCTTTTCCAAGTTTTACAAGGTTGATGTTCGGGCCTCAGCGGATGCTGTTTTTGGCCGTAAGGTTCTGCAGGCGGCAGTGGTTTGAACTGCGCGTTGTTGCCTTTTTGGGATCTACACCTGTTTATGGATACTGCTATTGGATGTCCCTGCTGTTATGAATACTATCGGGAGCAGGACGTGCTGCATACTTAGAATAATGCAATTCTGCGATTACTCACCTTGTAGAATTGGTATTATAAGTATGCCGCACGTCCTGCTCCATCCCACCCTGATTGCCTTATTCTTGGGTCCTGTATATGGTGATTGTTTTCCTTGTTAACGTTGTTGAATTTGTTATTGGCTTCTCCTGGTTCCCTTACTGCTTTTCTATACTGGGGAATTAGTGGGAGGTCCCAGGTATATATGGACCGGGAGGGGTCTCTTTTTTGCCATCTCTGCAGTAAAGCACGCTCTGGTGGAGGTATATCACAGCTGTTATGAATACTATCTGGAGCAGGACGGGCTGCATACTTATCATACCAATTCTACAAGGTGAGTAATCACAGAATTGTATTTTTCTTTATTGCATGGCGCGGCCTGCTATGGTATTCATAACAGTTGGGTTATCCTGGCACAGGCACCAATACTGCAGAAAGCTGTGGCATCTCCCGGCCCCCTATAAAAAGGGGGATCAACCATAGAGTTCCCAGTGTTTCCTCTGCAGTGAAACTGCGAAGTTAGAAGATAGCTCTCTCTCTTACGCAGGTGAGTGGGGCAACCAAGCCTGCGGTTCTGCAAGTCTATTTCCACCCGTTTCTGGACGCTCACTGCCTCCCAGCCTTGTACTGAGCTCCGCGGTTGTGGGCGCTATAACCTGTGGCGTTTTTCCTTTGTCATGGTGCCGGCGGGGTCACGTGGGCGCCGTTTTCGCGCTCTTCGGGGGGCGGGGCCGGAGGATGACGTGTACCACGTCGTCGCCCCTTGAGGTACCTCTGCCGGCGCCATTTTGGATTAGCTGCGCATCTGGATTTCTCCCTTCTGGGCTGCAGCGCTGTTTCCTCCGGTGTGTCACTTCATCCTGCCATCTGTGCCTGGGTGATCCTGTGGTGACCTTGGTCCGTGTGTCCCCCTTGGGGGGTTTTCTTATTGGTCTCGTGGGGCATATGCTGCGGGATGCTCATGTTTCATTTTTACTTATGTCTTTCAGACGGGATACCAGTGGGTTGTGATTTCTGCCGGCTCTACTCCCCATCATCCCCCCCCATTTTTGCTTATCTGGGGGCATCCCGTGGGAGTGCATCCCGGGTGGCTTTTGTATTAGCCTATACCCAGTGCTGGCCTATTGCGCCTGTGTTAATCACCATATGGAGGCTTCTGGGGATAGCGTGCTCGGTGGTCCTTTGGGGCAATCCCGGCTGTGTTCGATGTGCAGGGTATCCCCTCTCAGCAATAATGTCACTGTGTGCGTGCCGTGCGCCCAAAGTGTCATTGCGCTTCAGCTTGGTTTGCCTGCATCGCTTCCCAGCTCTGCGCCCCCTTCAGCATCACCTACCCCCCCGCCCCCCCACTGCTGCAATTAGCTCCCAGTGAGGGGGATGCTAGTAGGGGGTCACAGTCTGATCTGGCACTTCGTGTGGCCAACATTGAGAAGCAGCTTGCTGGGCCTGTTCCTAGGAAGGCCTCGGGCAAGAAGCGGCACCTGACTTCCACTCCCTCACGCTCCACTGAGGAGTATGAGGAGTTTGATGCCACTGGTGGACTTTATTACCTAGAGGAAGGGGAGCTGTTCCAGGACTCTGACTCCTCTGGGGACCAGCAGGAGGGTTGCCTTGGTGACCCTGGGTCTGCGTCCGGGGAGGAATCATGGTACCCTGAGGACACTGATAATCTGCTGTCACAAATTTTTGAAATCTTGCACATTGCTCCCCCTGAAGTGACTAAGAGAAAGCAGGGTGAGCTTTTTCATCCTGGTAAACAGCGTCTGGAGTTCCCTGAGCAGGGCCATTTTACTTCTATGGTGCTGCTATGTACTTCTAGGGAGTGGGAAACGTCCTAACAGGCTGGCCGCTGCGCCCAAGGGATTGGATAAGAGGTATCCCTTTCCTGCTGATATAGTAAAGCGTTGGTCCTGTCCCCCTGAGGTGGACGCTCCCGTGCTAGGCCTGTCTAATACTTCGGTCATGCCTTCTCCTGACACTACCACTCTGAAGGATAGCGAGGACCGGTGCATGGATCAGCTGGCCTGCCATGCTTTTACTTGTGTTGGGGCTAAACTGCGCCCGGCCTGTGCTGCTGCCATTACTGCTATTGCCCTTAAAAAACTGCTCAAGCGTCTCTGTGATGGCGCTATGGCTGGTAGGCGGAGGGAGGATTATAGGCCCTCTTGCTTTGCTCTGATTTTGTTGCATTTATCCTTACTGCCATGGATGATGCTGTGAGGCTGGGTGGTAGGGCCTCTGCACTTTTGGTGGCTATGCGCCGCTCTGTTTCGTTACGTCAGTGGGCAGCTGATGATGCGGCTAAGAAGTTTCTCACTGGGCTCCCCTTTGCGGGGCTGCGGCTCTTTGGTGAGCGTCTTGATGTTTTTGCCAAGGATGGCAGGCTGCCTCAGCGTAGGAGGCAGCCCCGACCTTTTCGGTGGTTCTCCGTCTCCCTTCCCTCCCTTCGTTCTTCCAGAGGAGGTTGTGGCTCTCTTCTCAGGTAGCCGCAGAGAGTCTTGGGGACGAGGCAGATCCCGTGGACGTCCCGGTCTCTCCTGGGGCTCCATGCCCAAACCTCCTCCCAAGGCCTTCCAGGTATGAGGGGGCGCCCTCTACCATCCGGGCGGGGGGACGGCTTTGCTCACGTCTGGAGGCTCCCGGATGTCTTTAAACCCCCCTGTCAGCCTGCTGGAGTCAGGGGTCATTTGTCCGGTGCCCCATCAAGAACAGAGTCAGGGGTACTATTCCAATCTCTTCACGGTCCCCAAAAAGGACGGCTCTCTGAGGCCCATTCTGGACTTGAAGGGCCTCAACAAGCTTGTCAGATACAAACATATTGTTGGTATACAGTACGTCCTGCTCCAAATATAATACTTACAATCGGGTTATACTCCGCCAGATGGCGCTGGACTACAGAGACATCGAAAATAGGCTCCTCCCGGCCCCTCAAATACCCGGGGACCTCCCACAAATCCCCAGAATTTCTCTGCAGTCTCGCTGCGAAGGACGAGAAATTGGCTCTTTACTCGCAGGTGAGCGGGGTTATTAACCTGCGGGCCTTTAGGACTATTCCCACCTGTTCCACTAGTAATATGCCTCCCAGCCTTGGCTGCGCTGGTCGGATGACGGTAGGCAGCACCGCTGTTGGTGCTTAGGGGCGCTGCTTCACCGCAATCCCCCACCAAAGGGTAGGCGGTTCAGGCTTATGGTGAGCCTCTATGGGATGCCCCTCCCGCTCTATTGCTCCTTGCCCCTGCCTATCGGTGGGCCCTATTTAAGTGGCCGCCGTCCTCCCTCATCCTCCCTTGTAGTCTTTGGGGGAAAAGGGGGGGGTTGTGTGCGTGTGTGTAAAGATATGTATGTTATGCAGTCTGTGCTCTCTCTTCACATGCCTTTATTCTTGTGTCAGCCGCCGCGCTGACTTGTCTTTTCTGCTTTTTTAAATCTGCTGCCGCGCGCTGACTTGGTTCCACACTTGGCGGCGGCATTACCTCAGGCGCTGGTGCGCCATCATTGGCTTTTGGCTGTTCTGGCTTTGCGCTCTTTGGGGGGGCGGGGCCCGTCTTTGGCGCGTTCGGCGTCATAGCTGTTACTGGCCCGCCCCTCGAGGTATATCAACGCCATCTTTCCTGCTTGGTTGGCCTATGCGCGACGGACTCCTACCTACCGCGGTCCGTAAGTGCCCTCGCGGGCAGCTTTATTTCCTTCACTGGTTACGATGTACTTAAGGTCTTGTCTGCTTATGTCTTTCAGGCGGGACGAACCCTTCTTGGCTTCTCCCGGCCATGTTATTAGTATATTGCTTGTAGGCCTTGTAAAAATAATACTCCCACTTCCCTCGTGGGTTATTGGGGCGTCCAGGGTTGCTGCATAGAGTTATTCCCTATCGGCGTATAGCTCTGCTATAATCACCATATGGAGGCATCCCAGGTTAATGTGCCCGGGGTCCCTCTGGGACAAGACCGGCTGTGTGTAGCGTGTGGGCAGCCTCATGCTGGCGCGGGTCTGTGTACCCTGTGCTGAGCAGGTGCTTGCATTGCAATCTGGCCTTCCAGTGGCTGCACCTCGTTTCATTTCGCCTACTCCCCCAAGCTTAAACCTCACTCCTGCTGAGTTGCATACTAGTGGGGATTCTCAGCCTGATGTGTCTTCTAGACTGGCTACTGTTGAACAGATTATTGCGAAGTCCTTAGCGCGTAAGGCCCCTGCTAAGAAGCGGCACTTGACGCCTAATGTTACTGTTTTCCCTATGGGAACTGAGGAGTTTTGGAATCTGTGTGGCTCTACCCCGTCTGATGAAGGGGAGCTCTTTTCTGATTCAGGTTCATCTGATGAGAGACCAAGGGGTCATGATGATTCTGGCTCTGACCCCTGGGCCCCGGATGACTGACAGATTATTGACCCAGATTTTCGAGGTTCTGTCTATCTCTCTCCCTGTTGAGGCTCCCAGGCAGAGGGGGGAGCTTTTCCATATAGTAAAATCATGTTTGGAATTTCCAAAACAGTCACATTTCCATAACCTTGTGCTCAAGGAATGGGAGCGCCCCAGTAAACTTCCCGAGGTTCCAAAGAGTTGGGATAGGAAGTATCCCTTTCCTGCTGAGGTGGTTAAATGTTGGTCATCCCCCCCCCCCCAAGGTGGATGCCCCGATCCTAGGGCTATCTAACACCTCTGTCATGCATTCCCCTGATTCTACTACCCTGCGGGATGCTGAAGACCGGCGTATTGATCAGCTGGCATCCCACGCCTTTGCATGTGTGGGGACGGCGCTGCGCCCGGTCTGTGCCTCTGCCATTACTGCTGTGGCCACTAGAACCCTTATCAGAAATATGCTTGATAGTGCCCTTGATGATTTGCCTTGTGAAGTGTTTAATGCACTCTCCAGTTGTGATGTTTTTGTAAATTTTGCCTTATCGACATTGGATGACACCATCAGAATGTGCGTCAGAACTTCTGCCCTTGTGGTGGCTATACGCCGCTCGGTTTGGCTGCGCCAGTGGGCTGCTGACAACGCTGCCAAGAAGGCCCTCACTGGGTTTCCCTTTAACCCTTTGAGTGCCAGCCTACCGGGATTTTTTTTCACAATCTGTTGCCAGATGACTTTTCACGTTTTTGCGCTACATGTGTGCAACCTTGATTTTTGAAGGGATTTACAGGGATTTCGAGGGAGTCTGGGCTTCAACATGAAATGTCTTGTTTGGCCTTTTTTTAGTGTATTCTCAATACTTTTGGGTGAAATGTGTGCAAAAAAATGAAAAAAAACTATTTTTTACAATTTGTAGTGATTTTTTTGTAATAAAAAATGTAAGTTTGTTAATAAAATATTATTGCGTGTGAAAGCCCTATTGGTACCACATATGTATAGGTATACCCCCTTTCCTGAAACAGCAGTTTAGTAGATTCCAGATAGGATACAACTATGCAATATGATTGCATAGTTGTAAGGGGTTAATAAAAAAAAAAAAATGACATAGGGTTCCCCCTCCCGGACCTCATTTCTTTTTTGGAGTTCTAAGGGTTAAAAACCCTTAAAATCCCCCCAAAAAATGACATAGGGTCCCCCTTACCCAGCATTACTGACCCGGACCAGCTATGGGGGCTTGTAGAACAGGGCGCAGGGGCCAGCGTTGGTGGCCCCTGGCCCTGCAGGCTACTAGCCCACATAGCCACGTGGCCTGGGCCCTTCTGCCCCCCCCTGGCCGTTGGGGAGGCAGGTAATGGGGGGCTGGGGGTTATGGCAAGTCACCTGCTTGCCGCAGGTGACCTGCAATACCCAGAGCCTTGTGAACTGGTATAAGGGGTCTCATGGACCCCTTACCAGTTCACAAAGGGTTAAGTTAAAAAAAAGACACCAGACAAGTTCTTTATTATTCTATTTTCACTTATACTTACCTCCCATCCAGTGTCCCACGCTGCTGCAGATGACAGCTGTCGGTAGTGATCAGAGCAGGGAGGGAGGCAGGGAGATCAGAGCCACCCTGCCTGCCACCCTCCCTGCTCCGATCGCTGCTGACAACTGACAGATCGGAGCCCGGGTGCCAGTAACCCGAGTAGCGGGATTGCGTCATCAAGTGGGCGGAGTTAGGGGCGGAGCTAGGGGCGGGGCCAGCGCCGGCCGAAGAGGATGGTGATGGCCCGTTTCTGGGCCCTCACAAGCAGCGTGGAAAGCCCAGGGGGGGGGGGGATCGGAGCCCCCCCTGGTGAAGAGAAGACCCGGGGAGAGCCATCGCGCTGCCAGGTGAGTAAATGTCATTTACTGTTTTTTTTCAGATGGCGGCGGGGGGGGGGGCCTATTCCGGGCCCCCTCCTGAAGATCAGAGGCCTGGGGCGGAAATCTAACAGCGGATTCTTGTACAGAATCGCTGGCCCTTTCAAATGTTTTTTACTTTTTGTTTTATGGGCCTCTAAAGTCAGCTACGTGACTCTCACGTAGCTGGCACTTAACGGTTGGAGAGGCAGCTATGTGAGAGTCACGTAGCTGGCACTAGAAGGGATAAAGGACTGCGCCTGTTTGGGGGCCGCCTGGACCTTTTTGCTAAGGGAGGCAGGTTACCCCAGCGCAGGCGGCAATCTCGGCCCTTTTGGGGCCATGGTTCCTTCTCCTCCCCTTACCGTGGTGCAAGACAGGGAAGGGGAGTTTCTTTCCCTGGGGCCCGGGGAGATTTCTGGGGTAGAGGAAGAGGATGTGGACGTCCTGGCTCCTCCTGGGGTCCCAAAGCTAAATCCTCTCCCAAGCCCCCTCAGGCATGATTGGGCGCCCTCACCCATCCGGTTGGGGGGACTGCTGCAGCGCTCACGTCTGGAGGCTTCATGTCTCAGACCGGTGGATTCAGGAGGTAGTGTCCTCCGGTTACAAGTTGGAGTTTGCTGCCGATCCCCCTTCAAGATTCATCAGATCCCGGATTCCTCAGGACCCTGTGTCAGCTCGGGAGCTAGTGCAAGCAGTGCAAGGCCTCCTGGAGCTGGGGGTCAACTGCCAGGTCCCTTTAAGAGAAAAAGGTAAGGGCTTTTTATTCCAACCTATTCACAGGATGGTTCTGTCAGGCCCATCCTGGACTTAGATTCTCAACAAGTTTGTCAGGGGCAGGCGCATTCGCATGGAGACTCTGCGCTCTGCCATCAGTTCCCTGCGCCAAGGGGATTTCATGACTTCTGTGGACATCAAAGATGCTTATCTTCATATTCCTGTGTTCCCAGGTCATCAAAGGTTCCTCAGGTTCGCTTTGATGGATCAACACTACCAATTTGTGGCCTTGCCCTTCGGCCTCACTTCAGCTCCCAGGGTGTTTACCAAGGTGCTGGCTGGCGTGATGCCTCTGCTCAGATGTCTGGGCATCTGCGTGCTTCCCTATCTGGACGACATCCTCATCACTTCCCAGTCTCTACAACAGGCAGAGTTGGATACTCAGCTGGTGGTGTCCACTCTGGAGTCATTTGGATGGGTAATCAACCACCCCAATTCCTCACTGTCCCCTTCCTTGGTAACTCCATTCCTAGGAATGAACCTGGATACAGTTCAGGCAAGGATCTTCCTTTCTCAGCAGAAGGTGGACAGTCTGATTGCACAGGCTCAGTCCCTCCTAGCTTGTCCCCATCCCTCCATCAGGCAGGGGATGCAGCTGAGTTCCACTTGAGGCCTCTGCAACTTCACCTATTGTCAGTATGGGAAAAGGACCCAGCGTCCCTGGACAGGGTCTGTGTGCTCTCCCCCCTGGTCAGGAGGTCCCTCTTGTGGTGGATGGACTCAAGGAACCTGTTGGGGTGGGCAGATCCTTTCTTGCCCCTTCCTGGGATACAGTCACCACGGATACCAGTCTGTCAGGTTGGGGGGGTTTCTGGAAGTCCCTGCGGTTCCAGGAGAGGTGGGGCCCTCAGGACGCCCACACACCTATCAATGTCTTGGAGCTGTGGGCGATCAGGTTTGTTCTGGCTCTCTTGACTACTCACCTTCGGGGCCTGCCTGTTCATGTGCGCTCGGACAACCAGATGGCAGTTGGGCGGAGGCCAATGTCCCTGCATTTCAGCTGTGTACATCCCGGGGGTGGAAAATCACCTGGCGGACTCTCTGAGCAGGGGGACCTCTCACCAGGGAGAATGGTCCCTATGCAGCAGGGTGTTTCAATCTCTGTGTCACCGTTGGGGCCAACCAGATGTGGATCTGTTTGCGTCTCGCCACAATCACAATCTCCCAGCTTTTGTCTCTCTGTCCAGGGATCCTCTGGCCCTGACCTCGGATGCGCTAGCAATGTCATGGAAGGACTTTCAGTTCCTGTATGTCTTCCCTCCAATTCCCCTGCTGTGCAGGGTTCTGCGCAAGATTGCTCTGGAAAGGGTGCCAGCAATTCTGGTGGCCCCCAGGTGGCCAAGAAGAGTGTGGTTCGCAGACATGGTGCAGCTGGCAGTAGATCAGTACGCTCTGCCCTTGGTGCCAGTTCTGCTCACTCAGGGCTCACTACGCCATCCCAATTTACAAACTCTGGCTTTGACGGCTTGGCTGCTGAAACCTCCATCTTGATGGAGAAGGGGCTGTCTTCCTTGGTTGTGGATACTTTGATTAAAGCTAGGAAGAAGTCTTCCTCTTCCATTACAGGGTTTGGCGTGCCTACATTGACTGGTGTGAGTCTAAGTCTCTTCCCTGTCGTGTGTTCTCTATTCCCAGGATTCTGGAGTTCCTGCAGCATGGGTTGGAGATGGGGCTACAACTCAGTACTCTGAAGGGTCAGGTTTCTGCCCTGGCTATTTTCTTCCAGAAGTCCTTTGCTCAGCACCCTCTGATCAGGACTTTTTTCCAGGGGGTCACTCATGTGCGTCCCCCACGTAAACCTATGGTGCCTGTTTGGGATCTGAACTTGGTTCTGTCAGCCTTGCAGGGTGCTCCCTTTGAACCTGTGCAGGATGCTGCCTTGGCCATTCTTGCGCTCAAGGTTGTGTTTCTGGTGGCTATTACTTCTGTCAGACGTGTGTCTGAGTTGGCGGTGCTGTCCATTCAGCCCCCCTACTATGAGGGACACCAGGACAAGGTGGTGTTTCGTTTCAAACCTGACTTTCTGCCTAAGGTAGTGTCTGACTTTCATTTGAATCAGGATATTGTTCTTCCTTCTTTGTGCCCTAATTCTAGCAATGCTAAGGAGAGAGTTTTGCACTCTTTGGATGTGGTTAGGTGTCTGAAATACTATCTGGTGGCTACTGCACCTTTCAGGAAAACTGATGCTCTTTTTGTGGTCCCTTCTGGTCCTAGGAAGGGTTTGGCTCCTGCCAAGTCTACTATCAGCAAGTGGATTCGTCAGGCTGTGATTCAGGCCTACTCTGCTAAGGGGAAGAATCCTCCCTTCCGCCTTCCTGCTCATTCCAATAGTTTGCAAGGCCGCTACTTGGTCTTCTGTCCATACCTTTTCAAAGTTTTACAAGGATGATGTTAGGGCCTCAGCTGATGCTTTTTTGGCCGAAAGGTTCTGCAGGCGGCAGTGGTTTAAACTGCCTGCTGCTGTCTTTTTTTCTTGGGGATCCCACCCTACTTTATGGACACTGCTATTGGATGTCCCGATTGTAAGTATTATATTTGGAGCAAGACGTACTGTATACTCATAATACCAATTCTACTGGTGAGTTATCACAGAATTGTTTTTTTCGCATGGAGACGCTACGCTCTGCTGTCGGTACCCTTTTCCCGGGCGACTTCAAGACCATCTTGGACATCAAGGATGCTTATCTTCATGTACCTATCTTCCCAGGTCATCAGAGATTTCTGAGGTTCTTGCTGGAGGATCAGAATTACCAGTTTGTGGCCTTACCATTTGGTATCACCTCGGTGCCCCGGGGCATTCGCATCCTTCCCTACCTGGACGACATCCTCATTGTGGCTCAGTCCTTTCATCGGGCCAAACGGGACACCCAGGTGTTGATCTCCACTCTGAAGTCCTTCGGCTGGGTGATCAATTTTCCCAAGTCTTCACTGTCCCCGTCCTTGGTGAGGTCCTTTCTGGGCATGACTCTGGATACCTCTCAGGTCAAGGTGTTCCTTCCTCAGCAGAAGGTGGAGGGCCTTCAGAAGCAGCCACGGCTCTGCTATTGTGTCCTCATCCCTCAATTCGCCTGGGGATGCAGTTGGTGGGCCTGATGGTGTCCTGCTTCGAGGCAGTCCCCATTGCTCAGTTTCACATGAGACCTCTTCAGTTGCACCTCTTGTCAGTTTGGGATCGGGACCCTGTGTCCCTGGATCAGGAATTTGCTCCGTCTCCCCTGGCCAGGCAGTCCGTTTCGTGGTGGCTGGACTCAAGGAACCTTCTGGTGGGCAGGAGCTTCCTGCCCCCGTGCTGGGAGACTGTCATCACGGATGCCAGTCTGACGGGCTGGGGGGGGGTTTCGAAGTCCCTACAGTTCCAGGGTCGTTGGGGCCCCCAGGAGGCCCATGCTCCCATCAATGTCCTGGAACTGAGGGCAATCAGGTTGGCTCTATCCCACCTGACCACACACCTTCCAGGTCGGGCTGTTCAGATCCGCTTAGGCAACCAGACGGTTGCCTACATCAACCATCAGGGAGGGACTCGGAGCATGCGAGCCTTCAAGGAAGTGTCTCTGATACTGTCTTGGGCGGAACAGAATGTCTCCCGCATCTCAGCGGTATACATTCCGGGGGTGGAGAACCAGGTGGCGGACTCCCTGAGCAGGGGGACATCTAATCTGGGGGAATGGTCCCTCAACTACCAGGTGTTTCTCTCCCTTTTTGCGTCCCGTCATAATCACAAACTTCCCAAGTTTGTCTCCCTGTCACAGGATCCTCTGGCCTTCGCCACTGATGCACTGGCAATGCTTTGGACGGATTTTCGGCTTCCCTATGTGTTCCCTCTACTGGGCAGGGTCATGTGCAAGATTGTTCAGGAGGGGGTGTCAGCCATCCTGGTGGCCCCCTGTTGGCCAGGAAGTGTGTGGTTCGCAGATGTCGTGCAGTTGGCAGTAGACCAGTACGTCTTGCCCAGGGATCCAGATCTTCTCACTCAGGGACGGCTACGCCATCCCAATTTACAAACGCTGGCTTTAACGGCTTGGCTGCTGAAACCTACATCTTGACAGAGAAGGGGTTGCCTGCCTCTGTTGTGGATACCATGATTCGGGCCCAGAAGAAGTCCTCGTCCTTTATCTATTACATGGTCTGGCACGCTTACATTGCCTGGTGTGAGTCCAAGTCTCTTCCCTGTCGGGTTTTTTCCATTCCCAGGATTCTGGAATTTTTGCAACATGGTTTGGATTCTGGCCTTCAACTGAATACCCTCAAGGGCCATGTTTCAGCTCTGGCAATTTTTTTCCAAAGATCCTTTGCCAACCACCGGTTGGTTAAAACTTTTTTCCAGGGTGTTACTCACGTGCGCCCACCTTGTAAGCCTATGCTACCAGTCTCGGACTTGAATCTGGTGTTGTCTGCTCTGCAGAGTCCTCCCTTTGAGCCTATCCATGGGGCTGCTTTGCCCATTCTGACTCTTAAGGTAGCCTTTTTGGTGGATATCACTTCTGTAAGGCAAGTTTCTGAGCTGGCGGCGCTTTCCATCAAACCTCTTTTTTTTGAGAGGCATCAAGATAAGGTGGTGTTTCGGCTTAAGCCGGATTTCTTGCCTAAGGTGGTGTCTAATTTTCATCTCAATCAGGACATTGTCTTGGCTTTATTGTGTGTTAATCCTGCTAATTCCAAAGAGCGGACACTGCATTCTCTGGATGTGGTCAGGGCTCTGAAGTTTTATTTGGTTGCTACTGAGCCTTTCAGGAAATTCAAGCCTATTCTTCTAAGGGGAAGGAACCTCCCTTTAGGATTACTGCTCATTCCACTCGTGCTATTCGTGCCTCTTGGGCTTTTCAGCACCAAGCTTCTGTTGAACAAGTTTGCAAGGCCACTACTTGGTCTTCTGTTCATACTTTTTCACAGTTTTACAAGGTTGATGTTAAGGCCTCAGCGGATGCTGCTTTTGGCTGCAAGGTGCTTCAGGCGGTAGTGACTTGAACTGCTGGCTGTTACTTATTAGAAATCCCACCCTACTTTTGGACACTGCTTTTGGATGTCCCAACTGTTATGAATACCAAAGCAGGCCGTGCCATGCAAGAACAAAAACAATTCTACAGGTGAATACTCACAGAATTGCTTTTTTTTCTTTCCTACTTCGTACTGTTTGGGACATCCCATCGTTTAGAAAAATGAAGAACTGAATAGTCCTCCTAATGCCCCAGAACAAAGTTTTTGTGCTTGCTCACTTGAGGACATAGCTCCGCCCTGTCTGGTGTCTAGGCTGCCTCAGACTTAATCTTATTCTGTTGAATGCTGGTTCAATTTTTTCTATTGTTATTCTCTATTATCAGTTTTCTTTTTAAAGGAAATGGTTGCTGGGGGAGTCTGACTTGTCTTTCGACTTGTATAGTTTAAAAATTCAGCAATTGTCTTTTTAAGTATCAATGCTACTGTCACTAAAATATACCGCAGGTCAGTGTTGTTGAGAGCCCATTGTTTTACTGTCTGGCAAGGATGAACCTGGTAATTCCGAGGACCCACTTGCACTTTTTATTGGTTCACAACAATCCGTGTCACATATTGTACTGTATATAGATCTTAGTGTGTGGGCTACATGTAAAATTAAATTTTGGCACTATTAAACTGGAAGCTAATAGCAATAATCCTTTATTATAGCAGTAAATGAAGATCTCCTTTGCTCTTTTATATGTCCTTGTTTTTTGTACTGTTTTTGGTCTTTTTTAATGTGTATTTAAACCGGAATATCATCTGGATTGTAAAGCCGCGTGATCCAGATTGCAGCTCCTTGCTCACCTTTTTCATTTTCTTTAAAATTTGTTGTTTAGGGAAATATTTGGCCGCCGTGTGTAATCTTTGGCCTGTAAAGCAGAAGTTGCTTTTGCTGGCAATCCAGAAGCCCCGTAGAGAGTGGCATGCTTCTTTGGCTCAAAAGGCGCTCCCTGCGCATGTCCAGTTGGAAGAGTACGGCCCTCCTGGATGCTTCCAGATTGCTGACAAAAGCGACTTCCGCGTTGCCGGCCATAGATTACACAGGGGTGGCCAATATGCCTCTCTAAACAATGAATTTTAAAGAAAACTAAAATGGTGAGCTGCAAAATTACTGTGGGGTCACCGCGAGCTTGGCCTTCGCTTGAAGTGCTCTTGAGCAAGGCACCTAACCCCCTTCCCCATCTGCTTCCCAGACACTGTTACTTGGGGAGCCCACCACTCCAGACATGTATACCATTAGTGTATGGATGTGTTAGAGGACAGAAAAGAAATCCTGTGCAGGCAAACAAAAAAACGTACTCTAACCGCGATCTGTGTTCCTAAATGAATAGGTGAGGCTTTATGAGGGTATACTCAAATACATTTAGCTTCCTTCCGTTGGCTCTCGCCCATTGAGAGCCACCTGCTGTGACTATGTCATGCAGTGGCTCTCATTGACTTGATTGGGGAGTGGGCACTGTGGCGTCTGTTGCATCCCCGGCAGTGTGTGCTCTCCTGACCCAGCCTATTTGAATTCAAAACAATGAGAGCCAAATTACATAGTCATTGGACGAGAGCCCGTGCATGCACTGTTTGAGCTTGGGGAGGTGAGTGTTTTGGGGGTTAACTGGGGGTGTGGTATCACACAACGTGGCATGCTGAATCTTTTAGATTTGTGGCTGATGGGATTTGTTTTGCTTTAACACCAGGAATGTAGGCCTGTACAATGCATTTTTGATTGGGTTGATGTTTTTATATAAATGTCATTTTTATTTTTCATTTAAACATAAATTATCGATTTTGGTTTAGTCCTTTAACAGAATTCATGAAATGTCCAAGATAAGCGAAACTTTGGCTGATGTGTGTCCTACTCTGACTCCTATTTATGGTGCACCAAATCCAGATAAGGTATGACTTTAACATGTAGACTACACTTTGGTAAATATTCATACTGTCTAAATAAAAATTTGCCGTTTCCTCCCATTATAAAAAATGCATGCCCCCCGTGTGTATAATACAAATGTACACAATTGAAGATACTTTTCACATCTTTGCTTATCCTGCCGTGCTGCTACAATATATACAGTGTGCCAGGGTCTTATATTAATTTTTCTTCCAGAAGATGCTCTAGGGCTTATTTTTTTCCATAGACATTCATTCCAAAATGTATAGCTGCCGTAATATGGCAGTCCAACCCCCACCATGTTCCTGGTAGGTGGCATTCTGCGAGCACTACTCCACCTGTAGTGGGCTTGGGCAGGCGCAGTTTTATGGTGTGCAGCATGAGGCGTACTTAATACTTACAAGCCCAGGTTCCTGCATGTGTTTCCCTGGCCTCTGCATGGCTCCAGAACATGACACAGGCTGTCATGTGACATCTGCAGGTTGCTAGGATGCACAGATGCCCCGGGTAAGAAATGTCCCTCACTGTGACAGGGTCTTCTGGTCCTGGTGCCCCAGGCAGTTCCTTTATTTGCTCCTGTTGTATATTACAAGTATGTCACACACCCTGCTTCCAATATTCATGACGTGGGTTATGGCCAGTAGAGGGCGAACTTCTGCAGAGATGACAAGAAAAAAAGGAAGCCCCTCCCGGTCCATAATTACATGGGACCTACCACACATTACCCAGTTTTCGTCTCTGCAGACGGCGAGCAAGTCAGAAGATGGCTGTGTCTCCTCCTTGCAGGTAAGCCGGGTTTATCCCCGGCCATTTCGCTTCTATTGCTGCCCGGACCTGGGTTGGTGAGCCCGGTTTGGGATGCCCCGTCCCTACCTTATTCCCACCACTTCCTTAGTGCGGGATTCCCCCCTCTGTGTCTCCCTGTGCCCCTCTTCTGAGGGGGGGGGGCTGCCTGTTCCCATAATCTGTTCTTTTATTGTTGTGTGTGTGGACGTGTGTTTGAGTCTTTGACTTCCCTCACAACATGTGTGGTGGCCATCGTTTGTGGGGGAGCTTCTTCCTCTCAGGTACTCTAAGGGGGGGGCGGGCGCTCGCCGCAGCCCGCCCCCCTCTGTCTCTGGCACCACCGCGGAGCCCAGCCATTTGCTGGGAGCCGCGTCTGAGAGAGGGGCGGGGCCAGGCGTGGCGCGATTTGAGCTGGGCCGCCCTTCTCTCTCTCTCTCTCTCAGGACTTGGGCTGCTGGCCGGATGCCATTGCTGTCTGTGAGTGCCCTGTCTGGGCTCCCTCTGTATTGTCATTATTGCGCTGTGGGTACCCCTTTTTAGCGTTTTGGGGCTGCTGGCCCAGGCCTTAATTTATTGTATATATATTTTTTATATATGTGATTTATCAGTGTGTTATTTTGTGTGCATGACTGTCTCCTGATGGGTCCCTTCACATTGTATCTTTCTGGAGGACTCCCTATCAATTGTAATTAAAGGGGGTTCTCCCAGTTCTAGGGTCCCTTGGTGTTAAATTGGGGTACCATACAAATCCTCCCACTAAGGGCTTAAGGGGGCATCCCGGGTAGCTTAAGCAGCGTAATTCCCTCTGGTCCTTGCTACTACCTTAAAATCACCATATGGAGGCTCCCCAGGATACCGGGCTCGGGCTCCCTTCGGGACAATCCCGGCAGCGTGTGGGGTATCCCTTACGGGGGTGAATGTACTGATTTGCATACCATGTGTTCAGCAGGCCATAACGCAGCAGTCGGGGTCCCAGGCGTCTGGGTCCGTGCCTCCGGCCTCATCACCTACTCCACCCCGCCTTATCCATACCCCAAGTGACACTGTCATAAGCGGGGAGTCGCAATTCGATGTATGTACTAGATTGGCCAACATTGGAAAATTGAGTTCTAGCTCTGTGGCCAGAAAGGCCCCGGCTAAGAGAAGGCACCTGTCTCCGGCGGCGCCGATACTGGATTTTGATGACTATGATTCCCTTGACAGGTCTGATTATTCCCCACTTGAGGAGGGGAATTGTTTGAGGAATCTGATGCTGAGGATCAGCAGTTTTTGGATACCGATGCTGGGCAGGCGCCGGGGGATGCCGTGGATACCCCCAAAGTCCTGGCCCATCTATTTGAGATACTGGCTTTTTTCTCTGCCAGCGGAATCCCCTCCGCAGAAGGGTGAATTCTTTGGGACTTCTAAGCCTCGCTTGGAGTTCCAAAATCAGAATCATTTTGAAAACATGAATCTTAAGGAAGGGGAGAGGCCTAGCCGGCTCCCCGGTGTTCCTCAGGGATGGGATAGAAAGTATCCCTTTCCGGTGGACGCGGTGAAGCGCTGGTCGTCCCCTCCCGAGGTCGATGCGCCCGTTCGGGGATTGTCCAACTCCTCCGTTGTGCATTCTTCAGATGCCACCACTCTTAAAGATGGTGAGGACAACTGCATTGATCAGATGGCATGCTATGCCTTTGCCAGTGTGGGTTCAGCCTTGCGGCCTGTTTGTGCCTCGGCACTCGCGGCTGTGGCTACCAGGTCTGTGGTTAGGGACCTGTTGAGTGGTTTCCAGCTTAACCCGACCAGTGTTGAATTCACAGCCCTTAAGCGATGTGAATTGTTCATGACCTTTGTATTCTAAGCATACAGCAGGTCCTGCTCCATCTAATAATTACACATGGGTAATCCTCCGCCAGAGGGCGCTGTTCACTGCAGACATGCAAAAACAGGCTCCTCCCAGCCCTTCATATACCGAGGGACCTCCCACAAATCCCCCTCAGATTTCTCTGCAGTGCTCGACTGCGAAGACATGAAATATCACTCTCTCGCAGGTGAGCGGGGCTATTACAGCCTGCGGCCCTGCAGGACTATTACCACCCGTCCTCTTCGATAAAGATATGCCTCCCAGCCTGGGCTGCGCTGGTTGGGTGAAGGTAGGCAGCACCTCGTGTGCTCACGGAGCTACGCTCCACCGCAATCCCCCACCATAGGGTAGGCGGTTTAGGCCGATGGTGAGCCTCCAATAGATGCCCCTCCCGCATTACTGCCCCGTGCCCCTCATAGCGATGATCCCTGGGTGCAGGTCCGCTTCTCCCTCGCTTCCTCCCGTAGCTCGGGGGAAAAGAAGGGGGGGTATGTGTGTGGCGGTCCCAGCGTAATGTTAACACGTTATGGCCGTTGACATTTCATTTAAACTTGGGTGTCAGTGCCGCGCTCCTTGCCCCACATAAACCTTGTCTGGTTGTGCGCGTGTGTGCCCTTTCATTACATGGTGTGTAGCCCGGGCGGCAGCATCGTTCCCAGCAGACTGCATGGCTCATCAGGTAGAGCATTTAGATATGATATAGAGGGTCTAAGGTTCTAGCCCAGCTAAGAATTGTATTTTTAGTGTTGAGAGCAATCTCCTCATTTACACTCTCTATGTGTGTCCTATCCACTACTGTCATGGACGTTGCGCTGGTTAGAGCTTTGCGCTCTTTGGGGGAGGCGGGGACTTGGCATGGCGCGCCCCGCGTCACGGCCAGATCAGGCCCGCCCCTCGAGGTTCGCTTGGCGCCATTTTGACGGTCTTTGCGCATGGTTGCGATCCGCCTCCTCCCTTGGTCATGTAAGTGCCCTTCCTGGGCGTTTTTTTGTCCCTATGAGCTGCGCATGGCACTGACACCCCCCTTTTATCCCCTTTATGTCTTTCAGACGCTAAGATTTCGGTGGCCTCTCTCGGCCTGACATATTTTGTAGCGGGTTCACATATTAAATTCCCCCACATTCCTAGCGGGTCTTGGGGCATCCAGGGTTGCCTATTGCGTAAATCCCTGCGGACATACTGCTCAGATAATCACCATATGGAGGCATCTCAAGAATTATGTACCCGGGGTCCCTCGGGGACATGACCGGCTGTGTACAGTGTGGTCAGCCCCATGCTGATGCTGACCGTGTGCTAAACAGGCACTGACCCTGCAATCAGGTTTGCCAGTGGCTGCACCTCCCTTCAATACACCTGTCTCCCCCGACCTAAATCTCGCCCCTGATGAGTCTCACTCGAGCGGGGATGACCAGAAAGTCGTGCCGCGTAGGCTGCATACGACTGAGCAGGTGCTGTTTAGTTTGGCGGAGCGTATGGGCCCTGGAAAGAAGTGGTCCCTGACGCCTCCTGGCTCTCCGGTTCCTAACGAAACCGATGAATCTGCTGCTATGCAGGACCTGGATCCTTCGGATGAAGGTGAGCTATTCTCCTATTCGGGCTCCTCGGATGGGATGCCCTGGAGCCGTGATGATTCTGGCCCCGGTTCTTGGGGCCTGTGTGACTGATGAACTACTTATAAAGATCCTTGAGGTTTTGTCAATCTCTCCTCCCGGAGAGGCTCCCAAGCCTAAGAGGGAGAGTTTCGACACAGCGACACCGCGCTTGGTATTTCTGGAACAGGAGCATTTCCAGGCTCTTATATCCAAAGAATGGGATTCGCCTTGTAAACTTTAAGGGGTTCCAGGGGTCTGGGATTGGAAGTACCCTTTTCCCCCTGATGTGGTTTACTTTTGGTCAACACCTCCCGTGGTGGATGCACCAATTATAGGGGTTACTAACCCCCCTTCATGACTGCCCCTCATTATCGTACCCTTCAGGGGTGCTGAGGACCGGCGCATTGACAGACTGGCTTCCCATGCCTTTTCGTGTACACCTCCCCTGGGAGGTATTTAATGCGCTCTCAGACTGTGATGTGTTTGTAAGGTTTATCCTCTCAGCGCTGGATGACACCATTAAGATGTGTGCTAGAACCTCTGCCCTTGTGGTAGCTATCCGCCGCCTGGTCTGGCTGCGACAGTGGGGTGCTGACGATGATACGAAAAAGGCTCTCACTGGCCTTCCCTTCAGAGGACGGCGTCTATTTGGGGCCCGTTTGGACCTTTTTGGAAAAAAGGGTAAGGCACCCCTACGCAGAAGGCTGTCTTGGCCTCCTCGGGGCAGGGACACCCCTCCCTACGTTAGTGTCAAACACGAACCTGAGGTGTGCTTCCAACTTTTCAGAGTGGATTTCCACCACGGGGTGGGCAGGCAACGCCCTGGGCCCTCTGGCAGGGCTAAGTCCAAATCTGCCAAGACTTCCCAAGCATGAAGGGATGCCCTCGCCCTTCTGGGCGAGGGGACTGCCACAGCACCTAGCTCCTATCTGGGAGCATATCTTCTCCTTCTGGTGGATCCAGGAGGTAGTTCCCCCTGGACACAGGATAGAATTGGCTGGGCGGTCCCTCTCTGAGGTTGTCAGGGTGCTTCGAGCCCCTGTTTTCCCCTCAGGAGTTGTTGCAGGCTGTACTCTGCCTGCAGGGTCTGGGCTTACTTGCAGGTTGCCCTTAACAGAATGGGACGATGGCCTCTATGTTGACCTTTCTCTTTCCCTCAAAATGATGAGGCAATCTGGGCCATGCTGGCCTATGGTAGGCTTGGCAATTCTACACTCTCAGGTAGTCCCTGTATGATATCTCTGTCTTGGGACACAGGCGCCCTGTGTAAGGGGGGCTTCCGGCCTCCTGTGGCGTTCTAGATCCTGTTAGTTCCCCCTCTGTCTTCTGGACACCAAGACCGTTACTAATCAGTGTTGCAGGACCAACCCTGCGGATTGGGGCCTTGTTTTTGGCCTCTCTTCCGCCCCCAGGCTGCTCGCCATGGCGCGGATGGGGATGATGTCTCGGACATGCCTGTGGGGCGTCCGCACTAGGACCTACCGGGTCGTCTTTCCTTACTCCCCAATCTCTACGTCAGGCCGAGTGGGTTAGTCGGCCGGCGGTGTCCCCTGGGAGTTACTGGATGGGTGCTCAGTCACCTCAATCCCTCACGGTCCCTTATCCGCTATCTCCTTTCCTTGGATTCGGTTCAGGCTTGAGCCTTCTTCCTTGGCAACAAGTGGACTCCTGGTTACGGGGGCTCTGTCCCCCTTTTGCTGACATCTTACTTTCACCAGGCAGGATTGCAGCTGGTGGGCTCTTTGGTGGCGTATCAGAGGATGTCCCTTATATACAGAGCCTTTGGGCTCTTCAGCACAGTAGGTTATTGATCCTAGATGGGGTTCCAGCACCCCGGGAGCTAGGTCTGTGCTCATTCCCCCTTGGTACGGGGGTTCCTCTTGAGCTAGGTTATATTCAAGGACCCTGTCAGGGGGCACCCTGTTCTTTGCTTGCATCTT
Source organism: Gastrophryne carolinensis (assembly GCA_027917425.1). Taxonomy (NCBI): domain Eukaryota; kingdom Metazoa; phylum Chordata; class Amphibia; order Anura; family Microhylidae; genus Gastrophryne; species Gastrophryne carolinensis. Next base: position 82,920,263 of record CM051239.1, on the reverse strand, counting down.
CCTGTGAATGGTCACCTTGGGTACCAAGTCTCGCAGGTTGGCGGGGGGGGATTTCTTACAAACCCCCCCGCGGTTCCTAGGTAGGGTCCCTTAGAGGGTCCATCTTACCTACTAGCTTTGTTAAAACAATGAGCCTTCAGTTGACTCTATACTGCTGGACTATTTGGGGACTCTTGGCCTGTTGGAAGACAATGGCCTGCTTTAATTTTGGTCTGGAGCTTGCAGTAGGATGATTCTCCTGGAAGGTTCCTGATCCTGATCTGGGTGGGGGTCTACGTCCCCTGTTCCTCAGTGGTATTCGCTCCAATGGATGTTTTTCAGTGGCAGGTTGTGCTATCCTGGTGTCCCTCTGAGAGCCAACTAGGGTGAATCTGTTGGGTCTCACTAATATCACAGGGGCTCTGCCCTTGTTTTTACTGTCCCAGTATATTCTGACTCTGGTCATGGGGGCTTAGTATATTTATGTATAGACTTTCTATTTTATATGTCTTCTCTTCATTCACCCTACTATGTGGGGTTCTGCGCACGATCGTGCTGAGAAAGAGACCCGTGAGATTGATGGCCCCTGGGTGGCCTAGTGAACTGTGGTTCGCAGATGCTTCTGCTGAGGTCAGCTGACCTGTACGCTCTCTCAGGAGTGCGGTTCTGCCCTTGTCAGGCTCCTTCTTATCTACAGACTCTAGTCTGAGGGCTTGACAGCTGATTCATTCACCCCTTGGAGACGGGTTTATCTTCTGGGTGGCTTGGTCTATGGGGGGCTAGGAACAAGCTTCCTTGGTTTCTTCTTCCTCCGTCTATTGTGGTTTATGGTGTACCCATATTGATTGGCATGAGTCTTGGTCTCTTCCCTGTTGGACGCTCTCGGTTCCCAGGGTTCTAGAGTTGTTACAGCATAGGTTGGGGTTGGCTCCCCATCTAGGTACTTTGAAGGTTCAGGTTCTGTCCTGTCTGCCTTCCTGTAGAAGTCTGGTTCAGTCTTCCTTGTTAGGAGTTCTTTTGGGAATTGCTCAGGGGCATCTCCCAAGTAGTTCTATGGTCCCGGTTGGGATCAATTTTCATTCTCTTTGCCCTGCGGATTGTTCCCTTGGGACTTATTCTGGATGCTGTTTTGGAGTTCAAGTCGCCCCTCTGGGGGCTGTTGCTTCAGTCAGACGTGTACCTGAGAAGATGGCTCTGATTACTTAGCCCTCGTTTTGTCCAAGGTGGTGTTTTTATGGTCATTATTTAATTCCTTTTAGTCTGCCTATGGGCCTTATTCTTAGTAATGCTGAAGTAAGGGGTCTACATTCCCTCATCAGGTGTTGAAATTTTCCTGGTGGTTTCTTGTCCCTTAGGGGGACTGATGCCCTTTGGGGTCTGCGGACGCCTCCATATGTATGCGCCTGATCTCGTTTGCTTCCAGGGCCTATGCGCCCTTTGGACTGATCTTACTTAGATGGTTTGCCTTCCTGGTCCTGAGTGAAGGTTTCGGCTTCTTGCTGATCCTTGTTAGTGAAGGGGTCAGTATCCCCGCCTGTCTTGCGGGAGACCAGTTTTCTATTCCCCGTTGGGGAGAGTTCTGGATTTTACCGAGGCTCCTGTGTCATTTGGGCTGGTTAGGCAGTTACTCTGGCCTATTCCTTTAAGGGGGAAGAACCTTCCTTTTTCTATTCTGTTCTACTTGTGCTTGGGTACCTTTGGCCCTTCAGCATCAGGTTTCTGTTAAGCAGGTTTGCTAGACCGCTGCTTGTTTTCTGTTCATACCTTTTCAAAGGTTGTTATGAGGTTGACGTTAGAGCCTTTGCTCATGCCGTACTTGGTAGCAAGGTTTGCAGGTGACAGCGCCTTTACTGTCTGCTGTGCCTTTATTCTAAGTATGTCACACACCCCGCTTCAAGATATTCATAACCTGTGGGTATACTGACCTGAAGAGGGCGATCTGCAGAGATGATTGGAGGAAAGTAAGACCCTCCCGGTCCATAAATACCTGGGACCTCCCACTCACTCCCCAGTCTTCATCTCTGCAGGACGGCGAGCAAGCAGAAGATGATCTCTCCTCCTTGCAAGGGGGTTTTCCAAGGTAGCCGGGTTTACCCCCGGCCTATATTATTTTATTCCCGCTCGGGCTTATTATCCCTGTTTAATATATTTAATATTCACATGCCTCCTCAGTTTTGACTGCGGTCCGGGTGATGGTATATTAGCACACACGTGCTTGGGAGCTATGCTCCGCCGCAAGACCCTATTTAGAGGGTAGGCGGTTATGCCGGGTTGGTGATCCCGGTTTGGGATGCCCTGTCCTTAAATATTTTACCTCAGAAATTTTCCTCATTTACCTCTTTCCCTCATAGTTAGGCTGGGGGCCCTCCTTTCTTAAGATTCTGAGGAACGTATAGGAGTAATCCCTCATTGAATTGGTTACACTCCTATTTGTTGTATGTATGTCTGTTTTAAATGTAACTGTTACTTGCAACATTGTTAATAAGACACCGCGGCGGCTATTGCCGGTCTCTGGTGATATGTGAGCGTCTCCGGCGCATTATAGCTTAGCGGAGGGGAGCTTTCTCCCCTCACGCGCAGTGTCATTGGGGGCGGAGCCGGACTTGCGTCGCCGCGGCCCGCCCCCTATCTTGCCCGGGCACCGCTGAGGAGCTTTGGCTCCTATCTGCCTATCTCTAGGGGGGCGGGGCCGGTAAAAGCAGGCCACGCCCCTCTGCTCTGTCTCTCACAGCTGCGCTGAATTACAATTACCTCACGCATCTGGGCTGCATGCTGCTGGGTCCTGGCTGGTCCGGAGGTTCTGTGAGTGGCCCTGTGGGCCTTTTGTCATTTTATTAGTAGCCAATATAACTTTTGGTTTCTAATTATTTTGTTTTATCTGTGTTTTAGGAATAGTTATAAGGAGGTTTCTCTTGGTCCTAAGTCCCTGGGTACTCACTGGGTTTCTTTCCTACAAAATTCCTCCCATTTAAAAAGGACACTATAAGGGCATCCCGGGTTGCTTCATAGCGTAATTCCCTCTGTCATAGCGACTCATTAAGTTCACCTTTTGGAGGCATCCCAGGAATCCGGGCTCCCCTCGGGACAGTCCCGGAAGTGTTTGGGGTGTGGGGTATCCCTAACTGGGGATGATTTCTTTTTATGTATATCCTGTGCACAACACACTATTATGCGGCAGTCAGGACCCCAGGCCTCTGGGTCAGCACCGCCGGCGTCATCCTCTCCCCCTCCCATTTTAACCCGTGCTCCATGTGATGTTACCATGGGGGGGCAGTCGCAATCTGATGTATGTGCCAGATTGGCCAGTATTGAAAAATGTATTTCCTCTACGGTAGCTAAGAAGGCGCCGGCTAAGAGAAAACATTTGTCCACGGTTTCTCATTATGAATATGATGATACGGATGGTCTGGATTGGTCAGATTATTCTCCTCTAGAGGAAGGGGAGGTGTTTGAGGATTCGGATAATTCCGAGGATCAACAAATTGTTGGCGCTGATTCTGATAGGGGGTCAGGAGGTTCCTTGGACACCCCTAACGTTTTGACTCAGATGTTTGAGGTTTTGGCAATCTCGCCTCCGGGGGAGGCCCCCCAACAACAAGGGGAGTTTTATGAGGAATCCAGACCGCGCTTAGAATTTCCTAATCAAAAGCATTTTGATAATATTATTTCCAAGGAATGGGAGAGACCAGCTCGGCTCCCAGGCATTCCTGAGAGTTGGGATAGAAGGTATCCTTTCCCCGCGGACACGGTTAAGCGCTGGGCTTCCCCCCCGAAGTGGACGCCCCAATTTTGGGGTAATCCAACTCTGCCGTTTTAAATAACCCTGATTGTTCCTCCCTCAAGGATGGTGAGGATAAACGCATTGACCAGATGGCTTGTCATGGTTTTGCCAGTATTGGGGCAGCTATACAGCCAGTTTGTGCCTCATCACTGTTGGTGGTGGCCGCTAGAAAGGTGATCAGGGTGATCATTTACTATCCTCGTCCGGCTTGGAACTAGACAGCGATGAATTCCTTGGACTGAAACGTTGTGAGTCTTTTCTTTCCTTCATTTTAACTGCTCTGGATGATTCATTGATGATGAACAGCAGGGCCTCTGCTCTTATGGTTACCATTAGGCGTTCAATTTGGTTGCGCCAGTGGGCGGCCGATTTTGGGTCTAAAAAGTCTCTGACGTCTCTTCCCTTTGTTGGTCTAAGGCTTTTTGGAGAAAAATTGGACTCAGTAGCTAAAGGTGGAAAATTACCTCAACGTAGGAAGCAACGTCGCCCCTTTCGAGGGGCGGCTTCCTTCACCCCTTCCTTTCGGGGAGCTAGAGCTGGAAGAGGTTTTGCCTTCCCTTCTACAAGAGGAGACTCCTGGAACAGGGGCAGAGGTCGTGCCCGTTCAGGATACAGTTGGGGTTCAAAACCCAAGCCTGCGGCCAAGCCCGCTCAACAATGAGGGGGCGCCCTCACCCGCGCAGGTGGGGGGACGGCTGCGACACTTCTCCCAAGTCTGGTTTCGGGAGGTCTCGGACAGATGGATCAGGGAAGTGGTGTCTTCCGGTTACATGCTGGAGTTCGAGTCCCGCCCCCCCCCCCGCGTTTCCTCACGTCTCGGGTGTCCCCGGACGTACAGGCTGCATTGCAGCTCCGGGCGGCGGTATCGAGTCTTCTAGAAATGGCGGTCATTTGTCCAGTACCTCCATTAGAAAGGGGTCGGGGTTTTTACTCAAATCTGTTCACGGTTCCCAAAAAGGATGGCTCCGTGCGGCCCATCCTGGACCTAAAGATTCTCAACAAATTCATCAGGCTGCGAAAATTTCGCATGGAAACGTTGCGTTCCGCTATCCACTCTCTTCGTCAGGGGGACTTCATGACGTCCATAGATATCCAGGACGCTTATTTCCATGTTCCCATTTTTCCCGCGCACCAGAGGTTCCTAAGGTTCGCTCTGGAGGATCGGCACTTCCAATTTGTAGCCCTTCCCTTCGGTCTCACCACAGCTCCAAGGGTTTTCACCAAGGTACTTGCTGGGGTAATGGCTCTTCTCAGAGCTCAAGGAATTCGCATAGTGCCATATCTGGACGATCTCCTCATATTGGCATCGTCATTCGGCCAAGCGGAATTGGACACCAGGACGGTTCTATCCACTCTGGAGAGATTCGGCTGGGTGATCAACTACTCCAAGTCCTCCCTTCACCCGTCCAAGTTAATTTCCTTTCTGGGGATGTCTCTGGATACAGATCAGGCCAGAGTGTTCCTTCCTCAGTCCAAGGTTCTTCTGATTCAGGAGTTGGTTCGGTCGCTTATGTCCATTCCTCGACCGTCCATCCGGCTAGGGATGAGACTGGCGGGTCTGATGGTGGCCTCCTTCGAGGCAGTTCCCTTTGCTCAGTTTCACACAAGGACACTACAGCTCCATCTGTTGTCGGTCTGGAACAGGTCTCCTCAGTCGCTGGATCAATTCTTTCAGATGTCCCCCCGGGTTCGCCGCTCGCTTCAGTGGTGGCTGAACTCAACCAACCTGCTGAAGGGCAGATCCTTTCTGACTCCCCAGTGGGAGATAGTCACCACGGATGCCAGCCTCTCGGGTTGGGGGGGCTTCTGGAAGGATCTGCAATTTCAGGGTTTGTGGGGTCCCCTGGAAGCCCACGAGCCTATCAATGTTCTGGAATTAAGGGCCATCAGGATGGTTCTTTGTCACTTAACTCATCAACTGCGAGGTTTGCCGGTCCAGGTCCGGTCGGACAATCAGACGGCAGTGGCCTACATCAATCACCAGGGAGGCACCCGAAGCAGGAATGCCCTCAAGGAAGTGTCCCTGATTCTGGACTGGTTGGAGAGCCATGTCCCGTGCATCTCGGCAGTTTACATCCCGGGAGTGGAGAATGCGGAGGCGGACTCTCTGAGCAGGCTGTCAGCCCGCAAAGGGGAGTGGTCTCTCAATCCCAAGGTCTTTCACTCAATTTGTCGCAGGTGGGGGTCACCGGCGGTGGACCTCTTTGCCTCCCGTCACAATCACAAACTTCCGTCATTTGTGTCTCTGGCGAAGGATTCTCTGGCCCTTGCGACGGATGCCATGTCTCTGAACTGGAGGGATCTGGGGTTTCTGTATCTGTTCCCTCCTTTTCCCATGGTGGCCAGAGTAGTGCGCAAGCTTGCTCTGGAGAGAGCACCAGCAATCCTGGTGGCTCCAAGGTGGCCAAGACAGGTTTGGTTCGCAGACGTGGTAAGGTTGGCAGAAGATCAGTTCGTTCTGCCCCTGCTGCCAGATCTACTCACACAGGGTCATCTTCGTTACCCGAATTTACCAACGCTGGCTTTGACGGCGTGGCTGCTGAAACCTCCATCTTGAAGGAGGAAGGTCTTTCGGATGCTGTGATTCGGACTCTTATTAGTGCTAGGAAAAGGTCCTCATCGTCTGTGTACTATAGGACTTGGAGGTCTTATATTGATTGGTGTGAAACCAGGGCCTTCCCTTGTAGGGAATTCTCTATTTCTAGAATTTTGGAGTTTTTGCAACATGGTCTGGACCTAGGGCTTCAACTCAGTACTCTGAAGGGGCAGGTGTCTGCCCTGGCGGTGTTTTTCATCCGTTGGTTAAAACCTTTTTCCAGGGGGTTACACATGTGCAGCCTCCTAGGAAGCCTCTGATTCCAGTTTGGGATTTGAACTTGGTTCTTTCTGCACTTCAGGGTCCCCCCCTTTGAGCCTTTGCATGATATTCCTTTGTCTTCCCTTACGCAGAAGGTAGCCTTTTTGGTAGCTATCACTTCCGTTAGACGTGTCTCTGAGTTGGCGGCTCTGTCTATTCAAGCCCCATATTTTGAAAGACATCAGGACAAAGTGGTTTTCCGTTTTAAGACGGACTTCCTTCCTAAGGTGGTTTCGTCCTTTCATTTGAATCAGGATATTGTTCTGCCCTCTCTGTGTCCCAATCCCAGCAATGACAAGGAGAGGGCCCTGCATTCTTTGGATGTGGTTCGGGTTGTGAAGTATTATTTGGTGGTAACGTCTGCCTTTCGCAAGACTGATGCATTTTTCGTGGTGCCATTTGGGCCCAAGAAGGGTCTAGCACCCACAAAGTCTACCATCAGCAGGTGGATTCGTCAGGCCATTGTCGGGGCCTATTCTGCTAAGGGGAGAGATCCTCCCTTTCGTGTTACAGCTCATTCTACTCTTGCGGTTGGGGCTTCCTGGGCTTTTCAGCACCAGGCCTCTGTTAAGCAAGTTTGCAAGGCCGCTACCTGGTCTTCTGTTCACACTTTTTCAAAATTTTACAAGGTTGATGTTCGGGCCTCAGCGGATGCTGTTTTTGGCTGCAAAGTTCTGCAGGCTGCAGTAGTTTAAGTTGTGCTTTATACCTTGTTTTGGATCCCCACCCCTTTTGGACACTGCTTTTGGATGTCCCACAGGTTATGAATATCTTGAAGCGGGGTGTGTGACATACTTAGAATAATACCATTTTTGTGAATACTCACCTTGTAAAATGGGTATTATAAGTATGTCACACACCCCGCTTCAACCCGCCCTTTTGTATTTTGGATCCTTCATTTTGTGAACTTTGCATGGTTATGACTTATATTTGGCTCTTCCTGGTCCCTTACCTTACTGCTTTCTTTATACTGGGGAGTGAGTGGGAGGTCCCAGGTATTTATGGACCGGGAGGGGCTTACTTTCCTCCAATCATCTCTGCAGATCGCCCTCTTCAGGTCAGTATACCCACAGGTTATGAATATCTTGAAGCGGGGTGTGTGACATACTTATAATACCCATTTTACAAGGTGAGTATTCACAAAAATGGTATTTTTGTTGGGGATCCCACCCTACCTTATGGACACTGCTATTGGATGTCCCATGTGTAATTATTATTAGATGGAGCAGGACATGCTGTATGCTTAGAATAATACAATTCTGTGAAATACTCACCTGTAGAATTGGTATTATACGCATACAGCACGTCCTGCTCCACCCACCCAGGTTTCACTTTGTTCTGGATCCCCTGTATGGTGATTATCATTGTTATTATTACCAGTTGGGTGGTTGTTTTCTCCCGGCTTCTTTTTCTCACTGCTTTTCAATGCTGAGGATTTGTGCGAGGTCCCTCGGTATATGAAGGGCCGGGAGGAGCCTGTTTTTGCATGTCTGCAGTGAACAGCGCCCTCTGGCGGAGGATTACCCATGTGTAATTATTATTAGATGGAGCAGGACGTGCTGTATGCGTATAATACCAATTCTACAGGTGAGTATTTCACAGAATTGTATTTTTATCTGCTATGGATGACACAATTGCTACGGTATGTGTAGGGGAACCTCGGCATTGCTGGTGGCTATTCGCCGATCGGTTTGGTTACGCCAGTGGGCGGCTGACATTGCGGCTAAGAAATCACTTACAGGGCTACCCTTCCTGGGTACGCGGCTGTTCGGAGATAAATTGGATTCAGTGGCGAACGGTGGGAAGTTACCAGCGTAAGAAGCGGCGTCGCTCCATTCGGGGGGCAGGCTCTTTCAATCCTTCCTTTCGCGGTGCCAGAGCAGGCAGATGTTTTTGCCTACTCTAACTTCAGGGGTGATTCCTAGAACAGAGGCAGAAGACGCGCATGTCCAGGCCCTAACTGGGGTTCCAAACCCAAGCTCGATGCCAAGCCAGCTCAACAATGAGGAGGCGCCCTCACCCTTGCGGGTGGGGGGGACGGCTGCGGCACTTCTTCCAGGTCTGGGCCCGGGAGGTCACAGACAAATGGATCTTGGAAGTGGTTTCTTCCAGGTACAAACTGGAGTTCGAGTACCGGCCTCCTCCCAGATTCCTAAGGTCTCGGGTTCCCTCGGACCCCCAGGATGCGCAGGGGGTCCTGTTGGCTGTAAGGAATTTTATGGACATGGAAGTCATATGCCCGGTACCTTTCTCAGAGAGAGGCCGGGGCTGCTATTCCAACCTATTCATGGTTCCCAAAAAGGATTGATCCATAAGACCCATTCTGGATTTGAAGCTTCTGAACAGGTTCATCAGAACCAAGAAGTTCCGCATGGAGACTCTGCGCTCAGCCATCAATTCCCTTCGCCAGGGGGATTTCATGACGTACATAGACAGGAAGGATGCTTAACTTCTTATACCAATTTTCCCAGCACACCAGAGATTCTCAGGTTCGTGGTGGGAGATCAGCTTTTTCGGTTTGTGACCCTACTGTTCGGGCTGACCTCCTCATCCTCCTCATTACGGCATCTTCTCTGTCTGGCGGAAATAGACACCAGGACGGTGGTGGCGACGCTGGAGAGGTTCGGCTGGGTGATCACCCATCCTAGTTTGCTCTTATAACAGTCCACGGTGCAGATGGTTCAGGATCTGATACGTCTTCTCCTGTCCGACTCTCGCCCTTCTATCCGGCTAGGGATGAGACTGGTGGGATTGATGGTGGCTTCCTTCGAGGCAGTTCCCTTTGCTCTGTTCCACAAGAGGTTGCTCCAATTCTCTTGTTGGCCTGGGACAGATGTCCGCTGTCATTGGATCAGTCATTCCTGAGGTCTCCCCAGGTTCGGCAGTCCCTTCAGTGGTGGCTGGAACCAAGCAATCTGTTGAGGGGCAGATCTTTTCTGACCCCTTGTTGGGAGACGGTTGCCACGGAGGTTGGTTCTGTCATGCCTGACGCACCACCTTCGGGGCTTACCGGTTCAGGTTCGATCAGTCAATCGAACTGCGGTCGCTTACATCAATCACCAAGGAGGGACTCGCGGCAGGAGTTCCCTCAGGGAGGTTTCTCTGATTCTTGCTTGGGCAGAGAGCAATGTCCCATGCATCTAAGCGGTTTACATTCTGGGAGTGGAAATCATGGAGGCGGACTCCCTGAGCAGGGGATCCTCTCGTTGAGGGGAATGGTCTCTCAACCACAAGGTGTTCGGTCTCTTTGTCACAAGTGGGGGATTCTGGAGGTGGATCTCTTTGCCTCACGTCACAATCACCAGCTTCCTGCTTTTATGTCTGTTTCAGGATCCTCTGGCCCTGGCAGTGGATGCCATGTCTCTTGCCTGGGGTTACTGTACCTTTTTCCCCCCTTCTCCTTGGTAGGCAAGGTGGTGCGCAAGCTGGCTCTAGAGGGTGTGCCTGCAATCCTGGTGGCCCCGAGGTGGCCTGGACAGGTTTGGTTCGTAGACGTCGTAAGGCTGGCGTTAGATCAGTACAGCCTGCCCCTGTTTCCGGATCTGATCACTCAAGGTCAACTACGTTACCCCTATTTACAAATGCTGGCTTTGACGGTGTGGCTGCTGATACCTCTATCTTAAGGGAGGAAGGTTTGTCTGATGCTGTGATTCAGACTCTTGTTAGGGCTAGGAAGAGATCTTCCTCTAACATCTACTACAGGACTTGGAGGTCCTATATTGACTGGTGTGAGGCTAGGGCCTTGCCTTGCGGGTGTTTTCGATTCTTAGAACTTTGGAGTTTCCTCAACACGGTCTGGAACTGGGGTTCCAGCTTAGTGCCTTGAAAGGGCAGGTCTCTGCCCTGGCGGTCTTCTTTCGAATGTCTTTTGTTCGGCATCCTCTGGTTAAGACCTTTTTTCCAGGGGGTCACTCATATGCTGCCCCCTAGAAAGCCTTTGTTGCCCTTTTGGGATTTGAATTTGGTTCTGTCGGCCCTCCAGGGGCCTCCTTTTGAGCCGGTGCAGGATGTTGCATTTTCTATGCTCACTCAAGAGGTTGCCTTTTTGGTGGCTATTACCTCTGTTCAGCGTGTCTCTGAGTTGGCGGCTCTGTCCATTCAGGCCCCTTACTTTGAGTGACAACAGGACAAGGTGGTTTTTCGCTTTAAGCCAGGTTTCCTTCCTAAGGTGGTTTCTGCTTACCATTTCAATCAGGATGTAGTTCTCCCTTCCTTGTGTCCTAAGCCTAGCAATGACAAGGAGAGGGTTTTGCACTCTTTGGATGTGGTTCGTTGTGTGAAGTACTATTTGGTGGCTTCTTCTCTTTTTCGTAAGACGGACGCCTTGTTCGTGGTTCCCTCCGGGCCCAGGAAAGTTTCGGCGCCCGCTAAGTCTACTATTGGTAAATGGATACGCCAGGCCATTGTTAGGGCCTATACTGCCAAGGGGAGGGTTCCCCCTTTTCAGATCACTGCTCATTCTACTCGTGCTGTTGGGGCTTCTTGGGCTTTTCAGCACCAAGTTTCTGTTGAACAAGTTTGTAAGGCCCCTACTTGGTCTTCCGTTCATAGTTTTTCCGAGTTTTATAAGGTTGATGTGCGGGCCCCAGTGGATGCTGTTTTTGGCCGCAAGGTTCTGCAAGCTGCAGTGGTTTAATTTTGTGCATTTTTGCCATATTGGGATCCCCACCCATTATGGACACTGCTATTGGATGTCCCACATGTCATGAATAGTGGAAGCGGGGTGTGTGACATAAGGGAATAATACCATTTTGTGATTACCTGTAAAATGGGTATTATAAGTATGTCACAGACCCCGCTTCATCCCGCCCTTTTTTGTATTCTGGATTTTTTATATGGTGAACCTTTTATGATTAAGATTTTTATATTTGGCTCTTCCTGGTCCCCTTACTGCTTTCCTATACTGGGTAATGTGTGGGAGATCCCAGGTATTTATGGACCGGGAGGGGCATCCTTTTTTTCCTGTCATCTCTGCAGAAGTTCGCCCTCTACTGGCCATAACCCACATGTCTTGAAAATTGGAAGCGGAGTGTGTGACATACTTATAATACCCATTTTACAGGTGAGTAATCACAAAATGGTATTTTTTGGGATAGGGCTTACAAATATAGTATCCTCAAATATCCTGAAGAAAATCATGTTAGGGATTTTTTTTGAAGATGAGTCTTATTTCCGTGGAAACTGCGTATGTTCCCTTTGTTTCTTTTACTTTTTGCGTTAAAATATGTGCTACTTCTTTTCCCCTTGAAGATGGTGAAGAGGAGTTGGCATTTAAAGCGGCACAAAATCCTCATCTTGTCTACTGACCCTCCCCACCTTAGTACCTATGGGTTTTCCCTACATGGTACTTGTCAGTTGTATTAAAATGGTTAATGAAGCCTCCCTTTTAAGCCATTGGAGGGGGTCTCAGAAAATGGTTATCATTTAAATGTTGTTTTTTTGTTCGCTATTACGTCTGCAAGTAGAGTGAGTGAACTACAAGCACTTTCAGTTAAGGAGCTTTACTGTGCGATACTCCCTGACAGCGGTCCCTGCTTTGACATGGGTAGGCGGTATAGGCCTGTGGTGAGCCTTGTGGGATGCCCCCTCCCGCTCCCGGGGTTTCCCTTTAATCCCTACCCCCCTTAGGTGTCTGCCCCCTCCTCTCCTTTTTATTTCACTTGAGTGTTATGTGGTCACTGCTACCCTTGCTTCGCTCTCCCTGGGGAGATCTCGGGGGTGGGGGGTGTGTGTGTGTGCGGTATGTCAAGCAGCCTGAATGCTCACTTGGCTTGTGCCAGAATTGATTTTGTTGTATCTGGCAAGTCTTGCTTAATGTGTTTTACTGTTAGCCGCCGCCACGCGCTTATACAGCGCTCCCCAGACGGCGGCGACATTACCTAAGGCTCTGCTGCTCGGACGGCGGGATCATGTGGGCGCGATTCGCGCTCTTTGGGGGGAGGGAGCGGGCTCTGCGAATGATGTTTTCCGCATTAGTTCTCTAGCGGGCCGCCCCTTGAGGTGTATGCGGACGCCATTTTTACCTTCCTTGTGCTGTGTGTCTGCTGTTTCCCACCGCGGTCCGTGAGTGCCCCTGCGGGGGGGGGGGGGGGGTCGGGGGGGGGGGCATTCTAATAGGGATGTCTTCTTATGTCTTTCAGGCGGGTAGACCTCATTGTGGTTTCTCCCGGGCCTCCCCCTTTTAGTTTAGACTATTACTGTTATATCTCCCACCTCCCTAGCGGGCTTTTGGGGCATCCCGGGTTGCTATCATTAGCGTTAACCCTATATTGGTCTATTGTGTCACTATAATCACCATATGGAGACTTCTGGGGATAATGTGCTTGGGATTCCTTCGGGACAAGCCCAGCTATGTATTGTGTGTGAGGTATCCCCTATAAGTGATGATGTCAGGGTGTTTGAGCCCTGGGCCCAGCAGGTGCTTGCGCTGCAGCCTGGGTTGTCTGTTACTGGGCCTGATGCTGCTCCCCCTCTGGCTTCGCCTACCCCCCCACGCTTACATCTGACCCCCACCGAGGGGCATACTAGCGGGGAGTCTCAACCTGATTTAGCTGCACGGGTGGCCAGCATTGAGAAACCTCTTGCTGGGTCTGCCCCGCATAAGACTTCTGCTAAGAAGTGGCCCGCGGTTTCCCTCTTCCCTGTAGAAGATGAGGGCCCTTACTCGCTCTCAGGTACCTACCCCCTTGAGGAGGGGGAATTATTTTCTGATTCAGAATCCTCTGAGGAACAACCGAATATTTGCATTAGTACAGGGACTCCGTTTGGGGAAGACCTTTGGTCGCCTGATGACACTGACAGATTGCTGAGTCACATTTTTGAAGTGCTTTGTATTTCTCCTCCTGCAGTGGCTCCGCAGCAGCAGGGCAAGCTTTTTCATACGGTTAAGCCATGCTGTGAGTTCCCTGAGCAGTCTCACTTTAATAATTTTGTGCTCAAGGAATGGGAACAGCCTAGCAAGCTGCCAGGGGTGCCTAAGAGTTGGGACAAGAGGTATCCCTTTCTTGCTGAAGTTGTTAAGCGTTGGTCATGTCCTCCTGAGGTGGATGCGCCCGTTCTCGGGTTGTCCAATACATCTGCCATGCACTCTCCTGATACCACTACCCTGCGGTATGGGGAGGACCGGTTACCTCAACTTAGGAAGCCGTCCCGGTCCTTTCGGGGGATGGTTGCCTTTCTCCCATCCTTCGGTGGTTCCAGAACTGGCCGTGGAGTCTCCTTTACTGGGGTCCGCTGAGATCACTGGAGAAGGGGCAGAGGACGTGGCCGTCCTGGCCTCTCCTGGGGTCCCAAGCCAAAATCCTCACCCAAGCCCCCTCAGGCATGAAGGGGCGCCCTCACCCATCCGGGTGGGGGGGCGGCTCCGGCTCTTTCCTCATGTCTGGAGGCTTCACGTCTCAGACCGGTGGATTAAGGAGGTAGTGTCCTCCGGTTACAAGATTGCAGCCCCCCCCCCCCCACCCCCAAGCGTCATCAAATCCCAGATGGCTCAAAACCCCCTGTCAGCTCAGGGTCTGTGCCTTGCTGTCGAAAACCTTGTGGAGTCGGGGGTCAGCTGCCAGGTGCCTTTGAGGGAAAGGGGCAGAGGCTACTATTCCAATCTTTTCATTGTTTCCAAAAAAGACCCGTCCATCAGACCTATCCTGGATTTAAAGTGCCTCAACAAATTTGTCAGATCCAAACACTTTTGCATGGAGACTCTGGGCTCAACTGTCAATTCACTACACCCGGGTGACTTCATGACCTCTGTAGACATCAAAGATGCTTACCTTCATGTACCAATCTTTCCAAGTCCTCATAGATTCCTCAGGTTCGCTCTGGAGGATCAACACTATCAATTTGTGGCCTTGCCTTTCGGTATCACCACGGCTCCCAGGGTATTCACCAAGGTGCTGGTGGGCGTACTGGCTCTGCTGAGATCTCAGGGCATTCGCAACCTTCCTTACTTAGACGACATTCTCATCACGTCTCAGTCCTTTCAGCAGGCCGAGCTGGATACCCAGCTGGTGGTGTCCACACTGGAGTCCTTCGTCTGGGTGGTCAACCACCCCAAGTCTTTCCTGTCACAGCCAATGGTGAGGTCCTTTCTGGGCATGACTCTGGATACATCTCAGGTCAAGATTTTTCTCCCTCAGCAGAAGGTGGAGAATCTTCAGGCCCAAGCCAGGCTTCTTATGTCTTCCCATCATCCCTCCATCCGGCAGTCTTGCTTCGAGGCGGTTCCATACGCTCAGTTTCACATGAGACCTCTTCAACTTCACCTCTTGTCAGTTTGGGATCGGGACCCTCGGTCCCTGGATCAGGTGTTTTCTGGCCCCCCTCTGGCCAGACGGTCTCTGTCGTGGGGGCTGGACTCAAGAAACCTGTTGGTGGGTAGATCCTTTCTGGCCCCGTGCTGGGAGACAGTCACCACAGATGCCAGTCTGACAGGTTGGGGGGGTCTTCTGGAAATGCCTGAAATTCCAGGGTCAGTGGGGCCCTCAGGAGGCCTACACTATCAACATTCTGGAATTGAGGGTGATAATGTTGGTTCTCGCCCAATTTACTCCACACCTTTGGGGTCGGGCGGTTCGGGTTCGCTCGGACAACCAGTAGGCGATTGCCTACATCAATCATCAGGGAGGGACCCGGAGCAAGAGGGCCCTCAAGTAAGTGTCCCTGATACTGTCTTGGGCGGAGGAGAATGTTCCCTGCATCTCAGCTGTGTGCATCCCGGGGGTGGAGAATCTGGAGGCAGACTCCCTCAGCAGGGGGACTTCTCGTCTGGGAGAATGGTCCCTCAGCAGCAGGGTGTTTCGCTTTCCCAATGCCCTAGCAATGTCTTGGAAGAGCTTTCACCCTCTCTGTGTTCCCTCCTTTTCCTTTGCTCGGCCAGATTTTCTGCCTAAGGTTGTGTCTGCTTTTCATCTCAATCAGGACATTGTTTTGCCTTCTCTATGCCCTAATCCTAGTAACCCTTTACACTCTCTGGATGTGGTCAGGACTCTGAAGTTCTATTTGGTGGCTACTGAATCCTTCAGGAAGACTGATGCTCTTTCTGTGCTCCCGTCTGGACCTAAGAAGGGTCTGGCTCCAGCTAAGTCCACTATCAGCAGGATCAGTCAGGCTGTGGTACAGGCCTATTCTGCTAAGGGGAAGGAGCCTCCCTTCCGCCTTACTGCTCATTCTACTCGTGCTATTCTACGCAATCACAAGCTCCCGAGATTCCTCTCCCTGTCGAGAGATCCTCTGGCCTTTGCCACAGACGCTCATTCCCTCCTGTGCCGAGTGCTGTGCAAGATAGCCCAGGAGGGGGTACCAACCATCCTGGTGGCTCCTCGCTGGGCGAGGCGGAGTTGGTTCGCGGACATAATTCAGATGTCAGTCGATCGCTACGTCATGCCCGACGACCCAGGGCTTCTCACGCAGGGGTCGCTGCGGCACCCCAATTTAAAGACCCTGGCTTGACGGCCTGGCTATTGAAACCTCAATCCTGACAGACAAGGGGCTGTCGGCCACTGTTGTTCAGAGCATGATTCAGACGCAGAAGAAGTTTTCTTCCATGATATATTAGAGTTTGTCATGCCTACATTGCTTGGTGTGAATCCAAGAGCCTTCATTGTTGCAATTTCCCTATCTCTAGGATTTTGGAGTTTTTACAGCACGGCTTAGACTTGGGTCTCCAGCTGAACACCCTCAAGGGCCAGGTCTCGGCCTTAGCCATATTCTTCCAGAGATCCATTGCCAATCATAGACTGATCAAGACCTTCTTCCAAGGGGTTACCCATGTACGCCCACCGCGTAAGCCTGTATTACCAGGGTGGGACTTGAATCTGGTGCTTTCTGCTCTCCAGGGTCCCCCCTTTGAGCCCTTGTGCGATGCTGCATGGTCTATTTTGCCCTAAAGGTGATATTTTTGGTACCTTTTACCTCGGTGCGTCGCGTGTCAAGAGCTGGCCGCGATTGGTGTGAAGCCTCCTTACTTAGGATGGCATAGGGATAAGGTGGTGTTTCACTTAAACCTGATTTTTTGCTTAAGGTCATGTCTCCTTTTCACCTTAATGAGGAAATTGTCTTGACTTCCTTGTGTCCAGCTCCGACTAACTCTAAGGAAAGGACCCTCCATTCCCTGGATGTGGTCAGAACCATTAAGTACTCCTGGTTGCGACTTCAGGAAGTCGGATTGTCTTTGTCCTCTCCGAGGGTTCTAAGAAGGGCTGGCCTCCGGCCAAGTCCACTCTCAGTAAGTGGATCAGACAGGCGGTGGTGCAAGCATATTCTGTCAAGGGGAAGGAACCCCCTTTTTTTCGTGTTACAGCTAATTCTACTAGAGCTATTGGTGCTTCCTGGGCTTTTCAGCACCAGGTCTCTTGTTGAACAAGTTTGGAAGGCCGCCACTTGGTCTTCAGTTCATTTACAAAGTTTTTACATGGTTGATGTTAGGGCCTCAGCTGATGCTGTCTTTGGCCGAAAAGTAGTAGTGAAATGAACTACATGCTGTTTTGCACTGGGGATCCCACCCTAATGGACACTGCTTTTGGATGTCCCAACTGTCATTACTTCTGGGATGACCTGGACTGGATATAGTGAAAAATACAATTCTGTGAAACTCACCTGTAGAATTGTTATTCCCAGTATGTCCCCCCCCCCCCCCAGCTTCCGAATATTCATGACACTTGGGTAACTGTCCTGTAGAGGGCGATCTTGCAGAGATGACATGAAAAAAAGGAGCCCCTCCTGGCCCATAAATACCTGGGACCTCCCACCATTCCCCAGTCTTTAGTCTCTGTAGTTGGCGAGCAAGTCAGAAGATAGTTGTCTCCTCCTTGCAGGTAGCCGGGTAACCCCCCGGCCTTTTGTTTCTATTGCTGCCTGAACCTTTTTTAATCTAAACTATAGCAGTATGCCTCCCAGCCTAGGCTAAAGGTCCAGGCAATGGTAGGCTGCACCTTGTGGTGTATATGGGAGCTAGCTCCCCCGTGAGACCCCATACAAAGGGGTAGGCGGTGTCTGGGTTGGTGATCCCGGCTTGGGATGCCCCGTCCCTCTTACCCTTTCACCAATTGGTGTGGGTTCTTCCCCCTACCATGTCCCTCTGTGCCCCTTGGGGGGGGGGGGGGGGGGGGAGGCCTTTTCTCCTGTGGGTTGTTTTACTTTATTTGGGGAAAAGGTGTGTGGAGTGTGTGTGTGTGTGTTTTGCGGCTGTGTGCTGGGCCGGTTTCACTTTCAACAGGTGCTCGTTGTGTCAAGCAATCTGTTGAAGGGCAGATCCTTTCTGACCCCTTGTTGGGAAACGGTCACTACGGACGCCAGCCTGTCGGGCTGGGGGGGCTTCTGGAGGGAACATCAGTTCCAGGGGTTATGGGGCCTCGGGAGGCTCATACCCCTATCAATGTTTTGGAGCTACGGACCATTTGGTTGGTTCTGTCTCGCTTGACTCTTCTATTGCAGGGATTGCCAGTTCAAGTCCAATCGGACGGCGGTCGCTTACATCAATCACCAAGGAGGGACTCGCAGCAGGAGTGCCCTCAGGGAGGTATCTCTGATCCTTGTTTGGGCAGAGAGCAATGTCCCATGCATCTCAGCCGTTTATATCCCGGGAGTGGAGAGCACGAAGGCGGATTCCCTGAGCAGGAGATCCTCTCGCCGAGGAGAATGGTCTCTCAGTTCCAGGGTATTCCAGTCCCTTTGTCACAAGTGGGGGACTCCGGAGGTGGATCTCTTTGCCTCACATCACAATCACAAGCTTCCTGCTTTTGTGTCTCTGTCTCAGGATCCTCTGGCCTTGGCAGTGGATGCCATGTCCCTGGCTTGGAGGGAACTGGGGTTTCTGTACCTGTCCCCCCCCCCCCCCCCTTCTCCATGGTGGGCAAGGTGGTGCGCAAGCTAACTCTAGAAGGGGCACCAGCAATTCTGGTGGCTCCAAGGTGGCCAAGACGAGTGTGGTTCGCAGATGTCGTGCGGCTGGCAGTAGATCAGTTTTATCTGCCTCTTCTTCCGGATCTTATCACCCAGGGTCAGCTACGCTACCCCAATTTACCAACGCTGGCTGTGACGGCGTGGCTGCTGAAACCTCCATCTTAAAGGAGGAAGGTCTTTCTGATGCGGTGGTTCAGACTTTAGTTAGAGCTTGGAAGAGATCTTCCTCTAACGTCTACTATAGGACTTGGAGGTCTTATATTAACTGGTGCGAGGCTAGGGCCTTGCCTTGTAGGGTGTTTTCTATTCCCAGAATTCTGGAGTTTCTTCAACATGGTCTGGTCTCGGGGTCCCAGCTTAGTACTTTGAAAGGGCAGGTTTCTGCCCTGGCGGTTTTCTTTCAAAGGTCTTTTGCCCTTCATCCCCTGGTTAAGACATTTTTCCAGGGGGTTACTCATGTGCGGCCTCCTAGAAAGCCCTTGCTGGCAATTTGGGATTTAAACTTGGTTCTGTCGGTTCTCCAGGGGCCTCCTTTTGAGCCGGTGCATGATATTGCTCTTTCTCTGCTCACTCAGAAAGTTGCCTTTTTGGTGGCTATTACCTCTGTTCGGCGTGTCTCTGAGTTGGCGTCCTTGTCTATTCAGGCTCCTTACTTTGAGAGGTACCTGGACAAGGTAGTTTTCCACTTTAAAGTGGACCGTCACCCAGGGGTGATTGGCCCGGGAATCTATAAGATTCCCGGGCCGATCACCTCCCTCATCGCCGGACATCCGAGATCGGATCCCCCTCCCCCAAAAACCCCCAAAAAACTTACCTCATCGGCGGCGGCCGCCTCCCGCGCGCCCCTCTAGACATGCCCGCGCCGGCCGTTTGTGAATGGCCGGCGCGGGCGCGTGCCCTGTCAGAGTGACGTGCGGGAGGCGGCGGTGGACGCGCTGTCTTGTCCGTCGCTGTCACCCGCTTGTCCGTCGGCGGGGATTGGACAGCGCGGCCACGTGGGAGCGTGGTGAGGTTTTGGGGGCTTTCTGGGGGGTTTCACACAGCGGGGCACCCCCCCACACTTGCATCTGACACACTAGTGGGGAGTCTCAATATGACTTAGCTTCACGGGTGGCCAGCATTGAAAAGCATATTGCTGGGTCAGCCCCGTGTAAGGCTTCTGCTAAGAAGCGGCATTTATCTCCCGCTGCTTCCCTCTTTCCTGTGGAGGATGAGGGACCTTACTCATTGTCTGGCCTTTACCCCCTCGAGGAGGGGGAGTTGTTCTGATTCAGAATCCTCCGAGGAACAACCTAAATTATATGGTGGTACCGGGTCTCCCTTTGGAGAAGACCCATGGTCCTCAGATGACACTGACAGGTTATTGACTTACATTTTTGAATTGCTTTGTATTTCCCCTCCTGTCATGGCTCCGCAGCAGCAGGGTGAGCTTTTCCTGTTAAACCACACTTGGAGTTCCCTGAGCAGAATCACTTTAATAATCCGCTCAAAAGTGGGAACGCCCTAGTAAGCTACCTGGGGTGGCCAAGAGTTGGGACAGGAGGTATCCTTTTCCCGCTAATGTGATTAAGCATGTCCTTCCGAGGTGGACTCGCCCGTCCTAGGGTTGTCTAATACATCAGTCATGCATTCACCTGACACTACTACCCTGCGGGATGGTGAGGACCGGCGCTTGGACCAGCTGTCCTGTCATGCTTTTGCCTGTATGGGGACTGCACTGCGCCCGGTTTGTGCCTCTGCCATAACGGGGCCTCTGATGACGCGGGAGGTGAGGATTATAGATCTCTCCTACTTTGCTATGAATTTATAGCATTTCTCGTTTGGGAGTATGGTCCCTCAGCAGCAGGGTGTTTCACTCCCTGTGCCACCGCTGGGTTCAGCCGGATGTGGATCTTTTTGCGTCCCGTCACAATCACAAACTTCCAGTCTTTGTCTCTCTAACCCAGGACCCTCTGGCCTTAGCCATGGATGCACTAACTATGTCTTGGAAGAGCTTTCGGCTCCTCTGTGTTCCCTCCGTTTCCTCTGCTGGGCAGGGTGCTGCGCAAGATAGCCCCGGAAGGGGTGCCACCCATCCTGGTGTCCTTTTTTTGGCCAAGAAGGGTGTGGTTTGCAGACATCGTGCAGTTGGCAGTAGATCAATACGTCCTGCCCAAGGTTCCAGACCTGCTCACTCACGGGTACTACGCCATCCCAATTTCTAAATGCTGGCTTTGACGGCCTGGCTGCTGAGACCTCCATCTTGATGGATAAGGGCCTGCCTGCCTCTGTTGTTACTACCATGATTCGGGCTAGGATGAAGTTCTCGTTCTACTATAGGATATGGCATTCTTACATTGCTTGGTGTGAGTCTAAGTCTCTTCCCTGTCGGGTGTTTTCTATTCCCAGGATCCTGGAATTTTTGCAGCATGGCTTGGATTTGGGCCTTCAACTTAGTGCTCTCAAGGGACATGTTTCAGCCTTGGCTATTTTCTTCCAAAGATCTTTTGCCAACCACCGTTTGGTTGAGCCTTTTTTCCAGGTGGTTACTCACGTGCTCCCGCCACGTAAGCCTATATTACCAGTCTGGGATTTGAATTTGGTTTTATCTACTTTGCAGGGTCCTCCTTTTGAGCCTCTACGTGAGACTGCTGCTTTGCCTATTTTGACTCTTAAGGTAGCCTTTTTGGTGGCTATCACTTCTGTTAGGCGTGTTTCTGAGTTGGCGGCTCTTTCCATTAAACCTCCTGTGCGACACCAGGACAAGTTGGTGTTTCGGTATAAGCCAGATTTCCTGCCTAAGGTTGTGTCTACATTTCATCTCAATCAGGGCATTGTTTTGCCTTCATTGTGTCCTAATCCTGCTAATTCCAAGGAGCGGACTCTGCGTTCTTTGGATGTGGTCAGGGTTCTGAAGTTTTATTTGGTAGCTACTTAATCATTCAGGAAGACTGATGCTCTTTTTGTTCTCCCTTCTGGACCTAGGAAAGGTTTGCCTCTGGCTAAATCCACTATCAGCAAGTGGATCCGTCAGGCGGTGGTGCAAGCCTGTTCTGCTAAGGGGAAGGAGCCTCCCTTCCGCCTTACTGCTCATTCCACTTGTGCTATTGGGGCCTCTTGGGCATTCAGCACCAGGCTTCTGTTGAACAAGTTTGTAAGGCCACACTACTTGGTCTTCTGTTCATACTTTTTCCAAGTTTTACAAGGTTGATGTTGGGGCCTCAGCTGATGCTGCTTTTGGCCGCAAAGTTCTTCAGGCGGCAGTGGGTAAACTGCCCACCGTTGCTCTTTGGGGATCCCACCCTACCTTACGGACACTGCTTTTGGATGTCCCAAGTGTAAGGAATTTACTGAACAGGACGTGCTGTATACTTGGAAAAATACAATTCTGTGAGTACTCAACTGTAGAATTGATTTTATAGTATACAGCACGTCCTGTTTCACCCCTCCCTTGTTATCATTTTTCTTGGTTACCTCTGTATGGTGATTGTCAACACTCATAATTGGTGGGAGGTACACAGCTATTTATGGGGCCGGGAGTGGCCACAAGTCTTTCTGCAGTCCACTGCGCCACCTTGTGGCGGAATAACCCAAGTGTAAGGAATTTACTGGAACAGGACGTGCTGTATACTATATAAAATCAATTCTACAGGTGAGTACTGTATTGTATAGTGTGGACTTATTCCTGCTTCCAGATGGAAGAGTTTCTTTTGTTGGTTGCTGCCCTTGTTGATTTCTAAAAAGCCATTAGACATACTTAAAAATGTTGTTAATGTAAGTCACTAGTAATATCTACCTAAAAAAGATAACATACTGCTACGTACCTTTTTTTTTTTATTTGCAGGTTTATGGAGGGATGTTTTCAGCAGATATGTGCTGGTACAGATGTAAGTTGCAAAGGATGGTCAATGATGAACAGGTAAAATCCTGAAAACTTTGCTTGGTACTGTACTGCATTTTAAACCATATCACCAGTCAAGTTTAATAATGTGCTCCCCTAAAATCTGCAGCGTTTTCTAAGAGAGCGTAACACCATGCATATGTTGTCTAATGCTTGCTGCACTCCTGGAATTACATGGGAATGGCCATCTTAGATCACATCTGAGAGCTTTGCTTATACATGAGTGGGGGTTAGGGGGGCCTTTGCTAGCACACAGCGATACTGTATGAGTTGGGAGCTTCCTAATGATCACAACCAGCCAGAGGGATTTTTTTTCTGCACCAAATGCTAGGAGATAATTTTCTCTAGCTGGCTGCCTTGATGTAAGGAGCAACATGGCTGCAGTCTGCATTTGTGATATTGTTTCTCCATACAGGCTTTTAGCAGCTTGGGATTTTTCTATAATCATCCCACACCAAACATTGAGAGATTTGCCTCAGAAAAGGGATCAGCATGCCTGTCATGTTACACACACAAACACACACTGCTGCAGAACATTGTAACAGTTGTTAATACAATGTTTTAAAAGCTTTCTGAGCTGTGATGACTAAAATTGATGGCTTATTTACTTCTCGCTAGAGCTAAAGTATTAGTATCAGGGCTATCAAAATCGAATTGTGGCCAGCTCCCATGCAGTTCAGTTTAGAATCTGCCTGCTATTCCACAACATATGCTTGGAGTTACAGTGAAACGATACCCAACAGCTCCTGCCCCCAGCTTGGCTTATGTCCTCTGGATAAATCCAGTAATCTGATTGCTTGGTTTAACTTGATGGACATGGGTCTTTTTTCTACCATGATAAACTGATACTTTTGTTATGCTTTAAAGTACATTTATTTTCATGGTATAAAGTAGTTATTGTAAAATTGTTTACTTTTGGGCATTTTGTAAAAAGTATTTTAGAAGAACTATATTTACATTTTTTAGTGTGCTGTCACATATATTGATTATGGAAACTCAGAGGTTTTAAACAGAAGCAGCATTGTTGAGCTTCCGGATAACTTACAGATGCAACCTGTCGCACAGAAATACAGGCTCTGGGGTCTTCAGCTTCAGACATCTTCTGATATTGAGCAGGTAAGGCAGAACTATGCTTAAAATGCAGTGTGTGCTAATTTTGTGTAATCAAGTTTTATTAGCATTTTCACTTTTTTGACAGAACAATGGGGAATCAAAAGCAGGGAGAAGTATAAAACAAAAAACATAGTACAACATCACAGTAAGGATCAAAGCACCCCGAGGGGAGTGTCAAGGTTTACTATAATACATATACATTTCAAGCTGTAAGAAAACCTAAAATATGTAGCTTTTTGTTGTTGTTCCACAAGGGTCGGCAATTGCATCCTGTGTGTGTGTATCTAAATATACTGTATGCCATTCTGTAGCATGTTATCTGGTAATAGCAAAAAAGCCTTTATGTTTGAGCTTAATCTCTTACATGGAATAATGACTGCCCACAAAAAAGATAAAGATGCGATACAGAGCAAGGGGGTAAAAATAGCAATAATAGAATTAGAATCTAAACAAACTGAACAGAGGTTAAAACCCCACCCCTGCCTCCTCACCTCAGTTCTTTGTGTTTCCTCCCTAAGGAACCACTGGACAGAGTTGCTAGACTTCAGCTAATTTTTTATTTTAACTTTTTATTTTCAGCGCCAGGAGTTCTGGAGGAGCCTGCTGAGCCATGGACCAGCAGTTACCGGGTGTAGTTCACCCAAGGTTCATAGGTGACCAGAGTAGTCCCATATAGTAAGACAAATGCACTAGTTGTGCGCTGTCTCCTTTAAATCCCGGCAGATTTGAACTTTGGTCCCCTGGGTGCTTACCTGAGCCTCCGGGAATGACAATCTCGGGATTTCATTCATTTTGCCATTTCCTTTCATTTTGTGATCGGTTATCCCGCGTTCTGACGTCTGGTGGCGGAGCTCAGCAGCAGATGACATTCTTAGCCCAGCAGGGACCCACTATCCTGAGCTTAAAGACTCAGGTGCAGGCTATCTACTATCTTTTTCACTTCAAACAAGATGTCCCAGGAGAAACTGGTAATGTGCACATCTTGTTTTAACTTTGAGATTGTTTGTGTATGCTGCAACGGGGTATGTATACATAATATATTTTTATGTCATTGTCGTTTTAGCCTATTACACCCAAGGTTAAGGATAGAGACAAGAACAAGAAGTAAAGCTCAACATTTCTAAAAAATACAAACACTGTGAATCCTGCAGCATCACTCTTCCGGATACTTGGAAGAGGCCTGTGTGTCAGGAGTGCCAGCAGTTAAATATAGAGGAGACAGCAGCTATATTTAGGGAGATCCTAGCCATGAGGAGTGAAATTGTCTCAATGCGGGATGCCCATAGCTCCTCTGGCCTGCAGCCAGGGGCATCCCCTGCTGCAGCATTTATGCGCTCTGATAGATGGGGGAAGCCAGGAAGTGAAACTTGCTGTTTCCCTTACCTCAGCTACCCCCAATACGCTCAGTTCATGTCCACTTCAAATTGAAGTAGGATCCAAAATAATAAAGGAGAGTGAAGGGTGACCTTTCCTCTGATGATTCCCTGAATGATAGAACACAGGGTAGCGAATGAAGAGGTGTCTCTGGTCCTTAGGGACACCTGCCAGAGGATTTGGCAGGTTTGTTAGACGTTTAAGACACTTGGGGAATTAAATGTGAAGATAAGCCACTGTCTGTACAGGATACTATGTATAGAAAATGTTTGGGGAAGACTTCTAAAGTATTTCCTATTCATTCAGCACTTAAGGATATCATTAAGTCTGATATTTATTTTCTGTGAACCCCCCGAAAAAAAGTTCTTTATGCCTAACTTACTAAAAAGAAATTTCCCATTCTACGAGCAGGACATGGAGACTTGGATTAAATGTCCAAAACTGGATGCTCCACTGGGTCAGATGTCCTGAGTGGCATCTGAGTGATGTTATGGGGTGTTACATGATCCTATGGATATAGAGCATTCTAAAAAGAGCATGGATTGCTGCTTCATTTGCATTTAGGCCTACCATGGCATCATATGGTGTTCTGAGAAGTATGGAGATGTGGCTCAGTAACCTTAAGAAGGATTTACACTGTTCCAAAAGGAGGATAAGGCGAGAGAAAGTTGGTGTGGGCCTGGAGGACTTTGGTGTAGAAAAAAACTCTTATGCCCAGGATGCTTGCAGGCATAAACACTTACCGTATTATTCTTAGTATACAGTATGTCCTGCTCCAGATATAGTACTTACACTTGGGTTATCCTCCGCCAGATGGCGCTGCACTGCAGAGACATGTAAAACAGGCTCCTCCCGGCCCCTCAAATACCCGGGACCTCCCACAAATCCCCAGATTTCTCTGCAGTGCTTACTGCGAAGACATGAAGTATCACTCTCTCGCAGGTGAGCGGGGCTTTTAAACCTGCGGCCCTGTTGGACTATTCCCACCCGTTCCTCGTGTGATGTGCCTCCCAGCCTGGGCTGCGCGGGTCAGGTGAAGATAGGCAGCACCATGCGTGCTTATGGAGCGCTGCTCCACCGCAGTCCCCCACCAAAGGGTAGGCGGTATAGGCTGATGGTGAGCCTTTATGGATGCCCCTCCCGCATTATTGCCCCATTCCCCGTGTAGCGGTGGGTCCTGTACAAAGGGCCGCCATCCTCCCTCATTCTCCCTGTAGCCTTCGGGAGGAAAAGGGGGGGGGGGGGGGTGTGGGTAAGCCTGTAGCGTGATTCGTGCATACGGCGTTTGTCATGTCTTTTGACTAGTATATGTGGTGTCTGCCGCCGCGCTGACTTGTCTTTTTACTATTGCAAATGCCGCCGCGCGCGCGTCTTTTCCTTCATTTGGATGTTCCGCGCCGGGTGGCGGCGTTACCTCAGACGCTTCTGCGTTATCATTGGCTGCTTGCCTGTGGGCTTCGCGCTCTTCGGGGGTGGGCGGGGCCTGGCTTGGCGCGCCCTGCGTCACTGCCCTCTCTGGCCCGCCCTTCGAGGTACTCTCGGCGCCTTTTTTTGTCAGCACGCGCGTAGCGGTTATACTTACCGCGGTCTTTAAGTGCCCTCGCGGGCTGTTTTATACTCATTGTAGTGTGTTTGATTCTGACACCCCTTCTTCCCACTGTGTCTTTCAGACGGGTGAAGCCATTGACTTCTCCCGGCCCGGTGTAATTGATAATTGGGCCTTGTATAATTACTCCCACTTCCATAGCGGGTCATTGGGGCATCCAGGGTTGCTTATAGCATAAATCCCTACTGGTATATCGTGCCTAATAATCACCATGGCATCCCAGGAACCGGGGTCCCTTTGGGACAAGCCCGGCTGTGTGTAGCGTGTGGGCAGCCTCGTGCTGATGCTGACAAGGCACGGGTCTGTGTACCCCTGTGCTGAGCAGGTGCTTGCATTGCAATCTGGCCTGCCAGTGGCTGCGCCTCGTTTCACTTCACCTACTCCCCCAAGCTTAAATCTCACTCCCGTTGAGTTGCATACTAGTGGGGATTCTCAGCCTGATGTGTCTTCTAGACTGGCTACTGTTGAACAGATTATTGCTAGGTCTTTAGAGCGTAAGGGCCCTGGTAAGAAGCGGCACTTGACGCCTAATGTTACTATTTTCCCTATGGGAACTGAGGAGTTTATGAATCTGTGTGGCTATACCCCGTCTGATGAAGGGGAGCTCCTTTCTGATTCAGGCTCATCTGATGAGAGACCAAGGGGTCATGACGATTCTGGCTCTGACCCCTGGGCCCCGGATGACACTGTCAGATTGACTCAGACCTTGAGGTTCTGTCTATCTCTCTCCCTGTTGAGGCTCCCAGGCAAAAAAGGGGAGCTCTTCCATACAGCAAAATCACGTTTGGAGATTCCAGGGCAGGCACATTTCCATAACCTTGTGCTCAAGGAATGGGAGCGCCCCAGTAAACTTCCCGGGGCTCCAAAGATTTGGGATAGGAAGTATCCCTTTCCTGCTGAGGTGGGTAAAGGTTGGTCAATCCCACCCTCCCCCCGAGGTGGATGCCCCGACCCTAGGGCTATCTAACACCTCTGTCATGCATTCCCCTGATTCTACTACCCTGCGAGATGCTGAGGACCGGCGCATTGACCAGCTGGCCTCCCACGCCTTTACATGTGCGGGAACGGCGCTGTGCCCGGTCTGTGCCTCTGCTATTACTGCTGTGGCCACTAGAACCCTTATCAGAAATATGCTTAATAGTGCCCCTGATGATTTGCCTTGTGAGGTGTTTATTGCACTCTCTAGTTGATGTTTTGTGTAAATTTTGTCCTGTCAGCATTGGATGATGCGCCGCTCGGGTTTGGTTGCACTAGTGGGCCGCTGACAATGCTGCCAAGAAGGCCCTCACTGGTTTTCCCTTTAAAGGACTGCGTCTGTTTTGGAGACCGCCTGGACCTTTCTTGCTAAGGGAGGCAGGTTACACCAGCGCAGGCGGCAACCTCGGCCCTTTAGGGGTCAGGGTTCCTTCTCCTCCCCTTTCCGTGATGCAAGACAGGGAAGGGGGGGTATCCTTCCCTGGGGCCCGGGGAGATTTCTGGGGTAGAGGCAGAGAACGTGGATGTCCTGGCTCCTCCTGGGACCCCAAAAGCTAAATCCTCTTCCAAGCCCCCTCAGGCATGTTGGGGCGCCCTCACCCATCCGCGTGGGGGGGGGGGGCGGCTGCCGCACTTCGTTCAGGTCTGCAGGATTCCTGTCTCAGACCGGTGAATTCAGGAGGTAGTGTCCTCCGGGTTACAAGTTGGAGTTTGCTGCCGATCCCCCTCCAAGATTCATCAGGTCCCGGATTCCTCAGGACCCTGTGTCAGCTCAGGAGCTAGTGTAAGCGGTGCAAGGCCTCCAGGAGCTGAGGGTCATCTGCCAGGTCCCCTTAAGAGAAAAAGGCAAGGGCTTTTATTCCAACCTATTCACAGTACCCAAAAAGGATGGTTCTGTCAGGTTCATCGTGGACTTAAAGATTCTTAACAAGTTTTTGTCAAGGGCAGGTGCTTTCGCATGAAGACTCTGCGCTCTGCCATCTTTTCCCTGCGCCAAGGGGATTTCATGGCTTCTGTGGACATCAAAGATGCTTACCTTCATATTCCTGTGTTCCCAGGTCATCAAAAGTCCCTCAGGTTCACTCTGATGGATCAACATTACCAATTTGTGGCCTTGCCCTTCGGCCTCACTTCAGCTCCCAGGGTGTTCACCAAGGTGCTGGCTGGCGTGATGTCTCTACTCAGATGTTAGGGTGTCAGCGCGCTTCCCTATCTGGATGACATCCTCTTCACTTCCACAGTCTCTACATCAGGCAGAGTTGGATACTCAGCTGGTGGTGCCCATTCTGGAGTCATTTGGATGGGTGATCAACCACCCCAAGTCCTCACTGTCCCCTTCCTTGGTAACTCCATTCCTAGGAATTAATCTGGATACAGTTCAGGCAAGGATCTTCCTTCCTTAGCAGGAGGTGGACAATCTGATTGCACAGGCTCAGTCCCTCCTTGCTTGTCCCCATCCCTCCATCAGGCAGGGCATGCGGCTGGTGGGCCTGATGGCGGCGTCCTTCGAAACGGTCCCTTATGGTCAGTTCCAATTGAGGCCTCTGCAACTTCACCTATTGTCTGTATGGGACAAGGACCCCAGCGTCCCTGGACAGGGTCTGTGTGCTCTCCCCCCTGGTCAGGAGGTCCCTCTTGTGGTGGATGGACTCAAGGAACCTGTTGGGGGGCAGATCCCTTCTTGCCCCTTCCTGTGAGACGGTCGCCACGGATGCCGGTCTATCAGGTTGGGGGGGGGGGGGGGTTTCTGGAAGTCCCTGCGGTTCCAGGGGAGGTGGGGCTCTCAGGAGGCACACACACCTATCAATATCTTGGAGCTGTTAGTTCTGGCTTGCTTGACTACTCATCTTTAGGGCCTGCCTGTTCAGTTGGCGCTCGGACAACCAGACGGCAGTTACCTACATCAATCATCAGTCATCAGGGAGGGACCCGGAGCAAGAGGGCCTGGGTGGAGGCCAATGTTCCCTGCATATCAGCGGTGTACATTCCGGGGGTGAAAA
Organism: Gastrophryne carolinensis; assembly: GCA_027917425.1. Taxonomy (NCBI): domain Eukaryota; kingdom Metazoa; phylum Chordata; class Amphibia; order Anura; family Microhylidae; genus Gastrophryne; species Gastrophryne carolinensis. The sequence goes on along the minus strand of CM051239.1, from coordinate 82,890,800 downwards.
ATCTGCTGGCAGATCCTCTGAGCAGGGGGATCTCTCGCTAAGGAGCATGGTCCCTCTGCAACAGGGGGTTCCAATCTCTGTACCACCATTGGGGCCAACCAGATGTGGATCTGTTTGCGTCCCGTCGCAATCACAAGCTCCCAGCCTTTGTCTCCCTGTCCCAGGATCCTCTGGCCTTGGCCACGGATGCCCGAGCAATGTCATGGCAGGACTTCAGCTCCTGTATGTCTTTCCTCCATTCCCCCTGCTGGGCAGGGTTCTGCGCAAGATTGCTCTGAAAGGGGTGCCAGCAATTCTGATGGACCCCAGGTGGCCAAGAAGAGTGTGGTTCGCAGACGTGGTGCAGATGGAAGTAGACCAGTACGTTCTGCCAAGGGTGCCAGATCTGCTCACTCAGGGCCCCTTACGCCATCCCAATTTACAAACTCTGGCCTTGACGGCCTGACTGCTGAAACCTCCATCTTGATGGAAAAATGCTTGTCCGCCTCGGTGGTTGATACCATAGTGAAGGCTAGGAAGAAAACTTTTTCCATCTATTACAGGGTATGGCGTACCTACTTTGACTGGTGTGAGTCTAGGTCTCTTCCCTGTCGGGTGTTTTCAGTCCCCAGGGTTCTGGAGTACTTACAGGATGGGTTGGAGTCCAACTCGGTACTCTGAATTGTCAGATTTCTGCCCTGTCTGTTTTTCTAAGGAGAGGGTTTTGCATTCCTTGGATGTGGTCAGGTGTTTGAAGTATTACCTGGTGGTCACTGCATCCTTCAGGAAACTTGATGCTTTTTTTGTGGTCCCTTCTGGGCCCAGGCAAGGTTTGGCTACTGCCAGGTCTATTAGCAAATGGATCCGTCAGGCCGTGATTCGGGCCTATATTCTTGGTGTGCCACACACCCCGCTTCACCTTTAATTCTTCACGATTGGGTTACTCACCGCCAGGTGGCGCTCTTGCAGAGAGGAAGTCTTGTAACGAGCCCCCTTCCGGCCTATATATACCTTGTACCTCCCATTTATCACCAGTGTTTTTCTCTCTGCATGACGACAAGTGAGAAGATTGAAGTCTCCTGTTTGCAGATAGCCGGGGTTTTACCCCGGCACCCCCTTTTGGTCTATTTCTGCCCGGTTTTGATTGATTGTTACCTTTGTGGTGGAATGGAAGCCTCCCAGCCTAGGCTGCTCACTGGGCAATTGGTAGACGGCACTATAGGTGCCTAGGAGCTTATCTCCTCCGCTCGACCCCCTCTTTTGGGGGCAATGCGGCTATCCGGCATGGTGATCCGGAGGTGGGATGCCCCTGTCCTGAGGGTCCCCTTAGCCCCTTACTCTCCCATTGCGGTCCCTTCTCCCTTCACTATGGGGGGGGGGGGGTAGAGGGCTGTGCATGTTGTGTCTGTTTTCACTGTATGTTTGCTGCATGCTGGCCTGTAGGGCCAGAACTTTGGGTCAGCTTTAGGGGGTCTGGGGCAGGCTGTTTTCTGGTTTACTGTTGTGACCTTTTCAGCTCCCCCTCCCCCCCTTTCCCTTGTCTCTCTGTGCGGGCCATGAGGATTTTCTGGGGCAGCTCAGGCTGCCTAGTGTCTCCGTTTTCCCTCCCCCCTTTCTCCTTGTTTCTGAGGGCTTGTTTTGCCCTCTGATTACTTTTTCATATTTGGCGGGGGGGCGGGGCCCGCATGACGTCAGGGGTGGGGGCGTGGTCCGGCGGCGCGTCGTTACCGGCCCCAGCCGCACTTCCTCCTGGTTCATTAGGAGGCTGCGTGCGGGGCTTGGGGCTGCATGTCTCTGCTGCTGCTGCTACTGCTGCCCGCTCCGCCGCCTCTTCCTTGGACCGGCTCTGCAGCTTCGGCTCCACCGCTGCCATTGTGCTGATCGTTGCGGCCAAGGTAAGCAGCCTCACCTTGCGTGAGGCTGTCTATTTTTTTCATGGTCTCTGTTTGTATGGAGTAATACTTTTTTATTTAAAAAAAAAAATATATATATATATATATATTAATGAGGTAAATCAGAGGCCAGGTTTTTCCTTGCCTCTTTAAAGCACTTTTTGGGCGGTGTATTGTGTTTTATATTGCATGCTGCCATTCTAGGGGTCTTACTGTTGGTTTGTCTTCCCCACAGATCCTGGGATTCCCTCAATACAGTGGCCTCCCGGTTCTATTTTGCCTGGCTAGTCTCTTTTCCTCCAAATTGGGACATATATATATATATATATATATATATATATATATATATATATATATACTTGTATATATATTTAAAAAAAAAAAAATATATATATATATATATAATTATATATTCCTATCTTAAGGGGATCTTTTTTATTAATTAAATCCTCCCTCCCGGGACATTTACATAAAGGGGCATCCCGGGTGGCTTATGCCTTAAACCCAGAATTTTGCGAATACCATAAATCACCATATGGAGGCTTCCGATAATACCGGTAATGGTTCTTCTGGGCCATCTAGGGTGTGTGGAGGCTGTGGGACTCCGCTCCCAGGTGATGATGTTTTTGTATGCATTCCTTGTGCAAAGCAGAGTATTGCGCGTCAGTCCGTTGCTCCGGCTGCTGGCTCTTTGCAACTTCGCTCTTCTGGAACTGATGAGGCATTGGAACTGATGAGGCATTGATTGAATTCACCACTTCTGGGTTAAACTTCTGCAGGAACCACTTCTGCAGGAACTTCGCAACTTCCATCATCCCCTACCCCTCCCTATGTTCTGTCCGCTCAGGACACTTCAGCTTTATCTGTTGGCGTCCTGGGACCGGCAGCCTCGGTCGCTGGATCAGCCCTTCCAGTTGTCCTCCCGGGTCCGGCAGTCCCTCCAGTGGTGGTTGGTCTCGGCCAATCTCCTGAGGGGCAGGTCCTTCCTGACCACTCTTTGGGAAATGGTCACCACGGACGCCAGTCTTTCGGGATGGGGCGGATTCTGGAAGGAGCTTCAGTTCCAGGGGCAATGGGGACCTCAAGAGGCCCACTTACCCATCAATGTTCTGGAACTGAGAGCCTTCCGTCGGGTGCTTGCTCTCCTGACTCATCACGTTCTGGGCCTTCCGGTCCAGGTCCGTTCAGACAATCGAACAGCGGTTGCTTACATCAATCATCAGGGAGGGACTCGCAGTCTGAGTGCTCTCAGAGAGGTGTCGCTGATCCTGACCTGGGCAGAGACCCATGTTCCTTGTCTCTCGGCGGTATACATTCCAGGAGTGGAGAACCAGGAAGCGGACCTGTTGAGCAGGGGCTCTCCCCGTCTGGGAGAATGGGCTCTCCATCCTCAGGTTTTTCGCTCACTGTGTCTCCGATGGGGGACACCGGAGGTGGACCTGTTTGCCTCTCGTCACAATCACATGCTCCCGAACTTCGTGTCGCTCTCCTGGGATCCTCTGGCTCTGGCAGTGGACGCCGTGTCCCTGAGCTGGGGGGATCTGGGATTTCTATACCCGTTTCCTCCGATACCCATGCTGGGCAGGGTGGTTCGGAAGTTGGCTCTGGAAAGGGTGTCCGCCGTTCTCATGGCCCCAAGGTGGCCAAGGCGAGTGTGGTTCGCAGACATCGTTCGGCTGGCAGTGGACCAGTTCGTGCTGCCTCTTCGGGCCCGATCTGCTCACTCAGGGTCGGTTGTTTTACCCCAATTTACCAGCGCTGGGTTTGACGGCCTGGCTGCTGAAACCTTCATCTTGAAGGAGGAGGGTCTTTCTGACTCAGTCGTTAAGACTCTGATCAGTGCCCGGAAGAGGTCTTCTTCTATCATCTACTATAGGACTTGGAAAGCCTATATCGCTTGGTGCGAGATTAGATCTTTTCCTTGTAGGGTCTTCTCGGTCTCCAGGATTCTGGAGTTTTTACAATCTGGGCTGGACTCTGGTCTTCAGCTAAGTACTTTGAAAGGGCAAGTTTCTGCCTTATCTATCTTTTTTCAGAAGCGTTTTGCGCTTCAGCCTTTAGTTAAAACTTTTTTCCAGGGGGTTACGCATGTGCGGCCTCCCAGGAAACCTTTACTCCCGGTTTGGGATTTGAATTTGGTTCTTTCTGCTCTGCAGGCTCCTCCTTTTGAGCCTCTGCAAGATATTGCTTTGTCTACCCTGACTCAGAAGATTGTCTTCTTGGTAGCTCACACGGTCCGGCGTGTCTCAGAGTTGGCGGCCTTGTCTATCCAGGCGCCCTACTTTGAGAGGCATCAGGATAAAGTGGTCTTTCGGTTCAAGCCAGACTTTCTTCCTAAGGTTGTTTCTGCTTTTCATTTGAATCAGGATATTGTTCTTCCCTCCTTGTGTCCTAATCCTAAGAATGACAAAGAGAGGGTTTTGCATTGTTTGGATGTAGTACGCTGTGTTAAGTACTACTTGATTATCACGTCTCCTTTTCGTAAGACGGATGCCTTTTTTGTTGTGCCCTGTGGGCCTAAGAAGGGTTTGGCACCAGCCAAATCTGCCATTAGCAAATGGATACGTCGGGCCATTACTGCGGCCTATTCTGCTAAGGGGAAAGTTCCCCCTTTTCGTATCACTGCTCATTCTACTCACGCCGTTGGAGCGTCTTGGGCTTTTCAGCACCAAGCTTCTGTTGAACAAGTTTGTAAGGCAGCCACTTGGTCTTCTGTTCATGCTTTTTCTAAGTTTTACAAAGTTGATGTGCGAGCCTCAGTGGATGCTGTTTTTGGCCGCAAAGTTCTGCAGACTGCAGTCATTTAAGTTATGCTTCACCTGGCCTTGAGATGCCCATCCCTTGTGGACACTGCTTTTGGATGTCCCAATCGTGAAGAATTAAAGGTGAAGCGGGGTGTGTGGCACACCAAGAATAATAACATTTTGTGAGTACTCACCTGAAAAATGGATATTGTTGGTGTGCCACACACCCCGCTTCACTCCCACCCTTTTCGGTATTCCGAATCCTTTATATGGTGAAGCTTTTATATTGATTTATTTTGAGGTTACCGTTAAGTTACTGGTACCTTGTCTTTCTGCTTTTTGATACACTGGTGATAAATGGGAGGTACCAGGTATATATAGGCCGGAAGGGGGCTCGTTACAAGACTTCCTCTCTGCAAGAGCGTCACCTGGCGGTGAGTAACCCAATCGTGAAGAATTAAAGGTGAAGCGGGGTGTGTGGCACACCAACAATATCCATTTTTCAGGTGAGTACTCACAAAATGGTATTTTTTGCTAAGGGGAAGGGTCCTCCTTTTCGCCTTACTACTCATTCTATGCGTGCTATTGGTGCCTCTTGGGCCTTCCAGCACCAGGCTTCTGTTGAGCAAGTTGGCCGCTACTTGGCCTTCTGTCTATACCTAATACCTATATCAAAGTTTTATAAGGTTGATGTTTGGGCCTCAGCTCATGCTGTTTTTGGCCGAAAGGTTTTGCAGGCGGCAGTGGTTAAACTGTCTGCTGTTATCTTTTTTGTTGGGGATCCCACCCTACTTTATGGACACTGCTATTGGATGTCCCAAGTGTAAGTACTATATCTGGAGCAGGACGTACTGTATACTAAGAATAATACAATTCTGTGAAATACTCACCTGTAGAATTGGTATTATAAGTATACAGTATGTCCTGCTCCACCCCACCCTGGTTTTTGTTTTTTTCTGGATCCCCTGTTTGGTAGTTGTTATCATTGTTATAGTTACCAGTTTGGGTGGTTAATTTCTCCCGGCTTCTCGTTCACTGCTTTTCAGTGCTGGGGATTTGTGGGAGGTCCCGGGTATTTGAGGGGCTGGGAGGAGCCTGTTTTACATGTCTCTGCAGTGCAGCGCCATCTGGCGGAGGATAACCCAAGTGTAAGTACTATATCTGGAGCAGGACGTACTGTATACTTATTATACCAATTCTACAGGTGAGTATTTCACAGAATTGTATTTTTCGCCTTATAAAACGCACCACCCACAAAAGTTGGGGGGAAAATGTAAGTGTGTTTTATCTAACACTCAACATAAACACAGAGCTTCCTACATTACCAATAGGGTGTACATGGATTGTGTGCAAACACTTCTTCCACAGGTCCACTTCGAAGTAATTCTTTACAGAAATCTTTTAGTCCACCAGTTCCAGGCAGTAATAATGCTCCTCACTTTCACTCTTAACGCTCTCCAAATAAGATTCCAGACTGAAGCCCACGTCTGTAAGTGCAGTGCGGGTGTCCTCCAAGCAGAATGCAAACTAAAACAGAAAACACCTAGTGTAATACTGTAAACCACACACTGTTTAATAAAGAATAGTAATGCACTCACATATACAGACGGATAAAAACGCTCTTAAAACCAGAGGGTGGATCTCCCCAGCTCCTCATTCAATAAGATCGGGCCAGATCAGCTAATGTCACACATGGATGCCGCCTGCCGCCACCACCGACGCGTTTCGTTGCCTATAGCAACTTTGACAATACTGGCGGCACCGCGGCATCCTACACTTATAAATACCTCTGAATCCTTGGGTCCCAGGAAGAGCGAGGGGCGTCCTGCGCCCGGTCGGCGAATGGCGCACTTCCGGGTGCGTCTTCTGATGTGTAATCAGCTGTTAAGCTAGTCACATCAGTTCCCGACGTCAGCAAGTTCAGTCCCTCACCTCTTCATCTCTTCGTAGTAACGCAAGAAGCGCAGCTGCCACTACGTAAACAGCGCAGACTCTCCAGCCAAGGTAATCATAGATGGAAATAGCACCACCTAGTGGTGATTGCTTGTAAAGCAGGCAAAGGGGGAATGGAAATCTTACGTTACCAACGCAGCAAGAGCTGCTCAAACTGCGTAAGTACATAAACTTGCATAAACCAAGAATAGTGAAGCTCCCCCTAGTGGTTAATTAGCAAAATTACAATAAAAGTAATAACAATAAGAAGTAACATACATTTTCCCACTGCAACAGCTGTTAAAAGATAAAAATTGATAAATATGATAAAACACATAGATAAAACTTTAAAATAAAACTAATTAAGAATTATCAATAAAACAATTCAGGTCAAAATCTACATTAAGACCACTTGGAGCCAAGGTATTTAAAGTAAAAATCCACTTTCCCTCTTTCTGACTGATACTCCTCTTTGGATTAGATCCCCTCCATTGGGTTTCTACATGATCTATTCCTATGAAAGACATAAGTGTGGGATCGCTAGAATGGACAGATTTAAAGTGGGCCGACAAACTATGTAGGTCATATCCACGCCTTTTATTATAGATATGTTCGCGTATACGCACGTGGAGCTCCCTTGTTGTTCTACCCACATAGAGAAGCCCACAGGGACACCAAATCAGGTAGACCACATACTTTGTATGGCAGGTGATCAATTTTGTGATCTTAAATTGTTGACCTGTTTTAGAGTCCTCAAATGTTTTTTGAGGTTTTCCCAAACGTCTCCCAGTTTTGCATCCACACACCGCCCACATTTATAAAATCCAGAAAGAGTATTTTCAGTTAATGTCACCCGTGAGGGTGGGTCTACAAAACTCTTGGTTAATCGGTCCCTCAAATTGGGTGCCCGCCGAAAAATTACTTTGGGTCTAGCAGGGAGAGTCGGACCCAACACAGAATCGAGATGGAGAATATGCCAATGTTTGGCCACCACACGTTGAATCTCCCTAAATTGGGTATTAAAACCAGTAATAAAAGGCACCCCGACATCACTTCGAGTCTCCCTCCTAGTGTTTACTAACAAGCCCTCCCTTGGGGTATCCCGCACTGCTATCCTTTGGGATTCGACCTTCTCAGGGTCATAACCCTTATCAACAAAACGCTGCTTAAGAAGGGCAGTTTGACAATCGTAATCCTTCAAGGAAAAACAGTTACGCCTAATCCTAAGGAATTGTCCTTTTGGAATGGTTGACAGCCAATTCGGATGACGGCAACTAGAACACGGAACGTAACCATTTCTATCGGTTGGTTTGAAGTATGTGGACGTAACCAGTCTGGACCCTTCTATTCTATTATTTAGATCTAGAAAGTTTACTGCCACGGAACTAGCCTCCACGGTAAATTCTAGATTATACAAATTATTGTTTACTTCCAGAAAAAAGGCGTCCAATTCGGCCTGGGTACCCTTCCAGATGACAATCACGTCATCTATATATCGCTTCCAACATATCAAGTTAACCCATTCATGTCCAAAGATGAATTCTTCCTCCCATCTCCCAACGTAGAGATTCGCCATACTGGGAGCAAATTTAGCTCCCATGGCGACACCTCTACGCTGTAGGAAGAACTCACCCCCGAACCAAAAATAATTGTGTTGAAGTGCGAATTCCAAACACTGCATAAGGTACCTGACCTGTCCTGTGGGTAAATTAGGACTAGAATCAAGAAAATATTTAACCGCGTCCAACCCAGGGCCACGCGGGATAGCTGTATATAGGGATGACACGTCAGCCGTGGCCAAAATATAATGATTTTCAATTTTAATTCCCTCACACAGCTGGATTACTTGCGTAGAATCCCTTAAATAAGCAGGTAGTTCAACCACTAATGGTTGTAAAAAGTGGTCAATCAATTCACCCAATCGTCAAGTAATGGAAGTCCACTATCTGACGAACGTGACAAAAAACGTATACTAATATGAAATTTGTACCCAGAGCTGCCTATATGGAGAATGGGAGGGGGAACGCCACGCTGCCTATATGGAGAATGGGAGGGGGAATGCCACACTGCCTATATGAGGAACGAGAGGGGGGAATGCCACACTGCCTATATGAGGAACAGGAGGGGGAACGCCACACTGCCTATATGGAGAATGGGAGGGGGAATGCCACACTGCCTATATGAGGAACGAGAGGGGGGAATGCCACACTGCCTATATGAGGAACAGGAGGGGGAATGCCACACTGCCTATATGGCTAATGGGAGAGGGAATGCCACACTGCCTATATGGAGAATGGGACAGGGAATGCCACACTGCCTATATGAGGAACGGGAAGGGGAATGCCACGCTGCCTATATGGCTAATGGGAGGGGGAATGCCACACTCCCTATACGGAGAATGGGAGGGGGAATGCCACACTGCCTATATGAGGAACGGGAGGGGGAATGCCACACTGCCTATATGGCTAATGGGAGGGGGAATGCCACACTGCCTATATGGAGAATGGGAGGGGGAATGCCACACTGCCTATATGGGGAATAAGAGGGGGTTGCTACACTGCCTATATGGGGAATGGGTGGGGAGTAAGCTACACTGCCTATATGGGGACGGGGGGGATGTGTAACACTGCCACACTGCCTATATGGGGAATGGGAGGGGGAATGCCACACTGCCTATATGGGGAATGGGAGGGGGAATGCCACACTGCCTATATGGGGAATGGGAGTGGGAAATGCCACACTGCCTATGGGGAATGGGAGGTTGGGATCCCACACTGACCATGGAGAATGGAATTGCGAGGGGGGTGCCACACTGCCTGTAATGGGGTGTTTTAGCACAACATTTGGTTAAAAATATTATTCTTAGTATACAGTACATCCTGCTACAGATAGATTACTTACACTTGGGTATTACTCTGCCAGATGGCGCTGGACTGCAGAGACATCGAAAATAGGCTCCTCCCAGACCCTCAAATACCCAGGGACCTCCCACAATCCCCAGATTTTTTCTGCAGTCTGGACTGCGAAGGACAAGAAGATGGCTCTCCTCTCGCAGGTGAGCGGGGCTATTAGCCTGCTGCCCTGTAGGACTATTCCCACCCGTTCCATTATTAATGTGCCTCCCAGCCATGGCTGCGCTGGTCGGGTGATGGTAGGCAGCACCGCTGTCAGGTGCTTAGGAGCGCTGCTCCACCGCAATCCCCCACCAAAGGGTAGGCGGTATAGGCATACGGTGAGCCTCTATGGGATGCCCCTCCCGCACTATTGCCCCTATCTATCGGTGGGCCCTATATTAGGTGGCCGCTGTCCTCCCTCGGGGGAGGGGGGTGTGTATATGTGTATTGGCCTTGTGCGTCACTACATTTTTTATTATGCTTAGCGTTGTTTGCACCTATTGTTTTTTTAAAATTGCCGCCGCGCGCTGTGTTCCGCGCTTGGCGGGGGTGTTACCTCAGACGCTGGTGCGCCGCCATTGACTGCTTGTCACGTGTATGGCTTTGCGCCCTACGGGGGGGCGGGGCCCGCTTTTGGCGCCTTCCGCGTCACTGTCCCTGCGGCCCGCCCCTCGAGGTATACTCGACGCCGTTTTTTTCTTGGTTCCGGCTGCTGCGTGACGGGCTTCTACTACCGTGGTCCGTGAGTGCCCTCGAGGGCGGCTTTATTGCCGCTGTTATTTATTGTATGCTTATGGCCCCTCTTTGCTTATGTCTTTCAGACAGGCCGTACCCTCTTGGCTTCTCCCGGCCCTATTACCTCTATTTAGTTGATTAACTTGTGAGGCCCAGAGTTAATTACTCCCACTTCCCTAGCGGGTTATTGGGGCATACCGGGTTGCTTTATAGCGTCAATCCCTATTGGCCTATTGTACCGCTATATTCACCATATGGAGGCGTCTCAGGTTAATGTGCTCGGGGTTCCTTCGGGACAAGCCCGGCTGTGTGTAGCTTGTGGGGTGTCCTCTATTAGCGCTGACAATGCGCGGGTTTGTGTACCTTGTGCCGAGCAGGTGCTTGCGCTGCAATCTGGCCTTCCAGTAGCTGGGTCTGTGATTCGTTTCAATTCACCTACTCCCCCAAGCTTAAATCTCACTCCCACTGAGTTGCATACAAGTGGGGATTCTCAGCCTGATGTGTCTTCTAGACTGGCTAGTGTTGAGAAGTTAATTGCTAATACCTTGGCGCGTAAGGCCTCTGCAAAAAAGCGCCACTTAACGCCTGATGTCACTCTTTTCCCTATGGAAGCTGATGAGTTTTTGGAACTGTCTGGCTATACCCCTCTGGAGGAAGGGGAGCTATTCTCTGACTCTGAGTCATCTGATGAGAGGCCCAGGGGTCATGATGATTCTGGCTCTGACCCCTGGGCCCCAAAAATAGACTGTTGGCTCAGATTTTTGAGGTACTGTCTATTTCTCCCCCTGTTGCGGCCCCCAGGCAACAGGGGGAACTTTTTCATACTGCTAAGTCACGCTTGGAATTTCCTAAGCAACCCCATTTTAATAACCTTGTGCTCAAGGAATGGGAAGGCCCCAGCAGGATTCCCGGTGTACCTAAGAGTTGGGATAAAAAGTATCCCTTTCCAGCTGATGTGGTGAAGTGTTGGTCATCCCCTCCTGAGGTGGATGCCCTGGTCCTAGGGTTATCTAACACCTCTGTCATGCACTCCCCTGACTCTACTACCCTGCGGGATGCTGAGGACCGGCGCATTGATCAGCTGGTGTCCCTTGCCTTTGCATGTGTGGGGATGGCGCTGCGCTCGGTCTGTGCCTCTGCCATTACGGCTGTGGCTATTAGGACCCTGCTCATAAGTATCCTTGATGGAGGCAGGTTACCCCAGCGCAGGTGGCAGTCTCAGGGTCAGGGCTCCTTTCCCTTCCCCTACCGTGGTGCTAGACAAGGGAGGGTGGTTTCCTTTACTGGGGCCCGAGGAGACTTCTGGGGTAGGGGCAGAGGACGTGGACGTCCTGGCTCCTCCTGGGGCTCCAAGCTTAAGTCCTCTCCCAAGCCCCCTCAGGCATGATGGGGCGCCCTCACCCATCTGGGTTGGGGCACGGCTTCAGCACTTTGCTCACGTCTGGAGGCTTCATGTCTCAGACCGGTGGATTCAGGAGGTAGTGTCCTCCGGTTACAAGATAGTTTGCTGTCTGCCCCCCCCCCCCAAGGTTCATCAGATCCCGGATTCCTCAGGACCCTGTGTCAGCTCAGGAGCTAGTGCAGGCGGTGCAAAGCCTTCTGGAGCTGGGGGTTGCTTTAAGAGAAAGGGGCAAGGGCTTCTATTCCAACCTCTTCACAGTGCCCAAAAAGATGGGTCAATCAGGCCCATCCTGGACTTGGAAGATCCTCAACAAATTTGTCAGGTGCAGGCGCTTTCGCATGGAAGCTCTGCCATCAGTTCCCTGCGCCCAGGGGATTTCATGACGTCTGTGGACATCAAAGATGCTTACCTTCATATTCCTGTATTTCCAGGTCAACAAAGGTTCCTCAGGTTCGCTCTGGAGGATCAACACTACCAATTTGTGGCATTGCCTTTTGGTCTCACTTCAGCTCCCAGGGTATTCACCAAGGTGCTGGCGGGAGTGATGTCTCTGCTCAGGTTTCAGGGCATCCGCATGCTGCCCTACATGGACGACATTCTCATCACTTCCCAGTCTCTACATCAGGCAGAGTTGGATACTCAGCTGGTGGTGTCCACCCTGGAGTCATTTGGCTGGGTGATCAACCACCCCATGTCTTCTCTGTCTCCCTCCTTGGTGACACCCTTCCTGGGAATGAATCTGGATACAGTTCAGGCAAGGATTTTTCTTCCTCAGCAGAAGGTGGACAGTCTAATTGCGCAGGTCCAGTTCCTGCTATCTTGTCGTCATCCCTCCATCAGGCAGGCAATGTAGCTGGTGGGCCTGATGGTGGCGTGCTTCGAGGCGGTCCCTTATGTTCAGTTCCACTTGAGGCCTCTGTTGGGGTTTCTAAGGGTTGTCTGGCCTCCCTTGCCCAAGGTCTGTCAGTGTTCCGTCAGCAGCTGCTTGAGATCAGATACTAAGAACCACGAGCTTGTACACTAGGTACGGTTCAAAGCCTGATCTAAGTTTATTCAGAAATCAATGCTTATTTATACAGAATGTCACACACAAAAAAGGAGTATTTAGCCCCCACCTTTGTGACGTAACTAAAAACCTTCACACATAAAGCTGGCAATAAATCGTGTGGTTTCTGAGTGAACTATTTTCCTATATGACTGATAATGAAGTTCAAGGGATTCCCGTGACCTACATCTAGATAAATCACTGAGCGAAGGACATTCCTACACACTAAAATGTCTGTTGGCTTTATGCTCAGAACTTGACATATTACATGTATATCTATATAACTAAGTTTAATATCAAATTATAGAATACAAAATGGAGTCTTCTTTTTAACATGGCCGCCATTAGGCTAAGCATTTCACCCTTCAATCCCCTCTTAGATCATCTCTGGATGATCTCCTTAATTCACGTTCTGTGCCTATGGGCTAGGTAAGCCATATATGTAGCAGCTGGGCTCTCTGTCCTACAGCTTGCAATCAGGCACATAATAAGTTTGAAGGAAATGAAAAGCATAATAATCACAAAAATGACTACAAGGACATTGATGGCCATATCTCTTAACCATTTGAAAATTCCTCCAAAGTTACCTAAAGTGTTCAATTTTTGGGCAAAATATCTTTCTCCTCTACCAGAAATCTTATGGAGAAATTAGTCAGGAGTGGGTTGCTTAGCGTTCTATTCCAGCCAATTGCATTGTATTGAGCATTATTCGTTTTAAAATAGATCCCACCTTTCTCAGTTGGCTTAGAGATATTGAACTAGGATTGGGCACATGTTTTCTCAATCTTATTAGATTTTCCAACCTTAAAACACCAGTCTGGGTTGTGTTTCCTATATTGGGTGTGAAACATAATCATTCTGCTTTGGCTACTAGCAAAAATCACATTTTTCATTTAGTTGTTATAACTTTGATTAAAAACTTGAGTGAAATTCAAATGTCTTCCCATTAAAACCTCAAATTGTGACTACCCAGTGACCTTAGAAGGGATCATCCTAATTACTGCCAATCCTTCTCCTGGAAGGACCCTATTCTAAGCATACAGCACGTCCTGCTCCAACTATAATACTTACACATGGGTAATCCTCCGCCTGGGGGCGCTGTTCACTGCAGACATGCAAAAACAGGCTTTTCCCAGCCCTACATATACCCAGGGACCTCCCACAAATCCCCAGATTTCTCTGCAGTGCTGACTGCGAAGACATGAAGTATCATGCTCTCGCAGGCGAGCAGGGCTTTACAGCCCGAGGCCCTGTGGGACTATTTCCTCCCATCCTCCTTGTGAAGAATATGCCTCCCAGCCTGGGCTGCGTTGGTCGGGTGAAGGTAGGCAGCACCGTGTGTGCTTACGGAGCTAAGCTCCACCGCAATCCCCCACCATAGGGTAGGCGGTCAAGGCTAATGGTGAGCCTTCAGAGGATGCCCCTCCCGCATCTGTGCCCCACGCCCCGTATAGCGGTGAACACCATGTATTGGGTCACCTTCCTCCCTAGTTCCCCCCTTTTTATTGGGGGGAAAAAAAGAGGGGGGGGGTTGTGTGTACTATGGCCTAACCTTGCCCTATTACACTAGTGTGCTTATAGCCCTTAACGGTTAACGGGTGTCAGAGCCGCACTTTACTTTGGTTGTATTGTTGCTGCAACGCCTTTACTGTATTTCACTCGGCGTGTACGGCGGCTCTGTTCGCGGACGCTACAGCGTTTATTTCTGTATTCCCCTGTCATATTTAGTTCTGAGGTAACTCACTCGGTCTGGTATCCAGACGTTGCTATCTACTTCTGATTGGCTACTCACTTCGAGCTTCGCGCTCTCCGGGGGGGGGGCGTGGTCTGGTTTGGTGCGTTCCGCGTCGCCTTCAGCTCTGGCCCGTCCTTCGAGGTTTGCTTGGTGCCATTTCCTTCTCACGCGCGCGTGGTGAAGACTGTCCTCCCCTCGCTGTTCTGTAAGTGCCCTCATGGGCGACCCTTCTTTAGCTTTTGCTTCTCGCTTGGCTCTGACATCCTTTTTCCCCTTGTGTCTTTCAGACCGTGTACTTCGGTGGCTTCTCCCGGCCCGGTGTAGCGCCCGGTCCTGACTTTTAAATATCACTCCCACTTCCCCGTGGGTCATTGGGGCATCCAGGGTTGCTTTCTAGCGTCAATCCCTACTGGCTTATTGTACCTAATAATCACCGTATGGAGGCATCTCAGGATATTGTGAACGGGGTTCCTTCGGGACAAGCCCGTCTGTGTGTAGCTTGTGGGGTCTTGCCTGGCAGCGGTGACAATGCACGGGTCTGCGTTCCTTGTGCACAGCAGGCGCTAACCGGTCTTCCCGCCTCTTCTGAGGCTGGGCCTGCACCTTGCCTCACTTCACCTACTCCCCCAAGTCTGAGCCTAACCCCCAATACCAGTGGGGATTCTCATACTGATTTGGCCACTAGACTGGCTAGTGTTGAAAACTTGATTGCTGGCTCCTTAGCGCGTAATGCCTCTGCTAAGAGGCGACATTTGAATCCTGAATCGACTATATTTCCTATAGAGTCTGATGATTTACTGCTTTCTTATGCACATCCCCCCTCAGACGAAGGGGAGCTGTTCTCTGACTCAGGGTCATACGACGACGAGTCCAGGGGACAGGAGGAGTCTGGTTCTGAACATTGGTCCTTGGATGACATTGATAGACTGTTGGCCCAGATCTTTGATGTATTGTCCCTCTCTCCCCCTGCCGCGGCTCCCCGGCAAAGGGGTGATCTGTTTCACACCGCTAGGGCGCGGTTGGAATTTCCTGAACAAACCCATTTTAATAGCCTTGTGCTGAAAGCATGGGAACACCCCAGCAAACTTCATGGGGTTCCTAAAAGTGTGGATAAGAAATGTCCATTCCCTGCTGACCTGGTCAAGTGCTGGACATCGCCACCCGGGGTCGATGCCCCAATTTTAAGTCTGTCCAATACCTTTATTATGCACTCCCCCCGACACTACTACGCTGCGGGATTCTGAGGACCGGCGTGTTGACCAACTGGCATGCCATGCCTTTGCATTTGGGGGAGCGTCGCTCCGCCCGGTTTGCGCCTTAGCCATTACGGCGGTGGCGCTCAGGACTGTGGTTAGGAATGCTCTAGAAGGTGCGGATGAGTTGCCCTCTGAGGCTGCCAATGCTCTGGCCACTTGTGAAACTTTTGTTAACTTTATCGTTTCGGCATCGGACGATGCTATTAAGCTGAGCGCTAGATCTTCTGCTCTGGTGGTAGCCATACGCCGGGCGGTCTGGTTGCGCCAGTGGGCCGCTGATAACGCCGCCAAGAAGGCTTTTACGGGGCTTCCATTTAAGGGACTGCGCCTGTTTGGAGAAAGGTTAGACATCTTTGCCAAGGGTGGCAAGTTGCCCCAGCGCAAGCGTCAGACTCGGCCCTTTCGTGGCCCTAGCTCCCAATCGACCCCCTACCGTGGGGCTAAGCAAGGCAGAGGAGTGTCCTTCGCTGGGTCTCGCGCAGATTCTTGGAACAAGAACAGAGGACGCCGTCCCGGTTCCTCCTGGGGGCCCAAGCCCAAAGCCCCTCCCAAAACCCCCCAGGCATGAAGGGGCGCCCTGGACCGTCAGGGTGGGGGGACGTCTGCAGCACTTCGAGCAGGTTTGGAGACGCCACGTCTCAGATCGGTGGATTCAAGAGGTAGTGTCCTTCGGTTACAAGATAGAATTTGCTGTACGGCCCCCTACCCGGTTCGTTGGGTCCCGGATCCCACAGGACCCTGCCTCAGCTCTTGTTGCTGGCCGTGCAGGACCTTCTGGATCTGGGGGTCATTTGCAAGGTCCCCTTAAGGGACAGGGGCATGGGGTTCTATTCCAATCTTTTCACAGTGCCCAAAAAGGACGGATCAGTCAGGCCCATTCTGGATTTAAAAATCCTCAACAAATTTGTCAGAAACAAACATTTTCGTATGGAAACCTTGCGCTCGGCCATCGCCTCGCTGCGCACAGGGGACTTTGACGTCCGTGGACATCAAGGATGCTTACCTTCACGTTCCGGTGTTTCCGGGACAAAGGTTTCTCAGATTTGCGCTGCTGGATCAGCATTACCAATTTGTGGCCTTGCCATTCGGCCTCACGTCGGCTCCCAGGGTATTCACCAAGGTGCTGGCAGGGGTGATGTCCCTGTTAAGGATAAGGGGCATACGTGTGTTGCCCTACCTGGACGATATACTCATCACCTCTCGGTCTCTGCGGCAGGCAGAGCTGGACACTCGGTTGGTAGTGTCCACCCTGGAGTCCTTCGGCTGGGTGATCAATTATCCCAAGTCCTCTCTGTCCCCCTCCTCGGTGGCCCCGTTCCTGGGGATGATTCTGGATACGGTTCAGTCAAGGATATTCCTTCCTCAGCAGAAGGTGGAAGCTCTGTCAACGCAGGCGAGGTCCCTGCTTTCGAGCCCTCATCCCTCCATCCAGCAGGGAATGCAGTTGGTGGGCTTGATGGTGGCAAGTTTCGAGGCGGTGCCCTTTGCCCAGTTCCATCTGAGAACTCTGCAGCTTCACCTTCTGTCAGTTTGGAACAAGAACCCAGCGTCCTTGGACGAGATCTGGGTGCTCCCCCCCTCGGTCAGACAATCCCTTGCGTGGTGGCTGGACCACAGGAAGTTGACAAGGGGCAGATCCTTCCTGGCCCCCTCCTGGGAGACGGTCACAACGGATGCCAGTCTGACGGGTTGGGGGGGGATTCTGGAAGTCTCTGCGCTTCCAGGGGAGGTGGGGCCCTCAGGAGGCCCATCTACCCATCAATGTCTTGGAACTCAGGGCGGTCAGATTGGTGCTGGAACAATTGACCCATCACCTGAGGGGTCTGGCGGTTCAGGTACGCTCAGACAACAGAACGGCGGTTGCCTACATCAACCATCAGGGAGGCACTCGGAGCAAGGGGGCACTCCAGTAAGTATCTCTAACATGGGCGGAGGCCAATGTCCAATGCATCTCGGCTGTCTACATTCCAGGGGCGGAGAACCTGCTGGCAGATGCTCTGAGCAGGGGGTCGTCCCGTCAGGGGGAGTGCAACAGGGTATTCCAGTTCCTGTGTCACCGTTGGGGTGTGCCAGATGTGGATCTGTTTGTGTCCCGTCACAATCACAAGCTCCCAAGCTTTGTATCCCTGTCTCAGGATCCTCTGGCTCTGGCCACGGATGCCCTGTCCATGTCTTGGAGGGAGTTTCAGCTCCTGTATGTATTTCCACCAATTCCCCTTCTGGGCAGAGTTCTGCGCAAGATTGCTCTGGAAGGGGTACCCGCGATTCTGGTGGCCCCAAGGTGGCCAAGAAGAGTGTGGTTCGCGGACGTGGTTCAAATGGCAGTAGATCAGTACGATCTGCCAAGGTTGCCAGATCTTCTAACTCAGGGGTCTCTACGCCATCCCAATTTACTAACTCTGGCTTTGACGGCTTGGCTATTGAAACCTCCATCTTGATGGAGAAGGGTTTGTCTGCGTCTGTAGTTGCTACTATGGTGCAAGCCAGGAAGAAGACTTCTTCTGCTATCTATTATAGAGTCTGGCGTTCTTACATTGGCTGGTGTGAGTCCAGGTCTATTCCCTGCCGGGAATTCTTAGTCTCTAGGGTGCTGGAGTTTTTACAACCTGGTCTAGACTTAGGTCTCAAGCTTAGTACTCTAAAGGGTCAGGTTTCAGCTCTGTCTATCTTCTTTCAGAAGACCTTTGCCAAGCATCCCCTGATCAAGACCTTCTCTCAGGGGGTCACTCATGTGCGCCCTCCTCGGAAACCTATGGTTCCTGTTTGGGATCTGAACTTGGTTTTGTCGGCCCTGCAGGGGGCTCCTTTTGAGCCTATTCATGAGGCCGCTCTCGCTGTGCTCACGCTCAAGGTTGTCTTCCTGGTAGCTATCACTTCGGTTAGACGTGTGTCTGAGTTGGCTGCCTTGTCTATTCAGCCTCCCTACTTTGAGAGGCACCGGGATAAGGTGGAATTTCGCTTCAAGCCAGACTTCCTGCCTAAGGTGGTGTCTGCATTTCATTTGAATCAGGATATTGTACTTCCTTCCTTGTGCCCTAATCCTAGTAAACCTAAGGAAAGGGTTTTGCATTCCTTGGATGTGGTTAGGTGTGTCAAGTCTTACCTGGTTACCACTCAAGCCTTTAGGATGCTCTCTTCGTTGTGCCTCATGGACCTAGGAAGGGTTTGGCTCCCGCCAAGTCTACCATCAGTAAATGGATTCGTCAGGCTGTGGTTCAAGCCTATACTACTAAGGGGAAGACTCCCCCCTTTCGTCTTACTGCTCACTCTACTATAGCTGTTGGGGCTTCTTGGGCTTTTCAACACCAGGCCTCTGTTGAACAAGTTTGCAGGGCCGCTACTTGGTCTTCTGTTCATACCTTTACAAAGTTTTACAAGGTTGATGTTAGGGCCTCAGCTGATGCTGTGTTTGGCCGCAAGGTTTTGCAGGCGGCAGTAGTTTAAACTGCTTGCTGTTGCCTTCTGTTGGGGATCCCACCCTTCTTTACGGACACTGCTATTGGATGTCCCACATGTTATTACTATCTCTGGAGCAGGACGTGCTGTATGCTTAGAATAATACAACTCTGTGAAGTACTCACCTGTAGAGTTGATATTATATGCATACAGCACGTCCTGCTCCACCCCACCCTGTTTCACCTTGTTCTGGATCCCCTGTTTGGTGATTGTTATCTTTGGTCTTATTGCCAGTTTTGGGTGGTTGTTTTCTCCTGGCCTCTTTCTCACGGCTTTTCAATGCTGGGGATTTGTGGGATGTCCCTCGGTGTATGTGGGGCCGGGAGGAGCTTGTTTTCTACATGTCTGCAGTGCACGGCGCCGGAGGCGGAGGATTCATGTTATTACTATCTCTGGAGCAGGATGTGCTGTATGCATATAATATCAACTCTACAGGTGAGTACTTCACAGAGTTGTATTTTCCACCACCATTGCACACGAGGCCAGGGCTCTGAGACACACGTGCCCTGTACCTGCCTAGGGTCCACCTTCGAGAAAAAAAAAAAAAAACAGGGCACCTCCATGCGCTTGTGCTTGAACCACCTGCCATGGTTTTACATTTTGTCCTTGGCAAATCAGTGAAACATCTTGCCATAAACGGGAAAGCCTAACCCCGGGGCTGTCACCATACAGAAAAGCATTGCACATTGCACATTTCATTTAACCATTTCAGGGTGTCAGGTTTATCAGCATGCGTCTGAATATGCTGTCACATTATGAACAATCTGAAATTGGCGGCAGTAACCAATCATACCAAGGAAGGTTAGCGTGTCCTCCTTGGTAAGTGGGCGGGGAAGACCCACAACAGCAGCTACTCTCTCATGGCTCACTTCTCGTATTCCCTGGGAAAGCACAAAACCCAGGTATTCAACCTTTTCCTGACACCATTGCAACTTTTCTTTAGACACTTTATGACCACTTTCAAAAAGACATTTAACAAGATTCCTCTCATTCCCCAGGGTGGCCTCCCAGTGCAAAACTGCAGAGGCGCAGGCTGTCTGCAGTAGGACGGAACCATGGCCGGGTGTCCAGGCCTTAAGAGTGGCTTGGAGGACTATTTGCAAAAACTACTAGCCAATACACATAGCTTTGGGGCAAAAGTGACCTGAAATGAAAGGTACGTTGTGTCTCCTCATCCACTGGGACGCTTACCAGCCCGTGTCATGAGAAATGGAGGTGCGAAGAGATGGCACAGACACCATCAGGCACTATTGGGGCAGTTGGTGTCACTAGACCACTTATGGGCCTGGTGTCCTAGTTTCAATGTGGCTTTGTAAGGTGTGCAGGGGAAAAATCCCACATCCAGTGAGCCCTCAGCCCACAGTTGCGGATCTATGTCCATGTCATCCGTCAAGAGGCAAGAAATCCAAGCCTTCTATATGCTTATCTGGTTAAAGTCTGTATACAACCCCCCTTTCCTGTTAATTTTTATTGTGATTTGCCTAGCAGGTCCTTGCCCAGGATGCTAATAGGACACCCTCGAATAAGTCTGAAACTATCCCCTCGATTCAAAGAGCAAAAGTTAATGTGTGTTTGTCATTTTTTCCTGTTTTTTTGGCCATTTCCGACTCGCACGAGCCTACGTACAAATGCGTATATGCTCTTACGATCATCGCAAGTTCGTTCCTAAATTTTAGGATCAAAACGTAAAACTTAGGATCAAATCCTAAAACTTAGGATCAAAACGTAAAACTTAGGATAATCGAATGTGTTTAGGTGTGATTCAGAGAACAGTTTTCAAACCTCTAAATACGTTTTAAAAGAAAGCCACTGCCGACACCTTTTAGCAGTCGGATTGCTGTTCTTGAACAGGTTTTTTGGCTATGTGGAGGAGTCTGCGCGTCTTGAGCTCCAATGAACTGCATGTATCAGCATGGCCGAGGCCATAAATTGTATGGCAATGCATACCTGATTCATGTATGCCTTATAAAAGCATTTTAATGTGGACTTTAATTAGTCCTTTGCATGTAAACCTTTATTTTGCAATATATTTGCGTTAATTAAAGAAACTTATGTCCTTTGTTATTTATTTTTAAATTGATGTACTAGAATAATATTTTTAGATTGCATTTATTGGTGTAGTTGTTTACCTTTGCTTTGTTTAATTATTTAAGCACATCTTTGGTCAGATGCATCACACTTACTGAGGAGAGGAGAGCTGGATAAAGTGCAGGATGTGGGTTACTGCTGTATTTTGCACAGACACAGCAGAGCTGGGGGCACGGAAAGGTCAGAAATCAAAGAATGCAGAGCAACACAGTCACAAGGCCCTTTCTGTTTGCAGGCTGCCCGAGAATACCTGAGCCGCCATCTTGGCTGTTTCTAGACTCATAACATGCAGAAGTTGCTGGGTGTTTTTTTATATTTGAGAGCAATCTGTATGTAGAGGGTGTGGGTAACCACACACAACATTTTAAGTTGTACCATTTGAAGCCAAAATATTAAAATTAAATCCACAAGTAAAAAATGCAAGTTAACTAAAAATTAAACAAAGTAAGATTTACTTATGCAAATGCATTCATTAATGGTTGGTTACTACAAAATGAATGAACTAAAGAAAAATAAGACCAAATATTTAGAATGCACTTTAATGAGGTAAGTTTGTAGTGCACAGCCGCAAGATCAGAAGGATTTACGTCCAGGGAAAAAGGGCAAAACCAATGTTGCAACCTGAGAAATGAAACGGAAAATTCAGGATGGAAACTGACATAGGTCTGATTCCCGAACTGCCATACGAACGGACGTAAATTTTAGGATAGAAACGTATTTGCTTATAGAATCACTCGCAAGTTCATACGAACGCACGAGCGGACGTGAAAAATAGGATGATCGGCACCCAAATCAAAGCTGTTACATGTTTCTTTGAATCGACCCTTATGTCTGATTCTCAGTTTAGCCTGGAGGGGGTCAGAAATCAGTAAGGGCGGTGTTGCTGCCAGCTAAGCAGGTTATCTGACATCATGCTAGAAAAAGTTGACTGGCTGTGGCCCAGAGGCTACAGGGTTAATTATTTCTTCCTCAGCATAGGGGTTAATTTATATTAAAAACTCTGTCTGATGCTGCTCTATTATGTAGCGTGGGCTGAGCCCCTCAAAAAATATCTCCATCTGTGACCCCCCCTCCACACACGCACATTTCGTTCCTGCCAGTTTGCGTGTTTTTAACCCATACACTCCCCACAGCATGGCATAGCTCTAAAATAATTTTCACATTATCCCAATTCCAAACTAATGTGGATCTTACCAAAGCATCTATTTGTTGTTTTACAGTTAAAACATATCTCGGATTCAGATTACCCAGGAAGGTCTGAATAAAATGCGGTAGCCCATACATCTATAAATCTTTTAAAGAAATCTGAGACAGATACTCTCACTTTCTGTTTACCAGCTATGGCAGTAGACAGAGAATATTTATGTGGAAAAGCACTCTCAAACTTTTCTTAATCTTCCTCATGGTATGCTGACCTTTTTCGGCAGTTGGGAAAGGGGCTTCTATATTAACTCTTTCAACTAATTGGCCCCCATAAGAAGTCCAGCTGTCACTTTCACCTAGCTCCTTTTACTCTTTGGGTTCCTCTATTCCTAGCTGATAAGCTGATCAACAGACAGCTTCTGTCACACTGCCCATTTGTTTCCTGACATCGGGGGTTATTAAAACTTCTCTCTCTTCCTCGGTAAAAGAGGGATAGAGGCTGTTTTTCCCTGGTTGGTACATAAGGCCAGTGGGGACCTTAGTTTTTTTTTTTTTTTAGGCCTAGACTTTTGTTTACATTTTAAATTTGTTCCTAGCTTGTGTTCCAGGGCATGAAATCCAGGGGACTCTTGTCTCCTGAATTGGATGTCCTTTTGGCACTTTTAGTCATCTTTCTAAACCAATAGGGAGCATATTCTAGCCAGTTTTCACCTCCCTTCTTCATAGAATCTTTATCCCAATTTTGGTCTCCTTGATAATATAAGAACGCCTATTGATCACCCAAACATAAACCTTTAATCATTATATCCATGTGAAACTTGTCATTATCTCCAACCTGTGGGAATGGACTGGAGCTACCCATGGATCTACATAATAATCAGACTTCGATATTCTAATTACAAATTCCTTACAAATTTCCCCTTATCAAAGGTTTAGATTTGCTATCATTCTTCCCATATTACACAGTAATTCAAGGCGTGCTTACCTTCACACCTATCAGTAACAGTGGTTTAAGGCGTGCTCACCTTCACACCTATCAGTCCCACACAACAAAGACAAATTATCTTACACTTCTATGCGACAGAGAAGAAAAAGCAAAAGTTTGGGACAGAACACTGAACACCTTGTCAGGGAGCCTTTTATCTAGTAGCGCTACTCTTATTTTCTCTTAGGGCACTTCTCAGAGTCCCTTTTTCTCTTAGGGCACTTCTCAGAGTCCCTTTTTCTCTTATCTGTCTCTCGGGACAGTTTCTAACCCTTTCAATTTACCCCACTAGGTTCTTAATAGGTCTGCCCTATGGCAGAGGTCTTGGTAAGTGAAAATATAAATCCACCTACCTAGACTTGCACGGCGGATCCCACCGCTGCCACCATTGATTGTTGGGGTTTCTAAGGGTTGTCTGGCCTCCCTCGCCCAAGGTCTGTCAGTGTTCCGTCAGCAGCTGCTTGAGATCAGATACTAAGAACCACGAGCTTGTACACTAGGTACGGTTCAAAGCCTGATCTAAGTTTATTCAGAAATCAATGCTTATTTATACAGAATGTCACACACAAAAAAGGAGTATTTAGCCCCCACCTTTGTGACGTAACAAAAAACCTTCACACATAAAGCTGGCAATAAATCGTGTGGTTTCTGAGTGAACTATTTTCCTATATGTCTGATAATGAAGTTCAAGGGATTCCCGTGACCTACATCTAGATAAATCACTGAGCGAAGGACATTCCTACACACTAAAATGTCTGTTGGCTTTATGCTCAGAACTTAACATATTACATGTATATCTATATAACTAAGTTTAATATCAAATTATAGAATACAAAATGGAGTCTTCTTTTTAACATGGCCGCCATTAGGCTAAGCATTTCACCCTTCAGCCTCTACAACTCCACCTCTTGTCAGTATGGGACAAGAACCCTGCATCCCTGGACCGGGTCTTTGCGCTTTCCCCCTGGTCAGGCGATCCCTCTCGTGGTGGCTGGACTCCGGGAACCTGTTGGGGGGCAGATCTTTTCTGACTCCCTCCTAGGAGACGGTCACCACGGATGCCAGTCTGTCAGGTTGGGGGGGTTTCTGGAAGTCCCTGCAGTTCCAGGGGAGGTGGGGTCCTCAGGAGGCCTACACACCTATCAACGTCTTGGAGCTGCGGGCGATCAGGTTGGTTCTGGCCTCATCACCTTCAAGGCCTGCCTGTTCAGGTGCATTCGGACAACCAGATGACAGTTGCCTACATCAATCATCAGGGAGGGACACGGAGCAAGAGGGCCCTCCAGGAAGTGTCTCTGATCATGAACTGGGCGGAGGCCAATGTTCCCTGCATATCTGCGGTGTACATCCCGCGGGTGGAAAATCTGCTAGCAGAGTCTCTGAGCAGAGGGACCTCTCGCCAGGGAGAATGGTCCCTCTGCAACAGGGTGTTCCAAACTCTGTGTCACCGTTGGGGCCAACCAGATGTGGATCTGTTTGCGTCCCATCACAATCACAAGCTCCCAGCCTTTGTCTCCCTGTCCCAGGATCCTCTGGCCTTGGCCGCGGATGCCCTAACAATGTCATGGCAGGACTTTCAGCTCCTGTATGTCTTTCCTCCATTCCCCCTGCTGGGCAGGGTTCTGCGCAAGATTGCTCTGGAGGGGGTGCCAGCAATTCTGGTGGCCCCAAGGTGGCCAAGAACAGTGTGGTTCGCAGGCATGGTGCAGCTGGCAGTAGATCAGTACGTTCTGCCCAGGGTGCCAAACTTGCTCACTCAGGGTCCCTTACGCCATCCCAATTTACAAACTCTGGCTTTGACGGCCTGGCTGCTGAAACCTCCATCTTGATGGAGAAGGGGCTGTCTACCTCTGTTGTTGATATCATGATAAAGGCTAGGAAGAAGTCTTCTTCCATTTATTACAGGGTTTGGCGTGCCTACATTGACTGGTGTGAGTCTAGGTCTCTTCCCTGTCGTGTGTTCTCTATTCCCAGGATCCTGGAGTTCCTGCAGCATGGGTTGGGGCTGGGGCTCCAACTCAGTACTCTGAAGGGTCAGGTTCCTGCCCTGGCTGTTTTCTTCCAGAAGTCCTTTGCTCAGCATTCTCTGATCAGGACTTTTTTCCAGGGGGTTACTCATGTGCGTCCACCAGGTAAGCCTCTGTTGCCTGTTTGGGATTTGAACTTTTGTATTCTAAGTATGTCACACACCCCACTTCAGACATTAATTCATTAACATGGGTACTCACCGCTAGGTGGCGCTGCTTTGCAGAGAAGTCCAGAAAAAGCAAGCCCCTCCCGGTCTATACATACCTGGTATCTCCTAACAATTCCCCAGTGTTCTTCTCTGCAACGTGGCGACAAGACAGAAGAAAGAAGTCTCCTGCTTGCAGGTAGCCGGGGTATCACCCCGGCCCCCCCCCCCCCCCCCCATGGTCTATTTCTGCCCGGCTTCTTTTTGATTAGTCCCTGGTTATTGGTAGCCTCCCAGCTTAGGCTGTAGGCTGGGCAAGGGTAGATAGCACCTTAGGTGCTTAGGAGCTTTGCTCCTCCGCTCGTCCCCATATTATGGGGCATAGCGGCGATCCGGTTTTGGTGATCCGGATGTGGGATGCCCTTGGCCTGATTTTCCCCATAGGTTCTCTCCCTGTCATTTTCCTTCCTTCATGTATACATGTGCTTGTGTGTGTGTGTTGTGAGGCAGGGACGGGTGGCCTGGCTCCGGCCCGTCCGGTCTGCCTTTATAGGGTGCTTGGTGTTACTGTAGTCCCTGTGGCTGGTGCTGTCGGGTGGCCTGGCGGCGCGTTTCACTGGGCGGGCGGGCCGGGCGGCATGCTCCGTCGACCCACTCGACGGCTTCTGCGGGCGTCATCGCGGCGCCCGCGGCTGGGGCCTTGGCGCGGCTGCGGTGGATGTCCCGCTGCCAGGAGGGGCCGGGCGGCATGCGTTGCCGCCGGTCCTCCTGTGGGCTTATGCGGGCGCCATGGTATGTGGCGCTCGCGGTCTGATTTCGCGGGCTGCGACGTGTATGACGGGGTACGTGGGGGGCGGGGCTACAGAGGTCCCGCGCTCCTGGCGGGCCCGCCCTTCTTCCCCGTCTCCGGCTCGTTCTGGCGGCGTGTCTGTGCGGAGCTCAGGTGGGTGCCTGCTTGTTCTCCCGGCCATTCATGTTGTCTGGACGCTCCTTTTAGTGTGAGCGTCCAGTATGCTGATAAGGGGGGGGCAGAGTCCTTGTCCCCTTGGGATTACACTGGCCTTGGGTCCATTTGGTCTGTGCCTCCGTCCCCCTCCCCCCCCCCCCTCTCTTGGGGGTGGTGGCGGGCCTTGGGGCATGCTGGCTCTCAATGCATGTATTATTATATGTATATATATATTTATATAGCCGGCCCTGTTTTTGTTTGAGCCACCTATTGTGTTTCTGTGTGCATGTTTTTACTATTGTCTTTTCTTTGTTTTCCAGATCCCGGGATTCCTTCACTCTGGGCTCTCCCAGTCGTATATACCTGGCTATTGGGTTTTGGGTCCCTTTTGCTATTCCCTGACAGGCCTGTTTACACATTTCATCATATATATATATCTATATATATATATATATATATATATATATATATATATATATATTTATAGATATTTTATTAAAATCCCAGTGGGGCATCCCGGGTCGCTTACTGCGTAAATCCCTGGGGTCTGCGAATACCATAAATTCACCATATGGAGGCTACCAGAGATTCCGGAACTAGTCTTTCGGGGCAGTCCAGGCTGTGTGGGGGATGTGGGACTCCGCTCCCAGGGGATGATGTTATCATTTGTATTCCATGTGCGCAGCGGAACATTGAGCGCCAGTCCGACACCTCGGTGCCTGGGACTTCTTCTACCGCGCCTTCTCCCTCCCCTCCTCGCCTGTTCCGGACACCACGTGACGCGGTCGTTGGGGGTGATTCGCAATCTGAGGTATGCGCCCGTTTGGCCAGCCTCGAGAAAATGTATTCCGCAATGGTCGCTCAGAAGGCTCCAGCCAAGCGGAAACATCTGTCTCCGCCTCCGCGGGACTCAGATGAGGAAGTTGAGGTACTGGACTGGTCGGTTCGTCCCCTTGAAGAGGGTGAGCTTGTTGAGGAGTCGGAGGATGCCGAGGTTCAGCACTTGTCGGGCGCTGAGGGGGACCTGGAGGAGGGGCCCCCCCTTGATACGCCCACTATCCTGGCCCAAATGTTTGAGGTTTTGGATTTGGATCCGCCGGAAGTTACTCCTCGGCCTAAGGGTCAGCTTTTTGGGGGGTCCAAGCAGCGCTTGGAGTTTCCCAGTCAACAGCATTTTGAGGACATCATCCTTAAGCAGTGGGAGCAGCCTACGCGGCTTGTCGGGGTTCCGCCTAGTTGGGACAAGAAGTATCCTTTTCCATCGGATCTGTTGAAGCGTTGGTCTGTCTCTCCCGAGGTGGATGCTCCTGTTTTGGGGCTGTCTAATTCAGCAGCTGTTCATCTCCCTGACACTACTTTTCTCAAGGACGGCGAGGATCGCCGGATTGATCAGTTGGCCCGTCATGGGTTTGTCTGTGCGGGTTTCTGTTTTGAGGCCTGCTTGTGCTTCTGCCTTTCTGTCGTTGGTGGTTAGGTCTATGGTCAGGGACTTATGTGTGGATCTTGATCCTACCGGTGATGAGTTTCTAGTTCTTAAGCGTTGTGATCCTTCTTGTCGTTTATTCTGGCCGCCCAGGAGGATGCTATGTTGATGTGTGGCAGGGCTACTGCTCTGTTGGTGGCTATTCGTCGTTCAGTTTGGCTGAGACAGTGGACGGCTGATTTTAATTCTAAAAGATCGCTTACGGCTCTCCCCTTTCTGGGTTTGAGGCTTTTTGGTGAAAAGCTGGATTCTGTTGCCAAGGGAGGCAAGTTGCCTCAGCGCAAGAAATTTCGCAGTTCCTTTCGGGGGGCGGTCTCCTTTAATCAGTCCTTTCGGGGAGCCAGAGCCGGCAGGGGTGCGGGCTTCTCGGCCTCCAGGGGCGCCAGTTGGCCTAAAGGTAGAGGCCGTGGCCGTTCCGTTCACGTCTGGGGCGCCAAGCCCAAGCCTGCGGTCAAGCCCGCTCAGCAATGAGGGGGCGCCCTCACCCATACGGGTGGGGGGACGGTTGCGACTCTTCTCCCGGGTATGGGACCAGGAGGTCTCGGACAGGTGGATCCGGGAGGTGGTGTCGGCCGGTTACAAGCTGGAGTTCGAGTCCCGCCCTCCTCTAAGGTTTTTCAGGTCTCGGGTGCCCTCGGATCCTTTGGCCGCACGGGGGCTCCTGGCGGCGGTAAGGAATCTTCTGGAATTGGCAGTCATCTGCCCGGTCCCTCCTTCAGAGGTGGGGCGCGGGTTTTATTCCAATCTCTTCACTGTACCCAAAAAGGACGGTTCGTTCCGTCCGATCCTGGATTTGAAGCTTCTCAACAGATTTATTCGTCCCCGGAAGTTCCGCATGGAAACCCTGCGGTCTGCGATCGGTGCACTTCGGCAGGGAGACTTTATGACGTCCATAGACATCAAGGATGCTTACCTTCACGTCCCGATCTTTCCGGCTCATCAGCGGTTTCTTCGCTTTGTGGTGGAGGATCGGCATTTTCAGTTTGTAGCTCTTCCGTTCGGCCTCACATCTGCGCCGAGAGTGTTCACCAAGGTGTTGGCGGGAGTGATGGCCCTGCTCAGAGCTCAGGGGATTCGCATTGTACCTTACCTGGACGATCTCCTCATCATGGCGCCTTCCTTCAGTCAGGCGGTGGTGTCTATGTTGGAGAGGTTCGGCTGGGTGATCAATTACCCCAAGTTCTCTCTGGTCCCGGCCAGGGTGGTGACTTTTCTGGGGATGTCATTGGACTCTTGCCTGCACAGAGTTTTTCTCCCCCAGGCCAAGGTCCTTTTGATTCAGGAATTGGCTCAGCTTCTTCTTTCCAATCCTCGCCCGTCCATTTGGCTAGGAATGAGACTGGTGGGGTTGATGGTGGCCTCGTTCGAGGCAGTTCCCTTCGCACAGTTTCACACGCGGACGCTTCAGCTTCATCTTTAATCCTCGATTTAGTTATTAAACTTGTGAGGCCTTGTGTGTAAATTACTCCCACTTCCCTAGCGGGCTATTGGGGCATCTCGGGTTGCTTTTATAGCGTGAATCCCTATCGGCCTATTGTGCCGCTATAATCACCATATGGATGCGTCTCAGGATAATGTGCTCGGGGTTTCTTCGGGACAAGCCCGGCTGTGTGTAGCTTGTGGGGTGTCCCCTACTAGTGCTGACAATGTGCGGGTCTGTGTACCTTGTGCCCAGCAGGTGCTTGCGCTGCAGCCTGGTTTGCCAGTAGCTGGGCCTGAGCCTCATATGGCTTCACATACTCCCCCAAGCTTAAATTTGACTCCCATTGAGTTGCATACCAGTGGGGATTCTCAGCCTGATGTGTCTTCCAGACTGGCTAGTGTTGAGAAGTTGCTTGCTAATACCTTGGCACGTAAGGCCTCTGCTAAAAAGCGGCACTTAACACCTGATGTCAATCTTTTTCCTATGGAGGCTGATGAGTTTTTGGAACTGTCTGGCTATACCCCTTTGGAAGAAGGGGAGTTATTCTCTGACTCGGAGTCATCTGATGAGAGGCCCAGGGGTCATGATGATTCTGGCTCTGACCCCTGGGCCCCAGATGATACTGATAGGCTGTTGGCTCAGATTTTTGAGGTACTGTCTATTCCGCCCCCGGTTGCAGCCCCCAGCAACAGGGGGAATTGTTTCATACTGCTAAGCCACGTTTAGAGTTTCCTGAGCAAGCCCATTTTAATAATCTCGTGCTCAGGAAATGGAAGCGCCCCAGCAGGTTTCCCGGTGTACCTAAGAGTTGGGATAAGAGGTATCCTTTTCCTGCTGATGTGGTGAAGCGTTGGTCATCCCCTCCTGAGGTGGATGCCCCGGTCCTAGGGTCCTCTGTCATGCATTCCCCTGCGGGATAGTGAGGACCGGCGTATTGATCAGCTGGCGTCCCATGCCTTTGCATGTGTGGGGACGGCGCTGCTCCCGGTCTGTGCCTCTGCCTTTACGGGTGTGGCTATTAGGACCCTGCTTAGAAGTGTCCTAGATGGTGCTCCTGATGATGTTTCTAGTGAAGAGTTTAATGCACTCTCTCGTTGTGAGGTTTTTGTGACTTATGTCCTCTCTGCCTTGGATGATACCATTAGGATGTGTGGCAGAACCTCTTCCCTGGTGGTGGCTATATGCCGCTCGGTTTGGCTGTGCCACTGGGCTGCTGACAACGCTGCCAAGAAAGCCCTCACTGTTTTTTCCTTCAAAGGACTTCGTCTGTTTGGGGACCGCCTGGACCTGTTTGCTAAGGGAGGAAGGTTACCCCAGCGCAGGCGGCAATCTAGGCCCTTTCGGGGATAGGGCTCCTTTTCTGCCCCCTACCGTGGTGCCAGACGGGGAGGGGGGTCTCCCTTACTGGGGCCCGAGGAGATTTCTGGGGTGGGGCAGAGGACGTGGACGCCCTGGCTCCTCCTGGGGCTCTAAGCTTAAGTCTTCTCCCAAGCCCCCTCAGGCATGAAGGGGCGCCCTCACCCATCTGGGTGGGGGGACGGCTTCAGCACTTTGCTCATGTCTGGAGGCTTCATGTCTCAGACCGGTGGATTCAGGAGGTAGTGTCCTGCGGTTACAAGATAGAGTTTGCTGCCTGGCCGCCCCCAAGATTCATCAGATCCCGGATTTCTCAGGACCCTGTGTCGGCTCAGGCTCTAGTTCTGGAGGTGCGAAGCCTTCTGGAGCTGGGGGTTGCTTTGAGAAAGGGGCAAGGGGTTCTATTCCAACCTTTTCACCGTGCCCAAAATAGATGGGTCAGTCAGGCCCATCCTGGACTTGAAGATCCTCAACAAATTTGTCAGGTGCAGGCGCTTTCGCATGGAAACTCTGCGCTCTGCCATCAGTTCCCTGCGTCCAGGGGACTTCATGACGTCTGTGGACAAACCAAGATGCTTACCTTCATATTCCTGTGTTTCCAGGTCATCAAAGTTTCCTCAGGTTCGCTCTGGAGGATCAGCACTACCAATTTGTGGCATTGCCCTTCGGTCTCACTTCAGCTCCCAGAGTGCTGGCAGGAGTGATGTCTCTGCTCAGGTCTCAGGGCATTCGCGTGCTGCCCTATCTGGGCGACATTCTCATCACTTCCCAGTCCCTCCAACAGGCAGAGTTAAATACTCAGCTGGTAGTGTCCACTCTGGAGTCATTTGGCTGGGTGATCAACCATCCCAAGTCTTCCCTGTCTCCCTCCTTGGTGACACCTGGGAATGAATCGATACAGTTCAGGCAAGGATTTTTCTTCCTCAGCAGAAGGTGGACAGTCTGATTGTGCAGGTTCAGTTCCTGCCATCTTGCCCTCATCCCTCCATCAGTGAAAGAACATGGAAGGGCCACTCTGGTATGTCCCATACATGCACCAAGAATTGTCCGCACTCACCCTAAATAAATAGTGCAAAGCAATCAACTATAAAAAGTTGTCACTAATTTTATTGTTCAACAATGGATTCAACAATGGATCAACAAAGAACCAAAGTGGACATTACACAGTTAAAAAACACATACACAAGACAATATAAAAAGGAAGGTGGGGGGAAGCTTTAGGCAAGGCAATAGTTAATAGTCAATAATTACATTTTGCATATACATTATTATATAACAAAGAATATAGAGATATAACATTACATGGTATTAGCACCTGGCCAGTAAATGTAAATTCAACCAGATATTGAACCAGAATACCGTGTTTTAGTGCATAACCAGACAGGTTACAAGAGCCTTAGAAACAGTGTGTAAACTGTGTCCAAGGAAAAGGATAAGAAGAGGATACAACCAAGTGCTGAGTGTAGAAAGAAATGTGCCCAGAAATAGCTATACAAAAGGTCTATGAATATATAAACTGAACACTGACTGGCTTGGTAAATAACACGATGCAATCAATTAATATAAAGAAATGAATACATCACCGTGATGAGCCAATGCCTGCCGATCCCCCCACCGATATTAAACAACCGCCGACGCGCTGCGTGGATACGCCACTTCACCTGGACGAGACAATCTCTGTCTTTCATTGTCCCCTCTTTATCCGACCTGCTGCGCTCACGTGTGCCCGACGTCGCATCCGCCCCAGTACGTATCCCCCACCTGGCCAAACTGGATCCAGTGTAGAGAGAAAAACCGGAAGCGGCAGGGGACGCCGGAAACACGCCGCACAGCCTCACCGCTGTGCACGCTGGCGGCCGCACCCCCCCCCCCCCTGCAGTGGGAGGTGTCGGAGCGGCGTCGGCCGGGGCGCGCGACCGCCAGCAGCACAGCTGCCGCACAATGCGCAGCGATGATGGCATAAGGGAGCAGGCAGAGAGGGGAACACATGAATTATAATCTACTAAATACAACTAACATCTACATCTTTATTGATACATTTAGAACTTACATAAACTACAAATAAATATTGACATGACCCATTTGGTTCACTGTATTACACAATGATCCTGATTATTCTATCTGTTGTTTTTTAATATTCTATATGTGTTCCATTGTGTAAAGTTATTCTATTGTTTTATTTTATTTTGATATTGCTAAATTTATTTTTATTATTTTATTGATATGAAATATATATATAATTAGATATAATATATTATATAATTCCATTAATATTAGAGGAAATAGTGTTTGCCAATATAATCAAGAGGCCCATCAATATGCAACTATATAAAAAATATATAAAATGTGCCAAATGTGGCTATTGGAGGAGATAGTTCAATGATGTTTTCCAGTATTTAAAGAGACCCATCTCCAGTATAATAAAAAGACCCATCAATATGCAATTGTGTAAAGGGTATATAATAATGACTTATGCCCAACAGGGGGATAAGGGAGCAGGCAGAGAGGGGAACACATGAATTATAATCTACTAAATACAACTAACATCTACATCTTTATTGATACATTTAGAACTTACATAAACTACAAATAAATATTGACATGACCCATTTGGTTCACTGTATTACACAATGATCCTGATTATTCTATCTGTTGTTCTTTTTAATATTCTATATGTGTTCCATTGTGTAAAGTTATTCTATTGTTTTATTTTATTTTGATATTGCTAAATGTATTTGTATTTTATTGATATGAAATATATATATAATTAGATATAATATATTCTATAATTCCATTAATATTAGAGGAAATAGTGTTTGCCAATATAATCAAGAGGCCCATCAATATGCAACTATATAAAAAATATATAAAATGTGCCAAATGTGGCTATTAGAGGAGATAGTTCAATTATGTTTTCCAGTATTTAAAGAGACCCATCTCCAGTATAATAAAAAGACCCATCAATATGCAATTGTGTAAAGGGTATATAATAATGACCCATTAATTAATTAATGCTTGGTGACATATTTAATAAGGCTGAAAAACTATGGGGTTATATATTTAGACGTATTAGATGACCCCTAGTGTATAGTAAAATGGGGTCCCTGTGAATAATAATTAAATTTGTTTCTTTATGCCAGGACTTATTCATTAAAAGTCCATGTAATAAGCTATGTATTGCTGAAAAGTTTAATATAGCTCTACATATGTACAAAATGAAATAGAGTATTGAATAAAGTATAAATTAATAATTAATTGATGAATAACTAAACAAACACCGAGGTAAAAATAGTAAATGGATAATAAATTAATAAATAAAAAAATAAAAAAGTGATTAATAAATAAGTCCTTAATTAATTAGTACTACGTTGTATTACTGTTAATCCTTATAATTGCTAATTGATAGATATGTTAAATAGATCCCTCCATCAGGCAGGGAATGCAGCTAGTGGGCCTGATGGTGTCGTGCTTCGAGGCGTTCCCTTATGCCTAGTTCCACATGAGGCCTCTGCAACTCTACCTCTTGTCACTATGGGACAAGGACGCTGCGTCCCTGGACTAGGTCCTTGTGCTTCCCCCCTAGTCAGGTGGTCCCTCTCGTGGTGGCTGGACTCCAGGAACCTGTTGGTGGGCAGATCCTTTCGGCCCCCCTGCTGGGAGACGGTCACCACGGATGCCAGTCTGACAGATTGGGGGGGTTTCTGGAAGTCCCTGAGGTTCCAAGGGCGGTGGGGCCCTCAGGAGGCCCACACACCTATCAACATTCTGGAACTGCGGGCGATCAGGTTGGTTCTGACTCATTTGACTCATCACCTTCGGACAACCAGGTACGCTCGGACAACCAGACGGCGTTTGCCTACATCAATCATCAGGGAGGGACCCGGAGCAAGAGGGCCCTCCAGGAAGTGTCTCTGATCCTGGCCTGGGCGGAGGACAATGTTCCCTGCATATCAGCTGTGTACATCCCGGGGGTGGAGAATCTGCAGGCAGACTCTGAGCAGGGGGACCTCTCGCCTGGGAGAATCGTCCCTCTGCAACAAGGTGTTTCAATCTCTGTGTCACCGTTGGGGCCAACCAGATGTGGATCTGTTTGCGTCCCGTCACAATCACAAGCTCCCGGCCTTTGTCTTCCTGCCCCAGGATCCTCTGGCCTTGGCTACGGATGCTCTAGCAATGTCATGGCAGGAATTTCAGCTCCTGTATGTCTTTCCTCCATTCCCCCTGTTGGGCAGGGTTCTGCACAAGATGGCTCAGGAGGGGGTGCCAGCAATACTGGTGGCCCCCAGGTGGCCAAGAAGAGTGTGGTTCGCAGACGTGGTGCAGCTGGCAGTAGATCAGTACGCTCTGCCCAGGGTGCCAGACCTGCTCACTCAGGGTCACTTACACCACCCCAATTTACAAACTCTGGCTTTGACGGCCTGGCTGTTGAAACCTCCATCATGATGGAGAAGGGGCTGTCTGTCTCTGTTGTTGATACCATGATAAAGGCTAGGAAGAAGTCGTCTTCTTCCATTTACTATAGGGTTTGGCGTGCCTACATTGACTGGTGTGAGTCTAAGTCTCTTCCCTGTCGTGTGTTCTCTATTCCCAGGATCCTGGAGTTCCAGCAGCATGGGTTGGAGATGGGGCTCCAACTTAGTACTCCAAAGGGTCAGGTTTCTGCCAGAAGTCCTTTGCTCAGCATTCTCTGATTAGGACTTTCCAGGGGGTGACTCATGTGCGTCCCCCACGTAAGACTATGGTGCCTGTTTGGGATTTGAATTTGGTTCTGTCAGCCTTGCAGGGCTCCTTTTGAACCTGTGCAGGATGCTTCCCTGGCCATTCTTACTCTCAAGGTTGTCTTTCTGGTGGCTATCACCTCTCAGGCGTGTGTCTGAGTTGGCAGCTCTTTCCATTCAGCCCCCCTACTATGAGAGACACCAGGATAAGGTGGTGGTTCGCTTCAAGCCAGATTTTCTGCCTAAGGTAGTGTCTGCCTTTCATTTGAATCAGGACATTTTTCTCCCTTCATTGTGCCCTAATCCTAGTAATGCTAAGGAGAGGGTTTTGCATTCTTTGGACGTGGTTAGGTGTCTGAAGTACTATCTGGTGGCTACTGCACCTTTCAGAAAGACTGATGCTCTTTTTGTGGTCCCTTCTGGTCCTAGGAAGGGTTTGGCTCCTGCCAAATCTACTATCAGCAAATGGATCTGTCAGGCTGTGATTCAGGCCTATTCTGCTAAGGGGAAGAATTCTCCCTTCAGCCTTACTGCTCATTCTACTCGTGCTATTGGTGCTTTTTGGGCCTTTCAGCACCAGGCTTCTGTTGAACAAGTTTGCAAGGCCGCTATTTGGTCTTCTGTTCATACCTTTTCAAAGTTTTAGAAGGTTGATGTTAGGGCCTCAGCTGATGCTGCTTTTGGCCGAAAAGTTCTGCAGGTGGCAGTAGTTTAAACTGTCTGCAGCTGATTTTCCTTGGGGATCCCACCCTACTTTATGGACATTGCTAAT
Source organism: Gastrophryne carolinensis (assembly GCA_027917425.1). Classification (NCBI taxonomy): domain Eukaryota; kingdom Metazoa; phylum Chordata; class Amphibia; order Anura; family Microhylidae; genus Gastrophryne; species Gastrophryne carolinensis. The sequence continues at coordinate 82,854,643 of CM051239.1, read as the reverse complement.
GGATGTCCCAACTGTAAGTATTAGATTTGGAACAGGACGTACTGTATACTAAGAATAATACAATTCTGTGATTACTCACCTGTAGAATTGGTATTATGAGTATACAGTACGTCCTGCTCCAACCCACCCTTGGTTTTGCATTATCTTGGATCCCCTGTATGGTGATTATCATTGTTATAGTTACTAGTTTGGGTTGTTTTTAGTCTCCCGGCTTCTCGTTAACTGCTTTTTAATGCTGGGGATTTGTGGGAGGTCCCTGGGTATTTGAGGGGCTGGGAGGAGCCTATTTTCAATGTCTCTGCAGTCCAGCGCCATCTGGCAGAGTAATACCCGATAGTAAGTACTATATCTGGAGCAAGACGTACTGTATACTCATAATACCAATTCTACAGGTGAATAATCGCAGAATTGTATTTATTCTTGGTGTGCCACACACCCCGCTTCACTTTTAAATATTCTTCACTTATTGGGTTAACTCACCGCCAGGTGACGCTGTGCAGAGAGGAAGTCTTGTAACGAGCCCCCTTCCGGCCTATATATACCTGGTACCTCCCTTCAATCACCAGTATTTTTCTCTCTGCTTGACGACAAGACAGAAGATTGAAGTCTCCTGCTTACAGGTAGCCGGGGTCTTACCCCGGCACCCCCATTTTGGTATTTCTGCCCGGTTTGAGTGTTTATACCTTGATGGTGGAATGGAAGCCTCCCAGCCTAGGGCAAATTGGTAGATGGCACTATAGGTGCCTAGGAGCTTATCTCCTCCGCTCGACCCCCTCTTTTGGGGGCAATGCGGCTATCCGGCATGGTGATCCGGAAATGGGATGCCCCTGTCCCGAGGGTCCCCGTAGCCCCTTACTCTCCCGTTACGGTCCCTTCACTATGGGGGGGGGGGGGGGTTAGAGGGTTGTGTATTATGTGTGTGTTTTTCACAGTATAACTTTATTACAACATGTGTGTTTTTACTTTATGCATTGAGCTTACTGCACAGCATGTGTGCACTATTTTCCCTTCCGGCCAGGTCTGTTTTTATAGTCCTGGCCGGTTTGTGTGTTTAGGTCAGCTTGGGGCGGTTGGGCGGACCGCGCTGGGCAGGTTGGCTTGCCGCCTGAGTTTCCACAGCCCCCTCCCGCCTCCCCCCTTCCCCGCTGGTCTCCTTGTGGCCACTGTATGAGGTCTGCTGTTGCATGGCTGCGCTATGCTGTTTCCTCTCCTCCTACTCCCCCCTCTTTCATCTCCCCCCTCCGCTGCCTCCTGCCTTGTGTGCGCGTGTAGTGGCTCATCTGGTGTAATTCCCAGATGATTTGGCCGCACTGATCGAGCTTAGTGGGCGGGTCCCGGTGACGGGGGCGTGGCGCCGGTGGTAGCGTCATGCGGCGGCCCCAGCTTCACTTCCTTCCTTTCAAGTTCGAAAGGGAAGTCACGTGGGGGGGGGGGGGGGCGCACTTGGTTTCATTTTCCTGTGCTGCTGGCTGCTGCTTCGTCCCTCCGGTTGCTGCTCTCGGTCCTTTCAGGTAAGCGGCCCCACCCTGGTGGGGCCGTTGAGTGGGAGTTAAATATCTATCATGTGTAGATATGGGGGTGAGTGGTTTTTGTTAAGGAGGCATCATGTTTTTGAATTTATTAAGGGGCAGGGCTTTTTGGTTTTTTCTTGCTCATTTAAAGGCACTTTGGTGCCATGCATACATGGGTTTTTGGCTTGTTACACGCATGTGGGGATCTGATTGTGTTTTTTTCTTTTCCTTACAGATCCCGGGATCCCTGTTTATGGTGGCCCTCTGGCTCTATGTTGCTTGGCTAGTCTTTATTTAAAAAAAAAAAAAAAAAAATAATAAATTGGGATATTTTTATATTTAAGAATATACATATATAATATATATATATATATATATATATATATATATATATATACACATATAGATTATTAAGGGGGACCTTCCTTTTAAAAAAAAAAAAAAAATCCTCCCTTCCGGGACATTTACAAACAAGGGGGCATCCCGGGTTGGCTTATGCCTTAAAGCCCAAAAAAGCCCCAAAAATACCATAAATCACCATATGGAGGCTTCCGTTATTGCCGGAAACGGTTCTTCTGAGCCATTCGGGGGGTGCATAAGTTGTGGGGCTCTGCTCCCAGCTGATGATGTCTTTATTTGCATCCCTTGTGCAAAGCAGAGCATTGCGCGTCAGTCTGTTGCTTCGGCTGCTGGCCCATCGCAACTTTCATCATCTCCTACCTCTCCCTCCCTGTTCCGGACTCCGCATGACACTGTCAAAAGTGGGGATTCGCAATCTGAGGTGGCGGCACGGACGGCCAGCCCCCGGAAAGTAGTGCCCGTTAAAGCAGGGTTAAAGGCCCCTACAAAACGGAAGCACCTGACTCCGGTTCCTTCAGCTCCACAGGACGAGTTATGTGAGCCTGTGGAATGGTCCGATGGATCCCCGGATGAGGAAGAATTACTGTTGGAGTCAGATGAGCCTGCAGATCAGCTTGAGGCTGATGCGATTGGCGATTGGTCGGCGGGGGTTGTTTTTGACACCCCCTCCATTCTGGCTCAAATGTTTAAAATTTTGAATTTAGATCCGCCTGAGGCTGTCACCCTGCCAAAGGGTCAGTTGTTTGATGAGCCTCAGCCGCGTTGGGTTTTTCCCAGACAACACCACTTTGAGAGGGTGGTCCTTAAGGAATGGGAACATCCCACGCGGTTATCTGGAATTCCTACCAGTTGGGAAAAGCGTTATCCTTTTCCGCCAGAGTTGGTGAAGCTTTGGTCTGTCCCTCCTGACGTCGATACCCCTGTGCTAGGGCTCTCCAGCACGGCTATGGTACAGTCTGCTGAGACCACTGTCCCTAAAGATGGGGAAGATCGTCGGATTGACCAATACGCCCGCCATGGTTTTATTTATTCCGGGTCAACGATGCGCCCGGTGTGTGCTTCAGCCCTTCTCCTGTTGGCGATTAGGTCTTTAATTCAGGGGCTATATGAGGGTCTCAATCCCGCTTGTAAAGAGTTTACTGCGCTTAAGCAGTGTGAATCTTTTGTGTCCTATGTCCTATCCGCTCAGGACGATGCACTGGCTATGAGTAGCAAGGCAGCGGCTATGCTGGTGGCTATTCGCCGGTCAGTATGGCTGCGTCAGTGGTCTGCGGACGCGGTTTCTAAAAAGGTGCTCACAGCTCTCCCCTTTTTGAGGTTGCGGCTGTTTGGGGAGAAAATTGATTCAGTCGCAAAGGGTGGTAAGATGCCACAACGCAAGAGGCCTGGTGGTCCCTTTAGGGGGGCAGGTTCCGGTAGGCCTTCCTTTCGAGGATTCAGAGCGGGTAGGGGGGCTTCCTTTCCCGCTACCAGAGATGCAGGTTGGACTCGGGGGAGGGGCCGTGGCCGGCCCACTCAGTCCTGGGGCACCAAGCCCAAGCCTGCTGATAAGCCCGCTCAGCAATGAGGGGCTGCCCTCACCCGTGCGGGTGGGGGGACTATTGAGACACTTCTCCCAGGTTTGGAACCAAGAGGTTCCAGGCAGATGGAGCCAGGAAGTAGTGTCGTCCGGTTACGACCTGGAATTCGAGTCTCACCCTCCTTCACGGTTCTTTCGGTCTCGGGTGCCCATCGATCCTTTGGCCACGCAGGGGCTCCTGGCGTCTGTAAGGAATCTGTTAGAGATGGCGGTCATCCGGCCGGTGCCGCGCTTAGAGATGGGCCTCGGTTTCTACTCCAATCTTTTCGCAGTCCCCAAGAAAGATGGGTCAGTTCGTCCCGGCCTGGACTCTCATCAACACAGTGTGTTTCTTCCTTTTGCTCAAATTCACACAAGAACGCTTCAGCTTTTTCTGTCAGCGTCTTGGGACCAGCAGCCACGGTCGCTGGATCAGTCCTTCCAGTTGTCCTCCCGGGTCCGGCAGTCCCTCCTGTGGTGGTTGGTCTCGACCAATCTTGTGTAGGGCAGGTCTTTCCTGACCCCCCTTTGGGAAATTGTCACCACGGATGCCAGTCTGTCGGGATGGGGCGGATTCTGGAAGGAGCTGCAGTTTCAGGGGCAGTGGGGACCTCAGGAGGCCCACTTACCCACCAATATTCTGGAGCTGAGAACCATCCGTCGGGTGCTTGCTCTCCTGACTCAGCACGTTCTGGGCCCTCCGGTCCAGGTGCGTTCAGACAATCAAACAGCGGTGGCTTACATCAGTCATCAGGGAGGGACCCGCAGTCTGAGTGCTCTCAGAGAGGTGTCCCTGATCGGGGCCTGGGCGGAGGCCCATGTTCCTTGTCTCTCGGCGGTATACCTTCCAGGGGTGGAGAACCGGGTAGCGGACCGGTTGAGCAGGGGCTTTCCCCGTCTGGGAGAATGGGCTCTCCATCCTCGGGTGTTTCGCTCACTGTGTCTCCGATGGGGGACCCCGGAGGTGGACCCGTTTGCCTCTCGTCACAATCACAGGCTCCCGAACTTCGTGTCGCTCTCCCAGGATCCTCTGGCTCTGGCAGTGGACGCCATGTCCCTGAGCTGGGGAGTTCTGGGATTTCTATACCTGTTTCCTCCAATACCCATGCTGGGCAGGGTGCTTCGGAAGTTGGCTCTGGAAAAGGTGTCCGCCGTTCTCGTGGCCCCAAGGTGGCCAATGCGAGTGTGGTTCGCAGACGTCGTTCGGCTGGCAGTGGACCAGTTCGTTCGGCCTCTTCGGCCCGATCTGCTCACTCAGGGGCGATTGTGTTACCCCAATTTACCAGCGCTGGGTTTGACGGCCTGGCTGCTGAAACCTCCATCCTGAAGGAGGAGGGTCTTTCTGATTCAGTCGTTAGGACTCTGATCAGTGCCCGGAAGAGGTCTTCGTCTATCATCTATTATAGGACTTGGAAAGCCTATATCGCTTGGTGTGAGATAAGATCTTTTCCTTGTAGGGTCTTTTCGGTCTCCAGGATTCTGGAGTTTTTACAGTCAGGGCTGGACTCTGGTCTTCAGCTTAGTACGTTGAAAGGGCAAGTTTCTGCCTTATCTATCTTTTTTCAGAAGCGTGTTGCGCTTCAGTCTTTAGTTAAAACTTTTTTCCAGGGGGTTACGCATGTGCGGCCTCCCAGGAAACCATTACTCCCGGTTTGGGACTTGAATTTGGTTCTTTCTGCTCTTCAGGCTCCTCCTTTTGAGCCTTTGCAAGATATTGCTTTGTCTACCCTGACTCAGAAGATTGTCTTCTTGGTAGCGATCACTTCGGTCCGGCGTGTCTCAGAATTGGCGGCCTTGTCTATCCAGGCGCCTTACTTTGAGATGCATCAGGATAAAGTGGTCTTTCGGTTCAAGCCAGACTTTCTTCCTAAGGTTGTTTCTGCTTTTCATTTGAACCAAGATATTGTTCTCCCCTCCTTATGTCCTAATCTTAAGAATGACAAAGAGAGGGTTTTGCATTGTTTGGATGTAGTACGCTGTGTTAAGTACTACTTGATTATCACGTCTCCTTTTCGTAGGATACTTGACAATACACTGCTATATTACCCCGCACCGCTATATAGTGAAGGGTGTGCTGGTCAGATACAGGTCCTTACCCCATATGGTGTAAGGCACAGGATACACAAGAGGGGTGGGGTGTTCCAGAACAACCCCAAAGATATACCTGTATCAAAATAGACCGCACCGCCAACAATGTTATTAAAAATGACCCTTTATTTGTAATATGGGTAGTTTTACAGTGATAATTCTAGTCACACTATAGAATTAAAAACAGTTTAAAAACGCCAGATCCCCTAGGATATAGTAATACGCTGTCAAGTAGAAATGAATTAACAAAATGTTCCTCTCACACAGCATAAATTAAGTTGGTACAATACATGCAGTGTTTGTTTAAAAATATATGTTAGAAATGTGCAAGAAATATGTGCAATACAGTGCTGAAAAATACACTAATTAAAACTTATGTGCAAAATATGTTGCTAAGGTATCACAATGTAGTACCAAAGTGGAATAAAGTGTCAAGTGCCCTAAATCATGTTATAGCTCAGCCAGCTAAGCTGTGCTGTGCTATGCTGTGCTAATGTAAACAAATATCAATTGTAAACACTGGATGTGCTGGTGAGGACTAAGAAATAATGAAGTACATCACCGGGTGCTTAGAGCTATCCTCTGGAGATCCTAACGAACAGAAGCGCGACGCGTTGCGTGATCACTACGGGATCACTTCCTCAGGCCGTCTCGTTCGTTCTGCTGCCATTGCCCGCCTTTAAGCTGTGCTGGTTGCGTCTCTCCCGGTGACGTGACGCGGGCGCACGTCACCACGTGCCCCGCCCGCCTCCCACGGTGGGGGGCGTAGGGGCAACGTGATGACGCACGCACCTCCGCACATCCCTGGAGCGCAGCCACCAGGAAACAGCAGCGAGGGCGCACGCACGTCCCCAGCGTCCGGCGCGCAGGCGCACTCCCCTGCAGTAGGAGGCGTCCGCGCGCCGGAGCACACGGCGGCGCGCGCGAGCCCCCGCCGCGCCCCTGCCAGCATTGGATGTCAGATGACAGGACATCAGCTGGAGCTACTCGGGCGGGCAAGGCAGTATATATTGTAATGTTGTATATTATTAAAAAGCAGAGTCTGCTTATGGTGACTATGATTGTAAAAATACAGATTGAATGAAGTGGACAACATAGATTCCTTGGTCGCTACCATGCGTATATCTTCATGGTGTATCTTTATATATATTAAGCTGTGTTCATCTGAGGTCATAATAGGCATAATAGTATTATATATCACATAGTCCGATGTTGCCACATGGAAGTCCCACTAAGGTGTATTTAGATTCATGTGAGGAGTTCTTAGCAGTCCTCACATCCAAATCAGGATATTGTTCTTCCCTAATCCTAAGAATGACAAAGAGAGGGTTTTGCATTGTTTGGATGTAGTACGCTGTGTTAAGTACTACTTGATTATCACGTCTCCTTTTCGTAGGACGGATTCCTTTTTTGTTGTGCCCCATGGGCCTAAGAAGGGTTTGGCACCAGCCAAATCTGCCATTAGCAAGTGGATACGTCAGGCCGTTACGGCGGCCTATTCTGCTAAGGGGAAAGTTCCCCCTTTTCGTATCACTGCTCATTCTACTCGCGCCATTGGGGCGTCTTGGGCTTTTCAGCGCCAAGCTTCTGTTGAACAAGTTTGTAAGGCCGCCACTTGGTCTTCTGTTCACACTTTTTCTAAGTTTTACAAGGTTGATGTGCGAGCCTCAGCGGATGCTGTTTTTGGCCGCAAAGTTCTGCAGACTGCAGTCATTTAAGTTATGCTTCACCTGGCCTTGAGATGCCCATCCCTTGTGGACACTGCTTTTGGATGTCCCAATAAGTGAAGAATATTTAAAAGTGAAACGGGGTGTGTGGCACACCAAGAATAATACCATTTTGTGAGTACTCACCTGAAAAATGGATATTGTTGGTGTGCCACACACCCCGCTTCACTCCCACCCTTTTCGGTATTTCCGAAGCCTTTATATGGTGAAGCTTTTTATTTATATCAAATTGATTTTGAGGTTACCGGTAGAATACTGGTACCTTGTCTTTCTGCTTTTTTAATATACTGGTGATTGAAGGGAGGTACCAGGTATATATAGGCCGGAAGGGGGCTCGTTACAAGACTTCCTCTCTGCACAGCGTCACCTGGCGGTGAGTTAACCCAATAAGTGAAGAATATTTAAAAGTGAAGCGGGGTGTGTGGCACACCAACAATATCCATTTTTCAGGTGAGTACTCACAAAATGGTATTTTCCAGTTGATTCCGCACCTTCGGGGTCGGGCTATTCAGGTCCGCTCAGACAACCGGACGGCGGTTGCCTGCATCAATCATCAGGGAGGGACTCGGAGCAAGCAAGCCCTCAAGGAAGTGTCCCTGATACTGTCCTGGGCAGAGGAGAATGTTCCCTGCATATCGGCAGTTTACAACCCGGGAGTAGAGAACCTGGAGGAACTCCCTGAGCAGGGGGATGTCTCGGCTGGGGGAGTGGTCCCTCAGCGTAAGGGTGTTTCACTCTCTGTGCCCCCGCTGGGGTCTGCCGCATGTGGACCTGTTTGCTTCACGTTGCAATCACAAACTTCCATTCTTTGTCTTTCTGTCTTAGGATCCTCTAGCCTTTGCCACAGATGCGCTGGCAATAACTTGGAAGGGGTTTCGGCTCCTCTATGTATTACCTCTGTTTCCTCTGTTGGGCAGGGTGCTGCGCAAGGTAGTCCAGGAAGGGGTGCCAACCATTCTGGTGGCCCCCTGTTGGCCAAGTTTTACAAGGTTGATGTTAGGGCCACGCTGATGCTGCTTTTGGCCGCAAAGTTCTTCAGGCGGCAGTGGTTTAAACCGCCCACTGTTGTTCTTTGGGGAACCCACCCTATTTTACGGACACTGCTTTTGGACGTCCCAAGCGTAAAGAATATTTGTGAAACAGGACATGCTGTATACTTGGAAAAATACAATTCTATGAGTACTCACCTGTAGAATTGAATTTGTAGTATACAGCACGTCCTGTATCACCCCTCACTTGTTATAATTTTTCTTGGTTACATCTGTATGGTGAAATGTTTGGTTGGGGTTCCTTTATTTTTATTCTCCCGGCTACTTGTCTAACTGCTTTGTAACACTGGGAATTTGTGGCAGGTTCCTGTCCTTTTATAGGGCCGGGAGACGCCATAAGTCTCTTCTGCAGTCCACTGCGCCACCTTGTGGCGGATATCCCAAGCGTAAAGAATGTTTGTGAAACCGGACGTGCTGTATACTACAATATAAATTCTACAGTTGAGTACTCACAGAATTGTATTTTTAGATGCTGGGGAGTAGTTTTTCCTAGTCATCCTTCAGCTTGAGCATGTGGAGATATTATGCTCCACCCCTTGGGAGGAAACACAAAACCGGAACAGAGTTTAAAAGCCCCACCCCTTCCTCACCTCAGTTCTTTGTGTCTCCTCTCTGGGAAACCTTGGGACAGAGGGTGCTGATGTTTGTAGTCAACGGCCAGTTTATTATTTTAGTTTGTTTATATCCTCTATAGTTTGGAGTTAGCCAGCTGCACCAGATATAACCCACAGGAGACCCTGTTGGAGATGCACCTGGGGCTCGATCCTACATAATTTATGGAAAAAGCACATATAGTGCAATTTTTCCTCTTTAAATCCTACTCCATTTTTGGAGCAGGTGCGCTGGGATGGCATGGCGATCTGGGAGTAATCCCTGAGAAAGGTTGCGTTTAAGGTAAATAGTTGGCTAGTTGCAATTTCCCTCCATTATTTTCGAACTTGGAGGTGTGCTGGTGACGTCATAGTCAAATGAAACCAGCGTGGTTAGCTGATCCGGCTCTGAGGCAGACGCTGCAGTGCGGTCATGATGTCGGACGCGTCCGATGGAAATCAGCGCGTGGTAGGACTGTAAAGTTTTAACAGTCAGTGTTTACATATTACATATAAAGATATGCTTATATGTTTATGTATAGTGATGTGTGTGTGTATATATATATATATATATTATTATTACAGAAATGTATGCATATGGGTATATATATGTATGCATATGGATAATACAATTCTGTGAGTACTCACCTGTAGAATTGTTTTTATTGTGCACAGCACGGCCTGTTTCATGTAATCCTTACATCTGGGTATTCCGCCACAAGGTGGCGCAGTGGACTGCAGAAGATTTGTGGCTCCTCCTGGACCCATATAGAAACAGGAATAACCAATAGACCTCCAGTGTTGACAAGCAGTTATACAAGAAACCGGGAGGTAATAAAGGTAAAAAAGGTAAAGAACCCTCACAACCAACTTTGGAACAAATCACCATAAGAAACAACCAAGAATAACGATAACAAGGGAGGGATGAAACAGACTGTGCTGTGCACAGTAAAAACTATTCTACAGGTGAGTACTCACAGAATTGTATTTTTCCTAGTGCACAGCACGGCCTGTTTCATGTAATCCTTACATCTGGGACATCCAAAACCAGTGTCCGTAAGGTAGGGTGGGATCCCCAAGAGAAACAGCAGGCCGTTCAGACCGCCACCTCCTGAAGTGCCTTGCGACCAAAAGCAGCATCAGCTGAAGCCTTAACATCAACCTTGTAAAACTTGGACTCGGTAGCAACCAAATAAAACTTAAGTGCCCTGACAACATCTAGAGAATGAAGGGTCCGTCCCTTAGAATTAGCAGGGTTAGGACACAAGGAAGGTAAGACAATGTCCTGAATGAGATGGAAAGAAGACACAACCTTGGGCAAAAAATCCAGTTTAAGCCGAAACACTTCCTTATCCTAATGCCGCTCAAAATAAGGAGGTTTCATGGAAAGCGCCGCCAGCTCAGAAACTCGCCTGACCGAAGTAATAGCCACCAAGAAGGCCACCTTAAGAGTCAGAATGGGCAAAACAGCCCCACGCATAGGTTTAAAGGGAGGACTATGTAGAGCAGAAAATACCAAATTTAAGTCCCACACCGGTAGCATAGGCTTACGCGGCGGACGCACATGAGTAACTCCCTGGAAGAAAGTCTTAACAAGCCTGTGATTGGCAAAAGATCTTTGGAAAAAAAATTGCTAAAGCTGAAACCTGTCCTTTTGAGAGTACTAAGTTGAAGGCCCGAATCCAAACCTTGTTGTAAAAACTCCAAAATCCTGGGTATAGAAAACACCCGACAAGGAAGAGACTTATACTCACACCAGGCAATGTAAGCCTGCCAGACCCTGTAGTAGATAAAAGACGAGGACTTCTTTCGAGCCCGAGTCATGGTAACAACAGAGGCCGGCAAGCCTTTGTCCATCAAGATGGAGGTTTCAGCAGCCAAGCCGTTAAAGCCAGTGTTTGTAAATTGGGATGGCACAGCTGCCCCTGAGTGAGAAGATCTGGATCCTTGGGCAAGACGTACCGATCTACTGCCAACTGCGCAATGTCTGCAAACCACACCCTCCTTGGCCAACAGGGAGCCACCAGAATGGCCGGTACCCCCTCCTGGGCTATCTTGCGCAGCACTCGGCCCAGCAGAGGCAAGGGAGGGAACACATAGAGGAGTCAAACCTCTGTCTAAGGAAATGGCAGTGCATCCGTGGCGAAGGCGAGAGGATCCTGTGACAAGGAGACAAATCTTGGAAGCTTGTGATTGTGGCGGGATGCAAACAGGTCCACATCCGGCGGACCCCAGCGGCGACACAGGGAGTGAAATACCTTGTTGCTGAGAGACCATTCCCCCAGCCGAGACGTCCCCCCAGTCTGCCTCCTTGTTCTCCACCCCCAGAATGTAGACCGCCGAGATGCAGGGAACATTCTCTTCCACCCAAGACAGTATCAGGGACACTTGTTTGAGGGCTTGCTTGCTCCGAGTCCCTCCCTGATGATTGATGTAGGCTACCGCCGTCTGGTTGTCCGAGCGGATCTGAACAGCCCGACCCCGAAGGTGTGGGGTCAACTGGTAGAGAACCAACCTGATCGCCCGCAGTTCTAGAATGTTGATGGGTGCATAAGCCTCCTGAGGGTCCCACTGACCCCCCCCTCCCCTCCAACCGGTCAGACTGGCATCTGTGGTGACAATCTCCCAGCACGGAGGCAGAAAGGTCCTGCGCACTAGACGGTTCCTAGAGTCCAACCACCATGAGAGGGACTGCCTGGCCAGAGGGGATAGAGCAAATTCCAGAGACACAGGGTCCCGATCCCAAACTGACAAGAGATGCAACTGAAGAGATCTCATGGGAAGCTGAGCAAAGGTAACCGCCTCGAAGCAGGACACCATCAGGACCACTAACTGCATCCCCGCCCGAATGGAGGGATGAGGACACAAGAGCAGTGCCCGTGCCTGCATCTGAAGGCCCTCCAGTTTCTGCTGAGGAAGAAATACCTTGACCTGAGAGGTATCCAGAGTCATGCCCAGGAAGGACCTCGCCAAAGACGAAGACAGTAAAGACTTGGGATAGTTAATCACCCAGCAGAAAGAGTCGAGAGTGTAAGTCACCACCTGAGTATCCTTCTCGGCCTGATGAAGAGACTGAGCAGCAATCAGAATGTCGTCCAAGTAAGGGAGGTTCCGAATGCCCTGGTTCCTTGGAAGGGCCATAACGCCCACCAGCACCTTGGTGAACACCCGAGGAGCCGAGGAGATACCGAACGGTAAGGCCACAAACTGGTAATGCTGATCTTCCAGAGCGAACCTCAGGAACCTCTGATGACCTGGAAAGATTGGTACATGAAGATAGGCATCCTTGATGTCCACAGTGGTCATGAAGTCGCCCGGCCGAATGTTACTGAAGGGCCGAAGGGTCCATGCGAAAGTGCTTGGACCGGACAAACCTGTTGAGACCCTTCAAGTCCAGGATGGGCCTCAAAGAACCGTCCTTTTTGGGAACTGTGAAAAGATTGGAGCAGTACCCCTGACCCTGTTCCTGGTAAGATACCAGACAGATGACTCCTGACTCCAATAGGCGTTGAACTGCTAGGTGCAGCCCTTGGGCTGACAGGGGATTTTGAAATATCCGGGATCGGAGGAATCTTGGTGGCGGCCAGGCTGCAAACTCTATCTTGTAACGGAAGGACACCACCTCCTGAATCCACCGATCTAAGACGCGAAGCCTCCAGACGTGAGCAAAGAGCCGAAGCCGTCCCCCCACCTGGACGGGTGAGTTCGCCTCCTCATGTCTGAGGGGCCTTGGGAGGGGGTTTAGGCTTGGAGCCCCATGAGAGACCGGGACGACCACGGGATCTGCCACGGCCCCAAGAGTCTCTGCGGCTACCAGAGAAGTGTGCGCCGCGACCTCTCCTTGAGCCACGAAAGGAGGAGGTGGAGAACCCCCGAAAGGGCCGGGACTGCTTCCTACGCTGAGGTAGCCTACCATCCTTGGCCAGAACATCCAGACGTTCACCAAAGAGACGAAGCCTAGTGAAGGGGAGCCCGGTGAGAGACTTCTTAGCTGCAGTGTCAGCTGCCCACTGGCGCAACCAAACAGACCGGCGCATAGCCACCAAGAGGGCCGAAGCCCTACCGCCCAGCCGGATGGCATCATCCATGCCAGCCTGCACAAAGGCAACAAAATCAGAGCAAAGCAAGAGGGCCCTATAATCCTCCCTTCTCCTACCAGCCATGGCGCGATCAGCGAGAAGCTTGAGCTTCCTCTTGAGGGCAATGGCCGTAACGGCTGCGTCACAGACCGTACGCAGGCCTGCCCCTACAAAGGTGAAAACATGACATGCCAGCTGATCCATACGGCGGTCCGCACTGTCACGCAGTGTAGTAGTGTCAGGGGACGGCATGACCGAAGTGTTAGACAGCCCTAGAACAGGAGCATCCACCTCAGGGGGACACGACCAGCGCTTGACCAGATCAGCCGAAAAGGGATACTTTCTATCCAATCCCTTGGGCACTGTGGGCAATCTGTTGGGACGTTCCCACTCCTTGAGCACCATATTAGAAAAATGGCCCTGCTCCGGGAACTCCAAGCGTTGCTTGTTCGGGCGAAAGAGCTCAGCCTGCTTCCTCTTCGCCGCCTTGGGGGGGGGGGGGGCGATGTGCAATGTCTCAAATATGTCCGACAACAGTCTATCAGTGTCATCAGGGAGCCAGGTATCCTCATCAGAGGCGGACCTCAGGTCACTGTCGTAACCTTCCTGATGGTCCCCAGAGGAGCCTGAATCATGGAAAAGCTCCCCCTCCTCTAGGGAGTCACGTCCGCCAAACACTTCAAGGCCCTCATCCTCCTCGGCAAAGATGAAAGGCGCGGTGTCAAGATGCCGCTTCTTGCCAGAGGCCTTGCCCATCACAGGTCGGGCCAGCTGCATTTCAATGCTGGCCACGCGTAGTGCCAGATCAGACTGAGACCCCCTGCTAGTATCCCCCTCACTGGGGGCTAAATGCAGGCGCGGGGGGGTAGGAGATGCCAGAGGGAGCGCAGAACTGGGAAGAGATGCAGCCATCCCAGCTTGGTCCACAATAATACCTTGGGCGCACGGCACACAAACCGCGCCACCACCACTCAAAGGGGATGCCCCGCACATGACGCATACCTGAGGTTGCCCTAAAGGGCCCCTGAGCACGCTAGCCCCAGAAGCCTCCATATGGTAATTATCACAGGCACAATAGGCCAGTATAGGTTAAGGGCTAATAAAAGCCACCCAGGATGCCCCCCAAGGGATGCCCACAGAGAGGACCCAGAGGGAAAAAAGGGGGGGGGGAGGGATAGGACCGGGAGCAACCACAATACACTGTTATCCCGCCTGAAAGACATAATCAAATAGACATAATCAATCTCCAGCAAACCTGGAGATTTTTGAGGACTAATCGGCCAGAGTTAATGATACTTGTTATCGCTGGTGCGATTAAAAGGTAGAAATACCAACCTCAAACAAACCTAACTAACCAACCGACCCTCTCTTCTCCTTTTTTTCAGTAACATATCCTGAAGAATCACCTGCTACGCTAACCACCTCTCTCAACAGGAAATCTCTACCCTCACCAGAATTAACCCTGTCTATTTACTTCCATCTAGCGCACCTAATACTTACCTTTCCCCACAGGAACAGGTAAACAAGCACTTCCAATTCACCATAAGGACCGGTTCTCCTTACACCAGGTGCAGCTATCAGGTAACACTGCGCTGAAACAAACACGATTTTCTCCTACAACTGGTCTATTGGTGATTCCTGCTTTTTATATGGGTCCGGGAGGAGCCACAAATCTTCTGCAGTCCACTGTGCCACCTTGTGGCGGAATACCCAGATGTAAGGATTACATGAAACAGGCCATGCTGTGCACTAGGAAAATATATATATATATATATATATATATATATATTCTATATAATGTCTATATAATATGTGTGTGTGTATATATATATATATATATATATATATATATATATATATATATATGGGAATATATATTGGATATATGCATAAAAATATTTAATCCTTGTGCATTATATGTATATTATATTTTACAGTGTAAGGGGTCCGGCTAAACATGCTTTTTAATTATGTTTTAGAGAGAGTCTAAACCTGAAGATAAAAAGCATGTTAAGTTTACCAAGAAAACCAAGCGATGTGAAGTTTGTAGTGCCACAATTTCGGAATCTCGGCAGTTGGCTCTGTGTATGGGGTGTGATAAAGCCAAAAAAGAAAATGATTCGGCTGCTATCCTGAGAGAAATTTTTAGTATGAATTAACAGTTAGCTTCAATGGAAAATGCCCAGAGAGGATTTGTAATCCATGATCAATGGTCGCTTGCTACTGCACCCATTCCTAATACTGGTACAGAGAGCCAAAGTAGGGGGGGTTTCTTTAGTAACCTTAAATACTGAAACTTTTCCCATAGCCACTGTCCAAATAGAAGTTTCTTCAGAACCAGGGGAGGAAGGGGAAGAGCTGAAATCCTCCCAGGATTCACTAGAGGAAGAAAGTCGGAGAAGGAGCATGTAAGTCCACATTTTCTATCTGAGGATCTAGAATTATTACTAAAAGATATTTATGAAATATTGGGCATCCTGCAGGAGGAAACAACCCTCTCACAGCAGAATGAAATGTATAGAGAAGTCTTAATTAAGAAATCCAATCCATTTAATGTTAAAAGACCTAGTTTAGTCTGAATGGGATAACCCAGCAAAGAAATGTTTTCTTCCAAGAGCCTTAAAAACAAAAGTAGTACCCCTTTAAGGATCCCTTTATGGATTATTAGACTAAGTTAATGTTTTGAGGACATGGGTTTACTGCGTGATCCTATGGATCGTAGAGGAGAGCACGTTTTAAGAGCTTGGGATGCTACTCTTTTTCAATTTAAACCAGCAATGGCTTCGGATGTGGTTCTGAGAAGTATGTCCAAATGGATAGACAACCTTAAGGCTCATATTGGGAATAGAGTTCCACCGCAAGAGGTTATGGAGACTCTCCCACATGCTTGTCAGGAAATCATCAGGGCCTCAGACAGAACATTGGCATTAATAGCCTGTGCCCGTCGAGCAATCCGGTTGAAGACTAGGTCTGGGGACAGTAGTTCTAAAAATAGACTGTGTGCCATCCCCTTTCAGGGGGGGAAGATTGTTGATTGTTTGGGGAAGACCTAGATAATATTTTGTCAAGATCCACAGAATCAGGAAAGACATTTCCTACTAAAAAGAAGTCTTATTCTTTCAGGTCAGCTAATAAAAGCAAAGCAGCTACTAGTCTGACCTAAGCCAGAAAGATGGACCAAAAGAGACGCTGGGTACAGCCTAGGCCACAAAGAAAATACTCCTTGGTGAACAAGGCCCCCGAAGGGCCTAGGCAGCAGTCCTGACAATCCTCTACAGGTGGGGGGGGGGGGGGGGGGAAGTGGGAGACTTTCCAAGTTTGTACCCGCTTGGAAAGAAATTACCCAAGATCAATTTGTGTTAAAAAAAAACTCGACAAACTGCACCAGGCATATGTTACGCCGGCCCGGCTGCATAGAATGTGATTACTGGAGAGGGATCAGTGCCCATGGTGCGGGAGGGATGGTGCCTCTTGGGAACATATGACTTGGTTGTGTGCAATCATAGGGCAATACTGGGGAGAGATTATGGAAGTAGTGAGTAGGGTGATAGGTTTCTGGATACAGGGTTCGGTCGCAGTTTGTCTCCTGGGAGTGGTGGAGCAGATATCCGAGGTGGAGGCGCAAAGATCGTTACTGAGGTTAACGTTCTACGCCAGAAAGTGTATATTGCTGAATTGGAAACATCCTGCGGTTCCGTCGGTACAGGCCCGGAAGAGGCTGGTTAACCAGAAGCTACATGTGGGGGGGGGGGGGGGGGGGGGGGGGGGGGGGCTTTCCCTGAACAAATCGGGATACCCTGGATTGGGAGTGTTTAAAGGGATTTTCTCATACAATAAAATTACTTGTTATTGTGTATAGTTCAACTTTTTATTTATAAGTATAGAAAACATAAATATAAAATTTCCACTTATTGGACTGCCACCTGAGCAGTGCCAGTGCTTATAATGTACAAGAAAACTTAATTAAAACATTCCAGACAGTTACTGCACTGTCTTATGTTTTACAGTTTGTAGCAAGCAATACATTCTCATAGACAACCGTTTGTAGCACGTTTCTGTTGTACAGTTTGTAGCAAGCAAGGACAATCTGTTTTCTCCTCAGATGTAGCAAGTTATAAGTTGTGCAAACGTTTCGCAAAAAGCTTCATCAGTGCACTTTAATTCTATAATATATAATATTAACCATTAGACAGTTTGTAGCAAGCATTGCTGGAATGTTGTGCTTAATATTATCGTCTATGCTTTATAAGTGGTAATGTACCTTTAACATACTCTTTGATAGAGAAGCGCTTGCTAACCAGTTGCCAAGTGTTATCCTACAATTGTCTTCTTATGCCTGAAAGCGTATCCACTATTCTTTATTATATATATGTATAAATATGAATCAAGCCATATAGTAAAAATGTATACATTTATTTATTTGGTTAGGCGTGTGTCTGAGCTCGCTACTCTGTCTATCCAACCCCCATACTTTGAGAGACACCAGGATAAGGTGGTGGTCCGCTTTAAGCTGGACTTTCTGCCTAAGGTGGTGTCTGCTTTTCATTTGAATCAAGATATTGTTCTTCCTTCATTGTGCCCTAATCCTAGCAACGCTAAGGAAAGGGTTCTGCATTCCTTGGATATGGCCAAGTGTCTGAAATATTACCTGGTAGTCACTGTGTCCTTCGGGACAACTGATGCTCTTTTGGTGGTCCCTTCTGGGCCCAGGAAGGGTTTGGCTCCTGCCAAGTCTATTATTAGCAACTGGATCTGTCAGGCCGTGATTCAGGCCTATTCTGCTAAGGGGAAGAGTCTTCCCTTCCGCCTTACTGCTCATTCTACTCGTGCTATTGGTGCCTCTTGGGCACCAGGCTTCTGTTGAACAAGTTTGCTAGGCCGCTTTTTGGTCTTCTGTTCATACCTTTTCAAGGTTTTACAGGGTTGATGTTAAGGCCTCAGCTCATGCTGTCCTTAGCTGCAAGGTTTTGCAGGTGTCAGTGGTTTAAACTGTCTGCTGTTGCCTTTTTTGTTGGGGATCCCACCCTACCTTATGGACACTGCTATTAGATGTCCCAAGTGTAAGTATTCTATTTGGAGCAGGATGTACTGTATACTAAGAATAATACAATTCTGTGAAATACTCACCTGTAGAATTGATATTATAAGTATACAGTACGTCCTGCTCCACCCCACCCTGTTTTTTTGCATTATTCTGGATCCCCTGTATGGTGATTATTATTTTTATAGTTACCAGTTGGTGGTTAAATTCTCCCGGCTTCTTGTTCACTGCTTTTCAATGCTGGGGATTTGTGGGAGGTCCCTTGGTATTTGAGGGGCCGGGAGGAGCCTGTTTTGCATGTCTCTGCAGTGCAGCGCCATCTGGCAGAGGATAACCCAAGTGTAAGTATTCTATTTGGAGCAGGACGTACTGTATACTTATAATATCAATTCTACAGGTGAGTATTTCACAGAATTGTATTTTTCAGCACCAGGCTTCGGTTGAACAGGTTTGTAAGGCCGCTACTTTTACTATTACAAAGTTTTACAAGGTTGATGTTAGGGCCTCAGCTGATGCGTTTCTGGCCGTAAGGTGCTTCAGGCGGTAGTGTCATGACCTACATGCTGTCGCTCTTTGGGGGTCCCACCCTTTTTTGGAAACTGCTTTTGGATGTCCCACTTGTCAAGAATGGAGCGACCTGAACAGGACACCAGGAAAAATACAATTCTGTGAGTACTCGCCTGTAGAATTGGTTTTGATGGTGTCCTGTTCAGGTCGCTCCAGCCCACCCTTGTTCTGTTATCCTCTTTTGCCTGTTATGGTGATTACTGTTGTTGTTTTCTTGAGAGAGTTCATGCTGAAGCTATGTGAAGTAACACGGTTTCTGGCCTCCCGGCATGTCTCTGTTTTTACTGCTTTTCAACCACTGGGGATTTTTGGGGAGACAGGTGCCTTTTATATGGGCCGGGAGGAGCCACGATTTTCATCTTGCAGTCACTGCGCCACCTTGTGGCGGATAACCCACTTTTTAAGAATGGAGCGGCCTGAACAGGACACCATCAAAACCAATTCTACAGGTGAGTACTCACAATATTGTATTTTTACTTGACTGGACTCTGTGGAGTCCCTTGCGAGCTGGTGTGCTTCTTGTGTCTGAATTTTACCTCACATACTTACCCTCCTCGCTCCCTCGATGCTCCTGCTCTCTCCCCTCTCCATCATGTTGCCGCGCTGTGACGGCGCTGCACAGGCGGAGTATGGCTGGGGCTGCTGAATCCGCCGCTGGTGTGCACCGCATGCTGCTGGCCGGCCCGGACGAGGGCGCCGGGCTGGGGCTTTTGCTGGGCTCCTCCATGGCCGCTTGCTGCTTCCTGGGCCCTCGTCCATCTTGGGGGCAGGCGCGTTTTTTGCACTGTTGGGGGGGGGGAGAGGGATGGGGGATGCGGGGCCGCACGATGTCTCTTTTCGCGTCACTGCTGTGCGGCCCGCCCCTCGAGGAATGTGTGCTGCTGCTGCTTCGCACCATCTATTCTAAGTATGTCACACACCCCGCTTCAAGATATTCATAACCTGTGGGTAATACTGACCTGTAGAGGGCGAACTGCAGAGATGATAGGAAAAAAGAAGCCCCTCCCGGTCCACAAATACCTGGGACCTCCCACTCATTACCCAGTCTTCATCTCTGCAGTCGGCGAGCAAGTCAGAAGATGTCTCCTCCTTGCACAGGGGGATTTCAGGTAGCCGGGATAACTCCCGGCCCGTTTTTTATCTATTTCCGCCCGGATTCCTTTATATTTCCCACATACACATGCCTCCCAGCCTTAGGCTGCGTTCCGGGTGAAGGTAGAAAAGCACCTTAGGTGCTTAGGAGCAATGCTCCACCGCGAGACCCTATACAAGAGGGTAGGCGGCTATCCGGGTTGGTGACCCCGGTTTGGGATGCCCTGTCCCTTGGCCATTTCATCCTAGCTGGTGTTAAAAACCCCTCTCCGGATACCCTTCTCCTTAGAGGGGGGGGGGGGGGACCTGGGGTCCTTTCCTCTGTGTACAGGCTTTTCTTTCTTCTTTATTATAACCGTGTGTATAACTTGTGTTTGTCACGTTAAATTGTGCAGCCGCTAGAGATCATTCAGCAGTTTTTCTGCCTTTTTTACCTCATGACAGGCTGAGGGGAGCTTCTCTCCTCAGTCACTGGCAGCGGGGGGCGGGGCCTGGCGCTGGCTTTATTTTATATTTACTGGACGCTGGCGCTGACCTTTGTGTTGTCAGCTGTGTATGGCGGAGGGGAGCTTCTCCCCTCACGCGCTGTAGCGGGGGGCGGGGCCGGGCTTTCGGCGAGGACGCCACGGCCCGCCCCCGTTCGGCAGGGTCTGCTGCAGAGCCTGGGCTTCTTTTCAATCATTTGGCTGGGCTGTGAAGGGGGGGGCGGAGCAGGGACATCGCGCTCCGCTCTGGCCACGCCCCCCTCTTCTCCTCTCTTTCCTCCTGCTGCTGCCTCGCTCGTGGCGTGAGGACGCCATTAACCACCTCCTGACTGGAAGGCACAGTGAGTGGCCCTCTGGGCCCCCTTCATAACTCTACTATTCTATTGATTTTTCATATGCTTATTTAGTGTCTTTATTATGTCTTCCAGGTAGACCTACATAGGGGTTTAGGGGGTCTCTCCCGGTCCTAGGGTCCCTGGGTTTTCAATATACTTATACAAATCCTCCCACTTGGGACTTTCAAAGGGCATCCCGGGTTGCTTATAAGCGTAATTCCCTCGGTCATTGCGAGTATCCAAAAGTTCACCTTATGGAGGCATCCCCGGATATCGAGCTCCCCTCGGGGCAATCCCGGAAGTGTATGGGTTGTGGGGTATCCCTAACAGGGGATGTATTCTATGTATTGCTTGTGCGCAGCAGACTATTACACGGCAGTCCGGACCCCAGGCATCTGGGTCAGCACCGCCGGCTTCATCCCCTCCCCCCTCCCGTCTTGACTCGTGCCCCGTGTGTGACGTTGTCATGAGTGGGGAGTCGCAGTCTGATGTGTGTACCAGATGTGCCAATCTTGAAAAATTTGTCACCGGTCACTCCGGCATTTGAATATGATGAAGTAGATTATCTGGATTGGTCAGATTACTCTCCTCAAGAGGAAGGAGAGTTGTTTGAGGAATCTGATACTTCAGATGATCAGCAATTTGTTGGTGCTGATTCTGAGAAGTGGTCAGGGAGTTCCATGGATACTCCTAACGTCCTGGCTCAGATGTTTGAGGTTCTGGCTATCTCCCCTCCTGAGGAGGCTTCTCAACATCAAGGGGAGTTTGTCGAGGAATCCAAGCCGCGCTTGGAATTTCCTAATCAAAAGCATTTTGATAAAATTATTTCTAAGGAATGGGAGAGGCCTGCTAGGCTCCCAGGCATTCCTCAGAGTTGGGATAAAAGGTATCCTTCCCTTTGGATACAGTTAAGTGTTGGGCGTCCCCTCCCGTAGTGGACGCACCAATTCTGGGACTGTCCAACTCAGCTGTTTTGAATAACCCTGATTGTTCCACACTTCAAGATGGTGAGGATAAGTGTATTGACCAGATGGCTTGCCACGGTTTTGCTAGCGTTGGGTCAGCCATGTGGTCTGTTTGTGCCTCAGCGCTGCTGGTGGTGGCTACCAGGTCGGTGGTCAGGGATCTGTTAACCTCCTCCGGTTTGGATCCGGTCAGTGGAGAATTTCTTGGACTTAAACGATGTTAGATGTTTTTGTCTTTCGTACTAGCCGCTTTGGATGATTCTTTGATGATGTGTAGCAGAACTTCTGTTCTGCTGGTGACTATTAGACGTTCTATTTGGTTGCGCCAGTGGGCAACGAAAGAGGCGACGACGTCCTTTTCGGCGAGCGGCTTCCTTCACTCCTTCCTTTTGGGGTTCCAGAGCGGGAAGAGGATTTGCCTTCCCATCCACAAGAGGAGATTCCTGGAACAGGGGCAGAGGACGTGCCCGTTCAGGATACATTTGGGGCTCTAAGCCTAAACCCGCGGCCAAACCTGCTCAGCAATGAGGGGACGCCCTCACCCGTGCGGGTGGGGGGACGGCTGCGACAGTTCTCTCAGATCTGGATTTGAGAGGTTTCGGACAAATGGATCCAGGAAGTGGTGTTTTCCGGCCACAAGCTGGAGTTCGAGTCCATCCCCCCCCCCCCCGCGTTTCTTCACGTCTCTGGTGCCCCCGGACACACTGGCCGCGCAGGGGCTCCGGGCGGCGGTATCAAGTCTTCGGGATATAGCGGTCATTTGTCCAGTGCCTCCTTCAGACCGGGGTCGAGGCTTTTATTCAAATCTGTTCACGGTTCCCAAAAAGGATGGTTCTATTCGGCCCATACTGGATCTGAAGATTCTCAACAGATTTGTCAGATTGCGAAAATTCCGCATGGAAACACTGCATTCAGCTATTTGCTCTCTTCATCAGGGTGACTTTATGACGTCCAGAGACATCAAGGATGCGTACCTCCATGTTCCGATTTTTCCCGCGCACCAGAGATTTCTCAGGTTCGTGGTGGAGGATCGCCATTTTGAGTTTGTGGCTCTCGCTTTTGGTCTCACTTCAGCTCCAAGGGTGTTCACAAAGGTGCTTGCAGGGGTCATGGCTCTCCTCAGAGCACAGGGAATTCGCATAGTGCCATATCTGGACGATCCTCTCATCATGGCATCGTCTTTCAGCCAAGCGGAATTGGACACAAGGACGGTGATATCCACTCTGGAGAGGTTCGGTTGGGTGATCAACTACCCCAAGTCCTCCCTTTCCCCGTCCAGGATCGTGTCTTTTCTGGGAATGTCTTTGGATACGACTCGGGCCAGGGTTCAAGGGTTCAAGGCCACAGTTCAAGCTTCTTTTGATTCAGGAGTTGATTCAATTGTTCATATCCACTCCTCGTCCGACCATCCGGCTAGGGATGAGACTGGTGGGGCTGATGGTAGCCTCCTTCGAAGCAGTCCCTTTTGCTCAGTTTCACACAAGGACGTTACAGCTCAATCTATTGACGGCCTGGGACAGGTCTCCTCTGTCGTTGGATCAATCCTTTCTGATGACTCCTCGGATTCGCCAGTCACTACGGTGGTGGCTGAATTCTGTGAATCTGTTGAAGGGCAGATCCTTTCTGATGCCTCTGGGAGATGGTCACCACGGATGCCAGCCTATCAGGATGGGGAGGCTTCTGGAAGGATCTTCAGTTTCAGGGCTTGTGGGGACCTCTGGAAGCCCACGAGCCCATCAATGTTCTGGAATTGAGAGCCATCAGGATGGTTCTTGTACGTTTGACTCATCACCTACAGGGACTGCCGGTTCAGGTCCGGTCGGACAATCGGACGGCGGTTGCCTACATCAATCACCAGGGAGGGACCCGCAGCAGGAGTGCCCTCAAGGAAGTATCTCTGATTCTGGACTGGGCGGAGAGCCATGTCCCGTGCATCTCGGCAGTTTACATTCCGGGAGTGGAGAACACGGAGGCGGACTCTCTGAGCAGGTTGTCTGTCCCCAAGGGGGAATGGTCTCTCTGTCCCAGGGGTTTTTCACTCGATATGTCTCAGGTGGGGGTCGCCGGTGGTGGACCTCTTTGCCTCCCGTCACAATCACAATCTTCCGGTATTTGTGTATCTTTCGAAGGATCCACTGGCTCTAGCAGTGGATGCCATGTCCCTGAACTGGAGGGATCTGGGGTTTCTGTACCTGTTCCCTCCATTTCCAATGGTAGCCAGTGTGGTGTGCAAGCTGGTCCTGGAGGGAGCTTCAGCAATTCTGGTGGCTCCAAGGTGGCCAAGACGGGTTTGGTTCGCAGACTTGGTAAGGTTAGTAGAAGATCAGTTCGTTCTACCCTTGCTGCCGGATCTGCTCACACAGGGTCAACTACGTTACCCCAGTTTACCAACGTTGGCTTTGACGGCGTGGCTGCTGAAACCTCCATCTTGAAGGAGGAAGGCCTTTCGGATGCTGTTATTCAGATTCTTATTAGCGCAAGGAAGAGGTCTTCTTCTTCCGTCTACTATAGGACTTGGAGATCGTATATTGATTGGTGCGAAACTAGGGCCTTCCCTTGTAGGGAATTCTCTATTTCTAGAGTTCTGGAGTTCCTCCAACACGGCTTGGATCTGGGGCTCCATCTCAGTACGTTGAGGGGGCAGGTTTCTGCCCTGGCGGTGTTTTTCCAAAGATTTTTTTTGCTCTTCATCCATTGGTTAAGACTTTTTTTCCAAGGGGTTACGCATGTGCGGCCTCCTAGGAAGCCTATAATTCCGGTTTGGGATTTGAATTTGGCTCTTTCCGCTCTTCAGGGCTCCCTTTGAGCCCTTGCATGATATTGCTTTGTCTTCCCTTACACAGAAGGTGGCCTTTTTTGGTAGCCATCACTTCAGTTCGGCGCGTCTCGGAGTTGGCGGCCCTGTCTATTCAAGCTCCGTATTTTGAAAGACATCAGGACAAGGTGGTTTTCCATTTCAAGCTGGATTTCCTTCCTAGGGTGGTTTCTGCTTTTCACCTAAATCAGGATATTGTTCTGCCCTCTCTGTGTCCTAATCCCAACAACGATTAGGAGAGGGCCCTGCATTCCTCGGATGTGGTTCGTGCTGTGAAGTACTATTTGGTAGTAACTTCTTCTTTTCGCAAGACTGATGCCTTCTTTGTGGTTCCCTCCGGGCCCAAGAAAGGTTTGGCGCCTGCCAAGTCTTCCATCAGTAAATGTATTCGTCAGGCCATTGTTTGGGCCTATTCTGCTAAGGGGAAGAATCCCCCTTTTCGTGTTCCTGCTCATTCTACTCGTGTGGTTGGGGCTTCCTGGGCTTTCCAGCACCAGGCCTCTGTTGAGCAAGTTTGTAAGAGTGCTACTTGGTCTTCTGTTCACACTTTTTCAAAGTTTTACAAGGTTGATGTTAGGGCCTCAGCGGATGCTGTTTTTGGCCGCAAAGTTCTGCAGGCTACAGTGGTTTAAGTTGTGAGTTATGCCTTGTTTTGGATCCCCGCCCTTTATGGACCCTGCTATTTGATGTCCCACAGGTTATGAATATCTTGAAGCGGGGTGTGTGACATACTTAGAATAATACCATTTTGTGAATACTCACCTTGTAAAATGGGTATTATAAGTATGTCACACACCCCGCTTCACCCCGCCCTTTTTGTATTCTGGATCCTTCATATTGTGAACTTTGCGTTATGACTTACATTTGGCTCTTCCTGGTCCCTTTCCTTACTGCTTTCTTTATACTGGGTAATGAGTGGGAGGTCCCAGGTATTTGTGGACCGGGAGGGGCTTCTTTTTTCCTATAATCTCTGCAGTTCGCCCTCTACAGGTCAGTATTACCCACAGGTTATGAATATCTTGAAGCGGGGTGTGTGACATACTTATAATACCCATTTTACAAGGTGAGTATTCACAAAATGGTATTTCCCTCCTGCACGCTGCCGTCGTCCTGAGCCGGGCCATAGAGCGGTGTCATGAGTCCCTCTTGCTAATCGTCTTTTATTATGCGGCTGGGCATATGTTGTGGGATGCTTATTTGTGGTTCGCATGGTCTTCCAGGTGGGCCCCTAGATGTTAAGGGTTGTGGTTCCTCTCGGCCTCCATTCCGCCCCCCCTCTCTCCACGCCCTATCCCTGTAAAGAGGGATCACATAAGAGGGACTAATTTTTGCGGGCTGACCAGGTTAGGTCGTTAGTGTCTTGTACCTGTTATCATACTCAAATCACCATAATGGAGGCTTCGGGAGATACTGAGCTGGGGCCCCATTGGGGCGGGTGAAGCTCTGTCCCATGTGCGGTGCTAGCCCTCTGGGCGGAGTCAGCACGGTTTGTGTCACTTGCGCCAGAAGTGTTATCTTGGAGCATGATCGAGCGGGCGCATCTACTCCTAGCCCGTTGTTGCCTGTGGCCTTGCCTGATCCCCCACGATTGCTCTCAGCCCCCAGCGATGGGGAAGCCAGTAGGGGGTCCCAATCTGATTTGGCTTGTCGGGTGGCCAGCCTTGAGAGACAGATCTCTCGCTCGACTCCTAAAAAGGCCACTAGTAAGAGGCAGCATATTGAACCGGTCTATTCTAATAACGATGGAGATGATGATCTTTTTGGAGGCCCCGGCTCCGTGGAGGAGAGCGAGTTGCATGAGGACTCCATCTCCACGGTGGATTATTCTGTTGGCCTGGACAGCGGGCCCGGTTTTTCCCCGGATGAGGATACATGGCTCCCTGATACAGAGCGGTTGCTGACTGCTGTCTTTGAGACGCTGCACATTGTCCCTCCTTGAGTGGCTAAAAGGAAGCAGGGTGATTTGTTTCGGCCTGAGAGACAGAGGCGAGTCTTTCCTGAGCAGGCCCCTTTTTCTGACATGATTTTCAAGGAATGGGAAAGGCCTGACAGGTTACAGTCGGTGCCCAAGGGCCTGGACAGGCGGTATCCCTTTCCCGAGAAGCTGGTCCGGCTATGGTCCCGTCCTCCAGAGGTGGATGCCCCAGTGTCGGGCCTGTTCAACACTACGGTCATGCCTTCACCCGATACTGCTTTCCTACGTGATCCAGCTGACAAGCGCATGGATCAGCTGGTCTGTCACGCCTTCACCTTTGCCGGTGCTTGGTTCCGCCCCGTGTGTGCCGCGGCTATTGTCTCCCTGGCCATTAGGAAGAAGGTGAGAAGCTTGTGGATATTGCCAAGTCTCGCAAGCGGGATGAGGAGTACAAGGACCTCAAGGCTTGCGTGGAGTTTATTGCCTTCGTGGTCTCTGCCATGGACGATAGTGTCTGGCTCGGTGCCAGGGTCTCGACCCTGTTGGTCGATCTCCGCGCTCACTCTGGTTGCGGCAGTGGTTGGATGATGCTGTGGCCAAAAAGTCGCTTACTAGTATCCCTTTTGGGGAGCGTCTGGACCTCCTGGTCAAGGACGAAAGACTCCCTCAGCGACGAAGGTCTGCGCTGCCCTTTCGGGGTTCATCTGCCTATCGCTCATTTCGAGGAGGAAGAGGTTCTTCATTTTCAGGTACTCGCAGAGACTCCTGGGGATGAGGTAGGTCCCGCGGCCGACCCAATCCCTCCTGGGGATCCAAGTCCAAGCCCCTCAGGCATGAGGAGGCGCCCTCACCCATCCGGGGGTGGCGGCTTCTGCTATTTGCTTACGTCTGGAGACAGCGCGTCTCGGATCGGTGGATTCAGGAGGTGGTGTCCTCCGGTTACAAAATAGGCAGTCTGGCCGCCCTCAAGATTTCTTCAGTCTTGGATTTCCCAGAACCCAGTGACAGCACAAGGTCTATGATTGGCCGTCCAACACCTTCTGCTGTCGGGTGTGATTTGTCCCGTGCCTTGGCGGGAACTGGGTCAGGGCTTTTACTCCAATCTGTTCACGGTGCCGAAGACGGACGGAACGCTGAGACCCATCCTGGACCTGAAGGGTCTCAACAAGTTTTTCAGGGTCAGACATTTCCGCATGGAGACCTTACGGTCCGCGGTGAGCTCGCTTCGACCCGGCAACTCCTTGACCACGGTGGACATCAAGGATGCTTATCTGCACATTCCAATATTCCAGGGGCATCAGAAGTTCCTGAGGTTTGCGCTGGAGGATCAGCATTACCAGTTTGTGGCCTTGCCATTCAGGATATCCTCAGCCGCCGTGTGTTCACCAAGGTGCTGGTGGGCATCATGGCTCTCCTGAGAATTTAGGGCATCCACGTGCTGCCTTATCTGGACAATTTGCTGATTGTGGCTCAGTCTCTTCCTCAGCAAAGAGCGACACCCGGACAGTGTTGTCAACTCTCGAGGATTTCGGTTGGGTAGTCAATTACCCCAAGTCTTCAATCACTCCCTCCATGGTGAGGTTTTTTTTGGGCATGGACACCTCTCAGGCCAAGGCATTCCTGCCACAACAGAAGGTGGTGGGTCTTCAGACGCAGGTGCAGGCCTTGCTGTCGTGCCAGCTACCATCCGTCCGTCTGGGGATGAAACTGGTGGGCCTTATGGTGTAATACTTCGAGGCAGTGCCCTTTGCTCAATTCCATGAGGCCTCTTCAGGTGAATCTTTTGACCGGTTGGGACCGGACGCAGGAGTCACTGAAACAGGATTTTCCATGTCTCCCCCGGCCAGGCAATCCCTTTTGTGGTGGCTGGACTCCAGAAATGTGCTGGTAGGCAAGTCATATCTGCCTCTACGTTGGGAGATTGTCACCACGGACCCCAATCTGACCGGCTGGGGAGGCTTTTGGCTGACGCAGAAGATCCAGGGTGAGTGGGAGCCGCAGGAGGCCCACTTGCCCATAAATATCTTGGAATTGAGAGCGATCCAGTTGGTGGTGCTTTGCTTGACTCCCCATTTAAGGGGTCGTGCAATCCAGGTCTGCTCTGACAATCAGACGGCGGTTGCCTACATAAATCACCAAGGCATGACTCGGAGCAAGCGAGCCCTCAAGGAGGTCACCCTGATTCTGACTTGGGCAGAGGAGAATGTTACGTGCATCTCGGATGTTTACATTCCTGGGATAGAGAACCAGGAGTGCCTCACGCCTGGGGGAATGGTCCCTCAGCAATAAGGTCTTTCACGCTTTGTCTCCGCTGGGGTCAGCCGGACGTGGACCTATTTGCATCCAGACAGAATCACAAGCTCCCGAGATTCGTCTCCCTGTCGAGAGATCATCTGGCCTTTGCCACAGACGCTCTGGCAATTCCTTTAACGGAGTTCAGGCTTCCTTATGTGTTCCCTCCGTTTCCTCTCCTGGACAGAGTGCTGCGCAAGATAGCCCAGGAGGGAGTACCAACCATCCTGGTGGCTCCTCGCTGGCCGAGGCGGAGTTGGTTCGAGGACATAATTCAGATGTCAGTCGATCGCTACGTCCTACCCGACGACCCAGGGCTTCTCACGCAGGGGTTGCTGCGGCACCCCAATTTACAGACTCTGGCTTTGACGGCCTGGCTATTGAAACCTCAATCCTGACGGAAAAGGGTCTGTCTGCCACGGTTGTTCAGATCATGATTCAGGCACAGAAGAAGTCCAGAGTTTCCCTTGTCGCACTTTCTCTATTTCTAGGATTTTGGAGTTTTTACAGCACGGCTTAGAATTGGGTCTCCAGCTGAGCACCCTCAAGCGGCCAGGTCTTGGCCATCTTTTTCCAAAGATCCTTTGCCAATCATAGACTGATCAAGACCCTTTTCCAAGGAGTTACCCATGTACGCCCACCGCGTAAGCCTGTATTACCGGTGTGGGACTTGAATTTTGTGCTTTCTGCTCTCCAGGCTGTTCCGCACTGGGGATCCCGCCCTAATGGACACTGCTTTTGGATGTCCCAACTGTCATCACTTCTGGGACGACCTGGACTGGATATAGTGAAAAATACAATTCTGTGAAACTCACCTGTAGAATTGTTTTTGAATTTATCTAGTCCAGGTCGTCCCACCCCGCCCTTGTTTTTTCATTTTCTCTTGTTTGCCTTTTATGGTGATTACCATTTTTATATTGGACCGTTGTCCTAGAATTTTTTGATGGAGAGAGTACACTCTGAAGCTATGTGAAGTAACATGGTTTCTTGGACTCCCAGCCTGTATATTTTTCTTACTGCTGTTTAACCTCCGGAGAATCATCTGAGACACCTGCTTTTATAGGGGGCTGGGAGTAGCTACAGCCTTTGTTCCTGCAGTCAAGCGCCACCTGGCGGTGGATTACCCAACTGTCATCACTTCTGGGACGACCTGGACTAGATTTATTCAAAAACAATTCTACAGGTGAGTTTCACAGAATTGTATTTCGTCTTTTTGTGAAGTTAACAATCTGAAGGGAAATTATATAGCTTCAGTGCTAGAATTTTTGCAATGATTTGAAAAGGGACTGGCAGTAAGTACCCTGAAGAGTCAAGCCTCTCCATTATCAGTTTTCCTGGAGCGTAAATTTAGACAAAATGAACTCGTAAACCATTTTTTAAAATCTATTGTACGCAAAAGACCAGCTACATTTAAGGGCTTTCCTACTTGGAACTTGTCTATCCTAAAAGGCTTATTGGAACCTCCATTTGAACCCCTAGAGGAGGTTTCAGAAAAATGGTTATTCATGAAATTTTGTTTCTTGATAGCAATAACATCTGCAAGAAGGGTGAGTGAACTTCAAGCATTGTCAATCGAACCGTATTGTGGTACTACTAAGGTGATCCTTAGACCCAATCCTTTATTTTTACCAAAAATAGCAACTTCAGACAACAGGTCGCAAGAGATAGTTCTCCCGAGACTGCCAGATGAAGTCTGAAAGGAGGAAGATCTTTCGCTGCTTGATGTCAGAAGAGCTCTGATCAACTATTTGGAAAGATCAAAAGACTGGCGCTTGGCAGAGCAAATGCTAGTGACTTTTAATGGGAAAAATAAGGGGTCAGCAGCCTCTAAATCTACTATTGCTAGATGGATAAAACAGACTATCGCAAAGACATGAGATTAAGGGAGTGACACCCCCTGAAGTATCGGCTCCCTCCACAAGGGCAATGGCCACATCCTGGGCAGAAAGAACTGGGGCTTCTATAGATGAAATATGTAAAGCTGCCATGTGGTCTTTGTCCCACACCTTCCTTAAGCACTATAGACTTGATCTACTGTCTGCAAAACATCAGTCCTTCGGAAGAAGTGTACTCCTTGCAGCATCCCACCCCTAAGGTATAATTACTTGCCTAATCCTTTCCACGTGGTCAAGCTGAAGGATGACTAGGAAAAACCTCCGTTACTTACCAGTAACGTCCTTTTTAGGAATCCTTCAGCTTGACCGCTTATTACCCGCTCAGTTGTCAAGGGTTGGAGTACGGTTACTGTTCTATAACTGAGGTGGGGAGGAAGGGGTGGGGCTTTTAAACTCAGTTCCTGTTTTGTTTCCTCCCAGGGGGTGGAGCATATCATCTCCCATGTGGTCAAGTTGAAGGATTCCTAAAAAGGACGTTACTGGTAAGTAACGGAGGTTTTTGAGGGGTTTGGATTTTTCATTAAATTATGCTGAAGGTCCGGTTAAAATTTTTTTTTTTTTTTTTCTTTTCACAGGGTGTACAATTTATTTCCAGGTTAATAGGTGATAAACACATTTCAGTACAGCAGAAAACTACATATAAAGATGGAACTATTGTTGTCCGGGTTTTGCTTGATGATCTCGATGTTGGAGATGAGGTTGCCAAAAAAGGTTTTGCTGAAAGATGCAAGTTGTCCAACTCTTTAAATGAATCCTGGGAAGCCAGGGATATTGCTACAAATAATGGAAAAGGCCGTTGCTTTTGGCCAGTCAGACCTGTAGAAAGACTTCCTATGCGTGAACCAAAGTCTGTACCCATATGTAACAAATTTATGCTTGAGCATACAGCAGTTGAACAAAGAGAAAATCATGGAATAAATCATTTTCAAACCACGAGGTAAGATGATTGTAAAATTACATTACGGTAATAAAAATTGTTGCTTGTATTTAGTAGGTTTATTTTCTTTTTGCGGTCAAATTTTTTCAGATTGCCTGCTGAAGTAAATGATTTAAATAGTGACCAAAGATATCTAGAAAAGAATAAGCTTCTAAAGGAAGAAAACAAGCATCTTAAAGATGAGCTTAAGCAAATGAAAATTGAAAAGGATAATTTGCTGGAAAAACTGAGATCTCTAGAACTCCATTTCCAAAAGATGGAGGTTGATCTAAAGGTACACCGCTTTCCTTAACCCTTTAACTGCCAGCCTATCTGGAGATTTTGTCACACTTTGTTGCCAGACCATTTTGCACTATTTTGCGCTCCACATGTTAAACTGTGATTTTTGAAGGGATTTCCTAGGGAAAGTCTGGGCTTTAACATGGAAGTCCAAACAATCTCGTTTGCCGTCGCACACCTACCAAGTATTGAAAGGGGGTGCACGGTTAGCGGTGACGCCGCAAATCCACAAGAAGCAAAGAAAACCAGCACTCCATATATGCGATGAAGGTGAGTAGAAGTTTATTCGTGCAAACTGCACAATAACAAACAGGAACAAACAATTCAACGTTTCGGGGGTTACAGCGAGCCCCCTTCATCAGGGATAACAGACAACAAGTAGTGCACAGCAGAGGAACATTCCATCAAAGTGCTGTGTTTGTCAGCGGGGGAGACCAGGTAAGTATCTTTAAACCAGCAACAAAGCATTTTACAATATATGGTATACAAAACAGCGAAAAAACATAAATAAATATAACAAACAAGGCACCGATTGCGAGCCCAGCCTATTCATTTCACACGAATAAACGACATATATCAGTTATAAGCGGGATTAGGGACTGGTAGGACCTAGGTACCCCTGCTTACCAGTCCTGTGCCCAGCTGTACAAGTCCAGCTGAGGCAGTAGGAACTGCCAAAGGAGCGTGGCCAGTTACAAAGAACCAGCTCACCACTCCCAACCTTGGGGAGGAAGGTGGAACAGTACCGGTAGGGTGCAGGAAGCATACCCCACTCGGTGCCACCTAACCTCCCTTTGCAATGAGACCAGACCCGCTGGGGCTAAATGTCCAAACGGGGCTGGTGACCACCGCTAGGCGGCGGATGGTAAGGAGGAGGACAGGTCAGTCCCCGAAAAAGAAGAAAGAGAAAAGAGAAAAGATGGCTGACAGGTAGAGTGGGCCCAGCAGCAAGGGTATGAAGGTATGACTGAAGCTAGATGGCTGTGTAGTACTAAAAGACGAGGCCACTAGGAAGGAGAGAAGAAAAGGGGGCGTCAAGACTGAGTGTCAAGGAGAGAGGGAGGGGGGAAGGGGGAGGGGACATGAGAGGGGAAAAGGGGAAGGGGAGGAAAGGAGGGTGGAGGGGGAATAGCGCAGATGACAAGTGACCGAGCGGGATAATTATCTTAGTTCCAGGAAGCTTTGAAAGCCAAATGAGGTATTAAGTCCACGGGGTGCTACAGTGTCCATCCTATGTATCTAAAACGTTTCTCTCTGAAGGAGGAGGCATTCTCTATCGCCACCTCTGTGAGGTCTGGGAACCCGATCGATCACCATTCCTCTGAGTTCATGGACCTGGTGTTTATATAGCAAAAAATGTACCGCGACCGGTTTGTCCATATGCATATTGTCACTGCGTTCGACTTTTTCTTTCAGCACCTTAATGTCGCTCCTATGTTTCTGAAAACGGCGTTTAAAGGACCGTCTTGCCGACGTATACTAGGCCACATGGGCATTTCAGTATGTAAATGCAATAGTCGGTATTACAATTGAAGGAGTCTGATCTTAAAGCGGTAACCGGTGTGTGGGTGTGTAAAGGATTCCCCTGTGATTAGGGAATTACAGATGTTACAATTGAAACATCTGTAGCAACCCAATTTCGTAGACAATGGCTGGGATATTTTTCTATATTTCTCCGTAGGATCCGCTCTCACTAGTATGTCCCTTAGATTGCGGCTTCTGTGATACACCCTAAGGGGGGGTTTCTTCAGGCTCGGGGCCGAATTATGATCCGCGGTGAGTATATGATGTCTGTGACAAATCCGTTCGATCTTCGGCGAAACTACATTAAAAGTCTGGATGAATGGGATGTTATCGGCCTTAATCTTCTTTTCTGGTTTGACCCTGAAAATTTCTTGAGCTTTATGTAGGGCCGTCTCAATGATCGAAACGGGATACCCCCTTGTGCGGAATTTATCATCCATCATTTTTAGCTGCTCGGTCCGGACATGTTCGGCCGAGTTAATTCTGAGAATTCTCAGGAACTGAGAGATGGGAATATTATAAAGTAAATTTTTGGGATGTGAACTCTCATACCGCAGTAGGGTATTTCTGACGGTCGGTTTGCTGAACAAGCTGGTAGAGATGGGACCGTGGGCTCTCTTTGTGAGGGCCACATCCAGGAAGGTAACATACTCGGTGGAGATCTTAGGGTTAAATTGAATGGAGGGAAATATCGAATTAATGGTGGTGATGAACTGTAGCAGAGATGTGTGATCACCTTTCCAAAATAACATCACGTCATCTATATAACGACCCCATGAAACAACATTATCTTGAAACAATACAGAGGAGTATATATTCTTCTCCTCCAGGTATCCTACAAACAGATTGGCAAAGGATGGCGCAACCGCACTGCCCACGGCCACACCCCTGATCTGCTGATGGAAAGTATTTTCAAACTTGAAAAAATTACCGTTGAGTACCAATTCCAGTCCATCCAAAATGTATTCGGTGGGAATACCAACTGGGTCCCGTTGTAAGAAAAAACGTATGGCTGTAAGGCCGTCCGCGTTGGGGATATTGGTATACAAGGATGTGATATCCATAGTGACCATGTACGTGATCTCATGTGTGGGGATATCCTGCAATTTCAGAAGGAAGTCTCCCGTGTCCTTTAGGTAAGAGGGTAGCTGTCTAACATAAGGTTGGAGTATCGTGTCAAGCCACTGTGCCACAGGTTGTGTTGCGGAGTTGGTGCCCGCTACGATGGGACGGTATGTTACAGGGTTGAACCCTTTATGAATCTTGGGTAGTCCGTAAATGACTGGGATGACTCGTCGGCCGGTTTGATAATAATCTGTGGGTCAGACTTAAGGCGCTTCAATGCAGCTATTTCACCAGGGGTCAGGTTACTGTATACACGTTTCTGAGAGGTCATGCGCATAGTGTCTGCCCTAATGGTGCAGGTATCATTTCAATAGCCCCAAACTGGCCATGGGGGGGTGAATTGGCTTTTCAGTTTACACATTCTGTCTTTGGTACCACCTCTGTGGGATGGTCCTCAAAGAACTGTTTCAGTTTCAGACGTCGCTCAAACTTAAATAGTTCGTCGAATTTGAAAAGATCAAATTTAGACACCGGCAGAATGACAACCCTCGGGAGAGCAGGCTTACCTCTTCAGGAGTTAATGGTCTGGACGCCAGGTTCATCACGGGGCTTTCCTGTGTCCCCGACGGGTCAGCCTTTGTGTCCCAGGTATGTCTGGACGTGCGGTGGTCCCTCCTACCGCCCCTCCTGGTTCGGTGAGTTCTGTGGCCTCTCGAAAATGGGGTTGTTGAAATACACCTGTTTTAATGCTTTGACCACAGAACTCACCGACCCAGGAGGGGCGGTAGGAGGCACCACCGGACGTCCAGACATAACCGGGACACAAAGGCTGACCTGTCGGGGACACAGGAAAATACAATTCTGTGAAATACTCACCTGTAGAATTGGTATTATGAGTATACAGTACGTCCTGCTCCAGATATAATACTTACACTTGGGTTATCCTCCGCCAGATGGCGCTGCACTGCAGAGACATGCAAAAAACAGGCTCCTCTCGGCCCCTCAAATACCCGGGGACCTCCCACAAATCCCCAGCATTGAAAAGCAGTGAACAAGAAGCCGGGAGAATTTAACCACCAAAAAACTGGTAACTATAACAATGATAATCACTATACAGGGGATCCAGAATAATGCAAAAACCAGGGTGGGGTGGAGCAGGACGTACTGTATACTCATAATACCAATTCTACAGGTGAGTATTTCACAGAATTGTATTCTTAGTATACAGTACGTCCTGCTCCAGATATAATACTTACACTTGGGACATCCAATAGCAGTGTCCATAAAGTAGGGTGGGATCCCCAACAAAAAAGGCAACAGCAGACAGTTTAGAGCACTGTCACCTGCAAAACCTTGCGGCCAAGAGCAGCATGAGCTGAGGCTCTAACGTCAACCTTGTAAAACTTTTGAAAAGGAATGAACAGAAGACTAAGTAGTGGTCTAGCAAACTTGTTCAACAGAAGCCTGGTGCTGAAAAGCCCAAAAGGCACAAAGAGCACGAGTAGAATAAGAAGTAAAGCGAGAAAGAAGATTCTTCCCCTTAGTGGAATAGGCATGAGTAACAGCCTGATAAGTTCAATCGCTAACAGTAGCCTTGGCAGAAGCTGAAAACCTTTCCTAGGACCAGAAAGAACCATCCCATCCAAGTAATGACCAGGCACATAAGGATGGAGTCGGTCGTAGACCCAAAGGAGCATCAGTGACTACCAAGGAAACACTTCCAACACCTGTTCAAGGAATGCAGAACCCTTTCCTCAGCGTTGCTAGGAATAAGGCACGGAAGGAAGAACAATGTCTTGAATCAATGAACATAAGACACCACCTTAGGCAGAAAGTCCGGCTTAAAGCGGAACACCACCTTATCCTGGTGTATCTCAAAGAACGGGGGCTAGATAGACAGAGCCGCCCGCTCAGACACACGTCTGACTGAAGTAACAGCCACTTTGAGGGTAAGAACAGCCAGACAGCATCCTGAATAGGTCCAAAGGGAACACCCCGCAAGGCAGACAGAATCAAATTCAAATCCCAACAGGGACCATAGGATTACATGGGGGACGCACATGAGTAACCCCCTGAAAGAAAGTCTTAACCAAGGAAAACTGAGCAAAAGAAGGCGGACAGGGCAGAACCTGACCCTTCAGAGTACTGAGTTGGAGAATTCCAAATCCAACCCATGCTGTAATAACTCTAGAACCCTGGGAACAGAGAACGCCCGACAGGGAAGAGACCTAGACTCACACCAATCAATATGGGTACGCCATACCCTATAATAGATGGAAGAAGAAGAAGCTTGCTCCTATAGTTTTCCCATAGTCTCAATCACCGAAACACAGAAGCCTGTCTCCATCAAGATGGATGTTTCAGCAGTCAGGCTGTCTAGGCCAGAGTCTGTAGATTGGGGTGACGTAAAGGTGCCCTGAGTGAGCAGAGCTGGCACTCCTGGCAGGACATACAGATCTACTGCCCTCAGTACCACGTCTGCAAACCACACTCCCCTAGGCCACCCAGGGGCCACCAGAATCACTGATCCCCCTTTACAGAGCAATCTTGCGCAGAACCCTGCCTAGCAGGGGGAATGGAGAAAAGACATACAGAACAGAAAGTCCTGCCATAACGTTACTAAAGCATCATGACCACGGCCAGAGGATCCTGGGACAGGGAAACAAGGGCCAAGAGCTTGTGATAGTGACGGGGCACAAACAGATCCACACTGGTTGGACCTCATAGTGACACAAGGATTAGCACACCCTGTAGCAGAAGGACCCCCAACGGAGCGAATACCACTGATATGCAGGGAACATTGTCCTCCACCCAGATCAGGATCAGATACCTTCCTGGAGGATCATCCTGCTCCAGGTCCCACACAGATGATTAATGTAGGCCACTGTCGACAGACAGGCCGAGCGCCACCAAACAGGCAGGCCCTGAAGAGGAATAGTCCAGCGAGATAGAACCAACCTGAAAGCTCACTGATTCAAAATTGATAGCTGTATGGACCTCCTAAGGGCCCCACCTTCCCCGGAGCCACAGGGGGTTTCAGAAGAACCCCCCCCCCCCCCCCGTCAACCTGATGGATTGGCATCCATGGTGACCAACCTCAGGAAGGGGCAAGAAGGGGGCTACTCCCAGACAGGTTCCTTGAGTTCAACTCCAAAAAGGGACCTCCTTGCCAGGGTGGAAGGCACAGAGACCCTGTTCCAGGGATGCTGGATCCCTGTCCTGTACTAACAATAAAAGTTGCAGAAGGGCCCAAGGGGGGCTGAGCATAAGGGACCTCTTCTGAGCAAGCCACCAACTGGCCTACCAGCTGCATCCCTGCCTAGCGAAGGGACGGAGACAGCTATGAGGGACTGAGCCCAAGCAACCAGGTTGTCCAGTTTGTTGCTGCGGAAGTAGGAATGTCGCCTGAATCATATCCAAATTCATTCCTAGGAATGGGGATACCAATTAAGAGGACAAAGGGGACTTGGAGTGATTAATCACCCATCCAAAAGACTCCCAATGGACACCACCAGTTTAGAATCCAGCTTAGCCTGACGTAGGGACTAGAAGGGGAGAAGGACGTCCAGGTAGGTCAAAGCGCGGACGCCCCTTGGTCTCATCAGAGACATCACCCCCGTCAGCACATTGGTTAGCACTCTGGGAGCTGAAGAAAGGCCAGATAACAAGGCCACAAAATATCAGTGTTGGACTTCCAACGCGAACCTGAAGCCTCAGTGTCCAGAAGACACAGGGATTCAAAATAAGCATCTTTTTAACTCCACAGACGGCAAGAAGCCCCCAGGGCG
The DNA here is from genome assembly GCA_027917425.1 of Gastrophryne carolinensis. NCBI lineage: Eukaryota > Metazoa > Chordata > Amphibia > Anura > Microhylidae > Gastrophryne > Gastrophryne carolinensis. Next base: position 82,816,686 of record CM051239.1, on the reverse strand, counting down.
CAGGGAGCTGATAGCCCAACTAAGAGCCTCCATGCAGAAACTGCCTGTAATTAACGAGTTGCCGGAACTGTGAATCCAGAATGGGCCAGACTGACCCATCCCTTTTGGGGAAACTGTGGAAAGGTTGGATGTAGCTGCCTCTGCCTGTTCAATCTGCAATGGACCCCCAGGCCTTGCATGGCCTGCACCAGTACCTGAACAGAGGCAGGGACCTGATAAACTTGGGGGAGGCCGCGCAGCAAACTCTATCCTGTATCCGGAGAACACTACCTCCTGAAACCACCAGAATGAGGCGTGATGCCTTCTGACAAGAGCAAGGTGCTGCAGCCATCCCCTCACCCAGACGGGCGAGGGCGCCCCATCATGCTTGAGGGGGGTTGGTGGAAGATTTAGGCTTGGCCCCGCCGGAGGGGCCAGGGCATTGTCTGCCGCTCCTGGGGCAGGAGTCTGCACGGGCCCCAAGGAAGGAAACCCCTGGTCCTTGTTTAACACTATGGTAGGGAGGGGGAGGGGTGCCCCTGCCCCGAGGGGGCCGAGACGGCCGCCTGCATTGGGGTGATTTGCCCTTTTTACCAAACAAGTCCAGACGGGCCCCAAACAGGCGTTGCCCTCTAAAGGGAAGCCCAGTCAGAGTCCTTTTAGCAGCATCGTCAGCACCCCACTGTCGCAACCAGACCAAGGGACGTATAGCCACCACAAGGGCAGAGGTCCTTGCACACATTCTAATGGTGTCATCCAGCGCTAAAAGGATACATTTTACAAATACATCACAACTGGAGAGTGCATTAAACACCTCCCAGGGGAGATCCTCAGGGTGATGATCAAGCATCTTTCTGATCAGTGTTCTAGTGGCCACTGCAGTGATGGCGGCGGCACAGACCGGGCGTAGCGCCGTTCCTGCACAAGAAAAGGCATGGGAGGCCAGCCTATCAATGCGCCGGTCCTCAGCATCCCGAAGGGTACTATAAGCAGGGGCTGTGATAAAGGGGGGCTAGGAACCCCTATGATCGGTGCATCCACCACGGGGGGTGATGACCAACAATTATCCACCTCAGGGGGAAAAGGGTACTTCCTATCCCAGTCCCCTGGGACCCCTGGAAGTTTACTGGGGCATTCCCATTCCTGGAGTACAAGAGCATGGAAGTGAGCCTGCTCTAGAAATTCCAAGCACGCAGTCACTGTATGGAAACGCTCCCCTCTCGGCTTGGGAGCCTCACCAGGGAGAGAGATAGACAGAACCTTAAAGACCTTAATCAACAAATAGTCAGTGTCACACTGGCCCCAGTATTCAGGGCCAGAATCGTAATGACTTCTCGGCCTCTCATCAGCTGAGCCTGAGTCAGAGAACAGCTCTCCATCAGAAGGGGTATAAGCACGCGGGGAAGTGAACTCCTCAGTTCTCCTAGGAAAAACAGAAACAGGAGACGTCAAGGGCCGCTTCTTACTAGGGCCCATGCGCTCAGACAACCTCGCAATAATCTGTTCAGCCGTAGGAAGTCTGGCGGACACAGCAGGCTGCAAGTCCCCACTTGTATGCGACTCAGCAGGAGTGAGATTTAAGCATGGGGAAATAGGTGTATTGAAACGAGGTGCAGCCACTGGCAGACCTGATTGCAGGGCCAGTGCTTGCTCGGCACATGGTGCGCAGACCCATGCCCTGTCAGCATCAGCATGGGGTTGTCCACACGCTATACACAGCCGGTCTTGTCCCAGAGGGACCCTGGTCACATAATTCTGAGATGCCTCCATATGGTGATTATCTAGGCACAATATGCCAGCAGGGATTTACGCAATAGGCAACCCTGGATGCCCCAAAGACCCGCCAGTAAGGTGGGAGAATTTTACCAGGCCCGCTATAACTTAATCCGGGCCGGGAGAAGCCACAGGAATTCAACCGTCTGAAAGACATAATGGGAATAAAGCAGCCATGCGCAGTAATAACGAATCAAGAAAACCGCCCACGAGGGCACTTACAGACCAAGGGAGGAGGAGGTCCGTTACCACGTGCGCGTGCGACTAGCCGCATCAAAATGGCACCAAGCGAACCTCAAAGGGCGGGCCAGAGCAGGCCGTGATGTGGAGCGTGCCAAGCCAAGTCCCCGCCCCACCGAAGAGCGCGACGCTCGAAGACAGTAAAGAGCAGCGAGGTGTATGACACACAAAGAAAAGATGATTTGCCAATAGAGACGCCGCAGCGTCTGGGCGGCAAACACACAATAAAAAGTGTAAAAAAGCGCGGCTCTGATACCCAGTTACTAGTCATAAGCGTGTACTCACAGAACACTAGGAGACCGCCACACACACCACACCCCCCTTTCTTTTCCCCCGAGCTACGGGGGGGAACGAGGGCGGATGGCGACCCTTTGTATAGGGCCCACCGCTACACGGGGCACGGGGCAGTAATGCGGGAGGGGCATCCACTAGAGGCTCACCATCAGCCTAAACCGCTTACCCTTTGGTGGGGGACTGCAGTGGAGCATGGCTCCATAAGCACGCATGGTGCTGCCTACCTTCACCCGACCAGCGCAGCCCAGGCTGGGAGGCACATCACAAGGAGGACGGGTGGGAATAGTCCATCAGGGCCGCAGGCTGTAATAGCCCCGCTCACCTGCGAGAGAGTGATACTTCAATGTCTTCGCAGTCGGCACTGCAGAGAAATCTGGGGATTTGTGGGAGGTCCCCGGGTATTTGAGGGGCCGGGAGGAGCCTGTTTTGCATGTCTCTGCAGTGCAGCGCCATCTGGTGGAGGATAACCCAAGTGTAAGTATTATATCTGGAGCAGGACGTACTGTATACTAAGAATAGCCCCGTGATGAACCTGGCGTCCAGACCATTAACTCCTGAAGAGGTAAGCCTGCTCTCCCGAGGGTTGTAATTCTGCCGGTGTCTAAATTTGATCTTTTCAAATTCGACGAACTATTTAAGTTTGAGCAACGTCTGAAACTCAAACAGTTCTTTGAGGACCATCCCACAGAGGTGGTACCAGACAAAGACAGAATGTGTAAACTGAAAAGCCAATTCACCCCCCATGGCCAGTTTGGGGCTATTGAAATGATACCTGCACCATTAGGGCAGACACTATGCGCATGACCTCTCAGAAACGTGTATACAGTAACCTGACCCCTGGTGAAATAGCTGCATTGAAGTCTGACCCACAGATTATTATCAAACCGGCCGACGAGGGGTGCCATTGTTGTGTTGGACTACCATGACTATAAAAAAAGCGTTGAGGATTTACTCAAGGACAATGAGAGTTATCGACCATTGCAAAGTAATCCCATGCCCCAGGTACAGGCCAAAGTCCAGACATATGTTGACATGGGGCTCTCAAATGGCTGGATATCCATTGATACGGCCAAGTTCCTAGTAATGGAACACCCCATCATCCCAGTCATTTACGGACTACCCAAGATTCATAAAGGGTTCAACCCTGTAACGTACCGTCCCATCGTAGCGGGCACCAACCCCACAACACAACCTGTGGCACAGTGGCTTGACACGATACTCCAACCTTATGTTAGACAGCTACCCTCTTACCTAAAGGACACGGGAGACTTCCTTCTGAAATTGCAGGATATCCCCACACATGAGATCACGTACATGGTCACTATGGATATCACATCCTTGTATACCAATATCCCCAACGCGGACGGCCTTACAGCCATACGTTTTTTCTTACAACGGGACCCAGTTGGTATTCCCACCGAATACATTTTGGATGGACTGGAATTGGTACTCAACGGTAATTTTTTCAAGTTTGAAAATACTTTCCATCAGCAGATCAGGGGTGTGGCCGTGGGCAGTGCGGTTGCGCCATCCTTTGCCAATCTGTTTGTAGGATACCTGGAGGAGAATATATACTCCTCGGTATTGTTTCAAGATAATGTTGTTTCATGGGGTCGTTATATAGATGACGTGATGTTATTTTGGAAAGGTGATCACACATCTCTGCTACAGTTCATCACCACCATTAATTCGATATTTCCCTTCATTCAATTTAACCCTAAGATCTCCACCGAGTATTTTACCTTCCTGGATGTGGCCCTCACAAAGAGAGCCCACGGTCCCATCTCTACCAGCTTGTTCAGCAAACCGACCGTCAGAAATACCCTACTGCGGTATGAGAGTTCACATCCAAAAAATTTACTTTATAATATTCCCATCTCTCAGTTCCTGAGAATTCTCAGAATTAACTCGGACGAACATGTCCGGACCGAGCAGCTAAAAATGATGGATGATAAATTCCGCACAAGGGGGTATCCCGTTTCGATCATTGAGACGGCCCTACATAAAGCTCAAGAAATTTTCAGGGTCAAACCAGAAAAGAAGATTAAGGCCGATTACATCCCATTCATCCAGATTTTTAATGTAGTTTCGCCGAAGATCGAACAGATTTGTCACAGACATCATAATATACTCACCGCGGATCATAATTCAGCCCCGAGCCTGAAGAAACCCCCCCCCTTAGGGTGTATCACAGAAGCCGCAATCTAAGGGACATACTAGTGACAGCGGATCCTACGGAGAAATATAGAAAAATATCCCAGCCATTGTCTACGAAATTGGGTTGCTACAGATGTTTCAATTGTAACATCTGTAATTCCCTAATCACAGGGGAATCCTTTACACACCCACACACCGGTTACCGCTTTAAGATCAGACTCCTTCAATTGTAATACCGACTTTTGCATTTACATACTGAAATGCCCATGTGGCCTAGTATACGTCGGCAAGACAGTCCTTTAAACGCCGTTTTCAGAAACATAGGAGCGACATTAAGGTGCTGAAAGAAAAAGTAGAACGCAGTGACAATATGGATATGGACAAACCGGTCGCAGTACATTTTTTGCTATATAAACACCAGGTCCATGAACTCAGAGGAATGGTGATCGATCGGGTTCCCAGACCTCACAGAGGTGGCGATAGAGAATGCCTCCTCCTTCAGAGAGAAACGTTTTGGATACATAGGATGGACACTGTAGCACCCCGTGGACTTAATACCTCATTTGGCTTTCAAAGCTTCCTGGAACTAAGATAATTATCCCGCTCGGTCACTTGTCATCTGCGCTATTCCCCCTCCACCCTCCTTTCCTCCCCTTCCCCTTTTCCCCTCTCCTGTCCCCTCTCCCCTTCCTCTCCTCTCCCCCCCCCCGCTCTGACTCTCCCCCCCCCCCCCCCGCTCTGACTCTCCCCCCTTTCTCTCGACACTGGCCATCTGTGCTAATTCTCTTCTCTCCCTTTTGCCTTTCTCCCTTTCCGCCCCTTCCCTTTCTCCCTGCTTTCCCCTTCTTCCCCCTCCCCCCCCTCTCTCCTTGACACTCAATCTTGACGCCCCCTTTTCTTCTCTCCTTCCTAGTGGCCTTGTCTTTTAGTACTACACAGCCATCTAGCTTCAGTCATACCTTCATACCCTTGCTGCTGGGCCCACTCTACCTGTCAGCCTTCTTTTCTCTTTCTTCTTTTTCGGGGACTGACCTGTCCTCCTCCTTACCATCCGCCGCCTAGCGGTGGTCACCAGCCCCGTTTGGACATTTAGCCCCAGCGGGTCTGGTCCCATTGCAAAGGGAGGTTAGGTGGCACCGAGTGGGGTTTGCTTCCTGCACCCTACCGGTACTGTTCCACCTTCCTCCCCAAGGTTGGGAGTGGTGAGCTGGTTCTTTGTAACTGGCCATGCTCCTTTGGCTTTTCCTACTGCCTCAGCTGGACTTGTACAGCTGGGCACAGGACTGGTAAGCAGGGGTACCTAGGTCCTACCAGTCCCTAATCCCGCTTATACCTGATATGTCATTTATTCGTGTGAAATGAATAGGCTGTGCTCGCAATCGGTGCCTTGTTGTTATATTTATTTGTTTTTTCGCTGTTTTGTATACCATATATTGTAAAATGCTTTGTTGCTGGTTTAAAGATACTTACCTGGTCTCCCCCGCTGACAAACACAGCACTTTGATGGATTTTCAGCCCTGAGCAGAGCTTTGACAGCTCTGACAGGTGCTGCGCCCTCTACAACCTATCGTGGCTGGGTAAGGGCGGGTATCACAGTAGCAGGGCATCACTGCCCTGCCTGTGATGTCACTTCCTCTCTCCTCCGATTGGAGGTTTATGACAGGCCGGTTGCTATGCAAGGGCGGTGGAGTAGCCATTTATGTCAAGACTACACTTCAATCAACAATAATTCAGCATACACATAATGAACTAGAATATCTCTGGGTTACCATGCAGACTAAGGAGGGAGCTGTGGTCAGAATTGGTGTGATATATAGGCCCCCTGGACAATCTGAGGATCTAGATAACCTGTTAATAGATGAAATCAGTGGAATGGCAGAGAAGGGGGACATTGTAATTACAGGTGACTTCAACATGCCTGATGTGGACTGGAATATCCCAAGTGCATCGACTTGCAAGAGCAGGACTATATTAGAGCCACTTAATGGAGTATCTCTAAAACAACTTGTGACATTGCCAACTACAGGAGATAACATTCTGGACTTAGTTCTGACCAATGGGGATCTGGTGTCCGAGGTCAGGGTTGAAGAAAATCTGGGTTCCAGTGACCATCAATGCTTATGGTTCAGAATAAAAACAGACATTGTGCAATCACACACCAGAACCAAAGTGCTAGACTTTAGGAAGACAAACTTCAAGGAAATGGCGGAGTATGTAGAAAGAAAATTAGGTGAGTGGAACAGAGTAGCAGAAGTGAGTGCCCAGTGGTCACTATTAAAAATGGCCATCTTAAAGGCAACTAAGCAATATGTGAAACAAACTAGCAAGAATAAAAGGAAGAAGAAACCATTATGGTTTACTAGGGAAGTCAGCACTGTCATAAAAGATAAGAAGTCTGCCTATAAGAAGTAAGTGGAAGTGTAGCTGACAGAGAGGGGTATAAAATTAAACAGAGGGAAGCAAAACTGATTATAAGGACTGCTAAAGGGCAAAAGGAGGAAGAAATGGCCAAATCTATGAAGAGGGGGGATAAAACTTTTTTCCGAAATATTGGTGACAGAAGAAAAACAACGCAGTCTCAAAAATTAGAAATAGGGAAAATAAATATATTGACGGAGATAAGGCTGTGGCTGACCATCTGATAGCTACTTTTGTTCGGTATTTTCAGATAGTAGCAGGCATGGCCATAGCACAGCATCCCGCTGGGAGGGCTCAGCATCCCGCTGGAAGCGCACAGCTCCGGAGTTTCTGGAGGCTGATGTCCTATCCGAGCTGGCACATCTAAAGGTAAGTAAGGCGATGGGTCCAGATGGAATCCACCCCAGAGTTCTAAGGGAACTTAGGTTTGTGATTGCAGCCCCTCTGACTGATTTACTTAACCATTCCCTTTCAACTGGTGAGGTTCCAGATGATTGGAGAATGGCCAATGTCGTACCAATCCATAAAAAGGGGAGTAGAGAAGAAGCCAGTAATTACAGGCCAGTTAGTTTAATATCTATAGTGGTCAAATTAATGGAAACACTCTTAAAAAAAAAAAAAAAAAAAAACAGATAATTTCCCATCTAAAGATTAATGACCTATTGGACCCAAAACAGCTCGGCTTTACTGAGGGCAGATCATGTCAGACCAATCTTATTGATTTCTTTGACAAGGTCACTAAAGTGTTAGATGAAGGTGGTGCTGTGGATATCGCCTATCTGGATTTTAGCAAAGCCTTTGACACTGTACCACATAAGGAGCTCATAGATAAGTTATTGAAGATAGGACTCAATCCCTGGATAGTTCAGTGGATTTACAGTTGGCTGAGGGATCGGTATCAGAGCGTTGTAAATGGTGTGCAATCTGAACAAAGGCGAGTTACAAGTGGTGTGCCGCAAGGCTCTGTCCTGGGCCCCATTCTTTTTAATATATTTGAAAGTAACATAGGAGAAGGCTTGGTAGGAAAAGTTTGTCTGTTTGCTGATGATACAAAGGTTAGTAATAGGGTGGATATTCCTGGAGGTGTCTGCAACATGGAAAATGATTTAGCTTTACTGGATAGATTGTCAAAACTGTGGAAACTAGAGTTTAATGTCTCTAAATGTAAAATCATGCACTTGGGTAGAAGGAATCCCTGCTCTGAGTACCGTATGGGCAGCACTGTGTTAGCCAGGACCTCGGAGGAGAATGATTTAGGGGTACTGATTACTGGTAGCTGCAAGATGAGTGGACAGTGTAGCCAGGCAGTGGGAAAAGCAAGCAGGATGTTCGGCTGCATATCTCGAGGCATCATCAGTAGGAAGAGGGAGGTTGTGATGCCGCTGTATAGAGCCCTGGTAAGGCCACAGCTAGAATGTGTGCAGTTCTGGAGACCTTACCTGCAAAAAGACATTCTAAGCATACAGCACGTCCTGCTCCAGTAGTAGTAATAACATGTGGGTATTCCTCCGCCTCCGGCGCCGTGCACTGCAGACATGTATAAAACAAGCTCCTCCCGGCCCTTCATATACCGAGGGACCTCCCACAAATCCCCAGATTTCTCTGCAGTGCTGGAACTGCGAAGACATGAAGTATCACGCTCTCGCAGGCGAGCGGGGCTTGACAGCCCGAGGCCCTGCGGGACTATTTCCACTCGTCCTCATTGTGAATTAATGCCTCCCAGCCTGGGCTGCGTTGGTCGGGTGAAGGTAGGCAGCACCTAGTGTGCTTACGGACCGCAATCCCCCTCCATAGGGTAGGCGGTTAAGGCGAATGGTTAGCCTTCAGTGGATGCCCCTCCCGCACTAGTGCGGTAGAGTAGAGTTTCCCGAACAAACCCACTTTAATAACCTAGTGCTGAAAGAATGGGAACATCCCAGTAAACTCCAGGGGATTCCTAAAGCTGTGGATAAGAAGTATCCACTTCCTGCCGATCTGGTTAAGTGTTGGACATCGCCGCCCGAGGTCGATGCCCCGATTCTGAGTCTGTCCAATACCTCTATTATGCACTCCCCTGACACTACTACGCTGCGGGACTTAGAGGATCGGCGAGTTGACCAATTGGCATGTCACGCCTTTGCATTTGGGGGAGCGTTGCTCTGCCCGATTTGCGCCTTAGCCATCACGGTGGTGGCGCTCAGGACTGTGGTTAAGACTGCTCTGGAAGGGGCGGATGACTTGCCCTCTGATGCCGCCAATGCTCTGGCCACCTGTGAGACTTCTGTGAATTATATCCTATCTGCATCGGACGATGCTATTAAGCTGAGTGCTAGATCCTCTGCTCTGGTGGTAGCCATACGCCGTGCGGTCTGGTTACGCCAGTGGGCTGCTGACAATGTCACCAAGAAGGCCCTTACGGGGCTTCCATTTAAAGGACTGCGCCTGTTTGGAGAAAGATTAGATATCTTTGCCAAAGGGGGCAAGCTGCCCCAGCGCAAGCATCAGATTCGGCCCTTTCGTGGTCCAAGCTCCCATTCTACCCTCTACCAAGCAAGGTAGAGGGGTGTCCTTCTCTTTGTCGCGCTCAGAGCCCTGGAACAAGAGCAGAGGACGCCGTCCCGGCTCCTCCTGGGGGCCCAAGCCCAAAGCCTCCCCCAAGACCCCCCAAGCATGAAGGGGCGCCCTCGCCCGTCAGGGTGGGGGGACATATACAGCACTTCGAGCATGTCTGGAGACGCCTCGTCCCAGACCAGTGGATTCAGCAGGTAGTCTCCTCCGGTTACAAGATAGAATTCGCTGTGCTGCCCCCTACCAGGTTCGTCGGGTCTCGGATCCCGCAGGATTTTGCCTCAGCTCGGGTCTTGAGGCTGGCTGTGCAGGACCTTCTGGAGCTCAGGGTCATCTGCGAAGTCTCCTTAAGAGACGGGGGCATGGGGTTTTATTCCAACCTGTTCACAGTGCCCAGAAAGACGGGTCAGTCAGACCCATTCTGGATTTGAAAATAGTAAACAAGTTTGTCAGAAGCAGGCATTTTCGTATGGAAACTCTGCGCTCAGCCATTGCCTCCAGGGGACTTCATGACATCTTTGGACATCAAGGACGCTTACCTGCACGTGCCGGTGTTCCCAGGGCACCTAAGGTTCCTCAGATTTGCGCTGTTGGATCAGCACTATCAGTTCGTGGCCCTCCCATTCGGCCTCACGTCGGCCCCCAGGGTCTTCACCAAGGTGCTGGCAGGGGTGATGTCTCTCTTAAGACTAAAGGGCATACGCGTGTTGCCCTACCTGGACGATATTCTCATCACCTCTCAGTCTCTGCGGCAGGCTGAGCTGGACACTCGATTGGTGGTGTCCACCCTGGAGTCCTTCGGCTGGGTAATCAATTACCCAAAGTCCTCTCTGTCCCCCTCCTCAGTGACCCCGTTTCTGGGGATGATTCTGGACTCGGTTCAGTCAAGAATATTCCTTCCCCCGCAGAAGGTGGAAGCTCTGACAACCCAGGCGAGATCCCTGCTCGCCAACCCTCATCCCTCCATCCGGCAGGGAATGCAGTTGGTGGGCTCGATGGTGGCAAGCTTCGAGGCGGTGCCCTTTGCCCAGTTTCATCTGAGAACTCTGCAGCTTCACCTTCTGTCAGTATGAAACAAGGACCCAGCGTCTCTGGACGACAGCTTGGTGATTCCCCCCTCGGTCAGACAATCCCTTGCGTGGTGGTTGGACCCTGGGAGACGGTCACGACAGATGCCAGTCTTTCGGGCTGGGGAGGATTCCCAGGGGAGGTGGGGCCCTCAGGAGGCCCATCTTCCTATCAATGTCCTGGAACTCAGGGTGGTCAGGTTGGTGCTGGAACGATTGACCCAGCACCTGAAGGGTCTGGCGGTTCAGGTACGCTCAGACAACAGGACGGCCGTAGCCTACATCAATCATCAGGGAGGAACCCGGAGCAAGGGTGCTCTCCAGGAGGTGTCTCTGATTCTAACATGGGCAGAGACCAATGTACAATTCATCTCGGCTGTCTACATTCCGGGGGCGGAGAATCTGCTAGCAGATGCTCTGAGCAGGGGGTCGTCCCGTCAGGGGGAATGGTATTTCAGTCACTTTGTCACCGTTGGGGTGTGCCGGACGTGGATCTCTTTGCGTCACGTCACAATCACAAGCTCCTGAGCTTTGTATCCCTATCTCAGGATCCTCTGGCTCTGGCCACGGGTGCCCTGTCAATGCCTTGGAAGGAGTTTCGGCTCCTGTATGTTTCCACCAATTCCCCTTCTGGGCAGAGTGCTGCGCAAGATCGCTCTGGAAGGGGTACCCGCGATTCTGGTGGCCCCAAGGTGGCCAAGAAGAGTGTGGTTCGCGGAACGTGGTTCAAATGGCAGTAGATCAGTGCGATATGCCAAGGTTGCCAGACCTTCTGACCCAATTTACTAACGCTGGCTTTGATGGCCTGGCTATTGAAACCTCCATCTTGATGGAAAAGGGTTTATCTGCGTCTGTTGTGGCTACCATGGTGCAAGCCAGGAAGAAGACTTCTGCTGCCATCTACTATAGTGTGTGGCGGGCTTACATTGACTGGTGTGAATCCAGGTCTCTTCCCTGCCGGGAATTCTTAGTATCCAGGGTGCTGGAGTTCTTACAACATGGCCTAGACTTAGGTCTCAAGCTCAGTACCTTGAAGGGCCAGGTTTCGGCCCTGTCCATCTTCTTTCAGAAGACCTTTGCCCATCACTCTCTTATCAGGACCTTCTTTCAGGGGGTCACTCATGTGCGCCCCCCTCGGAAACCTATGTTTCCTGTTTGGGATTTGAACTTGGTGTTATCGGCCCTGCAGGGGGCTCCTTTTGAGCCTATCCATGAGTCCGCTCTAGCTGTGCTCACGCTCAAGGTTGTCTTCCTGGTAGCCATTACTTCAGTAAGACGTGTGTCTGAGTTGGCTGCCTTGTCTATTCAGCCTTCCTACTTTGAGAGACACCGGGACAAGGTGGTGTTTCGCTTCAAGCCAGACATCCTGCCTAAGGTTGTGTCTGCATTTGATTTGAATCAAGATATCGTACTTCCTTCCTTGTGCCCCAATCTTAGTAACCCTAAGGAAAGGGTTTTGCATTCCTTGGATGTGGTCAGGTGTGTCAAGTCTTACTTGGTTACCACGCAGGCCTTTAGGAAGACGGATGCTATCTTCGTTGTGCCTCATGGGCCTAGGAAGGGTTTGGCTCCCGCCAAGTCTACCATCAGTAAATGGATTCGTCAGGCTGTTGTTCAAGCCTATACTACTAAGGGGAAGACTCCCCCCTTCCGTCTTACTGCTCACTCTACTATAGCTGTTGGGACTTCTTCGGCTTTTCAGCACCAGGCCTCTGTTGAACAAGTCTGCAAGGCCGCTACTTGGTCTTCTGTACATACCTTTACTAAGTTTTACAAGGTTGATGTTCGGGCCTCAGCTGACGCTGTGTTTGGCCGCAAGGTTCTGCAGGCGGCAGTAGTTTAGACTGCTTGCTGCTGCCTTCTGTTGGGGATCCCACCCTTCTTTATGGACACTGCTATTCGATGTCCTACATGTTATTACTACTACTGGAGCAGAACGTGCTGTCTGCTTAGAATAATACAACTCTGTGAAGTACTCACCTGTAGAGTTGGTATTATATGCATACAGCACGTCCTGCTCCACCCCACCCTGTTTCACCTTGTTCTGGATCCCCTGTTGGTGATTGTTATCTTTGATATTTTTGCCAGTTTTGGGTGGTTGCTTTCTCCTGGTCTCTATTTCTCACTGCTTTTCAATGCTGGGGATTTGTGGGAGGTCCCTCGGTATATGAAGGGCCGGGAGGAGCTTGTTTTCTACATGTCTGCAGTGCACGGCGCCGGAGGCAGAGGACTACCCACATGTTATTACTACTACTGGAGCAGGACGTGCTGTATGCATATAATACCAACTCTACAGGTGAGTACTTCACAGAGTTGTATTTTTTGAAATAGAATGTGTTCAAAGGCGGGCAACGAAAATGGTGGAAGGACTTAAACTTAAAACTTATCAGGAGAGACTTAAAGAACTTAATTTGTATAGTCTGGAGGAAAGAAGGGAGAGGTGGGACATGATTGAGATCTTTAAATATGTGAAAGGATTGAATACGGTTCAGGCGGGAAGTGTTTTTAAGAAGAAGCTTAATGATAGAACAAGGGGGCGCAACCTGAAGCTAGTCGGGGGAAAGATCAGGAGCAATGTTAGAAAATGTTATTTTACAGAAAGAGTACAAACTTGGAACAAACTTCCAGCATAGGTAGTTGAAAAATCAACAGTCACTGAATTTAAACATGCCTGGGATAAGCACACATCTATCCTAAGATAAGATGAGAGTACATACAGTATACACATAAGGGCAGACTAGATGGACCGTATGGTCTCCTTCTGCCGTCAACCTTCTATGTTTCTATGTAACCGGCTCTGTCTCCTGCGGTGTTCGCCGCCGCTGCAGCCTGGCGGTTTTCTCAGGGGGAACTTTAACTTTATTCTTTATTACTGTGCATATATGGAGTGCTGGTTTTCGTTGCTTCCTGTGGGCTTTAACATGAACATGTCTTGTTTGTAATTTTTTAGGTGTATTCTCAATATTTTTCAGTGAAATGTGCGCAAAAAAATTATAAAAAAACTATTTTTTACAATTTGTAGTGTTTTTTGTAATAAAAATTGTAAGTTTGTCAATAAAATCTTATTGTGTGTGAAATCCCAATCTCTCCCGATTACAACGGTACCACATGTGTATTGGTAGACACTCTTTCCTGCCCAGGAGACTCCCCCCAAACTGAAACAGCGCTTTAGGAGATTTTCACATAAAATACAGCTATGCTAAGTGCTAGGCCCACCTTGCAGTTTTTCAATAAAAACAACCCTTTACAATTGAAACACCCCCAGCAAACTATATATTCTCGAAGTACACACCTCAAGCTTTCTAGGTGTACCAGGCTTGTTGACATGGGTGCAGTTTTCTGGACGTAATCCCTCAATGAACTCTTTGGTTGCACAAAGTTTCCCTAAGAAAAGAATAAAAAAGCTGAATCATAGCCACATTTTCCTAAACAAACAATAAGCAAACAAGAAAAATGCAATTCTGTGAAATACTCACCTGTAGAATTGGTATTATAAGTATACAGTACGTCCTGCTCCAGATATAATACTTACACTTGTGTTATCCTCCGCCAGATGGCGCTGCACTGCAGACACATGCAAAAAACAGGCTCCTTCCGGCCCCTCAAATACCCGGGACCTCCCACAAATCCCCAGCATTGAAAAGCAGTGAACAGGAAGCCAGGATAATTTAACCACCAAAACTGGTAACCATAACAATGATAACAATCACCATACAGGGGATCCAGAATAATGCAAAAACCAGGGTGGGGTGGAGCAGGACGTACTGTATACTTATAATACCAATTCTACAGGTGAGTATTTCACAGAATTGTATTATTCTTAGTATACAGTACGTCCTGCTCCAGATATAATACTTACACTTGGGTCATCCAATAGCAGTGTCCATAAAGTAGGGTGGGATCCCCAACAAAAAAGGTAACATCAGGCAGTTTAAACCACTGCCGCCTGCAAAACCTTGCGGCCAAACACAGCATCAGCTGAGGCCCTAACATCAACCTTGTAAAACTTCTAAAAGGTATGAACAGAAGACCATGTAGCAGCCTTGCAAACTTGTTCAACAGAAGCCTGGTGCTGGAAGGCCCAAGAGGCACCAATAGCACGAGTAGAATGAGCAGTAAGGTGGAAGGGAGGTACCTTCCCCTTGGCAGAATAGGCCTGAATCACAGCCTGACGAATCCATTTGCTAATAGTAGACTTGGCAGGAGCCAAACCCTTCTTAGGCCCAGAAGGCACCACAAAAAGAGCATCAGTCTTCCTGAAACCCACAGTGACCACCAGGTAATATTTCAAACACCTGACCACGTCCAAGGAATGCAGAACCCTTTCCTTATCGTTGCTAGGATTGGGACACAATGAAGGAAGAACAATATCCTGATTCAAATGAAAGGCAGACACCACCTTAGGCAGAAAGTCCGGTTTGAAACGGAACACCACCTTTTCCTGGTGTCTCTCATAGTACGAAGGCTGGACAGAGCCGCCAGCTCAGACACACGCCTGACCGAAGTAATAGCCACCAGAAAGACAACCTTGAGGATAAGAACAGCCAGAGCAGCATTATGAATAGGCTCAAAGGGAGCACCCTGCAAGGCAGACAAAACCAAGTTTAAATCCCAAACAGGGACCATAGGTGTACGTGGGGGACGCACATGAGTGACCCCCTGAAAGAAGGCCTTAACCAAGTGATGCTGAGCAAAAGACTTCTGAAAGAAGACGGACAGGGCAGAAACCTGACCCTTCAGAGTACTGAGTTTTAGACCTAACTCCAAACCATGCTGTAAAAACTCCATAACCCTAGGGACTGAAAACTTCCTACAGGGAAGAGACCTAGACTCACACCAACCAATGTAGGTACGCCATACCCTATAATAGATGGCAGAAGACGTTTTCTTCCTAGCCTGCACCATGGTACCCACCACCGAGGCAGACAAGCCTTTCTCCATCAAGATGGAGGTTTCAGCAGCCAGGCCGTCAAAGCCAGAGTTTGTAAATTGGGATGGCGTAGGTGCCCCTGAGTGAGCAGATCTGGCGCCCCTGGCAGGACGTACTGATCTACTGCCATTTGTACCACGTCTGCGAACCACACTCTTCTTGGCCACCTGGGGGCCACTAGAATCACTTGTACCCCTTCCAGAGCAATCTTGCGCAGAACCCTGCCCAGCAGGGGGAATGGCGGAAAGACATACAGGAGCCGAAACTCCTTCCATGAAATGGACAGAGCATCCGTGGCCAAGGCCAGAGGATCCTGAGACAGGGAGACAAAGGCCGGGAGCTTGTGATTGTGACGGGATGCAAACAGATCCACATCCGGCAGACCCCAATGGTGACACAGGGACTGGAATACCCTGTTGCAGAGGGACCACTCCCCCTGACGGGAAGTCCCCCTGCTCAGATAGTCTGCTAGCAGATTCTCTGCCCCCGGGATATACACAGCCGAAATGCATTGGACATTGGCCTCCGCCCATGTCAGAATCCGTGACACCTCCTGGAGGGCACCCCTGCTGCGGGTCCCTACCTGATGGTTGATGTAGGCAACCGCCGTCCTGTTGTCTGAGCGTACCTGCACCGACAGATCCTTCAGGTGATGGGTCAACTGCTCCAGTACCAACCTGACTGCCCGTAATTCCAGAATGTTGATGGGTAAGTGGGCCTCCTAAGGGCCCCACCTCCCCTGGAAGCGCAGGGTTTTCCAGAATCCCCCCCAACCTGATAGACTGTCATCTGTTGTGACCGTCTCCCAGGAGGGGGCCAGAAAGGACCTGCCCCCTAGCAAGTTCCTGTGGTCCAGCCACCATGCAAGGGACTGTCTGACCAAGGGGGGAAGGACGTTGGGTTCTAGTCCCACACTGACAGAAGGTGAAGCTGCAGAGGCCTCAAATGGCACCGCCTCGAAGCACTCCACCATCAGGCCCACCAGCTGCATTCCCTGCCTGATGGAGGGCTGGGGGCACGAGAGCAGGAACCTCGCCTGCGCAGCCAGAGGTTCCACCTTCTGTTGAGGAAGGAATATCCTTGACTGAACCGTATCCAGAATCATTCCCAGGAACGGAATCACCGAGGAGGGGGACAAAGAGGACTTGGGGTAATTGATCACCCAGCCGAAGGACTCCAGGGTGGACACCACCAGCTGAGTGTTCAACTCTGCCTGCTGCAGAGACCGAGAGGTGATGAGTATATCGTCCAGGCAGGGTAGCACGCGTATGCCCCTTGACCTTATCAGGGACATCACCCCTGCCAGCACCTTGGTGAACACTCTGGGAGCCGAAGTGAGGCCGAATGGCAAGGCCACAAATTGGTAATGCTGATCTTTCAGCGCAAATCTGAGAAACCTTTGGTGTCCTGGAAACACCGGAATGTGAAGGTAAGCATCTTTGATGTCCACAGACGTCATAAAATCCCCTGGGCGCAGAGAGCCGATGGCCGAGCGCAGAGTTTCCATGCGAAAGTGCCTGTTCTTGACAAACTTGTTGAGGATTTTAAATCCAGAATAGGCCTGACTGACCCATCCTTCTTGGGTACTGTGAAAAGGTTGGAATAGAACCCCTTGCCCCTGTCTCTTAAGGGGACCTTGCAAATGACCCCCAGATCCAGGAGACCTTGCACGGCCAGCATCAAGACCTGAGCTGAAGCAGGGACCTGTGGGATCCGGGACCCAATGAATCTGATGGGGGGCCGCACAGCAAATTCTATCTTGTAACCGGAGGACACTTCCTCCTGAATCCACCGGTCTGAGACGTGGCGCCTCCAGACATGCTCGAAGTGCTGTAGCCGTCCCCCCCACCCTGGCGAGTGAGGGCGCCCCATCATGCCTGAGGGGTCTTGGTAGGGGCTTTGGGCTTGGACCCTCAGGAGGAACCAGGACGGCGTCCTCTGTTCCTGTGCCAGGAATCTGCGCGGGACCCAGCGAAGGACACCCCTTTTCCCTGCTTAGCCCCCTCGGGATTGAAAGGGGGCCCTGGCCCCGAAAGGACAGAGGCTGGCGCCTGTGCTGGGGTAACTTACCTCCTTTAGCAAAGAGGTCTAGACGGTCCCCGAACAGGCGTAGCCCTTTAAATGGAAGCCCAGTAAGGGCTTTCTTAGCAGCATTGTCAGCAGCCCACTGGCGCAACCAAACCCCGCGGTGTATAGCTACCGCCAAGGCGAAAGATCTGGCACACATCCTAATAGCATCATCCGATGCAGACAGGATAAAGTTTACAAACACATCACAGTTAGTGCATTAATAGTATCAGGTGGCAACTCATCTGGACCATCAAGTGCATTCCTGACCATGGCCCTGAGCGCCACAGCAGTAATGGCCAAAGCGCAAACCGGGCGCAGCGCCGCCCCCCCAAATGCAAAGGCATGGCATGCCAATTGGTCAATGCGCTGGTCCTCAGAATCCCGCAGCGTAGTAGTGTCAGGGGAGTGCATAATAGAGGTGTTGGACAACCCTAGAATAGGAGCATCGACCTCGAGGGGCGATGACCAGCACTTTACCATATCAGCAGGAAAGGGATACTTCCTGTCCAAACGCTTAGGGATCCCGGGAAGTCTACTGGGATGTTCCCACTCCTTAAGCACGAGGTTATTGAAATGGGTTTGCTCAGGAAATTCCAAACGAGCCTTAGCAGTATGAAATAGCTCACCCCTTTGCCTGGGAGCCGCAACAGGGGGAGAGATGGACAAAACCTCAAAAATCTGAACCAGCAGTTTGTCAGTATCATCCGGGGTCCAGTGATCAGAACCAGAATCGTCATGACCCCTTGACTTCTCGTCAGATGACCCTGAGTCAGAGAACAGCTCCCCTTCGTCCGATGGGGTATGGCCATATAGATGCAAAAATTCATCAGACTCTGTAGGGAAAAGAGCAGAGTCAGGGGTTAAGTGCCGCTTTTTTGCGGTGGCCTTACGCGCTAAGGTATTGGCAAGCAATTTTTCAGCACTGGCCAGTCTAGTAGCCATATCATGATGAGAATCCCCGCTTGTATTGGGGGTTAGACTCTGGCTTGGGGGAGTAGGTGAAGTGAGGCGAGGTGCAGGCCCAGCCACAGAAGGGGCGGGAAGTACCGTTAGCGCCTGCTGTGCACAAGGAACACAGACCCGTGCATTGTCACCGCTGACAGGTGAGACCCCACAAGCTACACACAGACGGGCTTGTCCTGAAGGAACCCCGTTCACAATATCCTGGGATGCCTCCATATGGTGATTAATAGGCACATTAGGCCAGTAGGGATTGACGCTGTAAGCTACCCTGGATGCCCCAATGACCCGCAGGGAAGTGGGAGTATTTTTACTAGGCCCAACTGACAACTACACCGGGCCGGGAGAAGCCACTGGATTCAACCGTCTGAAAGACATAATAGGAATAAAGGGTGTCGGAGCCATGCGCAGTAAACAAGGATCATGAAAATCGCCCGTGAGGGCACTTACAGACCAAGTGAGGAGGAGGACCGTTACTGCGCGCGACTAGCATCCAAATGGCGCCAAGCGAACCTCGAAGGGCGGGCCGTGACGCGAAGCGCGGCAAGCTAGGTCCCCGCCTCCCCGAAGAGCGCGAAGCTCTAAGACTGTAATCAATGTCGTCAATAGAAGCGAAGTGTTTGACACACTTAGAAAAAATGATTTGCCAATGAAGACGCCGCAGCGCCTGAGGTGCCGCCGCCGCCCGGCGCAGCACATCCACAAGGAAAAAAGACGCGCGCGGCGGCGGCAGAAACACATAAAAATGCAAACAGCGCGGCGTCTGACACCAAGTATACAAGTCAAGGCAATACTAAAGCCATAAGCGTGTAATCACAATACACTGAGACCACCACACACACACACCCCCCTTTCTTTCCCCCCGAGCTACGGGGGGAACGAGGGAGGATAGCGACCCTTTGTACAGGGCCCACCGCTACACGGGGCATGGGGCAATAATGCGGGAGGGGCATCCCTTAGAGGCTCACCATCAGCCTAAACCGCCTACCCTTTGGTGGGGGACTGCGGTGGAGTATGGCTCCATAAGCACGCATGGTGCTGCCTACCTTCACCCGACCAGCGCCGCCCAGGCTGGGAGGCACATCACAAGGAGGACGGGTGGGAATAGTCCAACAGGGCCGCAGGCTTAAATTGCCCCGCTCACCTGCGAGAGAGTGATACTTCATGTCTTCGCAGGCGGCACTGCAGAGAAATCTGGGGATTTGTGGGAGGTCCCGGGTATTTGAGGGGCCGGAAGGAGCCTGTTTTTTGCATGTCTCTGCAGTGCAGCGCCATCTGGCGGAGGATAACCCAAGTGTAAGTATTCTATCTGGAGCAGGACGTACTGTATACTAAGAATAAACAAGTTAAATCTGAAAAAGCAACATCCCCCGAACAGAACAATACCCAACATGCATAGGTAGTGTCAAGGGAAGAGTTGCCAAACACCTCAAAGTAAAGCATGCACATAACGGTAATATTCTAAGTATGTCACACACCCCGCTTCAGATAGTCATTACACTTGGGTTATACCGACCTGTAGAGGGCAATCTTGCAGAGATGTCATGAAAAAAGTGAGCCCCTCCCGGTCCATAAATACCTGGTACCTCCCCTCATTCCCCAGTCTTTCATCTCTGCAGACGGCGAGCAAGTCAGAAGATGATATCTCCTCCTTGCAGGTAGCTGGGGTAACTCCCGGCCCGCGTGTTAGTCTATTTCTGCCTGGACCCCATGTCTTAGTTTTTGCCTTGCCTCCCAGCCAAGGCTGCTGGACCGGGCAAGGGTAGACCCGACCTTATGGTGCTTAGTAGCTACGCTCCACTGTGAGACCCCATACTAAGGGGTAGGCGGTTTTGCCGGGCTGGTGATCCCGGTTTGGGATGCCCCGTCCCTTGCCCTTCCACCTTCCAGCGTGGATTCCCCCTCTCCCGGATGGCCCTTGCTCCTTAGAGGGGGGGGGGGGGGGGCAGCGTAGCGTCCCCTTTCTCTCTTAATGTGTGTTTGTTCAGCTGTGTGTGTGTGTGTGTGTGTGTGTGGGTGCGTGTGTTCACTGGGCGCGTTTTCTTTTTAAACGAACGTGTGTTGTCACAGCTGTGCGGGTGCGTGTGTTCACTGGGCGCACTGTTCTTTTAAACTGTATTTAGCCGGTGCTGGCTGTGCCGCAGCGCCGGCCGTTGTGACATTCGGCGGGGGAACTTTTTCCTCTCAGGTACCGTTGGTGAAGGGGGGGGCGGGGTCGGGCGCTCGCCGACGGCCCGCCTCCCGTGCTCTTGGCGCCGCTGTGGAGCCCGGCCACTGGCCGGGAGCGGCGTTGTCGTCAGGTGAGGGGGGCGGGGCCGGGCGCGAAGCACGCCCCTCCCTCTCTCTCTCCCTCCCACCCTCTCTCTCTCCCTCCCACCCTCTCTCTCTCCCTCCCACCCTCTCTCTCTCCCTCCCACCCTCTCTCTCTCTCTCCCTCTCTCTCTCTCTCTCCCTCTGCTTCTCAGGTCTCCGGCTGAACGCGTGAGTGGTCCCTGTGGCCTCATTACTTCAGGCACTGCCTGCGATCTCTGCATTATACTTTTAAGCGTTTTGTTATTATATGAACAGCCATGGCTTTGACCTGCATATGTATATATACAATTCATATGTTTTTTGCATTGTCAGTATGTCTGCATTGTGTGTGGGAGGATTTTATGGGGAATTCTAAGATTAAACCAGGGACCCTAGGTCCCTTGTCGGAGCCTAAAGGGTCCTCCCGGTCCTAGAGTCCCTGGTTTAATCTTAGAATTCCCCATAAAATCCTCCCACTCGGGACACAGAAGGGGCATTCCAGGTTGCTTATATCGCGTAATTCCCTTGGGTATTGAGTACCTATAAAATCACTATATGGAGGCTTTCCAGGATACGGGCATCCCTTACAGGGGAAGGATGTTTTCCTTTGCATACCATGTGCGCAGCAGACTATTACGCGGCAGTCCGGATCCCTTGCGTCTGGTTCTGCGCCGCCGGTCCTTTCTCCTACCCCTCCCCGACTGACCCGTACCCCGTGTGATGTTGTCACGAGTGGGGAGTCGCAATCTGAGGTGTGTGCCAGACTGTCCAATCTTGAAAAATTATTTCCTAGCGCTGTGGCCAGAAAGGTCCCGGCTAAGAGAAAACACTTGTCCCCAGCCACGCAGGCTTCTGATTTTGAGGAGTTAGACTCGCTTTACTGGTCTAATTACCCCCCGCTAGAGGAAGGGGAGCTTTTTGAGGAGTCTGATGGTTCTGACGATCAGCAGTTTGTTGGCACTGATGCCGAGCGGGGTCAGGGGGATTCTTGGGATACCCCTAAGGTCCTGGCTCATATGTTTGAGGTTCTTGCAATCTCTCCTCCTGAAGTGACTCTTCCGCAGAAGGGGGAGTTCTTTGAGGAGGCTAAGCCGCGCTTAGAATTCCCGAATCAAAGGCATTTCGATGGCATTATCCTCAAGGAATGGGAGAGCCTACTAGGCTTCCGGGTGTCCCTCCGGGCTGGGATAAGAAATATCCCTTTCCGGTGGACGCAGTGAAGAGCTGGTCGTCCCCTCACGAGGTGGACGCCCCTGTTTTGGGGTTGTCTAGCACCTCCGTCTTGCATTCTCCTGACTGTTCTACTCTCAAGGACGGTGAGGACAAACTCATTGACCAGATGGCTTGTCATGGTTTTGCCAGCGTCGGGTCGGCCTTACGGCCTGTTTGTGCTTTGGCGCTTCTTATAGTGGCCTCTAGGTTGGTTGTCAGGGACCTGTTGTCTAGCTCCAGCCTTGACCCGGCTAGTGATGAGTTCACCGCCTTTAAGCGGTGTGAATTGTTTTTTTCTTTTGTGCTAGCCGCCCTGGATGACACCATGGCGATGTGTAGTAGACCTTCGGCCTTGCTGGTGGCAATTCGGCGGTCTGTTTGGTTGCGCCAGTGGGCGGCTGATTTTGTGTCCAAAAAGTCTTACGGCTCTTCCCTTCCTGGGCTTGCGGCTCTTTCCTTTCAGGGGGCTCGTCCCTTTCAGGGGGCGGCTTCATTTACCCCTTCCTTTCGTGGGGCCAGAGCTGGATGGGGATCGCCTGTCTTCCCCTCCAGAGGGGATTCCTGGCACAGGGGAAGAGGACGTGCCCATCCAGGTCACATCTGGGGCTCCAAGCCCAAAGCCGCTGCTAAGCCGGCTCAGCAATGAGGGGGCGCCCTCACCCTCGCAGGTGGGGGGACGGCTGCAACACTTCTCCCAGGTCTGGGACCAGGAGGTCTCGGACAGATGGATTCGCGAAGTGGTGTCTTCCGGTTACAAGCTGGAGTTCGAGATCTGGCCTCCTCCCAGATTCTTCAGGTCGCGGGTGCCGTCGGATCCTCTGGCCGCGCAGGGGCTCCGGGCAGCAGTAAAAGATCTCCTGGACATGGCTGTCGTCTGCCCGGTGCCTCCCTCGGACAGGGGCCTGGGATGCTATTCCAATCTGTTCACGGTGCCCAAGAAAGATTGCTCCGTTCGTCCCATCCTGGATCTGAAGTTTCTCAACAGATTTATCCGTCCCAGGAAGTTCCGCATGGAAACTCTGCGCTCTGCCATAAATTCGCTTCAGCAGGAGGACTTCATGACGTCCATAGACATCAAGGATGCTTATCCGCACGTTCCAATCTTCCCGGCACATCAGAGATTTCTCAGGTTCGTGGTGGAAGATTGGCATTTTCATTTTGTGGCTCTTCCGTTTGGCCTTACCTCGGCTCCAAGGGTTTTCACCAAGGTGCTGGCGGGGGTGATGACCCTCCTCAGAGCCCAGGGTATCTGCATTGTGCCTTATCTGGACGATCTTCTTATTGTGGCTTCCTCTCAGCCAGGCGGAGCTAGATACTAGGACTGTGGTAGCCACCCTGGAGAGATTCGGCTGGCTGATCAACTATCCCAAGTCCTGCCTCTCTCCTTCCAGGGTGGTGGCGTTCCTGAGAATGTCTCTGGATACTTCTCAGGCCAGGGTGTTCCTCCCCCGGCCCAAGGTTCTTTTGATTCAGGAATTGACTCAGCGTCTCCTATCCATCCATCGCCCGTCCATCCGGCTGGGGATGCGACTGGTGGAATTGATGGTGGCATCGTTCGAGGCGGTTCCCTTTGCCCAGTTTCGCACAAGGACGCTCCAGCTCCATGTCTTGGCGGCCTGGGATGGGTCCCTGCCGTCATTGGATCAGTCTTTTCTAATGTCCCACCGGGTGCGGCGTTCCCTTCGGTGGTGGCTGGAACCGAGCAATCTGATGAGGGGCAGATCCTTTCTGACCCCTCATTGGGAGACGGTCACCACGGATGCCAGCCTGTCAGGTTGGGGGGGATTTTGAAAGGATCTTCAGTTTCAGGGATAGTGGGGGCCTCAGGAGGCTCACGATCCCATCAATGTTCTGGAGCTGAGAGCCATCAGGTTGGTTCTACATCAATCACCAGGGAGGAACTCGCAGCAGGCGTGCCGCCGGGGGGAATGGTCGCTCAGCCCCAAGGTGTTTCAGTCGCTTTGCCACCGGTGGGGGACTGCGGAGGTGGACCTCTTTGCATCTCGTCAGTCACAAGCTTCCGGCATTTGTGTCTCTCTCGCGGGATCCGCTGGCTCTGGCAGCGGATGCCATGTCTCTGAACTGGAGGGATTTGGGGTTTCTGTACCTGTTCCCTCCGTTTCCCATGGTGGGCAAAGTGGTGCGCAAGCTGGCCCTAGAGGGCACATCAGCAATCCTGGTGGCTCCAAGATGGCCAAGACAGGTTTGGTTCGCACACGTTGTAAGGTTGGCAGAGGATCAGTTAGATCTGCCCCTTCTGCCGGATCTGCTCACTCAGGGTCCACTGCTCTACCCCAATTTACCAACGCTGGCTTTGACGGCGTGGCTGCTGAAACCTCTGTCTTGAAGTAGGAAGGTCTTTCTGATGCTGTCATTCAGGCTCTGGTTAGGGCTAGAAAGAAGTCTTCCTCTGCCATCTACTATAGGATTTGGAGATCTTATATTGATTGGTGTGAGGTCCGGGCCTTGCCTTGCAGGGCGTTTTGAATTTCTGCAACATGGTCTGGACCTAGGTTTGCAGCTTAGTACTCTGAAAGGGCATGTTTCTGCCCTGGCGGTTTTCTTTCAAAAGTCTTTTGCTCTTCATCCTCTGGTTAAGAACTTTTTCCAGGGGGTTACGCATGTGCTGCCTCCTAGGAAGCCTTTGCTCCCAGTTTGGGATTTGAATTTGATTCTCTGCTTTTCAGGGTCCTCCTTTTGGACCTTTGCAGGATATTGCTCTTTCTACGCTTACTCAGAAGGTCGCATTTTTGGTTGCCATCACTTCCGTTCGGCGTGTACCGGAGTTGGCGGCTTTGTCCATTAAGGCTCCTTTCTTTGAGAGGCATCAGGACAAGGTTGTTTTCCGCTTCAAGACAGATTTCCTTCCTAAGGTGGTCTCTGCTTTTCATCTTAATCAGGATATTGTTCTACCCTCCTTGTGTCCTAAGCCTAGCAATGACAAGGAGAGGGTTTTGCAATCTTTGGATGTGGTTCGCTGTGTGAAGTACTATTTGGTGGCTACTTCCCCTTTTCGTAGGACTGACGCCCTTTTTGTGGTGCCCTCTGGGCCTAGGAAAGGTTTGGCTCCCGCCAAGTCTTCCATTAGTAAATGGATTTGCCAGGCCATTGTTGGGGCCTATTCTGCTAAGGGGAAGATTTCCCTTTTTCGTGTTACTGCTCATTCTACTTGTGCTGTTGGGGCGTCCTGGGCCTTCCAGCACCAGGTTTCTGTTGAGCAGGTTTGTAAGGTCGCTACTTGGTCTTCGGTTCACACTTTTTCCAAGTTTTACAAGGTTGATGTGCGGGCCTCAGCGGATGCTGTTTTTGGCCACAAAGTTCTGCAAGCTGCAGTGGTTTAAGTTGTGCATTGTTGCCTTGTTTTGGATCCCTGCCCTTTATGAACACTGCTATTGGATGTCCCAAGTGTAATGACTATCTGAAGCGGGGTGTGTGACATACTTAGAATAATACCATTTTGTGAATACTCACCTGTAAAATGGGTATTATAAGTATGTCACACACCCCGCTTCACTCCGCCCTTTGGTATTCTGGATCCTTTCTATGGTGAACCTTTTTTACTGTTACTGGTTATTTTGGCTCTTCCTGGCCCCTTTACTGCTGTCTTAATACTGGGGAATGAGTGGGAGGTACCAGGTATTTATGGACCGGGAGGGGCTCACTTTTTTTCATGACATCTCTGCAAGATCGCCCTCTACAGGTCGGTATAACCCAAGTGTAATGACTATCTGAAGCGGGGTATGTGACATACTTATAATACCCATTTTACAGGTGAGTATTCACAAAATGGTACTTTTACTCGACAATGTCAGCTTTGCAGACAAAGTGCGCACCTTGCAATTTTTGTACCAAAACAACCCTTTACATTTGGAATACCCAACAAATCATATATTCCCTGAAAGTACACATGTTAAGCTTTCTAGGCATACCTGGCATTTTTTCAGTGGCCTCATCTTTCTGGAAGTAATCCCTTGAAGAATTCTTAGGTTGCACAGGGTTTCCCTAAAAAAAAAATGTATAAAAAGGCAGAATGAAAAAACAACTTTTCCTTAAATATCAATATGCAAACAAGAAAATCAAGCTAAATCTGAAAACGCAAGGTCCCCCAAGCAGAACAATACCCAACATGCATAGCTAATTTTAACCCTTTTAATTGCCACCCTACTTAAAATTTTGTCATCCTCTGTTGACAGGTCATTTTTCACCATTTTGTTCCATGTTTAATTGTGATTTTTGCAGGAATTTCCAGGAAAATTCTATATATATATATTTTGCAGTAGAGTTTAGGCTTTAACATGAAATGTCTTGTTTGTAATTTTTCTACAGTTTTTTTTAAATATTTTTTTTTAAATAAAAAAAATAAAAAAATATTTTTTCAAATTGTCTCATTTATTTTAAATAAACCTTTTATTAAAGAAAACCATATTGCATGTGAAAGCCCCATTTCTCTGGATTACAACGGTACCACATATGTATTGGTAGACACCCCCAAACTGAAAAGAGCACTTTATAACATTTACAAATAAAATACAACTAATTTCCACACTATAGAGGGTTAATTAAAAAAAAAAAAAGAAATTAGTGTGAGGTCCGGCATAGCCTATGGCCCGGGCTCTTCTGCCCCCCCCTCGGGATTGAGGAGGCAGGTAATTGGGGGGCTTAGGGTTAATGGCAAGTCACCCGCTAGGCGCAGGTGACTTGCCAGACCTAGGGCATTGCGAACTGGTATAAGGGTTTCATAAATCCCTTACCAGTTCACAAAGGGTTAAATGTAAAAAAAAAAAAAAAACACAGAGAAATATTTTATTATAATTTTTTTTAATACTTACCTTCCATCCATCTATCCCAGAGCACTGTGTCCCGCGCTGATCAATTTGGCTTCTGGTCCCCTGCTGATGCTGGAAGCTTTTTATACCTACTGGGTAACAGGTAACATAGGGTTAATTTAAAAAAAAATGACATAGGGTCCCCCTTCCTAGGGAGGGGGACCCCAATTATTTGGAATGTTAAAGATTAAAAACCCAAAAATCTTAACCAGCCCATGACCAGCTATGGGGCTTGTAGAACAGGACGCAGGGGCCAGCTTTGGTGGCCCCTGGCCCTGCAGGTTAAAAGCCAGCATATCCTATGCTTTGGCTTTGGGGAGGCAGTTAATGAGGGGTCTCGGGGTTGATGGCAAGTCACCCGCTAGCCGCAGGTGACTTGCTAGACCCAGAGCCTTGTGAACTGGTATAGGGGTCACATAGATCCCTTACCAGTCCACAAAGGGTTAATGTAAAAAAAAAATTACACAGAGAAAATATTTTATTATAATTTTTTTTTAATACTTACCTCTCATCCATCCCAAAGCACTGTGTCCCTCACTGATCATTTTGGCTTCTGCTCACCTGCTGATTCCAAGTATGTCACTCACTCTGCTTCCACTATTCATGACATTATGGTCCAGTAGAGGGCGAACTTCTGCAGAGATGAAAGCAAAAAAGAAGCCCCTCCCAGTCCATAAATACCTGGGACCTCCCACATATTCCCCAGTTCCTTCTCTGCTGGACGGCGAGAAAGTCAGAAGATGTATGCTGCTCTTCCTTGCAGGTAAGCCAGGCTCACGCCCGGCCATTTTTTGCCCTATTTCTGCCCGGACCTTTATACAGTAAGTGCAATACTAGCCTCCCAGCCTTGGCAGCAGGTCCGGGTGAGGGTAGGCAACACCTTAATAGGTGTTTTAGGAAGCCATGCTCCCTCGTGAGACCCCATACAAGGGGGTAGGCGGTATCCGGGTTGGTGATCCCGGTTTGGGATTCCCTGTCCCTATTTACTTCCCTTACACCTCATGGTGAGGTATTCTCCCCCTTCCGTGTCCCCTCTGTAAACCTCCAGCAGGGGGGGGGGGTTGGCCTTGCCTTTCTACTTTCACATTAGATATGTGTATGTGTGTGTTTTGTGTGCATTTTGTGTGCATGGTGCTTCACGTTTGCTGACCTCGCACTCTGCTACAGCCTGGGGAGCTTTTCCTCCTCAGGCTGCGTTTGTGAGGGGAAGGCCCGCGGCCCGCCCCCTCCCTTTTTTGGCGCCATTGCGGGCCCATCCTAATGATGGGAACCGCACTGATGGACTTGGAGGGGGGCGGGGCCTGGTGCGGCGTGCGATCCGCGCTGGCCCGCCCCTTCTTCTCCTTCCTTCACATGGAGCTGCTGGCTGGTGCCTGATGCCATTTTGGACTTGTGTGAGTGCCCTTTTTGGGGTTCCCCCCTCCCCTTTCTTGCTATGCTGGCCATATGCCCCAGTCTCCGTTTGGGGCAGCGCTGGCTCCCTCTGCTTGTTGGTTTTAATATTACATGTATATATCATACAATGTGTGTGGGTGCATGTGCTTATTGCCCATATCTTGTGTCTTTCAGGACGACTCCCTGTGCCTTGCTTAAAAGGGGTTTCTCCCGGTCCTAGGGTCCCTAGAGTAATTTGGGCTACTTAAATCCTCCCACTTGACACTTAAAGGGGCATACTGGGTAGCTTATCGGCGTGATTCCTTCTGGTCATTGCGACTACCATTAAAATCACCATATGGAGGCTCCACAGGATACTGGGCTCAGGTTCCCTTCGGGTCAATCCCGGCTATGTGTGGGTTGTGGGGTATCCCTTAGGGGGGAAAATGTACTAATTTGCATACCATATGCGCAACAGGCCATAAAGCGGCAGTCGGGGTCCCAGGCGTCCGGGTCAGTGCCACCCGTCTCATCTCCTTCCCCGCTTCGCATTATCCGTACCCAAAGTGACACGGTCATTAGTGGGGAGTCGCACTCTGAGGTATGTGCTAGGCTGGCCAACCTCGAGAAAATTATTTCTAGCTCAGTGGGCAAGAAGGCATCTGCTAAGAAAAGGCATCTGTCTCCGGCTATGCCGGTACTTGATTTTGATGATTATGACTCCCTTGACTAGTCTGATTATTCCCCTCTTGAGAAGGGGGAATTGTTTGAGGAATCTGAGACTGAAGAACTGCAGTTCTCTGATTCTGATGCCGGGCAGGCGCTGGGGGATGCTGTGGATACCCCCAAAGTCCTGGCCCATCTCTTAGAGGTCCTGGATATTTCCCCACCAACGGAGGCCCCTCTGAAGAAGGGGGAATTCTTTGGGTCATTTAAGCCCCGCTCGGGAGTTCCCAAATCGGGATCATTTTGGTAGCATGATTCTTACAGAATGGGAGAAGCCGAGTCTGCTTCCCTTTGTCCCGCAGGGATGGGATAGGAAGTATCCCTTCCCGGTGGATGCGGGGAAGCGACGGTCTTCCCCTCCTGAGGTCGATGCGCCCATCTTAGGGTTGTCCAACACCTCCGTTGTACATACTCCTGACGCCACTACCCTTAAGGATGGCGAGGATAAGCGCATTGATCAGATGGCATGCCATGCCTTTGCCAGTGTGGGTTCAGCCTTGCGGCCTGTTTGTGCATCTGCACTCGTGGCTACCAGGTCTGAGGTTAGGGACATGTTAAAAGGGTCCCAACTCAACCCGGCCAGTGTTGAATTCACAGCCTTTAAGAGGTGTGAATTGTTCATGATCTTTGTGTTGGCGGTTATGGATGACACATATATCCTGGGTATGCGGCTGTTTGGTGACAAATTGGATTCTGTGGCGAAAGGTGGGAAGCTACCTCAGCGTAAGAAGCAGCGTTGCTTCTTTCTGGGGACAAGCTCCTTCAATCCTTCCTTTCGCGGTGCCAGAGTGGGCAGAGGTCTTGCCTACTCTAGCTTCAGAGGTGATTCCTGAAACAGAGGCAGGGGACGCGCCCGTCCAGCCTCTACCTGGAGTTCCAAGCCCGCTGCCAAGCCAGCTCAGCAATGAGGAGGCACCCTCACCCTTACGGGTGGGGGGACGGCTGTGGCTCTTCTTCCAGGTCTGGGCCCAGGAGGTCACAGAGAAGTGGGTATTGGAAGTCGTCTCGTCTGGGTACAAACTGGAGTTCGAGTACCAGCCTCCTCCCAGACTCCTAAGGTCTCGGGTGCCATCGGATCCTCGGGTGGCACAGGGGCTCCTGTTTGCTGTAAAGAATCTCCTGGACATGGCGGTCATATGCCCGGTGCCTTTTCCAGAGAGAGGCCAGGGGCTATTATTCCAACCTCTTCACGGTTCCCAAAAAGGATGGCTCCATAAGACCCATTCTGGATTTGAAGCGTCTCAACAGGTTCATCAGAACCAAGAAGTTCCGCATGGAGACTCTGCGCTCAGCCATCGGTTCCCTTCATCAGGGGGATTTCATTACGTCCATAGACATCAAGGATGTTCATGTACCAATTTTCCCAGTACACCAGAGATTTCTCAGGTTCGTGGTTGGAGATCAGCATTTTCAGTTTGTGGCCCTTCCGTTCGGGCTGACCTCGGCACCGAGGGTGTTTACCAAGGTTCTGGCGGGCATAATGGCCTTCTCAGAGCCCAGGGCATTCGCATTGTGCCATATCTGGACGACCTAATCATTTCAGCTTCTTCCCTCTGCCAGGCGAAGCTGGACACCAGGACGGTGGTGACAACGCTGGAAAGGTTCGGATGGGTGATCAACCACCCCAAGTCTTCTCTCTCCCCATCAAGGGAGATCTCTTTTCTGGGCATGCATCTGGATACCAGTCAGGCCAGAGTTTTCCTACCTCAGCCAAATGTGCAGAGGGTTCAGGATCTGATACGTGTTCTCCTGACCAATCCTCGCCCTTCTATCCGGCTAGGGATGACTCTGGTAGGTTTGGTGGCCTCCTTTGAGGCAGTCCCCTTTGCTCAGTTCCACATGAGGTCGCTCCAACTCCATCTATTGCTATAATGGGACAGATGTCCACAATCCTTGGATCAGTGTTTTCTGATGTCTCCCAGGGTTCGGCATTCCCTTCAGTTGTGGCTGGAACCAAGCAATCTGATGAGGGGCAGATCCTTTCTGGCCCCATGTTGGGAGACTGTTACCACGGATGCCAGCCTGTCGGGCTGGGGAGGTTTCTTGAAGGATCATTAGTTCCAGGGGTTGTGGGGTCCTCAGGAGGCTCACACCCCCATCAATGTCTTGGAGCTCAGAGCTATCCGCTTGGTTCTGTCACGTCTGACACTTCACCTACAGGGCTTACCGGTTCAGGTTCGATCAGACAATCGAACTGCGGTAGCTTACATCAATCACCAAGGAGGGACTCGCAGCAGGAGTGCCCTCAGGGAAGTCTCTCTGATTCTGACATGGGCAGAGAGCAATGTTCCTTGCATCTCGGCAGTGTACATTCTGGGAGTGGAGAACACGGAGGCGGACTCCCTGAGCAGGGGATTCTCTTGCCGAGGGGAATGGTCTCTCAACCACAGGGTGTTTCGGTCCCTGTGTCACAAGTGGGGGACTCCGGAGGTGGATCTCTTTGCCTCTCGGCACAATCACAAGCTCCCAACCTTTGTATCTCTGTCTCGGGATCCTCTGGCCCTGGCAGTGGATGCCTTGTCACTTGCCTGAAGGGATCTGGCGTTTCTGTACCTGTTTCCCCCCTTCTCCATGGTAGGCAAGGTAGTGCGCAAGCTGGCTCTAGAGGGGGCACCAGCAATTCTGGTGGCCCCAAGGTGGCCAAGACAGGTTTGGTTCGCAGACGTCGTAAGATTGGCGGTAGATCAGTACAGGCTGCCCATGTTTCTGGATCTGATCTCTCAGGGTCAGCTACGTTACCCCAATTTACAAATGCTTGCTTTGACGGCGTGGCTGCTGAAACCTTTATCCTGAGGGAGGAAGGTTTGTCGGAGGCGGGTATTCAGACATTGATTAGAGCTAGGAAGAGGTCTTCCTCTACCATTTACTATAGGACTTGGAGGTCCTATAATGACTGGTGTGAGGCTAGGGCCTTACCTTGCAGGGTGTTTTCGATTCCTAGGATTTTGGAGTTTCTACAACATGGTCTGGATCTGGGGTTCCGGCTCAGTGCTTTGAAGGGTCAGGTTTCTGCCCTTTTTCAAAGGTCCTTTGCTTTGCATCATCTGGTCAAGACTTTTTTTTCAAGGGGTCACTCATGTTCGGCCCCCTAGAAACTCTTTGGTTCCCGTTTGGGACCTAAATTTGGTTCTCTCGGCCCTACAGGGGCCTCCTTTTGAGCCGGTGCAGGATGTGGCTTTTTCTGTGCTCACTCAAAAGGTTGCCTTTTTGGTGGCTATTAGCTCTGTTCGGCGTGTCTCTGAGTTGGCGGCTTTGTCTATTCAGGCCCCTTACTTTGAGAGACACCAGGACAAGGTGGTTTTTCGCTTTAAACCAGATTTCCTTCCTAAGGTGGTTTCTGCCTTCCATCTCAATCAGGATGTAGTTCTCCTTTCCTTGTTTCCTAGGCCTAGCAATGACACAGAGAGGGTTTTGCACTCTTTGGATGTGGTTCGTTGTGTGAAGTACTATTTGGTCGCTACTTCTCCTTTTCGTAAGACGGACGCCTTGTTCGTGGTGCCCTCCGGGCCCTAGGAAAGGTTTGGCGCCTGCCAAGTCTACCATTAGTAAATAGGATACGTCAGGCCATTGTTGGGGCCTATTCCGCTAAAGGGAAGGTTCCTCCTTTTAAAGATCACTGCTCATTCTACTCGTGATGTTGGGGCTTCCTGGGCTTTTCAGCACCAGGTTTCTGTTGAACAAGTTTGTAAGGCTGCTACTTGGTCTTCCGTTCATACTTTTTCCAAGTTTTATAAGGTTGATGTGCGGGCTTCAGCGAATGCTGTTTTTGGCCGCAAGGTTCTGCAAGCTGATTGGTTTAAATTGGTGCATTTTTTGCTGTATTTGGATCCCCACCCATGATGGACACTGCTATTGGATGTCCCATATGTCGTGAATAGTGGAAGCGGAGTGTGTGACATACATGGAATAATACCATTTTGTGATTACTCACCTGTAAAATGGGTATTAGAAGTATGTCACACACCCCGCTTCATCCCGCCCTTTGGTATTTTGGATCCTTTATATGGTGAGGCTTTTATTGTTAAGAATGTTTTATTGTCTCTTCCTGGTCCCCTTACTGCTGTCATATACTGGGAATGTGTGAGAGGTCCCAGGTATTTATGGACCGGGAGGGGCTTCTTTTTTGCTTTCATCTCTGCAGAAGTTTGCCCCCTACTGGACCATAACCCATATGTCAAAGCCCCCAGCCTTGTGAACTGGTACAGGGGTCTCATGGACCCCTTACAAGTTCACAAAAGGGTTAACAGTAAAATAAAACACACACACAATAGTAAAAATTATTTTATTAAAAAAAATATTTTTTTTTTCTTTACTCACCTCCGATCGTCAGCTCCTGTGTCCCTGGCTGATCTGATGACAGATGCGAGGGGAGGCAGGAGATCAGAGGATCTCGTGTCCCCTCCTTCTCTCACCACCGATCACTGGCATCTGACAGCTGAGGCGCCTGGAGCTGTCATGACACCGGCCAAGTGACATCTTAAGCCGCGCCCGCCATCACGGCAAGATGGCGGCGCCCGTCAGAGGAAAAGGGGGGAGAGCCTGACAGGCTCTCTCCCGAAGGTCGAGAGCCCTGAGGGGGATCGGAGGCCCCCCGGGTGAAGAGGAGGACCGGCGAGATCGAGCGCACATGAAGGTGAGTAAATGTAATTTTTTATATTTTTTTTATTTTTACAGGAAAAGCCAGCGGCGGGCTACTCCGGGCTCTCCCCTTCCTCCGGAGGAGCGAAGCCCCCCAGGGTGAAGAGGAGACCCGGCGGATGACACGTATCGCATCGTTCTTCTGCGGCCTGCCCCTCAAGGTTCCTCTGTCAGCGCCATTTTGCTTCAGCTGCGTGTCTGGGGACCTCTGCATCCCTGGGCTGTGGTGGTGGTTTCTGCCTGTGCCGCTTCCTCTGGTGGTCTGGCGGCGGACGCTCCTTCTCCTGCTTGGTCCGTGAGTCCCCTCTGTGGTTCTTTTGTTGTCCTTGAGGCATGTGCTGCGGGATACTTATGTATATTCTCAGTGTGCCACACACCCCGCTTTCCCCTTTAATTCTTACGATCCACCAGCAGGTGGCGACGTTGCAGAGAGAAATCTTGAAAACGAGCCCCCTTCCGGCCTATATATACCTGGGACCTCCCACTTAACACTAGTGTTTTCTCTCTGCATGAGGAGACAAGACAGAAGAAAGACCCAAAGGGGGTACCGGGGTAAGACCCCGGCTACCTGCAAGCAGGAGACTTCTATTTCTGCCCAGTTTTGATTGTTTGTTTACCTAGATGGTTAATGGAAGCCTCCCAGCCCAGGCTGCTCACTGGGCAACGGTAGATGGCACTATAGGTGCCTAGGAGCTTATCTCCTCCGCTCGACCTCACACGTGGGGCAATGCGGCTATCCGGCATGGTGATCCGGATTTGGGATGCCCCTGTCCCGTGGTTCCCCTCTGGCCATTTCTCTCCCGTTACGGTCCCTTCTCCCTTCACTATGGGGGGTGGTGGTTTTGGGGGGTTCTTATACTGTGTGCATGTTGTGTTTAACGTTACTGTGCTATTAAGAGTGATGGCAGTCTCAGGCTCAGCGCCGCGGGTAGCGTACACATGGCCTGAACTGCTAGGGCTGTGTTATGAGTTGCATGTTCCCCCCCCCACTAACTCCGAGGGCGTCGGGGCGCCCTCTCTGCATGCGGCACCGCCATTTGGCGGGCCGCGCTGTTTGAATTGGAGGGGGCGGGGCCTCGGCCCTTGTTTCGATGACGCGGGGGCGTGGCTTGAGCTAGTTGTCTCGCAGCTCGGCCCCGCCGCACTTCCTCCTTCTAATCAAGGAGTCAGGTGCGGGGGACTCGGCTGCAGGTTGCTGACTAGCTGGCTGCTGCTGCCCTTCGTGCTTGTTCAGGTAAACGGTCCCCACCTCGCGTGTGGGGCCGTCCTTTTTACTATAAGTTTGCTTCAGCATGTTTAAAAAAAAACAAAAAAAAAAAACGTGTATGTTTGCTGGCTTTCAGTTTAACTCTTAAACCACTTTGGGGCTTTGCTATTGATATTTATGCTGCCTTTTATTCTGTAATGAATGACTATGCTGCATGCTGCCTTTTCTTCTGGGGGTCTGACTGTTGTCTCTTTTCCCCCACAGATCCTGGGATCCCCTCACTGCAGTGGCTCTCCCGGTTCTGTAATACCTGGCTAGTCTTGGGTTTTGTCCTAAAGTTTTTTGAAAAAAAAAAAAAAATAAATACATTTAAATTCTCCCTTTCCCGGGACATTAATTATAAAGGGGCATCCCGGGTGGCTTAATGCGTAAAACCCTGGGTTGTTGCGAATACCATAAATTCACCATATGGAGGCTTCCGACAATACCGGAAACGGCTCTTCGGGGCTATCCAGGCTGTGTGGGGGTTGTGGGGCTCCGCTCCCAGGCGATGATGTCATATTATGCATTCCATGTGCAAAGCAGAACGTTGCGCGCCAGTCCGTCGCTCCGGCTTCTGGCTCCTTGCAACTTCCGTCATCTCCCTTATTCCGGTCCCCATGTGACATTGTCAAGGGTGGGGATTCGCAATCCGAGGTGTGTGCACGATTGGCCAACCTTGAGAAAATAATTTCCGCCAAAGTAGCTCAGAAGGCTACAGCGAAGTGGAAAAACCTTTCTCCAGCAGCACCTGCTTCGGAGGATGAGATGTGTGAAATAGTGGATTTGTCCGATTGTCCCCCTGATGAGGAGGGGGAACTCCTTGAGGATTCGGATGAGCCTGCAGACCAGCTAGGGATTG
Organism: Gastrophryne carolinensis; assembly: GCA_027917425.1. NCBI lineage: Eukaryota > Metazoa > Chordata > Amphibia > Anura > Microhylidae > Gastrophryne > Gastrophryne carolinensis. The sequence continues at coordinate 82,781,075 of CM051239.1, read as the reverse complement.
ACGCTGCTGGTGATCAGGCTACGGGGGTGTCCATTGACACCCCTTCCATTTTGGCTCAAATGTTTGAAATTTTGAATTTGGATCCGCCTGAGGCAGTCGCCCTGCCAAAGGGTGAGTTATTTGATGTTCCCCAGCCACGTTTGGTTTTTCCCAGGCAACAACACTTTGTCGCGTGGGTTGTTCCCATTCCTTAAGGACAACCCACGCGACTGGCTGGAATTCCTCCTAGTTGGGATGAACGCTATCCCTTTCCGGAGGATTTGGTGAAGCTTTGGTCAGTTCCCCCTGAAGTCGATACCCCTGTGTTAGGGCTGTCTAGCACGGCTGTGGTACAATCTTCTGACACCACTGCCATTAAGGATAGTGAGGATCGTCGGATTGATCAATTTGCTTGCCATGGTTTTATCAGTGCCGGATCGACACTGCGGCCAGTGTGTGCTTCGGTGCTTCTTCTGTTGGCAGTTAGGTCCATGATTAGGGATCTGTACGCAGGTCTTGATCCCGCTTGTGATGAGTTTTGTTCTCTTAAACGGTGTGAGTCGTTTATTTCCTTTGTCTTGACCGCTCAGGACGATGCTCTGGCGGCGCTGCTGGTGGCAATTCCTCGGTCAGTGTGGCTGCGCCAGTGGACGGCGGACTTTATCTCTAAAAAGGTGCTTACAGCGATCCCTTTTTTGGGTTTGCGCCTGTTTGGTGATAAAATAGATTCAGTTGCAAAAGGTGGTAAATTGCCTCAACGCAAGAGGCCTCGTCGCCCCTTTCGGGGTGTGAGTGCCTTTAATCCTTCCTTTCAGGGAGTCAGAGCGGGTAGGGGGGCTTCCTTTCCCGCTACCAGAGGTACAGGTTGGACCCGGGGGAGGGGCCGTGGCCGTCCTGGTCAGGCCCAAACCTGCTGGTAAGCCCGCTCAGCAATGAGGGGCTGCGCTCACCCGTGCGGGTGGGGGGACGATTGCGACACTTTTCCCTGGTCTGGGACCAGGAGGTTCCGTACAGATGGATCCATTAGGTGGTGTCGTCCGGTTACAAGCTGGAGTTCGAGTCTCGCCCTCCTTCACGGTTCTTTCGGTCTCGGGTGCCCACCGATCCTTTGGCCGCACAGGGGCTCCTGGCGTCGGTAAGGAATCTTTTGGAAATGGCGGTCATCCGGCCGGTGCCGCGCTTAGAGGTGGGCCTCGGTTTCTAATCCAATCTTTTCGCAGTCCCCAAAAAGGACGGGTCGGTTCGTCCCGTCCTGGACCTGAAATTGCTCAACAGGCTCATCCGTACCCGGAAGTTTCGCATGGAAACTTTGCGTTCGGCCATCGGTTCTCTTCGGCAGGGGGACTTCATGACGTCCATAGACATCAAGGATGCTTACCTTCATGTTCCCATCTGCCGGGCTCATCAGCTTTTTCTTCGGTTCGTGATGAAGGACCAGCATTTTCAATTCGTGGCACTTCCGTTTGGCCTGACCTCGGCTACAAGAGTGTTCAACAAGGTGCTGGCAGGGGTGATGGCCATTTTCAGATCTTGGGACATTCGTGTTGTACCTTATTTGGACGACCTTCTCATCATGGCTCCGTCCCTCAATCAATCAGAGACAGACACCAGGATGGTGGTCTCCATGCTGGAAAGCTTCGGTTGGGTGATCAACTTTCCCAAGTCCTCCCTCGCTCCGGCCAGGGTGGTGTCCTTTCTGGGAATGCAGTTGGACTCTTGCCAACACAGGGTGTTTCTCCCTCAGTCCAAAATTTATCTGATTCAGGAGTTGGCTCGTTTCCTTCTTTCCAGTCCTCGGCCGTCCATCCGTCTGGGGTTGAGGCTGGTAGGGTTGATGGTTGCCTCGTTCGAGGCAGTTCCTTTTGCTCAATTTCACACGAGGACGCTGCAGCTTCATCTGTTGGCGTCCTGGGACCGGCGACCACGGTCGTTGGATCGGCCCTTCCAGTTGTCCTCCCGGGTCCGGCAGTCCCTCCAGTGATGGTTGGTCTCGACCAATCACTTGAGGGGCAGGTCTTTCCTGACTCCTCTTTGAGAAATTGTCACCACGGACGCCAGTCTTTCGGGATGGGGGGGATTCTGGAAGAATCTTCAGTTCCAGGGGCAGTGGGGACCTCAAGAGGCCCACTTACCCATCAATATTCTGGAACTGAGAGCCATCCGTCTGTTCTTGCTTTTCTGACTCAACATGTTCTGGGCCTTCCGGTCCAGGTCCGTTCAGACAATCGAACAGCGGTTGCTTACATCAATCATCAGGGAGGGACTCGCAGTCTGGGTGCTCTCAGAGAGGTGGCCCTGATTCTGACCTGGGTTTACATCCCAGGTGTGGAAAACCAGGAAGCGGACCTGTTGAGCAGGTGCTCTTCCCGTCTGGGAGAATGGGCTCTCCATCCTCAGGTTTTTCGGTCACTGTGTCTCCGGTGGGGGACGCCGGAGGTGGACCTGTTTGCCTCTCGTCACAATTGCAGGCTCCCGAACTTCGTGTCGCTCTCCCAGGATCCTCTGGCTCTGGCAGTGGACGCCATGTCCCTGAGCTGGGGGGATCTGGGGTTTCTGTACCTGTTTCCTCCGATACCCATGCTGGGCAGGGTGGTACGGAAGCTGGCTCTGGAAAAGGTGTCCGCCATTCTCGTGGCCCCAAGGTGGCCAAGGCGAGTATGGTTCGCAGACATCATTCGGCTGGCAGTGGACCAGCTCGTTCTGCCTCTTCGGCCCGATCTGCTCACTCAGGGTCGGCTGTGTTACCCCAATTTACCAACTCTGGGTTTGACGACTTGGCTGCTGAAACCTCCATCTTGAAGGAGGAGGGTCTTTCTGACTTGGTCGTTAAGACTCTGATCAGTGCCCGGAGGAGGTCTTCTTCTATTATCTACTATAGGACTTGGAAAGCCTATATCGCTTGGTGTGAGATTAGATCCTTGCCTTGTAGGGTCTTTTCGGTCTCCAGGATTCTAGAGTTTTTGCAATCAGGGCTGGACTCTGGTCTTCAGCTGAGTACTTTGAAAGGGCAAGTTTCTGCCTTATCTATCTTTTTCAGAAGCGTTTTGCGCTTCATCCTTTAGTTAAAACTTTTTTCCAGGGGGTTACGCATGTACGACCTCCCAGGAAACCATTACTCCCTGTTTGGGACTTGAATTTGGTTCTTTCTGCTCTTCAGGCTCCTCCCTTTGAGCCTTTGCAAGATATTGCTTTCTCTACCCTGACTCAGAAGATTGTCTTCTTGGTAGCTTTCGGTTCGGCGTGTCTCGGAGTTGGCGGCCTTGTCTATTCAGGCGCCCTACTTTGAGAGGCATCAGGATAAAGTGGTCTTTCGGTTCAAACCGGACTTTCTTCCTAAGGTTGTTTCTGCTTTTCATTTGAATCAGGATATTGTTCTTCCCTCCTTGTGCCCTAAGCCTAAGAATGACAGGGAGAGGGTTTTGCATTGTTTGGATGTAGTACGCTGTTTTAAGTACTATTTGATTGTTACTTCTCCTTTTCGTAAAACTGATGCCTTTTTTGTTGTGCCCTGTGGGCATAGGAAGGGTTTGGCGCCGGCCAAATCTTCCATTAGCAAATGGATACGTCAGGCCGTTATTGCTGCCTATTCTGCTAAGGGGAAAGTTCCCCCTTTTCGTATCACTGCTCATTCTACTCACGCCGTTGGAGCGTCTTGGGCTTTTCAGCACTAAGCTTCTGTTGAACAAGTTTGTAAGGCCGCTACTTGGTCTTCTGTTCATACTTTTTCTAATTTTTACAAGGTTGATGTGCGGGCCTCAGCGGATGCTGTTTTTGGCCGCAAAGTTCTGCAGACCGCAGTCATTTAAGTTATGCTTCATTTTGCCTTCGGATACCCATCCCTTGTGGACACTGCTTTTGGATGTCCCGATCGTAAGAATTAAAGGGGAAGCGGGGTGTGTGGCACACTGAGAATAATACCATTTTGTGAGTACTCACCTGAAAAATGGATATTGTCAGTGTGCCACACACCCCGCTTCACCCGCCCTTTTCGGTGTCCCGGTTCCTTTATATGGTGAAGCTTTTTCTTTATTTTGAGGTTACCATTGGATTTCCTGGTACCTTGTCTTTCTGCTTTTTAAATCACTGGTGTTAAGTGGGAGGTCCCAGGTATATATAGGCCGGAAGGGGGCTCGTTTTCAAGACTTCTCTCTGCAACGTCGCCACCTGGCGGTGGAGTAACCCAGTCGTAAGAATTAAAAGGGAAGCGGGGTGTGTGGCACACTGACAATATCCATTTTTCCGGTGAGTACTCACAAAATGGTATTTTTTGGTTATGTCTTTCAGGCGGGACACCCGTGGGTTGTGGTTTTTCCCGGTCCTGCTCCTTACCCCCCCCTTCATCTCCCCTTACTGATTCTGGGGGCATCCCTCGGGGGGGGCATCCCTCGGGGGGGGCATCCCGGGTGGCTTTATTAGCCGTTACCCTGTGCTGGCATATTGCGCCTGTATTAATCACCATATGGAGGCTTCTGGGGATAACGTGCTTGGGGGTCCTTCGGGACAATCCCGGCGGTATTCCATGTGTGAGGTATCCCCTATCAGCAATGACGTCACGGTGTGTGGGCCGTGTGCCCAAGCTGTCCTTGCGCTTCAGTCTGGGCTGCCTGCTTCTGTACCAAGCTCTGCGCCCCCTTCGGCATCGCCTACCCCGCCGCGTCTGCATTTAGCCCCAGTGGGAGGGTTACTAGCAGGGGGTCACGTTCTGATCTGGCACTTTGTGTGGCCAGCATTGAAAGACAGCTTGCCAGGCCTGTTCCACGTAAGGCCTCTAGCAAGAAGCGGCATCTGGCTTCCACGCCTGACCTGTTTACTGAGGAGCAGGAGGAAATTGATCTTTTTAATGACCGTTACTCCCTAGAGGAAGGGGAGCTTTTCCCAGGCTCTGATAACTCTGGGGACCAGGTGGTGGGCGGCGACAGTGACCCTGGGTCTGAGTCTGAGGATTTCTGGTTCCCTGAGGACACTGCTAATCTGTTGTCTCACATTTTTGAGGTTTTGCACATTGCCCCCCCCCCCCCCCCCCCCCCCCCTGAGGTGGCTAAGAGGAAACAGGGTGAGCTTTTTCGTGCTGTTAAGCAGCGTCTGGAGTTCCCTGAGCAGAGTCATTTCACTAATATGGTGCTCAAGGAGTGGGAATGTCCTAGTAGAATGCCCGTGGTGCCTAAGGGGTTGGATAAGAAGTATCCCTTTCCTGCTGATCTGGTTAAGCCATGGTCAGGTCCCCCCAAGGTAGACGCGCCTGTTCTTGGGTTGTCCAACACTTCAGTCATGCCTTTCCCTGACACTACTACACTGTGGGACAGCGAGGACCGGCGTATGGATCAGCTGGCCTGCCATGCCTTTGCATTTGTGGGGGCTGGGCCGCGTCCGGCCTTTGCCGCTGCCATAACTGCTATTGCTCTTAAAGAGACAGATCAATCGTCTCCTTGATGGCGCTACTGCTGGAAGGACGCTCTTGCTGTGCTCTGAATTTTTTGCCTTTATACTTACTACCATGGATGATGTAGTACGACTGAGTGGTAGGGCCTCTGCCCTCTTGGTGGCTATGCGCCGCTCTGTTTGGTTGCGTCAGTGGGCAGCTGACGCTGCTGCTAAGAAGGCTCTCACTGGGCTCCCCTTTGTGGGGCTGCGGCTATTTGGTGAGCGCCTGGATGTTTTAGCCAAGGATGGTAGGCTGCCTCAGCCTTTTCTGGGGACATCCGCTTCAGTCTCCTCCTTTCGTACCCCCAGAGGAGGTCGAGGGGCCTTCTCTTCAAGTACCCGCAGGGGTTCTTGGGGCCGTGGCAGATCCTGTGGTCGTCCTGGTTTCTCATGGGATCCCAAGTCCAAACCTTCTCCCAAGCCCCCTCAGGCATGAGGAGGCACCCTCACCCATCCGGGTGGGGGGACGGCTTCGGCTTTTTGCTCACGTCTTGAGGCTAAGCATCTCAGATTGGTGGATTCAGGAGGTGGTGTCCTCCGGTTACAAGATAGAGTTTGCAGCCTGGCCGCCCCCCAGATTCATCAGATCCCGGATGCCTCACAACCGTCTGTCAGCTCAGGGGTTACGCCTTGCGGTTCAACGTCTGCAGGAATTAGGAGTCATTTGCCTTCCCAGGAACGGGGTCAGGGTTTCTACTCCAACCTGTTCACAGTCCCCAAGAAGGACGAGTCCCATCCTGAACTTGGAAGGGTCTCAACAGGTTTGTCAGGTTCAAGCACTTTCGCATAGAGACTCTTCGTTCGGTTGTCAGTGCCCTTCACCCGGGCGACTTCATGACCTCCGTGGACATCAAGGATGCTTATCTTCATGTGCCTATCATCCCAGGTCATCAGAGATTTCTCAGGTTTGCTCTAGAGGATCAGCATTACCAATTTGTGGCCTTAGCGTTCGGTATCTCCTCGCCTCCTCTGGTGTTCACCAAGGTGCAGGCGGGCGTGATGGCTCCTCTGAGGCATCAGGGCATTCCCATCCTTCCTTACCTGGATGACATTCTGATCGCGGCTCAGTCTCATCAGGCCGAGAAGGATACTCATGTGGTGACCTCCACTCTCGAGTCCTTCGGCTGGGTGATTAACTATCCCAAGTCTTCTCTGTCTCAGTCTTTGGTGAGGTCCTTTCTGGGCATGACTCTGGATACCTCTCAGGTCCAGGTATTCCTGCCTCAGCTGAAAGTGGAGGGCCTTCAGACGCAGGCTCGGGCTCTGCTCTCGTGTCCCCATCCCTCCATCCAGCTGGGGATGCAGTAAGTGGGCCTGATGGTGTCCTGCTTCGAGGCAGTCCCCTTTGCTCAGTTTCACATGAGGCCTCTTCAGTTGCACCTTATGTCTGTTTGGAATCGGGACTCTGTTTCCCTGGATCAGGAATTTGCTCTGTCCCCCCTGGCCAGACAGTCTCTCTCGTGGTGGCTGGACTCAAGGAATCTTCTAGTGGGCAGGACATTTCTGCCCCAGTGTTGGGAGACTGTCACCACAGATGCCAGTCTGACCGGTTGGGGGGCTTTTGGAAATCTCTGCAGTTCCAGGGTCAGTGGGGCCCCCAGGAGGATGTCCTGGAACTGCGGACGATCAGGTTGGTTCTTGCTCAGCTGACCTCACACCTTTGGGGTCGGGCTGTTCAGATCCGCTCGGAGAACCGGGCGGCAGTTGCCTACATCAATCATCAGGGAGGGACTCGGAGCAAGCGAGCCCTCAAGGAAGTGTCCCTGATGCTGTCTTGGGCGGAAGAGAATGTGCCTTGCATCTCGGCGGTTTACATTCCGGGGGTGGAGAACCTGGAGGCAGACTCCCTGAGCAGGGGTATGTCTCGGTTGGTGGGAGTGGTCCCTCAGCAACAAGGTTTTTCACTCCCTGTGTCACTGCTGGGGTCAGCCGGATGTGGACCTGTTTGTATCCCGCCACAACCACAAGCTTCCCAGGTATTCGAAGTATACAGCACGTCCTGTTCCAGAAGATATTCCTTACACTTGGGATATACTCTCCAGTAGATGGCGCTGGACTGCAGACACAGAAAAGAGGCTCCTCCCGACCCCATAAATACCCGGGACCTCCTACAAAATCCCCAGTTCTTCTCTGCAGTCCTGGCTGCGATGACTAAAAGATGGCTCTCTCTCTACTCGCAGTTGAGCGGGGCTATTAGCCTGCGGCCCTGTAGGGCTATTCCCACCCGTTTCCTTCTACTGCCTCCCAGCTCAGGCTGCTCTGGTTCGGGTGAAGGTAGGCAGCACCGCTGTCAGGTGCTAAGGAGCGCTGCTCCAACCGCAGTCCCCCACCAAAGGGTAGGCGGTATAGGCCCATGGTGAGCCTTATGGGATGCCCCTCCCGCACTTTATGCCCCTCGCCCCCTGTCCCCACAGTGGCTCCCTTTAGGCTGGCCGTTGCTTCCCCCTCGCTCTCCCTTGTAGTTATCGGGCGGATGGTGGGGGTGCGTGTACTTGTATTGTGTGTGTGTGTTTATTCCCTGTGATTTGGATGCACTGGCTTCTTTGCTACCGCCGTCGCGTGTTTGTGCTGCGCTCCGCGGTCGGCGGTGACATCGCCTCAGGCGCTGCTGCGCCATCATTGTCTGGTCAGGTGGACGCGTTTTCGCGCTCTTCGGGGGGGGGGGGTGTTCTTGCGGATGAAGTGTTTTGCATCACGGTCTCCGCGGCCCGCCCCTCGAGGTCTATGCGGGCGCCATTTTACTACTCTGCTGCGTGTGCCTGGCGTCTCACTATCGCGGTCCGTAAGTTCCCCAGCGGGCTGATTTATTATCTGTATACTTTATATTTTGCATTAAGCTTATGGTATCTTTTGCTTATGTCTTGCAGGCAGGTCAGACTTGTGGTTTCTCCCGGCCCTATCCCCTCTATTTAGTGTTAACTCTTATTGGAGGGCTATTGTATACCATTACTCCCACTTCCCTAGCGGGTTATTTGGGCATCCCGGGTTGCTTTTATTAGCGTCAATCCCTATTGGCCTGTTGTGCCGTGATAATCACCATATGGAGGCTTCTCAGGATAATGTGCTCGGGGTTCCTTCGGGACGAGCCCGGCTGTGTGTGGCGTGTGGGGTATCCCCTATAAGTGATGTCAGGGTGTGTGTACCCTGCGCCCAGCAGGTACTTGCCCTGCAGTCTGGTTCACCTGCGGCTGGGCCTAGTGCTGCGTTCCCTCTGGCTTCACCTACCCCCCCACGCTTACACCTTACTCCCAGTGAGGTGCATACCAGTGGGGAGTCTCAACCTGATTTGGCTACCCGGGTAGCCAGCATTGAAAGGCATATTGCTGGTTCTGGTCCGCGTAAGGCTTCTGCTAAGCAGCGGCATCTTTCCTATGGAAGCTGAGGAGTTTTTTTATGTTACTGGTTATACCCCCCTGGAATAAGGGGAATTATTCTCTGATTCAGAATCATCTGAGGATCAACCTAGGGGTAATGCGGAGTCTGGGTCTGACCCATGGGCTTCAGATGATACTGACAGACTTTTGGCTCACATTTTTGAAGTGCTCTGTATCTCTCCTCCTGCCGTGGCCCCGCGGCAGCAGGGGGAGCTGTTTCATACTGTTAAGCCATGTTTGGAGTTTCCTGAACAAACCCACTTTAATAATCTGATTCTCAAGGAGTGGGAAAGGCCTAGCCGGCTTCCCGGGATACCAAAGAGTTGGGATAAGAGGTATCCCTTTCCTGCTGAAATGGTTAAACGTTGGTCATGTCCTCCCAGAGGTGGATGCACCAGTTCTGGGGTTGTCTAACACATCTGTCATGCATTCCCCTGATACAACTACCTTGAGGGATGGGGAAGACAGGCGCATGGATCAGCTAGCTTGCCATGCCTTTGCCTGTGTTGGGACCGCGATCTGTCCAGTCTGTGCCTCTGCTATCACGGCTGTTGCTGTTAAAAGCCTGCTCAGGGGTCTCTTAGATGGGGCCCCTGATAATGCTGGTAGTGAAGAGTATAGAGCTCTTCTGCTTTGTGAGGAATTTGTTGCATATGTTCTCTCTGCCCTGGATGATACCATTAGAATGTGTGGCAGGGCTTCTGCCTTGTTGGTGGCAATACGCTGCTCGGTCTGGCTGCGCCAGTGGGCAGTTGACAATGCTGCCATAAAGACCCTCACTGTTTTCCCTTCAAGAGGCTGCGCCTCTTTGGGGAACGTTTGGACTTGTTTGCTAAAGGTGGCAAATTACCTCAGCGTAGAAGGCAGCCCCGGCCCTTTCGGGGTTCAGGTGCCTTTTCTCCCTCCTTCAGCGGCTCCAGAATGGGACGGGGAGCTTCCTTTGCTGGAGCCCGTGGAGATTTTTGGGGCGGGGCAGAGGACGTGGCCGCCCTGGGCCCCCCTGGGGTCCCAAGACTAAGTCCTCTCCCAAGCCCCCTCAGGCATGAAGGGGCACCCTCACCCATCCGGGTGGGGGTACGGCTTCGGCTCTTGGCTCACGTCTGGAGGCGTCATGTCTCAGACCGGTGGATTCAGGAGGTAGTTGTTTCCTCTGGTTACAAGATAGTTTGCAGCCTGGCCGCCCCCAAGATGCATCAAATCTCGTGTAGCTCAAAAGCCCTTGTCAGCTCAGTGTCTCTCCCTGGCTGTCCAAGGCCTTCTAGACCTAGGTGTCATCTGCCGGGTGCCCTTGAATGAAAGGGGCAAAGGCTATTATTCCAATCTTTTCACTGTGCCCAAAAAGGATGGGTCCGTCAGACCTATCCTGGATTTAAAGCTTCTCAACAGGTTTGTCAGATTCAGACACTTTCGCATGGAGAGACTGCACTCAGCTGTGGCTTTCCTACGCCCAGGGAACTTCATGACCTCTGTAGACATCAAGGATGCTTATCTTCACGTCCCTATCTTTCCAGGTCATCAGAGGTTCCTCAGATTCGCTCTGGAGGATCAGCACTACCAATTTGTGGCCTTGCCCTTCGGCCTCACTTCGGCCCCCAGGGTATTCACCAAGGTGCTGGCAGGAGTGATGGCCCTGATGAGATCTCAGGGCATTGGCATTCTTCCCTACCTGGACGACATGCTTATCGCTTCTCAGTCCTTCCATCAGGCAGAGCTGGACACTGAGAGGGTGGTGTCCACTCTGGAGTCATTCGGCTGGGTGATCAATCACCCCAAATCTTCCCTGTCTCCTTCCATGGTGAAGTCTTTTCTGGGCATGATTCTGGATTCAGCCCAGGTCAAGATCCTTCTTCCTCAGCAGAAGCTGGAGGTCCTTCAAGAGAAAGTACAGCTCCTGCTGTTTTGTCCCCATCCATCCATCAGGCAGGGAATGCAGCTGGTGGGCCTGATGGTGTCCTGCTTCGAGGCGGTTCCATATGCTCAGTTCCACATGAGGCCTCTTCAGCTTCACCTCTTGTCAGTATGGGATCGGGACCCTTTGTCCCTGGATCAGGTGTTTGTCTTGTCCCCTCAGGTCAGGCGGTCTCTAGTGTGGTGGTTGGTCTCAGGGAACCTGCTGGGGGGCAGGTCCTTTCTTGCCCCCTGCTAGGAGACTGTCACCACGGATGCCAGTCTGACAGGTTGGGGGGATTCTGAAAGTCTCTGACATTCCAGGGTCAGTGGGGCCCTCAGGAGGCCCATGCCCCTATCAACATTCTGGAATTGAGGGCAATCAGGTTGGTTCTCGCCCACTGGACCCCTCACCTGTTGTTGCTCAGATCATCATCAGGGAGGGACCCGGAGCAAGAGGGCCCTCAAAGAAGTGTCCTTGATACTGTCCTGGGCAGAGGAAAATGTTCCCTGCATCTCAGCTGTGTACATCCCGGGGGTGGAGAATCTGGAGGCACACTGTCTGAGCAAGGGGACCTCTCGTCTGGGAGAGTGGTCCCTCAGCAGCAGGGAGTTTCGCTCCCTGTGCCACCGCTGGGGTCAGCCGGACGTGAATCTTTTTGCGTCTCGTCACAATCACAAGCTTCCGGTCTTTGTCTCTCTGTCCCAGGATCCTCTGGCCTTGGCCACGGATGCACTGGCATTGTCCTGGACGGGGTTCCAGCTCCTGTATGTGTTTCCCCTGTTTCCACTGCTGGGCAGGGTGCTGCGCAAGATAGTTCTGGAAGTGGTGCCAGCCATCCTGGTGGCCCCCTGTTGGCCAAGAAGAGTGTGGTTCGCAGACATTGTGCAGTTGGCAGATCAGTATGCTCTACCACTGGTTCCAGATCTGCTCACTCAGGTACACCTACGCCACCCCAATTTACAAACACTGGCTTTGATGGCCTGGCTGTTGAAACCTCCATCTTGATGGAAAAAGGGCTGCCTGCCTCAGTGGTCAATACCATGATCAGGGCTAGGAAGAGGTCCTCTTCTTCCATCTATTTCAGGGTCTGGCGTACTTACATTGACTGGTGTGAGTTCCACTCACTTCCCTGTTGTGTTTTCTATTCCTAGGATTCTGGAATTTCTCTAACATGGTTTGGATCTGGGTCTTCAGCTCAGTACTCTGAAAGGCCATGTGTATGCTTTGGCTTTTTTCTTCCAAAGATCCTTTGCTCAGCATCCCCCGGTCAAGACTTTTTTTTTACAAGGGGTTACTCACATGCGTCCCCCACGTAAGCCTATGTTACCAGTCTGGGACTTGAATTTGGTCTTGTCTGCCCTGCAGGGGTCTCCCTTTGAGCCCTTTCAAGGGGCCCCTTTGTCCATCGTTACGCTTAAAGGAGCACTATCGCGAAAAAATGGCCCAAGAATAAAAATCCATATAAATATGCTGGATGGAGGGAGGAGGGGTCACTTATAAACCCAGCATTAAGAAATATCAAGCCAGACTTGTTTTTTTTTTTTTTTTACTGAAAGGAAGAGGACCTCTCGGGTGACACTCTGTCACCCCTCATAGACTGCACCTTTAACCCCAGGATTTTATTCCTACCAGGGAAAGAAAACCATAAGCTTGGTGGGAGTTTTATTCAGTTCAGGTATATAAGTGACCCTACCCTCATTAGCTAAAGTGTTTATTTGGATTTTTAATATTACACAATTTCGCGATAGTGCTCCATTAAGGTGGTCTTTTTGGTGGCTATCACTTCTGTTAGGCGTGTTTCTGAGTTGGCGGCGCTTTCCATCAAGCCTCCTTATTTTGAGAGACACCAGGACAAGTTGGTGTTTCGTTTTAAGCCAGATTTTCTACCTAAGGTTGTTTCTGCCTTTCATCTCAATCAGGACATTGTTTTGCCTTCTCTATGTCCTAATCCTAGTAACCGTAAGGAAAGGGTTTTGTATTCTTTGGACGAAGTCAGAACTCTGAAGTTCTATTTGGTGGCTACTGAATCCTTCAGGAAGACTGATGCTCTATTCTAAGTATGTCACACACCCCGCTTCAAGACATTCATTACATGTGGGTATACTGACCTGTAGATGGCGATCTTGCAGAGATGTCAATAAAAAAAGGTAAGACCCGCTGGGCCGCCCGCCCTCCCTCTTCCTCTGCACACTACGCGCCTCCCGTCCCCTACTGCCAGCGGGGCTCCGGAGGGGTGAAGGTCAGGTGAGTGGCCTGTGGCCATCATTTTTATTTATTGATTATGCCCCTCACTGGGGTTGCTGGGCAGTGCAGTTATTAACTCTTTAAGGACATTTGCTAGCATGGTCTGATTGTGTGTTTTGTTTGTGTGTTCCAGGTGGACCATTGATCCTATTAAAGGGCGGTTCTCCCGGTCCTAGGGTCCCTGGTTACATTTAGTTGGCTTAAAATTCCTCCCACTCGGTCGGACCCGTCCAGGACACAGTTGGGGCTCCAAGCCTAGAGCCGCTGCCAAGCCAGCTCAGCAATGAGGGGGCGCCCTCACCCTTGCGGGTGGGGGGACGGCTGCAACTCTTCTCCCAGGTTTGGGTCCAAGAGGTCTTGGACAGGTGGATTCAGGAAGTGGTGTCTTCCGGTTACAAGCTGAAGTTAGAGTTCTGGCCCCCTCCCAGATTCTTCAGGTCTCCGGTGCCGTCAGATCCTCTGGCCGCCCAGGGGCTTCGGGCGGCAGTAGCAAGTCTCTTGGACATGGCTGTCATCTGTCCGGCGCCCCTCTCAGACCGGGGCCTGGGCTTCTATTCCCATTTGTTCACGGTGCCCAAGGACGGATCCGTTCGTCCCATTCTGGATCTGAAGTTGCTCAACAGGTTCGTCCGTCCCCGGAAGTTCCGTATGGAAACTCTGCGCTCAGCCATCCACTCACTTCGTCAGGGGGACTTCATGACGTCCATAGACATCAAGGATGCTTACCTGCATATTCCAATATTTCCGGCACACCAGAGATTCCTCAGGTTTGTCGTGGACAATCGACATTTTCAGTTTGTGGCTCTTCCGTTTGGCCTTACCTTGGCTCCAAGGGTTTTTACCAATGTGTTGGCAGGAGTGATGGCCATCCTCAGAGCCAGGGGTATCCGCATCGTGCCCTATCTGGACGATCTTCTCATCATGGTGTCTTCCCTCAGTCAGGCGCAGCTGGATACCGGGACTGTGGTGTCCACTCTGGAGAGTTTCGGTTCGGTGATCAACTATCCCAAGTCCTGCCTCACTCCCTCCAGGGTGGTGGAGTTCCTGGGAATGTCTCTGGATACTTCTCAGGCCAGGGTGTTTCTCCCCCAAGCCAAGGTTCTTCTGATTCAGGAATTGACTCAGCGTTTCCTATCCATCCCCCGCCCGTCCATCCGGCTAGGGATGCGACTGGTGGGATTGATGGTGGCATCGTTCGAGGCGGTTCCCTTTGCCCAGTTTCACACAAGGACGCTCCAGCTCCATCTCCTGGCGGCCTGGGACGGGTCCCCGCTGTCATTGGATCAGTCCTTTCTGATGTCCCCCCCGGGTGCGGCGTTCCCTTCGGTGGTGGCTGAAACCGAGTAATCTGACGAGGGGCAGGTCCTTTCTGACCCCTCGTTGGGAGATGGTCACCACGGATGCCAGCCTGTCAGGTTGGGGGGGATTTTGGAAGGATCTTCAGTGTCTGGGGCTGTGGGGGCCTCAGGAGGCTCACGATCCCATCAATGTTCTGGAGCTGAGAGCCATCAGGTTGGTTCTGGCTCACTTGACTCATTAGTTACGGGGACTACCGGTTCAGGTTCAGTCGGACAATCGGACGGTGGTCACCTACATCAAGGATGCTTACCTGCATATTCCAATATTTCCGGCACACCAGAGATTCCTCAGGTTTGTCGTGGACAATCGACATTTTCAGTTTGTGGCTCTTCCGTTTGGCCTTACCTTGGCTCCAAGGGTTTTTACCAATGTGTTGGCAGGAGTGATGGCCATCCTCAGAGCCAGGGGTATCCGCATTGTGCCCTATCTGGACGATCTTCTCATCATGGTGTCTTCCCTCAGTCAGGCGCAGCTGGATACCGGGACTGTGGTGTCCACTCTGGAGAGTTTCGGTTCGGTGATCAACTATCCCAAGTCCTGCCTCACTCCCTCCAGGGTGGTGGAGTTCCTGGGAATGTCTCTGGATACTTCTCAGGCCAGGGTGTTTCTCCCCCGAGCCAAGGTTCTTCTGATTCAGGAATTGACTCAGCGTTTCCTATCCATCCCCCGCCCGTCCATCCGGCTAGGGATGCGACTGGTGGGATTGATGGTGGCATCGTTCGAGGCGGTTCCCTTTGCCCAGTTTCACACAAGGACGCTCCAGCTCCATCTCCTGGCGGCCTGGGACGGGTCCCCGCTGTCATTGGATCAGTCCTTTCTGATGTCCCCCCGGGTGCGGCGTTCCCTTCGGTGGTGGCTGAAACCGAGTAATCTGACGAGGGGCAGGTCCTTTCTGACCCCTCGTTGGGAGATGGTCACCACGGATGCCAGCCTGTCAGGTTGGGGGGGATTTTGGAAGGATCTTCAGTGTCTGGGGCTGTGGGGGCCTCAGGAGGCTCACGATCCCATCAATGTTCTGGAGCTGAGAGCCATCAGGTTGGTTCTGGCTCACTTGACTCATTAGTTACGGGGACTACCGGTTCAGGTTCAGTCGGACAATCGGACGGCGGTCACCTACATCAATCACCAGGGAGGGACTCGCAGCAGGCGGGCCCTCAGGGAAGTGTCTTTGATACTGGATTGGGCAGAGGTCAATGTCCATGCATCTCGGCAGTGTACATTCCGGGAGTGGAGAACACGGAGGCGGACTCCCTGAGCAGGGGGTCATCTCGCCGGGGGGAATGGTCGCTCAGCCCCAAGGTGTTTCAGTCGCTTTGTCACTGGTGGGGGACTCCGGAGGTCGACCTCTTTGCCTCTCGTCACAATCACAAGCTTCCGGCATTTGCGTCTCTCTCGCGGGATCCGCTGGCTCTGGCAGCGAATGCCATGTCTCTGAACTGGAGGGATCTGGGGTTTCTGCACCTGTTCCCTCCGTTTCCCATGGTGGGCAAAGTGGTGCGCATGCTGGCCCTAGAGGGTGCTTCAGCAATCCTGGTGGCTCCAAGGTGGCTAAGACAGGTTTGGTTCGCAGACGTGGTAAGGTTGGCAGAGGATCAGTTAGTTCTGCCCCTTCTGCTGGATCTACTCACTTAGGGTCCACTTTTCTACCCCAGTTTGCCAACGCTGGCTTTGACGGCATGGTTGCTGAAACCTCCATCTTGAGGGAGGAAGGTCTTTCTGATGCTGTCATTCAGACTCTGGTTAGGGCTAGAAAGAAGTCTTCCTCTTCCATCTACTATAGGATTTGGAGGTCTTATATTGATTGGTGTGAGGTCAGGGCGTTGCAGGGCGTTTTCTATCCCTCGGGTCTTGGAGTTTCTGCAACATGGTCTGGACCAAGGTTTGCAGCTTAGTATGCTGAAAGGGCAGGTTTCTGCCATGGCGGTTTTCTTTCAAAAGTCTTTTGCTCTTCATCCTCTGGTTAAGACCTTTTTCCAGGGGGTTACGCATGTGCGGCCTCCTAGGAAGCCTTTGCTCCCAGTTTGGGATTTGAGCTTGGTTCTTTCTGCCTTGCAGGGTCCTCCTTTTGAACCTTTGCAGGATATTGCGCTTTCTGCGCTTACTCAGAAGGTTGTTTTCCGCTTCAAGACAGATTTCCTTCCTAAGGTGGTCTCTGCTTTTCATCTTAATCAGGATATTGTTCTACCCTCCTTGTGTCCTAAGCCTAGCAATGACAAGGAGAGGGTTTTGCAATCTTTGGATGTGGTTCGCTGTTTGAAGTACTATTTGGTGGCTACTTCCCCTTTTCGTAGGACTGACGCCCTTTTTGTGGTGCCCTCTGGGCCTAGGAAAGGTTTGGCTCCCGCCAAGTCTTCCATTAGTAAATGGATTCGCCAGGCCATTGTTGGGGCCTATTCTGCTAAGGGGAAGATTTCCCTTTTTCGTGTTACTGCTCATTCTACTTGTGCTGTTGGGGCGTCCTGGGCCTTCCAGCACCAGGTTTCTGTTGAGCAGGTTTGTAAGGTCGCTACTTGGTCTTCGGTTCACACTTTTTCCAAGTTTTACAAGGTTGATGTGCGGGCCTCAGCGGATGCTGTTTTTGGCCGCAAAGTTCTGCAAGCTGCAGTGGTTTAAGTTTGTGCCTTGTTGCCTTGTTTTTTGGATCCCTGCCCTTTATGGACACTGCTATTGGATGTCCCACATGTAATGAATGTCTTGAAGCGGGGTTTGTGACATACTTAGAATAATACCATTTTGTGAATACTCACCTGTAAAATGGGTATTGTAAGTATGTCACACGGGGTGTGTGACATACTTACAATACCCTGCCCTGCCCTTTTGTATTCTGGATCCTTTATATGGTGAACCTTTGTTAGTTTTAATTGGCTTTCCTGGTCCCTTGATCTGGCTATCTTTATACTGGGGTATGAGTGGGAGGTCCCAGGTATTTATGGGCCGGGAGGGTCTTACCTTTTTTTATTGACATCTCTGCAAGATCGCCATCTACAGGTCAGTATACCCACATGTAATGAATGTCTTGAAGCGGGGTGTGTGACATACTTACAATACCAATTTTACAGGTGAGTATTCACAAAATGGTATTTTTTGTGCTTCCGTCTGGACCTAAGAAGGGTCTAGTCCACTATCGGCAAGTGGATAAGTCAGGCTGTGAAACATGCCTACTCTGCTAAGGGGAAGGGGCCTCCCTTCAGCCTTACTGCTCATTCTACTCGTGCTATTGGTCTTGGGCTTTTCAGCACTAAGCTTCTGTTGAACAAGTTTGCAAGGCCGCTACTTGGTCTTCTGTTTATACTTTTTCAAAGTTTTACAAGGTTGGTGTTAGGGCCTCAGCTGATGCTGCTTTTGGCCGCAAGGTTCTGCATTCGGCAGTGGTTTAAACGGTCTGCTGTTACTTTTGGGGATCCCACCCTGCCTTACGGACACTGCTATTGGATGTCCCAAGTGTAAGGAATATCTTCTGGAACAGGACATGCTGTATACTTAAAATAATGCAATTCTGTGATTACTCACCTGTAGAATCGGTATTATATGTATACAGCACGTCCTGTTCCACCCCACCCTTGTTATCATTATCTTTAGTTACCTCTTTATGGTGATTGTTTTTATGTTCAAATTTCATGGTTATAATTCTCCCGGTCTAATTAACTGCTTTTTAATTTAACTGCTTTTTAATACTGGGGATTTTGTGAGAGGTCCCGGGTATTTATGGGGCCGGGAAGAGCCTCTTTTCTGTCTCTGCAGTCCAGCGCCATCTACTAGAGAGTTTATCCCAAGTGTAAGGAATATCTTCTGGAACAGGATGTGCTGTATACATATAATACCAATTCTACAGGTGAGTAATCAGAGAATTGTATTTTGTCTCCCTGTCTCGGGACCCTCTGGCCTTCGCCACGGATGCGCTAGCAATGCCTTGGACGGAGTTTCGGCTCCTCTGTGTTCCCTCCTTTTCCTCTGCTGGGCAGGGTGCTGCGCAAGATAGCCTAGGAAGGGGTACTGGCCATTCTGATGGCCCCCTGTTGCCAAGGAGGGTGTGGTTCGCAGACAAAGTGCAGCTGGCAGTAAATCAGTATGTCCTGACCAAGGATCCAGATCTGCTCACTCAGGGACGACTGTGCCCTCCCAATTTACAAACGCTGGCTTTAAAGGCTTGGCTGCTAAAACCTCCATCTTGATGGATAAGGGGTTGCCAGCCACTGTTGTTGATACCATAATTAGGGCTAGGAAGAAATTCTCGTCCTTTCTCTACTATAGGAATTGGCATGCTTACATTGCCTGGTGTGAGTCTAGGTCTCTGCCTTGTAGGGTGTTTTCTATTCCCAGGATTCTGGATTTTTTGCAACATGGCTTGGATTCGGGTCTTCAACTTAGTACCCTCAAGGGACAGGTGTCGGCTTTGGAAATTTTCTTCCAAAGATCTTTTGCCAGTCACCGGTTGGTCAAGACTTTCTTTCAGGGAGTTACTCATGTGCGTCTACCACGTAAACCTTTGCTACCTGTTTGGGATCTAAATCTGGTGTTATCTGCTCTGCAGGGTCCTCCCTTTAAGCCTATCATTGGGGCTGCTTTGGCCATTATGACTCTTAAGGTGGCATTCCTGGTGGCCATTGCTTCGGTCAGGCGAGTCTCTGAGCTGGCAGCTCTCTCCATCAAACCTCCTTATTTTGAGCGGCATCGGGATAAGGTGGTGTTTTCGGCCGGATTTCTTGCCTAAGGTTATGTCTGCTTTTCATCTCAATCAGGACATTGTTTTGCCTTCTCTGTGTCCTAATCCTGCTAATTCCAAGGAGCGGACACTTCATTGTCTGGATGTTCTCAGGGCCCTGAAGTTTTATTTGGTTGCTACTGAGTCTTTCAGGAAATATGACGCTCTTTTTGTTCTTCCTGCTGGACCTAGGAAGGGTCTGCCTCCGGCTAAATCAACTATCAGCAAGTGGATCTGTCAGGCGGTGGAGCAGGCATATTCTGCTAAGGGGAATGTTCCCCCTTTTAGGGTTACTGCTCATTCCACTTGTGCTATTGGTGCGTCTTGGGCTTTTCAGCACCAAGCTTCTGTTGAACAAGTTTGTAAGGCCGCAACTTGGTCTTCTGTTCATACATTTTCCAAGTTTTACAAGGTTGATATTAAGGCCTCTGCTGATGCTGCTTTTGGCCTCAAGGTACTTCAGGCAGTGGTGGTTTGAACTGCCTGCTGTTACTCTTTGGGGATCCAACCATACTTTATGGACACTGCTTTTGGAAGTCCCAGATGTTATGACTTCGTGAAGCATTGGGAAAAAGACAATTCTGTGAGTACTCACCTGTAGAATTACTTTTACCATGCATGGCATGGCCTGCTTCACCCACCCTTGTTACGTTGTTCTTGGTTTTCTCTTTACGGTGATTGTTCCGAATTAGTTGGGGTTGTTATCTTTATTAGTTCCCGGTTCTTGTATCACTGCTTGTCAACTTCTGGATAAGTCTATGGTGATTCCGTTTTCATATGGTACCGGGTGGAGCCACAACTCTTCTGCAGTGCACTGCGCCACCTTGTGGCGGAATACCCAGATGTTATGACTTCGTGAAGCAGGCCGTGCCATGCATGGTAAAAGCAATTCTATAGGTGAGTACTCACAGAAATGTCTTTTTATTCCAACCATTTCAGAGTCAGAGCTGTCTGAGATTGCAATCTCGGATGGGTTTGTACGTTAAAACCCCATTCTTGGCCATTTTCACCCTCACCTGATTCAGCAGACCATTTTTGTCTGCAAGCATTTTTGTTTCATCCTTTCATTTTACTTCGGGCCATCAGAGTAATTCAGTCACGGTTGGGTCAACATCTCGGCTTAAGGGCGTGGACTGCAAGAACAAAGGTATGGCTCCTCTTCCCGGGCCTATGTCTTTCTGGCTGACTTCCTTCAATCCAGTTTCTTTCTTGCAGTTGGAACTGGACTGAAAGGGTGTATCCTCTCCCATTTATTTTTTATTTGTAAGGATTATGCCTTGGAAATGGCGGGTATTGGAAACCCTTTCTGCTCTTGGCCCCTTAATCGCCTCTGATCTGGATTGACAAACAATGCCTCCGCAGCTATGCTGCATTCGGATCAGGATGGTAAGGGTAAGCGCCAGGGTCTTGGGGCGCTCTGATGTCACCTTTTGTTTTGTAAAAAGAGCTGACACTCCTGTGCTGAAAATTCCACCACAGGAGAAAGCAGCTACATGTTTTTGTCTGGTGAGTCTGATTGGGGGGAACCAGGGGAATTATTTTCCCTCTTTTATTGCCCTTTCCCATGTGTTAATTGTATTTTGCTGGTTCTTGCTGGTAAGGAGGGCGACCCGTGGAGGTTACCCGATGATCCAGATCTTCTCAGACAGGGGCCTCTAAGGCACCCCAAAAGTTCTGGCTTTGACGGCCTGGCTATTGAATCCTTCATCTTGGCAGAAAGGGTTTTTTCTGGCAGAGTCATCCAGATTGTGTTTCAGGCCATGAGGAAGTCTTCATCAATGATCTGCAATAGAGTCTGGTGAGCATTTATCGCCTGGTGCGAATCCAGAGGGTTTTTTGTTCCCAAAATATTGGATTTTTTGCAGAAAGGTCTTGACGAAGAAAAAAAGGAGGGGTGGCAGCCATTCAGACCATTTTATAACTATTTTATAAATAACCTGGGAGGTGAAAGGGCAATTAGGATACCTGGGAGGTGAAAGGGCAATTAGGATACAGAAGTCTTAAAAGAGCCATAGCACTCAGCCCTGTTTGCTTGCAAACCAACTTAAAATCTCTCTAAATCTGGTTAAAAACAGAGGACTCGGGGGCATGTCCTAGACATGGAGCTGTGAGGAGGTGTTTTCCCCGAGCTCCCGCACCAGTGCCCATATAGTTATCTTTTTGGTCAGCAACACCTACCCAAATCGGATGGCGAGGAGTAGGAATCAACAGAGGTGTGGCGGGGGTACAAGGAAATGGCCCCCACACCATCACTCCAGCGATCTGAAAAAGTGCGGAGTGCTGCCGGGATAAAATGGAGCGGCATCTAACTGATCCAGACGAGCTGGAGTTGCCAGGAGACGAGAAGATGCCCCCCCCCCCGACAAGTGAAATCGGGATCTGGCCCCAACGGCCCGTGCTACAACAGGACAAGCTGCGGCTGGAGAGCAGTGAGGCTGCCCCCGAAGCTCCGAGGTGTACCAAGATGGCAGCGGTGCAGAAGAGAGGTGAGGAGACAGGACACTTACTCGGTGGATGCGGAGCAGTCCAGGGGCATCACGGCAGGCTTGCCTTTAGCGCGGGATGAACCACCCCCCCTGTCCTGGAGAGGAGATGGGAGACGAGGCGCCGGGAGGTGCACCAAGATGGCGCCTGACAGTGCCCCGGAGCATGCTGGGGGGGGGCAGGGGGCCCACGGATTGGTTGGCGTCCCCGCTGCTGCTGAGAGGGGCGGGAGAGCCCCGACGCTGCGAGCCCAGAGCGTCTCATTCAGACACAGAGGTCAGTGAAACGAGCGAGAGGCTGGGAGGGAGAAGACAAGAGGCACTGTCTACGTCAATAGACAGAGTTTCTCTGAAAATGAAGGGGACAGGTTAAACACGATCGGAAACCTCAACCTACATAAATTTGCTTTTGTTTCCAGAAAGGAAAGAGCCACAGGAGAGAGGGCGGGGGGGGGGCACGGGGCTCTTTCCCCCTGTGCGGGACTCCCTCAGAGACTGCAGAAAATGCGACACCCACCCCCCCGTCCCTTGGAGCGGGAGGTTGTGGTCTAACGAACAGAGCTGACCCCCCTGAGCCCACCAACCCCACCATTGTTGCCATCCCCGGAGACCCCATGGCCCGCGAGTGGCTCCAATGTCACCGTCTCAGCCCTGCTTCTCTCCTGAGCAGGGGGAAGGCCCTTGGGACTCCTGGGTTCACAACCCCACTATTGGGTGCCTTCGGCCAATCCCTACCCCCCTTACACCTGGGGGCCTGAACGACCCCAGGTGTCCCAAAGATGCAGATATACAACTGGAAACAATCTAGCTATTGAGTGGCCTCCCCACCAGGGCCGACATCGAGGGGCTAATCACGAAGTATGAGGAAGCACACAAGCGCGAGTTAGAGGTCAAGCAACAAATCTTGGCGGTGGCAGCTCTGGAATCCGAGGGGCTCACCTACACGAGTTGACTTAAAGTGGACCAACACCCACCGGTGTTATCGGCCTGGGAATCTATAAGATTCCCGGGCCGATCACCTCCCTCCCCGCGGGACATCCGAGATCGGGATGTCCCGCAGGGTGAAACCCCCCCAAACACCCCAAACTCCTTACCTCAGTTTCGGCGGCGGCCGGCCGCCGCCGCCTCCCTCGCGCCACTCTAGACGCGCCCGCGCCGGCCGTCTGTGAATGGCCGGCACGGGCACGCGCGCGTCAAGAGGGAGGCGGCGGCGGAGGAGCCGATTGTCCGCGGCTTGTCCGTCGGCGCGGGGAGAGGTGAGTTCGGGGGGTTCGGGGGGGTTTCACACAGCGGGGCACCCCGATCGGGGGTGCCCCACCGAAGTGGACCAAGACCCAGGATAGTCAAAATCCTGGGTGTTGGTCCACTTTAAATTGTTAGAGGAGAGATGCGATATGCAGGAGGCATTACTTCAAACCCAGATGTTGCATTTAGACGACATCGAAAACCGGAGTCGTAGGAGCAATCTCCGCCTGAGGGGCATCCCA
Source organism: Gastrophryne carolinensis (assembly GCA_027917425.1). NCBI lineage: Eukaryota > Metazoa > Chordata > Amphibia > Anura > Microhylidae > Gastrophryne > Gastrophryne carolinensis. The sequence continues at coordinate 82,758,135 of CM051239.1, read as the reverse complement.
GAAGCATCCTCCGGCGAAGACTTGAAGCCCATCACGACGGCAATCTTCAACTCAGTCCTGGAGAGAGACCCCGCCACACCAATTGAGTTGGACAGGGTGCATAGGAGCGCTCGGCCTTCCTGGCCCCCCGATTGGGGGTGCCCCGCTGTGTGAACCCCCCCAAAAAACTCAGAAATCCCTACCTGCTCCTCGATCCAGCGGCGCATGCGCGAGCCGCCGCTCACTCATCCCTCTAGCAGGGCGCGCACCCGTGCCGGCCGTTTGTGAATGGCCGGCGCGGGCGCACTGCCCCCTGTAAGAGTGACGCGCGGGAGGCGGCGGGCGCGCTCGCTTGTCCGGTGGCGGGGATTGGCTGCAGCGGTCATGTGGGAGCGGGGGACAGGTGAGCTTTTGGGGCTTTCTGGGGGGTTTCACACAGCGGGGCACCCCCGATCGGGGTGCCCCACCGAAATGGACCAAAACCCAGGATAGTCAAAATCATGGGTGTTGGTCCACTTTAAGGGAAAAATTAAAAACAGTCTACTGTGACAGACTGAAAGCCCAGATGGTAAGATGCCGACAGCCTTTCTACGAGTCTGGGGATAAATGTGGCCGTATGCTGGCCAGGGCTTTGAGGGCAGAGAGAGTTACAACCTTTGTACCTAAAATAGCAGACACCAGGGGAAAAACGGTCCACAGAGTGGAGGATATAACCTAAGAGTTCTGCAGATTCTACATAGACTTGTACATACAATCTGCCGGCTCCTCATGAGCTTGGCTTTGGACAAAGGTGCGTGCGGTACATCGAGGGCTCTGGGATGACCAAGCTCCCAGAGCAGACCAGATTTGGAGAGTCCAATCTCGATGCTGGAGATGCAAAACACGCTGGAAAGTACAGCCACGGGCAAAACGCCGGACCCCGATGGACTGCACCTCCAATATTATAAAAAGGTCTTCCCTGAACTGGCTCTGAAACTTCTCCTAATGATGAACTCTATTATTGAAGGGACCCCCCCCCAGTGGACATGCTAAGGGCGCATATAGTAGTGATCACTAAGGAGGGGAAGGATTCAAACCTGTGCGCAAGCTACAGACCAATTTCTCTGCTTAATGCAGACATTAAGCTCTTTGCTAAAATTCTGGCGTCTAGGATTGCCCTGCACCTGCAATCGGTGATAGGCCCTGACCAGGTTGGTTTCATGCCTCTCAGGGAGGCTAGAGACAATACTGCCAAGGTGCTGAACCTAATACACTTGGCACAGAAGCAGAATACTCCCGCTCTTCTTCTCTCCACAGATGCCGAGAAAGCTTTTGACAGAGTGAATTGGCAATTCATGAGATCAGTGCTCAGTCACGTTGGACTAGGCCCTAACATGCTGAGCTGGATACAGAGCCTTTATATCTCCCCCTCGGCATCGGTGAGAGTGAGCTGCTGCCTGTCAGGTTCATTCAAGATCACAAACGGGATGCGGCAGGGGTGCCCCTTATCGCCACTGATATTTATTTTGACACTTGAGCTTTTCCTATGCAGGGTGCGGGGGAACCTGGACGTCAGGGGGGTGGAGAACCCCTCAGGGCATTACAAGGTTGCGCCCTACGCCGATTACCTTTTTCTTCCATTTTACTTCAGGCCATTAGATTTAATTCAGAGATGATTGGGTTAACCTCTCCCGAGGGGTGTGGTCTGCAAGAACAAAGTTGTGTCTCCACCTCCCGGGCCTATATCCACCTGGATAACTTGATGCACTTCAGTCTCCTTTCTTGCAGTGTAACTGCAAGGACTTATCTGAACTCCTCTCCCATTTCCTTTTTGTTTTTAATGAATTATGCCTTGGAAGCAGGGGAAATGGAAACCTGACTGTTCCTTGGCCATTATACTCCTTGGATCTGAATGGACCCACTTTGCCTCCCCAGCTAAGCTGCATTCGGATCAGGATGGTAAGGTAAGCGCCAGGGTCTTGGGGCGCTGTGGGGTGTCACCTTTTTTGTTTTTTAAAAAATAGTGACACTACCTGGCTGAGAATTCCGCCACAGGAAAAAGCAGCCATAAGGCTTTTGTCTGGGGAGCCCGATTTGAGGGGAACCAGGGTAATTAATTTCCTCTTTATTGCTCTTCCCAGGTGTTTTTACTGGTTTAAAAATGCAAAATTTGCGCCCACCGCTATGGAAATATTTTCGGCTTAGCTTAGCAGCGAGCACCGGTGTGCTGCTCCTTTCTTACCCTGCTCGCGCTGGAAGATTTTCGGCCGGGTGAAACGGCAAGCACCACTAACATCGCAGTTCTCCTCCGGACGCTCACGCTGCAACATTTTCGTCCGGGACTAAGTGGCCAATACCGCTAACATCGCGGTTCTCCTCCGGCCACTCACACTTCAACATTTTCGGCTGGGGCTAAGCAGCAAGTACCGCTAACAACGCTGTTCTCTTCCAGCCGACTTCAGTGGAAGATTTTCGTCCAGGACTAAGCAGCAAGTACTGCTAACATTGCGGATTTCCTTCGGCTGCTCGTACTGCAACATTTTCGCCCGGGGCTAAGCGGCAAGCACCGCTAACATTGCGGATTTCCTTCGGCCGCTCGCACTGCAACATTTTCGGCCGGGACTAAGCGGCAAGTACCGCTAACATCGTGGTTCTCCGGCCGGCTTCAGTGGAAGATCTTCGGACGGGCGAAGCGCCTAGTACCGCTGAGATCGCGGTTCTTCTCCGGCCGCCTTCAATGGAAGATTTTCGGGTGGGCGAAGCGCCGACTACTGGTGAGATCGCGGATCTTCTCCGGCTGCCTTCACTAGAAGATTTTCGGCTGGGGGAAGCACAAAAATACCGTGAGCCGCTGCACGGCCACCCTCAAGCGGACCTAAATCTTTAGGTAGGTCATTTTTTAATTGTGTATTATGATATTTATTCAATATACATATTAATGTTTTTAAAAGATATAATTATATATATATATATATATATATATATATATATATATATATAGTTGTGGGATAAGACTGACTAAGACTGATAAGACTGACTATCTGGAACTGTCAGTACTGTCATACTAGGTTTTAGACCTAATCTAGTATTAACCACCATGACGGAGGCATCTGAGGTAATCGGATGTGGTCCTTTATCAAATAGATTCACCCCATATCCAGTATGCAAATAGACACTGGACGAGGATAGCATGGTGTGCAGGGTTATGCTACTGTAGTAATGGATATGGAAGACAATTGTCTCCTCCCTGCAAGGGCTCTGACCCTTGTTGCCGGTGCCCTCTGAGCTTAAAAAAAACCCTTAAAAAAAGTTATCAGTCGGGAGGATTTATCCAGTAGGGACTCGTATTCAGAAGTCCTCTACACAAGGGGGTGCTCAGTTAAGATGGATGGATGGTTTTGATTTCCTCGATTCTGGAGGTTGTTGCAGAGCATAGGCATTATGCTAATCTGATCAATAGGGAATGGCAGAAGTCAGGTTGTCTTCTGCCCACTCCTAAAGTACTAGATACTATGTATCCCTTTCCTCCAGATCAAATTGAATTATGGTCTCACCCTCCTGTGGTGGACGCTCTGGGGCCAGGTCTTTTTAAGATTTTGGTTATGCCATCCTCGGATTGTGCTTCTCCAAAGGATCCAGCCAATAAGCGCGTGGATCAGGTGGCATGTCCTGCTTATTCTATTATGGGCTCGACCTTGCGGCCGGCCTGGGCTACATCCATAGCATTTCTGGGGTGCAGGAGGTTGTTAAAACAACTGGACTTGAAGACTCGTAGGGGTCATTCATGGAAGTCATGCTCCCAGGTGATCAAGACCAGTTTGGCTACAACAGTTATATGATACGGGCTATGGAGGATTGCGCAGGTTAAGTGCCAGAGGCCTAGCTCTGGTGTTAGCCTTTAGGTGTGCTTTATGGCTTAATCAATGGTCAGCCTCCAAAAAAGAATGACGGGACTCCCCTTTAAAGTGGGGTGTCTGTTTGGGTAGTGCTTGGTTGACATGGTAAAGCATGCTGCTAGTGGTAAATCATTTGATCTGCCACAGAAGCCGAAGTCTAATACTGCTTCCGCAGGGCCTCTAATACTCCAGGGTTCTGGTTAGAGGTTCGGCCTCTATTTTTGGAATAAGACAAAGTTCCAAATTAAGGCAACAAGTGTCTGGCAGAATAAAGCCATACCCCCTTCAAGGCCTGTTCAGGCATGAAGGGACGCCCCCGCACTTGCAGGTGTGGGGGGACCGCTTCTGCATTTTGCTCATATTTTGGAGGCTTCATGTAACAGATATTTGGATACAGGAAGTTGTATCCTCAGGTTACAAGATCAAATTAGGAGCCAGACCCCCTTGGAGATTTTCTTGGTCAGGGGTATCCTGAATTCCGCAGAAGCATTGAGATCTGCCGTATCTTATCTTTTTAGAGATTGGAGTTGTTGATCCACAGTGAAGTTACTCCAGCAGGGCAGTGTATATATAAGGATACATATCTACATTGCTGTCGGTGGCCTACATCTTCAGTTGTGGCGTTACGCTTCAGTCTATCTTCAGCACCAAGGGTGTTTTACCAAGGTGTTGGCAGGTCTTATGTTTTCTCCAAGAAGTCAGGGTATACATATAATCCCTTAATTAGACTATCTGTTGATATGGGCCCCATCATGTCAGGGGGCCCAGAAGAATACACAGACTGTCTGGTCGATATTGGATAATTGACTATCCAGTCGAATTCTTAAGTCAAATATCATATCATAACTTCAAGAGTTGGATTCCAAGTTGTGCCTTAGAACTGCTCTCTGGGGGGGGCGTGGCCTGGCACGCGGATGAAGTGGACGTGAGTCGGTGAGCTCCTGCCCCACCGAGAGATAAATAAGATACAGAATACTGCTTTAACCTAAAACCAACCTTAGAGGCGCTCCCTATGAAGGGTAGAAGACGTCGGGAGAAGAAGAGAGTGTCTGCCGCCGGTCAGCGAGCGCGGAGAGCAGTGATGGAGGAGCCCGGGAGGAGCCACGTGGGCGCAGCTATGGCGCCGCAGCCTGTCCCGTCGGAGACCAGCTGCTCGGAAACGGAGCCGAGCCCCGGCCGGACTCGGGAGAGCAGAGCGACGCTGCGGCTCTTGGCGGGGAAGACCGAGACTGCCAGCCCCGGAGCTTCACTGCAGTCACCGGGAGCGGAGCCGGAGGAAGTGGCGCACGTGTCAGCGCCGTCACTACTGAGACCGCAGACAATGTCTCAGGTCGTCCAGGAGCGGCAGCCAGAAGGTAGGAGAGGCGGCGGTGGAGGAGAGACAGAGACAGCCCCCAGCGGGGAGGGGGGGAGGCGAGGAGACTGCTCTGCTATGGAGACATCAACTCCATATTCACTGGCCCAGGTGATGAGTGTGGCGGGGGACCCTGAGAGAGAGAGGCAGCAGGGGTCACCGTCTGGCCAAACACAGCCCCCAGTTAAAACACAGGGTTTAAATGCTTCCCTCTCAAAACAGCACCACCCAGGCGACCCCCATGCCGCACACCCTGAGAACACTGTGCTGCAGAGCTCCCCCCCCCGTGAGAGCAGCAGTCAGCGCACAGCCTCCACAGCCCTAACCTATCAACATTCTGCCAAACAGCCCCGCATACCAGCCAGAGAGGCTACAGCAGGAGGGAGGCTAGAAAGCTACGGCTTTGTTGCCACTGACAGGGCAAACAGGGTGCCAACGCTGAGCTCCCATACTGCGGGGCTTTCCTCCCCCCCGCACCCGCCGCACCGCCCCCTCCCACAGAGGATGCAGCGCTCCAGAAGCACCCCTAGAACGGAGCCTGTCCCGAGGGGAGAGCTTTACCCAGTCCCCGCAACGCCCCATGCAAGCAGCAGCCATAGAGGGGAGGAACCCATCCAGGGCACTCCCTCCCGTCAAGGGCCCTGGTGCAGGGAACTGTCGCCGCTTATGCTACCGGCGGAAATGGTGGCTCTTCCCCAAGAACCTGTGTCGCCGTCAGCCATGGGTCCACCGCCCGCTGTGGACCTCCCGTCCCCGATGTTGTATCCAGATTCCCCAGGTGACGCAGCACCAGCCACCAGCAATATCCATCTAGAAACGCTCTCCTTTCTGAAGTCCATCCCCACCAAAGCTGACTTTGAAGCACTGATCAGGAGATATGAGGCAGCATACAAAAAAGATATAGCCGAGGTCAGAGGTCAGATCCAATCGCTGGATGCCAGAGTCTCTTCTAATCATGCGGCTACGGAAGCAGCACTAGCCAACATGGAGGCTAGGATTGAGAGTCAAAATTCGCAAATCTTGCAGCTGCAACTCCAGCATGATGATCTGGAAAACAGACACAGGCGCAATAATCTTCGTATCCGCGGCATTCCTGAGGCCTCCTCGAGAGAAGATGTTAAGCAAATCATTACAGTAATCTTCAATCAGCTACTTGGCAGAGAACCTAACACCCCGATTGAGATTGATAGAGCGCACAGAGCGCTGGGCCCGCCAAGCACTGATCCATCTAGGCCCAGAGACATTGTTTGCCGTATCCACTACTACAACATTAAAGAGGAAATTTCCCGGAGAGCCTGGAGGCATGGCCCGATAGACTTCGACGGCGCGAATGTTACTATATTCCCGGATCTTTCAAGACGCACTCTGCAGATGCGCAGGCTACTGCGACCAGTCCTTGATTTGATCAGATCCGCCAGGGCAACCTATAGATGGGGTTACCCCCTACACTTGATTGTGAGCAGAGATGGCGGCTCCTTTACCCTCCGGACATACCAGGACTTAGAGGGCCTGTTCTCATTTCTCAGTGTTGACCCGATCCCGGTGCCCAACTGGTTGGTGCCCTCTCCCTCTCTTCCACCCCAGAGATCCAGGAGCGCCTTACCCAGGAATCGAAGAGACAACAGATCGCGGAGACCGAGAGAGAGACCGCAGAGGCCCGTAGACAACGAGCAGTAGAAGCGGCCTGGGTGCTTCATGTTTTAACCTCCATCTGCTGCCTCACTCGTTTTATTTACTCCTTCGCTGTTTGATGTTGTTATCTCTCCCGATACTTCACTACTAGAGTTTTGGTCTTGGTTGATGCACTGTTATAATGTTGTTTGCTTCTCTCGGTGGGGAGACTGACTCCGTGACTCGCTGCCGGACATAGTCCCCCATCTAGGCCAGTCTCTGACCTTTCCCGTTTGGGGATAGGTCACAGACTTAGCGAGATCGCTAATTAGTTGTCCCTCCCTTGAGGGTCTTGGCCGGTTTATCCGGTCTCATTGTTCCTGTACTTACCCCCCCCCTTTTTTCTCCTTCCTCTTCCCCCCCTTTTTCCCTGCTGTTCCCTATCCTCTTGTTTCTTCCCTAGTGTGTTACTCGTCCGTTCTGTCATCACCTACACCTCCTGTCCCCTAGTCCCTATCTTGTCCGAATACCCGCAATGAGCGACATTGAACTGGTTTCTTTCAATGTGAAGGGGCTGAACACGCCGGAGAAAAGAAGGGCGATCCTGAGAAACCTCAGGGCCTTGAAAGCTGGCGTGGCCTTCCTCCAGGAAACGCATTTCAAGGGGGCAAACCCGCCGACCATGAGAGACAGAACGTTCCCGACCTCATACCACAGCTACTCCCCGGACTCCCGGTCAAGAGGGGTAAGCCTGCTAATCTCAAGGTCAGTACCCTGGGAGGAGGTGGGGGTGCTGGGTGGTGGAGAAGGAAGATGGCTTTTTGTTAAGGGAAAAATCTGCTCGGAGCCCTTTACCTTTGTAAACATCTATTGCCCAAACACTAGACAGGTAGACTTCCTGGAGGAGGTCCTGACCAGGATGGCTGAGTTTGCAGAGGGTAGGGTGATGGTAGGTGGGGACTTCAATCTCACGTTGGACCCACTGATTGACACCTCCAGGGGCCACACATACCTCTCCTACACCAAACTTAGGAAACTCAAAAGGCTCTTACACACGCACCAACTGGTAGACCCATGGCGTATCCTCCACCCTGACGGTAGAGACTACACGTTCTACTCTCCCCCGCATAACATGTACTCGAGACTAGACTTTTTTCTTACCCAGCACCATTCCCTGCAGAGAGTTAAGCGGGCAAATATAGGCAATATCGTACTTTCAGACCATGCTCCGATTAGTCTCACGCTGTCCGCACACACCCCGACACCCGGTTCCTGGTCCTGGAAACTCAATTCCTCTCTGATTCAGGACATAGACTTCAGGGACAAGCTAAAACAGGACCTTAGGGAGTACTTCGACAGGAACGCCACCCCGGACTCCGACCCGGCAGTGGTCTGGGAGGCGCACAAATGTGTAACCAGAGGGCTCCTTATTCAGCAAGGGACTAGAGTCAAGAAAGAGAGGGGCAAGATCACCCGTGAGTTAGTGGAGGAAATACAAAAGCTAGAGGCATTACATAAACAATCGTTAGCCTCGGGACACCTGGCGGCGCTGACTGCCCTCAGAGACCGGCTACGCAGAGTCTGTAATGACTCGGTTAAACTTCAACTCATCAAAAGTAGGAAAACCTACTACGAGTCAGGTGATAAGTGTGGTCGCCTGTTGGCTATGGCCCTGAGGGGGGAGAGAGCCAAAACATATGTCCCCAAAATACAGGATAGGACGGGAGGCATGAGGCACAAGGCCTCGGAGATAGCCAGAGTATTCAGGCAGTACTACGAGGACCTATATAATCTGCCGATGGACAGGACAAACACTAGGGCCCCAGACATAGCTGACTACCTCCGTCGCTCTGGGCTCCCTAAACTCCCGCCCGGGGTGCTGAGTGAACTAGAAGACCCAATCACACATGAGGAATTAGTAACAGCATTGAAAGACTCGGCAGCTGGGAAGGCCCCGGGACCTGATGGGTTTCCCCTACTTTATTACAAAACCTTCATAGAGATACTCTCGCCCAGAATGCTAGCGGTGTTCAACTCCATGGGCTCGGGCAGCACATTCCCGAGGGACAGTCTCTCTGCGCAAATTGCGGTAATATGGAAGGAGGGTAAAGATCCCACCCTTGCTTCCAGCTATAGGCCGATATCCCTCCTGAACGCTGATGTCAAACTTTTTGCAAAAATACTGGCATCACGCCTAGCCCCACACCTCCACCATGTAGTTCACCTAGACCAGGTTGGTTTCATGGCCTTTAGAGAAGCGCGGGATAATACCACTAAGACGCTAAACCTCATAGATCTGGCGCTGCAGAGGAGTTTCCCTACGTTACTCCTCTCGACCGACGCTGAAAAAGCGTTCGATAGAGTGCAGTGGGACTTCATGTTTGGAGTCTTGCGACACATTGGACTCAGAGATAGCATGCTGGGTTGGATTTCCAGCCTATACCACGGGCCATCTGCAGTGGTGAAAGTCAATGGTGTGACTTCTAGTTCATTTGACATCGGTAACGGGACGAGACAGGGATGCCCCTTGTCACCTCTGATATTCATACTCACGCTGGAGCCACTCCTCTGCAGCGTCAGAAATAACCAGAGCATACAGGGAGTGCCCTCCCCTTCGGGACACTATAAAATAGCGGCCTACGCGGATGACCTGCTGTTCTTCGTGACTAGTCCGGAGGTTTCCCTCCCAAACCTAGTGAAGGAGCTGGAAATCTATAAAAGCCTCTCCAGCTACAAGATCAATATGCAAAAGTCGGAGGTTCTCAATATCAATCTCTCGGCGACTAGAGTGGCTAATCTTAGTCAATCCTTCCCCTTCAAATGGGCACGCGATCACATTACTTACCTGGGCGTGAAGGTGAGCAGCTCTCCGGGTAGGCTCTTTGACCTCAACTTTCCCCCACTCTTACAAGCTTTCACTAGAGACATAGGTTTGTGGTCACATAAAAAACTCTCTTGGTTCGGGAGATGTAACTCCCTAAAGATGAACCTACTGCCCCGCCTCCTGTACTTATTACAAGCCCTCCCAATCGAGATCCCTGGCTCTTTCCTTCGGAGGATTGGGGGGATCTTTTCAAAATTCATTTGGCTGGGAAGGAATCCGAGAATCAGCAGGATTCTCCTGTCGAGGCCCAAAGAGGAGGGGGGACTCGGGGTACCAGACCCGGGACTGTACTATGTAGCTGCCCACCTCACCAGGGTTGTTGATTGGAACAGGCACGCCGCACACAAGCAGTGGGTTCGGATCGAGCAGAGGGGCTCTTCATTCCCCCTGGGAGGCTTGCCATGGATAGCAAAGCAGGCCACGAGGAAAGAGCTTACACACCCAACAATAGGGGCCACACTCAAAGTATGCCACAGAATCTTCCAACAGGAAGGGGTCTCCCCCCCCCTCTCTCCGCTCTTCCCGATACTAGGAAACCCACAATTCTCCCCGGGGATGAGAGGAGGAACAGCGGACCAGTGGATCAAAAAGGGAATCTACCGAGCCAAACAATTTTGCTGTATTAGAAACAACACGTCGCTAGAGAGGCTGGCGGAGACCCATGGACTCCCGATGTGGGACATGTGGCAGAGTAGACAGCTCATTCACTTCCTCCAATCCCTTAGACGCCAATTGAGCCACTTGAGAGAGCCCACTGGTTTCGAGAAGATGTGTGAGGAAGAGGGCCCTGCCAGACACACCCTCTCCCAAACATACAAAATGATTGTAAGTGCTCGGGACCTGGGTGTCCTCCCCTGTCTCGCTAGGTGGGGAGAGGACCTGGGAGCTGAATTCACATCAAAACAGTGTAAAAAAATCTTAGAGCTGTCACACAGGTCCGCAGTATGTACTAAGTATAAAGAGTGCAACTACAAGGTGCTTATGCGGTGGTACAGAGTCCCGACTCTACTAAATAAATGGTCCCCTGGAGTCCCCCCGACGTGCTGGAGGTGTAACTCAGAGCGGGGCGACCTTTTGCACATCTTCTGGTCGTGCTCGGCTCTGCAGCCATTCTGGAGGGAGGTCAGAGAGGTGACGCAGCGAATGACTGAGTGGGTAATACCGTGGGACCCGGCCTTCTTCCTTCTCCACCACTCGGCCATACCCACCAAGAACTATCGGAAATCGGTGGTGTGCCAATTAGTTAACGCCGCCAAAGCGTGTGTCCCTTCGCGTTGGAAGAGCCCGTCACCCCCAAGCATCGCGCAGTGGCTCGCCAGGGTGGGTGAAATAGAGAGATTTGAGGGGATGATTGCGGCCCAGCGCGAGATGGAGGAAAAGCACAGAACGAAATGGGCCTACTGGGTTGATTTTACAATGTCACAAGAATATAGCGACCTGTTGGCGACATAGTAGTAGAAAGAACCAAATTGTCTGTTTCTCTTTTGGTCCCCCCCCCCCCCCCCCTCTTCCCGTCTCCCTTCCCCTCTTTCTCTCCCGCCTCTCCATTTTCCCCCTTGTCCACTTCTGTATCCCCCGGTATGTCCTTACCTGTTATGTTCACTGTAAATTTTATCAAACTGTTTTTGTGATGGCCTAGCCTTAGTGGTCCATTAGCATGCTATATCTGTCTTTAGCCTGTCGTGGGGGGCTCAGTGGGTGGCCTGAGCGTGCGACCCCCCGGTCTGTCCCTTGCCCCCCCCTTGGTGCCGCCTGGCAGTGTAGATCGAGATGCGGCAGAGATGGTGAGAGAGGTGGCTGTTGATGGGCCGAGACTCGCTCCGTGGCACGTTGGGGGACAACGGGCCGCGCACTTGACCCCCTCTGGACACCCTTGACCTGTTGGTTGATGGTACTGCTATGTACTGGTCTATTACTGTGTATTCCATAAGCCATGTTATTGTCCTTCTTACCTGTTTTGAAAACTTGAAAACTAATAAATAAAGAATATATAAAAAAATAACTTCAAGAGTTATTCTTTCTGGGACTGTCATTAGACACAATTCAGGCAAAAGTGTTTTTTCCAGCACAAAAGGGACTCTTATTCCAGGCCAGGGTAAAGGGTCTTTTGTCTTGCCCTCAACCGAAGCTTCATCAAGGAATATGTCTGTTGGGCCTGATGGTATCTCAGTACCTTTTGCACTGTTCACACAAGACCTCTGCAGATGGAATTGCTCACAATCTGGGATCGAGACACACACTCTGGATCACTCTTTTTGCATGACACCGTCAACAAGGCAGTCTCTAGCCTGGTCCTCAGCTTCTTCAGACTGGCAAATCCTTCCTTCCAGTAGAGTGGAAGATCATCACCATGGATGCCAGTCTTATCAGGTTGGGGGAGTGTAATGGAGTCACCAACGCTCCAGGGACATTGGAGTCTGAAGGGGAGCAAGCTCTCCATAAATATCCTGGAACTGAGCACGATTCTATTGTATCTCAGTCATTGGACATTCTATCTGAAGGGGCATCCCGTCCGGATTCAAACAGACAATCGGACGGCGGTGGTATATATCAACCACCATGGGGGCATCTGAAGCAGTAAAGCCCTCATGGAAGTGAGCTGGTTTTTACTTTAGGCCGAGAAACCGTTTTCATACATTTCGGCTGTAAACATACCTGGAGTGGACAACCTGCAGGCCGATCATCTCAACAGCACATTCCGGCATCAGAGGGAATGATCTTAGTCAGAGGGTTTTTTCAATCCCTATGCATGCGCTGGGGGGATTCCGGACATAGATCTCTTGTGCATCACGACATAAGCGGAAGGTTACAAAGTTTTGTATCTGAGTCCAGGGATCCTCTAATTATAGCAACAGATGTCCTGACTCTTCAGGGGTCAGCATTCAAGCTTCTTTATGCATTCCCTCCGATTCCACTCCTGGGTCAAGTACGAAGAAAGGTTAGCTCACAAGGGAGTCCCAACCATTCTGGTGGCTCCTCGGTGGCCAAGAAGAAGCTGGTTGTCGGAGGGCAACTTGTGGAGGTTACCTGACTATACAGATCTTCTCACACAGGGGCCTCTAAGGCATCACAAGTTCTGGCTTGGAAGGCCTGGCTATTGAAACCTATATCTTGACAGAAAGGGGGTTCTTCTGACATAGTCATGCAGAATATGATTCAGGCCAGGAAGAAGCCTTCATCAATGATCTACTATAGAGTCTGGCAAGCATTATCGCTTGGTGTGAATCCAGAAGGTTCGCTGGTAGAATTTTTTCTGTTCCCAAAATATTTGATTTGTTGGCAGAAAGGTCTTGATGAAGGTTTTCAATTGAGTTCTTTAAAGGGACATATATCTGCTTTATCTATCTTTTTATTCAGAAACTCATTGCTGTGAATAAATGTATCATAACTTTTTGTATAGGGAGTCGCTCATGTGTGCCCTCCTCGTAAGCTACTTCTGCCGGTTTGGCACCTGAACAAGTTTTATCAGCTCTTTATCAGCGTCCTCCTTTTGAAATATTGGCAGATGCATCGTTAAGTTTATTGACTCTTAAGGTTTCTGAATTAGCAGGTTATCAGTTAAGTCTCCTTATTTAGTGTTACATAAGGACAAGTTTGTCTTCTGCTTTAAACAGGATGTTCTTCCTAAGGTGGTTCCCATCTTAATGAAGAGGTGAATTGTCTTCCTTATGTCCTACTCCAGTGTCCGATAAAGAAAGGATTCTACTTTGCTGGATGTAGGGAAAAGCACTAAGATACCATCTTACTGCTACACAATCTTTCCGTAGGTCGGACTCCTTATTTTGTCATACCTGTGGGTCCACGGAAAGGTCTTCCACCATCTAAGTCTACCATCAGCTTATATTCCCTAAGGGGAAGGATTCTCCTTTTAGGACTACTGTTCATTCGACAAGAGCTATGGAGCTTCTTGGGCTGTTTAGCATCAAGCTTCAATAGAACAAGTATGCAAAGCTGCTACTTGGTTTTCAGCTCGTACATTTATCAAATTCTATAAGGTACAGCCTTTGGTAGGAAGGAATTGCATACAGTGATAATTAGATGGTTTTGGAATGTCTTATTCCTGAATGGAATAAGGGTTTTTGAGATGTCTTATTCCTGGAAGGAAAAAGGGTCTTTGGAATGTCTTGTTCCTGAAAGGAATAAGGTTTGGGGATCCCACCCGAATTCGGGTACTGCTTTTGGAGGTCCCAATCGTCTCTGAATTAAATATGATGGCCTGAAGTAAAATGGAAGAGAAAAGAGAATTCTGTGAGTACTCGCCTGTAGAATTCATTTCTCTTCCATTGTTACTTCAGGACATCAGAACCATCCTGTCTGTTAGGTTACTATGTCCATGTGTTGGATGCTTAGTTTTAGTGGAGTGGTAAATATGTAAATAGTTGCTGTAAATAATGATTAGCATAATGAAAAAAAAAAAAATTAAACGGAGAGAGGAGTCTTGTATTTTGTCTACAGCCTTTTGTTTCCAACAGGATAGGTATGCCTCCCAGGCGGCTGGTTCTACTGCTTTTTAATTAAACTGAAGTGCATCAAGTCAGCCAGGTGGATAAAGGCACAGGAGGTGGGGACACACCTTTGTTCTTGCAGACCACACCCTTCGGGAGAGATTAACCCAATCATCTCTGAATTAAATCTGATGTCCTGAAGTAATAATGGAAGAGAAATTAATTCTACAGGTGAGTACTCACAGAATTCTCTTTTTCTGCCTGTTCTGCCCTGAGGTCTTGTTGCCCAACCTCATGAAGGAGCTTAGAGAAAATGGAGGCCTCTCGAGCTATAAGATTAATTTCCTGAAATCCGAGGCGCTAAATGTCAACGTCCCATCCCCCCCCCCCCCCCCCACAGGTTTGAGAGAATTAAAAATGCCTTCCTATTCCGCTGGGCTAGTGAAAGGGTGAAATATCTGTGGACCAACATTAGCAGCAACCTCTTAAAAATGTACGCTCTTCCATTTCCCCCCACTCTAAAAAAAAAAAAAAAAAAAAAAAAAAAAAAAGAAAAAAACTTGAGAGAAAGACGACTAGGTGGAGTAAAGGGAAGCTCTCCTGGTTTGGGAGGTGCAATGCAGTTAAAATGACCCTCTTACCCCGCCTGCTCTAGCTCCTCCAGGCCCTGCCAGTGTTCGTTCCCCGCTCATACCTCCAGAAGGTCCGCTCGGTCTTCATTAGCTTTATCTGGGCAGGGAAAAAGCAGAGACTAAAGAGGGACATCCTGACCAGAATAAAGGAACGGGGGGGGGGGGGGGGGGGGGGGTTGGTGTCCCAGACCCAATACTATACCACTCCGCGAAGCATCTTTGTAGGGTGGTTGTTTGGTGTGTACATAGCCGGAATAAACGATGGGTTGACCTTGAGCAGAGCTTCCTAGAAATCCCGATCAATGGGGCACTATGGCTAGCAAGCGAGGGGGGTAAAATGGGGAGACAACACCCTACGTTGGGCCCCACGCTTGGGAATTGTGAGGCCATGTTTCAGTGTCAAGAGATCTCCCCCCTCTCCCATGTACCCAGTCTTGGGAAATCCGCATTTCACCCCGGGTGTGAGGGCCACCCAGTAAGAGCTTGGATTGACGCGAATGTATACAGAACAGGCCACTTTGCCTCGGAGGGAGGTTGGGCAAACCTAGATGAGCTGGCCCAAAGAGCCGGGACTCCTAATTGTTCCATCTGGCAGCAAATGCAACTTGGACACTTTCTGGCTTCCCTGCAGGAACATAGGGAAGGTAGGCGGGTGCTCACGAACTTCGAGGAGACGTGTCGAAGCAGTGAAACTGAGGGACATGCCCTCTCGAGGATTTATAAGCTACTAGTGGCCCCACCGGACGCATCAGACCTAAACAGATGGTTCCCGGAGGTCTCCCCAAACTGTTAGAGGTGTGGCGATGTGATGGGTGATTTGTTGAATATCTTCTGATCCTGCCCCAAGCTAAAAGAATTTTGGAGTCTGGTTAGACAGGTCACGGAGAATGTCTCAGGAACAACTATCCCGGATGACCCTGCTCTGTCTCCTCCACGCATCGGAGATCCCCCTGAAGCACTACCGAGGCTCCATAACGTGTCACCTGCTGAATGCAGCAAAAGCCTGCATCCCGCAGGTATGGAAGAGTAAAGGGCCCCCCTGCATTAGTGGTTGGGTTCAGAGGGTGAATGACGTCATGAGGTTAGAAAACCTCATGTTCACACGTGATGATACCTATGAGAAATTCGCCATGACTTGGTATGGTTGGATGGCTTTCACGGAGTCCCCTGAAGTCAAGGAACTACTTGCTCTATAGCATGGGTCCCCCTCACCATCCCCTTACCGCTGCAAGGTACCCTGGGAGAGGTGCGAAGTAGCTGGGTGCGGCTAGTCGGCTCGCATAGATCCGCCGGAGGGTAGTGACCTCACCCTACTCCCTTCCTTTTTTCCCCCTTTACCTTTCTCCCCCTCCTTACCCTCCCAGTTCCACCTCTGGTTGCTCCTTTCTCTTAAAAGTTAATTGCTAGTGCAGTCCAATAAACCACCCGGCGAGAAATAGACGGTCATACCTGTGCATAAAAACGAATGCCAGTGGTTGGTTTGAACTACCTTTATTGATATGCAAAGTATTGTAAACGATTGACACTGTATACTTTTTATCCGCCGTAAGTTGGAACTGTACAAATGTTTCCTTTTTTGAAAATCCTCAATAAATAAAGAATTAAAAAAAAATAAATAAAAAGGACTCGGTCACATACACATGCAGAAGTATGCTCAAGCTGCACCACCAAGCTCCAAGGTGCCTCTGTGGGGTGCAGTCCTAACTCCAATCTCTTGAGAGCCCCATTTGTTTCTTTTGAATTTGTGCAAGCACATGGGGTGTGGGGTCTAGGCTGCACTACGAGGTCTTTGACCTTCCACCCCATGGGCTGCACTTAAGGTTTTAGGGCAACCTCAGGTAAGCCTGCTCCCAATTTTTCTATTGCATTGTATGTCCCAAATGGGGCTCTCGGAGATTAGAGTTAGGACTGCACTCCACAGAGGCACCTTGGCGCTTGCTGGTTCATCTTAAGCATACTTCTGCAGATGTGTGTGACCTAGTCCTCTGTTTTTAACCAGATTTAGAGACAGATTTTAGGTTGGTCTGCAAGCTAACAGGTCTTGATGAAGGTCTTCAACTGAGTACTTTAAAGGGACAGATATCTGCTTCATCTATCTTTTTTTTTTCAGAAACCCATTGCTGAGATTAAATTTATCAAATTTTTGTAAAGGGAGTCGCTCATGTGCGGCCTCCTCGTAAGCCACTGCTGCCGGTTTGGGACCTGAACTTAGTTTTATCAGCTCTTCAGGATCCTCCTTTTAAACCATTGGCAGATGCGTCTAAGTTTATTGACTCTTAAGGTTATCTTTTTAGTGGCAATAGTCTCAGTAAGGAGGGTTTTTGACTTAGCAGCTTAAGTCTCGGTTAAGTCTCCTTATTTAGTGTTACATAAGGAAAAGGCCGTCTTCTGCTTTAAACAAGATGTTCTTCCTAAAGTGGTTCTCTCCTTTTCATCTTAATGAAGAGGTGGTTTTGCCTTATTTCCTTATGTCCTACTCCAATGTCCGATAAAGAAAGGATTCTTCATTCGCTGGATGTAGTGAAAACACTAATATACTATCTCACGTCTACACTTCGGTCGGACTTCTTATGTCATACCCGAGGGTCCATGGAAAGGTCTTGCACCATCTAAGTCTACCATCAGCCGATCGATTAGACAGGCAGTGGAAAGAGCCTATGTCTCCAAAGGGAAGGAGACATATGACTGCTACTCATTCGACAAGAGCTATTGGAGCTATTGGTCTTCAGTTCATACATTTACCAAATTTTAGAGGGTGGATGTTAGAGCCTCGGCAGATGCCACCTTTGGTGAAACGGTATGGAAAAGGAGTCTTGTATTTTGTCTCCAACAAGAGATATATGTATGCCTCCCGGGCGTCTGGTTCTACTGCTTTTCAATTAAACTGGATTGGTCAGCAGGAGGGATATAGACCTGGGAGGTGGAGCCACGCCTTTGTTCTTGCAGTCCATGCCCTTCGGCCATTATGTTAACCCAATCGTGACTGAATTACTCTGATGTCCTGAAGTAATAATGAAAGAGAAATCTATTCTACAGGTGAGTACGACAGGGTCGGAGAGGCAACCATGTCAAATTCACGTGCTTGACACTTAAAGGGTTAAATATTTTCTTTGGTCGCAGTCGCCTCCATTCGACAGGTATCAAAATTGGCAGAATTATCATTTAAACTACCGCATATGGTGCTGCACAAGAATCAGGCAGTTTATTGATTCATATGATTTTCTGTAGAAGAAAGAGTTGGTACTGCCTTTATGTTCTTGTCCTATCCGTCACATGTAGAGGCTTCTTCACCATTACTGGAGTGCTACTCTGGGAATCCGGAAGACTGACATCTTGTTTGTGATTCCGGATGGCCCAAGGGAAGGGTTTAGCGCTAGGCAAGTCTACTGCAGATGAATCGGACAGGCAGTTTTTGAGCCTACGGTTCCAAAGATGGGAGGCTCTTCAGGATCATGGCACATTCTACTGGAGTGATTGTTTCTTCCTGGGCTTTTTAGAACCCATATTCAGTTGATCAGGTAAGTAAGGCTGCTCCTTGATCCTTTGTTCACATGTCTTTATGAAGTTCTACAATGTTAGACATATGCAGATGCATAAGGCGTTGCCTTTTTTTTTGGTCTATGGTTATGGTTATACACCTGGTTATTTTTACTTGCTGGGATCTCACCCTGGAAAGGCTACTGCTTTGGAACAATCCATGTGTATATGAATTGTGACATTCTGAATTTGAGAGAAATTTCAATTGTGTTCTGTAGCTTTTTTTCTCTCTTCTTCCATTCCAAGGCATCACACCCGCCCTATTTGCTGATTTAACTATATATGTGATTACTGATGCCTTTTATTATAGGTTAGATTTTTTGTGCAATAGGTTAGATTCAGACTATCCCTTGTTTTTGTCCCATCTCAATTTGTAATGCCCCGCTGTGTGAAACTCCTTGGGTTGGCGCAGAAACGTCCAATAGCACAAGAGTGGACACGCAGCCAGCCGAAACACCAGGTTCCATTCGGCTTCTCTTAGTGGACGTCACATTGACTAACGACCGAATAAAGCCTAGCATGCCATCCCCACTAGCCTGTAGCTGAGGTTGTGCTCACACTGGCTATTCACAAATGCATTGTGAAACCTGGCTGTGGCCCACGCATGTGCTGTTGGATTGGCAGATAGGTGAGCTGCGCCGATCTAGCGGGTTTCACACAGCAGAGCATCCGAAATCGGGATGCCCCAGGTGGATGGGCATCAAATGGTTTGGGTCCACTTCAACAAGTATGATTTGTATCTGAATTGTAATACTCAGGAATGGAAGTATTGAGAAAACAATTCTACTGGTGAGACCACAGAATTGAATTGTGGTTCAAAAGATTGTTGCATCAGCCGTTTGATCCTTTGAATTCAAAGGTTATTTTAACTTGGATCAGAAAATAATTTTCCCCAAAATTGCTTGTCCAGAACTTAATGGAAAATGCTCCCCAGGGGCGCTCCTGCTCAGGAAGCTTATGGGGAGCTCCAGAGACCTTTTACAACAGCACCCATTCTGGTCCACACATATCCAGAACTCGAGTCATGGAGGTCAAAGCTCACATGTGCCCAACCCTCCACTTCAAGGGCCTGCAACAGGCCAGGTTTTGCAGACCTTCACACAGGTGCACAGGTGAAGTAATGAGTGCTCAGACAGAGCTATAGGCTCAGCACTATAATTACGTCGCCTATCTGCGTGATATGATATTTACAATACCTGGCCTGTTGGTGTCCCTTGAGGAGGAGGTTTGAACACCTATGTCATAGCTGTTTTTTCTCAGATATCCCATGTTACAGGGGACCTTCATTCAATCTAGGCCATTTCCAGGAGATTGCTATCCCTTGAGCAATTTTTGAGTATGTCAGCAGTTGCAGTTATTTTCAGCTGGACTAAAATCGGAATGCTGCAGTGGATAAAGGGTAAATGGTTATTTATATAGTTACGTTTTTTGCCTGGACTGTCCCTTTAATGTTTGATAGCATGGATGTCAAACTGAACATCTGAAGGACCAGCAACAGACCATGTTTTGCAGATATCCACGGGCACACAGTTGGAGTAGTTGCTGGCCCTTCAGATAAAGGTTGACACCCCTGATTTATAGTGTAAACCTTTAATGATGCCGATTTTGAACTACGTATTTTTCATTCTACATTCTGGGGGGAAATTAAATTAATACATTGTAATTCCATGTACAAGTGTTTTCTTTATTCACTGTGGATTTCCGGAATATCGCTGGGATAGTAACTGCTTCACAAAACAAACAAGTAGTCACAGCTCCCTCACCCCCGGCTACACAACGTATTGCACAATCCAACACTTGCCGGGGTCTCAATTAAGCGCACTTATTGGAGTATTGGGGGCAGTGCCCTTAATTGAGACCCCAGCACGTGTTTGGGGGATAGTAACTGCTGTTTAACCCCCCCCCCCCAAAAGGTGCCTTTAATATACTCTTTTCCTTTGTGATTAACATAAGGGAGCATTATACAGATGGTTGTCAGTGGTCTTTTGACTAGCCAATGAAAGCTCAGCTGTTTGTACCATTTACACTTTTTTTTCGCTTTAGAAAAAGTTAAAGCTTTTTGAGCAAACCATATTTGAACTAGAAGAAAGATTAAAATCTGCTGCAGGAACCAGATTAAAGGATGTAACTACAAAGATTGACTTACTAAGAACAGTCAGGTGAGTATGTAATTGTGATTTAATGAATTGCTATAGAGTTGCCTAAGCTTAAGGGTAAGCTTGCTCTACTTACCCAAGTCTATAGGTAAGCAGAAGGTGTCCAGTCTTTTTTTTACTGATAGTCTTTATAAAGCTATAATCAGTAGACCTTCAAAAGACTTACCCTCTCACCCTATACCATATGTGGAGATTTGATTCAGCAAAAGGAGATGGGCGGCAGTGCATGTTCCAATCTTGTGGGTACTTGCCCTACGCTTGGGGTAAAGATTAGGCATGCTATATTGCAGTACTTAAAGAAAGAATATAAGAATTGTACAGGTACAGCTATAAATCTGTACAACAGATCAATGGATGCCAATGTTTTTTTCTTTAAAATTAAGTTTCTGAGTCTTTGAATACATACATCAGCAGCACTAGTTATGGGGCTTGGCTCACTGGGGTCTGTGATTTTTTAATATTTTTTAGGATTTTCCAATCTATATTTTTTTTTTACTTGTTGTGATCCTTCGTTAGTAGATGCCTTTCTGCCCTTGTCAGTCGTAATGTTCCCATCTGCTGCATGTGATAAGGGCACTCTGTCAATATGGTTATAGAACTTATGAGGATGCTTTGCACTTTAGGTTTTTCGAAAGGTCCATGTTAAGGGAAGATGTTTCATGGAGCGGTTGTTGGTCATCTACCACATCGATGGACATCCTTCTAATTTCTCATGTTCTGGTTCCCACCAAACTCCTATATGGGCTCTATCAATTGGTGGCTGGACGGACAGGCAGGTACCGTAGCTAGGTGGATGGGTCTTGGTTTGGAGCTGGGCTCTTGTGGCTCGGGGAGGTAGCAGGCAGCGGCATTTCAGTGATGGGGGGAAGTAGGCAGTGGCGTGGGAGCTGGTATTGGCATCTTGATAGAGGGGGGAGCAGGTATTGGCATATCGGTGGCAGACGGGGAAGCAACTGCATCTCCGTGGGTGAGGTTCTTTCCTCACAGACGAGATACACCTGCCTGATCGAGGTTACAGCTCCAGACACCACTCCCTCGACTACCTGTGCAGACAATGCTGAAAGACCACCGAAAGAGCAGCTGCTGAATGAGAGCACGTACTGGACACCATGGTGGATCAGCCCCCGGCACACTCCCCCCCCCTCTTCCCACAACAAACATGGAGTGCACGTTTTCTGCCAATTTTCTAGACACATTACGGACACTTGGTTGCTCAAACTAAATATTCTTAGTATACAGTACGTCCTGCTCCAAATCCAATACTTACACTTGGGATATACTCCGCCAGATAGCGCTGGACTGCAGAGACATCGAAAATAGGCTCCTCCCGGCCCCTCATACCCAGGGACCTCCCACAAATCCCCAGAATTTCTCTGCAGTCTGGCTGCGAAGGACGAGAAATGGCTCTCTACTCGCAGGTGAGCGGGGCTATTAGCCCGCGGCCCTGTAGGACTATTCCCACCCGTTCCACTAGTAATATGCCTCCCAGCCTTGGCTGCGCTGGTCGGGTGAAGGTAGGCAGCACCGCTGTTAGGTGCTTAGGAGCGCTGCTCCACCGCAATCCCCCACCAAAGTGTGGGCGGTTCATGCTTATGGTGAGCCTCTATGGGATGCCCCTCGCGCACTAGTGCCCCCTTGCCCCTGCCCATCGGTGGGCTCTATTTAAGTGGCCGCTGTCCTCTCTCATCCTCCTTGTAGCCTTCGGGGGAAAAGAGGGGGGGGGGGGGTGTAAATATGTATGCTATGCATTCTGTGTTTTACACTCTTTTTGCATTCTGTTTAGTCTTGTGTCAGCCGCCGCGCTGACTTGTCTTTACTGTCTTTTTAAAATTGCCGCTGCGCGCTGACTTTGTTCCGCGCTTGGTGGCGGCGTTAGCTCAGGTGCTGGTGCACCATTATTGGCTGCTTGCACGTTCTGGCTTCGCACTCTTCGGGGGGGCGGGGCCCGTCTTTGGCGCGCTCCGCCTCATCGCTGATACCTGCCCGCCCCTCAAGGTATATCAACTCCATCTTTATCCTGCTTGGTTGGCCCATGTGCGACGGACCCCTACCTACCGCGGTCCATAAGTGCCCTTGCGGGCGGCTTTATATCTTTCACTTTTGTTACTGTGTGCTTACAGGTCTTGTCTGCTTATGTCTCTCAGGCGGGGCAAACCCTTTTGGCTTCTCCCGGCCCTGTATTAGTATATAACTTGTAGGCTTTGTAAAAATAATACTCCCACTTCCCTAGCGGGTTATTGGGGCATCCGGGGTTGCTATATAGTGTTATTCCCTATCGGCGTATAGCGCCGCTATAATCAACATATGGAGGCATCCCAGGATAATGTGACTGGGGTCCCTTTGGGACAAGACCGGCTGTGTGTAGCGTGTGGGCAGCCTCATGCTGACAAGGCGCGGGTCTGTGTACCCAGTGCTGAGCAGGTGCTTGCATTGCAATCTGGCCTGCCAGTGGCTGCACCTCGCTTCACTTCGCCTACTCCCCCAAGCTTAAACCTCACTCCTACTGAGTTGAATACTAGCGGGGATTCTCAGCCTGATGTTTCTTCTAGACGGACTACTGTTGAGCAGTTGATTGCTAAGTCCTTAGCACGTAAGGCCCCTGCTAAGAAGCGGCATTTGACGCCTAACGTCACTGTATTCTTAGTATACAGTACGTCCTGCTCCAAATCTAATACTTACAGTTGGGATATACTCCGCCAGATGGCGCTGGACTGCAGAGACATCGAAAATAGGCTCCTCCCGGCCCCTCAAATACCCAGGGACCTCCCACAAATCGCCAGAATTTCTCTGCAGTCTGGCTGCGAAGGACGAGAAATTGTCTCTCTACTCGCAGGTGAGCGGGGCTATTAGCCTGCGTCCCTGTAGGACTATTCCCACCCATTCCACTAGTATTTATGCCTCCCAGCCTTGGCTGCGCTGGTCGGGTAAGGGTAGGCAGCACCACTGCAAGGTGCTTAGGAGCGCTGATCCACCGCAATCCCCCACCAAAGGGTAGGTGTTTCAGGCTTATAGTGAGGCTCTATGGGATGCCCCTCCCGCACTATTGCCCCTTGCCCCTACCTATCGGTGGGCCCTATTTAAGTGGCCGCCATCCTCCCTCATCCTCCTTGTAGTCTTCGGGGGAAAAGAGGGGGGGGGGGGTGTGTGTAGATATGTATGTTATGCATTCTGTGCTTTACACTCTCTTTTCACATGCTGTTTAATCTTGTGTCAGCCGCCGCGCTGACTTGTCTTACTGCTTTTTTAAGTTTGCCGCCACGCGCTGACTTGGTTCAGCGCTTGGCGGCGGCATTACCTCAGGCGCTAGTGCGCCATCATTGGCTGCTTGCCGTTCTGGCTTCGCGCTCTTTGGGGGGGGCAGGGCCCGTGGCTGCACCTCGTTTCACTTCGCCTACTCCCCCAAGCTTAAACCTCACTCCTACTGAGTTGCATACTAGCGGGGATTCTCAGCCTGATGTGTCTTCTAGACTGGCTACTGTTGAACAGATTGTGAAGTCTTTAGCGCGTAAGGCCCCTGCTAAGAAGCGCCACTTGACGCCTAATGTTACTGTTTTCCCTATGGGAACTGAGGAGTTTTGGAATCTGTGTGGCTATACCCCGTCTGATGAAGGGGAGCTCTTTTCTGATTCAGGCTCATCTGATGAGACCAAGGGGTCATGACGATTCTGGCTCTGACCCCTGGGCCCCGGATGACACTGACAGATTAGGTGGTTAAATGTTGGTCATCCCCCCCCCCCCCCCCCCCCCCCAGGTGGATGCCCGATCCTAGGGCTATTTAACACCTCTGTCATGCATTCCCCTGGTTCTACTACCCTGCAAGATGCTGAAGGCCGGCGTATTGATCAGCTGGCATCCCACGCCTGTGCGGAGACGGCACTGCGCCCGGTCTGCGCCTCTGCCATTACTGCTGTGGCCACTAGAACCCTTATCAGAAATATGCTTGATAGTTCCCCTGATGATTTGCCTTGTGAGGTGTTTAATGCACTCTCCAGCTGTGATGTTTTTCTAAATTTTGTCCTATCAGCATTGGATGACACCATCAGAATGTGTGCCAGAACTTCTGCCCTCATGGTGGCTATACGCCGCTCGGTTTGGCTGCGCCAGTGGGCTGCTGACAACGCTGCCAAGAAGGCCCTCACTGGGTTTCCCTTTAAAGGACTGCGCCTGTTTGGGGACCGCCTGGACCTTTTTGCTAAGGGAGGCAGGTTACCCCAGCGCAGGCGGCAATCTCGGCCCTTTCGGGGTCAGGGTTCCTTCTCCTCCCCTTACCGTGGTGCAAGACAGGGAAGGGGGATTTCATTCCCTGGGGCCCGGAGAGATTTCTGGGGTAGAGGCAGAGGACGTGGACGTCCTGGCTCCTCCTGGGGTCCCAAAGCTAAATCCTCTCCCAAGCCCCCTCAGGCATGATGGGGCGCCCTCACCCATCTGGGTGGGGGGACGGCTGCAGCACTTCGCTCACGTCTGGAGGCTTCATGTCTCAGACCGGTGGATTCAGGAGGTAGTGCCCTCTGGTTACAAGTTGGAGTTCGCTGCCGATCCCCCTTCAAGATTCATCAGATCTCGGATTCCTCAGGACCCTGTGTCAGGAGCTAATGCAAGCAGTGCAAGGCCTCCTGGAGCTGGGGGTCATCTGCCAGGTCCCCTTAAGAGAAAAAGGCAAGGGCTTTTATTCCACCTTATTCACAGTACCCAAAAAGGATGGTTCAGTCAGGCCCATCTTGGACTTGAAGATCCTCAACAAGTTTGTCAGGGGCAGGCGCTTTCGCATGGAAACTCTGCGCTCTGCCATCAATTCCCTGCGCCAAGGGGATTTCATGACTTCTGTGGACATCAAAGATGCTTATCTTCATATTCCTGTGTTCCCAGGTCAACAAAGGTTCCTCAGGTTCGCTCTGATGGATCAAGACTACCAATTTGTGGCCTTGCCCTTCAGCCTCACTTCAGCTCCCAGGGTGTTCACCAAGGTGCTGGCTGGCGTGATGTCTCTGCTCAGGCGTCAGGGCGTCCGCATGCTTCCCAGTCTCTACATCAGGCAGAGTTGGATACTCAGCTGGTGGTGTCTACTCTGGAGTCATTTGGATGGGTGATCAACAACCCCAAGTCCTCACTGTCCCCTTCCTTGATAATTCCATTCCTAGGAATTAATCTGGATACAGTTCAGGCAAGGATCTTCCTTCCTCAACTGAAGGTGGACAGTCTGATTGCACAGGCTCAGTCCCTCCTAGGTTGTCCTCATCCCTCCATCAGGCAGGGGATGCAGCTGGTGGGCCTGATGGTGGCATGCTTCAAAGAGGTCCCTTATGCTCAGTTCCACTTGAGGCCCCTGCAACTTCACCTATTGTCAGTATGGGACAAGTGTAAGTGTCCCTGGACAGGGTCTGTGTGCTCTCCCCCCTGGTCAGGAGGTCCCCCTTGTGGTGGATGGACTCAAGGAACCTGTTGGGGGGGCAGATCCTTTCTTGCCCCTTCCTGGGAGACGGTCACCACGGATGCCAGTCTGTCAGGTTGGGGGGGTTTCTGGAAATCCCTGTGGTTCCAGGGGAGGTGGGGCCCTCAGGAGGCCCAAACACCTATCAATGTCTTGGAGCTGCGGGCGATCAGGCTAGTTCTGGCTCACTTGACTACTCACCTTCAGGTGAGCTCGGACAACCAGACGGCAGTCCCCTACATCAATCATCAGGGAGGGACCCGGGGCAAGTGGGCAAGAAGAGTGTGGTTCGCAGACGTGGTACAGCTGGCAGTAGATCAGTACGCTCTGCCCTTGGTGCCAGATCTGCTCACTCAGGGCTCACTACGCCATCCCAATTTACAAACTCTGGCTTTGATTGCTTGGCTGCTGAAACCTCCATCTTGATGGAGAAGGGGCTGTCTTCCTCGGTTGTGGATACTTTGATTAAAGCTAGGAAGAAGTCTTCCTCTTCCATTTATTACAGGGTTTGGCGTGCCTACATTGACTGGTGTGAGTCTTAGTCTCTTCCCTGTCGTGTGTTCTCTATTCCCAGGATTCTGGAGTTCCTGCAGCATGGGTTAGAGATGGGGCTCCAACTCGGTACTCTGAAAGGTCAGGTTTCTGCCCTGGCTATTTTTTCCAGAAGTCCTTTGCTCATCACCCTCTGATCAGGACTTTTTTCCAGGGGGTCACTCATGAGCGTCCCCCACGTAAACCTATGGTGCCTGTTTGGGATCTGAACTTGGTTCTGTCAGCCTTGCAGGGTGCTCCCTTTGAACCTATGCAGGATGCTGCCTTGGCCATTCTTACGCTCAAGGTTGTATTTCTGGTGGCTATCACTTCTGTCAGGCGTGTGTCTGAGTTGGCGGCGCTTTCCATTCAGCCCCCCTACTATGAGAGACACCAGGACAAGGTGGTGTTTCGTTTCAAAACTGACTTTCTGCCTAAGGTAGTGTCTGCTTTTCATTTGAATCAGGATATTGTTTTTCCTTCTTTGTGCCCTAATCCTAGCAATGCTAAGGAGAGGGTTTTGCACTCTTTGGATGTAGTTAGGTGTCTGAAGTACTATCTGGTGACTACTGCACCTTTCAGGAAAACTGATGCTCTTTTTGTGGTCCCTTCTTGTCCTAGGAAAGGTTTGGCTCCTGCCAAACCTACTATCAGCAAGTGGATTCGTCAGGCTGTTATTCAGGCCTACTCTGCTAAGGGGGAGAATCCTCCCTTCCGCCTTACTGCTCATTCCACTCGTGCTATTGGTGCCTCTTGGGCCTTTCAGCACCAGGCTTCTGTTGAACAAGTTTGCAAGGCCGCTACTTGGTCTTCTTTTCATACATTTTCAAAGTTTTAGAAGGTTGATGTTAGGGCCTCAGCTGATGCTGCTTTTGGCCGAAAGGTTCTGCAGGCAGCATTGGTTTAAACTGTCTGCAGCTGATTTTCCTTGGGGATCCCACCCTACTTTATGGACATTGCTAATGGATGTCCCAACTGTAAGTATTAGATTTGGAGCAGGACGTACTGTATACTAAGAATAATACAATTCTGTGATTACTCACCTGTAGAATTGGTATTATGAGTATACAGTACGTCCTGCTCCAACCCACCTTTGCATTATCTTGGATCCCCTGTATGGTGATTATCATTGTTATAGTTGATAGTTTGGATTGTTTAATTCTCCCGGCTTCT
Organism: Gastrophryne carolinensis; assembly: GCA_027917425.1. Lineage (NCBI taxonomy): Eukaryota > Metazoa > Chordata > Amphibia > Anura > Microhylidae > Gastrophryne > Gastrophryne carolinensis. Next base: position 82,730,530 of record CM051239.1, on the reverse strand, counting down.
CATTAACTGCTTTTCAATTCTGGAGATTTGTGGGAGGTCCCTGGGCCTGGAGGAGCCTATTTTCGATGTCTCTGCAGTCCAGCGCCATCTGGCGGAGTATATCCCAAGTGTAAGTATTAGATTTGGAGCAGGACGTACTGTATACTCATAATACCAATTCTACAGGTATTTTTTTTGTGTGTGGTGCTGGAGGATTGAAATTTAGAGTAGAGGCATTTTGTGCCCTGCTACAGTTTCCACAGTTTGCACATGGTACAGGCTCCATTTGAGCTACTTGCTGCATTATTATTGACATCGCCTGGGCTTTTCTAATTCATACTTCAGTATGACCACATGGAGAGAAGGCTCCGGCCCCTGGGAGAAAACACACCTTCCTGCTCACCTCAATTCTTTGTTCAGTGGTTCCCCAGAGAGGAAACGCAGAGTGTGCTAGAAGACGGTTAGTCTACAATTTTTTTTTTTTAATTATTTATTTATTTTTTTTTTTAGTTTTTTTACCAATCCCTGGAGCTGCCTGCTCCACCCTAAAATGTAACATACCTGGTTGTAGTTCAGCTACAATTCCCACATAGACTAAGCACGAATAGTGTGATGTCCCCTTTAAGAAAATTCTGGGTAGGTATTCCATGCTATGGGTGTGCCAGCCCTTTAAGTCTGACCGGAGAGCTGGATTTAGTCAGTTCCATCAGCTGTTTTCTTTGTGGTTTGTAGTTTTCCCTCCGAAAATTCAAAATTTTGGGGGCGGGGCCTAAAGTCAGGACCCTGCGCTCTGACGTCCCTTCCGGTTTCCGACACATGTGGCGACCTGGAAGAAAGAAAGCGGCATTCCTCCCCGGCCAGCGTACAGGTCACATGGAGGTGGGGAAGGAGATGCAGCAGCGCTCCAGTCAGGCAGTCCAGCCGACAGCGTGGCTCTTAAAGAGACAGAACCCGAGATAGACGTTTTTCAGAAACATCTAAAGTTAAGGATTCAGAACCCCACAAACCAAAGCTCAAAGCAGTCAAAAAATCTAAACGCTCTTAGGACTGTAATCATGTGCTTCTGGATAGGTGGTAGAGGCCCTTGTGCCAGGAATGTAGGGAAGCAAAAAGGGACACAGACACAGCTTCCCTATTAAGAGATCCTCGTAATGAAGCAACAGATTGCTTCAAAGCCAGATGCACAGAAAGAAATTGGGCATCCCGTGCCATCCATTGCTACCGCACTGTCTGTTAACCTAGTAGTCGAAGGGGGAACGGTGCTGGGGCATCCTGTATGGCTAACACTCCTAATGTTTTTTCTGTGGACCCACTGCAGATTAATGTGGAACCAGAATCTGTGGAAGAGGACCTGTCCTTTCAGGATTCATTCAATGAAGAGAACCTGCATTAATCCCGGATCTAGATCGAGGAGACTGGGAGGAGGCCATAGACAAGCTGTACTCATCAGTAATAGATTCAAAAGACAGGCTAATCCAGGCTAATCCAGGCTAAGTGGCTCCACCAGGTCTACCTGACCCCAGCTAGACTTAAAAGAATAAGCCTGCTGGAGACAGACCTGTGTCCCAGGTGTAAGGTCAAACCAGGCATCTTAATACACATAGTCTGGGAATGCCGAGTGATCTCGAGGTACTGGGATGGAATATCTAGCTTTATATCCACCTCCGTGGGATTACCAATTAGAAAGTCAGGTGCCCTCTGTCTGAGTATAGTTGAACCCATGCTCGATAATGGCCCGCAGAGAACTCTTCTACGATTGTTAATGTTTTACGCTAGAAAATGCATGCTACTAAATTGGAAACATCCAAGTGAGCCAACTCTGTCGGGGTGGAAAAGCCTGATAAACGGTAAGCTAGTCTTATATAAGATGACCTACATGGCCAGGGGATGCCCAAACAAATTTGAGCGGGTGTGGGGGGCGTGGCTTAATGCATCCAGCACAGCTAATGACTAAGAACTGCTACCTATTATTTTCCCTTGGGCTCCATAATACCTTCCATCTAGATAGAGAAATTAGGCCAACAGCAGGCGAGTACGAATGGGTGTGTGTGTGACTGTACATGTGGTTATATATGTTTAAGTTACTGTAAGTTGCCTCTTTATAAGAGGACGATTGTAAATTGTAAGTGCAATTGTAAATTGTAATTAAAATGCATAAATAAAAATTTCTAAAAAAAATGAAAAGAACCTGGTTCCAGATGGTCTTGATAAGCTGTCAGCGGAGCTTGAAAAACTATTCGGAGATATTTTACCATCCTGGGGAATCCAGCAGGATCTATTCAGGATGAGTTGTATAAGAAATCGTTGGAAAAAAATTTCAAGGTTTTTCCTGTCCATTCAGCACTTAAAGTGGACCAACACCCAGGATTTTGACTATCCTGGGTTTTGGTCCACTTCAGGGGGGCACCCTGATTAGGGGTGCCCCGCTGTGTAAAACCCCCCAGAAACCCCCAAACTCACCTCACCACGCTCCCACGGACAAGCGTCGGACAAGGCAGCGCGTCCGCCGCCGCCTCCCGCGCGCCCCTCTGACAGTGCGTGCTGCCGCCGCCGATCAGGTGAGTTCTTTTGGGGTTTTGGGGGGGGTCCCTCACCGCGGGACATCCCGATCTCGGATGTCCCGCGGTGAGGGGGGTGATCGGCCCGGGAATCTTATAGATTCCCGGGCCGATCACCCATGGGTGACGGTCCACTTTAAAGCATTAATTAAGAACTAACGGGAGAAACCAGAGAAAAAGTTATTCATGCCTAAGTCCTTAAAAAGAAAATTCCTGTTTAGTCATCATGACATGGAACCTTGGAGCAAGTGTCCTAAGGTGGATGCGTCATTGGGTCAGATGTCGTCCAGGGTGGTTTTGAGTTTTGAGGACATGGGTACTTTACAAGATCCCATGGATCGTAGAATTGAGATTCTGGCTAAAAAAGCTTGGGATTCGATCTCTCTTTCATTTAGACCTTTCTTGGCATCCTAAGAAGCATTGGTGGGGTGGCTTAATAACCTAAAAAGTTACATGGAAAGTAATACTCCAAGGGAAAGCCTTCTTAAGGTTCTCCCACCTTTCTACAGAGCTGTTACTTTCTTTACTAATGCTTCTGAGAAGAACATTAGGGCCACCGCAAAGGCTTCGGCTTTAGTTTCCTGTGTTAGAAGAGCCCTTTGGCTAAAAACCCGGTCCGGGGTCATGGTTTCTAAGTCCAAGCTTTGTGGTATCCCCTTTCATGGTAATTTCGTTTTTGGGGAAGAATTAGATAATTTATGCAGATCCAATTAAGCATGTAAGATATTTTCCATTAGGATGAGGAGATTTAATAATCGAATGAGGAATAAAGGCAGAGGTCAGCCCAGACAATCTGAGGAAAGGAGGCAGGTAACTCGGGTGAAGCCCCAAAGGAGGTTTTATGTTCAGTTTAAGCCTGCAGAGGGGCCTAAGCATCAATCCTGACAATGAGCTTCCAGTCGGGGGCAGACTCTCCAGGCTTGTAGCCGCCTGGTGAACAGTCACCCAAAATCAGTTTGTGCTTCAGTCACTGCAAGAGGGTTATCAATTACTATTATTCCCCCTTTCCCCCCACTCTTCCTTTTTAGTGACAAAGCTCCCAAGGGACCCCAAAAAGAAGTTGGCTTTCCCTTTAGTTCTTCTAGAGTATCTAAGGAAAAGGGTAATAGAAGAGGTCCCAATAACCCCTCATGGGCTGGGGTTCTACACTCATGTTTTTCTGGTACAGAAGCCATCAGGAAAGTTTCAAATGATTTTGAATATGAAAAGATTTAACAAGTTAATTTGATACAAGAAGTTCAGAATGGAGTCAATCTTTTCAGTCAGGAACATTCTAATAGAGAAGGCATGGATGTTGAACCTGGATTTACAGGACACCTACCTACATGTACCCATGTTCTGATTGCTCACTGCAAATTTCTGAGATTTGTAGTACAGCTAGACCAAGAGATTCTTCACTACCAGTAATGAGCACTGCCCTTCGACCTGTCCTCATCCCCCAAGGATCTTCACAAAGATCTTTGCGGAACCGATGGCTTATCTTAGGCAACAAGGAATCACAGTGATCCCTTATTTAGACGACCTCCTCCTGCTAAACAAGTCAGAACAACTTCTTCTGATAGATCTCAGAAAGATCCTTTTCCCTACATCCAGTCCAGGCCGTCCCAATATTCTCACAATTGGGTGTTCTCCTTTAGAGGGCGCTTGACTGCAAGATCAAAGATCTAGCTCCTCCTGGCCTCTATAAAGGCAGCTGCCCCTTTGTCTGCTACGGGATCCGTGGTGGTAGGGTGAACGCTGGGGTCTGTGGCGTTCGGCAGAGCACATGCTCTGGGCCGCAGACCTTATACTAAAAGGTAGCCGGCCACAGGCTTATGGTGAGCCTGAGGAGGAACCACTAGTGTATTTATTCTAAGCATACAGCACGTCCTGCTCCAGATATAGTAATTACATGTGGGTAATCCTCCGCCTCGGGTGCTGTTCACTGCAGACATGTAGAAAACAGGCTCCTCCCGGCCCTACATATACCGAGGGACCTCCCACAAATCCCCAGATTTCTCTGCAGTGCTGAACTGCGAAGACATGAAGTATCATGCTCTCGCAGGCGAGCGGGGCTTTACAGCCCGAGGCCCTGCGGGACTATTTCCACCCGTCGTCCTTGTGAATAGAATATTCCTCCCAGCCTGGGCTGCGTTGGTCGGGTGAAGGTAGGCAGCACCTTGGTGCTTAACGGAGCCATGCTCCACCGCAATCCCCCACCATAGGGTATGCGGTTTAGGCCGATGGTGATTCTCTTGTGCGCTGGACCCTGTGTAAAGGGTCGCCATCCTTCCTCATTTCCCCAACTAGCTAGGGGGAAAAGAAAGGGGGGGGGTATGTGTGTGGCGGTCCCAGTGTACCGGTATGACACGCTTATGGCCCTATTTCTGCCCCTTTTTAACACTGAGATGTCAGAGCTGCGCTGCTTGCTCCTTATTCTGTTTTTCGGCTGCCGCCGTATGCCTTATACATAGTTTGCTGCGTCGTCTAGATGCTGTGGCGCCTTTTCTTTACTAGATGTAACGGTTCTCTACGAATCCTTATGTGTGTGTTTGTATCCTTGCCTTTGCTATTACCTCAGAGCTTCGCGCTCTTTGGAGTGGGCGGGGTCTTGGTTCGGCGCGCTCCGCGTCACGGCAGAGCATTTAGCCCGCCCTTCGAGGTTCGCTGGGCGCCATTTTGTTGAGCTTCGCGCGCGCGTGGTGGCTGTCTCCTTTTCTACTTGATCTGTAAGTGCCCTCGCGGGCGACTCCCTCTTTATATGTTCTGTCCAGCTGCGCATGGCCCTGACATCTCTTTCCCATTTATGTCTTTCAGACGCCGAGCACCGGTGGCTTCTCCCAGCCATATATATTCGGCCAAGTCCGAATCATTCATCGCAATCCCACAAGCATGATGGGACGCCCTCACCCGCCTGGGTGAGGGGATGGCCACAGCACCTTGCTCCTATCAGGAGGCATCATGCCTCGTTCTGGTGGACTTGGGAGGTAGTTCCTCCGGATGCGGGACTGTGTTTGCTGGGTGGTCCTTCCCTGAGTCGGTCAGGGGGCCTCCGGTCCCCTGTTTTTCTTCAGGTATGGGTGCAGGCCTTCCTTGGCCTGCTAGGTCTGGGCTCCTTGGCTGGACGCCCTAAACTAATAGAGGCAGGGGCCTCTACACCAGTTTGCTCCCCATTCCCCTTGAGGATGAGGGGGTCACCCATTCTAACCCTTTTTGGGTTTTGCGATCTGTATCCATAGACCTCCAGGCTTGAGCTGAGCTGGGCCGTCGGCACCCTATAAACCAGGGGGCCTCTGGCCGTCCGTGCAGTACTAAAATGCTTAATTTGGCTCCCAGGTGTCCTTCGGACACGGAGGCCTTTACAGCTTGGTGTTGGTAGTCATCACCGCCGATTATGGCCGTGTTATTGGGCCCCTCTTATGCTCCCGGTGTTCGCTAGACTCGGATGGGAGTGAGGTCTCACATGAGACCAACGGGCAGCCACAAAGGGACCTATCAGGTTTCCTTCTAACTCACAAGAGGGAGTTGTTTGGATGGGTTTAGTCGCCTCAGGTCCTATTTTGTTCCATCCCCCAGTTTCCTAGGATGGCATTCAGATTTGGTTCCGGCTAGTGCCCTTCTTTCTTGGCAATAAGGGATTTTCTGGGGCAAGGTCTCTGCCCTTCCTTGCTATAACCTTAATTTCACCAGGCAGAATTGCACCAGGTGAGGCCGTTGGTGGCTGTTCAGATGATATCCCTTATTCTCAGTGTCCTTGGGCTCTGAGGCACCTTAGGTTGTTATTTCTGGACAGGGGTCCAGCAACCTGGACCTAAGTCTGTGCACTTTCCTCCTAGTCGAGGTGGTTAATCTTCTGAGGTTAATTCAAGGAATGCGTCGGGGGGCATCCCCTCCCTTCTTGCTGCTTCCTGTTGGTGGTCACCATGGGTACCAAGTCTTGCAGGTTGACTGGGGGGGGGGGGGGCTTGTTTCTCCTGAACCCCCCCGTGGTTCTTAGGTGGGGCCCTTAAAGGGGTCCATTTACCTATTGTTTTTGTTGACACAGCGAGCCTTCGGCGGGCTCTATCTTGCTGGTCTTCTCCTTTTCAGGGCCTGTCAGTGGCCTGTCCCTTTTTTCCTGTTTAAGTCTCGGGACTAGCTACTCCTTCCAGGAAGGCTCTGATTCTGATCTATGTGAGAATTAACATTCCTTGCTTTTTATCGGTATTAGCTCCGATGGATGCCCTCCTATGGCAGGGAGTTCTCTATTGGCCCACTGAGTTCCTACTGGTATGGACCTGTTGGGCTCCGTCACAATCACAGGGGTCCTGTCCTTTATTATTGGCCCAGAATTGACCTTACCTTGTCCTTGGGCTTAGTAGTTTTTGGCTAGACATTATACTCGATATGTCTTATTTACTTCACCCTGCTAGGCAGGGGTCTGCGCAAGATCGCTGAAGAAGGAAGAACCGTTATGCCGGGGGCCTGGGTGGCCCAGGGGTGTGTGGTCCGCAGAGGCTTCTGCTGAGGACAGTGGGCCTGTACGCTCTCTCACGAGGTCTGTTCTGCATAGTCAGGCTCTTTTCTATTTTGCCCCTATCTTCAGGCTCTATTTTGGAGTTAGGACGGTTTTGTTCTTCACCCTGTTGGAGATGGCATATCTCTGGGTGTCTTGTTTCTATTGAGGAACTAGGACCTAGCTTCCTCCCCTTCGTCTTCTTCCTTTTCTGCCATCTGTGTTAGGGTATTTGTACCCGTATTGCTTGGCTGGGCCTAGCTCTCTCCCCTGTTGGATGGTCTCCTTTCCCGGGGTTCTAGAGTTATTACAGCATGGTTGGTGTTGGCTCCCCAACTTAGATCTATGAAGGTTTGAGGGCTCTCCCTGTTGGCCTATTGCAGAAGTCGGATCCAATCTTCTGTGTTGAGCATTCATCAGGATTTGCTCAGGCACATTCCCTTGGGAATCCTTTGCTCCCCTGTTGGGGGGATTACTTAGTCTGATGCCCTGCTAAGGGTTACCTTGGGTCTTATTCAGGTTCTTGTCTGACCTGTTCCTTCCCTCATATCGCTCTTCTGGGGCGGTTGCTCCAGTCAGTAGTGTGCCATAAAGGATGGCTCTGTTGGCGGTCATAGTCATTATATATATATATATATATATATATATATATATATATATATATATATATATATAATATATATTTGTATATATATCTGTACACCATGAAGTGGGGGTGTTCCGCCTTACGCCGAGTTTTGGTCCAGGCGGTGTTTTCATTCTCCTTATTCCAGATCCTCCGGTGTCTGGGCTATTGTCTTGTCTTGTCTGTATCCCTCTACAGGTGTTGGGGACTTTCCTGGACTGTCTCTTGTCCCTGGTAGGGATTATGCCCTTGGGGCTTATTGGTGTCTTCATCCTTAAGTGCCGGATCTGATTGCCTCCACGGGTGTAAGTGCCCTTTGGATCGATCTTACTCGGTTGGTTTTGTCCTTCTGAGCCTTGAGTATACGTTTCGGCTCTTGCTGAGTATTGTTGTTTTTCAGTATTCCTGCCGGTCTCGCCTGAGACCAGGGTTCATATTTCCCATCGGGGAGACTTCTAAGGTTGCCATGGCTACTCTCTTTTGCAGTAGCATGGTTAGGCTGTTGCTCTGGCCTATTCTTTAGGGGATGATTCTTCTTCTCTCTTGGTTTTTTGTTCTCTTACTACTTGTGCTTGGATTGGGCCTTTCAGCACTAAGTTCTGTTGAGCAAGCTGGCTAGTCCGCTGCTTGTGTTCAGTTCTCCCTCTACAAGGTTCAAAGGTTGAGGTTAGAGCATTGCTCTCGTTGCTCTTGGTAGCATGGTTGCGGGTGACAGCGCTTTTACTGTTGGCTGTGCCTTTTTCACGGGGATCCCACCCTACTTTATGGACACTGCTATTGGATGTCCCACATGTAATTACTATATCTGGAGCAGGACGTGCTGTATGCTTAGAATAATACAATTCTGTGAAATACTCACCTGTAGAATTGGTATTATACGCATACAGCACGTCCTGCTCCACCCCACCCTGGTTTCACATTGTTCTGGATCCCCTGTATGGTGATTGTTATTGTTGATATTATTGCCAGTTTCTGGGTTGGTTTCTCCTTCTCACTGCTTTTCAATGCTGGGGATTTGTGGGAGGTCCCTCGGTATATGTAGGGCCGGGAGGAGCCTGTTTTCTACATGTCTGCAGTGAACAGTGCCCGAGGCGGAGGATTACCCACATGTAATTACTATATCTGGAGCAGGACGTGCTGTATGCGTATAATACCAATTCTACAGGTGAGTATTTCACAGAATTGTATTTTTTCTATGTATGTGTCCCTCCCTGCCCACAGCTTTGTTTGTGTGTGTGCTGCATGCTTGGTGCGACTTCACTTGCGCTCCTCACTGACGGGCAGTGAGGAACGGTCTCTGACCTCCTACTCACCTCCCTGCGTTCCCCCGTCGGTGTGCGCGGCTCTCAGCAGTTGCGCCCCGCGGGCCTGGCCTCCTCCATACTGGCGTGTGCGGTCTGTGTGAGAGATGGGGGGGGGGGGGCGCACGCTGCGGCCGTTGCTGACAGGGGCCGCCGCCATGACAGTGGATCAGGAGGGCGGCGTTCTTCTCTAAAGTGCCGGGGGGGCAGGGCCCGGTGTCGGCGCGCAGCTGGTGCCGCTTCCCGAGGATCCTTCCAGAAGGCGCAGTTGTGCCAGACGTTCTTTTTGCTGCTGTGCTGGGAGCCAGGCTCAGATGACTAGAAGATGGCTCTCTCTACTCGCAGGTGAGCAGGGCTATTAGCTTGCGGCCCTGTAGGACTATTCCCACCCGTTTCCTTCTACTACCTCCCAGCTCATCCTGCTCTGGTTTGAGTGAAGGTAGGCAACACAGCTGTCAGGTGCTAAGGAGCGCTGCTTCAACCGCATTACCCCACCAGCCTTATGGGAAGTCCCTCGCCCCCTGTCCCCACAGTGGCTCCTTTTAGGCTGACAGTTGCTATCCCCTCGCTCTCCCTTGTAGTTCTCGGGGGGTGCATGTACTTGTATTATCGCGTGTGTGTATATTCCCTGTGAATCGGTTGCACTAGTTTATTTGCTGCCGCCGCTGCATTTTTGTACTGCGCTCCGTGGTCGGCGGCGACATCGCCTCAGGTGCCGCTGCGCCATCATTGGCTGGTCTGGTCAGGTGTGCGCGTTTTCGCGCTCTTCGTGGGGGGGGGGGGGGCCCTTGCGCCCTGCGGATGACGCATTTTGCATCACGGTCTCTGCGGCTTGCCCCTCGAGGTATATGCGGCCGCCATTTTACTTCTCTGCTGCGTATACCTGGTGTCTCACTATCACGGTCCGTAAGTGCCCCCCATATGGAGGCTTCTCGGGATAATGTGCTCGGGGTTCCTTCGGGACAAGCCCGGCTGTGTGTGCCGTGTAGGGTATCCCCTATAAGTGATGATGTTGGGGTGTGTGTACCCTGCGCCCAGCAGGTACTTGCGCTGCAGTCTGGTTTACCTGCGGCTGGGTCTAGTGCTGCGCCTCCTCTGGCTTCGCCTACCCCCCCCACATTTACACCTGACTCCCAGTGAGGTGCATACCAGTGGGGAGTCTCAACCTGATTTGGCTACCCGGGTAGCCAACATTGAAAGGTGGTTCTGGTCCGCGTAAGGCTTCTGCTAAGTGGCGGCATCTGGCACCTGGTGTTACTCTCTTTCCTATGGAAGCTGAGTAGTTATTCCAAGTATGTCTCACACCCTGTTTCGGAAATATTAATTACACGTGGGTCCAGTAGAGGGTGAACTTCTGCAGAGATGACTAGAAAAAGAAGCCCCTCCCGGTCCATAAATACCTGGGACCTCCCACACATTCCCCAGTATAGTCTCTGCAGGAAGGCGACGACAGTCAAGATGATGGCTATCTCTCTCCCTTTCAGGTAAGCCGGGTTACACCCGGCCCACATTTGTCCTATTTCCACCCGGACCTTTTTTGTTTAATTGTCATTAAGCCTCCCAGCTATGGCTGCAGGGTCCGGGTGAGGGTAGGTAACACCTTAGTGGTGTTTGACTAGGAGCCATGCACCACCGCAAAGCCTCCACCAAGGGGTAGGCGGTCGTCAGGTTCTGGTGATCCTGACTTGGGATGCCCTGTCCATTCCAGCCTTCGCTACATAAATATATGTAGCCATCGGCTTATCCCTAACCTCCCTTTTTTTCCTGGTTATTGGAGTCGGGGGGGGGGGGGGTGCTTTCTCTCCTTGGTTTTTTCCCTTTTAGTGTGTGTGAGTGCTTGGTGCATTACATTTCTCCCTTTAATTTACGCGCTGGCTACTACCAGCGCGTGCTTTTTTATTTAACTTATGGTCTTTTTTGTTCTTCTCGGCCCGCACGCGCGTTCACTGACGGTGGCGGGTCAGTGACGCCAGGGCCGGCTCCGCAGCCATCTTGGGGGGGCGGGGCCTGGTGCTCTTCGCGCTCTCTACGGCCCGCCCCTCCTTTTGAACTTGGTCGGCTCCCGGCTCTATTGGCTGGGAGCGCGGCCTGCTATGATTCCCCGCATTTTGGGAGGGGGTCGGGCCAAGCGCCTGGCGAGCTCTACAGTGGACCGTCCTCCTCCGCCTGCTCTCGGATCGTGGTGCCTGCGCCATCTTCCCTTGGTCGTGTGAGTGCCCCGCGAGGCTTAAATATGTATATTCATATATTCTGTGTTAGTTTTGTGGGAAGGCTATGACTGCTGGGCGCTGTAGTAGCCCTTGGGCAGCATTGATGCTTATTAATATATATATTTCTGTATTTATATGTGTATATAAATGTATATTTTCTTTACACATGGTGTGCATGTTCTCTTAATGGGGTCCCCTATTGTGTCTTTCAGGACGGGACTACCAAAAATTAGGGGTTTCTCCCGGTCCTATGGCCCTTGCTCAAATTTAGGGGTTCCCTTAGTTCATTGGTCTTATTAAAATCCTCCCACTAACGGACGTTAAGGGGCATCCCGGGTAGCTTTATAGCGTAATTCCCATTGGTCATTGCGACTACCCAAAAATCACCATCCCCAGGGTACTGGACTCGGGGTCCCTTCGGGACAACCCCGGTTGTGTGTTATATGTGGGGCATCCCTTTTGGGAGATAATGTGCAAATTTGTATACCATGTGCACAACAGGCGATTGTGCGGCAAGCCGGGCCCTGTGCTGACGGTTCAGCCCCGCTGGCCTCATCACCTACATCCCCACGCCTGGTTATGACCCCAAGTAACGTTATCACCAGTGGGGAGTCGCAAGCTGATGTATGCGCTAGGCTGGCCAACATTGAGAGATTGATTGCTAGATCTGCGGCCAGGAAGGCCCCAGCTAAGAGACTGCACTTGGCGCCCGTGGCGCCGGCCTTGGATTATGCTGATATTGAGCCATTTGATTGGTCTGATTGTTCCCCGCTTGAGGAAGGGGAACTGTTCCCAGACTCTGACTCATCTGAGGATCGGCAGTACCCTGCCGCTGATGCTGGCTCAGAGCGCGGGGATACTGTCGACACACATAGGCTCCTTACTCAAATTTTTGAGGTACTTGCCATTTCCCATCCTGCGGAGGCCCCTCCCCAACGGGGGGAATTTTTTGGGACTGCCAAACCTCGTTTGGAGTTCCCGGATCAGATGCACTTTAACAATCTGATCCTTAAGGAATGGGAAAAGCCTAGTCGGCTCCCTGGTATCCCTTACGGGTGGGATAGGAAGTATCCCTTTCCTGTTGAGGTGCTTAAACCTTGGTCGACACCCCCATAGGTCGACGCTCCCGTCCTGGGATTGTCCAATACTTCAGTTGTGCATACCCTGGATTCCTCTACCTTAAAGGATCGTGAGGACCGACGTCTCGATCAATTGGCTTTGCATGCCTTCGCTTGTGTGGGTTCGGCCTTGCGCCCGGTTTGTGCTTCTGTGCTCATGGCCATGGCTACTAGAGCTCTAATTAGGGGCCTGTTGGATGGTTCCCATTGGATCCTTGCAGTGGGGAGTTTACAGCCTTGACTCATTGTGAGATGTTCATTGCTTTTGTATTATCGGCCTTGGATGATACTATCCGTATGTGTAGCAGGACCTCGGCATTGCAGGTTGCTATACGCCGGACCCGGATCCCCCCACAGAGAGAGGTCTGGGTTACTATTCCAACCTCTTTACGGTGCCCAAAAAAGATGGTTCCATAAGACCCATTTTGGACTTGAAATGTCTCAACCGGTTCATCAGAACCAAAAATTCGCATGGAGACTCTGCGCTCTGCTGTCGAATCGCTGCGTCCGGGGGACTTTATGACCTCAATAGATATCGAGGACGCTTACCTTCATGTGCCGGTCTTCCCAGGACACCAAGGGTTTTTCAGGTTCGTGGTAGACGACCAGCACTTCCAGCTTGTGGCTCTTCCCTTCGGGCTGACTTCGGCGCCCAGGGTGTTCACCAAGGTTTTGGCGGGTGTGATGGTCCTTCTCAGAGTCCGGGGCATTCGTATCTTGCCTTACCTGGACGACCTTCTCATTACGTCATCCTCTTTCCACCAGGCGGAGCTGGACATCAGAACTGTGGTGACGACGCTGGAGAGGTTCGGGTGGGTAACCAATTACCCCAAGTGCTCTCTATCCCCGTCAAGGGTGGCTTCGTTCCTGTGCATGACTCTGGATACCATTCAGACCAAGGTGTTCCTACCCCAGCCGAAGGTGGATGTTCTTCAGGCTCTTATTCATTTTCTTCTGTCCAGCCCTCGTCCGTCCATCAGGCAATGCATGAGGCTTGTAGGTTTGATAGTGGCTTGCTTCGTGGCAGTGCCATTTGCTCAGTTTCACATGTTCCATCCCTCAGTTTCACAAGCCCCATCTTCTATCGGTTTGGGACAAATGTCCTCTGTCTCTGAATCAGACTTGTGTTCTGTCCCCTCTTGTCCGGGGGACCTTCCAGGGGTGGATGGACCAGAGGAATCTCCTGGGGGGCAGGTCCTTTCTTGTGCCCTGTTGGGAGACGGTCACCACGGATGCCAGCCTGTCAGGCTGGGGAGGCTTCTGGAGGGAACATCAGTTCCAGGGGCTGTGGGGTCTTCAGGAGGCCCATATCCCCATCAACATTCTGGAGCTGAAGGCGGTTCGGTTAGTGCTGTCGCACCTGACACATCATCTTCAGGGCTTACCAGTTCAGGTTCGCTCCGACAATCAGACAGCGGTCGCTTACATCAATCACCAAGGAGGGACTCGCAGCCGGAGTGCCCTCCGGAAGGTGTCTATGATTCTTGCTTGGGCCGAGAGCAATGTTCCGTGCATCTCGGCAGTCTACATTCCAGGGGGGGAGAACCTGGAAGCAGACGCTTTGAGCAGAGGGACCTCTCGTCGGGGGGAATGGTCCCTCAGCAACAAGGTATTTCTATCCCTCTGTCGCAGGTGGGGCAGTCTGGAGGTGGATCTGTTTGCCTCTCGTCACAAGCTTCCGGCTTTTGTATCCTCTGGCAGTGGATGCCATGTCTCTGTCCTGGTGGGAGCTCGGTCTCCTGTATCTTGTTTCCTCCCTTTCCCATGGTGGGCAAGGTGGTATGCAAGCTGGCTCAAGAGGGCGTGCCGGCAATCCTGATGGCCAAGACAGGTGGTGTTCGCAGACGTCAAGCGGCTGGCGGTCGATCAATTCAGGCTGCCTCTGGTTCTGGTTCTGGATCTGATTACACAAGGTCAGCTTTGTTAATTTACAAACGCTGGCTTTGACAGCGTGGCTGCTGAAACCTTCATCTTAAAGGAAAAGGGTTTGTCTGAAGCCATTGTCCAGACTCTCGTCAGGGCTAGGAAGAAATCTTCCTCTAATATCTATTACAGGACCTGGCGGGCCTACATTGATTGGTGTGAGGCTAGAGCCTTTCCTTGTCGGGTGCTTTCCATTCCTCGGATTTTGGAGTTTCTTCAGCATGGTCTGGACATTGGTTTTCAACTTGGCACAATTAAGGGGCACATGTCCGCTCTGGCAGTTTTCTTTCAGAGATCTTTCGCTCTTCATCCTTTTGGTTAGGACCTTTTTTCAGGGGGTCACTCGTGCACCCTCCTCACAAACCTATGTTGCCTGTTTGGGATTTAAATTTGGTGTTGTCTGCCCTTCAGGGTCCTCCTTTTGAACCAGTGCAGGATGCTGCACTATCCATTTTCACCTTAAAAGTTGCCTTTTTGGTGGCTATCACCTCTGTTCGACGGGTTTCTGAGTTGGCGGCTCTGTCTATTCAGGCCCCCTACTTTGAGAGACATCAGGACAAGGTGGTTTTCCGCTTTAAACTAGACTTCCTGCCAAAGGTGGTTTCTGCTTTTCACCTCAATCAGGACATTGTGCTTCCTTCATTGTGTCCTAAACCTAGCAATGACAAGGAGAGGGCCTTGCACTCTCTGGATGTCGTTAGATGTGTAAAGTACTATCTGGTAGCTACTTCACCATTCCAGAAGACGGACGCCTTTTTTGTGGTGCCCTCCGAGCCCAAGAAGGGTTTGGCGCCCGTCAAGTCTACCATTAGTAAATGGATTCGTCAGGCCGTTATTAGGGCCTACTCTGCCAAGGGGAGGGATCCCCCTTTCCAGATCACTGCTCATTCTACTCGTGCTGTTGGGGCTTCCTGGGCGTTTCAGCACCAGGCCTCTGTTGAACAAGTTTGTAAGGCTGCTACTTGGTCTTCTGTTTCTACTTTTTCCAAGTTTTATAAGGTTGATGTGCGGGCCTCAGCGGATGCTGTTTTTGGCCGCAAAGTTCTGCAAGCTGCAATGGTTTAATTTGTGCACTATTGCCTGTTGGGATCCCCACCCTTTTTTGGACACTGCTATTGGATGTCCCACGTGTAATTAATATTTCCAAAGCAGGGTGTGAGACATACTTGGAATAATACCATTTTGTGATGGTACCTGTAAAATGGGTATTATAAGTATGTCTCACACCCTGCTTCGCCCCACCTTGAGTTGTATCTTGGATCCTCTATATGGTGAAACTTTTTTCTCTTAGATTTTATTGCCGCTTTCTTATACTGGGGGATGTGTGGGAGGTCCCAGGTATTTATGGACCGGGAGGGGCTTCTTTTTCTAGTCATCTCTGCAGAAGTTCGCCTTTTACTGGACCATAACCCACGTGTAATTAATATTTCCGAAGCAGGGTGTGAGACATACTTATAATACCCATTTTACAGGTGAGTAATCACAAAATGGTATTTTTTGATGTTACTGGTTATACCCCCCTGGAATAAGGGGAATTATTCTCTGATTCAGAATCATCTGAGGATCAGCCTAGGGGTAATGCAGAGTCTGGGTCTGACCCATGGGCTTCAGATGATACTGACAGACTTTTGGCTCACATTTTTAAAGTGCTCTGTATCTCTCCTCCTGCCATGGCCCCGCGGCAGCAGGGGGAGCTGTTTCATACTGTTAAGCCACGTTTGGAGTTTCCTGAACAAACCCACTTTAATAATCTGATTCTCAAGGAGTGGCAAAGGCCTAGCCGGCTTCCCGGGATACCAAAGAGTTGGGATAAGAGGTATCCCTTTCCTGCTGAAATGGTTAAACGTTGGTCATGTCCTCCAGAGGTGGATGCACCAGTTCTGGGGTTGTCTAACACATCTGTCATGCATTCCCCTGATACAACTACCTTGAGGGATGGGGAAGACGGGCGCATGGATCAGCTAGCTTGCCATGCCTTTGCCTGTGTTGGAACCGCGCTCTGTCCGGTCTGTGCCTCTGCTATCACGGCTGTTGCTGTTAAAAGCCTGCTCAGGGGTCTCTTAGATGGGGGCCCCTGATAATGCTGGAAGTGAAGAGTATAGAGCTCTTCTGCTTTGTGAGGAATTTGTTGCATATGTTCTCTCTGCCCTGGATGATACCATTAGAATGTGTGGCAGGGCTTCTGCCTTGTTGGTGGCAATACGCCACTCGGTCTGGCTGCGCCATTGGGCAGTTGACAATGCTGCCAAAAAGGCCCTCACTGGATCTCCCTTCAACGGGCTGCGCCTCTTTGGGGAACGTTTGGACTTGTTTGCTAAAGGTGGCAAATTACCTCAGCGTAGAAGGCAGCCCCGGCCCTTTCGGGGTTCAGGTGCCTTTTCTCCTTCCTTCAGGGGCTCCAGAATGGGACGGGGAGCTTCCATTGCTAGAGCCCGTGGAGATTTTTGGGGCAGAGGACGTGGCCGCCCTGGGGTCCCAAGACTAAGTCCTCTCCCAAGCCCCCTCAGGCATGAAGGGGCGCCCTCACCCATCCGGGTGGGGGTACGGCTTCGGCTCTTGGCTCAGGTCTGGAGGTGTCATGTCTCAGACTGGTGGATTCAGTAGATAGTTTCCTCTGGTTACAAGATAGAGTTTGCAGGCTGGCCACCCCCAAGATTCATCAAATCTCGTGTAGCTCGAAACCCCTTGTCAGCTCAGTGTATCTCCCTGGCTGTCCAAGGCCTTCTAGACCTAGGTGTCATCTGCCAGGTGCCCTTGAATGAAAGGGGCAAAGGCTATTATTCCAATCTTTTCACTGTGCCCAAAAAGGATGGGTCCGTCAGACCTATCCTGGATTTAAAGCTTCCCAACAGGTTTGTCAGATTCAGACACTTTTGCATTGAGAGACTGCACTCAGCTGTGGCTTTCCTACGCCCAGGGGACTTCATGACCTCTGTAGACATCAAGGATGCTTATCTTCACTTCCCTATCTTTCCAGGTCATCAGAGGTTCCTCAGATTCGCTCTGGAGGATCAGCACTACCAATTTGTGGCCTTGCCCTTCGGCCTCACCTCGGCTCCCAGGGTTTTCACCAAGGTGCTGGCAGGAGTGATGGCCCTGCTGAGATCTCAGGGCATCCGCATTCTTCCCTACCTGGACGACATGCTTATTGCTTCCCAGTCCTTCCATCAGGCAGAGCGGGACACTGAGAGGGTGGTGTCCACTCTGGAGTCATTCAGCTGGGTGATCAATCACCCCAAATCTTCCCTGTCTCCTTTCATGGTGAAGTCTTTTCTGGGCATGATTCTGGATTCAGCTCAGGTCAAGATCCTTCTTCCTCAGCAGAAGCTGGAGGTCCTTCAAGAGAAAGTACAGCTCCTGCTGTCTTGTCCCCATCCATCAGGCAGGGAATGCAGCTGGTGGGCCTGATGGTGTCCTGCTTCGAGGCGGTTCCATATGCTCAGTTCCACATGAGGCCTCTTCAGCTTCACCTCTTGTCAGTATGGGATCGGGACCCTTTGTCCCTGGATCAGGTGTTTGTCTTGTCCCCTCAGGTCAGGCGGTCTCTAGTGTGGTGGTTGGTCTCAGGGAACCTGCTGGGGGGCAGGTCCTTTCTGGCCCCCTGCTAGGAGACTGTCACCACGGATGCCAGTCTGACAGGTTGGGGGGGATTCTGGAAGTCTCTGACATTCCAGGGTCACTTGGGCCCTCAAGAGGCCCATGCCCCTATCAACATTTGGGAACTGAGGGCAATCGGGTTGGTTCTCACCCACTTGACCCCTCACCTGCGGGGTTGGGCTGTTCAGGTCCGCTCAGACAACCAGACGGCGGTTGCCTACATCAATCATTAGGGAGGGACCCAGAGCAAGAGGGCCCTCAATGAAGTGTCCCTGATACTGTCCTGGGCAGAGGAAAATGTTCCCTGCATCTTAACTGTGTACATCCCGGGGGTGGAGAATCTGGAGGCACACTGTCTGAGCAGGGTGACCTCTCGTCTGGGAGAGTGGTCCCTCAGCAGCAGGGTGTTTCGCTCCCCGTGCCACCGCTGGGGTCAGCCGGACGTGGATCTATTTGTGTCTCGTCACAATCACAAGCTTCCAGTCTTTGTCTCTCTGTTCCAGGATCCTCTGGCCTTGGCCATGGATGCCCTGGCAATGTCCTGGACAGGGTTCCAGCTCCTGTATGTGTTTTCCCCGTTTCCACTGCTGGGCAGGGTGCTGCGCAAGATACTTCAGGAAGGGGTGGCAACCATCCTGGTGGCCCCCTGTTGGCCAAGAAGAGTGTGGTTCGCAGACATCGTGCAGTTGGCAGTAGCAGTAGATCAGTACGCTCTACCACAGGTTCCAGATCTGCTCACTCAGGGACACCTACGCCACCCCAATTTACAAACGCTGGCTTTGACGGCCTGGCTGTTGAAACCTCCATCTTGATGGAAAAAGGGCTGCCTGCCTCAGTGGTGCATACCATGATCAGGGCTAGGAAGAGGTCCTCTTCTTCCATCTATTTCAGGGTCTGGCATACTTACATTGACTGGTTTGAGTCCCACTTGCTTCCCTGTCGTGTTTTCTATTCCTAGGATTCTGAAATTTCTCCAACATGGTTTGGATCTGGGTCTTCAGCTCAGTACTCTGAAAGGCCATGTGTCTGCTTTGGCTATTTTCTTCCAAAGATCCTTTGCTCAGCATCCCCTGGTCAAGACTTTTTTCCAAGGGGTTACTCACGTGCGTCCCCCACGTAAGCCTATGCTACCAGTCTGGGACTTGAATTTGGTTCTGTCTGCGCTGCAGGGGTCTCCCTTTGTGCCCTTGCAAGGGGCCCCTTTGTCCATCCGTACGCTTAAGGTGGTCTTTTTGGTGGCTATCTCTTCTGTTAGGCATGTTTCTGAGTTGGCGGCGCTTTCCATCAAGCCTCCTTATTTTGAGAGACACCAGGACAAGGCGGTGTTTAGTTTTAAGCCAGATTTTCTACCTAAGGTTGTTTCTGCCTTTCATCTCAATCAGGACATTGTTTTGCCTTCTCTGTGTCCTAATCCTAGTTTGCATTCTTTGGACGTAGTCAGAACTCTGAAGTTCTATTTGGTGGCTACTGAATCCTTCAGGAAGACGGATGCTCTATTCTAAGTATGTCACACACCCCGCTTCCAACATTCATGACACTTGGGTAACCAGCCTGTAGAGGGCGATCTTGCAGAGATGACATGAGAAAAAGGAGCCCCTCCTGGTCCATAAATAGCCGGGTCCTCCCACTATTCCTCAGTCCTTTCGTCTCTGCAGTCGGCGAAGCATTCAGAAGATGACTCTCCTTCCTGCAGGTAGCCGGGTTACGCCCGGCCCTTTTATATTTCTGCCTGAAGCCACATTTTTGTATTGTGATATTTATGTTATGCCTCCCAGCCTTGGCTGATAGGCTCGGGCAAAGGTAGATACACCCTTGGGTGTATATGGGAGCTTTCTCCCTCCGTGAGACCTCAAATAAGGGGTAGGCGGAATCCGGGTTGGTGTCCCCCGGCATGGGATGCCCCGTCCCTTTAAATCTCCTTGTGCTTATTGTTTTCCCCCCTTTTTGGCCCCTCCTGGACCGTGATGGGGGGGGGGGGATCTTTATTTAGGGAGTATCTTTTGGCCTATGCATTTGTTTTTTTTGTTTTTTTTTTAAAAAAGGGAAAAGATAAGAAGGTAGCATACCTGTTTTGGGTTTTTTAAATTTCCCTCTCTTTTTTTCGTTCGGCCCCGTTCTATGATGTCATGCTATTGTCCTTGGCTGACCCGCCCTCTGCTCTCTTAACAGTGCAAGGTGGTGGGCGGGGCTTCGAGTCGGCGTCACATTTCCGCTTCCTCTTCCTGTTTGACATGTGGTTTGCTGGTTCCTGTTCTGGTGCTGGCCTCCACTGGTCCTGGCTGCTGCAATGGGGCTGCTGCTGGGCTTTTCTTATATCGATTGGTTGCAGGGCTGTTGCTGGGCCATTGTGGTCACTGTGAGTACCCTTTAGTTATACTAAAGGGAAATCTTTTTTATTTACTGTCATTTCTTTCTTGCATATGCATAAGGCTTATTGTGTTTTCTCTATCTTCCAGGGGGAAACTCTCTTAATAGGGGTTTCTCCTGGTCCTTGTTTAAAATCCTCCCACCTAGGGACTATTAAGGGGCATCCCGGGTAGCTTTGGCTGTAAAAATCCCATATACTTGGCGACTATAAAAAAATTAAGTATTTTAATAAACACCATATGGAGGCATCTCAGGATACTGGCTTTTCAGTACCTGCGGGACAGACTTGGCAGTGTTTGCGATGTGGGGCATCCCTTGTTGGGGATAACACATTTTTTTTTGTGTATCTTGTGTTCAATTGGTTATAATGCAGCAGTCAGGGGCCCAAGCCTCAGGGTCGGTGGCTCCTGCCTCTTCCCCCACACCGCCTTGTCTTGTCCATACCCCCAGTGATATTGTCATGGGTAGAGAGTTGCTTTCTGATGTATGTGCCTGATTGGCTCACATTGAAAAATAAATGTCTAGCTCTGTGGCCAAGAGGGCCTCAGCTAAAAGAAAACATTTAGCTCTGGCCGTTGAGGCAAATGAGCTTGATTGTAGCGAGCATTTTTGATCTCCGTTTGAAGAAGGAGAATTCTTTGAAGAATCTAATGTTTCGGATGTTCAGCAATTTGTGGGTATTGACGCTGAACAAGGTGAAGGGGAGAATCTTGATACCCCTAAAGCTCTTGCTCAATTATATGAGGTCTTGGCTATCGATTTTCCAGAAGCAGTCCCTCCTCAGAAAGAGGAGTTCTTTGGAGCCTCCAAGCCTCGTTTTGAATTTCCTAAACAGAAACATTTTGAAGATATCATTCTTAAGGAATGGGAAAAGCCTGCGCGGCTTCCTGGCATTCCTTAGGGCTGGGATAAAAAAAAAAAATATATCCCTTTCCTGCAGACACTGTAAGCGTTGGTCATCCCCCCAGTGGAGGAATTCACCTGTGCTCAGTTTGTCCAATTCCTTTGTTTTGCATTCTCCGGAATCTACTTCCCTTAAGGATGGGGAGGACAAACGTATTGATCAAATGGCTTGCCATGCATTTGCTAGCGTTGGCTCGGTCTTGCGGCCTGTGGGTGCCTCGGCACTTATGGCAGTCTCCATTAGGTCTATTAGAGACCTATTGAATACCTCAGGGTTTGATCCAGCCTCTGATGAGTTTTCCGCTCTCAAGCGATGTGATTTATTTGTGTCTTTTGTACTTTCTGCTTTAGATGACTCCATGGTCTTGTGTAGCAGAACTTCTGCCTTGCTTGTTGCAATTCGGCGGTCTATTTGGCTACGCCAGTGGGCGGCTGACACAGTGGCAAAGATGTCGCTTACAGCACTTCCCTTTGGGGGATTACGCCTCTTTGGTGAGAAGTTGGATTCTGTCATTAAAGGAGGCAAATTGCCTCAGCGTAAGAAGCAATGTCGTTCCTTTCGGGGATCGGCTTCCTTTAACCCTTCCTTTCGTGGTTCCAGAACGGGCAGAGGATCGGCCCTTTTCAGCCCCAAGGGGGACTGCATGGAACAGAGTAAAAGGACGTGGCCGTCCAGGTCAGAGTTGGGGATCTAAGCCCAAGTCCACTTCCAAGCCTGCCCAGTAATGAGGAGGCGCCCTCACCCGTACGGGTGGGGGGACGGCTGCGATTCTTTTTTCCAGGCTTGGGTCAAGAGGTATCAGACAGATGGATTCTGGAAGTTGTGTGCTCCGGTTACAAGCTGGAATTCGAGGTTCGGCCTCCTCCCAGATTTTTCAGGTCTCGGATGCTCGCAGATCCGGTGATCGCACAGGGGCTCCGGGCAGCTGTGGCGAACTTTTTAAACATGGATGTTATCCGCCAGGTTCCTCCAGCGGAAAGAGGTCTGGGGTTTTAATCCAACCTATTTACGGTTCCCCAAAAAGGACGGCTCTGTTCGGCCTATTCTAGATCTAAGACGACTCAATCAGTTTATTCGTTTCCGAAGGTTCCGCATGGAATCGTTGCGTTCGATGATCTCCGTCAGGGGGACTTTATGACGCCCTTAGACATCAAGGATGCTTATCTGCACACTCCTGTTTTTGCCGCTCACCAAAGGTTTCTCAGATTCACAGTAGAAGGTTTCTCAGATTCACAGTAGAAGACCAGCATTTTCAGTTTGCGGCTCTTCCATTCGGTCTCACTCCATCCCCAAGAGTGTTTACCAGGGTCCTGGCAGGAGTAATGGCTATTCTCAGGGTCCAGGGCATTCGCATCGTGCCATTGCTGGACAACTTGCTCATCACAGCGTCAATCAGACGGAACAGTGGCGACTACACGAGAGAGATTTGGTTGGGTGATAAACCTTGCCAAATCCTCTCTTTGTCCCGTAAGGGAGATTCCCTTTCTGGGCTTGATTCTGGATACCCTTTAGGCCAGGGTATTTCTTCCTCAGTCCAAGATTGTTCTGATTTAGGATTTAATTCATCTGTTCCTGTCCAACCCTCATCAGCCTATCCGCTTGGGGGTGAGATTACTGGGGTTGATGGTGGCCACGCTCAAAGCGGTTCCTTTTGCTCAGTTCCACATGAGGACGCTTCAGCTCTTTCTCCTGGCGAAGTGGGACAGGTGCCCGTTGTCTTTGAATCGAACTTGTCTGTTGTCTCCCCTCGTCCTGCAGTCCCTCCAGTGGTGGCTGATTTCTAGCAATCTCAGGGACGGCAAATCATTTCTGACCCCTTGTTGGGAGGTCACCACAGATGCCAGCCTTATGGGCTGGGGGGGCATCTGGAGGAGACACCGTTTTCAGGGGTTGTGGGGGCCTCTGGAAGCTCACTCCCCAATCAGTTTATTGGAACTTCGGGCCATTCGTCTTGTGCTGCTCCGACTGACTCATCTCTTGCGGGGTTTGCCGGTTCAGATTCGGTCAGATAACCGAACAGCAGTTGCATACATCTGTCACCAGGGAGGGACTCGCAGTTGGGGTGCCCTCCGGGAAGTGTGTCTGATCCTTCAGTGGGCAGAGATCAATGTTCCCTGCACATCGGCAGTTTACATTCCGGGGATAGAGAATGTGGAGGCAGACTCCCTGAGCAGAGCATGCACTTGCCAGGGAGAATGGTCTCTCAACCCCGAGGTCTTTCAGTTCCTTTGTCACAAGTGGGGGACTCCGCGGTTGGACCTGTTTGCGTCTCGCAACAACCACAAGCTTCCAGCCTTTGTGTCTCTATCCCAGGATCCTCTGGCAGTGGATGCCATATTCTAAGTATGTCACACACCCCACTTCAGACATTAATAATTACAATAGGGTTAACTCACCGCTAGGTGGCAGCATTGCAGAGAATCTCCAAAAATTCAACAGGCCCCTCCCGGTCTATACATACCTGGTACCTCCCAATAATCACCCAGTGTTATTCTCTGCAAGGTGGCGACAAGACAGAAGAAAGAAGTCTCCTGCTTGCAGGTAGCCGGGGTATCCCCCCGCCCCCCCCCCCCCGTGGTCTATTTCTGCCCGGCTCTTGTTTTGTAGCATTCTTGTTAACTGGCAGCCTCCCAGCCTCGGCTGTAGGCCGGGCAAAAGGTAGCCGGCACCATTGGTGCCTAGGAGATTAGCTCCTCCGCTCGACCCTTCATTGCGGGGCATAGCGGGATTCCCGGAGTGGTGATCCGGATGTGGGATGCCCCCATTTAACTAGCGGTTAGTTAACTGTTACAGGTTTGTGTCTAGCCCTGGGACAGTAGTTTATTCCCCGGGTGTCATGGTTGTGTGAGTGTGTGGCTGCTGAACTGGCTGGTATTGTGAGGGCTCCTGCGCTTGTTTTCTGTGGCGTGTTTGACGTTTGGGTAGGTGTATCCGCCTGCTTTGTGTGTGCTTTTACTGTGCGGGCGCTGCTTGAGCGAGTTTGGCGGTTTCTCCCCTCAGGAGCCGGGGGGCGGGGTCACGCGGCGCGCTGCGCCACGGTCCCGCCTGTCGGCTGAGCGCCGTGCTCGGCGCTTGCGGCCTGGCGCGCCCGGGATGCTCAGGGGAGAGAGAGAGAGAGAGTGTGTCCTGGGTGTTGTGCCTGTGTGTTGCGTCTGCCACTTTGGGACCGGCAGGTTGCTCCGCCGGTCCCGTCCTGGAAGGTGAGCGCGGTTTCACCGGTCTGGCCGTTCGATGACGCCGCAGGTGGGCGGGACCGCGTCGCGCGTGGGCCGCGCGCTGATTGGCCTGCTTGGAGGGGCGGGGCTTTCTTGGCTCCCGGGGCTCGTCTTCTCCTCCCTCGCAGACACGGAGCGGTGTTCGGGCCGCCATCTTGCTGCGGGTGCCTCGCTGCGGTCGTGCTCTTCTCCAGGTAGGCGTTCTTGTGTTTGGGCAGATTAGCCTGCGGGGGTTGTTTGGTCACATAGGGCTGTTGGCCTGGTCCCCCGCCTTACGTCCCCCTCCTTCTCCCTTCTCCTCGCTCCCGCCCGCCCTTTTAAGGTGCTGGCTGGATATATTAACCATCTCTTTTGGTCTATGGTTAATAGGGGGGGGGGGGGGGTTGTATTTGTATTATATTCTGTATGTTTTCATAGGTATTACTGTGCCTGGATTGACTGTTGTCCCTGTTCTTTTGTGTCTTTCAGATCCTGGGATCCCGTCTGGCAGGGCTCTCCCGGTCTTATATACCTGGCTAGTGGGGGGTTGTTTTTCCTTCATTGGATATATATATTTTATGATAAATCCCCTGGGTCAGGATTTTTTAAAACAATTTAAGATATTAGGGGGCATCCCGGGTCGCGTACTGCATAAATCCCTGGGTTCTGCGAATACCATAAATTTCACCACATGGAGGCTGCCACAGACACCGAAAATGGTCCTTCGGGACAATCCAAGGTGTGCGGGGGTTGTGGGACTCCGCTCCAGGGAGATGATGTCATTTTGTGTATTCCATGTGCACAGCGGAACATTGCACGGCAGTCCAGTACTCCGGTGCCTAGCACTTCGGCGGCCGCGCCATCTCCCTCTCCCCCTCGCTTATTCCGGACCCCGTGTGACGTTGTCCTGGGTGGGGATTCGCAATCTGAGGTATGCGCCCGTTTGGCCAGGCTTGAGAAAAGGTTTTCCGCAATGGCCGCTCAGAAGGCTCCAGCTAAGCGGAAGCATCTGTCTCCGCCTCCGCCGGATTCAGATGAGGAAGCTATTGCAGATTTGGATTGGTCGGATCGTCCTCTTGAAGATGGTGAACTCATTGAGGAAGAGGATTCCGAGGTTCAGCAGTTGCTGGGTGCTGAGGGGGATCAGGCTGAGGGCCTTCCTCTCGATTCATCTACTATTCTGACTCAGATGTTTGAGGTTTTGGATTTGGATCCTCCGGTGGTTGCTCCTAGGCCTAAGGGTCAGCTTTTTGGGGTGTCCAAGCAGCGCTTGGAGTTTCCCAGCCAACAGCATTTTGAAGAGATTGTTTTCAAGCAATGGGAGCAACCTACGCGTCTCGTCGGTGTGCCTTCTAGCTGGGATAGGAAGTATCCTTTTCCGGCGGAGTTGATGAAGCGTTGGTCTGTCCCCCCTGAGGTAGATACTCCGGTCTTGGGACTGTCCAACACGGCGGTCGTGCATTCTCCTGACACGACTTCGCTCAGGGACGGCGAGGATCACCGGATTGATCAGCTGGCCCGCCATGGTTTTGTATGCGCGGGTTCGGTGTTAAGGCCTGTCTGTGCTTCGGCTCTTTTGACTTTTGCGGTCAGGTCTATTGTCAGGGACTTGGGTGTGGATCTCGAGCCTACCTGTGATGAGTCTCTTGCGCTTAAGCGCTGTGATTCCTTCTTGTCCTTTATCTTGGCCGCTCCGGAGGATGCCATGTTGATGTGTGGTAGGGCTACTGCCTTGCTGGTAGCTATCCGTCGCTGTGTGTGGTTGAGACAGTGGACGGCTGACTTTAATTCTAAAAGATCGCTCACGGCTCTTCCCTTTTTGGGTTTGAGGCTTTTTGGTGAGAGGCTGGATTCTGTTGCCAAGGGAGGTAAGTTACCTCAGCGCAAGAAATTTCGCCGTTCCTTTCGGGGGACGGTCTCCTTCAATCCGTCCTTTCGGGGAGCCGGAGCCGGCAGGGGTGCGGGTTTCTCGGCCTCCAGGGGCGCCAGTTGGAATAGGGGTAAAGGCCGTGGCCGTCCCGTTCGCGTCTGGGGGCGCCAAGCCCAAGCCAGTTGCCAAGCCCGCCCAGCAATGAGGGGGCGCCCTCACCCGTTCGGGTGGGGGGACGGTTACGACTCTTCTCCCGGGTGTGGGACCAGGAGGTCTCGGACAGATGGATCCGGGAGGTGGTGTCGGCCGGTTACAAGTTGGAGTTCGAGTCCCGTCCTCCTCCAAGGTTCTTCAGGTCTCGGGTATCTTTGGATCCTTTGGCCGCATAGGGGCTCCTGGCGGCGGTAAGGAATCTTCTAGGATCGGCATTTTCAGTTTGTGGCTCTTCCATTCGGCCTCACCTCTGCTCCGAGAGTGTTCACCAAGGTGTTGGCGGGGGTGATGGCCCTGCTCAGAGCTCAGGGGATTTGCATTGTGCCTTACCTGGACGATCTTCTCATCATGGCGCCTTCCTTCAGTCAAGCAGAGGGGGACACCAGCATGGTGGTGTCTATGCTGGAGAGGTTCGGCTGGGTGATCAATTACCCCAAGTCCTCGCTGGTTCCGGCCAGGGTGGTGACCTTTCTGGGGATGTCGTTGGACTCCTGCCAGCACAGAGTGTTTCTCCCTCAGGCCAAGGTCCTGTTGATTCAGGAATTGGCTCAGCTTCTTCTCTCCCATCCTCATCCGTCCATTCGACTAGGGATGAGACTGGTGGGGTTGATGGTGGCCTCGTTCGAGGCAGTTCCCTTTGCGCAATTTCATACGAGGACGCTTCAACTTCATCTTTTGGCGTCTTGGGACCGGCGTCCGGGGTCGTTGGATCGGTCCTTCCGGATGTCCCCTCGGGTTCGGCAGTCCCTTCTGTGGTGGTTGGTCTCGGACAACCTTTTGAAGGGCAGGTCGTTTCTGACCCCGCTTTGGGAAACTGTCACCACGGATGCCAGTTTGTCAGGATGGGGAGGTTTCTGGAAGGATCTTCAGTTTCAGGGGCAGTGGGACCCTCTGGAGGCCCACTTGCCCATCAATGTTCTGGAATTGCGAGCCATCAGGTTGGTTCTGTCTCACTTGACGCATCATTTACAGGGTCTGCCGGTTCAGGTTCGATCAGACAATCAGACGGCGGTTGCTTACATCAATCACCAAGGAGGGACTCGCAGTCTGGGCGCCCACAGGGAGGTGTCTCTGATTTTAGTTTGGGCGGAGACTCATGTCCCTTGCATCTCGGCAGTTTACATTCCGGGAGTGGAAAACACGGAGGCGGATTTTCTGAGCCGGTGTGCGTACCGTCAGGGGGAGTGGTCTCTCCATCCCCAGGTGTTTCGGTCGCTTTGTCTCCGATGGGGGACGCCGGAGGTGGATCTGTTTGCCTCTCGTCACAATCACAAGCTTCCGTCCTTTGTGTCTCTGTCCCGGGACCCTCTGGCTCTGGCGGTGGATGCCATGGCCCTGAGCTGGAGGGACCTGGGGTTTCTTTATCTGTTTCCTCCGATTCCCATGCTAGGCAGGGTTCTGCGAAAGTTGGTTCTGGAGGGAGTTCCCGCCATTCTCGTGGCTCCAAGGTGGCCAAGGCGGGTGTGGTTCGCAGACATCGTACGTCTGGCCGTGGATCAGTTCGATCTGCCTCTTCGGCCGGATCTGCTCACACAGGGCCAACTATGTTACCCCAGTTTACAAACGCTGGCTTTGACGGCTTGGCTGCTGAAACCTCCATCTTAAAGGAGGAGGGTCTTTCGGATGCGGCCATTCGGACTCTTATTAGTGCCAGGAAGAGATCTTCTTCTTCCATCTATTACAGGTATTGGAGATCTTATATTGATTGGTGTGAGGCTACGTCTTTGCCTTGCCGGGTCTTTTCTGTGTCTAGGATTTTGGAGTTTCTTCAGTCGGGGCTGGACTCCGGTCTTCAGCTGAGTACCTTGAAGGGGCAGGTTTCTGCTTTGTCAATTTTTTTCCAGAAGTCTTTTGCTAGCCATTCCTTGGTCAAGACTTTTTTCCAGGGGGTTACGCATGTGCGGCCTCCTAGGAAGCCGTTGCTCCCAGTTTGGGATTTGAATTTGGTTCTTTCTGCTCTTCGGGCTCCTCCTTTCGAGCCTTTGCGGGATATTGCTCTGTCCACTCTTACTCAGAAGGTTGCCTTTCTGGTGGCCATCACTTCGGTTCGGCGTGTTTCAGAATTGGCAGCTTTGTCTATTCAGGCTCCTTATTTCGAGGATCATCAGGACAAAGTGGTTTTTCGCTTCAAGTCGGGTTTTCTCCCTAAAGTGGTCTCTGCTTTTCATCTTAACCAGGACATTGTTCTTCCTTCCTTGTGTCCTAAGCCTAAGAATGTCAAGGAGAGTGCTTTGCACTGCTTGGATGTTGTACGCTGTGTTAGGTACTATCTGCGTGCTACGTCTTCTTTTCGTAAGACTGATGCCTTTTTCGTTGTGCCCTGTGGGCCTAGGAAGGGTTTGGCTCCGGCCAAGTCTTCCATTAGTAAATGGATTCGTCAGGCCATTGTTGGAGCTTATTCGGCTAAGGGGAAGGATCCCCCTTTTCGCGTTACTGCTCATTCTACTCGTGCGGTTGGTGCGTCCTGGGCTTTTCAGCATCAGGCTTCGGTTGAACAAGTGTGTAAGGCTGCAACTTGGTCCTCTGTTCATACTTTTTCTAAGTTCTATAAGGTTGATGTGCGGGCCTCAGCGGATGCTGTTTTTGGCCTCAAGGTTCTGCAGGCTGCAGTGGTTTGAGTTTGTTCTGCATTATTGCCTGGTCGGATACCCACCCTTTCCTGGACACTGCTGTTGGATGTCCCTATTGTAATAATGTTTGAAGTGGGGTGTGTGACATACTTAGAATAATACCATTTTGTGAATACTCACCTGTAAAATGGGTATTGTAAGTATGTCACACACCCCACTTCACCCGCCCTTTTTGGTATCCTGGCTCTTTATATGGTGAAGTTTAGTTCTTTACGTTTGAGGGTTACATTGTTTGTTCCTGGTACCTTGTCTTACTGCTGTTTTAATACTGGGTGATTATTGGGAGGTACCAGGTATGTATAGACCGGGAGGGGCCTGTTGAATTTTTGGAGATTCTCTGCAATGCTGCCACCTAGCGGTGAGTTAACCCTATTGTAATTATTAATGTTTGAAGTGGGGTGTGTGACATACTTACAATACCCATTTTACAGGTGAGTATTCACAAAATGGTATTTTCTCTTGCCTGGAAGGATCTGGGGTTCCTGTATCTTTTTCCCCCATTCTCCATGATAAGCAAGGTGGTGCGCAAGTTGGTTCTGGAAGGGGCAGCAGCAATTATGGTGGCTCCAAAGTGGCCAAGACGCCTGTGGTTCGCAGAGGTCACAAGGCTGGAAGAGGATCTGTTGCCTCTACCTCTTCTTCCAGATCTCTTAACTCAGGGTCAACTTTGTTACCCCAATTTACCAATGCTGGCTTTGACGACGTGGCTGCTGAAATCTCCATCTTGAAGGAGGAAGGCCTTGCTGATGCTGTCATTCTGACTCTTGTTAGAGCTAGAAAGAAGTCTTCCTCTGTGGTTTATTACAGGACTTGGAGGTCCTATATTGACTGGTGTGAGTCTAGGTCCCTGCCTTGCAGGTTATTTTCTATCCCTAGGATTTTGGAGTTTCTGCAACGGGGTCTGGATTTAAGCTTCCAAATTAGTACTTTGAAAGGGCAGGTTTCTGCTTTGGCTATTTTCTTTCAAAGGTCATTTGCTCATCATCCGTTTTAAACCAGATTTTCGTCCTAAAGTGATGTCTGCCTTCCACTCAAATCAGGATTTAGTTCTTCCTTCATTGTGCCCTAATTCTAGTAATAACAAGGAAAGGGTTTTACATTCTTTGGATGTTGTTCGTTGTGTTTAATATTATTTGGTTACTACTTCTGCTTTCCGTAAGACAGATGCCTTTTTTGTTGTGCCTTCTGGGCCTAGGAAGGGTTTGGCACCCGCCATATCTCCATTAGTAAATGGATTCATCAGGCCATTGTTGGGGCCTATTCTGCTAAGGGGAAGGTTCCCCCTTTTCGTGTTACTGCTTATTCTACTTGTGCTGTTGGTGCGTCCTGGGCTTTTCAGCACCAGGCTTCTGTTGAACAAGTTTGCAAGGCTGCTACTTGGTCTTCGGTTCACACTTTTTCTAAGTTTTACAAGGTTGATGTGCGGGCCTCAGCGGATGCTGCTTTTGGCCGCAAGGTTCTGCAAGCTGCAGTAATTAAAGTATTGCCTTATTTTCCTGTGGGATTCCCGCCCATTATAGACACTGCTATTGGATGTCCCAAGTGTCATGAATGTTGGAAGCGGGGTGTGTGTCATACTAGGAATAATACCATTTTGTGAGTACTCACCTGTAAAATGGGTATTACGAGTATGTCACACACCCCGCTTCCCCGGCCCTTTTTTGTTCTGGGATCCTTTATATGGTGTTTCTTATTATTTTTCACTATATAATTTGCTCTTCCGGGTTCTTCACTGCTTTTTTAAAAGACTGAGGAATAGTGGGAGGTCCCGGGTATTTATGGGCCAGGAAGGGCTCCTTTTTCTCATGTCATCTCTGCAAGATCGCCCTCTACAGGCTGGAAGCGGGGTGTGTGACATACTCGTAATACCCATTTTACAGGTGAGTACTCACAAAATGGTATTTTTGTGCTTCTGTCTGGACCTAAGAAAGTCCTTGCTCCGGCTAAGTCCACTATCAGTAAGTGGATACGTCAGGCTGTGATTCAGGCCTACTCTGCTAAGAGGAAGGAACCTCCCTTGTGCTTTACTGCTCATTCTACTCGTGCTATTGGTGCCTCTTGGGCTTTTCAGCACCAAGCTTCTGTTGAACAAGTTTGCAAGGCCGCTACTTGGTCTTCTGTTCATACTTTTTCAAATTTTTACAAGGTTGATGTTAGGGCCTCAGCTGATGCTGCTTTTGGCCGCAAGGTTCTGCAGGCGGCAGTGGTTTAAACTGTCTGCTGTTACTTTTGGGGCTCCCACCCTACCTTACAGACACTGCTATTGGATGTCCCAAGAGTGGACTGGAACAGGACGTGCTGTATACTTAGAATAATACAATTCTGTGATTACTCACCTGTAGAATTGGTATTATATGTATACAGCACCCCACCCTTGTTATCATTATCTTTATGGTGATTGTTTTTTTATTAAAATTTTCAATTAATGGTTATTATTCTCCTGGTCTCTTGCTAACTGCATTTCAATACTGGGGGTTTTGTGGGAGGTCCCGGGTATTTATGGGGCCGGGAGGAGCCTTTTCTGTCTCTGCAGTCCAGCACCATCTACTGGAGAGTATATCCCAAGGGTAAGGAATATCTTCTGGAACAGGACGTGCTGTATACATATAATACCAATTCTACAGGTGAGTAAACACAGAATTGTATTTTGTCCCACTTGCGCCAGAGGCATTGTTTTGGACCATGAGCGAGCGGGCGGTCACCCCTGACCATAGCCTTGTTTTACCATCGGCCTCTCCAGACAATCTTTTTGATTGCTTGGGTTCTGCGGAGGAAGGTGAGTTGCCAGCTGATTCACGCTCCACGGTGGAATATTCCACTGGCGATGACAGTATCTCCGATTCATCCTCGGATGAGGAGTCTTGCCTTCTGGATGATATGGAGAGTTTGCTCTCCTCAGTGTTTGACACCCTACACATTGTTCCTCCCAGAGCGTAAGAGGAAGCAGGGTTTTTTTTTTCGGCCTGATAGGCAAAGACGGATCTTCCCGGAGCAGCCTCACTTTTCTAACATGATCCTTAAGAAATGGAAAAGGCCCATCAAGTTACCGTCGGTCCCTAAGGGCCTGGATAGGCGGTACCCCTTTCATGCTGAATTGGTTCGGTTATGGTGTCACCCTCCCGAGGTGGATCCCCCCGTGTCAGGCTTGTCCAATACTACTGTTATGCCGTCTCCTGACAATGCTTCCTTACGTGATCCTGCAGACAAACGCATGGATCAGCTGGTCTGCCATGCGTTCACCTTTGCTGGTGCCCTCTTTCGCCTGGTGTGTGCCTCGGCTATCGTCTCACTGGCCAACTGGAGAAAGGTGAGACATCTTGTGGCTAGAGCTAAGGCTCGCAAGCGGGCTGAGGAGTATAAGTAACTCAAGGCTTGCTTGGATTTCATTTGCTTTGTTGTTACTGACATGGATGATGTGGTCAGGCTTGGCTCCAGAATTTCTGTCTTGCTTGTGGCTCTACGCCGCTCGCGTTGGCTGAAGCACTGGGTGGCTGATGTGGTTGCCAAGAAGTCCCTCACAAATATACCTTTTGTTGGAAGTCTGTTGTTTGGGGAGCGCCTGGATCTTTTGGTCAAGGATGGTAGACTCTCTCAGAGAAGGAAGCCTGCTCGGCCCTTTCGGAACCCCTCTTCCTTTCGTTCCTTTCGAGGAGGAAGAGGATCTTGGTTTCCAGGTGGCCGCAGAGATACCTGGGGCAGAGGTAGGTCCTGCAGCGACCCAATTTCTCCTGGGGAGCTAAGTCCAAACACCCTGCCAAGCCCACTCAGGCATGAGGGGGCGCCCTCACACACCCGGGTGGGGTGACGGCTTCTGCTGTTTGCTCAGATCTGGCGGCGGCACGTCTCGGATCGGTGGAGTATGACATTTCAGCATGGAAACATTGCGGTCGACGATGAGATCGCTTCGGCCCGGCGACTTCATGACCACGGTGGACATCAGGGATGCTTATCTGCACATCCCGAATTTACAGGGACATCAGAAGTTCCTGAGGTTTGAGCTAGAGGATCAGCATTACCAGTTTGTAGCACTCCCATTCGGGATATCCTTCACCAAGGTGCTGGCGGGCATCATGGCTATCCTGAGGAGTCAGGGTATTCGTGTGTCACCCTATCTGGACGATTTGCTGATTTCGGCCCAGTCCCTTCAGCAGGCTGAGAGCGATACTCGGATGGTGCTGTCAACCCTGGAAGCCTTCGGATGGGTAATCGATTACCCCAAGTCGTTTATCACTCCCTCAACAGTGAGATTCTTCCTGGGAATGACGATCGGCACCACTTAGGTCAAGGTTTTTCTGCCACAGCAGAAGGTTTTGGGTCTCCATACGCAAGTGCAGGCCTTGCTGTCTTGTCAGCAGCCATCGGTACGTCTGGGGATAAGATTGGTGGGCCTAATGGTGTCATGCTTCGAGGCAGTGCCCTTCGCCCAATTTCACATGAGACCTCTTCAATTGAACCTGCTGACCGGCTGGACTCAGACACAGTAGTTCCTGGAACAAGGCTTTTCGTTGTCCCCCCTGGCCAGGCAGTCCCTCTTATGGTGGTTGGACTCCCGGAACCTGCTGGTGGGCAAGTCCTTTCTGACTCCCCATTGGGAGATAGTTACCACGGATGCCGGTCTAACAGGCTGGGGAGACGTTTGGCAGACCCGGAAGATCCAGGGTCAGTGGGGTCCGCAGGAGAACAGTTTACCCATAAATCTCTTGGAGCTGAGAACAATCCAGTTGGTACTTCTACACTTGACTCCCCATTTAAGAGGCCGTGCGATCCAGGTTTGCTTGGACAATCAGACTGCTGTTGCCTACATCAACCACCAGGGCAGGACTCTGATCAAGAGATCCCTCAAGGAGGTAACCCAGATTCTGACTTGGGCAGAGGAGAATGTTCCTGCATCTCGGCGGCCTACATCCCCGGGGTGGAAAACCAGGAGGCAGACTCCCTGAGCAGGAGTTCCTTGCGCCTGGGGGAATGGTCCCTCAGCAACGAGACCTTTCAGGCTCTGTGTCTCTGCTGGGGTCAGCCGGACATGGACCTGTTTGCGTCCAGACACAATCACAAGCTCCCAAGGTTCGTCTCCCTCTCAAGAGATCCTTTGGCTATTGCAATAGATGCTCTGACTATTCCTTGGACAGAGTTCAAATTTCTGTATGCATTCCCTCTGTTTCCACTCCTGGGCAGAATACTGCGCAAGATAGGCCAGGAAGGGGTACCAACTATCCTCGTGGTTCCTCGCTGGCCGAGAAGGAGTTGGTTTGCAGACATAGTCCAGATGTCAATACATCACTACATCATGCCCGACGACCTAGGGCTTCTCACACAGGGGTCGCTGTGGCACCCCACTATATACGGATGCTGGCTTTGACGACCTGGCTTTGACGACCTGGCTTTTAACCCTTTCGCTGCCAGCCTACCTGGAGTTTTTGGCTTTTAACCCTTTTGGTGCCAGACCATTTTGAACTATTTTGCGCTCCCCATGTTCAAATGTGATTTTTGAAGGGATTTCCAGGGATTTCCCAGGAAAATGATATATTGGGCTTCAACATACGATGTCTTGTTTGGCCTTTTTTTTGTGTATTCTCAATACTTTTGGGTGAAATATGTGCAAAAAAATAAAAAAAAATCTATTTTTTGCAATTTGTAGTGTTTTTTTGTAATAAAAAATGTAAGTTTGTCAATAAAATCTTATTGCGTGTGAAACCCCAATTTCTCCCGGTTACATCGGTTCCACATATTTATAGGTAGACACCCTTTCCTGCCCAGGAGACTCCCCCAAACTGAAACAGCGCTTTAGGGGATTTTCAGAAAAAAATACAACTGTGATATGCACTATGTGCACCTTGCAGTTTTTCCAGAAAAATAACCCTTTACATTTGAAATACCCCCAACAAACTATATATTCTCTGGAAGTACACACCTCAAGCTTTCTAGGTGTACCAGGCTTGTTGATGTGGCCACAGTTTTCTGGAAGTAATCCCTCAATGTATTCTTTGGTTGCAAAGAGTTTCCCTAAAAAAAGGATAAAAAAGCAGAATCAAAGCAACATTTTCCTAAAAAAACTATATACAAACAAGAAAAAACAAGGATAATCTGAAAAAGCAACCTCCCCCGAACAGAACGATACCCAACATGCATAGCTACTGTCAAGGGAAGAGTTGCCAAACACCCCAAAGTAAAGCATGCGCATAACGGTAATTTTTCTTGAAAATTTCAGCTCTGCAGACAAGGTGCACACCTTGCGATTTTTCAACCAAAACAACCATTTACATTTGGAATATCCCCCATAAACCATATATTCCCTAAAAGTACACATGTTAAGCTTTCTAAGTGTACCCAGCTTGTTGTAGTGGGCTCATCTTTCTGGAATTGATCCCTCAAAGGATTCTTTGGTTGCGCAGGGTTTCCCTAAAAAATTTATAAAAAAGCTGAATAAAAAACACCTTTTCCTAAAATATAAATATGCAAACCAGAAAAAACAAGCTAAGTCTGAAAGCGCAAGGTCCCCCGAACAGAACAATACCCAACATGCATAGCTACTTTTAATCCTTTTAATTGCCAGCCTACTTGAGATTTTGTCACCCTCTGTTGACAGGTCATTTTTCCCCATTTTGCGCCATGTTTTGCGACATTTTTGCTGGAATTTTCAGGAAAATTATATATATATATATTTTTTTTTTTTGCAGCAGAGTTTAGGCTTTAACATGTAAATGTAAATTTTATTCTGTTTTTTTACAATATTATTGATATTAAAAAAAAGTAAATAAATAAAATTTTTTTTTAGAAAATTGCCTCCTTTATTTTAAATAAAAAATGTATTTTATTAAAGAAAACCGTATTGCATGTGAAAGCCCCATTTCTACCGATTAGAACGGTACCACATATTTATCGGTAGCCCCCTGTTCCTGCCCAGGAGACCCCCCTAACTGAAACAAGTACTTTATAACATTTACAAATAAAATACAACTACCATCCACACTACAAAGGGTTAAATCGGGGAAAAAAATGACATAGGGGCCCCCCTCCCAGGGGGGGGACCCCATTTTTTGGGGGGATTTTTAAGGGTTAAAAACCCTTGAAAATCCAAAAAAAACGACATGGGGTCCCCCTTACCCAAAGTAACCAGCCCGGGACCAGCTATGCAGGGCTTGTAGGAACAGGGCACAGGGGCCAGCTTTTGTGGCCCCTGGCCCTGCAGGCTACAAAGCCCGCATAGCCCGTGGGCCCGGGCTCTTCTGCCCCCCCCTGGCCTTTGGGGAGGCAGGTAATGGGGGTGCCAAGGGTTAATGGCAAGTCACTCGCTAGTGCAGGTGACTTGCCATCCCCCAGCCTTGTGAACTGATATAGGGGTCTTGTGGACCCCTTAC
Source organism: Gastrophryne carolinensis (assembly GCA_027917425.1). Classification (NCBI taxonomy): domain Eukaryota; kingdom Metazoa; phylum Chordata; class Amphibia; order Anura; family Microhylidae; genus Gastrophryne; species Gastrophryne carolinensis. Next base: position 82,694,209 of record CM051239.1, on the reverse strand, counting down.
CAGTTCACAAGGGGTTAAATGTAAAAAAAAAAACACCACACAGACGCAGAAAAAAATATTTTATTATTATTATTATTTTTTTTAATACTTACCTCCCATCCATCTTCCCCTCCCAATCACTGGCTTCTGCTCATCTGCTGGAAGCCTTTTATAGCTGCTGGGTGACAGAACATAAGGGGTTAATTAAAAAAAAAAAAGACATAGGGTCCCCCCTCCCAGGGGGGGCGGACCCCATTTTTTTTTGATTTTTAAGGGTTAAAAACCCTTAAGAATCAAAAAAAAAAATGACGTGGGGTCCCCCTTACCCAGCATTACCAGCCCGGGACCAGCTATGGGGGCTTGTAGGCACAGAGTGGGGGGGCCAGCTTATGTGGCCCCCCCACCCTGCAGCCTACGAGCCCACATACCCTATGTGGGCCCGGGCTCTTCTGCCCCCCCCTGGCCTTTGGGGAGGCAGGTAATGGGGGTGCCAAGGGTTAATGGCAAGCCACCCGCTAGCGCAGGTGGCTTGCCATCCCCCCAGCCTTGTGAACTGGTATAGGGGTCATGGACCCCTTACCAGTTCACAAGGGGTTAACAGTAATAAAAAAAAAAACACCACACAGTTTAAAAAATAACTTTAATAAAAAATAAAAACTTTTTTTTAGTTTACTCACCTCTGATCCTCAGCTTCTGTGTCCCTCGCAGCTCTGATGACAGTTATTGTCATCGCTGGCCAGTGGAGGAGGGAGGCAGGTGATCAGATCATCACCTGCCTTCCTCCTCCTGTGGCCAGCAATGACAAGTGTGAGAATCGCACCCCCAAAGGGGCGGGGCTTATCGGCAAAATGGCAGCGCCCGTCGAGCAGGACAGGGAGAGGGCCTTTCAGGCCCTCTCCTGAAGCTGGAGAGCCGGGGGGGGGGGGGGGGGCGATCGGAGGCCCCCCTGGTGAAGAGGAGACCCGGCGGGAGCAATCGATCACTAAGGTAAGTAAATGTCATTTTTATATATTTTTTTTTTTTAAACATGTATTTCGGCTGCTGCTGAAGGGGGGGGGGGTGGCTATTCCGGGCTCTCCCCTGCACCCGGGGGGGCCTGGGTGGGGGATCGAAGCCCCCCCGGGTGAAGAGGAGACCCGGCCGGATAGAACAAGGGGTCAGGTGAGTGTTTTTTTTTTTTTTTTACTTTTACTGTAGCAGGGGGGAAAGTCAAGCCCATAGTTTCTACGTGCTTGGCACTTAAGTGGAGTGGAAGCAAGCACGTAGAAACTACGGGCTTGGCACTGAAAGGGTTAAAACCTCAATCCTGACGGAGAAGGGGTTATCGGCCACAGTTGTGCAGACAATGATTCAGGCACGGAAGAAGTCATCTTCCATGATTTACTACAGAGTTTGGCGGGCCTATATCACTTGGTGCGAGGCCAAGAGCTTTCCTTGCGGAGAATTTGCTATTTCTAGGATTCTGGAGTTTTTACAACACGGTTTAGACTTGGGTCTTCAGCTGAGCACCCTCAAGGGTCAGGTCTCGGCCTTAGCTATTTTTTTCCTATTGCCTACTATTGCCAACCATACATTGAAGACTTTTTTTCCAGGGAGTTACCCATGTCTGGCCACTGCGTAAGTCAGTATTACCGGTGTGGGACTTGAATTTAGTACTTTCGGCTCTCCAGGGTCCTCCCTTCGAGCCATTGAGCGATGCTGCATTTTCTATGTTAGAAAAATAATGTATGGGTATGCACAACCACCAATTGATGTGTACAATTATGAAGGTGCTGGCAATGTTGGGAAGAAAGGAATCTAATCAAGAGACAACAAGGGTTGGGGGCCCTAGAGACACCCCCTGTTTCCCCACTAACCGCTGCACACTACAATACAACAGCAATAATTTGTATAAAAATATATATAATTTTATTGAGTCTGGGCTTAAAAAGAAATGGAAACATGGAAGGACACATTAAAAAACATTAAGACAAAGAACAAACACTGAGAAGGGGGCCCATTGTGAGGCTTATATTTCTACCCAATAGGGATAAATAAATGAAAACAAAATTAATGGATTAACTAACTATAGAGTATGGATGGCAGGTTAGACCTTTATAGTGGGATGCAAATATTTATATAAAGTGCAAAGTGCTAAGTACTAAAGTGCTAAAATCCTAACATAAATAGATAAATAAATACCGTGAAGAAAAAGCAAATAGAGCCTATGTGAAAACCTGTATAAAACATGAACGAAAACCAATGCAAAACGAAGGCAACAAAAACCTCAAAAACTTTCAAACATGTAGAAATAAGTAAAAATAAATACAGGGTGCAAAGTGCCTAGTGCCAATTATTCAAAAAGACCGGTACTCACTGCCGTAACACCATCAAGAAATTATATATTGAGATATAAGTAAAAGATCACATCACCAATCTAGTATGCTTCAGGGGTCCCCGCACAGCAGCCCAACACCGACGCGTTGCGTGGCCAATTGCCACTTTGCCAGGGTGAGTCATTTTCTATGTTGACTCTCAAAGTGGTCTTTCTGGTAGCGATCACCTCGGTGCGTCGTGTATCAGAGCTGGCCGAGCTGCACAGGGATAAGGTGGTTTTTCGTTTTAAACCTGCCTTTTTGCCTAAGGTCGTTTCTCCCTTTCACCTTAATGAAGAAGTTGTCTTACCTTCCTTGTGTCCAGCACCGGCTAATCCCAAAGAACGGACCCTCCATGCTTTGGATGTGGTCAGAGCCATAAAGTATTACCTGGCTGCGACTGAATCCTTCAGGAAATCGGATTTGCTCTTTGTCCTAACAGAGGGCTCTAGGAAAGGATTGCCACCAGCCAAGTCCACTCTCAGTAAGTGGATCAGACAGGCGGTAGTGCAAGCATATTCTGCCAATGGGAAGGAACCCCCTTTTCGTATTACAGCTCATTCTACTAGAGCTATTGGTGCCTCCTGGGCTTTTCAGCACCAGGCATCTGTTGAACAGGTTTGTAAGGCCGCCACTTGGTCTTCGGTTCATACTTTTTACAAAGTTTTACAAGGTTGATGTTAGGGCTTCAGCTGATGCTGTCTTTAGCCAAAAGGTGCTTCAGGTGGTAGTGAAATGAACTACATGCTGTTTCGCACTGGGGATCCCGCCCTAATAGACACTGCTTTTGGATGTCCCACATGTCATCACTTGGACGACCTGGACTGGATATAGGGAAAAATACAATTCTGTGAAACTCACCTGTAGAATTGTTTTTGAGTATATCCAGTCCAGGTCGTCCCACCCCGCCCCTTGTTCATTATCTCTTGTTTGCCTGTTATGGTGATTACTATCTTTATTCTTGGACTTGTTGTCCTTAGCTTCAGCTTGTACTCTCTCAACAAAACCTATGTGAAGTAACTTGGTTTCTTGGCCTCCCGGCCTGTCTTCTCTTTACTGTTTTTTAACCACTGGGAAATGATAGCGAGACACCTGCCTTTATAGGGGGCCGGGAGGAGTGACAGCTTTTGATATTGCAGTCGAGTGCCCCCTGGGGGCGGAATACCCACATGTCATCACTGGGACGACCTGAACTGGATATACTCTAAAACAATTCTGCAGGTGATTTTCACAGAATTGTATTTTTCCTTTTATTTGCAGATCTGTAAGCCTAAACTGGTGGAATATAATCTGCGTCTTATGGAGTGTATGTCTGCGCCACTGACATCACGCCCTCACCCCGCCCAATCCCTGCACTGAATGCTGGACAATGTTGAACCCTGGGCAGGGTAGTCGGAGCCTGTCTGTATGCTGTCGCTGCTCTTATACACACACACACACTCCTACCTGACTTGCTGAAGCGCTGTTTCAAAGTGGTCATTCATAGATTGGTGGGGGGTTTCTCCGCGCTGGCTGCCATGGAGGGGGTCTGCACGCTGTGTCTAATGGGGGGTATAATTACACACTGCCTGTCATGGGTGGATATGCTTGTTTCCTTTAATGGGGATGTTATACACACTTGTTTACAAATACTGAGTTATGCACACCACACATCAAATTTTTATATATTATAATATTATCAAGCTTAACGCAAACAAATTGTAAAATCACGAGTTGCCCTTGGCATTATCAGAACAAAACAGATAAACAGATACAAAACTGCTAAATTTATTAGATATATGTCCAGTGGGGCCAAATAGGTATCTTATACTGGCAGGGACAATCAGTTTCTGATTACAAAGTACAGTACTTTGCCTGCTGCTTGTCCTCTCCCTCTCCCACTCCATGGACGTCTTGTGCTGCCTGACTGGTTAATTTGTGGTAACTGTATCTGAGCCTGCATTGCTTTTACACTATTTTAGCACTTTGTTTCACCTGTTAAGCACTATTGTTACTGCTCTCCATCTGTGTTTACCTTATAACCTGTTCACATGTCAGATAATAGTATTTTAGTAGTATTTTTCTAACTTTTATTGTTTAATGAGTATCATAGAGTTTAGAATTTATTCTTGGGACTAGTTTTTTTATTGTCATTGCACTTGTCACTTTGCATTTGGATTGATATATTTTCTTATATGGCTCTGAGCTTGATATACTAAATAATCTTTTGTGTCAGCAAAGAAAATAGGGCCCCACTCTCTGGAGTACTACCGTTTGTGGGTACTCCCGTCCAATATTGATATCATGCATTATAAAGTGTGGATAGTTATGGGATATATTTGATGGAGAGTGGCAGCATGTTTTTATGTTTCTTTTGTGTTATATGTTGTTTTTAGGTGCTCTTGTATTTATTTCTTATTTATTTGACTTTATTTTGGTACTTTCTTTGTGGAGGTTGGTGTGACCTAGCTCCACTGCCACTCCTTTTGTGTAGTTTATGCTCTTATATGGGTGTCATATATCTCTCAACAGAGGGATTCCTTTAGTAGTAATGGACAGTAATGAGGCTGTGTTTAATTGTGACACACGGTGAACAGAGCACACACCAATCAGACTTCTATACATATATATATACACATGGAACATAAATCTACTAGGGTGACTATACGAGAATAAAGGTAATCACGGCTGTGCAGATAAACAGATAAACTGGAAATCATGAAGCACTCAGATAACTGTGAAGACCGGAAATATACATACATAGGAATTCCAGGAAAGTCCAAAGGCAGATACTGAGCTGAAACAGGAAAAGTAAACAAAAGGGCTATGGCAGGGATCCAGATTTCAAGGTTCAGGGTTCAGAGTTTCAAGGCCCAACATACAGAGATCAGGGTACAGACAGACAAAGGCACATCAACTCACATCACGTCAATGCTGATCCATTAACTGAATGGGCGGATCAGCTTAAATAGTCCAGGAAGTCACTCAGGTGCTGGCTAATTGCCAACACCTTTGCAAAAGAGGGCCATCTGCTGGTGTAGTAGGATATAGCAGGGAGAAAGTCTAGAGAAAGGAGCCAGCCAACAGTACTGAACAGCTGTGGAGGAACTCCAGACCTGACAATGGGTGAGCACAATTGATTGATTTTGGGTAGTGCATTCCTTTTCCCTTCTTCCTAACTTTAGTACATATAAGCAAAATGCTATTTGGATGGCCAAAACTGGGCAGGATGTCACTGGTAATCATGTGGTGCCTGGTATCCTTTTCCAGAGATTTTTTTTGCAAAAATTCTGTAAGTGGATCACACAGTGGCTGTTCTGTCAAAAGATTCTTCCTGACCGGTTGCTGAACCTGCTGCTCTTTAAGATTCTGGAGTGTTGAGCCTTTCTTGAGACACCAAACAATTGTTGTTGGAGTAGCTGCCTGTCCCAGTTGTGTCTCAGCACACTTGCAAAGGCAGCAGAGGAAAGATTAATCTTAATCTTGAAAAAAGATATACATAATAGCGCTCCCATCAAAATGACCATTCATACGTTCAAACTTAAATATGAGCAATGGAGATTTCTTTAATTTTCCAAGGAGTTTTTGAAAATGTCGTCAAGACCTATGGCTTTGAGCTTCACATAATGAAGATGAAAACTAGTCTTACAAGAAAAGAAATTGCGCCCGGGACTTAGGGTGTGGATTAAGGCTATGTATCACTCCCCTACTGCTAAAGTGAAGTATTCAGGATTTGAATCGGCTCCCTTTCCCATAGGGAGAGGGACATGACAGGGGTGCCCCCTATCCCCTATACTGTTTATTATGGCCCTGGAACCGTTAGCAGCCAAGATCCGGGACAATCAATCAATAAAGGGAGTTAAGAATGCCGGAAGGGAGCATAAATCATCTATGTTCACGGATGACATGCTGCTCACCATCACCTCCCCACACTTGACAGTCCCCAATGTGATAAAGGAACTTGAGGAATTTAGCAGCCTGTCAGGACTTAAGTTAAATGCCACTAAATCACTTGCCCTAGACGTGTCCCTACCTAAGACGGTAAGCACCCTTTTAACAAACTATCCCTGGTTATGGGTCAAAATACTCCCATACTTGGGGATTAAGCTGACAGTGTCATATGCTAACCTTTTTGGGGCTAATTACCCAGAAATAATAAATTAATTGGGAGCCCTCTTACACTCTGGCGCCACCTGAAACTATCCTGGTTGGGATGCCTGGAGGCAGTTAAGATGACAGTTCTGCCCAAAATCTTGTATTTTTTTAGGGTGCTTCCGGTTAAACCGGACCTTCACCATGATTTAATGAAAAGCCCAAACTCTTAAAAAACAATTCCTCAGCATCTAAAATTAATATATTTTACATGTTTAGTCACTAATTTATTATACTTTCCCCCACTGGGCTGCAACTCTGTTCGGGAATTTAGGATACGGGCGCCGCCATCTTGACTCAGAAGCATCACACTTACTGAGGAGAGGAGAGTGGGATAAGGTACAGGGGGGCGGGTTATAGCTGTGCTTTGCTCAGACAGAGCAGAGCTGGGGTCAGGGAAAGGTCAGCAGTCCCAGAATGCAGAGCAGCACAGTCACTTCCTGTTTGCAGGCACTTCCTGTTTGCAGGCTGCCTGCAAAAATGGCAGCTTCCATAAGCCGCCATCTTGGATGTTTAAAGGCTTATAAAATGCAGTAGATGCAGGTAGGATGATTTTTAATGTGAGCAATCTGTATGTACAGGGTGTGGGAAACATATAAGATAGACTCTTATTTAGAGTGAAGGTCCGCTTTAAATTCACTAAATCAGCCCTCCAACCTCTGAAGAACAAGATCAACAGATACATATGGGGGGCAACTCGCCCACAAATAGCCAGAAGGACACTATATTGCAGGAGAGATCAGGGAGGCTTCAGGGCCCCACACCTATATAAGTAATATGTGGTAGCACAGGTGGTTTCCTTGCTCCCCCTACACTCCACTGGGAATGTCCCAGGCTGGGTGCAAATGACTGCAGGAAGTGTGGCCCCAATCTCGGTCGCATCTCTATTGTGGATCCCGAGGGGACTCAGACCGGAGGAACTTCCCCAGTCTTTGACCCTCCCCCTTGATCTTTGGGACACAAATGCACCAAGTCTGGGATGGTGTTCACAACATACTCCAGCCGCCCCACTGTTGGGTAATCCCCTGTTTTAGCCGGGTGTAGGATCTAAACGCAGCTTTGGATGGTGGAGGGAGCAGGGAATCACTGTGATACAGGATGTGGTGGCACATTGGAGAGGTGTGGGCCCACACTTTGTTGAGACCAGGTCCGCCATTCTGCCAGGTGAAAGATATAGAGGGTTGCAACTGAATCATTTCATCAACACAGTGACTCGGGGTAGCAAGTTCCCCCAACTTCCAACCGGTTTTGAAAATAGATGCATGCAAGATCCCCTGGTTGGGGGTGCCATCTCTGAACTTTATGCTTCCCTGGTGGGGCTGGGAGACGACCTGCAGCACTCCTACATGAAAAAGTGGGAAGAGGACCTGGGCAAGCTGGATGATGAGCATACTTGTAGCCAAATATGGAGAGCGGTAGGGAAGGTATCGTGTAACACAGTAATACAAGAGAATTCTTACAAGGTTCTCTGTAGATGGTACTTATCCCCTTCCAGGTTACACAAATTCAATCTGGGCTGCCCAGCCTCCTGCTTTCGTGGCTGCCAAGAGTCTGGCAATATGCACCACATTTGGTGGTCTTGTCCAGTGGCACAACCACCTATTGTCATCCCTATTCAAAGGCACCTTTTCTCCTAATGCGTGGGAGGCGTTATTATCTTGCAAAATTAATAACTTTACACCTATGGAATGGAAACTGGCATCCCACATTCTGGCAGCCCCTAGGCTAGTGATAGCCAGGAACTGGCGGGAGAGATTACTACCCTGGAGCCAGAATCTCGGACATACTAGTGATGGAGAAATTGACTGCGATAGCCTTAGATGATTATGAACGATTCCAGGAGGTCTGGGCACCAATGATCGACCACCTTTTTTTTTTGTCTCAATAGAAGCAACAAGGGTCTACAGCAACAGTATTCCTCTTACAAAGACAAAGCACCTTTTTAGAAGTCTGTCATTGAATCCAAACCAAAATGTGGCTCAAAAACACAATCCAGCAAAGGATCATCCTCCCCTCTTGGGTGAAGTGAATGATTGTGCAGATTGATCAGGGAAACAATAGAAAAGGTTACAAGATAGAATTTCTGTCTGTCTGTTCTGTTCCTCCCAACTGATTTTGTGTCTAATCTGCCGCAGGATCCTACGCGCCTTATCCTCTGTCAGGTAGAATAAGATCTACTCCTATCCAATGTGATTATACCAGTTCCTCATTTGGAATCTGGTATGGGCTTCTATTCCAGCTTTTTCCCATCGTTCGTATATTCTAAGTATACAGTACGTCCTGCTCCAGATATAATACTTACACTTGGGGTATCCTCCGCCAGATGGCGCTGTGCACTGCAGACATGCAAAAAAAAGGCTCCTCCCGGCCCTTCATATACCCGGGGACCTCCCACAAATCCCCAGATTTCTCTGCATTGCTGACTGCGAAGACATGAAGTATCACTCTCTCGCAGGTGAGCGGGGCTATTACAGCCTGCGGCCCTGTTGGACTACTCCCACCCGTCCTCCTTGTGATGTGCCTCCCAGCCTGGGCTGCGCTGGTCGGGTGAAGGTAGGCAGCACCATGTGTGCTTATGGAGCCTTGCTCCACCGCAGTCCCCCACCAAAGGGTAGGCGGTTTAGGCTGATGGTGAGCCTTTAGGGGATGCCCCTCCCGCATCATTATCCCACGCCCCGTGTAGCGGTGAACCCTGTGTAAAGGGTCACCATCCTTCCTCGTTCCCCCCTTAGCCCGGGGGGAAAGAGAGGGGGGGAGGGGTTTGTGAGTATGGCGGCCTCAGTGTACCCTATTACACGCTTATGGCCTTAGTATCGCTTTTGACTGGGAATGGGTGTCAGAGCCACGCTGTTTACATTTATCTTGTATTGGTCGCCACCGAGTCTTCCTGGTATGGTTGTACTGCATGGGCGGCGGCGGCTTTGCAGACGCTGTGGTGTCTCTTTTTTCGCTTGTAGTGGCTCTTCTGAGGTAATCCACTCGATCAATTCCCTTTCAGGCGTCACTGCCCTGCTGTCTATATTGGCTACGCATGTTTTCGAGCTTCGCACTCTCCGGGGGTGGGGGGGGTTTGTGGGGTCCTGGCTTGGCGCGCTCCGCGTCACGGCCAGCTCTGGCCCGCCCTTTGAGATTCGCTTGGCGCCATATTTACTCACGCGCGCGTGGTGAAGACCGTCCTCACCCCTCTGTCTGTAAGTGCCCTCGCGGGCGACTTTATATTACTTTTTATTACTCCCTTGTGCATGGCTCTGACATTCTTGTTCCCTTTATGTCTTTCAGACCGTGGATTCCGGTGGCTTCTCACAGCCCGATGTAGCTCCCGGTTGAGACTATTAAATCTACTCCCACTTCCCCGCGGGTTATTGGGGCATCCAGGGTAGCTTACAGCGTCAATCCCTACTGGCCTATTGTGCCGATTAAATCACCATATGGAGGCATCCCAGGATATTGTGAACGGGGTTCCTTCGGGACAAGCCCGGCTGTGTGTAGCTTGTGGGGTCTTCTAGCAGCGGTGACAATGCACGGGTCTGTGTTCCTTGTGCACAGCAGGCGCTATCGGTTCTTCCCGCCTCTTCCGTGGCTGGGCCTGCGCCTCGCCTCACTTCACCTACTCCCCCAAGCCTGAGTCTAACCCCCAATACAGCCGGGATTCTCATCCTGATGTGGCTACTAGACTGGCCAGTGTTGAAAGATTGCTTGCTAGCTCATCAGCGCGTAAGGCCACCGCAGAGAGGCGGCATTTAACCCCTGACTCTGCTCTTTTCCCTATGGAATCTGATGAGCTGTTGCATCCTTACGGCCATACCCCCTCGGACGAAGGGGAGCTGTTCTCTGACTCAGGGTCATACGACGAGGAGTCAAGGGGTCATGACGAGTCTGGTTCCGAGCACTGGACCCCGGATGATATTGACAGACTGCTGGTTCAGATTTTTGAGGTTTTGTCCATCTCTCCCCCTGTTGCGGCTCCCAGGTAAAGGGGTGAGCTTTTTCATACTGCTAAGGCTTGTCTGGAATTTCCAGAGCAAACTCATTTCAATAGCCTCGTGCTTAAAGAATGGGAACATCCCAGTAGACTTCCTGGGATCCCTAAGAGTGTGGATAGGAAGTATCCCTTCCCTGCTGACTTGGTTTAGTGCTGGTCATCGCCCCCCAAGGTCGATGCTCCTATTCTAGGGTTGTCCAACACCTCTATTATGCACTCCCCTGACACTACTTCGCTGCGGGACTCTGAGGACCGGCGTATTGATCAATTGGCATGCCATGCCCTTGCATTTGGGGGAGCGACTCTGCGCCCGGTTTGCGTCTTAGCCATTACGGCAGTAGCGCTCAGGGCCATGGTCAGGAATGCACTCAATGGCACAGATGAGTTGCCACCTGATACTGTCAATGCACTGTCTAACTGTAATGTGTTTGTAAACTTTATCCTGTCTGCATCGGACGATGCTATTAGGATGTGTGCCAGATCTTCTGCCCTGGCGGTAGCTATACACCGCGCGGTTTGGTTGCGCCAGTGGGCTGCTGACAATGCCGCTAAGAAAGCCCTTACTGGGCTTCCATTTAAGGGGCTGCACCTGTTTGGGGACCGTCTAGACCTCTTCGCCAAAGGAGGTAAGTTACCCCAGCGCAGGCGGCAGATTCGGCCCTTTCGAGGCCAGGGCACCCTTTCAATCCCCTACCGTGGGGCTAAACAGGGAAAAGGGGTGTCCTTCGCTGGGTCCCGCGCAGATTCCTGGCACAGGAACAGAGGACACCGTCCTGATTCCTCCTGGGGGTTCAAGCCCAAAGCCCCTCCCAAGACCCCTCAGGCATGAAGGGGCGCCCTCGCCCGTCAGGGTGGGGGGACGTCTGCAGCACTTCGAGCATGTCTGGAGGCGCCACGTCTCAGACCGGTGGATTCAGGAGGTAGTGTCCTCCGGCTACAAGGTAGAATTTGCTGTACGGCTCCCCACCAGATTCATTGGGTCCCGGATTCCACAGGACCCTGCCTCAGCTCAGGCCTTGTTGCTGGCCGTGCAGGGTCTCCTGGATCTAGGGGTCGTTTGCAAGGTCCCCTTAGGAGACAGGGGCATGGGGTTCTATTCCAACCTTTTCACAGTACCCAAGAAGGATGGGTCAGTCAGGCCCATTCTGGATTTAAAAATCCTCAACAAATTTGTCAAGAACAGGCACTTTCGCATGGAAACTCTGCGCTCGGCCATTGGCTCACTGCGCCCAGGGAACTTTGACGTCCGTAGACATCAAGGATGCTTACCTTCACGTCCCGGTGTTTCCAGGACACCAAAGGTTTCTCAGATTTGCACTGAAAGATCAGCATTACCAATTTGTGGCCTTGCCATTCGGTCTCACGTCGGCTCCCAGGGTGTTCACCAAGGTACTGGCAGGGGTGATGTCCCTGATAAGGCTAAGGGGCATACGCGTGCTACCCTATCTGGACGATATACTCATCACCTCTCGGTCTCTGCAGCAGGCAGAGTTGGACACTCCCTGGAGTCCTTCGGCTGGGTGATCAATTACCCCAAGTCCTCTCTGTCCCCCTCCTCGGTGACTCCGTTCCTGGGGATGATTCTGGATACGGTTCAGTCAAGGATATTCCTTCCTCAACAGAAGGTGGAAGCTCTGACTGCGCAGGCGAGGTTCCTGCTCTCGTGCCCCCAGCCCTCCATCAGGCAGGGAATGCAGCTGGTGGGCCTGATGGTGGCGAGCTTCGAGGCGGTGCCCTTTGCTCAGTTCCATTTGAGGCCTCTGCAGCTTCACCTATTGTCGGTGTGGGACAAGAACCCAGCGTCCTTGGACGGGGTCTGTGTGCTCCCCCCCCCCCCTCGGTCAGACAGTCCCTTGCGTGGTGGCTGGACCACAGGAACTTGATAGGGGGCAGGTCCTTTCTGGCCCCCTCCTGGGAGACGGTCACAACGAATGCCAGTCTGTCAGGTTGGGGGAGATTCTGGAAGTCCCTGTGCTTCCAGGGGAGGTGGAGCCCTCAGGAGGCCCATTTACCCATCAACATTCTGGCATTACGGGCAGTCAGGTTGGTACTGGAGCGGTTGACCCACCACCTGAAGGGTCTGTCGGTCCAGGTACGCTCAGACAACAGGACGGCGGTTGCTTACATCAACCATCAGGGAGGGACCCGGAGCAAGGGTGCCCTCCAGGAGGTGTCTCAGATTCTGACATGGGCCGTGGCCAATGTCCAATGCATTTCGGCTGTGTACGTTCCGGGGGGCGGAGAATCTGCTAGCAGACGCTCTGAGCAGGGGGACGTCCCGTCAGGGGGAGTGGTCCCTCTGCAACAGGGTATTCCAGTCCCTGTGTCACCGTTGGGGTCTACCGGATGTGGACCTGTTTGCATCCCGTCACAATCACAAGCTCCCGGCCTTCGTATCCCTGTCTCAGGATCCTCTGGCGTTGGCCACGGATGCCTTGTCCATGTCATGGAAGGAGTTTCGGCTCCTGTATGTATTTCCACCATTCCCCCTTCTGGGCAGGGTTCTGCACAAGATTGCTCTGGAAGGGGTACCTGTGATTCTAGTGGCCCCCAGGTGGCCAAGAAGAGTGTGGTTCGCAGACGTGGTACAAATGGCAGTAGACCAGTACGACCTGCCAGGGGCGCCAGATCTGCTAAGTCAGGGCTCCTTACGCCATCCCAATTTACAAACTCTGCCTTTGACGGCCTGGCTGCTGAAACCTCCATCTTGATGTAGAAAGGTTGTCTGCCTCTGTGGTAGGTACTGTGGTGCAGGCTAGGAAGAAGACTTCTTCTGCTATCTATTATAGAGTATAGCGTACCTACATTGACTGGTGTGAGTCTAGGTCTCTTCCCTGTAGGGAGTTCTCAGTCCCTAGGGTTCTGGAGTTCTTACAGCATGGTTTGGAGTTAGGTCTAAAACTCAGTACACTGAAGGGTCAGGTTTCTGCCCTGTCCGTCCTCTTTCAGAAGTCCTTTGCTCAGCATCATTTGGTTAAGACCTTCTTTCAGGGGGTCACTCATGCGCGTCCCCCTCGTAAACCTTTGGTCCCCGTTTGGGATTTAAACTTGGTTTTATCTGCCTTGCAGGGTGCTCCCTTTGAGCCTATTCATGATGCTGCTCTCGCTGTTCTCACTCTCAAGGTTGTCTTTTTGGTGGCTATTACTTCGGTTAGGCGTGTGTCTGAGCTGGCTGCTCTATCTATTCAACCTCCGTACTATGAGAGGCACCAGGACAAGGTGGTGTTCCGCTTCAAACTGGATTTTCTGCCTAAGGTTGTGTCTGCCTTTCATTTGAATCAGGACATTGTTCTTCCTTCATTGTGTCCCAATCCTATCAACTACAAGGAAAGGGTTCTGCATTCCTTGTACGTGGTCAGGTGTTTGAAGTATTACCTGGTAGTCACTGCGGCTTTCAGGAAGACGGATGCTCTCTTCGTTGTGCCTTCCGGGCCTAGGAAGGGTTTGGCTCCTGCCAAGCCTACCATTAGCAAATGGATCCGTCAGGCTGTGATTCAGGCCTATTCTGCTAAGGGGAAGAGTCCTCCCTTCCGCCTTACGGCTCATACTACTCGTGCTATTGGGGCCTCCTGGGCCTTCCAGCACCAGGCTTCTGTTGAACAAGTTTGCAAGGCCGCTACTTGGTCTTCTGTTCATACCTTTTCCAAGTTTTACAAGGTTGATGTTAGGGCCTCAACAGATGCTGTTTTTGGCTGCAAGGTTTTGCAGGCGGCAGTAGTTTAAACTGCCTGCTGTTGCCTTTTTGTTGGGGATCCCACCCTACTTTTATGGACACTGCTATTGGATTTCCCAAGTGTAAGTATATCTGGAGCAGGACGTACTGTATACTTAGAATAATACAATTCTGTGAAATATTCACCTGTAGAATTGGTATTATACGTATACAGTACGTCCTGCTCCACCCCACCCTGGTTTTTTGCATTATTCTGGATCCCCTGTATGGTGATTGTTACCATTGTTGTTATTACCAGTTTCGGTGGTTAAATTCTCCCGGCTTCTTGTTCACTGCTTTTCAATGCTGGGGATTTGTGGGAGGTCCCCGGGTATATGAAGGGCTGGGAGGAGCCTGTTTTTGCATGTCTGCAGTGCACAGCGCCATCTGGCGGAGGATACCCCAAGTGTAAGTGTTATATCTGGAGCAGGACGTACTGTATACATATAATACCAATTCTACAGGTGAGTATTTCACAGAATTGTATTTTTAGAACTCAAATGTTTGCACCACTGCATAGAATTGCTTGGATCGGCGCTGGCATAAATAACTCAAGGGGATATTTTAGCTAATATAGTCATTGAGGACGCTTATTTATAAATCTCCATCTCTTTAGTTTACTAAATATGTCTGTTTCTTTTTCAAGAGAAACCTTTCCAATTTGTAGCTCTACCTTTTGGTATGGTGACAGCCCCATGGCAAGTTACAATTATGGCAATTTTGAGACGCAAATGAGTACAAATTACTCCTTATCGGGATAATCCTCTAGTTCATTTTCAAAGGAGGAGTCTGCCAACAAAAAGGAAGTTAGTCTTGGCTAATACATTCTGAAAAGTCTGTTCTCTAATACTGTCCAGTTGGATTACATTCCTGGGAATGGAATCGTATGAAAGAATGATAAAAAAATACATGCATGTTCTGGGGCTTATGGTGTCTGTCATGGAAACCGTTCCATGTTATCAGTTCAGGACTAGACCCCTGCATTTGTTTGTTCTATCCATTTGGAACAAATATCAGTTACCTAGATTATCAATGTTCTCTGCTGAAAAATCTAATTTTCATTATGACCTGGTTAAATAGGGAAATCCAATGGTGGATTCTCACTACAGTCTGTGGGGGTGGAGGGGACTTCTGGAGTACACATCAGTCCCAGGAAACAATGAAAATGCCTAAATATCCTGGCAATGAAAGGGATTCAGTTGTTTTTACTGGAAAAGACAACTTTGAAGTTAAACAAGATATTGACCAGCTGTCCGATATGGCCTGAGTTGGACAATGTAACAGCAGTAGCTTATATAAACCATTGGGGGTGGGGTGGGAACGAAAAGTTCAGCAGCCATTCAATTGGTGGTTCTGAATAAACATTGGGTTTAAGCCCATATATCAGCAATATCTGCCATACATATTGGGGGGGCGAAGACATGATTCGCGTCATCACAGCGCGCCCCGCCCCTTGAGGTGCCATCTGCCTCTTCCCTCTGCGCCATTTTCAGAAGCGTGGGTGTTCGCTGCTGGGGTCCCGGAGTCTCTGGACGCTCTCCAGTCTGTGAGACACTGACTTTTGTTTCTGCTGCACTTGTTCCTCTTCGCTGGTCTGCTGCCGTACTGCTGCTCAGTCCCTTCTGCTACACTGCTGCGCCTGGTCCGTGAGTCTGCTACTTTTTCCATTGATTGTGTATGATGATATGCATGTGCTGTGGGACGCTCAATATTGTCCCTATTTGTGTCTTTCAGGCGGGTCCCTCATTACTTGTGGTTTCTCCTGGCCCATCCACCCCCCCCCCTAACCCCCCTTGGGTTTGTTTTTAGAGACTGTGGGTGGACTCCGGGTTTGGGCCATTAGCGCCTGTTTCCCACGGATTCCCATTTTTTACTTAATCACCATATGGAGGCTTCTGGGGATAGCGAGCTTGGGGGCCCCTCGGGGCGGGCTCCGCTGTGTCTTGTGTGGTACATCCCCTTTGAGCGGTTGCAGCGTGGTTTGTGTCCCCTGCGCCCAAAGTGTTTTTTTGGGATGGGGCGAGCGTTACTCTCCCCAGCCCCATTCTACCTACGGCATCCCCGACACCCCGCATCCGCATTTAGCCCCCAGAGAGGGGGATGCCAGCAGAGAGTCTCATTCAGACCTGGCGTTACGCGTGGCCAGCCTTGAACGGCGATTGTCCCGTCCGGCTGCAGGTAAGGCCTCCAGTATGAAGCGGCACTTAGACCCGGCCTACTCTCTCTTTGCTGATGATGATGCTTATGAGGCCTTTGGTGGTCGTGACTCCATGGAGGAGGGTGAGTTATTCCAGGATTCTGACTCCTCCGGGGACCGCCTGGGCGACTTTGACAGTGACCCCGGGTCCTCCTCAGACAAGGATATATGGCTCCCCGATGACACGGATAGGCTTTTGTCTGCAGTTTTTGATACTCCGCACATTGTCCCCCCGAAGGCGGCCAAAAAGAAACAGGGGGGGCTTTTCCGTCCTGATAGACAGCGCCTGGTGTTCCCAGAGCAGGGTCATTTTTCCAAGATGGTGTTTAAGGAATGGGAAAGGCCTAACAAACTGCCCTCAGTGCCCAAGGGGCTGGACAGACGGAATCCCTTTTCGGAGGACTTGGTTTGTCTTTGGTCTTGTCCCCCGGAGGTGGATGCTCCTGTCCTGGGGCTTTCCAATACCTCTGTCCGTCTCCTGACACTACTACCTTACGTGATAATGCTGATCAGCGCATGGATCAACTTGCCTGTCATGCCCCACCTTTGTGGGGGCTGGTCTGCGTCCGGTCTGTGCCGCAGCTATTGTCTCCATTGCTATAAAAAAGGTAAAGAGCCTTGTGGAGGCCGCCCGATCCCGCAAGCGAGCAGACGAGTATAAGGAACTCTTGGTTTGCACTGACTTTATTGCCTTTGTGCTCTCAGCCATGGATGATACTGTCCGACTTGGTGGTAGGGCTTCGGCCCTGCTTGTTGCTCTACATCGGACTATTTGGCTGCGGCAGTGGTCGCAGGGATTCCTGGGGACGAGGTAGATCCTGCGGTCGTCCTGGTCTCTCCTGGGGGTCCAAGCCCCTCAGGCATGAGGAGGCGCCCTACCCATCTGAATGGGGGAACGGCTTCTGCTCTTTGCGTACGTCTGGAGACAACGCGTCTCGGACCAGTGGATTCAGGAGGTGGTGTCCTCCGGCTACAAGAGAGCTGGCAGCTTGGGCGCCCCCGAGATTTCTTCGGTTCCGGATTTCCCAAAACCCCTCGACAGCGCAGGGCCTGAGGTTGGCTGTCCAACGACTTCTGTCGTCCGGAGTGATTTGTCCTGTGCCTCTTCAGGAACGTGGTCGGGGTTTCTTTTCCAATCTGTTCACGGTGCCCAAGGACGGTTCTCGGAGACCCATCCTGGACCTGAAGGGTCTCAACAGATTTGTCAGGTTCAAGCACTTCCGCATGGAGACATTACGGTCGGCGATGAGCTCCCTTCGGCCCGGCGACTTCATGACCACGGTGGACATCAAGGATGCCTATCTGCATGTTCCTATTTTCCAGGGACATCAGAAGTTCCTGAAGTTTGCCTTGGGGGATCAACACTACCAGTTTGTGGCCTTGCCGTTCGGTATGTCTTCGGCCCCTCGCCTGTTCACCAAGGTGTTGGCGGGGGTCATGGCCCTCTTGAGAAACCAGGACATTCGCATTCTTCCTTACCTGGACGACTTGTTGATTGCTGCTCCATCTCTTCTACAGGCCGAGAGCGACACTCAGAAGGTATTGTCCACTCTCGAAGCTTTCGGCTGGGTGATCATTTATCCCAAGTCTTCTTCCACTCCGTCCTTGGTGAGGTCCTTCCTGGGCATGACTTTGGACACCTCTCGGGTCAAGGTGTTCCTCCCTCAACAGAAGGTGGAGGGTCTCCAGACGCAGGCACGGACCTTGCTGTCATGCTCCCACCCTTCCATCCGCCTGGGGATGCAGTTGGTGGGTCTCATGGTGTTTTGCTTCGAGGCTGTACCCTTCGCCCAGTTTCACATGAGACCTCTTCAGTTGAATCTTTTGTCTGTTTGGGATCGGACACAGGAGTCCCTGGTGCAGGAATTTACTCTGTCCCCTCTGGCCAGACGGTCCCTTTCGTGGTGGTTGGACTCGAGAAACCTTCTTGTGGGCAGGTCCTTTCTACCTCCGTGCTAGGAGGTTGTCACCACGGACGCCAGTCTGGGGAGGGTTCTTTGGACGGAGTTTCGACTCCTTTATGCATTTCCTCCCTTTCCTCTGCTGGGTCGTGTGCTGCGCAAGATAGCCCAGGAAGGGGTACCGACCATCCTGGTGGCCCCCCGCTGGCCGAGAAGATTCTGGTTCACGGACATCATCCAGATGGCGGTGGATCACTTAGTCATGCCCGACGATCCAGGGCTCCTCACTCAGGGACAGTTGCGCCATCCCATTTTACAAACGCTGGCTTTGACGGCTTGGCTGCTGAAACCTCCATCCTGTTGGACAAGGGACTGCCGGCCTCTTTTCCTTCTCGCACTTTTCCCTTTCCAGGATTTTGGAATTTCTACAACATGGTTTGGAGTCAGGTCTACAACTGAGTACCCTCAAAGGACAGGTTTCGGCTTTGGCTATCTTTTTCCAAAGATCTTTAGCCAATCATAGGCTTATCAAGACTCTTTTCCAAGGAGTTACTCATGTACGTCCACCGCGTAAGCCTTTGCTACCGGTGTGGGATTTGGACTTGGTGCTTTGTGCTCTCCAGGGTCCCCCCTTTGAGCTCTTGTGCGATGCTGCTCTGTCCATTCTGACTCTGAAGATGGTCTTTTTGCTAGCTATCACCTCGGTGCGTCGCATCTCTGAGCTGGCGGCGCTTTCTATGAAGCCTCCTTATTTTGAGCGGGATCAGGATAACGTGGTTTTCCATCTCAAACCGGAATTCTTGCCCAAAGTTGTTTCAGCCTTTCATCTCAATGAGGACATTGTTATGCCTTCCTTGTGTCTGTCTTCTAATACTAAGGAACGGACCCTCCATTCTCTGGATGTGGTCAGGGCGCTTAAGTACTATTTGGTTGCTACGGAGTAATTTCGGAAGTCGGACTCTTTGTTCTCCCTGATAGACCTAGGAAGGGTTTGCCTCCAGCCAAATCCACTATCAGCAAGTGGATCAGACAGGCGGTGGTGCGAGCATACTCTGCTAAGGGGAAGGAACCCCCTTTCTGTGTCACAGCTCACTCCACTGGAGCTATTGGTGCCTCTTGGGCCTTTCAGCACCAGGCTTCTGTTGAACAGGTTTGTAAGGCCGCTACCTGGTCTTCCATTCATACTTTTTCTAAGTTTTACAAGGTTGACATTAGGGCCTCAGCTGATGCTGTTTTTGGTCTCAAAGTGCTTCAGGCGGTAGTGGCATGAACTACGCGCTGTTGCTTTCTGTGGATCCCACCCTTCTTCTTGGACACTGCTTTTGGATGTCCCAATTGTGAAGAATTGAAGATGAAGTGACCCGTGTTGGATATCTAGAAAAATACAATTCTGTGATTACTCACCTGTAGAATTGATTTTATGGTTATCCGGTACGGGTCGCTTCATCCCACCCTTGTTCTCTTATCCTTTTTTTGCCTTTTTATGGTGATTACGTTGAGATAGTTATAGTGGGGCTGTGTGATGTAACATGGTCTCTGCCTCCCGGTTTCTCTGTATTGCTGCTTTTCAACACTGGAGTTATGGGTAATTTGCTGCCCTTTTATGGGCCAGGAGGAGCCACAAGTCGTCTTGCAGTCAGCTGCGCCACCTTGTGGCGGTTAACCCAATTGTGAAGAATTGAAGATGAAGCGACCCGTGCTGGATACCCATAAAATCAATTCTACATGTGAGTAATCACAGAATTGTATTTTTTCAATATCCTGTTAAAAATTCTTCATCTAGTAAAGAAGCTAGAAATTTGTCTTCTCGTCAGATGTAATTTGGAAATATGATGGTTCTCATTCTGTACAGATCCCGGGTTTTGGTCCGCCCCCCTCGCGTGTGAAATCATGCCATTCGCTGGTTAAACTCGCCTCTCCTTGGTTCAATGGAGCATGAGCTTGTCGCTTTTCCAATCAGCTTCTCCGTCCACTCATATTAATGTGCAGTTGGAGAATCTGAATGAAATCCCAACTGCACACATCGGCGACGTGTGGCATCTCTTGCATGCCTATTACTGTGTGAATCCAGATGCCCCGCTATGTGATCCCCACTTTGTGGGGGACGCCTTACCAGTTCACAAAGGGTCAAGTGTATAAAAAAAACACACACAGGAAAAAACTTATTTTTTTAATTTTTTTTTTTTTAACACACCTTTGATCCTGTGTCCCGTGGCGATCCACTGACAGCTGCCGGGGCTGATCAGAGGAGGTGGGCTGGGAAGGCAGGGGATCACAGCCCCCTAGCCCTCCAACCTGCCTCCTGTGATCAGCCCTGGCTTTTGACAGTTCCGAGTCCCGAGCGGGATGACATCATCCACTCCGCCCACAAGAGATGGGGCTATCAAATGAAACGCTGGAGGGGGCATGGGGGGGTGCAATTGGAGCTCTGTTGTCAAGGACAATTCCCCTTGATTTGTGGAAGATGCCCAGGGGGAAGGGAGAGAGGGGCTGTGTGATCCCTGGGCCAAAAGTGAGATTTAAGAGTGGTCGGCAGTGTCTCAGCCAATAGATCTACACAGCAAGATTTAACATATGCCTCTACAATCCCTTACAGAATGGGGCTACAGAATGCGAGCCTGGAAGACGAGGTTAGGGCTCCTGCTTGGGATTGTTTGCATCATAAATGTAAGGAAGACATGTAATAAATACATTTCTACTTATAAATCAGACTGCAAGAGATTACTTAGAGGTAGGTGGGCACAGCCAGTATATATACTCTATAGCCGAGAGCAGAATTAGTTTTATATCTGTCGGGCCACGAGTATCTGGCACCTTGGAGTGGGGTTGGAGAGGTGGACTCTGGGGGTTAGTGAATTTTTGTTTTTTTTAATACTTGGCCCTTGGGGGAGGGGCGGTCAATTTAGTTTATCCTTTACTTCCTTCTCTTCCTATGGTGCTATGCAAGTTCAGATTGGAGCCTTTTGCAACCATGCTGGTGGCCTTTGAATAGCCTAGAAGCTCCTAGTATGCAAATTCGATGAAGGTTGTGGTGATTGGTCGGTGGGAAATAATTACTTGGTAGGTGTTATGAAGTTTGTCCCAAGGTTATATTGAAGCAGGATTGCATCCATGTTATTGTACATACTTTAGTACATTAACAAAGCGAATTAAGTTTTTGTTCTTGCAGTTAGACATCTGCACTGTATATGTGCCAGGGACTGTACCCACTAGCAATGTCCCAGAAATTGTGGGATTTGTAATTACTCAGGGTCGGTGTAGATCTCAAATAGATTGGCACTATCCCCCGCTACCCTTTAACAGGGAGCGTGCCCTCGCTGGCCATTCACAAATGCGTTGGTGTGGGCACGCACCCTGCTTAAGCGGGGAAGTGGATGCTACTCCCCATGCGCCTTTGGACCAGGAATGAAAGGCAGTTTTTGGGTGACCTGGGGGGGGGGGGGGGGGGGGGGGTTGACACATCTGGATGCCCCGGGGGGAATGAGTTTGCCTGCCCTGGAGTCTCATAGATTCCAGGGTAGGTTTTGGTTCACTTTAAAGTCTTTTCATGTATGTTATATCTATGTTTCACAGAAAGCATGCGTTTTATTTATCTACAATATTTTCTGATGATCTCTTTTAACAGATGTGGTCATAAAAATATACACTTCGCTGATCATCTTTTAGAGGCTGTAAAGGTTGTCAGTGAAGCACAATTATCTGTACCTTCTACTTTAAACACACTAGAAGATAACTGGAAAGATTACTACTTGGCTCAGGAGGAGATACGCTCATGTGTGGATGTGGTAATTTTTTTTTTTTTTTTTTTTATTATACTCTTAATTGCAAACCGCATTTTGTTCTCTAATGCCTTATACATTGATGGTACTTGTATAAGAAATGTCATCCTAATGCAAAAAACCCACAATCTGCTTTGTGTATGACTTGGATTAGAGATGTTCCCCATACATCGTAGTTGTGTATTGCACTTCTTATAGGATTGCTATTTTTTTCTTTTAGTTAGGCTGTTATAGTTAGTAATAGTAATTTTAGTTTTATTGCCTGCTGACTGATAAGACTGGTCTTTTCGATAGGAGTATCGCTAGGACCCAAAGTGCTTTTTTGGTGTGTGACAAATCTGTCCACATGCATTCAAATTGCTGAAGGCCCCCCACCAACCCCACTTTCACTTACTACCACTACAATCCCCCAGCAATTTTTCTTCGAAACCATTCCAGGCCATCCTTAATCATTACAATTGGGTAATTCCTGCCCGGAGGGCGTAGACTGCAAGATAAACAAAAAGGTGTGGCCCCTCCCGGCCCCATAAGTAGTAGCTGCCTCTAATCAAGACAAGTTTCATTTCGTGCAGTTGATGTAGACTGTGAAGATCGCTTGGATTTCTCTCTCTTAAAATTAGGTATTGGCAGCAAGCGGGCGATACACCCTGTCTGCTTCCTGCACAACCTTATTCCCACAGATCCTCTGACCCAACTCTATGCCTCCCCAGCTTTTGCTGTTTTTGGGTCCGTGAGGGTAAGGTGAAGCACCGGGGTCTGGGGCGCTTTTCAGAGTGTATACGCTCTGGGCTGCAGACTTTCTTTGAAAAGCAAGTCAGCCGCAGGTTTTTGTCTAGTGAGCCTGATTGAGGGGACTGAGGTTTATTCTTAGTATACAGTACGTCCTGCTCCAGATAAGATTCATAACACATGGGTAATACTCCGCCAGATGGTGCTGGACTGCAGAGATATCGAAAAAACAGGCGCCTCCTGGCCCCTCAAATACCCAGGGACCTCCCACAATCCCCAGATCTTCTCTGCATTCTGGACTGTGAAGGACAAGAAGATGGCTCCCTCTTCTCGCAGGTGAGCGGGGCTATTAGCCTGCAGCCCTGTAGGACTATTCCCACCCGTTCCATTATTAATGTGCCTCCCAGCATTGGCTGCGCTGGTCGGGTGATGGTAGGCAGCACCGCCCCTTGCCCCTGTCTATCGGTGGGTCCTGTTAAGTGGCCGCTGTCCTCCCTCGCTCTCCCTTGTAGTCCTGGGTGGGGGGGGGGGTGTATGTGATTTTGCCTTGGTGCTTCACGGTATTATGTACTTATGGTTGGTGTCAGTCGCCGCGCTGACTTGGTTGCAATGGTTGCCTTTTTAAAATTCCCGCCGCACATGCTTCCACTGTGTTCCGCGCTTGGCAGCGGCGTTACCTCAGCGTGACTGGCAACTACCTACCGCAGTCCGTGATTGCCCTCGCGGGCGGCTTTATTTACCATTTCTCATTCACATGTCACTTACGGTTCCCCTTTGCTTATGTCTTTCACATGGGCCAAACCCTATTTGCTTCTCCCGGCTCTACTTCCTCTATTTAGTTATTTAACTTGTGAGGCCTAGTGTGTAAATTACTCCCACTTCCCTAGCGGGTTATTGGGGCATCCCGGGTTGCTTTTATAGTGTGAATCCCTATCGACTTATTGTGCCGCTGTAATCACCATATGGAGGCGTCTCAGGATAATGTGCTCGGGGTTCCTTCGGGACAAGCCCGGCTGTGAATAGCTTGTGGGGTATCCCCTATTAGCGCTGACAGTGTGCGGGTCTGTGTACTTTGTGCCCAGCAGCTGCTTGCGCTGCAGCCTGGTTTACCAGTGGCTGGGCCTGCACCTCGTATGGCTTTACCTACACCCCCACGCTTAAATCTCACTCCCATTGAGTTGCATACAAGTGGGGATTCTCAGCCTGATGTGTCTTCCAGACTGGCTAGTGTTGAGAAGTTGCTTGGTAATACCTTGGCGCGTAAGGCCTCTGCTAAGAAGCGGCACTTAACGCCTGATGTCACTCTTTTCCCTATGGAAGCTTATGAGTTTTTGGAACTGTCTGGCTATACCCCTTTGGAAGAAGAGGAGTTATTCTCTGATCTGAGTCATCTGATGAGAGGCCCAGGGGTCATGACGATTCTGGCTCTGACCCCTGGGCCCCAGATGATACTAATAAGTTGTTGGCTCAGATATTCTTTCGTGTGCCACACACCCCGCTTCACCTTTAATATTCTTCACGATTGGGTTAACTCACCGCCAGGTGACGCTGTGCAGAGAGGAAGTCTTGTAACAAGCCCCCTTCCGGCCTATATATACCTGGTACCTCCCATTTATCACCAGTGTTTTTCTCTCTGCTTGACGAAAAGACAGAAGATTGAAGTCTCCTGCTTACAGGTAGCCGGGGTCTTACCCCGGCACCCCCTTTTGGTCTATTTCTGCCCGGTTTTGATTGTTTATACCTTTATGGTGGAATGGAAGCCTCCCAGCCTAGGCTGCTCAATGGGCAATAGGTAGACGGCACTATAGGTGCCTAGGAGCTTATCTCCTCCGCTCGACCCCCTCTTTTGGGGGCAATGCGGCTATCCGGCATGGTAATCCGGAAATGGGATGTCCCGAGGGTCCCCTTAGCCCCTTACTCTCCCGTTATGGTCCCTTCTCCCTTCACTATGGGGGGGGGGGGGTTAGAGGGATGTGTATTGTGTGTGTATTTCACTATATGACTTTAACTACATGTGTGTTTTACTTTTGTGCACTTATCAGACTGATTATTCCTCTTAGAGCTTCTCGGGCAGGTCTTTTTAATGGTGCTGGCCGGCTTGGCCAGTGTTCAGGTCAGCTTTAGGGGCGGCTGGGGCGGGCCGCGCTGTGGCAGGCTGGCTTGTTGCCTGAGCCTTTGGTGTATCACAGCCCCCCTCCCCCGCTGGTCTCCTTTCTGTTTGGCAAGCCGCATTGTCAGCGTCGGCTGCGCTTAGTTCCCCCTCCCCCCTCCTCCCCCCCTCCTCCCCCCTCCTTCTTCCTTTGTTTTGCCCATTGTAGTGGCTCATCTGGAAGTAATCCCTTGATGAATTGGCCGCACTGATCGGGCTTGAAGGGGGCGGGCCCGGTGACGTGGGAACGGGGGCGTGGCGCCGGCGGCAGTGTCATGCGGCCGGCCCCAGCCCCACTTCCTTCCTTCCTGTCTTAAAGGAAGACACGTGGGGGGGGGCTCGCTGCCGCACATGGGTTTATTTACTCTTGGCTCCTACTACTGCTGCTGATGCTGCTGGCTGCTGCTATGTTCATGCTGTTGCTGTGCTGCGCTCAGATCTTTGCAGGTAAGCGGTCCCACCTTGTGTGGGGCCGTCGAGTGTTATTAAAAAATTATAATATTATAGTTTTATTAGACAAAAGGGGGGAATAATTTTAAGAGGATGTTTTTTATTATTATGTATTAACCCTTTAAATGCCAGCCACGTAAAATTTACGTGGTTGCCTCTCCGTCACTTAAGTGCCAGCCACGTAAAATTACTCACCTGACCCCTCGTTGGATCCGGCCGGGTCTCCTCTTTAATTTGCTGCCATCCGATCCCCCGTGGGGGGTCGGATGGCTCCAGGAGAGCCCCCGGAATAGGCCGCCGCCCCCCTGCTTCTGCAGCAGCAGCTGCTAACTGTAAAAAAAAAAATAAAAATGACATTCACTTACCTGTGTGTGCGCTGGCTCCCGCTGTCCCTCCTCTTCACCTGGGGGGCCTCCGATCGCCCCCCCAGGACTTACCGATCTTCAGGAGAGAGCCCGGGAGGCTCTCTGCTCCTCGATGGCGGACGCCATCTTGCCGCTAAGCCCCGCCCCCTTGGGGGCAGGGCTATGACGTCATCCCGGTCTGTCTCCGCGCCAAGCCCCACCCCTTTTGGGGGTGGGGCTATGACGTCATTCCAGCCCCGATCACCGGCTTCAGCGTTCTCAGCTGTCAGATGCCGGTGATCGGCAACGGGGAAGGAGGTGGCAGGAGATCCTCTGATCTCCTGCCTCCCCCTTCTCTGGATGCCGATCACCGGCATCTGTCAGCAGAGCGGCGCGTTTTGTGTGGTGTTTTTTTTTTTCATTTAACCCTTTGTGAACTGGTAAGGGGTCCATGAGACACCTTATACCAGTTCACAAGGCTCTGGGTATGGCAGGTCACCTGCGGCAAGCGGGTGACTTGCCATAACCCCCAGCCCCCCATTACCTGCCTCCCCAACGGCCGGGGGGGGCAGAAGGGCCCGGGCCACTTAGTGGCTATGTGGGCTAGTAGCCTGCAGGGCCAGGGGCCACCAACTACAAGCCCCCATAGCTGGCCCGGGTCGGTAATGCTGGGTAGGGGGGACCCTACG
The DNA here is from genome assembly GCA_027917425.1 of Gastrophryne carolinensis. NCBI lineage: Eukaryota > Metazoa > Chordata > Amphibia > Anura > Microhylidae > Gastrophryne > Gastrophryne carolinensis. Next base: position 82,667,813 of record CM051239.1, on the reverse strand, counting down.
TCATTTTTATTTGGGATTTTTAAGGGTTTTTAACCCTTAAAATTCCAAAAAAAAATGGGCCCCCCCCCCTAGGAGGGGGAACCCTATGTCATTTTTTTTTTCAATTAACCCTTTTGTTTTCTGTCATCCAGCAGCTATAAAAGGCTGAAAGAGTGCTCCACTATGGATGGGAGGTAAGTATTAAAAAAAAATAATAATAAAATATTTTTTCTCTTTGTGTGTGTTTTTTTTTTACATTTAACCACCCCTTGTGAACTGGTAAGGGGTCCATGACCCTTATACCAGTTCATAAGGCTGGGGGAGGTGGCAAGTCACCTGCGCTAGCCGGTGACTTGCCGTTAACCCCCGGCACCCCCATTACCTGCCTCCCCAAAGCCCAGGGGGGGGCAGAAGAGCCCGGGCCCACTGGCTATGCGGGCTTGTAGCCTGCAGGGCCAGGGGCCACGAAAGCTGGCCCCTGCGCCCTGTTCCTCCAAACCCTGCATAGCTGGTCCCGGACTGGTTACTTTGGGTAAGGGGGGGCCCATGTAATCTTTTTTTTATTTTTTAAGGATTTTTAAACCTTAAAAATCCCCCCAAAAAATGCCCCTCCCGGGAGGGGGGACCCTATGTCATTTTTTTCTCTCGATTTAACCCTTTGTAGTGTGGATGGTAGTTGTATTTTATTTGTAAATGTTAAAAATTACTTGTTTCAGTTAGGGGGGTCTCCTGGGCAGGAACGGGGGGCTACCGATAAATATGTGGTACCGTTCTAAACGGTAGAAATGGGGCTTTCACATGCAATATGGTTTTCCCTAATCAAATAAATTTTTTATTTAAAATAAAGGAGGCAATTTTCTAAAAAAAAAAAAAAATTATTTATTTTTTTTTACTTAATAATAAATAAAATTAATAATAAATAAAATTTACAAACAAGACATTTCATGTTAAAGCCTAAACTCTGCTGCAAAAAATATATATATATATAATTTTCCTGAAAATTCCAGCAAAAATGACGCAAAACATGGCGCAAAACATGGCGCAAAATGGGGAAAAATGACCTGTCAACAGAGGGTGACAAAATCTCAAGTAAGCTGGCAATTAAAAGGGTTAATAGTACCTCTGCATGTTGGGTATTGTTCTGTTCGGGGGACCTTGCGCTTTCAGACTTAGCTTGTTTTTTCTTGTTTGCATATTTATATTTTAGGAAAAGGTGTTTTTTATTCTGCTTTTTTATACATTTTTTAGGGAAACTCTGCGCAACCAAAGAGTTCTTTGAGGGATTAATTCCAGAAAGATGAGCCCACTACAACAAGCTGGGTACGCTTAGAAAGCTTAACATGTGTACTTTCAGGGAATATATGGTTTATGGGGGATATTCCAAATGTAAAGGGTTGTTTTGGTTGAAAAATCGCAAGGTGTGCACTTTGTCTGCAGAGCTGAAATTTTCAAGAAAAATTACCGTTATGCTCATGCTTTACTTTGGGGTGTTTGGCAACTCTTCCCTTGACAGAACCTATGCATGTTGGGTATCGTTCTGTTCGGGGGATGTTGCTTTTTCAGATTATACTTGTTTTTTCTTGTTTGTATATAGTTTTTTTAGGAAAATGTGGCTTTGATTCTGCTTTTTTATCCTTTTTTTAGGGAAACTCTTTGCAACCAAAGAATACATTGAGGGATTACTTCTAGAAAACTGTGGCCACATCAACAAGCCTGGTACAAATAGAAAGCCTGAGGTGTGTACTTCCAGAGAATATATCGTTTGTGGGGGGTATTTCAAATGTAAAGGGTTGTTTTTCTGGAAAAACTGCAAGGTGCGCATAGCGCATATCACAGTTGTATTTTTTCTGAAAATCCCCTAAAGCTCTGTTTCAGTTTGGGGGAGTCTCCTGGGCAGGAAAAGGTGTCTACCTATACATATGTGGTACCGCTGTAACTGTGAGAAATTGGGGTTTCACACGCAATAAGATTTTATTGACAAACATTTTTTATTACAAAAAAAACTACAAATTGTAAAAAATTGATTTTTTTTTATTTTTTTGCACATATTTCGCCCAAAAATATTGAGAATACACCTAAAAAATGACAAACAAGACATTTCATGTTAAAGCTCAGACTCTGGGAAATCCCTGGAAATCCCTTCAAAAATCACATTTGAACATGGGGAGTGCAAAATAGTGCAAAATGGTCTGGCAACAGAGTGTGACAAAAACTCCAGGTAGGCTGGCACTCAAAGGGTTAAATAGAGGGCAAGGGTTTTTTCCTTTGCTTAATTAAAGGCACCTTGGTGCTGTGCATAAGTATGTTTGCATGTTGCCACATGTTTGGGGGTCTGACTGTTGTTTTTTTCTTCCCCTACACATCTCGGGAATCCCTGATTAAAGCGGCCTCCCGGTTCTATATTACTTGGCTAGTCTTTCTTTTTTAAAAAAAAAAAAAAAAAAAGAGAGAAAAATTGGGACATATTTATACACACACATATATATATATATATATATATATATATATATATATATATATATATATATATATATATATATTATTAAAACCTTTTTCCAGGGGGTTACGCATGTGCGGCCTCCCAGGAAACCATTACTCCCGGTTTGGGATTTGAATTTGGTTCTTTCTGCTCTACAGGCTCCTCCTTTTGAGCCTTTGCAAGATATTTGCTTTGTCTACCCTGACTCAGAAGATTGTCTTCTTGGTAGCTATCACTTCGGTCCGGCGTGTCTCAGAGTTGGCGGCCTTGTCTATCCAGGCGCCCTACTTTGAGAGGCATCAGGATAAAGTGGTCTTTCGGTTCAAGCCAGACTTTCTTCCCAAGGTTGTTTCTGCTTTTCATTTGAATCAGGATATTGTTCTTCCCTCCTTGTGCCCTAATCCTAAGAATGACAAAGAGAGGGTTTTGCATTGTTTGGATGTAGTACGCTGTGTTAAGTACTACTTGATTATCACGTCTCCTTTTCGTAAGACGGATTCCTTTTTTGTTGTGCCCTATGGGCCTAAGAAGGGTTTGGCACCAGCCAAATCTGCCATTAGCAAGTGGAAAGGTCAGGCCGTTACTGCGGCCTATTCTGCTAAGGGGAAAGTTCCCCCTTTTCGTATCTCTGCTCATACTACTCGCGTCATTGGGGCGTCTTGGGCTTTTCAGCACCAAGCTTCTGTTGAACAAGTTTGTAAGGCCGCCACTTGGTCTTCTGTTCATACCTTTTCTAAGTTTTACAAAGTTGATGTGCGAGCCTCAGCGGATGCTGTTTTTGGCCGCAAAGTTCTGCAGACTGCAGTCATTTAAGTTATGCTTCACCTGGCCTTGAGATGCCCATCCCTTGTGGACACTGCTTTTGGATGTCCCAATCATGAAGAATATTAAAGGTGAAGCGGGGTGTGTGGCACACCAAGAATAATACCATTTTGTGAGTACTCACCTGAAAAATGGATATTGTTGGTGTGCCACACACCCCGCTTCACTCCCACCCTTTTCGGTATTCCGAATCCTTTATATGGTGAAGCTTTTGTTTATATTGATTTATTTTGAGGTTACCGTTAAAATACTGGTACCTTGTCTTTCTTCTTTTTAATACACTGGTGATAAATGGGAGGTACCAGGTATATATAGGCCGGAAGGGGGCTCGTTACAAGACTTCCTCTCTGCACAGCGTCACCTGGCGGTGAGTTAACCCAATCGTGAAGAATATTAAAGGTGAAGCGGGGTGTGTGGCACACCAACAATATCCATTTTTCAGGTGAGTACTCACAAAATGGTATTTTTTGAGGTTCTGTCTATTTCTCCCCCGGTTGCGGCTCCCAGGCAACAGGGGGAATTGTTTCATACTGCTAAGCCACGTTTGGAATTTCCTGAGCAAGCCCATTTTAATAATCTTGTGCTCAAGGAATGGGAGCGCTCCAGCAGGCTTCCCGGTGTACATAAGAGTTGGGATAAGAGGTATCCCTTTCCTGCTGATAAGGTGAAGTGTTGGTCATCCCCTCCTGGATGGCCCGGTCCTAGGGTATCTAACACCTCTGTCATACACTCCCCTGACTCTACTATGCTGCGGGATGCTGATGACGACGCATTGACCAGCTGGTGTCCCATGCCTTTGCATGTGTGGGGACGGCACTGCACCCGGTCTGTGCCTCTGCCATTACGGCTGTGGCTATCAGGACCCTGCTCAGAAGTATTCTTGATGGTGCCCCTGATAATGTGTCTAGTGAGGAGTTTAATGCACTCTCTCGTTGTGATGTTTTTGTGACTTATGTCCTCTCTGCCTTGGATGATACCATTAGAATGTGTGGCAGAACCTCTGCCCTGCCCTTGGCTGCGCGAGTGGGCTGCTGACAACACTGCCAAGAAAGCCCTCACTGGTTTTCTCTTCAAAGGACTACGCCTGTTTGGGGAGCACCTGGACCTGTTTGCTAAGGGAGGCAGGTTACCCCAGCGCAGGCGCCAGTCTCGGCCCTTTCAGGGTCAGGGCTCCTTTTCCCCCCCCTACCGTGGTGCTAGACAATGGAGGGGGGTTTCCCTTACTGGGGCCCGAGGAGACTTCTGTGGTAGGGGCAGAGGACGTAGACGCCCTGGCTCCTCCTGGGGCTCCAAGCCTAAGTCTTCTCCCAAGCCCCCGCAGGCATGAAGGGGCGCCCTCACCTATCCGGGTGGGGGGACGGCTTCAGCAATTTGCTCACGTCTGGAGGCTTCATGTCTCAGACCAGTGGATTCAGGAGGTAGTGTCCTCCGGTTACAAGATAGTTTGCTGCCTGCCCCCCCCCCCAAGATTCATCAGATCCTGGATTTCTCAGGACCCTGTGTCAGCTCAGGCTCTAGTGCAGGCGGTGCAAAGCCTTCTGGAGCTGGGGGTCATCTGCCAGGTGCCTTTGCAAGAAAGGGGCAAAGGCTTCTATTCCAACCTCTTCACCGTGCCCAAAAGAGATGGGTAAGTTAGGCCCATCCTGGACTTGAAAATCCTCAACAAATTTGTCAGGTGCAGGCGTTTTCGCATGGAAACTCTGCGCTCTGCCAGCAGTTCCCTGCGTCCAGGGGACTTCATGACGTCTGTGGACATCAAAGATGCTTATCTTCATATTCCTGTGTTTCCAGGTCATCAAAGGTTCCTCAGGTTCGCGCTGGAGGATCAGCACTACCAATTTGTGGCATTGCCCTTTGGTCTCACTTCAGCTCCCAGAGTGTTCACCAAGGTGCTGGCAGGAGTGATGTCTCAGGGCATCCGCGTGCTGCCTTACCTGGACGACATTCTCATCACTTCCCAGTCCCTCCATCAGGCAGAGTTGGATACTCAGCTGGTGGTGTCCACCATGGAGTCATTTGGCTGGGTGATCAACCATCCCAAGTCTTCTCTCTCTCCCTCCTTGGTGACTCCCTTCCTGGGAATTAATCTGGATACAGTTCAGGCAAGGATTTTTCTTCCTCGGCAGAAGGTGGACAGTCTGATTGCACAGGTTCAGTTCCTGCTCTCTTGTCGTCATCCCTCCATCAGGCAGGGAATGCAGCTGGTGGGCCTGATGGTGGCGTGCTTCGAGGCGGTCCCTTATGCTCAGTTCCACATGAGGCCTCTGCAACTCCACCTCTTGTCAGTTTGGGACAAGGATCCTGCGTCCCTGGACCAGGTCTTTGTGCTTTCCCCCCTGGTCAGGCGGTCCCTCTCGTGGTGGCTGAACTCCAGGAACCTTTTGGGGGGCAGATCTTTTCTGGCCCCCTCCTGGGCGACTGTCACCATGGATGCCAGTCTGACAGGTTGGGGGGATTTCTGGAAGTCCCTGCAGTTCCAAGGACGGTGGGGCCCTCAGGAGGCCCACACACCTATCAACATTCTGGAACTGCGGGCAATCAGGTTGGTTCTGACTCAGCTGACTCACCTCCGGGGCCTGCCTGTTCAGGTGCGCTCGGACAACCAGACGCCAGTTGCCTACATCAATCATCAGGGAGGGACCCGCAGCAAGAGGGCCCTCCAGGAAGTGTCTCGGATCCTGGCCTGGGCGGAGGCCAATGTTCCCTGCATATCAGCTGTGTACATCCCGGCGGTGGAGAATCTGCAGGCAGACTCTCTGAGCAGTGGGGCTTCTCGCCTGGGAGAATGGTCCCTCTGCAACAGGGTTTTTCAATCTCTGTGTCTCCGTTGGGGACAACCAGCAATACTGGTGGCACCCAAGTGGCCAAGAAGAGTGTGGCTCGCAGACGTGGTACAGCTGGCAGTAGTACTCTGAAGTGCCATGTTTCTGCCCTGGCTGTTTTCTTCCAGAAGTCCTTTGACCAGCATTCTCTGATCAGGACTTTTTTCTAGGGGTGTTACACATGTACGTCCCCCACGTAAGCCTATATTGCCTGTTTGGGATTTGAACTTGGTCTTGTCTGCCGTGCAGGGTGCTCCTAAGGAGAGGGGTTTGCATTCTTTGGATGTGGTTAAGTGTCTGAAGTACTATCTGGTGGCTACTGCACCTTTTAGGAAAACTGACGCTCTTTTTGTGGTCCCTTCTGGTCCTAGTCCTAGGAAGAGTTTGGCACCTGCCAAGTCTACTATCAGCAAATGGATCCGTCAGGCTGTGATTCAGGCCTATTCTGATAAGAGGAAGAATCCTCCCTTCTGCCTTACTGCTCATTCCACTCGTGCAATCGGTGCCTCTTGGGCTTTTCAGCACCAGGCTTCTGTTGAACAAGTTTGCAAGGCCGCTACTTGGTCTTCTTTTCATACCTTTTCAAAGTTTTAAAAGGTTGATGTTAGGGCCTCAGCTGATGCTGCTTTTGGCCATAAGGTTCTGCAGGCGGCAGTGGTCTGACCTGACTGTTACCTTTGGGGATCCCACCCTACTTTATGGACACTGCTATTGGATGTCCCATGTGTTATGAATCTTATCTGGAGCAGGACGTACTGTATACTAAGAATAATACAATTCTGTGATTACTCACCTGTAGAATTGGTATTATGAGTATACAGTACGTCCTGCTCCACCCCACCCTTGGTTTTGCATTATCTTGGATCCCCTGTATGGTGATTATCATTGTTATAGTTACCAGTCTGGTTCTGTTTTAATTCTCCCGGCTTCTCGTTAACTGCTTTTCAATGCTGGGGATTGTGGGAGGTCCCTGGGTATTTGAGGGGCCGGGAGGAGCCTGTTTTTGATGTGTCTGCAGTCCAGCGCCATCTGGCGGAGTAATACCCATGTGTTATGAATCTTATCTGGAGCAGGACGTACTGTATACTCATAATACCAATTCTACAGGTGAGTAATCACAGAATTGTAATTTCCCTTTCTTATAGTTTTTATTGTTCTTTCCCATGTGTTTAAGCTGGGGTTGTTGGCCAGCAAAAAGGGGCTGCTCTGAGCCACTGCACAGCCACCCTCAATTGGACCTAAACCTTTTGGCAGGTCATTTTGTTTGTTTTTTAATACTGTATTTTATTGTTTTATGTTTAAATCTATACTATTATAGATATTATAGATTGGGAAAGGGCAAATATAATACTATATAAATTATATATATGGTGGTTACCCCCCAAATGACTCGCAGTAGTCTTTTGACTGTCGAGAACTGGTATATACTTGGTCTCGGATCCCAAGGGTCGCAGACTAGTATTATATTCGCCATGGCGGAGGCATTTGGGGTTGTTGGATCTGGTCTTACCAGATTTACCCCATGTCCATTATGCATGCAGTGGCACTGGACAAGGATGGCACGGTGTGCAGGGATTATGCTACAGTTGTAGTGGATAGGGAGACAGTTGTCTCCTCCCTGAAGGGGGCTCTGACCCCTGTCGCCAGTGCTTTCTGAGACTTAAAACCCCCTTTGCAGCCTGCATGCGGACCTAAACCTTTAGTGAGGCTACTTTTAGGTTTAGGAAAAAAAAGATTCATCTGAGTGTATTGAAGAGTATATTGTGGCTGCCATAGTCTCCTCCTGAGACTTTAAACTCTGTCGGCAGCCCTCAAGTGGTCCTAAACCTATAGAGTCGTCATGGAGTATTGGCTACTAAAAAGGTTTTAAAGACAATAATTTTTCCTCTGAGTTGAAGAGGATATTGTGGCTGCCATAGTCTCTCAGAAGTTATCCATTGGGAGAATTCATCCAGTGGGGACTTGGGTTCAGAGTCCTCTACACAAGGTGATCAGTTAAGATGGATAGATGGTTTTGCTTTCTGGAGGATGTTGCAAAGCATACGCATTGTTCTAACCAGATCAATAGGGAATGGCAGAAGTCGGGTTGTCTTCCGACCATTCCTAAAGTACTAGATACTATGGATCCCTTTCCTCCAGGTCAGATTGTTTTATGGTCTCGCCCTCCGGTGGTGGACGCTCTGGCCAGGTCTCTTAAGTTTTTGGTTATGCCATCCTCTGATAGTGCCTCTCCAAAGGATCCAGCGGATAAGCGCTACGGAAGATGATGGCGCTATATATATAAACAATTATAATAATAATAATAATAATAATAATCAGGTGGCATGTCATGCTTTTATGGGGTCGACCTTGCGGCTGGCCTGTGCTACATCCATAGCATTTTTTGGGGAGCAGGGTCGTTCACGGAAGCCATGTTCCCAGTTGATCAAAGCCAGTTGGCTCTAACAGGTATGTGATCCAGGCTATGGAGGTTTGATCTTGTTAGGTGCCATTGGCCTAGCGGGTGAGCGCCTTAAGGCGTGCTTTATGGCTTAAGCAATGGCCAGCTGACATGGCCTCGGAAAAGAAATATGAGAGGTTTCCCCTTTAAGGTAAAGCATGCTACTAGTGGTAAATCATTTAATCTGCCACAGAAGCGGAAGTCTAATACTGCTTCCGCAGGGCCTCTAATACTCCAGGGTTCTGGCTAGAGGTTCGGCCTCTTTGGGACAAAGTTCCAAATTAAGGCAACAGGTGTATAGCAGAATAAAGCCAGACCCCCTTCAAAGCCTGCTCAGGCATGGAGGGACGGCCCCGCACTTGGAGGTGTGGGGGGAAAGATTTTGCATTTTGCTCATATTTGGAGGCTCCATGTAACAAATATTTGGATACAGGAAGTTGTATCCTCAGGTTACAAAATCAAACTAGGAGCCATACCTCCTTGGAGATTCTCTTGGTCAGGGGTATCCCGAATTCCTCAGAAAGCAGAAGCATTGAGATCTGCCCTATTTCACCGTGAAGTTACTCCAACCGGGAGTTTTTATAACCACAGTGTATGTATATGTATATATATATATATATATATATATATATATATATATATATATATATATATATATATATATATAATCTACACTGCTAGGTGGCCTACATCTTCAGTCTTCAGTTTGTGGCGTTACCCTTCGGTCTATCTTCAGCACCAAGGTTGTTTACCAAGGTGTTGGCAGGTCTCATGTTTTCTTTAAGACATCAGGGTATACATATAATCCCTTACTTAGACTATCTGTTGATATGGGCCCCATCATGTCAGGTTCATGTTACTCCGCTAGATGGCCCTGGACTGCAGAGACCGTGAAATTGGCTCCTCCCGGCCCGTCAAATACCCGGGACCTCCCACAAATCCCCAGAATTTCTCTGCAGTCTGGACTGCGAAGGACAAGAAGATGGCGCTCCTCGCAGGTGAGCGGAGCTATTAGCCTGCGGCCCTGTAGGACAATTCCCACACGTTACATTATTAATGTGCCTCCCAGCCTTGGCTGCGCTGGTCCGGGTGATGGTAGGCAGCACCGCTGTCAGGTGCTTAGGAGCGCTGCTCCACCGCAATCCCCCACCAAAGGGTAGGCAATATAGGCATATGGTGAGCCTCTATGGGATGCCCCTCCCGCACTATTGCCCCTTGCCACTGTCTATCTGTGGGCCCTTTGCTAAGTGGCCACTGCCCGTCCTCGCTCTCCCTTGTAGTTCTCGGAGGGTGGGGGGTGTATGCGTTAGAGCTTCACTTATGTGCTTTTTGTTTTTTGTCAGTCTCCGCGCTGACTTGGTTGCACTGGTTGTGATTTGCAAATGCCGCCACCGCGAGCGCTTCCACTGCGTTCCGCGGTTGGCGACGGCATTACCTCAGGAGCCTTGACTCCTATTGAGTTGCATACCAGTGGGGATTCTCAGCCTGACGTGTCTGCTAGACTGGCTAGTGTTGAGAAGTTGCCTGCTAATACCATGGCGTGTAAGGCCTCTGCTAAAAAGCGGCACTTGACGCCTCACTCTTTTCCCTATGGGAAACCAAGGTGCTGGCAGGAGTGATGTCTCTGCTCAGGTCTCAGGGCATTCACGTGCTGCCCTATTTGGACAACATTCTCGCCACTTCTCAGTCCTTCCAACAGGCAGAGCTGGATACTCAGCTAGAAGTGTCCACTCTGGAGTCATTTGGCTGGGTGATTAACCATCCCAAGTCTTCCCTGTCTCCCTCCTTGGTGACACCCTTCCTGGGAATGAATCTGGATACAGTTCAGGCAAGGGTTTTTCTTCCTCAGTAGAAGGTGGGACAGTCTGCTAGAGCAGGTTCAGTTCCTGCTATCTTGCCCTAATACCTCCATCAGGCAGGGAATGCAGCTGGTGGGCCTGATGGTGTCGTGCTTCGAGGCGGTCCCTTATGCCTAGTTTCACATGAGGCCTCTGCAACTCCACCTCTTGTCAGTATGGGACAAGGATCCTGTGTCCCTGGACCAGGTTGGAGGGGGGGGGCTTCTGGAAGTACCTGCAGTTCCAAGGATGGTGGGGTCCTCAAGGAAGTGTATCTGATCCTGGCCTGGGCAGGCAGACTCTCTGAGCAGGGGGACCTCTCGCCTGGGAGAATGGTCCCTCTGCGACAGTGTGTTTCAATCTCTGTGTCACCGTTGGGGCCAACCAGATGTGGATCTGTTTGCGTCCCGTCACAATCACAAACTCCCGGCTATTGTCTCCCTGTCCCAGGATCCTGTCCCAGGATCCTCTGGCCTTGGCCACAGATGCCCTAGCAATGTCATGGCAGGACTTTCAGCTCCTGTATGTCTTTCCCCCATTCCCCCTGTTGGGCAGGGTTCTGCGCAAGATAGCTCAGGAGGGGGTGCCAGCAATGCTGGTGGCCCCCAGGTGGCCAAGAAGAGTGTGGTTCACAGACGTGGTGCAGCTGGCAGTAGATCAGTACGCTCTGCCCTTGGTGCCAGATCTGCTCACTCAGGGCTCACTATGCCATCCCAATTTACAAACTCTGGCTTTGACGGCCTGGCTGCTGAAACCTCCATCTGGAAAAGGGGCTGTCTGCCTCTGTTGTTAATACCATGATAAAGGCTAGGAAGAAGTCCTCTTCTTCCATTTACTATAGGGTTTGGCGTGCCTACATTGACTGGTGTGAGTCTAGGTCTCTCCCCTGTCGTGTGTTCTCTATTGCCAGGATCCTGGAGTTCCTACAGCATGGGTTGGAGCTGGGACTTCAACTCAGTACTCTGAAGGGCCATGTCTCTGCCCTGGCTGTTTTCTTCCAGAGGTCATTTGCCCAGCATTCTCTGATCAGGACTTTTTTCCAGGGGGTTACTCATGTGCGTCCCCCACGTAATATGTTGCCCATTTAGGATTTGGACTTGGTCTTGTCTGCCTTGCAGGGTGCTCCTTTTGAACCTGTGCAGGAGGCCCTGGCCATTCTTACTCTCAAGGTTGTCTTTTTGGTGGCTATCACTTCTGTTAGGCGTGTTTCTGAGTTGGCGGTGCTTTCCATACAGCCCCCCTACTTTGAGAGACACCAGGACAAGGTGGTTTTTCGCTTCAAGCCAGGTTTTCTGCTTAAGGTCAAGTCTTCCTTTCATCTGAATCAGGACATTGTTCTTCCTTCCTTTTGCCCTAATCCTAGTAACGCTAAGGAGAGGGTTTTGCATTCCTAGGATGTGGTTAGGTGTCTAAAGTACTATCTGGTGGCTACTGCACCTTTCAGAAAAACTGATGCTCTTTTTGTGGTCCCTTCTGGTCCTAGGAAGGGTTTGGCTCCTGCTAAATCTACTATCGGCAAATGGATCTGTCAGGCTGTGATTCAGGCCTACTCTGCTAAGGGGAAGACTCCTCCCTTCCGCCTTACTGCTCATTCCACTCGTGCTATTGGTGCCTCTTGGTCTTTTCAGCACCAGGCTTCTGTTGAACAAGTTTGCAAGGCCGCTACTTGGTCTTCTGTTCATACCTTTTCAAGTTTTACAAGGTTGATGTTAGGGCCTCAGCTGATGCTGCTTTTGGCCGCAAGGTTCTGCAGGTGGCAGTGGTCTGACCTGTCTGTTACCTTTGGGGATCCCACCCTACTTTATGGACACTGCTATTGGATGTCCCAAGTGTAATGATTCTTATCTGGAGCAGGACGTACTGTATACTAAGAATAATACAATTCTGTGATTACTCACCTGTAGAATTGGTATTATGAGTATACAGTACGTCCTGCTCCACCCCACCCTTGGTTTTGCATTATCTTGGATCCCCTGTATGGTGATTATCATTGTTATAGTTACTAGTTGGTTCTGTTATTATTCTCCCGGCTTCTCGTTAACCGCTTTTCAGTGCTGGGGATTTGTGGTAGGTCCCGGGTATTTAAGGGGCCGGGAGGAGCCAGTTTCGCGGTCTCTGCAGTCCAGAGCCATCTGGCGGAGTAATACCCAAGTGTAATTAATCTTATCTGGAGCAGGACGTACTGTATACTCATAATAACAATTCTACAGGTGAGTAATCACAGAATTGTATTTTTCCAACACAGAAGTGACTCTTCAGGCCAGGGTACAGTGTCTCTTGTCTTGCCCTCACCCGACAATTCATCAAGGAATATGTCTGTTGGACCTGATGGTATCTTGTCCCTATTCTAAGTATGTCACACACCCCGCTTCAGATAGTCATTACACTTGGTTATTCCGACCTGTAGAGGGCGATGTTGCAGAGATGTCATGAAAAAAAGGGAGCTCCTCCCGGTCCATAAATACCTGATACCTCCCACTCATTCCCCAGTCTTTCATCTCTGCAGACGGCGAGCAAGTCAGAAGTCTCCTCCTTGCAGGTAGCCGGGGTAACTCCCGGCCCGCTTATTTGTCTATTTCTACCTGGACCCCACCTTCTTAGTATTCACCTTGCCTCCCAGCCTAGGCTGCTGGTCCGGGCAAGGTTAGACAGCACCTAATAGTGCTTAGGAGCTACGCTCCACCGTGAGACCCCATACTAAGGGGTAGGCGGTTTTGCCGGGTTGGTGATCCCGGTTTGGGATGCCCCATCCCTTGCCTGTCCACCTTCCAACGTGGATTCCCCCTCTCCCGGATTTCCCTTGCTCCTTAGAGGGGGGGGGGGCAGCGTACGGGTCCCCTTCTCCCTGATTGTTATCTTTATTATGCACATGTGTGTGATTCTTGTATGCACGTTGTTGTACTCAGCCGGCTCTGGCTGTGTCGCAGCCCCGTCCGTTTGATCAGATTTGGCGGGGGAGCTTCTTCCCCTCGGGTACGGTGGGGGGGTCGGGCGCTCGGTGCGCTCACCGACGGCCCGCCCCCCGTGCTCTTGGCGCCACTGCGGAGCCCGGCCACTGGCCGGGAGCGGTGCGCTTGTCAGGGGAGGGGGCCGGGCGCGTCCTTCTTCTCCCTCTGCTCTCGGGCTCACTTTCTGGCAGGACGGACGCATCTCCTACGTGAGTGGCCCTTGAGGCCCCATTACTTGTCCTCACTATATTCATGTGTCTTTTTATTATATCTATAGTGTGCCTGTCTTATGCACCATAGTGCTGGGAGTTTATAACCCAGTCCCTCCTATTAATATTGCAATATTAGTATATATGTTTGTGTGTGCATGGGCATGATTGAGGTGCTGAATAGCCCTGTATTCTGTCTTCCAGGTGGACCCTTGTCGGATCTTAAAGGGTCCTCCCGGTCCTAGGGTCCCTGGTTAATTAGGAACTCCCTATAAATCCTCCCACTCGGGACACTAAAGGGGCATCCCGGGTCGCTTATATTTGCATAATTTCCTTGGGTATTGCGACTACCAATAAAATCACCATATGGAGGCTTCCCAGGATACCAGGCTCGGGCTCCCCTCGGGGCAACCCCGGCAGTGTTTGGGGTGTGGGGCATCCCTCACAGGGGATGATGTTTTCCTTTGCATACCATGTGCGCAGCAGACTATTACGCGGCAGTCCGGATCCCAGGCGTCTGGTTCTGTGCCGCCAGTCCCTTCCCCTACCCCTCCCCGCCTGTCCCGTACCCCGTGTGATGTTGTCACGAGTGGGGAGTCGCAATCTGAGGTGTGTGCCAGATTGTCCAACCTGGAAAAATTATTTTCCAGCGCTGTGGCCAGAAAGGTCCCGGCTAAGAGAAAGCACTTGTCCCCAGCCACGCAGGCTTCGTATTGTGAGTTGTTTGATTCACTGGACTGGTCTGATTACCCCCTGCTAGTGGAAGGGGAGCTTTTTGAGGAGTCGGATGGTTCTGACGATCAGCAGTTCGTTGGCGCTGATGCCGAGGGGCGTCAGGGGGATTCTGTGGATATCCCTAGGGTCCTGGCTCATATGTTTGAGGTTCTGGCAATCTCTCTTCCCGAAGTGACTCTTCCGCAGAAGGGCGAGTTCTTTGAGGAAGCTAAGCCGCGCTTAGAATTTCCCAATCAAAGGCATTTCGACGGCATTATTCTTAAGGAATGGGAGAGACTTACTCAGCTTCCGGGTGTCCCTCCGGGTTGGGATAAGAGATATCCATTTCCGGTGGACGCGGTGAGGCACTGGTCGTCCCCTCCCGAGGTGGACGCCCCTGTTTTGGGGTTGTCTAGCACCTCTGTCTTGCATTCTCCTGACTGTTCTACTCTCAAGGACGGTGAGGACAAACGCATTGACCAGATGGCTTGACACGGTTTTGCCAGTGTCTGGTCGGCCTTGCGGCCTGTTTGTGCTTCAGCGCTTCTAATCGTGGCTTCTAGGTTGGTTGTCAGGGACCTGTTGTCTACCTCCAGGCTTGACCCGGCTAGTGATGAGTTCACTGCCCTTAAGCGGTGTGAATTGTTATTCTAAGCATACAGTACGTCCTGCTCCATATATAATACTTATACGTGGGTAATCCTCCGCCAGATGGCGCTGTTCACAGCAGACATGCAAAAACAGGCTCCTCTCGACCCTTCATATACCCAGGGACCTCCCACAAATCCCCAGATTTCTCTGTAGTGCTGACTGCGAAGACATGAAGTATCACTCTCTCGCAGGTGAGCGGGGCTATTACAGCCTGCGGCCTTGTGGGACTATTTCCACCCCTCCTCTGTGTGATGTGCCTCCCAGCCTGGGCTGCGCTGGTCGGGTGAAGGTAGGCAGCACCATGTGTGCTTACGGAGCCTCGCTCCACCGCAATCCCCCCCCATAGGGTAGGCGGTCAAGGCTGATGGTGAGCCTTCAGGGGATGCCCCTCCCGCATCATTTCCCCACACCCCATGTAGCAGTGGACCGTATGTAACGGGTCGCCTTCCTCCCTCATTCCCCCCTTAGCCAGGGGGAAAAGAAAGGGGGGGGGGGAGGGGTTGTGTGTATGGCGGCCTCGGTGTATCCTTACACACTTATGGCTTGACTGTGCTTTACTGGGAACGGGGATCAGAGCCGCGCTCTTATCTTACTTTTAACCGCAGCGCTTTAGTTTTCTGTTTCTGATCGCACCGCATGTACGGTGGCGGCTTTGTGGACGCCTTGGCGTCTTTTTTTCTTCCTTCCCTTCTCCTTCTTAGCCTTAGTGGCTCTTCTTAGGTTGCGCTGGCTTAGTTGCTTATAGCGCCTGTCCAGTACAGTGTCCCCGCCTGTCATCACGGCAGACCGGGGTTAAAAAGAACATTTTCGACGGGGAGCCACAGGAGATCCCGAGTTCAGACCTCGGCCGTGCCTGTATAGGCTCCGAGCGCCATTTACATCAGGCGTTTTGACTTACTGTCTCTGATTTGCTGGACGCCTTCCGAGTTTCGCGCTCGCTGGGGAGGGGCGTGGTTCCGGCTTGGCGCGTTCCGCGTCGCGGTTGACTCAGGCCCACCCTCCGAGGTTCGCTTGGCGCCATTTCCTTCTCACGCGCGCGTGGTGAAGATCGTCCTCTCCTCTCCTTCTGTAAGTTCCCTCATGGGCGTCTCTTCTTTAGTTTTCTAGCATCCCATTGCGTATGGCTCTGACATCCTTGTTCCCCCTTATGTCTTTCAGACCGCGGATTTCGGTGGCTTCTCCCGGTCGTGACCATAAAAATTACTCCCACTTCCCCGCGGGTTCTTGGGGCATCCAGGGTAGCTGACAGCGTCAATCCCTACTGGCATATTGTGCCGATTAAATCACCATATGGAGGCATCTCAGGATATTGTGAACGGGGTTCCTTCGGGACAAGCCCGGCTGTGTGTAGCTTGTGGGGTCCTACCTAGCAGCGGTGACAATGCACGGGTCTGTGTTCCTTGTGCACAGCAGGCACTATCGGTGCTTCCCGTCTCCTCTGAGGCTGGGCCTGCACCCCGCCGCACTTCACCTACTCCCCCAAGCCTGAGTCTAACCCCCAATACCAGTGGCGATTCTCATCCTGATCTGGCCACGAGGTTGGTTAGTGTTGAAAACTTGCTTGCTAATTCATTAGCGCGTAAAGCCACCGCCAAGAGGCGGCACTTGAACCCTGAATCGGCCCTCTTTCCTATAGAACCTGATGATTTGTTGCATTCCTATGCCCATATCCCCTCGGACGAAGGGGAACTGTTCTCTGACTCAGGGTCATATGACGATGAGTCCAGGGGTCAGGAAGAGTCTGGCTCCGAGCATTGGTCCTCGGATGATATTGACAGACTGCTGGTTCAGATCTTTGAGGTTCTGTCCCTCTCTCCCCCTGCTGCGGCTCCCCGGCAAAGGGGTGATCTATTTCATACCGCTAAAGCTCGCTTGGAATTTCCCGAACAGACCCATTTCAATAGCCTCGTGCTTAAAGAATGGGAACATCCCAGTCTTCCCTGCTGACTTGGTTAAGTGCTGGTCATCGCCACCAGAGGTCGATGTTCCTATTCTAGGGTTGTCCAACACCTCTATTATGCACTCTCCTGACACTACTAAGCTGCGGGACTCTGAGGACCGGCGTGTTGACCAACTGGCATGTCATGCCTTTGCATTTGGGGGAGCGACTCTGCGCCCGGTTTGCACCTTAGCCATCACGGCTGTAGCGCTCAGGGCCGTGGTTAGGAGTGCTCTCGATAGCACAGATGAGTTGCCTCCTGATACTGTCAATGCTCTGTCCAGCTGTGATGCGTTTGTGAACTTTATCCTGTCCGCATCGGACGATGCTATTAAGATGTGTGCCAGGTCATCTGCCCTGGTGGTTGCTATACTCCACGCGGTCTGGTTGCGCCAGTGGGCCGCAGACAATGCCGCCAAGAAAGCCCTCACGGGGCTCCCATTTAAGGGGCTGCGCTTCTTTGGGGATCGGTTAGACCTCTTTGCCAAGGGAGGCAAGTTACCCCAGCGCAGGAGGCAGACTCTGCCTTTTTGTGGCCAAGGCTCCCTATCAACCCCCTACCGTGGGGCCAAACAGGGAAGAGGGGCGTCCTTCGCTGGGGCCCGCGCAGATTCCTGGCACAGGAACAGAGGACGCCGTCCCGGTTCCTCCTGGGGGCCCAAGCCCAAAGCCCCTCCCAAGGCCCCTCAGGCATGAGGGGGCACCCTCACTCGTCTGGGTGGGGGGACGTCTACAGCACTTCGAGCACGTCTGGCGGCGCCACGTCTCAGACCGGTGGATTCAGGAGGTAGTGTCCTCCGGCTACAAGATAGAATTTGCTGTACGCCCCCCCCCCCCCCCCCCCCCAGATTCATTGGGTCTCGAATCTCTCAAGACCCTGCCTCAGCTCAGGTCTTGTTGCTGGCTATACAGGGTCTCATGGATCTAGGGGTCATTTGCAAGGTCCCCCTTGGAGACAGGGGCACGGGGTTCTACTCCAACCTTTTCACAGTACCCAAGAAGGATGGGTCAGTCAGGCCCATTCTGGATTTAAAAATCCTCAACAAATTTGTCAAGAACAGGCACTTTCGCATGGAAACTCTGCGCTCGGCCATTGGCTCACTGCGCCCAGGGGACTTCATGACGTCAGTAGACATCAAGGATGCTTACCTTCACGTCCCGATGTTTCCAGGACACCAAAGGTTTCTCAGATTTGCAATAAAAGATCAGCATTACCAATTTGTGGCCCTGCCAGTCGGCCTAACGTCGGCTCCCAGGGTGTTCACCAAGGTGCTGGCAGGGGTGATGTCCCTGATAAGGCTAAGGGGCATACGCGTGCTGCCCTACCTGGACGATATTCTCATCACCTCTCGGTCTCTGCGGCAGGCAGAGTTGGACACTCGGCTGGTCGTGTCCACCCTGGAGTCCTTCGGCTGGGTGATCAATTACCCCAAGTCCTCCCTGTCCCCCTCCTCGGTGACTCCGTTCCTGGGAATGATTCTGGATACGGTTCAGTCAAGGATATTCCTTCCTCAACAGAAGGTGAAAGCTCTGACAGCGCAGGCGAGGTTCCTGCTTTTGAGCCCACAGTTCTCCATCAGGCAGGGAATGCAGTTGGTGGGCCTGATGGTGGCGAGCTTCGAGGCGGTGCCCTTTGCCCAGTTCCATTTGAGACCTCTGCAGCTTCACCTTCTGTCAGTGTGGGACAAGAACCCAGCGTCCTTGCAGGGGGTCTGTGTGCTTCCCACCTCGGTCAGACGGTCCCTTGCGTGGTGGCTGGACCACAGGAACTTGATAGGGGGCAGGTTTTTTCTGACCCCCTCCTGGGAGACGGTCACAACGGATGCCAGTCTGTCAGGTTGGGGGGGATTCTGGAAGTCCCTGCGCTTCCAGGGGAAGTGGGGTCCTCAGGAGGCCCATTTGCCCATCAACATTCTGGAATTACGGGCAGTCAGGTTGGTACTGGAGCGATTGACCCAACACCTGAGGGGTCTGTCGGTACAGGTACGCTCGGACAACAGAACGGCGGTTGCCTACATCAACTATCAGGGAGGGACCCGGAGCAAGGGTGCTCTCCAAGAGGTGTCTCACCTCACCTGCCCTGAGCAGGGGGATGTCCTGTCAGGGGGAGTGGTCCCTCTGCAACAGGGTATTCCAGTCCCTGTGTCTTCGTTGGGGACTACCGGATGTGGATCTGTCTGCTTCCCGTCACAATCACAAGCTCCTGGCCTTCGTCTCCCTGTCTCAAGATCCTCTGGCCATGGCCACGGATGCCCTGTCCATGTCTTTGAGGGAGATTCGACTCCTGTATGTGTTTCCACCGTTCCCCCTTCTGGGCAGGGTTCTGCGCAAGATTGCTCTGGAAGGGGTACCTGTGATTCTAGTGGTCCCCAGGTGGCCAAGAAGAGTGTGGTTCGCAGACATGGTTCAAATGGTGGTAGATCAGTACGATCTGCCAAGTGTACCAAATCTGCTAACTCAAGGGTCCTTACGCCATCCCAATTTACAAACTCTGGCTTTGACGGCCTGGCTGCTGAGACCTCCATCTTGATGGAGAAGGGTTTGTCTGCCTCTGTGGTGGCTACTATGGTGCAGGCCAGGAAGAAGACTTCTTCTGCTATCTATTATAGAGTATGGCGTTCCTACATTGACTGGTGTGAGTCCAGGTCTCTTCCCTGCTGGGAATTCTCCGTCCCTAGGGTTCTGGAGTTTTTACAGCATTGTCTGGACTTAGGTCTCAAACTTAGTACTCTGAAGGGTCAGGTTTCTGCCCTGTCTATCTTCTTTCAGAAGACCTTTGCTCAACATCACTTGATTAAGACCTTCTTTCAGGGGGGTCGCTCACGTCCCCCTCGAAAACCTATGGTCCCTGTCTGGGATTTAAATTTGGTTTTGTCTGCCTTGCAGGGTGCTCCCTTTGAGCCTATTCAGGATGCTGCTCTGGCTGTTCTCTGTCAAGGTTGTCTTCTTGGTGGCTATTACTTCGGTTAGGCGTGTGTCTGAGCTGGCCGCTCTATCTATTCAGCCTCCATACTATGAGCGACACCAGGACAAGGTAGTGTTTCGCTTCAAACCGGACTTTCTGCCTAAAGTTGTGTCGGCTTTTCATTTGAACCAGGATATTGTTCTTCCTTCTCTGTGCCCCAATCCTAGCAATGACAAGGAGCGGGTTTTGCATTCCTTGGACGTAGTCAGGTGCTTTAAATATTACCTGGTTGTCACTAAGGCCTTCAGGAAAACTGATGCTCTTTTTGTTGTGCCTTCCGGGCCTAGGAAAGGTTTGGCTCCCGCCAAATCTACCATCAGTAAATGGATTTGTCAGGCTGTGATTCAGGCCTATTCTACTACGGGGAGGACTCCCCCTTTCCGTCTTACGGCTCATTCCACTCGTGCTATTGGTGCCTCTTGGGCTTTTCAGCACCAGGCCTCTGTTGGACAAGTTTGCAAGGCCGCTACTTGGTCTTCTGTTCACACCTTTTCAAAGTTTTACAAGGTTGATGTACAGGCCTCAGCTGATGCTGCTTTTGGCCGTAAGGTTTTACAGGCGGTTGTAGTCTGAGCTACGTGCCGTTGCCTTTGTTGTTGGGGATCCCACCCTACTTTATGGACACTGCTATTGGATGTCCCACGTTTAAGTATTATATATGGAGCAGGACGTACTGTATGCTTAGAATAATACAATTCTGTGAAATACTCACCTGTAGAATTGGTATTATACGCATACAGTACGTCCTGCTCCACCCCACCCTGGTTTCACCTTGTTCTGGATCCCCTGTATGGTGATTATCATTGTTATTATTACCAGTTTTGGTGGTTGGTTTCTCCCGGCTTCTTTTTCTCACTGCTTTTCAATGCTGGGGATTTGTGGGAGGTCCCTGGGTATATGAAAGGCCGGGAGGAGCCTGTTTTTGCATGTCTGCAGTGAACAGCGCCATCTGGCGGAGGATTACCCACGTACTGTATGCGTATAATACCAATTCTACAGGTGAGTATTTCACAGAATTGTATTTTTGTCATTTGTGCTAGCCGCCCTGGATGACACTATGGCGATGTGTAGTAGAACTTCGGCCTTGCTGGTGGCTATTCGGCGGTCAGTTTGGTTGCGCCAGTGGGCTGCTGATTTTGTGTCCAAAAAGTCTTACGGCTCTTCCCTTTTTGGGCTTGCGGCTCTTTGGAGAAAAATTGGATTCGGTTGCAAAAGGAGGTAGGTTACCTCAGCGAAAGAAGCAACGTCGTCCCTTTCGAGGGGCGGCTTCATTTACCCCTTCCTTTCGTGGGGCCAGAGCTGGACGGGGATCGGTCCTGATTCCTGGAACAGGGGAAGAGGACGTGCCCGTCCAGGTCACAACTGGGGCTCCAAGCCCAAAGCCGCTGCTAAGCCGGCTCAACAATGAGGGGGCGCTCTCACCCTTGCGGGTGGGGGGACAGCTGCGACACTTCTCCCAGGTCTGGGACCAGGAGGTCTCGGACAGATGGATTCGGGAAGTGGTGTCTTCCGGTTACAAACTGGAGTTAGAGATCCGGCCTCCTCCCAGATTCTTCAGGTCTCGCGTGCCCTTGGATCCTCTGGGTGCGCAGGGGCTCCTGGCGGCAGTAAAAGATCTCTTGGACATGGCTGTCATCTGCCCGGTGCCTCCCTTGGACCGGGGCCTTGGATAATATTCCAATCTGTTTACGGTGCCCAAGAAGGATGGCTCCGTTCGTCCCATCCTGGATCTGAAGTTTCTCAACATGTTTATCAGTCCCAGGAAGTTCCACATGGAAACTCTCCGCTCTGCCATAAATTCACTTCGGCAGGAGGACTTCATGACGTCCATAGACATCAAGGATGCTTATCTGCATGTTCCAATCTTCCCGGCGCATAAGAGATTTCTCAGGTTCGTGATGGAAGATCGGCATTTTAAGTTTTGGCCCTTCCGTTTGGCCTTACCTCGGCTCCAAGGGTTTTCACCAAGGTGCTAGCGGGGGGATGGCCCTCCTCAGAGCCCAGGGAATCCGCATCATGCCTTATCTGGACGATCTTCTTATTATGGCATCCTTTCTCGGCCAGGCGGAGCTAGATACCAGGACTGTGGTAGCCACCCTGGAGAGATTCGGCTGGGTGATCAACTATCCCAAGTCCTGCCCCCCCCCCCCCCCCCCCCCGTCCAGGGTGGTGGCGTTCCTGGGAATGTCTCTGGATACTTCTCAGTCCAGGGTGTTCCACCCCCGGCCCAAGGTTCTTTTGATTCAGGAATTGACTCAGCTTCTCTTATCCATCCCTCGCCCGTCCATTCTGCTGGGGATGCGACTGGTGGGATTGATGGTGGCTTCGTTCGAGGCGGTTCCATTTGCTCAGTTTCACACAAGGACGCTCCAGCTTCATCTCTTGGCGGCCTGGGACGGGTCCCCGCTGTCATTGGATCAGTCTTTTCTGATGTCCCCCCGGGTTCGGCATTCCCTTCGGTGGTGGCTGGAACCGATCAATCTGATGAGGGGCAGATCCTTTCTGACCCCTTGTTGGGAGACGGTCACCACAGATGCCAGCCTGTCAGGTTGGGGGGGGGGGGGGGGATTTTGGAAGGATCATCAGTTTCCGGGACTGTGGGGGCCTCAGGAGGCTCATGATCCCATCAATGTTCTGGAGTTGAGAGCCATCAGGTTGATTCTGGCTCACTTGACTCATCAGTTACAGGGCTTGCCGGTTCAAGTTCGGTCGGACAATCGGACGACGGTCGCTTACATCAATCACCAGGGAGGGACTCACAGCAGGCGTGCCCTCAGGGACGTGTCTTTGATCCTGGCTTGGGCAGAGAGCAATGTCCCATGCATCTCGGCGGTGTACATTCTCCTTTTGAACCTTTGCAGGATATTGCTCTTTCTACGCTTACTCAGAAGGTTGCGTTTCTGGTTGCGATCACTTCCGTTCGGCGTGTATCAGAGCTGGTGGCTTTGTCCATTAAGGCTCCTTATTTTGAGAGGCATTAGGACAAGGTTGTTTTCCGCTTCAAGCCAGATTTCCTTCCTAAGGTAGTCTCTGCCTTTCATCTTAATCAGGACATTGTTCTACCCTCCTTGTGTCCTAAGCCCAGCAATGACGAGAGGGTTTTGCATTCTCTGGATGTGGTTCGCTGTGTGAAGTACTATTTGGTGGCTACTTCTTCTTTTCGTAGGACTGACGCCCTTTTTGTTGTGCCCTGTGGGCCTAGGAAAGGTTTGGCTCCCGCCAAGTCTTCCATTAGTAAATGGATTCGCCAGGCCATTGTTGGGGCCTATTCTGCCAAGGAGAAGGTTCCCCCTTTTCGTGTTACTACTCATTCCACTCATGCTGTTGGGGCGTCCTGGGCTTTCCAGCATCAGGCCTCTGTTGAGCAAGTTTGTAAGGCTGCTACTTGGTCTTCCGTTCACACTTTTTCCAAGTTTTACAAGGTTGATGTGCGGGCCTCAGCGGATGCTGTTTTTCGCCACAAGGTTCTGCAAGCTGCAGTGGTTTAAATTTGTGCATTATTGCCTTGTTTTGGATCCCCGCCCTTTATGGACACTACTATTGGATGTCCCAAGTGTAATGACTATCTGAAGCGGGGTGTGTGACATACTTAGAATAATACCATTTTGTGAATACTCACCTGTAAAATGGGTATTATAAGTATGTCACACACCCCGCTTCACCCCGCCCTTTGGTATTCTGGATCCTTTCTATGGTGAACCTTTTTTATTGTTACTGGTTATTTTGGCTCTTCCTGGTCCCTTTACTGCTGTCTTAATACTGGGGAATGAGTGGGAGGTACCAGGTATTTATGGACCGGGAGGGGCTCCCTTTTTTTCATGACATCTCTACAAGATCGCCCTCTACAGGTCAGTATAACCAAGTGTAATGACTATCTGAAGCGGGGTGTGTGACATACTTATAATACCCATTTTACAGGTGAGTATTCACAAAATTTTATTTTTGCACTGTTCACACAAGACCCCTGCAGATGGAATTGCTCACAATCATCTGGGATCGAGACCCACACACTCGGGATCACTCTTTTTGCATGACACCGTCAAAAAGGCAGTCTCTAGCCTGGTCCTCAACCTCTTTGGACTGGCAAATCCTTCCTTCCTGTACAGTGGAAGATCATCACCACGGATGCCAGACTATCTGGCTCGGGGAGTGTCATGGAGTCACAAACGATCCAGGGACAATGGAGTCCGAAGGAGACCAGACTCTGGAACTGAGAGCGATTCTATTGTATTTCAGACATTGGACATCCCATCTGAAGGGGCATCCCGTCTGGATTCAAACGAGAAACCGGTTCCATGTCTTTTGGTGGTACACATACCTTCCGTGGACAACTTGTTGGCCGATCATCTCAGCAGAACGGTCCTGCATCAAAGGGAATGGTCCCTTAGCCAGAGGGTTTTTAAAGCTGTCCTTCACCCTAAATAAGAGCATATCTTACATGTTTCCCACACCCTGTACATACAGATTTCTCACATTAAATATCATCCTACCTGCATCTACTGCATGTTATGAGCCTTTAAACATCTAAGATGGCGGCTCATCAGGCAGCCTGCAAACAGGAAGTGTCTTCTGACTGTCACTCTGCATTCTGGGAATGCGTCCTTTCTCTGACCCCAGCTCTGCTCTGTCTGTGCCAAGTACAGCTATAACCCCACAATCTGTACTTTCTCCTTCTTTCCTCTCTTCAGTATGTGTGATGCTTCTGAATCAAGATGGCAGCGCCCGTATCCATAGTCCTGAACAGAGTTGCATCCCAAAGGTGGGGAAGAATAATAAGTGACTAAAAACTTAAAATATATTCAATTTAATTTTAGATGCTGGGGAATAGTTTTTTAAGGGTTTGGGATTTTCATTAAATCATGCTGAAGGTCCGGTTTAATCCCTATGCATGTGCTGGGGGATTCCAGACATAGATCTCTTGCATCCCGGCTCAGTCGGAAGGTCCAAAGTTTGTCTCAGCCCCGGGATTCTCTAACAATAGCAACAGATGTCCTGACTCTTCAGTGGTCGGCATTCAAGCTTCTTTATGCATTTCCCTCCGATTTTCACTCCTGGGTCGAGTACTAAAAAAACGTTTAGCTCACAAGGGAGTCCCAACCATTCTGGTGGCTCCTCGGTGACAAGAAGCAGCTGGTTCTCAGACATAGTAAGGATGTCAGAGGGCAACTTTTGGAGGCGACAATCCAGATCTTCTCACACAGGGGCCTCTAAGGCATCCCAAATTACAAGTTCTGGCTTGGAAGACCTGGCTATTGAATTGAACTTTATCTTGGAAGAAAGGGTTTTTTTTTCATCATGACTATGATTCAGGCCAGGAAGCAATCTTTATCAAGTGATCTACTATAGAGTCTTGCAAGCATTTATCGCTTGGTGCGAATCCAGGGGTTTGCTTGTAGTACTGTTCTTTTTACAGAATATATTGATTTTTTGCAGAAGTCTTGATGAAGGTCTTCAATTTGAGGACAAATCTGCTATCTATCTTCTTTTAGAAACCCATAGCTGAGAATGTTTTTATCAAAACTTGTTTTACAAGGAGTCACTCATGTGTGGCTCCTTATAAGTCACTTCTGCCGGCTTGGGACCTGAACTTGTTTTTCAGGGTCCTCCTTTTTGAACCATGGTAGATGCGTCATTAGGTCTAAGGGCACTTATGGTTATCTCTTATTGGCAATAACCTAAGCAGGCGGGTTTCTGAATTAGCAGCTTATCGGTAAGCCTCCTTATTTATTGAGGGTGTTTTAGGATTTTCTTCCTAAAGGTATCTCTTCATTTTAATGAAGAGATGGTTTTTCCTTCCTTATGTCCTGCTCCCGTGCCTGATAAGGAAGGGGTGTTCTTCACTTGGATGAAGTGAGCGCACTAAGGTATTATCTCACTACTACACAATCTTTCCATAGTTTGGACTTCTTATGTCATTAAATGAGGGGGGGGGGGGGGGTTAGGGTACCTTGGATAGGTCATGTTCCTGGATATCTAGTTGGTCTAGGTAGTGTCTAATTGCTTCAAGGCCTTGTCTGTGGGGAATGCTTGAATACAAAGCTTCCACATCTAGTGCGACTAGTATTGTGTCTGTTGGGACTGTCATGTTTTGTAAAATCTGTAGGAGATGTGGTGTGTCTCT
Organism: Gastrophryne carolinensis; assembly: GCA_027917425.1. Classification (NCBI taxonomy): domain Eukaryota; kingdom Metazoa; phylum Chordata; class Amphibia; order Anura; family Microhylidae; genus Gastrophryne; species Gastrophryne carolinensis. Next base: position 82,641,886 of record CM051239.1, on the reverse strand, counting down.
CACATATGAGGCTAGTGATTCAACAAAGGGTCTAAGATGGCCCCACACGAGGCAGGCACTGCATGGACTCCACCAGGTAAGACAGCCATGACACCTCATTATAGATCCCTTATCCAGCCACATGATTTGTTATACTTAAAAGCTACCGATTTATTTATTTATAGCTTACTTCAAAGCTGGCACCTACTACCTACCTACAGCCTCCAAAAACGGTACACATATTTGGGCAACCATTATAATCCGCTCAATAGCAGGTAGGATGATAATATTATTACCATATATATACCTTCAAAGTAATATAGACACTGCAGATGCACTGCAACTAATAATGTACCGATCTCTATACCAGGTACTGATTAAGCAGGCAATATGAATACAAGCGCTGTCTCACAACTATACCATGTAAATGAAGGTATGACCCTCTGTAAGTACATAGTCACATTTAACTAAACATTATTGGGCACCATATAAAGGTATTTACCTCCTATCTCCCACTTTATGAATAATTAGATAATTAAAGTGCACTGAGGAAGCTGATGAAAGCGAAACGTTTGCACAACAAGTTACACTTGCTACAACTGAGTGGAATTTACCCAAGTTCTTGTGAAGACAATATATATGTATGAACAAAGTCCACCTAGGACAACTATAGAGGAGAACCAAAGCCCTCTTCATTACTTCCCCTAGTGGGAACAAGTGTAAAACATAGGATAATGCACAATATTTCTCAAGAATCTATCATTGTAAAATATGTGAAAAATGACTGTGTATGAACCATATATGTGAAATAAATTTGTGGATGTATTTTTTTTTTAAATCACTGGTAATATGTGTGTTTAATGTTAACCCCCATTTAAGCTCTCCAGAAGTTAGGTACTATCCAAGGTACCCTAACCCCCCCCCCCCCCCCCCGCCCTCATTTATTGACAAAGAGGAAAGCAGGGCTAGAAGCTACCAGAGTCTAGGTATATCTCTAGGGCTCTGACCAGAAACGGGTCACAACCGTTCCCCCCAATCTTCTTATGTCATAACTGAGGGTCCACGGAATGGTCTTCCACCAGCTAAGTCTGCCATCAGTCGATGGATTAGACAGTGGTAAGAGCCTATTCTGCCAAGGGGAAGGACCCCCTTGTTCAGGTTACAGCTCTTCACACATTTACCAAATTTTACAAGGTAGCTGTTAGGGCCTATTTGGTCGAAAAGTATTTCAGGCGGTAGTGAAGTGAACTACCTGCTGTTCCGCGTTGGGGATCCCGCCCATATTAGGCACTGCTTTTGAATGTCCCAATTGTAATGATTAAGGACGGCCTGGAATGGAATGGGAGAAAAAACACAATTCTGTGATACTCACCTGTAGAATTGTTTTTTCTCTTAATCCATTCCAGGCCGTTCGGCCCACCCATTTTTGGGGTTCATAATTTCCTTGATGCCTTTTTTATGGAGTTTATTCCATTTGGCATTGTGAAATGAAAAAAATCCCCTTTAATTCTTACGATAGGGTTATCCTCCAGCAGGAGGCGACGTTGCAGAGAGAAGTCTTGTAAACGAGCCCCTCCCGGCCTACATATACCTGGGACCTCCCACTTTACACCCAGTGTTTTCTCTCTGCAGATGCGACAAGACAGAAGAAAGAAGTCTCCAAACCCCGGCAACCCCCTCTTGGTCTATTTCTGCCCAGTCAATTGTTTATTTGCCTAGATAGACAGCGGAAGCCTCCCAGCCTAGGCTGCTGGCTGGGCAACGGTAGATGGCACTATATGGTGCCTAGGAGCTTATCTCCTCCGCTCGACCCCACGCGTGGGGCAATGTGGTTATCTGGCATGGTGATCCGGATTTGGGATGCCCCCGCCCCGGTGTTCCCCTTAGTCACCTTCTCCCGCTTGGTCCCTTCTCCCTTCGCGTTGGGGGGGGGGGTGGCTTGTGTGGGGTGCTTTACACTTGTGGATGATTGTGTTTGGGGAGTGCTGGCAGCTGGCGGGGTCAGCGGCACGGCGTGCGGGCGCGTGTCCCGAGCTGCTGGGGCTCCTTGTAGCATATTTATGAACTTCCCCCGCTTGGTGACATATGCCTATGGGGCATCTGTTGGCGCCTCGTATTTTGGGGCGGGGCCGCGCTCCTTCGCGGCCCACGCTGTTTGGATTTCCGGCGGGGGGCGGGGCCGGAGCGCTTTGCGCGCTGAGCCCGGCCCGCCTTCCTTCCGTCTTCCTCACCCGGAGTCCTCACTACACGGGTCCCGCGGCTGAGGAGGGCGCCGTCATTCAAGCAAGGGTTTGGTTTGTTTATTTGGTTTTGTTTGTCTGTTTGCCTTGTGCGGTGCGGTGCGTGCTAATGGCAGTTGCTTGTGTGGTTACCCTGTCACTTTTGTATAGCTTCCCCTCTGGAGGCACATATTAATTTTACATGTATATATGTGTATATATATATATATATATATATATATATATATTTATTTATTTATTTATTTTTTTTTTTTTCATTGGTTGTATATACTTCTCTTGCTTTTGTATATATATTATATTTATTTTACCGTTACATTCTGTTTGGTTGTGTTGGTGTATGTGGGTGGCGCATGCTGTCAAACTTGCTTTATTTTCTTGGGGACTGATTGTGGTCTCTTTCCCTTACAGATCCTGGGATCCCCTCACTGCAGTGGGTCTCCCGGTCTGATATACCTGGCTAAATCTTATTCTCCAAATTGGGATTCTCTTAGGCTTAAAAATCCTCCCACTCCCGGGGCTTTAATTAAAGGGGGCATCCGGGGTTGCATACTGCGTAATTCCCTGGGTTGTTGCGAATACCACAATTTCACCATATGGAGGCTTCCGACATTACCGGAAACGGCTCTTCGGGGCTATCCAGGCTGTGTGGGGGTTGTGGGGCTCCGCTCCCAGGCGGTGATGTCATAATATGTATTCCATGTGCACAGCTGAATATTGCGCGCCAGTCCGGCACTCCGGCTTCTGGCTCCTCGCAACCTCCGTCATCTCCTACACACCCCCTCCTATTCCGGACCCCGTGTGACGTTGTCAAAGGCGGGGATTCGCAATCCGAGGTGTGTGCACGGTTGGCCAGCCTCGAGAAAATAGTCTCCGCCGCGGTGGCTCAAAAGGCTACGGCTAAGCGGAAGCACCTGTCTCCGGCTTCACCTGTTCCGGAGGATGAGGTGTTGGAAGTGTTTGATTGGTCCGATTGTCCCCCGGCTGAGGAGGGGGAGCTCCTAGAGGAGTCGGACGAGCCTGCAGACCAGCAATTGTTTGGTACCGCTGGCGATCAGGCTGCAGGGGTGTTCCTGGACACTCCTTCCATTCTTACTCAAATTGAGATTTTGGCTTTGGATCCACCTGAGGCTCCCTCCTTTCGGGGAGCCAGAGCGGGCAGGGGGGCCTCCTTTCCCGCTACCAGGGGTGCAGGTTGGTCCCGGGGGAGGGGCCGTGGCCGTCCCGGTCAGTCCTGGGGCGCCAATCCCAAGCCTGCTGGCAAGCCCGCTCAGCAATGAGGGGGTGCCCTCACCCGTGCGGGTGGGGGGACGATTGCGACACTTCTCCCAGGTCTGGGACCAGGCGGTTCCGGACAGATGGATCCGGGAGGTGGTGTCGTCCGGTTACAAGCTGGAGTTCGAGTCTCGCCCTCCTTCACGTTTTTTCCGGTCTCGGGTGCCCACCGATCCTTTGGCAGCGCAGGGGCTCCTGGCGTCGGTGAAGAATCTTCTGGAAATGGCGGTCATCCGGCCGGTGCCGCGCTTGGAGGTGGGCCTCGGGTTTTACTCCAATCTTTTCACAGTCCCCAAAAAAGACGGGTCGGTTCGCCCCGTTCTGGATCTGAAGTTCCTCAACAGGTTCATTCGTACTCGGAAGTTTTGCATGGAAACTCTGCGATCGGCCGTCGGTTCTCTTCGGCAGGGGGACTTCATGACGTCCATAGACATCAAGGATGCTTACCTTCATGTTCCCATCTGCCAGGCTCATCAACGTTTTCTTCGGTTCGTAATGAAGGATCGGCATTTTCAATTCGTGGCAATTCCGTTTGGCCTTACCTCGGCTCCAAGAGTGTTCACCAAGGTGCTGGCAGGGGTGATGGCCATTCTCAGATCTCAAGGCATTCGTGCCGTACATTATCTGGACGACCTTCTCATCATGGCTCCTTCTCTCAATCAATCGGAGACGGACACCAAGACGGTGGTCTCCACGCTGGAAAGCTTCGGTTGGGTGATCAACTTTCCCAAGTCCTCCCTTGCCCTGGCCAGGGTGGTGTCCTGTCTGGGAATGCGGTTGGATTCTTGTCAACACAGGGTGTTTCTGCCTCAATCCAAGATTTGTCTGATTCAGGAATTGGCTTGGTTCCTTCTTTCCAATCCTCGACCGTCCATCCGTCTGGGGATGAGACTGGTAGGGTTGATGGTTGCCTCTTTCGAGGCAGTTCCTTTTGCTCAATTTCACACAAGGATGCTTCAGCTTCATCTGTTGGCGTCTTGGGACCGGCGACCGCGGTCGTTGGATCGCCCCTTCCAGTTGTCCTCCTGGGTCCGGCAGTCCCTCCAATGGTGGTTGGTCTCGACCAATCTCTGGAGGGGCAGGTCTTTCCTGACTCCTCTCTGGGAAATTGTCACCACGGACGCCAGTCTTTCGGGATGGGGGGGATTCTGGAAGGATCTTCCACTTGCCCATCAATGTTGTGGAACTGAGAGCCATCCGTCTGGTTCTTGTTCATTTGACTCAGCATGTCCTGGGCCTTCCGGTTCAGGTTCGCTCAGACAATCGGACAGTGGTTGCTTACATCTATCATCAGGGAGGGACTCGCAGTCTGGGTGCCCTCAGAGAGGTGTCCCTGATCCTGACCTGGGCGGAGGCCCATGTTCCTTGTCTCTCTGCAGTTTACATTCCAGGGGGGGAAAACAGGGAAGCGGATCTGTTGAGCAGGTGCTCTTCCCGTCTGGGGTTATGGTCTCTCCATCCTCAAGTTTTTCGGTCTCTGTGTCTCCGGTGGGGGACACCGGAGGTGGACCTGTTTGCCTCTCGTCACAATTGCAGGCTTCCAACCTTCTTGTCGCTTTCTCAGGATCCTCTGGCTCTGGCGGTGGATGCCATGTCTCTGAGCTGGGGGTTTCTGTACCTTTTTCCTCCGATACCCATGCTAGGCAAGGTGGTACGGAAGCTGGCTCTGGAAAGGGTGTCCGCCATTCTCGTGGCTCCAAGGTGGCCAAGGCGAGTATGGTTCGCAGACATCGTTCGGTTGGCGGTGGATCAGGTCGTTCTGCCTCTTCGGCCCGATCTGCTCACTCAGGGTCGGCTGTGTTACCCCAATTTACCAACGCTGGGTTTGACGGCCTGGCTGCTGAAACCTCCATCTTGAAGGAGGAGGGTCTTTCTGACTCGGTTGTTAAGACTCTGATCGGTGCCCGGAAGAGGTCTTCTTCTATCATCTACTATAGGACTTGGAAAGCCTATATCCCTTGGTGTGAGGTTAGATCTTTGCCTTGTAGGGTCTTTTCGGTTTCCAGGATTCTGGATTTTCTGCAATCAGGGCTGGACTGGTCTCCAGCTGAGTACTTTGAAAGGGCAGGTTTCTGCCTTGTCTATCTTTTTTCAGAAGCCTTTTGCCCTTCATCCTTTAGTCAAAACTTTTTTCCAGGGGGTTACGCATGTGCGGCCTCCCAGGAAGTCTTTGCTCCCGGTTTGGGACTTGAATTTGGTTCTTTCTGCTCTTCAGGCTCCTCCCTTTGAGCCCTTGCAGGATATTGCTCTTTCTACCTTGACTTAGAAGATTGCCTTCTTGGTGGCGATTACTTTGGTTCGGCGTGTCTCGGAGTTGGTGGCCTTGTCGATTCAGGCGCCCTACTTTGAGAGGCATCAGGACAAGGTGGTTTTTCGTTTCAAGCCGGACTTTCTTCCTAAGGTTGTTTCTGCTTTTCATTTGAATCAGGATATTGTTCTTCCCTCATTGTGTCCTAAACCTAAGAATGACAAGGAGAGGGTTTTGCATTGTTTGGATGTAGTACGCTGTGTTAAGTACTACTTGATTACTACTTCTCCTTTTCGTAAGACTGATGCCTTTTTTGTTGTCCCCTGTGGGCCTAGGAAGGGTTTGGCTCCGGCATTAGCAAATGGATTCGTCTGGCGGTTATTGGGGCCTATTCGGCCAAGGGGAAGGTTCCCCCTTTTCGTATCACCGCTCATTCTACTCGTGCTGTTGGTGCGTCCTGGGCTTTTCAGCACCAGGCTTCTGTTGAACAAGTTTGTAAGGCTGCTACTTGGTCTTCTGTTCATACTTTTTCTAAGTTTTACAAGGTTGATGTGCGGGCTTCAGCGGATGCTGTATTTGGCCGCAAGGTTCTGCAGACCGCAGTCGTTTAAGTTATGCTTCATTTTGCTGTCGGATACCCACCCCTTGTGGACACTGCTTTTGGAAGTCCCTATCGTAAGAATTAAAGGGGAAGCGGGGTGTGTGACACACTGAGAATAATACCATTTTGTGAGTACTCACCTGTAAAATGGATATTGTCAGTGTGTCACACACCCCGCTTCACCCGCCCTTTTTTGGTATCCGGGATCCTCTATATGGTGAAGCTTTCCTTTATTTTTCTTTGAGGTTACCTTTGGATTTCCTGGTACCTTGTCTTACTGCTGTTTTGAACTCACTGGGTGTAAAGTGGGAGGTCCCAGGTATATGTAGGTCGGGAGGGGCTCGTTTACAAGACTTCTCTCTGCAACGTCTCCTCCTGCTGGAGGATAACCCTATCGTAAGAATTAAAGGGGACGCGGGGTGTGTGACACACTGACAATATCCATTTTACTCACAAAATGGTATTTTTTGTAGAGAGAAAACAAGCGGAGTTTGGTGTGAGGTAACATTGTCTCCTAGACTTGGGCCTCTCAACCTTGCCTCTTGCTATATGATTTACTGCTTTTTAATTACTGGTCTTGATTAGAGGCAGCTGCTACTTATGGGGCCGAGAGGGGCCACACCTTTTTGTTTATCTTGCAGTCTATGCCATCTGGACAGGAATTACCTAATTGTAATGATTAAGGACGGCTTGGAATGGATTTACTGAAAAACTAATTCTACAGTTGAGTATCACAGAATTGTGTTTTTCGACTTGTGATTGCCCACCCAGAGGTCATGTAGTCAATGTGTCTGCTGTTGGCCAGAAAAGAAACTCTGGACCCTGTGATTGTGGACAGACATTCGCAGTCCCAGATTTTACCTAAAGACTGTGGTGGAGGTAAGTAAAACGTAGATTTACGAGAGGGGGGGGGGGGGGATCCAGCAATCTGGATTCCAGTAATGTGGTACAGCATCTATTTTGGGAGTTGGACTGCTTTTTAAGGTTGTGGGTTTTTTTTTTTTGTTTTTTTTTTATAATACAGGTGTTATAATTAAGATCAAATGGGTCTCCCTGTATTGTGTAAATAATCCTGTTTCGGAAACGTTGATATCTTAAAATGTGTACTTTTTTTTTTTTTTTTTTAATTCTGAAATGTTTTCCCATCTCACCTGTTGGTCAGAAGTGAAAAGTAACATTACATCTGACAACTATGTGTGCATACAATGTTACATCCTATATTCTTATAATACTGGAAAAGGAGGTTTCTTAAAGAGGAACATCGGAGGCCCCGGAGTATAAAAGACTCCAGGGCCATTCGATTTCCACTCCTTGGAGCATCCTGAATTATGATTTCCTATGTCTAAACGTTTCACTGTTTCCTATTTCAGGTAGAACTAGACCTACTCATTGACAAGCGGAACAAAATCCAGCAGACCCTAAATGGCTCAGTTGGTGACTTCATTGTTGACGTTGAGGCTATGCCTCTAGATGAACGTTTGAACAAATTACAGGTATGTAATACGGCTTAAATAGATATTGGTAGGGCTTGTGTAATCAAACATTCCTTTTTCTTCCCTCATCCTTCAGAACGACGCATGGAGACCACTTCCCATAGGAGGAAACACAAACTGAACAGCGGTTAAATACCCCACCCTTCCCCTCCAATTCACTTTTTGTGTTTCCTCCTAGCAAACAACTGGACATTGGGCAACGTCCTTTAGTAATTTTAGTTTTTGTTTTTTTTTTTTTCAGCCCCAGTAGCTGCCTGGGGAAGCCTGCTGAACTTACCAAGTGGAGTTCACCTGTGGTCCGGTGGTGGCCAGGGCTGTCCCTCTTAGCTGGTAGAGGTGCGCTGGAAAAAGCGATTCCTAAATCCCAACCGTTGGCCGGCAAGGCAAGGTTCAGCCTGGCCTCCACTAGTACACCCGAAAGCGGCGGTCGCAGTACAGCATTGTGGCAGCAGTGGAAACACGGCGGCTTGCAGCAGTGATATTCTCTGGACCAAGCATTACACAGAATAAGGTTAGATTGGGAGGGTACCTGGGGTGGCAGCATTTGGTTTATACCAGCCCCTTGTACAGATGTAGATTCGCTTGTGCGGTGACCAGATTCTTTTGAGGTTTCCTTGGAGTTCCTCCGGTTTTGATTGTTTTTTTCACATTGCTTCTGTGCCTGCAAAGGTCAAGGAGAAAAAGAACCCTCCAAGGAAAAACCTAAAGAGATCTGTGTCACTTGTGGCTCCACATTACCGGATTTTTGACAAAGGGCTATTTGTCAGTTATGTCTGTAGATAAAGATGGGGAGGAGTCTGTGGCTATGTTTAAGGAAATGATGGCCATGAGAAATAAAATGATTCCTGTTCACAAGGTTCTTTGGATCTTTTCGCCACAGGCATCCACTTCTGGTGCAACTATCCCAGCCACACAGACGTAGCCGCCCAAGAAAATAGGCCTGGTATTTCCTTAACAGGCAATGCTTTGCTGATTGATCCCATTTCTCTTGGTCAGGCTTTTTAGTGGCTGGTTCGAATGTTTCTGAAAGTGAGGGTAAGCTCACTTCAGAAGACTCCTTAAATAAGGTTCTTCCACTAGAGGAAGATAGGGATGGTTCCTGGTGTTTGTCCAGACCCTTGCCAGAAGATATGGCAGCCTTACTGGATGATATTTACGAGATTTGGGGTATCAAGACTACAGGATTGTATGTATAAGAAATTTTTGGTTAAAAAGTCCAAGATTCTTCTCATCCACTCTGCGCTTACACCACGGTGGAGTGGAATAATCCAGAGAAAAAGTTTATGGATGATCTCTTAAGCGCAAGTTTACTTTTCTGGAAGAAGACATCAACACTTTTGGTAAAGGGCTCAAGGTTAGATGCTCCTCTGGGTCAGGTCTCCAGGTCTACCCAACCTAAGTTTTGAAGACAGGGGAGCAATGCTTTATCTCATGGACCACAGAACCGAAGGTATTCTGAGACGTGCTTGGGATACCATGTTTACTTTCAGGCCCACGTTTAGCTTCTGATTGTATAATCAGAAGTATGAAACCTTGCCTTATAAACCTTAATGGATATCTTGAAAATTATATCCCTAAAGAAAGTATCCTGGAAACATTACCTACTCTCTTTAGAGCGGTTTCTATGCTCGTGGATGCCTTCGAGGGAGCTTTCAGGGCAACGGCCAAAAATCGTGTGTCCCAGAAAATCTTGCTATCAGAAGAGAAGAATTCCAGAATGGTTACGTCAGTTTGGGCATTCCTGATGACCCCTGTAGTGTCTTTAATAGAAATCATGAGATTACTAGGATTCATGACTGCCGCAATACCAGCAGTTCCTTGGGCACATGAGAAAGTTATCCCTAATGTTTCTTTGTTTCCTTTTAGCAATTACTTCAGCAAGGAGTACAGACCCTTTCTACGAAAGAACCCTATTGCATAATTCTACCAGATGAAGCCATTCTGCAACCTGACTCATTATATTTGCCTAAGATTGCTTCTTCCTTCAATAGATCCCAGGAGATTGTGCTGCTGACACTGCCTTCTAGGGCAGGAATGGAACATAATCTTATGCTCCTGGAAATTAGAGCCTTAATCTATCTAGAAAAATAACAGGAGTGTCGTAGGTCAGATCGCCTTTACATGATCAGTGGTCAGAGACGCGGCCTTGAAGCTTGCAGATCTTCCATTTCGAGATGGATTAAGCAGGCTGGACTGGAGTTCAGGCTGATTTTTCTTCCAATCCATTCCAGGCACTCCTTACACTTGGGATTACCTCCTTGCTGATCACGTGACTGCAAGAAAGAAAACAGGTGTGGCCCCTCCCGGCCCATAAGTAGCAGCTGCCTCCTAACCAAGATCAGTTTTTCTTTCTTGCAGTGGCAAGTGACTGTGAAGGTTCAGGAAAATAGCTCTCAAGGATTGGCAGCAAGCGGGGGATTGCACCCTGTCGGCTTTCTGCGTAAGCCTTATTCCCACGGATCCCCTAGACCCAAATTGTGCCTCCTACAGCGTCTGGCTGTTCTGGGGTTCGGGAAGGTAAGGTGGAAGCACCGCTTACAGAGCGTATAGGCTTTGGGCTGCAGGCTTTTTAAAAAAGCAAGTCAGCTGCAGGTTTTTCTCTGGTGTACCTGCTGAGGAACGTTTATTATTTTTAATTCAACCCATCCTCCTTCCAAGTTAGGTTTTTTCGCAAAAAAAAAAAAAGGCGTGGCTGACGTCATGCAGGGGGCGGAGTTTAACACTGAACCGCGAGGCCGTGTTTCCTGCAGTGCTCTCTCTCTCTCACTGGAAGAGGGTCGGGTCTTGTTATTCCCCACTATTCCAAGTAAGTGTAGCAGCCTGCAGGACAGCGGGCGGCCATGACTGGTGCTGTGGACGCAGGCTATGAGAAGCGGCCATAACTGAGCAGGCCGTTTGTGGTGTTCAGGATTGATACTAGGGCGGCAGCTGGGATGCACTTTTTATTGTGTGAATGCAGCCATCGCGTGTGCGGCTGCGGTGGCGGCCGTCCGGGGCAGGTTGCCTGTTGCTGCGTTTCTTTGGCCTAGGAGGCTTGTGTGTGGGTGAATTACGGACAGAGCCTGCTGGTATTATGATTATTATATTCTCAGTGTGTCACACACCCCGCTTCCCCTTTAATTCTGATGATAGGGTTATCCTCCAGCAGGAGGCGACGTTGCAGAGACAAGTCTTGAAAACGAGCCCCTTCCGGCCTACATATACCTGGGACCTCCCACTTAACACCCAGTGTTTTCTCTCTGCAAGATGCGACAAGACAGAAGAAAGAAGTCTCCTGCTTGCAGGTAGCAGGTAGGGGTCAGACCCCGGCATCCCCTCATGGTCTATTTCTGCCCAGCTGCTTGTTTTTTGTATACTCTGTTAAGGATATTGGAAGCCTCCCAGCCTAGGCTGCTGGCTGGGCAATGGTAGACGGCACCTCATGGTGCCTAGGAGCTTATCTCCTCCGCTTGTCCCCACGCGTGGGGCAACGTGGTTATCCGGCCGGTGATCCGGATTTGGGATGCCCCGTCCCGGTCCCCCCTTTTAGCCTAGCCTTCCCTCACCTGGTCCCTTCTCCCTTAGCGTGGGGGGGGGGGGGGGGCGGCATTTGTGGGGTGGCTATACTGGCCTTGTTTTGACTAGAGTGTGTTTGTATGTGCGAGAGTCCATTGTGCCTTGCATGCATGTGTTTGAATACCATCCTTGTCGGTATGCTTTAAGCACTTTTGATAGCAGCATGTGGGGCCAGCGCTACGCTCTAGTCCGCAGGTGTTCCTGGACTGCGGGGCCTCCTGTCCCTGGTGGTCTAGTGCAGTGATTTTCAACCTTTTTTAAGCCGCGGCACACTTTTTATACTTAAAAAATCCCGCACACCACCAACCAAAATGGCACAAAATGACACTAAAACAGTACATACTATACATATGGTTAATAATATAGATTCTAAATGTATTTCTTACCACTCAGTGTGAAACCTGGGCCTGTTTCGATGAACACAAAAGGGATATCCTGGCAGGAATGGTGGAAAGACACACACGAAGCTCTTCCTCAACAGTTCTCAGTCTCTCCCTGTTTTTAGTTTTTATCGCAGTCAAGCTTGAGAAGCCCAGCTCACATAGATATGTGGCTGAAAATGGCAGCAATATCAAAATAGCTTTGTTATGGGCGATTTGCTTTTAGAATTCAGGGCCAGCCTCTCAGTGTTTTGTTCTGCTTTAAAGAAGAACAGCACGCCTGATTTTCACTTCTCAGGGTGTTGTTTCTCTCAGTGGGGGCATCCAGAATTGGGATGCCCAGCTGTGTGTATCCCGCAACATTTACTCGCCTACCTGCCTACAAGGCTGGGCATGCACACGGCTAAAGGTGAGCCGGGATGCAGCCACAGTGCAAAGACACGGTGAGGGCTCCAGGACAAGGTGAGTGAAAAGGGCTTCTGGGGGGGTTTACACAGCGGGGGAATTCCAATTCAGGATGCCCCAAGGAGAGGCATTCCTCTTTAAAAAATAAGTCACATTTGGATCAGTGTTTCCCTCCCGCCCTGCTCCTCCAGTGTCAAGTACCGACCACCTATCAACATTCATGCACACAAATACAACACAATATGCCCCTCCCCCCAAAACTTTATCATCATCATCATCTAATTTTTATAAAAGCTGCAAAGTCCGGGAACTCTCTTCCCACTCCATTATGCCAAGTGACAGTCCCGGTTCCCTGAATCTCTGCCCACCCCTCCATTACCTTTACTTGCAGAACCCTTTACTGCGGAGCCAGACGGCCTGCTGTCATGTGCTGTGAATCGGGCCGCGCTGGCAGTTTCACCAACGGGGTGGGCGGGCGAGCCGGCAGTTCAAAGCGGAGCCTGATGGGGGGGGGGGGACGTACATAGACATATGTATCATCCGGATGTGGGGCCGGGGGCACACTGCGCCTCGCTGACTTAACCACGCCTCCAGCTCCACTCCTTACTGGGCAGTAACTGTCCCGCCCATTCTGCCAGACGCCCAGGCATTGGCTGAGACTTGTTTAGCCTGAGCGTTACTTCCTAGTGCGGAAGCCGCATCGCTGCGCATTGCCGGGGAACAGGGGGCACCTTAGTTTGGGGAACTTTCCCCGCGGCACACCTGACCATGTGCGTCACACCGGTTGAAAATCACTGGTCTAGTGGTATGTATTTTCTACACTGGTGCGGGCGGGACGCCTTGTTTGTCTGGCACCCGCCAGAGCGCTTCGCGCGCTTTGTCCGGCCCGCCCTGCGTCTTCCCTCCTCCGGAGTTGTCTGCTGCGTCTGGACTGCTGAGGAGGGCTCTGAGAGGCTTGCGCAAGCATTGGCTATGCTTATGTCTGTTGTCATGCAAGTTTTCTGGGATATGTTTCATGCAGTTATATATTCCTATGTTGTGGCTCATATGGATGTAATTACTCCTAGGATTGGTTGCACTGGCTCATCTCTGTGATGATGCACTTTTTATAATACCCTTTGGGGTATTAAGGGCTGCATGTTGATATCTAAAATTTCATATATTTTTATATATATTCTTATGTATGTGTTTACCAGTATACCTTGTCTATTTAATGTATAGTGTCTATATGTGTATGTTTGCTTGCAGCAGGCCTTTTGTTATATTTTCTGGGGGCTGATTGTGGTCTCTTTCCTACAGGTCCGGGGATTTCCGCACTGCGGTGGGTCTCCCGGTCTGATATACCTGGCTAGTCTTATTGGTTAAAATCCTCCCACTCCTGGGACTTTAATTATAAAAGGGGCATCCCGGGTTGCTTAACGCGTAAATCCCTGGGTTATTGCGAATGCCATAATTTCACCATATGCTGGCTTCCGACATTACCGGAAACGGCTCTTCGGGGCTATCCAGGCTGTGTGGGGGTTGAGGGGCTCCGCTCCCAGGCGATGATGTCATAATATGCATTCCATGTGCACAGCGGAATATTGCGCGCCAGTCCGGCACTCCGGCTTCTGGCTCCTCGCAACCTCCATCATCTTCTACCCCCCCCCCCCCCCCCCCCCCACCTATTCTGGACCCCGTGTGACGTCAAAGGCGGGGATTCGCAATCCGAGGTGTGTGCACGGTTGGCCAGCCTCGATAAAATGGTTTCCGCCGCGGTGGCTCAGAAGGCTACGGCTAAGCGGAAGCACCTTTCTCTGGCGTCGCCTGTTCCGGAGGATGAGGTGTTGGAAGTGTTTGATTGGTCCGATTGTCCCCCGGCTGAGGAGGGGGAGCTCCTAGAGGAGTCGGACGAGCCTGCAGACCAGCAATTGTTTGATACTGCTGGAGATCAGGCTGCAGGGGTGTTCCTTGACACTCCTTCCATTTTGGCTCAAATGTTTGAGATTTTGGCCTTGGATCTGCCTGAGGCGATCCCCTCGCCAAAGGCTGAGTTGTTTGATGTGCCCAAGCCGCGCTTGTTGTTTCCGAGACAACAACACTTTGTGAGGGTTGTCCTTAAGGGGGAACAACCTACGCGTCTTGTTGGAGTTCCTCCTAGCTGGGATAAGCGTTATCCTTTTCCGGAGGATTTGGTGAAGCTTTGGTCTGTTCCCCCTGACGTCAATGCCCCTGTGTTGGGGCTGTCTAACACAGCTGTGTTGCACTCCCCTGACACTACTACCATTAAGGATGGTGAGGATCGTCGGATTGATCAATTGGCTCGCCATGGTTTTAGCAGTGCTGGATCGGCACTGCGGCCGGTTTTTCCTTCGGCGCTTCTTTTGATGGCTGTCAGGTCCATTGTTAGAGATTTGTGCGCAGATCTTGATCCCACTTGTGATGAGTTCTTTTCTCTCAAGCAGTGTGAGTCGTTTATTTCCTTTGTCATGACCGCCCAGGACGATGCGCTTGCGATGTGTAGCAGGACCGCGGCCCTGTTGGTTGCTATTCGTCGGTCGGTGTGGCTGCGCCAGTGGACGGCAGACTTTAGCTCTAAGAAGTCGCTTACAGCTCTTCCTTTTGTAGGTTTGTGCCTGTTTGGCGACAAATTGGATTCGGTTACCAAGGGTGGTAAGTTGCCTCAACGCAAGAGGCCACGTCGTTCCTTTCGGGGAGCGGTTTCTTTTGGTCCCTCCTCTCGGGGAGCTAGAGCGGGCAGAGGGGCCTCCTTTCCCGCTACCAGGGGTGCAGGTTGGACCCGGGGGAGGGGCCGTGGCCGTCCCGGTCAGTCCTGGGGCGCCAAGCCTGCTGGCAAGCCCGCTCAGCAATGAGAGGGTGCCCTCACCCGTGCGGGTGGGGGGACGATTGCGACACTTCTCCCTGGTTTTGGGACCAGGAGGTTCCGGACAGATGGATCCGGGAGGTGGTGTCGTCCGGTTACAAGCTGGAGTTCGAGTCTCGCCCTCCTTCACGGTTTTTCCGGTCTCGGGTGCCCACCGATCCTTTGGCCGCGCAGGGGCTCCTGGCGTCGGTGAAGAATCTTCTGGAAATGGCGGTCATCCGGCCGGTGCCGCGCTTGGAGGTGGGCCTCGGGTTTTACTCCAATCTTTTCACTGTCCCCAAGAAAGACGGGTCGGTTCGCCCCGTTCTGGATCTGAAGTTCCTCAACAGGTTCATCCGTACTCCATAGACATCAAGGATGCTTACCTTCATGTTCCCATCTGCCAGGCTCATCAACGTTTTCTTCGGTTTGTAATGAAGGATCGGCATTTTCAATTCGTGGCACTTCCGTTTGGCCTTACCTCGGCTCCAAGAGTGTTCACCAAGGTGCTGGCAGGGGTGATGGCCATTCTCCGATCTCAAGGCATTCGCTTCGTACCTTATCTGGCAAAGGACAGGCAAAGAGGGAGGGGACCAAAATCTCCCACAAGGTGTAAAAGAAAAAGTGGCACCACCCCACGATATAACTAAAGAATCAGAGTTTATTAAATTTTGTCATATGGTAAGCTACAATTTAAAATCACATATAGACATTAACATGACAGACATAAAACAACACCAGAGGGCGCCACAGGTCCTATACGAAATATACAGTGAAAAAAATTCATTCCAAACATTATTAGATACAGTACATAATCAAATGATCTATTTAATCATGTAATCAACAAGGTACAAAGTGCTATATAAGTGCAAGTGCAAAACCGCTTAAATATATTCTAAGAGATAAATAAAAAATCTATTCAAAAAGTCCCAGCCAGGTGTAACCCCACATACCTGGGTGGGCACAAGAGAAAGCAATAGTGAGTATGCAAACCGACCAGGGGCGCCCCCACAAACCGTCGCCAACGTGTGTCGTAGTGTGTCCACACTACTTCCTCAGGGCAAAGTGCTGAAGGGGGGACCAGACCCAGGAATATAAAGGCATAAGAACCTCCTACTACTACCTGTTGACCAGTAAGAATCAGTAGAAATCGCGCTAGTGACCCAAATTTAAGTGCACTCCTCCTTCAGTACTCCCAAGAAACCACCCACACCCCAGGTGCAAATCACATGTACCCCCCACTCTCTCATCCAAACCAAGTCAAAACGCACCTGTGTACCTGCGGCGGCACTAATAAGGTTAAGCAGCATGGGGCAGTGAAGTCCGCACTCACGCACTCCGGCCGGAAGTGCGCGACGTGCAGGCAACACATGAATGATGTCTATGTTTGGCCAGTGTCAGTGCCAATAAAGTTTGTTCAATGTTGTCAGAATGGCCCCAGAGGCGGCGCGCGCCCCGCACGCCAAGCCTCCATCTGAGTGCTAGTGATACATCAGGACACAGGCGCGTTTAGGCTGAATGCGCAGGCGCAGCACAGCCACTCCTGGCAACGCTGAAGTTAAAATCTCTAAAACTTATTACAGCTAATCATAAGACTAAGTTTATACATACAACATACCTAAGTAATACTATAGAAAGCTAATTTAGAAAAATGTAAACAGATATTATATATAACGGCAGCATATTAAACATTATGGTCATCAAGCAGAACATTATAGTATAAAGAGATTTCTTCAATAACACCCAGCATCTTAAGTACATGAATATCTGTAGGCTTCAGACTTGATCCGAGACGACATCAATTTATAAAATATGGCCACCCAAGGTGTATGGACTGATAAGCACATTTATACTTGTTCTTTGCAGAATAATATGTATTTAGGTCACACCGCAGAGATGAATATTGCTCCGTAATACATCCAGAGTTTGTAGCTCCCTGATCAGAGGCAGGTAAGTATATTCAGCCCATTCTTGTTCAGAGGAGCAATAAGGGGACCAGGGGAAACGTTCGGATGTTATTAACCATTAATCCTATTGGTCCAAAGGGTAGGGATCGTCGTTCAAGCCCCAAACATGCAGATGACATCACCAAAGCATCATTCACCAGAGCCCGAGTGGTCACCACTGCTGTATCATTGAGTCCTCCAAATTTATCTATTATCAATATCCTGTTTAAGGGATACAATCCAGCAGGAACCCAATACTTCAGGACAACATCTGGGGTTTCTAGGTAGACGTGACATATGTATGTCTTGCATGTGGGTGCTGGCTGTACGTAGATATAAGCAGATCATATACGGTCACATCCAGTGGGGCAGCAGCTGTCCACATTGGCCCAACGTATGGGGGCATCACCTTGATGTTCAACCGGGGACTACTACCGCAACAACGTTATTCTCATTCGGCGCTGTAGCAATCTCCGGTAAGTCACAGCGGGGTCAGGATGTATCCGCTGGCAATATCCCACATGGAAGATCATATCTGTAAGGAATGTGATATATATAAGTGATCAGAAAAGCATAACGAAAAACCACACTCAGTGACCTGAAAAAGTGAATGACAAAAACCATAAAGTGATATAAGAATACATGAGTGAGAGAACATATACACAGCAGTCTAATTGTGAACAATATATTAACCCAAAAATGTTTGTTTGTTTGCTATTTTGTCGTACCTTATCTGGACGACCTTCTCATCATGGCTCCTTCTCTCAATCAATCGGAGACGGACACCAGGAAGGTGGTCTCCACGCTGGAAAGCTTCGGTTGGGTGATCAACTTTCCCAAGTCCTCCCTCGCCCCGGCCAGGGTGGTGTCCTTTCTGGGAATGCGGTTGGATTCTTGTCAACACGGCTGTTTTTGCCTCAATCCAAGATTTTTCTGATTCAGGAATTGGCTTGGTTCCTTCTTTCCAATCCTCGACCGTCCATCTGTCTGGGGATGAGACTGGTAGGGTTGATGGTTGCCTCTTTCGAGGCAGTTCCTTTTGCTCAGTTTCACACAAGGACGCTTCAGCTTCATCTGTTGGCGTCTTGGGACCGGCGACCACGGTCGTTGGATCGCCCCTTCCAGTTGTCCTCCCGGGTCCGGCAGTCCCTCCAATGGTGGTTGGTCTCGACCAATCTCTTGAGGGGCAGGTCTTTCCTGACTCCTCTCTGGGAAATTTTCACCACGGACGCCAGTCTTTCGGGATGGGGGGGATTCTGGAAGGATCTTCAGTTTCGGGGGCAGTGGGGACCTCGAGAGGCCCACTTTCCCATCAATGTTCTGGAACTGAGAGCCATCCGTTTGGTTCTCGTTCATTTGACTCAGCATGTTCTTGGCCTTCCGCTTCCGCTCGCAGTCTGGGTGCCCTCAGAGAGGTGTCCCTGATCCTGACCTGGGCGGAGGCCCATGTTCCTTGTCTCTTGGCAATTTACATTCCGGGTGTGGAAAACAGGGAAGCGGATCTGTTGAGCAGGTGTTCTTCCCGTCTGGGAGAATGGTCTCTCCATCCTCAAGTTTTTCGGTCGCTGTGTCTCCGGTGGGGGACACCGGAGGTGGACCTGTTTGCCTCTCGTCACAATTGCAGGCTTCCGACCGTTGTGTCGCTCTCCCAGGATCCTCTGGCTCTGGCGGTGGACGCCATGTCCCTGAGCTGGGGTGATCTGGGGTTTCTGTACCTTTTTCCTCCGATACCCATGCTAGGCAAGGTGGTACGGAAGCTGGCTCTGGAAAGGGTGTCCGCCATTCTCGTGGCTCCAAGGTGGCCAAGGCGAGTATGGTCCGCAGGCATCGTTCGGCTGGCAGTGGATCAGATCGTTCTGCCTCTTCGGCCCGATCTGCTCACTCAGGGTCGGCTGTGTTACCCCAATTTACCAACGCTGGGTTTGACGGCTTGGCTGCTGAAACCTTCATCTTGAAGGAGGAGGGTCTTTCTGACTCGGTTGTTAAGACTCTGATCTGTGCCCGGAAGAGGTCTTCTTCTACCATCTACTATAGGACTTGGAGAGCCTATATCGCTTGGTGTGAGGTTAGATCTTTGCCTTGTAGGGTCTTTTCGGTTTCCAGGATTCTGGATTTTTTGCAATCAGGGCTGGACTCTGGTCTCCAGCTGAGTACTTTGAAAGGGCAGGTTTCTGCCTTGTCTATCTTTTTTCAGAAGCCTTTTGCGCTTCATCCTTTCGTTAAGACTTTTTTCCAGGGGGTTACGCATGTGCGGCCTCCCAGGAAGCCATTGCTCCCTGTTTGGGACTTGAACTTGGTTCTTTCTGCTCTTCAGGCTCCTCCCTTTGAGCCCTTGCAGGATATTGCTCTTTCTACCTTGTCTCAGAAGATTGCCTTCTTGGTGGCTATCACTTCGGTTCGGCGTGTCTCGGAGTTGGCGGCCTTGTCGATTCAGGCGCCCTACTTTGAGAGGCATCAGGACAAGTTGGTCTTTCATTTCAAACCAGACTTTCTTCCTAAGGTTGTTTCTGCTTTTCATTTGAATCAGGATATTGTTCTTCCCTCCTTGTGTCCGAAGCCTAAGAATGACAAGGATAGGGTTTTGCATTGTTTGGATGTAGTATGCTGTGTTAAGTACTATTTGATTACTACTTCTCCTTTTCGTAAGACAGATGCCTTTTTTGTTGTGCCCTGTGGGCCTAGGAAGGGTTTGGCTCCGGCTAAGTCTTCCATTAGCAAATGGATTCGTCAGGCGATTGTTGGGGCCTATTCGGCCAAGGGGAAGGTTCCCCCTTTTCGTATCACTGCTCATTCTACTCGTGCTGTTGGAGCGTCCTGGGCTTTTCAGCACCAAGCTTCTGTTGAACAAGTTTGTAAGGCTGCTACTTGGTCTTCTGTTCATACTTTTTCTAAGTTTTACAAGGTTGATGTGCGGGCCTCAGCGGATGCTGTGTTTGGCCGCAAGGTTCTGCAGACCGTAAGTTATGCTTCATTTTGCTGTCGGATACCCACCCCTTGTGGACACTGCTTTTGGATGTCCCGATCGTAAGAATTAAAGGGGAAGCGGGGTGTGTGACACACTGAGAATAATACCATTTTGTGAGTACTCGCCTGTAAAATGGATATTGTCAGTGTGTCACACACCCCGCTTCACCCGCCCTTTTTGGTATCCCGGATCCTATATATCAGTGGTCCTCAACCCTGTCCTCAAGGCCCACCAACAGGCCAGGTTTTGCAGATCTCCACAAAGATGCACAGGTGGAGTAATTAGTGCAGCTGCAGAGCAATACAGCTGGCTATTTGGAGATCCAAAAAACATGACATGTTGGTGGGCCTTGAGGACAGGGTTGGGGACCACTGCTCTATATGGTGGAGCTTTCCTTTGTTTTATTTTGAGGTTACCGTTGGATTTCCTGGTACCTTGTCTTACTGCTGTTTGAATTCACTGGGTGTTAAGTGGGAGGTCCCAGGTATATGTAGGCCAGAAGGGGCTCGTTTTCAAGACTTCTCTCTGCAACGTCGTCACCTGCCGGTGGAGTGACCCGATCGTAAGAATTAAAGGGGAAGCGGGGTGTGCGACACACTGACAATATCCATTTTACAGGTGAGTACTCACAAAATGGTATTTTTTGTATAGGACCGTTGTCCTTAAGGGTTTTGTTGGAGAGAGTACACTCTGAAGCTATGTGAAGTAACATGGTTTCTTGGCCTCCCGGCCTTTCTCTTTTCTTACTGCTTTTTAACCACTGGGAAATCATAGTGAGACGCCTGCTTTTATAGGGGGCCGGGAGGAGCGACAACTTTTGATCTTGCAGTCGAGCGCCACCTGGTGGCGGAATACCCACTTGTCATCTCTTCTGGGACGACCTGGACTGGATATGTAGGTGAGTTTCACAGAATTGTATTTTTCTCTCTCAACTTTCTAGGTTTTAGCAAGAAGCGGGGGATTTACCCTGTCAGCTTCCTGCACAGCTTATTTCTACGGATCCCCTAACCCATTTGCATCCCCAGCTTTGCTGATGTGGATCTGTGTGTGGTAAGGTAAGCACCAGGGTCTTGGGCACTTTCAGGGTGTTTTTCACTCTGATCTGCAGGCTTTCTTAAAGAAAAGCAAGTCAGCCGCAGGTTTTTTGTCTGGTGAACCTGCAGGGAACCTTATATATTGTATGCTCTTCCCTCATGTTTTTTCTTCCTTATTTTAATATTTTAATTATGCTTTAAGGGGGCGGGTTTCGACAGGAGAGGCGGACAGGGGGCGGAGTCGTCGGAACTTGGCTGGGCAGCGCTTTGGTACTTCACTCTCTCTCTAGCACGCAGAGAGGTGGTTGCATGCAGATGCCGCTGGCGTCGCTAACCCGGGTTGCCGGCCACGCTGCTCTTGACCACCGCTGCTCAGGCCTCTGCGATTCGAGCCTCCGCTGCCTCCGGGCAGCTGCTTTGCCTCAGGTCCCCGGCTTGCCTGCATTTCACTAGGATAGCGGCTGCTATTCGGGTGCCCCAGTTTCGTTTTTCCGGCTCAGGCCCCAGCCTCCGGTAGCTTAAAGAGGCACTCCAACCCCCCCCTATAGGTGAGTGATTTTATTTCAAGCATTTTGTTTTTTTTTATTGCTATTGATTGTTTATAATATTTTTCACTTTTTGGTTTTTCTTAGATCATGGGAAGGAGGTTAGGGGGCTTGTGGTTTTAGTTATTATTGGGGATTTGGGTTCTTAGTCTTAAGCCCATACGGTTATTTTTGACTAATTACCATGACGGAGGCATCAGGGGATAATAATTCGGGCAGCCCAGCTGATCAGGTCAGTCTCTGTCAGTTATGTAGGCTGAATCCCCTGGGCGACTTTAGCACGGTATGTTCTCCTTTGTGCCAAATCTATGCGTCCGACCATTCTAGGCCTGTTGTTGAGCCTAAGGTTTCTTTTAAGGTTCAGCCTCCACGGACAAGTTGGCGGAAAGTTTTAGTCTGCCTAAGGGAAGAAATTGTCCCAGTCCCTAGAAAGGCCGCAGGAAATTTAGATCCTCATTTTTCTGACGACGGTTGAGCAGCCGTTATCTGAAGGTGAATTGCCCTGTAGTGAGGAGACTGTGGTGGTTGAGATGTATTCTAAGTATGTCACGCACACCGCCTCAAGACATTCATTACATGTGGGTATACTGACCTGTAGATGGCGATCTTGCAAAGATAACAAAAAGAGGTAAGACTCTCCCGGCCCATAAATACCTGGGACCTCCCACTCATTCCCCAGTCTTTCATCTCTGCAGAGGCGAGCAAGTCAGAAGATGATGTCTCCTCCTTGCAGGTAGCCGGGATGACTCCCGGCCTTCTATTCTCCTATTTCTGCCCGGATCCCCTTATTTAAAGTGCTTTCCTCCTAGGCTGCTGGTCTGGGCAAAGGTAGTTGGCACCCCAGGTGCTTAGGAGCTGTGAGACCCCATAACAAGGGGTAGGTGGCTATCCGGGTTGGTGATCCCGGTGTGGGATGCCCCGTCCCCTGGCATGGATTCCTTCTCTCTCCCGGATACCCTCGGGGGGGGGGGGGGGGGGCTGGCGGGTCCCTTATGGATTTATTATTATTATTATTATTATTATTTATTGTGTATGTGTGTGTTGGTGCTTTAACTGTGTGTTTTAAACGTTAGGCTGTCACCGGCGGTTCTGCGGCACCGGCGGGCTGCTGTGGGCGACGTTTTCAGGTCCCGGCGCGACGCGCGAACCGCGCCGGCCCGCCCTCCCTCCTCCTTCTGCACACTGTGCGTCTTCCCCTCCCCCTCCTGCCTGGCGTGCGGTGCTTGGGTGAAGGTCAGGTGAGTGGCCTGTGGCCCATCAGATGCATCTGTTATTAACCCCTTATGCATTGCTAGCATTCTGAGCGTGTGTTTTGTTTGTGTGTTCCAGGTGGACCATTGATCTTATTAAAGGGGGGTTCTCCCGGTCCAGGGTCCCTGGTTAAATTTTAGTTGGATTCAAATCCTCCCACTCGGGACTTAAAGGGGCATCCCGGGTTTTATTATTGCGTAAATCCCTCGGGAACATTATATATATATATATATATATATATATATATATATATATATATTCACCATATGGAGGCTTCCCCGGATACTGGGCTTGTGCCCCCCTCGGGGCTATCCAGGCTGTGTTTGGGGTGTGCGGTATCCCTTTTGGGGGATGATGTAATTATTTGTGTACCCTGTGCGCAGCGGTCTATTATGCGGCAGACCGGATCTCAGGCGTCCGGTTCTGCTCCGCCAGTCTCCTCTCCGTCTCCCCCCTCGCTTGACACGTACCCTGTGTGATGTGGTCATTGGCGGGGAGTCGCAATCTGAGGTGTGTGCCAGATTGGGCAATCTTGAAAAATTGTTTTCCAGTGCCGTTGCTAAAAAGGCCACGGCAAAGAGAAAGCATTTGTATACGGCCGCGCAGGGCCTTGATAGGGAGGATTTTGACTCCCTGGATTGGTCTGATTGTTCCCCGCGTGAGGAAGGGGAGCTGTATGAGGAGTCTGAGGGCTCCGATGATCAGCAGTTTGTGGGCGCTGACACAGAGCAGGGCCAGGGGGACTCCTTGGATACTTCTAGGGTCCTGGCTCATATGTTTGAGGCCTGGCTATTTCTCCCCCCGAGGCAGCTCCTCTGCTGAAGGGGGAGTTCTTTGAAGTGACCAAGCCGCACTTGGAATTTCCTTATCAAAAGCATGATGGTATCATTCTCAAGGAATGGGAGAGGCCGACTCGGCTTCCCACCGAGTTGGGACAGGAAATGTCCCTTTCCAGCGGACGCTGTGAAGCCCCCCCCCCCTCCGAGGATGCTCCTGTTTTGGGGTTGTCCAGCTCCTCGGTCCTCCATTCTCCGGAGTGCACTACTCTCAAGGATGGTGAGGATAAACGCATTGACCAGATGGCTTGTCATGGTTTTGCCAGTGTTGGATCGGCCTTGCGGCCGGTTTGTGCTTCTGCGCTTTTATTGGTAGCTGCCAGGTCAGTTGTTAGAGGACTGTTGACCTCTTCCGGGCTTGACCCGGCTAGTGAGGAGTTTGCCGACCTTAAGCGCTGTGAGTTATTTTTGTGTTTTGTGCTGTCTGCCTTGGACGACACATTGGTGATGTATAGCAGAGCTGCAGCCCTGCTTGTGGCTATCCGGCGGTCGGTCTGGTTACGCCATTGGGCGGCTGATTTTGTTTCCAAAAAGTCGCTTATGGCCCTTCCCTTTGTGGGGTTGCAGCTCTTTGGAGAGAGATTGGATTCGGTGGCAGCGTCGCCCCTTCCGGGGGGCGGCTTCCTTCTCTCAGTCCTTTCATGGGGCTAGAGTCGGCAGGGGTTCGGCTTTCCCCTCGTCCAGAGGTGATTCCTGGACCAGGGGCAGGGGTCGGGCCCGTCCAGGTCAGAGCTGGGGCTCCAAGCCTAGAGCCGCTGCCAAGCCGGCTCAGCAACGAGGGGGCACCCTCGCCCTTGCGGGTGGGGGGACGGCTGCAACTCTTCTCCCAGGTCTGGGTCCAAGAGGTCTCGGACAGGTGGATTCAGGAAGTGGTGTCTTCCGGTTACAAGCTGGAGTTCGAGTTCCGGCCCCCTCACAGATTCTTCCGGTCTCTGGTGCCGTCAGATCCTCTGGCCGCCCAGGGGCTTCAGGCGGCAGTAGCAAGTCTCTTGGACATGGCTGTCATCTGTCAGGTGCCTCACTCAGACCAGGGCCTGGGTTTCTATTCCAATTTGTTCACGGTGCCCAAGAAGGACGGATCCGTTCGTCCCATTCTGGATCTGAAGCTGCTCAACAGGTTTGTTGGTCCCCGGAAGTTCCGTATGGAAACTCTGAGATCAGCCATCCACTCACTTTGTCAGGGGGACTTCATGACGTCCATAGACATCAAGGATGCTTACCTGCATATTCCAATATTTCCGGCACACCAGGGATTCCTCAGGTTTGTCGTGGACAATCGACATTTTCAGTTTGTGGCTCTTACGTTTGGCCTTACCTCGGCTCCAAGGGTCTTTACCAAGGTATTGGCAGGAGTGATGGCCGTCCTCAGAGCCAGGAGTATCCGCATCGTGCCCTATCTGGATGATCTTCTCATCATGGCGTCTTCCCTCAGTCAGGCGCAGCTGGATACCGGGAACGTGGTGTCCACTCTGGAGAGTTTCGTTTGGGTGATCAACTATCCCAAGTCCTGCCTTACTCCCTCCAGGGTGGTGGAGTTCCTGGGAATGTCTCTGGATACTTCTCAGGCCAGGGTGTTTCTTCCCCGAGCCAAGGTTCTTCTGATTCAGGAATTGACTCAGCGTCTCCTATCCATCCCCCGCCCGTCCATCCGGCTAGGGATGCGACTGGTGGGATTGATGGTGGCGTCCTTCGAGGCAGTTCCCTTTGCCCAGTTTCACACAAGATTGCTCCAGCTCCATCTCTTGGCGGCCTGGGACGGGTCCCCGCTGTCATTGGATCAGTCCTTTCGGACTGATTCCCAGGTGCGGCGTTCCCTTCGGTGGTGGCTGAAACCGAGCAATCTGACGAGGGGCAGGTCCTTTCTGACCCCTCGTTGGGAGATGGTCACCACGGATGCCAGCCTGTCAGGTTGGGGGGATTTTGGAAGGCTCTTCAGTTTCAGGGGCTGTGGGGGCCTCAGGAGGCTCACGATCCCATCAATGTTCTGGAGCTGAGAGCCATCAGGTTGGTTCTGGCTCACTTGACTCATCAGTTACGGGTACTAGCGGTTCAAGTTCGGTCGGACAATCAGACGGCGGTCGCCTACATCAATTACCAGGGAGGGACTCGCAGCAGGCGTGCCCTCAGGGAAGTGTCTTTGATCCTGGATTGGGCAGAGGGCAATGTCCCATGCATCTCGGCAGTGTACATTCCGGGAGTGGAGAACACGAAGGCGGACTCACTGAGCAGGGGGTCATCTCGCCGGGGGGGAATGGTCGCTCTGCCCCAAGGTGTTTCGGTCACTTTGCCACCAGTGGGGGACTCTGGTGGTGGACCTCTTTGCCTCTCATCACATTCACAAGCTTCCGGCATTTGTGTCTCTCTTGCGGGAACCACTGGCTCTGGCGGCGGATGCCATGTCTCTGAACTGGAGGGATCTGGGGTTCCTATACCTGTTCCTTCCGTTTCCCATGGTGGGCAAAGTGGTGCGCAAGCTGGCCCTGGAGGGCGCGTCGGCAATTCTGGTGGCTCCAAGGTGGCCAAGACAGGTTTGGTTCACAGACGTGGTAAGGTTGGCAGAGTATCAGTTAGTTCTGCCCCTTCTGCCGGATCTAAACACTCGGGGTCCACTGTTCTACCCCAATTTACCAACGCTGGCTTTGACGGCGCGGTTGCTGAATCCTCCATCTTGAAGGAGGAAGGTCTTTCTGATGCTGTCATTCAGACTCTGGTTAGGGCTAGAAAGAAGTCTTCCTCTGCCATCTACTATAAGATTTGGAGGTCTTATATTGATTGGTGTGAGGTCAGGGCCTTGCCTTGCAGGGCGTTTTCTATCCCTAGGATCTTGGAATTTTTGGAACATGGTCTGGACCTAGGTTTGAAGCTTAGTATGCTGAAAGGGCAGGTTTCTGCCCTGGCGGTTTTCTTTCAAAA
Source organism: Gastrophryne carolinensis (assembly GCA_027917425.1). NCBI lineage: Eukaryota > Metazoa > Chordata > Amphibia > Anura > Microhylidae > Gastrophryne > Gastrophryne carolinensis. The sequence goes on along the minus strand of CM051239.1, from coordinate 82,615,381 downwards.
GTCTTTTGCTCTTCATCCTCTGGTTAAGACTTTTTTCCAGGGGGTTACGCATGTGCGGTCTCCTAGGAAGCCTTTGCTCCCAGTTTGGGATTTGAATTTGGTTTGTCTGCCTTGCAGGGTCCTCCTTTTGAACCTTTGCAGGATATTGCACTTTCTACGCTTACTCAGAAGGTTGTTTTTCTGGTTGCCATCACTTCTGTTCGGCGTGTTTCGGAGTTGGCAGCCTTGTCTATTAAGGCCCCTTACTTTGAGAGGCATCAGGACAAGGTTGTTTTCTGCTTCAAGCTAGATTTCCTTCCTAAGGTGGTCTCTGCTTTTCATCTTAATCAGGATATTGTTCTTCCCTCGTTGTGTCCTAAGCCTAGCAATGACAAGGAGAGGGTTTTGCATTCTTTGGATGTGGTTCGCTGTGTGAAGTACTATTTGGTGGCTACTTCTCCTTTTGGTAGGACTGACGCCCTTTTTGTGGCGCCCTCTGGGCCTAGGAAGGGTTTGGCTCCTGCCAAGTCTTCCAGTAGTAAATGGATTCGCCAGGCCATTGTTGGGGCCTATTCTGCCAAGGGGAGGTTCCCCCTTTTCGTGTTACTGCTCATTCTACTCGTGCTGTTGGGGCGTCCTGGGCCTTCCAGCACCAGGCTTCTGTTGAGCAGGTTTGTAAGGCTGCTACTTGGTCTTCGGTTCACACTTTTTCCAAGTTTTACAAGGTTGATGTTCGGGCCTCAGCGGATGCTGTTTTTGGCCGCAAAGTTCTGCAAGCTGCAGTGGTTTATGCTTTGTTGCCTTGTTTTTGGATCCCCACCCTTTATGGACACTGCTATTGGATGTCCCACATGTAATGAATGTCTTGAGGGGGGGTGTGTGACATACTTATAATAATACCATTTTGCGAATACTCACCTGTAAAATGGGTATTATAAGTATGTAAAATCTCTATTTAGCAACGCACACCACAGCGAATTATTAATGCAAATATATGGATTTATAGATCAGAATGAAAAAAGAAAATACACAGTACAAGTCATTTTTTCAGAGCTTAAAGTGTAAAAATCCAAAAATCTATATACATCACTGGTCAGTTTCAACTGATGTTACAGAAGGAACAATACTGCTCCCTGGTGGACACATCCAAGTATTGCAATGCACAATGAAATAGGGAAACGTCCCAATACTAGAAAGCATTGCATAGAAGAAAAGCATGCGCTCTCAGTGGTTAGGTATTCGATCGCTCAGCTGAAGAAGGGGTGTTGCCGCCCCAAAACGTCCTGTTAGCGAGCGATCACTACACCTTTGGTAATATGCATTAACATGCTTTGACTTCATTTACCATCATTTGTCTGTATTGTTTCTGCGTACTGCAGCATATGTTCATTTACTCATGTGTACTATTGCCATTTACTTGTACTGACACTTTTAACACTGCTGCGCAGTTTGTGCTTCCTGATTGGCAGTTAATACCTAACCACTGAGAGCGCATCCTGTTCTTCTATGCAATTCTTTCTAGTATTGGGACATTTCCCTATTTCATTGTGCATGTGATTGCAATACTTGGACGTGTCCACCAGGGAGCAGAATTGTTCCTTCTCTAACATCAGTTGAAACTGACCAGTGATGTATATAGATTTTTGGATTTTTACACTTTAAGCTCTGAACAAATTACTTGTACTGTGTATTTTCTTTTTTCATTCTGATCTATAAATTCATATATTTGCATTAATAAATCGCTGTGGTGTGCATCCCTAAATGGAGATTTTACAGTATTGTGTTTGACCCAGGATAGAGGGTCATAGGCACAGCCCCCAACTCCACTGATCGCCTCTTGTATATTCTTTTACTTGAAGGTGTGTTCCACCCTACTATTTGAATTTGACTATTATAAGTATCTCACACACCCCACTTCACCCTGCCCTTTTGTATTCTGGATCCTTTATATGGTTAACCTTTGTTAGTTTTAATTGGCTTTCCTGGTCCCTTGATCTTACTGCTATCTTTATACTGGGGAATGAGTGGGAGGTCCCAGGTATTTATGGGCCGGGAGGGTCTTACCTTTTTTTATTGACATCTCTGCAAGATCGCCATCTACAGGTCAGTATACCCACATGTAATGAATGTCTTGAAGCGGGGTGTGTGACATACATATAATGCCCATTTTACAGGTGAGTATTCACAAAATGGTATATTCTAAGCATACAGCACGTCCTGCTCCGGAATAGTCATAACACGCCTCCGGCGCCGTGCACTGCAGACATGTAGAAAACAAGCTCCTCCCGGTCCTACATATACCGCGGGACCTCCCACAAATCCCCAGATTTCTCTGCAGTGCTGGAACTGCGAAGACATGAAGTATCACGCTCTCGCAGGCGAGCGGGCCTTACGGCCCAAGGTCCTGTGGGACTATTTCCACCCGTCCTCTCCAGAAGAAATATGCCTCCCAGCGTATGCTGCGCGGGTCGGGTGAAGGTAGGTAGCACCTGGTGTGCTGAATGGAGCCATGCTCCACCGCAATCCCCCTCCATAGGGTAGGCGGTCAGGCCGATGGTGAGCCTCTAGAGGATGCCTCTCCCGCAATCTTGCCCGTGCCCCTCACAGACTCAGTCCATGGACACCGTCAGCTTCTCCCCTCGCTTCCTCCCGTAACTCGGGGGGGAAAAGAAAGGGGGGGTGTGTGTGTATGTGGCAGCCCTAGTGCCCATTCGCCATTAGACCTTGTTCCTTTTATCAGGGGGTCAGTGTCGCGCCTCACTGTACAGTGCGAGCTATCTTTCTTACTTTGTCTGCTTCGGTAGATTCATTCTAGCGTGTCAGCATCAGATGTTACTTATTCTGCGCTGCGGTACTTGCCGTCGGTTGGAGGTTCGCGCTCTTTGGGGGAGGCGGAGTCTCGGCGTCACACGTCACAGCCTGGCCTGGGCCTCCCCTCGAGGTTCGCAGGCACCATTTTTTCTATCTTCACGCGCGTGGTGTGGCGCGTCCCCTCCTTCGGTCATGTAAGTGCCCTCCGGGGCGGTATGGTTCTATGTTTTGTTCTGACAGCGCATGGCACTGACTCCACTCCCCTTGTCCCATTGTGTTTTTCAGAAGCCAAGACTTCGTTACCGGCCCCGGCCTAACATATATTACAACGGGTCCTCTTACAAATTCTCCCACATTACTAGTGGGTTTTGGGGCATCCAGGGTTGCTTATAGCATAATTCCCTGTGTTATACTGCATAAAAATCACCATATGGAGGCTTTTCAGGATTATGGAACCGGGGTCCCTCTGGGACGTGACCGGCTGTGTTCAGCCAGCCCCTGGCGGAGGCTGACAGGGCACAGGTCTGCAGACAGTGTGCAGAACAGGCAGGTTTGCTAACAGAGGAACCTCCCTTCCTCACCCCCATCTCCCCGCTCCCAAATATCACTCATGACGAGTCCCACTCCAGCGGGGACGACCTGCAAGAGGTGCCGCGAGCGTTGCCCACGACGGAGCAGGTGCTTTCTGTATTGGCCGAGCATATGGGCCCTGGTAAAAAGCGGTCCCTGACACCTCCAGGCTCTCCGGTTCCTGACGATACCGATGATTCTGCTGATATGCAGGACCCTGACCCTTCTGAGGAAAGTGAGCTATTCTCAGACTCGAGCTCCTCAATTGGGATGCCCGCGGGCCGTGATGAATCAGAGCCTGGCTCCTGGGGTCTGTGTGACACGGATGAAATCCTGATCAAGATTTTTGAGGTCTTGTGAATCTCTCCTCCTGGGGAGATCCCCAAGCCTAAAAGGGAGAGTTTCCATACAGCGCCACCGCACTTGGAGTTCCTAGAACAGGAACATTTCCAGAATATTATATCCCAGGAATGGGAATCACCTGGTAAGCTTAAAGGGATTCCAGGGGTCTGGGAATGGAAGTACCCTTTCCCCCCTGATGTGGTCAATTTATGGTCAGCTCCCCTGGTGGTGGACGTGCCGGTTATAGGGGTCACAAACCCCCCCCTTTATGACTGCCCCCTTTTACCGTACCCTTCGGGACGCTGAGGACCGGCGCATTGACAGACTGGCCTCACACGCATTCTCGTGTGCCGGGGCGGCCCTGCGCCCGGTTTGTGCCGCGGCCATCACGGCGGTGGCCGCCAGGACTCTTGTCAGAAAGATACTGGATCACCCCCCTAAGGACCTCCCTTGGGGGGTGTTTAGTGCGCTATCAGACTGCGAAGCCTTTAAGTTTATTCTATCGGCACTGGATGACACCATTAAGATGTGTGCTAGGAGTTCAGCACTTGCGGTTGCCATTCGCCGCCTGGTCTGGCTGTGACAGTGGGGCGCCGATGGAGCTACAAAAAAGGCTCTCACTTGCCTTCCATTCAGAGGACGGCAGTTATTCGGGGCCGCTTGGACCTTTTTGGCAAAAAGGCTATAGCACCCTTACGCAGAAGGCCACTCCGGCCTCCACGAGGCAGGGTCACCCCTCCACCTCCCTACGTTAGTGTCAAACGTGAACCTGAGGTGTGTTTCCAGCTGTTCGGCGTGGATTTCCAACATGGCGCTGGCAGGCAGCGCCCTGGGCCTTCTGGCAGGACCAAGTCCAAATCTGCCAAAACTTGTGACTGAAGTAAGCTAGACACGCACAGCCCAATGCTATCACAAAGTGGGGGTGCCAGACCAAACTGTGCCCATCTAAACTATTACCAATACCATTATAAGGGGGATTCTGGAAGCCCCACACAGGTCCCCAGATGGTCTGCACTCTACCCACAGAATTGTATATAACAAACCACAATGTCTGGTACTAGAAAATAATTACAAATTTTATTGATAATTAAAAAGGACTCCTATGGGAGCTGATGCACATAAAAGCACAACAAATGACATATTAAAACACATACACACGATAATACAAGAAAAGGGGGGAATGTTAGGCTTAATATTAATACATATCAGAACAGTAAATGTTATTCCTGACAATCAAGATACCACACCGACCAGTAATATAAATGTCTGAAGGCCAGTGCCCTATCACACATGTGATCTCTACAGAGTGTTATATTCAGTGAAAAATCAATATGCACAAAATATTTAACCAATATGTATTAGTAATATAGAGGCTCCTAGAGAATGTCTGCCCAGGCAGACTGCAAAACACTGGTCATACAATAACAATATACAGTCAGGAAAGAATGTAAAGAAAAAAATCACATTACCATATTGATACTGTCTCCCGCCAAAGGGCCCCCCGTGCAACGGCCCGCCGACACGTTCCGTGGACTTCCCACTTCACCAGGGCACAAAGTGGCCATGCTGTGTCCTCGCTCCCTCCCTCCTTAAGTATGTGAGGCACACTGGCGTGCGGCCACCGCCCACGCACGCCCACCCCGACCGACCAATCAGTGTTTGCCGTCATGGGCGGCGGGAGGCGGCCGCACCATCCAGCGCAGACGCACTGACATGTCAAGCGGCGGGCACGCACCCCCGCCGGCGCCGAGCCGAACGCACTCCCCTGCAGTGGGAGGTGCCGGGTCAGCGTCAGCGGGGGCGCAGCCGCACTGTAGTCAGCAGTAACGGACACGCGCCCCCGCCGGCGCCGAGCCGAACACACTCCCCTGCAATAGGAGGCGTCGGCTCAGCGCCGGAGGGGGCGCGCGCCCGCCGCAAGTGAAGGGTGCTTCACACAGGTGAAAACACCCTGGATGGTGATAGGATACTGGGAGGGGGGAAGCTGGGAAAAACAGCCGTATACCTTAATACAAACATCAACACATTCATTGGTTGCATGCATCCCCTCAATTGAGTCTCACACTCCTATATACAGCAGTCTGTATCCATTGTGAGTTGTACTGTAACAAAATGATACCAATTACATACATATGTTATTTGTTAATTCATTAACCCTTTAAGTGCCAGTCTACCTTGAGATTTTGTCACCCTTTGTTGCCAGACCATTTTGCACTATTTTGCGCTCCCCATGTTCAACTGTGGTTTTTGAAGGGATTTCCAGGGATTTCCCAGGAAAGTGATATATTGTTTTTTTCCGCAGAGTCTGGGCTTTAACATGAAATGTCTTGTTTGTCATTTTTTAGGTGTATTCTCAATATTTTTGGATGACATATGTGCAACAAAACCCCCAAAAAACTTTTTTACAATTTGTAGTGTTTTTTTGTAATAAAAAATTTAAGTTTCTCACTAAAATCTTATTGCGCGTGAAACACCAATTTATCCCGGTTACAGCGGTACCACATATGTATTGGTAGACACCCTTTCCTGCCCAGGCGACTCCCCCAAACTGAAACAACGCTTTAGGAGATTTTCAGATAAAATACAACTATGCTACGCGCTAAGCGCACCTTGCAGTTTTTCAAGAAAAACAACCCTTTACATTTCAAATACCCCCGACAAACTATATATTCTCTGGAAGTACACACCTCAAGCTTTCTAGACGTACCAGGTTTGTTGACATGGGTGCAGTTTTCTGGAGTTAACCCCTCAATATATTCTTTGGTTGCACAGGGTTTCCCTAAAAAAGAATAAAAATGCAGAATCAAAACCACATTTTCCTAAAAAAAACTATATGGAAACAAGAAAAAAACTGAAAATCTGAAAAAGCAACATGCCCCGAACAGAACAATACCCAGCATGCATAGGTCCTGTCAAGGGAAGAGTTGCCAAACACATCAAAGTAAAGCATGTGCGTAACAGCAATTTTACTTCAAAATTTCAGCTCTGCAGACAATGTGCGCACCTTGTGCTTTTTTTATCAAAACAAGCCTTTACATTTGGAATATCCCCCATAAACCATATATTCCCGGAAAGTACACATTTTAAGCTTTCTAAGCGTACCCAGCTTGTTGTCGTGGGCTCATCTTTCTGGAAGTAATCCCTTGAAGAATTCTTAGGTTGCACAGGGTTTCACAAGAAAATGTATAAAAAAGCCGAATAAAAAACACCTTTTCCTAAAATATCAATATGCAAATAAGAAAAAACAAGCTAAATCTGAAAGCGCAAGGCCCCCCGAGCAGAACAATACCCAACATGCATAGGTACTATTAACCCTTTTAATTGCCAGCCTACTTGAACTTTTGTCACCCTCTGTTGGTCATTTTTCCCCATTTTGCGCCATGTTTAACCGTGATTTTTGCCGGAATTTCCTGGAAAATATATATATATATTTTTTTGCAGCAGAGTTTAGGCTTTAACATTAAATGTCTTGTTTGTAATTTTTCTGCTGTTTTTTAAATATTTTTGGGTAAAAAAAACAAAAAAATAAATAAAATAATATTTTTTAAACAATTGTCTCCTTTATTTTAAATAAAACATTTGTTTTAGTAATGAAAACCATATTGCATGTGATAGCCCCATTTCTCCCGATTACAACGGTACCACATATGTATCGATAGCCCCCCATTCTTGCCCAGGAGACCCCCCCAAACTGAAAATAGCACTTTATAACATTTAAAAACAAAATACTACTATCCACACTATAAACGCAAGGGGTTAATTTAAAAAGAAAATGACATAGGGACCCCCCTCCCAGGGGGGGGGGGGGGCGTTTTTTTGGAATTTTAAGGGTTAGGGTTAGCCTAACCCTAACCCTTAAAATTAAAGAAAAAATGACATAGGATCCCCCCTCCCAGGGGACCCCATTTTAAGGGTTAGCGTTAACCTAACCCTAACCCTTAAAGTGGACCAACACCCAGGATTTTCACTATCCTGGGTTTTGTTCCACTTCCGCGGGGGTGCCCCGCTGCGTGAAACCCCGAGAAAGGTATAAAAAAACTCACCTCACCCCGCTCCTACGGCGCATGCGCGAGCGCTCGTCCAATCAGAGCGCTCAGAGCCGCTGTGGTATGCACGGACAAGGGACGGACAACCACAGCAGCTCCGAGCACGCTGGCAGCCGCATCTCGCGCTTCCCTCTAACAGGGAGCGTGCCCGCGCCGCCCATTCACAAACGGCGCCCTGCTAGAGAGAAGCGTGAGAGGCGGCGGAGGCCCGCGCATGCATCGTTGGAAAGGGGATAAGGTAAGGCGAATGGGGCGTCCTGGGGGGTTTCACACAGCGGGGCATCCCGATTTCGGTTGCCCCGCGGTGAGGGATCTGATCGGCCCTGGAATCTTATAGTCCAGGAGAAGCAACCACGTAAAATTAAAGGGTTAAGCACAAGGACTTGACACAAATCACTATCTTTCATGGGACAATTTCTTCTTATTTGTTGTTTATTATTTTTAGTTGTTATTACAAAAGTTTATCCTGCCACAGTTAGCTACAGTGTTGTTATTGTGTATATTATGATGTTTATTAATTGAAACACTATTGATACTATGACTACAAGGATTTGTATTTCAAGATGTCTGTAGCTCAAGGGTCTACATACACATAATTACAATCAAAGAAGAGGGGTCAGAGACGGAACAAAGGAGAGGCATATTCATGCAGTCCCAAACAGGGACATTTTTAGTGGACAGATTAATTTATTTTGTTAGACATATGGCAGTATGAACTAATTCAATATGTATAATCTAGTTGTTTCTATGCATAAAATGTTATTAGCTAGTATTTGATCATTATCTTGTTAGTGATCTCAGTATATATCATTTAATATAATTTCATACAATCTAATTAAATGTAGATGGTGAAAAGCTCCCGTGACATGAATAAAAAAGTGTTAATTCATTAAATAGAATATTAAGTGCAGCATGTATTATATAGAAATATATAAATCAAACTTACTATTAGATTATAACCGATTTTATATAATATAAATATATGTATATTAAAATGGTGTCAAATATAACAAATCATGTGCACTAAAAGTGAAAAATTATTGTTTTTAATAAACCTTAAAGTGTACTTATGCCCAAGAAGTTTTAGAACATTTTAAAAAAAATTATAAAGAATAATTCCTATTTATTCATCCCCAAATATAGGTGAATGGTTACATAAAAGTGAAAAAAACAGCAATATAATACATAAGTGTTCTTGTGACAATCAAACCCAACAAATCTATATTATTTATATATCTATAAATGTTGACATATGTGCTGCTCATATGGAAAATCCGTATATGATCAAAAGCTAGCTACAAATACATATAAAATGCTCATTGGATACAGAGATACTGCATGCATGCCTTTAGATATGGAATCCTCCTAATCTGAACATGCCAATTCCAAAGCCTATCCTGCAAGCAGGCAGTGTCAGCCCATATGCCGATATGTGCAGCAATTAATTCTTGGTGTCCAAATCTGCCAAAACCTCGCAAGCATGAAGGGGCGCCCTCGCCCGTCGGGGCGGGGGGACAACTGCACAGCTGGCTCACATCCAGGAATATGCCTTCTCCTTCTGGTGGTTCTGGGATGTAACCCACCTGGGCTCAGGATGGGTTATCGCTGGACGGCCCCCCCTCAGTTTTTTGTCAGGGTGTTTTTAGTCCCTGCTCTCCCTTCTGAAACTGACACAGGCCGGACTGGGCCTGCAGTGTCGGGCGCGCTTGTTAATTGCCTTAACCGTATGGGACTATATATATATATATATATATATATATATATATTTTTTTTTTTTTCCCATCCTCCCCCCTCATCAGTATGTGGTAGTCTGGACCCCGTGGGCCTATGACAGGCTTAACAATTCTACCTTCACAGTAGTCCATATATGACAACTTCCGGCCTCTTGCGGTACAGAGTAAGTTGGGGTTGGCTCCCCATCTGGGGACTCTGAAGGCGTAGGCCTGTCTTGGCCTTCCTGCAGGAGTATGGTTCTGTCACCCTTGTAGAGTATGCTCTTTGGGATTGCTTAGCTGCACCTCCCCGGTAGTTTCCATATGTCCCTGTGGGGATCAATTTTCATTCTGTTACCCTGCGGATTTCCTTGGCACCCTGCCTGGATGCGGTCTCAGCTGCCCTGTAGGCCAGCACGCTCTTCTGGGGCCTTCTGACTCCGTCAGACATGTGCCTGAGACGATGGATCTGGTTAATTACTCCCTGACTCGATGTATACACATATATACTTGTACAGATGGATACGGCTACAGGCACCCCATGCCTGGGGGCGCTCCTTTTACGCTGGGCTTCCGGTTCTGTGGTCTGTTGGACCCTTGATTCATTCCCTCGGTCTAGCCATGGGCTGATTATTATTAATACTAATATGAGGGTCTACATCCCTCCACAGGTTTTGCTCTTCTCCCCATGCCGGCCTTCTTGGCCTTTAGGGGGGACTGCTGTTCTTGGGGGCTACGTGCGCCTCCTTAGGTATGCGCCTGATGTCTATTCCAGCGCCATTGCGCCTTGGACTGATCCTTCTGGATGCTCCCTGATCTTGAGGAAACCTTGGCTTCCTGATGATTAAACCTGACCTTCACCATGATTTGTTGAAAAGCTCAAACCCTTAAAAAATGATTCCCCAGCATCTAAAACGAATATATTTTAAGTTTTTAGTCACTTATTCTTTCCCCCACTGGGCTGCAACTCTGTTCAGGAATTTAGGATACGGGCGCCGCCATCTTGACTCAGAAGCATCACACTTACTGAGGAGAGGAGAGTGGGATAAGGTACAGGGGGGCGGGTTATAGCTGTCCTTTGCTCAGACAGAGCAGAGCTGGGGTCAGGTAACAGTCAGCAGTCCCAGAATGCAGAGCAGCACAGTCAGGAGGCACTTCCTGTTTGCAGGCTGCCTGATAAGATGGCGGCTTCCATAAGCCGCCATCTTGGATGTTTAAAGGCTCAAAACATGCAGTAGATGCAGGTAGGATGATTTTTAATGTGGACAATCTGTATATACAGGGTGTGGGAAACATATAAGATAGACTCTTATTCAGAGTGAAGGTCCGCTTTAAGACTCTGTATTCCCGCCTTGGTCGGGTGACCTGTTGTTTGTTCCCTTCGGGTGTGTTACAAGAGTTGCCACTAGGCTTCCTTGCCTGTGAGCTGGTTGGGTCACTACACTGACCTATGTTCCTTCAGGGGAGTGATTCTTCCCCTTTACTGTTTACTCTGTTACCATTGGTGCTTGGGTATCACTGGCTCTTCGGCACCAGGGTTTTTTTTCTGTTAGTTCAACTACTAGAATTATGGCCTGTCTCTGATCATACCTTCTGGTCCGGTTATGAGACTGATGTTAGAGCCCTTGCTCATGTCATGCCTGTTACAAGTTTTGCAGGTGACAACGCCTTTACTGTCCGCTGTGCCTTGCTTTTCTGGGGATCCCACCCTGCTTATGGACACTGCTATTGGATGTCCCACATGTTATGACTATTCGGGAGCAGGATGTGCTGTATGCTTAGAATAATACAACTTTGTGAAGTACTCACCTGTAGAGTTGATATTATACGCATACAGCACGTCCTGCTCCACCCCACCCTGGATTCACTAATTCTGGATCCCCCGTATGGTGATTATTATCTTTAAGATATTCCACCAGTTATTCTGGGTGGTTGGTTCCTCCTGGCTTCTCTTCTCACTCTAATACAAACACAAAAAAGACCAGTGGTTCACTCAGGGCTGGCATTTACAAAAAAGCACACTCAGGCTGCTTGCTGCAACACAAAAGTGAATTCATTTATTGAATAAGACACATGAATTAATCAAAGAACCCCATCCCTCAATATTAAAAAGCTAGCATAGCTCAAATAAATGCGGGGGCCCCCCACACATACATAATTGCCACACCTCCTCCTACTCACACATACCACCACACATCCCTAGGGTTAAGGCTGGCCAGCCACTAATGGGTATTATGAAGGGCAACTGCAAACCAAGAATATTATCCTAAGGCGGACCTAAACCGCATTTAGTGTTCAAAGTGCTGTGTGCTGTACACAATGAAATGCTTGACACCAACGTGACTTGATAGCAGCGCAGTTCAACTGTGTAGTCCTAAAGTGCTTAGTGCCTGTATATGTCCAATAGCATATTAGGATCCAAGAAATTGCACTCTTGCCCAGTGGATCTCAAAATTCCTACAGGCACTTACTTAGTTGTAATGGCGCGGTACCTTTAAATGGCGCCTTCATACATCGTTGATACTTAGCACAATCAGCTGAAACTTGCACAGTAAAAAACGCCACATGCATGGAACACATGAACTCCACAGGAGCCGCGCTGGGCCCGGCCGCGCCGTTGCGTCTGGCCTCCGACCCTGTACCCGCAGCTCTACTGTGTTACCTCTCTTGGGCGGCAGCCTCTTGCTTGAAATTGCGCTGAACCGCGCTTTTTTCTTCCAATGTATGGTATCAGCTGGCCAGCATGTGCAGCGAGCTGGCCAGCTGATACCATACGTTGGAAGAAAAAAGCGCGGTTCAGCGCAATTTCAAGCAAGAGGCTGCCGCCCAAGAGAGGTAACACAGTAGAGCTGCGGGTACAGGGTCGGAGGCCAGACGCAACGGCGCGGCCGGGCCCAGCGCGGCTCCTGTGGAGTTCATGTGTTCCATGCATGTGGCGTTTTTTACTGTGCAAGTTTCAGCTGATTGTGCTAAGTATCAACGATGTATGAAGGCGCCATTTAAAGGTACCGCGCCATTACAACTAAGTAAGTGCCTGTAGGAATTTTGAGATCCACTGGGCAAGAGTGCAATTTCTTGGATCCTAATATGCTATTGGACATATACAGGCACTAAGCACTTTAGGACTACACAGTTGAACTGCGCTGCTATCAAGTCACGTTGGTGTCAAGCATTTCATTGTGTACAGCACACAGCACTTTGAACACTAAATGCGGTTTAGGTCCGCCTTAGGATAATATTCTTGGTTTGCAGTCGCCCTTCATAATACCCATTAGTGGCTGGCCAGCCTTAACCCTAGGGATGTGTGGTGGTATGTGTGAGTAGGAGGAGGTGTGGCAATTATGTATGTGTGGGGGGCCCCCGCATTTATTTGAGCTATGCTAGCTTTTTAATATTGAGGGATGGGGTTCTTTGATTAATTCATGTGTCTTATTCAATAAATGAATTCACTTTTGTGTTGCAGCAAGCAGCCTGAGTGTGCTTTTTTGTAAATGCCAGCCCTGAGTGAACCACTGGTCTTTTTTGTGTTTGTATTAGAGTGTTATTTTGGTTTTAGGGCGCCCACAATATTGTAGGGCAGTGCATTACATAGACGCACACATGGTCTCCCTGTGGCTTTTTAAAAATTATATACTTCTCTTCTCACTGCTTTTCAATGCTGGGGATTTGTGGGAGGTCCCGCGGTATATGTAGGACCGGGAGGAGCTTGTTTTCTACATGTCTGCAGTGCACGGCGGCGGAGGACTACCCACATGTTATGACTATTCGGGAGCAGGACGTGCTGTATGCGTATAATATCAACTCTACAGGTGAGTACTTCACAGAGTTGTATTTTTTTTTCTTCAGATGAGGCTCCTTTGGTCACTGACGTGATGTATGCCCTAATTGTGTCTATTTTTGAGTTACTCCAAAACCCCCCAAGAGGGAAGGCCAAGACGAGTTTTTCCCGGACAGTCTTTTTTTTTTTCTTCCAATTTGGTTTTGAAGGAATGGGAAAAACCAAATAGACATCCCTTTGCTCAAGGGCATCCCAAATCCAAGACAAAAGCCCTAAGAGCTGCGGTCATGCATCTACTACATATTGGAGTGATTTGTCATGTTCCCCTCCTAGAAAGGGGCCAGGGGTTCTACTCCAATCTGTTCACCATCCCAAGAAATATGGGTCGGTGCGGTCAATTCTAAATCTAAAAAACCTCAACAAAATTGTCCGGGTATAACAATATCGTGTGGAAAACTTGGAGTTGGCAGTGAGGTCTCTTCAGCCGGGGGATTTCATGACCACAGTAGATATAAGGGATGGATATCTTCTTATTTCCAGATATTCTTTTCCAGTTGGCGTGCCATGTTTTTGCAATGCCAGGTTCTCTTTTGCGTCCTGCCTGTGTCACTTCTCTTGTAGCTTTGGATATTAGGAGGTTGTTGAACCAACTTATGGCCAAGGCTTGGTCTAAGGGGCATTCTCAGGACTCGGGTATCCGAGCTCTCAAGATTCGTTTAGATAAGAGTAACTATGTCAGCACTGCTATGGATGATTTGGTCAGACTTGGTGCTAGAACCCCTGCTGCTTATTGCCTTCGGTTGTTATGGTTAAGGCTTTAGTCGGCTGACGCCGCGGCTAAGAAATCTTTTATAGACCTCCCTTTTGTTGGGGGCGAGCGCCCTGATATGGTTAAAGCGGTCCTTCACTCTGAATAAGAGTTTCTTATATGTTTCCCACACCCTGTACATACCGATTGACCACATTAAAAATCATCCTACCTGCATCTACTGCATGTTATGAGCCTTTAAACATCCAAGATGGCGGCTCATGGAACATCAGGCAGCCTGTAAACAGGAAGTGCCTTCTGACTGAGCTGCTCTGCGTTCTGGGATTGCTGACCTTTTCCTGATCCCAGCTCTGCTCTGTCTGAGCAAAGCACAGCTATAACCCGCCCCCTGTACTTTATCCCACCCTCCTTTCCTCAGTAAGTGTGATGCTTCTGAGTCAAGATGGCGGCGCCCGTATCCTAAAGTCCTGAACAGAGTTGCAGCCCAGTGGGGGAAAGAATAATACTCAATTGACTAAAAACTTAAAATATATTAATTTTAGATGCTGGGGAATCGTTTTATAAGGGTTTGGGCTTTTCAATAAATCATGGTGAAGGTCCGGTTTAAGGAGGTGACCAAGCTTACTCAAAATAAGTTGACATGCTGGGTTTTTAAATCATTTCGAGGAGATAGAGGTTCCTTTTTTCGGGTTTCCCGTGAGGGTGGGGTGACGGCTCCTGCAGTTTTCTCCGGTCTGGAAGCACCATGTGTCAGATCTTTGGATACAGGGGGTGGTGTCTTCAGGTTACAAAATAGAGTTTGCAGCCAGACCTCCCGCAAGGGTTCTTTCCAGGACCTTAGATTTCTAAGGTTTGCCCTGGAGGGCCAGCTTTTCAGTTTGTGGTATTTGCCTTTTGGTCTATCCACAGCACCAAGGGTATTACTATGGTGCTGACAGGGCCATTGGCCATCCTGAGGGCTCTAGGGATTCACATTATCCCTTACCTGGACAATCTGTTGTTCAGGGCTCCATCTTTTCAGGAGGCCGAAAAGGACATGCAATCGTTATTGTCAACCCTAGAGAGGTTGGTCTGGATAATCAATTATCCAAGACCTCGCATCATCCCATCAAGAGTAAGGTCTTGTTTGGGGATATCCTTGGACACGACCCAGGCCAGATTTTTTCTCCCAGAACAGAAAATGTTGCTGCTCCGGACTTGGAGGCTCTTCTGGCCTGCCAGCAGCCATCGATCCGTCAAGGGATGCGGCTGGTAGTTTTGAGGGTGTCCTGCTTCGAGGCAGTACCCTGTGCTGAGTTTCACATGAGGCCTCTAAAGATGGGAGTTTTTTGTTTTTTTGTCCTAACGACCTTGGCCAAGCAATCCCTACTTTGGTGGCTGGACCTCCTACACTTAGAGATGGGCAAGTCTTTTTTGCCACCTCTCTGGAAATCACCTCCACGAATTCCAGCTTGAGAGGCTGGGGAGGAGTCTGGAGGGCACTAACGATCCAGGGACAATGGGGTCCAGACGAGAGTTTTTGCTTTCCATAAATCTCTTGGAATTGATGGCATTTTTGGTACTCCCAGTCTGAAGGGACATTCTGTTTGGGTTCAGTCGGGCAATCGGACAGAGGTGGCTTACATCAACCACAGGGGGAGCAGGAGAACTCTAAGGGCAGTGAGTCGGATATGCTATGGGCTGAGTTGTATGTCCCCTGTTTACATCCCGGAGATAGAAGACTTGGAGGGCATCTCTGCATCGGGCGGAGTGGTCCCTCAGTCAGAAGGTTTTTCAGGGTCATTGACTTTTTTGGGGGCATCCAGGTGTGGACTTCTTTGCATCCAGACACAATCACAAGCTTCTGAGGTTTGTGTCCCTATCCCGGGACCCTCTGGCCATGGCGACAGACGCACTGACAACCCCTTGAGTTCAATCTCCTGTATGCGTTCCCTCCGTTCCCGCTCCTGGGTCGAGTCCTAAAAAAGGTAGCTCAGTAGGGGGTACTAACTATTCTGGTGGCTCCTCACAGGCCAAGGAGAAGCTGGTTCTCGAACGTAGTAAGGATGTCGGCAGATCATTGGCACTTTTCTGACTATCCATATCTTCTCACTCAAGGTTCTCTTCGGCACCCGAATTTACGGATGCTGGTTTTTGATGGTTGGCTATTAAAATCAAGATCTTGTCAAAGAGAAGTTTATCAGCCAGAGTAATGCAAACAATAATCCAGGCCCAAAAGCAGTCTTCATCAAAAATTTACTACAAGGTCTGGCGAACGTTTTCTCAACTGGTGTGAATCCAGGAAGTTTCAGCTCTATCCATTTTCTTCAGAAGCCATTTACGGTCGCCGCGCAAACCTATCTTGCCGGTTTGGGGCTTGAATTTAGTGTTATCAGCCCTGCAGGGTGCTCATTTTGAGCCCCTGATTGATGCTCCCTTGAGCATCTTGACGCTCAGGGTTATTTTTCCGGTGACCATTACTTCTGTGCATCGAGTTTCTGATATAGCCGTCTTGTCGGTCAAGGCCCCTTATTTTGAGTTACACAGGGATAGGGCGGTCTTCCGTTTTAAGCTGGATTTTTTACCTAAGGTGATATCTCCGATTCACCCTAATAAGGAGGTGGTATGCCATCCTTATGTATGGTTCCGGCTAATCTGAAGGAAAGAGTCCTTCATTCTTTGGACGTTGTTAGTATCAGAGAATACATCAAAGCTCTAAGTCCTACCGGAAGTCAGATTTTTTTTTTGTCACAGCAGAAGGACCTCGTAAAGGGCTACCACTGGCTAAAGCTACTATCAGCCGTTGGATTAGACAGGCGGTAGTAAGAGCCTATTTTGCCAAAGGGAAGGAGCCCCCTTTTCGTGTCACCGCTCTTTCCACTCGGGCCATCGGTGCTTCCTGGGTTTTTCAGCATCAGGCTTCGGTGGAACAGGTATGTAATGCCGCCACTTGGTCTTTAGTTCATACATTTACCAGGATTGGAGGTCCCTATCGTGACTGAAGCTGACGGCCTGGAATGGATTAGGAGAGAAAACACAATTCTGTGACACTAACCTGTAAAATTGGTTTCTCTTCCACATCCATTCCAGGCCGTCAGACCCACCCCGCTATTGGGTTACGGTTCTACGGTTCTACTCCTTAGATGCGTGGTCTGGTTGTATTGTATATATCTAAATAGTATTCAGCATTAAAAAAAAGAACATAGAGATAGAAAATCAGTGGAGATCAGTGTGGTATTTAACATTTTTGACTCCTATATATAATAGGCCTTAGCCTCCCGACAGATGCTCTTACTGCTTTTTAATTACTGGCTTGGTCTTAGGCAGGCGGGTCTATACAGGGCCAGGAGGAACCACACCTTTGTTTCCTGCAGTCCATGCCCTTCGGGCAGGAATTAACCCTATCGTGACTGAAGCTGACTGCCTGGAATGGATGTGGAAGAGAAACCAATTCTACAGGTGTCACAGCTTTTTTTTTTTTTTTTTTTTTTTTTTTTTGTACTAGGTACTTTAGAGGGGATATTAAGTTGGTATAGATATTATGTACATATGTATGTCATTACTTATGCACCTTGAGATGAAATTACCTTTTATAAGTGTGATTTGTTTCAGGTTGTAGGATGCCGTCATATCCTTTTTCATTTCTTGTGCTGGAATATGTCTGCTTTTTAATAAATTGTTTTGTTTTTAACCCACCGCTCTGGGCAAATGTGCACTCTCTGGTGTGATTCACTGCTGAGTTTTTCTCTAGACTGTTAAGTTAAAAGTTATTATTTTTACTATAATACATACACAGAATGACAGCAATAAGGAAAAAGCATACATTTTATTTCAACACTGTGGATGGTAGAGATGATTTTTTTCTTAATCATGCTTTTATAATACTGTTTAATGAAATGGGAATCGCCATGAAAGCTGTGTATAAATTTCAAATGTAAACATTTTTGTCCTGTAATGCTGTAGATGATTTTGTTGTGTTAGGTCCGCGTCACTGGACGCGGTCTGGCTTTTGTTGTCCGATTCCCAATTACTATATTCTAAGAGAAATCAATACACGCGACAAGGTGTGTAGCGACACCTCAACTGAACAGGGGGGCGCTTCTGACCCCTTTTTTATTGAAAACTTTTCATAGAGCATGCGCAGAACATAAAATTACCTAAGTTTAATCAAAGATGAAAAGAGAACATTTCTTCCTATGTTCAAGGTTAAACAAGGCACAGTGTTCTTAGGGAGTGTAGAACAGGGAGTGTGTACTTCATAGTATCTCATGCAAAGCAGCGTATTCCTTTGATAAGCCTTACATAAGCAGTTTCAGTAATAGCGGCTTAATTAACTTTATAAGCTAAAGAAAGACTCAGCGCAAAGAGAAGTGGCTGGGGGTCTATTTCAACTTTATTTAGCCACTATATAGCATACAATGCAAAGAGGAATCTATTTCTCTATTTATAAAGGAGAGAGGGGATGTTCAGATATACATTCATTTTATTGATTCCGACCTCCAACCTTCACAGTCCCCCCTTTGAACATTCCCTATCTCCCTAGTCACGTGTAGACTCCTGTCACTATCATCTGGCCAAATGAGTTCATGAACTCTTTTGTAAGCCTGACTGAACCCTAACCCTAGCGGTTAGCTCTCAGTCTTTGGCTCTCATATAGCTGTCAGATGTTACTTCTAATTGTTCAAAGAGTGGACTGATCACAATGAGGTTGTATAATTTTCTTCTGGCTTTTCATCCCTTAAAATTTCATCAGGTACTATCCCAGGCCGGCGAGTGTTGCCTCTTAGTCTTGGAATAAGCACAAAGATTAATAACAGTTAAAAGAACCAAAATAACTATAGAATAACAAAATTGTCTTTTCTACACAAAATTATGATAATATGCCAATTCTAAAGGAAAGAAACATAGCTACTCACTTAATCTAGAAAGAGCATAATTTTGCAACCAAAATACGTTTATGGTTTACTTTAGGTGTCTTGATCTTGGCTACAAGACAAAGCGCTAGTTTTACTAGAACATAAATCATTATGCCCAAAAGGCACAATGCCAAAATATTAATCAAAATATTCTTAATCCACTGTAGTGGACCACCCCAGTTTCCCCAATCTCCAAAAGGGGACCAATCTTTTGCTAATGTCTTAATCTTACTTTGTATCCTTTGAACTTCTTCTCTATGGCCTTTTAATACTTCGTAATAATCAGGTATCTCTAATGAGGTGTTATGTATCCAAGTACAGCACTCGTAGTCCTCTGTCATTTCACAAAGTCCTGTCAAGGCTGCACTCATACTTTCTATAGCCATTTCATGCATCATAACCTTATCCCTGATAGCTTTTTGTTCCAAATTAAGATTAGTTATGTCCTCTGAGTTCCTATTCATTACCTGATTCATGAGTCCTGTATAGTTATTTAACCTTTTCATGAGGTCTATGCCCCAGCCAGACCAACTAGGAAACCAGGCCCAAATCATATCTTCTTTGGTGAATATTACTCCCTCAGGTATACTCTTTTTTACTTTGTTTAGGCTTTTTAATGGATGTTTAGGATGGTCAGTGACATCCATCACTTTATCACTTCCTATTACACCCATGGCTGGTAAGAGGTTGGCTAGATAGCACCATCCCACTGTCTCTCTTGGAAACCAGGGATAACATTTTCCACTACAACAAATAAAGGTACCATTACCTAGAACAAACTTTTTCTGGGCTAGTTTAATTCTATCTTCTTGTACCTTATATCCTTGTATCAAAAAGATGAAGACAACCCATCCTGAACTTACAGAGTACATATTAGTCATAAGTGTCTTAGTTTTGTTGATTAAAGTTTCATCTCCAACCATGGGCGCCTGACTGTATGCTTTTATACCCTCGTTAGGATCACCCATTAGTATATTGGTTATATTTAACAAACTCTCTTTACAAGTAGATGCTCCTATATGGGTGTGGTTTTTATTTCCTAATAAGAAGCACCAATCTGGTCTATATGCTCTTCCCGTTAAATGGTAATTTATCCCATCAGTAGTACCCATAGCTGTCTCATACTGTAATTGATCAGGGTTATTTATATATGTGCTAACATTAATAGGAATGGCTACGAGGGGTACCCGGGAAGACGAAGGATGTAACTTACTACATATCCAACATTTGTCAAAACCAGTTTGTCTAGCATAGGAGTATTTATACTTCAGCAAAAGAAACTTTTGATGATAAGTGCCTATCTCCCTTCTATTTCTTATAGGTGCAGGGGATGAAATACTGAGGCAAAAAAACATTATCGTTGTTAAGAGGAAATATTTCATTTTCCCTCTGGACCTGTAACCTTTTTACAATGACTTGCGTGTATCCAAGTGGATTTTCCTTCAAGCTTCACTGAAGTAGGCGTTACCAAAAGAACTTGAAAGGGTCCTTCAAATCTTGATTCCAAAGATTTTCTAGAGTGTTTCTTTACATAGACAAAGTCTCCTGGTTGGAGATTATGAGTTCCTGTTATCTGGTCAGGGTCTGGGAGAGAATCAAAAACACTTTTGTGCAGTTTAGTGAGATGTTTTTGTAACTGCATCACATAATCAGTTAATTCGTCACATTTTAAAGCAAGATGTTGTGGAAAGTATAACCCAGTTCTGGGAGCACTACCGAACAGAATTTCATAAGGTGACAACCCTGTTTTCTTTGTGGGGGTGCACCGTATTGAAAACAATACAATTGGTAAGCAATCTATCCAAGGTTTACCTAATTCCTTCATAGTCTTTTGTAACTTTAGTTTAATGGTTCCATTCAGTCTCTCCACACTCCCCGAACTCTGTTTGCATTACATTTTGCATTATTTCACCTGTAAAGTGCGAGCCACGGTCTGATTCTAGGGTCTCAAACAAGCCGAAACGTGGTATTAACTCTGTAATTAGTTTCTTTGCCGTGGTCTTAGCTGTTGCTGATTTTACTGGGTAAGCTTCTGGCCATCCTGAAAACATGTCAATACACACAAGTACATACTCAAAGGGTCCACTCTTAGGGAGTTGGATGTAATCAATTTGAAGCCTTTGAAATGGATAGAGAGACCTAGGTTGATGTCTTACCGGTGTCTTAACAACCTGTCCTGGGTTCTCCGTCAAACAGATAGAGCATGCTGCACAGTATTGTCGTGCCATGCTACTAAAGCCTGGGGCATACCAAGTCTGATTGGTACGCCTTACCATAGAGTTTGCACTCAGATGTGTAGGCAGGTTTGATACCTGTGCCTGTTCGGGGTATAGGAAGCTAGGCAAGCACAATCGGCTTCCTTTGACCCATAATCCATCATTTTGCTGGGCTCCTGCTCTGAGCCATTTTTCCTTTTCCTCAGGCATTACCTTGTCCTGAAGATTTTTCATTAGTTCCATACTTACCGCCGATTCCTGGGTAAGATTTACACTTACACTCTCTATCTTCTTCAAAGCTGCTTGTTTGGCTGCTAAGTCAGCTTTTTCATTACCTTTAGCCTCTTTGGTTGTTTGTTTTGTGTGGGCCGCTACTTTTACTATAGCCACCTTTTTGACATTGTTCAGGTTGGTCAGAATTTCTTTAACTAAATCAGCATGTCTAATGGGGGTTCCTGCAGCTGTTAAGAAGCCCCTTGCTTTCCACAAGTGGGCGTAATCGTGGGCAATTCCCCAAGAATAGGCAGAGTCTGTCCAGATCGTGCCTGTCAGTGTCTTTTAGCAGCATTAATGCCCTAGAGAGGGCTGTAATTTCTGCTTCTTGAGCAGACAGGTAGTAATGGTTCTGCTTCTACAACTTCATGTTCAGTTACTATTGCATAACCTGTATGAAACTGTCCTTTTTCATCAGCATATCTGCTGCCATCTATAAAAAAAATCAAATTCTGGGTTTTCTAAAGGTGTATCATGCACATGTGGTAAACCCATTGTTTCTTGTTTCATAAGTTCAATGCAGTCATGTGTGTCTTCAGTATGTTCAAATTCTAAAAAATTCTCAAAATCTTCACTATTACTCCCCCCTTCAGAATCTGAAGAAATTGGTAACAAAGTCGCCAGATTCAGAGAAGTACATCTTTGAAACTTAGTTGTTGGGGGTAGTAAAAGGGTACACTGCAGCCTAAGCTGTCTAGCCATTGACAGGTGTTTGGGATTTACCTGTGATAATATCCCATGAATGTCGTGATTGGTAGACACAGCTAATTCATTATCAAGTACAATTTCAGAAGCTTTGTCTACCAATAGAGAAACTGCTGCTACACGAATAATAAGCAATAGGTCTTTGTTTTGTGCCATGTGCCTGCATTAAAACTCCTGTAGCGTGTCCTTGTATTCCAGTAGCCATGAGTGTAAATGGCTTAGAATAATCAGGAAGACCTAAAGCTGGTGCTTGTGTGACTGCAAGTTTAAGTCGTTCAAAAGCATCTCTTGCTTCTGGTGTTAGGCAAAAAAAAAAAAAAAAGTGTGACTTTGACACAATCATACAGTGGTTGCATAAGTGAACTGGCATGCATAATCCACTGTCTGCAGTAAGAGATGAGTCCTAGAAACACTCTTAACTGTTTATGTGTCTTAGGAGGTGACATGTTCCTGACTATCTCTACTCTGTCTTTAGTAAGGTGTCTAGTGCCTTGTGAAATGCAATGACCTAGAAAGGTAACTTGTGTTTGGCAGAATTGTAGCTTTTCTTTGCTAGCCTTGCAGCCATTCTCAGCCAAAAATGTAAGAAGAGACAAAGTACCCTCCTCACATGTGATTTTATCTGGGCAGCAAAGAAGCAAAACGTCTACCTATTGTAGAAGTACACAATCTGTTGGTGGTTTCCATCCTGCCAAGACTGAAAAGCGAAGAGGTGGTAACATTCAGGAACCGAAAAGAAAGCTCCCGTTAGATCCACGCAAGAAAAAATACATGCTTGTACTCGGTATTTGAGAAAGCAATGTATGAGGGTTTGGAACCACTGGTGTCATTGGAGCCAAAATGTTATTAATGGCTCTAAGATCTTGTACCATCCTGTATTTCACAGGCTGTCCTGGTTCCAAAACCTTTTTCCTGACTGGATACAAAGGAGTATTAGCCCCTGATTGCATCTGAATCAAAGCACCCTTGGCCAAAAGCTCGTCAATTTGTTCTCCTATAGCTTGTTCTTGTGCAGCACTTAAAGGGTACTGCTTAAGCTGTGGTAGGGTAGATCCTGGTTTGATATGGACCTCTACTGGTGAGACAGGGAGAAGTCCTATATCAGACCCTGACTTAGACCATAAATGGTCAGGTACAGTTCTTAGTAGGTCTTGATCATTCTCTGTAAGTTCATTAGTGAGTTCAAAATCTTCAAGAGCTTGTACTTGCATACAATATTCTAAATCATCAGGATGATCAGGTAAGGTTAAAACAACTTGACCATCCTCTTGAAAATCAATTTTTGCTTGTAACTTTGTTAAATTATCCACACCCAATAAGTTGTAAGGAGCTGACTCACAAACTAAAAATTTAGAGATAAACATGTGTGGACCAAGCCTGCCCTCTAGTGGCTTAGATATGGGCATAACTTTAGGCAGACCATCGAAACCTGAAGCTATAGTTTGGGCTTCTGACTGCTGTTTCTGTACTTAAAACTTTATAAAATGCTTAAAGTTGATCTACAAATGCATCTCTAGAATGTGCTGTTCTAGTATTATTAGCTCCCTCTACTGGGGGCCTGTTTCTAATTCCACTGGTGAACTGTTGAAACTGAGTAGGGGACATTTTCATCCTACACAAGTCCTCACCATCCTGCCAGGTTGCATTATGTGAAGTCATCATTTGATTCACATAGCGGGCAAACCTAGAGGGGCTGGTAGCTGGATCGGGGGCATTTTGTAACAAAGCCATGCATTCAGAAGGCGTCCATGGCTTGTAATAAGGGGTTTCCTGTATTGCAGGGGCATCTTGAGGAGTTGCTCCAGGTATGGTTCTGGTGTGAGCAAAAACCGGAGCTACCAAAGTATATTGGTCTGCCTTTGGGGGAGGTCCTGCATTCCTATAGGTCTTACATCTTGGACAATGGGTGACATTGGTCTTAATACCATATGTCATACAATGGGCACATGTCCATGTAGCCTTAACTACATTTACCCTTTCATCTGGATCTCCTCCCTGTTGATCAGCTCCACAAACTCTACATTCTGGTTGTTCTAAACCCATCCCCCTACAACCACAAACTTTACATTTCCATGTTCCTTCTTCATTTTCTACTTTATCCTGCTCCCTTACTTTACACTGGGTACACATTCTGTCCCAACCCTTATTTATCATTCCACAATAGCATTGCCATAAGCCGCTATCGCCATCATCTGGTCTTGGATCTGGACCATACGTACTGTTACTGGCCAATGGGGAGTCTAGGATACAACTTACTAGTTTCTTTCATCATTGTCCTATCATATGATGGAGGAGGTATGTATTCAGCAGGGGCTTCTGGATTTAATTCCCCTTGTGGGTGTAACAATGGTGTAGTATTCCATTGTTTCTTATGTGGGCTGTATGTCCAAACTTTGGAAAATGGAGCGACCTATCTCTAGGTTCTCCGACTGTGTGACCCACATATATGTAAGAAAAGTGTCGGTTGGTACACGGTCAAGCTTTCTGAACACACTGCTGAGTCTGGGTTCAGGCTCTCCCCAGAAATTCTACATATACTTTTGACCTAGACCACACCTTATGATGTTCAAAGTTAATTTATTAATACCTTAATTTTTAAAAAATACATCTATTTACAAAGAGAGTATGAATTTGTAAATAGATGTATTTTTTAAAAATTAAGGTATTAATAAATTAACTTTGAACATCATAAGGTGTGGTCTAGGTCAAAAGTATATGTAGAATTTCTGGGGAGAGCCTGAACCCAGACTCAGCAGTGTGGCTGTATGTCCACCCTTCTTCTTCTGCTAAATTAGAAAGCTTAAGGGCACATTCTACCTGATGTTCCCATCCTTTGTCAAAAATTATGCCATGTTTTCCTTTCGCTATCTGTTCCCATTTTCCTATGTCTAACTGCCATTTATGAACTAGCTTAAATTCCTTCCAAATCTTTTTCAAATTCCTAGCGGCATCTAAGCCACACCTTTCCCTGGTGATTTCTTCTAATGTCTGCCACTTCTCTTCCTGGGGTATCTCTTTGGACTGTTCTTTTCCCATCTTCCTAGCAACCGGCCGTAGGGACCGTTTTGGGGTCTAACCTCTCCGTGGGCTAGCCTTCTTTGGCTTCCTCCTAAGGAACTAGGAACTGGAGTACCTCTCTGGGTCTCTCCTGGTAATGTCCAGTGATCCTACACGCTAACCAAATAGCAACACATAATCCAAGACAAACAATTAGGATCACAAACAACACATCACCTATCATGGGTAAGTGACAGTCCTAGATACACTAATTGTATCTTATTCCCATCCCAGTAATATTGGCTTTAATTTTCTGAAATCACCTATCGACTAGTCCTGGTCTTCTAGACTATCGGCTGGGAGAGTCTGTGGCCAATGATTCAACATAACCGGGAACGGCTGTACTGAACTGAAATAGTTCCGACAATCCGATCAACGCGGCAACTGACTTTTTGTCCAAATGAATCATAAAGTCACATAAATAACTTCCTATCTCTGAACTTCTTCAGACCGCCCGTACCATCACCTTCTCTGGGTTATAACGCCTTTCAGCTCGCCAGAGGGGTGGGTCGATCAACGATCCTCCAAAGTCCTTATTGTCAAATTAATGCCAGGCTCATGATATCACAATTATACCTATCTCAGTATATTTAACTATCTAAAAGAGGAACAGACAGTACAAGACATGGACAAACAAAACAAATACAGACAACAGAAGCGCCTTAAATGGTTCTATATAAATGACTCCTTGTGGTTGGATAAGCCTATCTCACCTTAGAACGGACCCGCTGATGCCTCACAAGGAAAAGCAGAGTATAAGAGATAATAAAAAATTTTCTCTTACCTGGCCAGGTTTTGAAGTCTGCTGTTCCGAGGTGGCGTCAGTTGATGTTCCGTTCGGAGGGTGCGATACCACTTGCGACCGCTTAGAGGAGTCCCTGTTCGGGCTGCCAAGAAAATGTTAGGTCCGCGTCACTGGACGCGGTCTGGCTTCTGTTGTCCGATTCCCAATTACTATATTCTAAGAGAAATCAATACACGCGACAAGGTGTGTAGCGAAACCTCAACTGAACAGGGGGGCGCTTCTGACCCCTTTTTTATTGAAAACTTTTCTTAGAGCATGTGCAAAACATAAAAGTTTAATCAAAGATGAAAAGAGAACATTTCTTCCTATGTTCAAGGTTAAACAAGGCACAGTGTTCTTAGGGAGTGTAGAACAGGGAGTGTGTACTTCATAGTATCTCATGCAAAGCAGCGTATTCCTTTGATAAGCTTTACATAAGCAGTTTCAGTAATAGCAGCTTAATTAACTTTATAAGCTAAAGAAAGACTCAGCGCAAAGAGAAGTGGCTGGGGGTCTATTTCAACTTTATTTAGCCACTATATAGCATACAATGCAAAGAGGAATCTATTTCTCTATTTATAAAGGAGAGAGGGGATGTTCAGATATACATTCATTTTATTGATTCCGACCTCCAACCTTCACAGTTGGCAGTATATATATTTTAAAAAACTTTTGAATACCGTAAATGATTTATTATTTTTCAATGTTGCTGACCTTACAAGGCAGAATGTGATAGTGGGAAAAGGGTAATAGTGCTTTTTAGAGCCACTGGTGCTGTACTTCATAGTGTCAAACGTTTTGGTTGAGGGAGATTTCATAGCCATAAAAAATGATGGAATATACAGATATACAAGCAGACACAAGCACTAGTTTGTTTATAAATCATTTTTTTTTTTTTTTTATACAGATGTTGTTGCATTCAATTGAAGGTCTGTTTGATACGACTGAAGAATTGGAAATCCCAGATACAGTGTTTGAGGAATTCTTTAGGTGGAAAGAGAACAAACTGTTAACCTTCACCAATGTGAGGAATGGCACAGACACTTCTTTAAAAGTCTTATCCACCTGGTTTTCTAACATCAAAGAGGTACAGTGGTAGACATCAATAATGGAAAATTATGGGTGGAGGGAGTGAAAGGCTTTTTACTCAACCTTTTTACATTTGTAAGAAAGAGTACCGTATACACGCTCATGTAAGACTGTAACAAAGACTTTATGCCATAGACGGAATCTGTACAAATTGGTATTTTTAGTTAGTTGCTTTGGAGCACATGTTGATAGATAGATAGATAGATAGATAGATAGATAGATAGATAGATAGATAGATAGATAGATAGATAGATAGAGGTATCATAGCTCTATATGTTTAGCTGCAATATAGGGCTCTCTCTTTTTTTTTTTTTTTTTTTTTTACACATTGCAAATGCATCCAAAATTCAAGAACTGTTCGGTTGCTCCAGTTTCACTTTAAAGCATAACAGCACCTGGGAATTTGACTTTTACCCTGCCCCTATGTGAAACCCTCCCAGATCTCTCTATAAAATTCACCTTTCCTCAACCCAACAGCTCATGCATAGGCTTATGTCCAATCAGAGCAGTTTGCAGTTTTTACTTCAGCAAAGGGCTCTGATTGAATTTAATGTAATTCTATCTGAATGGCTGGGGTGGGAGCACATGATGCAGGGAATGCGGTAGCACACACTCCACATTCTCAACAATCAGAACGGTTTGCGTCATCACGGCAGATTTCTCTGATTGGACGAGAGCCTGCAAATGCACAGAGTGTAGAAAG
The DNA here is from genome assembly GCA_027917425.1 of Gastrophryne carolinensis. NCBI lineage: Eukaryota > Metazoa > Chordata > Amphibia > Anura > Microhylidae > Gastrophryne > Gastrophryne carolinensis. Next base: position 82,587,652 of record CM051239.1, on the reverse strand, counting down.
GTGAGTTACTACCGGCTACTGGTGGATTTTGTCCTGCTTTAAACCTTATAGATACAGTGACCCATTGGTTAGTTTTTGTGTCATGAAATGCCTAATTTTTTTTTTTTTTTTTTTTTTTTTTAGTGTTTTGATTTGGCTTCCAGCAATTCTACAAGCAATCCAGATGACCTAGATAAGATTGATTATATAATGGAAAAGGTTGATGCTGATATTTCGAAGGAGCTGGAGGTTTCCCTCATGGTAATAATAACAAAGTAAATAATTTGACATGTAAAACCATTATTACTTTTAACTGCCTCTAATTTAATTGCAGGAGCCCAATGAAAAAGAACAGAACATTTTAAAGAATGCACACTTTAAAGTTGTAAAACAAATCTCTGAAGAGACTTGTCTCATTGAAACCATTAAGTCAAAATATTTATCAAGCATTGAAGTAAGTAAGTCAGGATGTTTGTATACCCAAGCACCGCTATGTGAAACCCTTAGGTTTTGTCATATATTCGCCTATGGATAATCGATCCTATGGCACATGCCCCCTTGCCAGCATTTCTGAATGGCCAGATGTTAATCCCAAGGATTTAACAATCTGGGATGCCCCTGTAATGTGCACCAAAACAAAGGGGAGCAAAGTTTTTTTTCTTAGTTTTGGCACATTTAAAGTGGACCAACACCCACCGCTGTGGGGCACCCTTGTGCCATGCCTTTCTGTATGGCTGCACTCACTCTGTGTTGCAAAGGAAATCTGCGTGGAACGATCACCACTGATCTGCTGGCAATCCCAGCCGATATGTATCGGGGTGCACCGACAGAGAGCAACCTCTCTCAAATCATAAGAAAACATTACCTTTTTTTAAAAGAAAAAAATATACATATTTTGCAATTTATTATGTCTCAAAGTGGGACTAGACCCTTAGAATACACGCTAAGCAGTGTCAGGTGCAGAATTTTGAAACTCTTGTAACTGCTAAAGTTGAAAAAGACACTCAATTTATTGCTTTGCTGTTAATGGCAGCTTCTAAAACTTCACGAATTGTAAAGACAAAAACTGTGCATGAAATTCCACTTTTAATTTGTGGCATCTTTAAAGTGGACCAATACTCCGAATTTTGACTATCCATTGGAGTGCTCCGCTGGGTGAAACCTCCCAGATCGCCTAAGGTAACTCACCTCTTCCCGGTCCTATGCGCTTGGAGCTTAAAGTGGACCAACACCCAGGATTTTCACTATCCTGGGTCTTGGTCCACTTCGGCGGGGCACCCCGATCGGGGGTGCCCCGCTGTGTGAAACCCCCCAGAAACCCCCAAAAACTCGCCTCTCCCCGCTCCCACGTGAACGCCGCAGCCAATCCCCGCCAACGTCCAGGCGGGGGACAGGAACGTCCAAGCCGCTGCCGCCGCCTCCCGCGCGTCACTCTCGGTGCGCGCGCCCCCGCCGGCGGGAGGCGGCGGCGGATCAGGTAAGATCTTTTTGGGGTTTCGGGGTGGGAGGTGATCGGCCCGGGAATCTTATAGATTTCCGGGCCGATCACCCCTGGGTGTTGGTCCACTTTAAGAGATGCAGCTCCGAGCATGCTGACAGCCGTATCCTCTGCTATACTCTAACGGGGAGCATGGCTGCGCCGACCATTCACAAATGCCTCACAAAACGGGCCCTGGTATAGGGATAGTGGGGATGCGGCCGCGACTCATGCATGCGCCGTGGAACCGGGAAAACCAGGTAAATGAATGGGGCGACCTGGGAGGTTTCACACAGCAGGGCATCCAGATTTTTGGTTGCCCCGGGTTGGGGGGGGGGGGGGGCAAAATTGATTGGTGTGGGTTTTGGTCCACTTTAAGTTTCCATTACTGGGATTGATTCAGAGCTAGGTGAGAATTTGGGGCCGCCGCCATGTCAGTGGATGCAGGAAGGCAGCGTTTTTCTTTGATGCGGGGGGAAGGGGGGCGGCGTCGGCGCGCTGCTGACGTCGCGCCGGTAGACCCCCCCCCCCCCGAGGATCCAGACACGCTGCTCTGCTGCTGCTGTGCTGGGGGCCAGGCTCAGGCATTCCTTGCTGCAGACGCTGCGGTGATCCCTCCTGTCGGTGTCGTCCCTCTGTTGATTATTGTTACACTTTGCCATATGTGTTTTATGTTAAGGCTGACATGGGACTTCTCTTTCTTTTTGTTTAGATCGTGGGCTAACGTTGAGGGTTGTGGTTCTTCCCGGCCCCCCTTTTCAATAAGAAGGATCGATTATAGGCTTAGGCCGTTAGGGTCTAGTAGCCTTATTGAATTTTACTATTCTTAATCACCATAATGGAGGCATCGGGGGATAGTGACCTGGGAGCCCCATTTGGGCAGGACAGGCTCTGCCCCTTGTGCAGGAGGAATCCTCTGGGCGGATTCAGCACTATTTGTCCCACTTGCACCAGAGGCATGTTTTTTTTATCCAATCCATTCCAGGCCGTCCTTATTCAATACGATTGGGTAACTCCTGGCCGAAGGGGCGTGACTGCAAGATAAAAGCGTGGCTCCGCCTCCCCTCCTATATCCTTCCGGCTGACTTCCTAGATTCCAGTTTTCATTCTTGCAGCTGGGATGACTGCATGGCTCTCTAGACTCCTCTTCCATTTACTTTTTTTGTCTCTCAGATTACCTTTGAAGCTGGGGCAGCTTCCTAGGTCCCTTATGCTTCTCTGATCTGGATTGACCCATTATGCCTCCTCAGTTTTCGGCTTGGTGAAGTTCCGTAAAACTGTATCAGGATGGTAAGGTAAGCGCAGGGTTCAGTGTGCGCTTTGTAGTGCTATTCTTGGTGTGCCACACACCCCGCTTCACCTTTAGATATTCATCTATTATTGGGTTAATCCACCGCAGGTGACGTAGTGCAGAGAGGAAGTCTTGTAACGAGCCCCCCTCCGGCCTATATATACCTGGTACCTCCCTTCAATCACCAGTATTTTTCTCTCTGCTTGCTGACAAGTCAGAAGATGGAAGTCTCCTGCTTACAGGTAGGCCGGGGTATTCTTACCCCGCCACCCCCCTTTTGGTCTATTTCTGCCCGGTTTGAGTTTGTATACCTTTATGGTGAGATGGAAGCCTCCCAGCCTAGGCTGCTCACCGGGCAAATGGTAGATGGCACTTTAAGTGCCTAGGAGCTTATCTCCTACCGCTCGACCTCATGTGTGGGGCAATGCGGCGATCCGGCATGGTGATCCGGAAATGGGATGCCCCTGTCCCGAGGGTCCCCTTAGCCCCTTACTCTCCCGTTACGGTCCCTTCTCCCTTCACTATGGGGGGGGGGGTATAGAGGGTTGTGTATTATGTATAGTGTTTCACTGTATTGCTGTCTTTTACATGTGTGTGTTCACTTTGTGCACATTAACAGACTGCGCAGCCAGAGTGTTGGTCAGCTTTATAGGGGCGGGGCAGCGGACCGCGCTCAGTAGTTGGGCTTGCCGCCTCAGTCTGCGGCCCCTCCCGCCTCCCCCCTTTCCCGTTGTCTCTGTGCGGCAGCCTGGTGGCTGTGCTTATGCTCTCCCCCCCTCCTCCGTCGCCTGGCCGTGCGTGATCCAGCGCAGCTGGTGGCAATCTCTCAATGAATTGGCGCACATGAGGACGCTTCTGACCGGGTTGTAGGGGGCGGCTCCCTGTGACGCGGGGGGGGGGCGGGGCGCCGGCGGGAGCGTCGCTCGGCGGCCCCGGCCTCACTTCCTCCCTGTCTCTGATAAGAGAAGTCACGTGGGGGGGCACGCGCTGCAGCACACTTGTATGGTCCTGCGTTGGCCTGTCAGGTAAGCGGCCCCGCTTTGGCGGGGCCGAGAGTTTTGTCCTTATTTCTTATGGAGAAAAAAGGGGGATATTTGGGGAAGCGTTTAAAGAGGCACTCTTATCGTTTATATATGATGCATAAGACATGCTGCATGTGTTACACTTATATGGGGATCTGATGGTTGGTTTCTTTCCTTTCAGATCCTGGGTTCCCTGATTATAGCGGCCCTCCGGCTCTATGTTGCCTGGCTAGTCTTTCTTTTTTAGAAAAGAAAAAGGGGGATATTTTTTATATATAAAGTTTACACATTTAATATATATATTCTTAGATATATATATATATATATATATTTACTAAGGGGGACCTTTTTCTTGAAAAAATAAAAATAAAAAAGTATTTGTATAAAAAAAAACCTCCGTTACTTACCGGTAACGTCCTTTTTAGGAATCCTTCAGCTTGACCACGTGGAGAGGAATCATGCTCCACCCCCTGGGAGGAAACACAAAACAGGAAACAGAGTTTAAAAGCCCCACCCCTTCCTCCCCACCTCAGTTCTTAATATAGTAACCGTACTCCAACCCTTGACTACTGGGCGGGTTATCAGCGGTCAAGCTGAAGGATTCCTAAAAAGGACGTTACCGGTAAGTAACGGAGGTTTTTCCCCGTCATCCTTCAGCTTGACCACGTGGAGAGGACTAGAAAAGCTAATATACCTTAGGGGTGGGATGCTGCAAGTAGTACACTTCTTCCGAAGGACTGATGTTTTGCAGACAGTAAGTCAAGTCTATAATGTTTTAGGAAGGTGTGGGGCGAAGACCACATGGCAGCTTTGCAAATTTCTTCAATAGCCGCCCCCGATCTCTCTGCCCAGGAAGCGGCCATAGCCCTAGTCGAGTGAGCCAAGACCTCCGGTGGTGTAACTTCCTTAATCTCATATGTTTTGGCGATGGTCTGCTTAATCCACCTTGCAATCGTAGCTTTGGATGCAGCTGAACCCTTATTTTTGCCGCTAAATGTTACAAAAATCTGCTCTGCTAGACGCCATTCCTTTGATCTTTCCAGATAAATGATTAAAGCTCTTCTTACATCAAGAAATGAAAGATCTTCCTCCCTACCAGCCGCATTAGGCAGCGTTGGGAGGACTATTTCTTGCGACCTGTTGCTTGAGGTTGGAACCTTAGGTAAAAACATAGGATTGGGTCTGAGCACAACTTTATCTGGAAGAATCGCACAATATGGCTCCTTTATAGACAATGCTTGAAGTTCACTCACCCTTCTAGCAGATGTTATTGCTATAAGAAAGCAAACCTTCATAGACAACCATTTTTCTGGAACTTCCTCCAACGGTTCAAATGGTGGTTCTAACAGGCCCTTGAGTACTATAGACAAGTCCCAAGTAGGAAAACCTTTAAATGTAGCCGGTCTCCTACGTGCAATGGATTTGAAAAAGCGGTTAACCAGATCATTTTGTCTAAGTTTACGTTCTAGGAAAACTGATATCGCAGAGGCTTGAGCTTTCAGGGTACTTACTGCCAGTCCCTTTTCAAACCCTTCTTGCAAAAATTCCAATACTGAAGCAATATCCTTTTCCTTCAGATTCCTAACCTCACAAAATGAAGAAAATTTCTTCCATACCTTTGCGTAAATTCTTCTTGTAGTTGCCTTTCTGCTGTCTAGCAACGTTTCTATTACTCTGCGTGACAAACCTTTTCTTCTCAGCAGTTCCCCCTCAATATCCATGCTGTTAACTGAAGAGTCTTCCAGCTTGGATGAAGAATTGAATTTTGTTGTAGAATGTCTGGACTCTCTGGTAATTTCCAAGGTCCCTTTACCGCCATTCTGACTAGGTCTGCGAACCAGATTCTTTTCGGCCAATATGGGGCTATAAATATCACCTGTGCGCTTTCTCGGGCCACCTTCCGGATCACTTGTGGCAGGATTCTGAAGGGTGGAAAAGCATAAGCAAGTTGAAAATTCCATTCCTGAGCAAGTGCGTCTATTGCTACTGCACCCTTCTCTTTTTCCAGGGAGAAGAACCTGTGACATTTGGCATTTTCTTTGGTTGCAAAGAGGTCTATCTGAGGCTGACCCCACACACTCGTGATCAACTGGAAAATGTCTTGCTTCAGACACCATTCCGTTTGACTCACCTTCTTCCTGCTTAAGGAATCTGCTAGTGTGTTCAGAGTCCCCTTCAGATGGATCGCTCTTAGAGACCTTACTTGATTTTGTAGGGGATTTAATAGACTTTGGGCTAAGCCTGCCAGCTGCTTTGATCTTGTCCCCCCCTGACGGTTTAGATAAGCCACGGTCGTTATATTGTCTGATCTCACCAACACATCCTTCCCCCATATTTCTTTTTGAAAATGACTTAGGGCTAGTTTGACTGCTAGAAGTTCTCTGAAGTTGGACGACTTTCTTGAAATCTCCTTTGACCACTTGCCCTGGGCTTGATGCGTCTCTAGATGCGCACCCCATCCCCAGCTGCTTGCATCCGTGGTTACTACCACCGGATTGGTCTGACTCCATTCCCTTCCCTTCAACAAATTTCCACTGTCTGTCCACCAGAGTAGTTCTTTCAGGACCGTTACATCTAATCTCACTAACTGGTCCAGAGAAGTTTGTTTTTTGTCCCATCTTTCTAACAGAAACTTCTGTAGTGGTCTCATCTGCAACTGAGCCCAGTCTACTGCTGGTATCGCTGCCGTCATGAGTCCCAGCACTTTCATTATGTCTCTTAGGGAAACTTCTGGTTCTTTCACCAACACCCAAATCTCGTTTTTTAACTTTTGGGCTTTTGCTTCTGTTAGGAAAATTTTCCTCTCTGTGCTGTCTATCAGAAGACCCAGAAAGGCGCACTGCTGAGAGGGCACTAAGTTGGATTTTTCCAAGTTTAAGATCCACCCCAGATCTTTTAACAGTGCCATAGTTTTTTCCAGCTGTACCAACAGTGTCTCCCTGGAGCTGTTTAGGACCAGCAGATCGTCTAAATATGGTATTATGCTGATCCCCAACTGCCTCAGGAAGGCCATTGGCTCTGCCAGAATTTTTGTAAAAATCCTGGGGGCCGATGATAGGCCGAAGGGAAGTGTCTTGTACTGATAATAAAAAATTTTGTGGTCTAACTTTACTGCAAACCTCAAATACTTTCGATGGGCTTCCAGAATCGGGATGTGCAGGTAGGCGTCCTGGAGATCCAGATTTGCCATGAACACATTCCGAGTCAGGGTTTGCCTCACCGAGAATATTGACTCCATTTTGAATCTTTTGTACCGAATGAACCTGTTTAGTCTTTTTAGGTTCAGAATCATTCTGTAACATCCTGATGACTTCTTTACCAGAAAAACCTGGGAGTAATAACCCCTTTGAATCTGGCTCGAGGGAACCTTCTCTATTACTTCCTTTATTAAAAGTTCCTGCAAAACTACTGGGAAGGCATCTTTTAGTTTTTGATCTTTTGGTAACTTTGTCACCAAGCACATAAATGGTGGAAGGGAAGAAAATTCTAAGTGATACCCTTCTTTCAGGGTTTTTAATACAAATTGACTTTTGGTAACCTTTTCCCAAGCCTGTGTGAATCTGGAGAGTCTTCCTCCCACTGGACCTGGGTTGTCAGGACTGCTGTCTGGGCCCCTCAGGGGTCTTACTTACTAAGGAATACTTCCTTTGTGGTTTTGATTGGGCCCAGCGCTTTCTAGTATCTATTTTTCTGTGGGTCTGACTAGTGGTAGGCCTATTCCTATTAACCGGTCTAGCGAGGTAGGCCTTCTTCTTTATAGGAAATTTTTTCCCCAGCTCTGTGGACCTCGAGAGGATGTTATCTAGGTCTGTACCAAATAACCGTTCCCCCTGAAAAGGTATAGAACATAATCTATTCTTTGAAATGTTGTCCCCAGACCACGTCTTAAGCCAAATTGCTCTGCGAGCACAGGAAATTAACGCTGAGGTTTTAGCTGAAGCCCTAATGATCTCCTGACATGCATGTGTAAGGAAAGACATTGCTCTATATAGAGTGGGAAGAGTAGCCAAAACTTCTTGTGGTGGCACTCTATTCCCAATATGAGCTTTAAGGTTGTCTATCCATTTAGACATACTTCTCAGGACTACATCAGAAGCCATAGCGGGTTTAAATTGAAAAAGGGTAGCATCCCAAGCCCTTCTTAAAATGTGCTCTCCTCTGCGGTCCATGGGATCACGCAAAGACCCCATGTCCTCAAAACTCAAATCAGATGTCCTTGACATTTGTCCAACTGGTGCATCAACTTTAGGACATTTCGTCCATGTATCCATAATAGGATCCTTAAAGGGATATTTTCTCTTTAAAGCTTTAGGCAGAAAAAACTTTTTTTCCGGATTATCCCATTCAGTCTTGACCATATCCTTCAAAACTGAGTGGATAGGAAAAGCTTTATCTGATTTCTTGGTCAAAATCTCTCTATACATCTCATCCTGCTGAGAAAGAGTTGTCTCCTCCAGAGGGATACCCCAAGTTTGATAAATATCTTTTAATAATAATTCCAAGTCCTCTGAAAAATTATTAGAGGTACACTGCTTTTCCTCTGAATAGCTTTCCTCATCTAAGGAATCTCTAGAGGAATCTGGGTCTTCCCCCTCTTCATCTGGTTCAGAAGCAACCTCAATCTGAATAGGAGGTAATGATACATTCTCATTACCCAAATTCACTATTGAGATCCCACCACCTTGATTTTCTGCGTTAGTATTAGAAATAGGTGCAGCAGCAAGTGACCATTGCTCATGGGTTACGAATCCTCTTTGGGCATTTTCAACTGAGGCTAACTGTTGCCTCAAACTAAAAATTTCCCTGAGGATAGCAGCTGAATCGTTATCTCGTTTGGCCTTATCGCACCCCATACACAGAACCAACTGCCAAGAATCCGGAAGTGTAGTGTTACAAACTTCACATTTCTTTGATTTCTTGGTAGCTTTAACATGCTTTTTATCCTCCGCTTTAGAGTCTCTCTAAAAAATGTAAGACATAAAAGCATATTATAGCAGGACCACTTACACCCAACGTGGAAGCTATACATACATATATACCTATATTCATATCCAACCTAATAATTATCAGCATAGATATGAACAGATATATAACATGTATCTGCATATATATGAACCTCATAAATATGCAGTCTATAACAATGATATAAGGTATACAATGGTAAAACACTGGTTAATATACTATATCTATATATCTATACATATCTACATACATATAAATATATATATAAATATATATATAAATATATATATACACATACAAACAATCAAAGTACCCCAGTTACAAGCCACCGCAGGAGTAACAAGCAAGAAAAAACAAAACATCAAGCCCATTGTATAACCTATATCACTGAAAAACACAGGCAGTAAAAAGTTCCTACCGCCTTCTGGTTGTCATCGGGCGCCTCCGACATGACGGTCCTCGTTGGTGGGGTCCGTGGGAGCTGTGAACGTGCAGCTGCTGCCTTCGCTGCTCCTGGGGACTGGCTGATATGCGGCAATCACACGCTGATCAGCTCAGCCACGCTGGTTCCTTCTTCCGGTTTCCGGCTAACAGCCGACAAAACCGGAAGATGACGCGGATGACGTCATCGCCGCACCTCCGCAATTCAAAAAACGAGAGGGAAAAAATAAGACCGCATAGCGATCTTAACAAAAAACGGCAAAGACTTCACCCAGCCCAGCGCGCCTGCCTCAATAATGAAGCAGGACTTCTCTAAATGGGATTTTTGCACAATCTGTGCTTCTTATCCCAGACTATGCGGGTTATAGCCCCAGGTGCAAATAGCTCACACAGGATCTCCTGGTGGATCATTAGCTATTGCCTCCGGCTATCTCCAAACTATGGAGGGTTTTAAAAATAATAAATTAAAATAAAAAAACGGCCGTTGACTAACAAGTATCAGCCTACACTCTGTCCCAGGGTTTCCTTAGGGAGGAAACACAAAAGAACTGAGGTGGGGAGGAAGGGGTGGGGCTTTTAAACTCTGTTTCCTGTTTTGTGTTTCCTCCCAGGGGGTGGAGCATGATTCCTCTCCACGTGGTCAAGCTGAAGGATGACGGGGAAAAAAAAAAACCCTCCCTTCCGGGACATTTTTTGATAAAGGGGCATCCCGGGTTGGCTTATGCCTTAAAAATCCCAGTATTTGCGATACCATAAATCACCAATATGGAGGCTTCCCTGACTACCGGAAACGACTCGTCAGAGTCGTCCAGGGGGTGTGTAAAATGTGGGGCTGCGCTCCCGGCTGATGATGTCTTTATTTGCATTCCTTGTGCAAAGCAGAGTATTGCGCGTCAGTCTGTTGATCCGGCTGCTGGCCCGTCGCAACTTCCATCATCTCCTGCCTCTCCCTCCCTGTTCCGGACACCGCATGACACCGTCAAAAGTGGGGATTCGCAATCCGAGGTGGCGGCAAAGTTGGCCAGCCTTCGGAAAGTATTGCCCGTTAAGGCAGGGTTGAAGGCCCCTGCAAAACGGAAGCGCCTGACTCCAGTATCTTCGGCTCCACAGGACGAATTATGTGAGCCTGTGGAATGGTCCGAGGGCTCCCCGGATGAGGAAGAATTCCTCTTGGAGTCAGATGAGCCGGCAGATCAGCTTGAGGCTGATGCGACTGGCGATTGGTCGGCGGGGGTTGCCCTTGACACCCCCTCCATTTTGGCTCAAATGTTTGAAATTTTGTATTTAGATCCGCCTGAGGCTGTCACCCTGCCAAGGGGCCAGTTGTTTAAAGAGCCTCAGCCGCGTTTGGTTTTTCCCAGACAGCACCACTTTGAAAGGGTGGTCCTTAAGGAATGGGAACATCCCACGCGGTTATCTGGGATCCCTCCCAGGTGGGAAAAGCGTTATCCCTTTCCGCCAGAATTGGTGAAGCTTTGGTCCATTCCTCCTGAAGTCGATACCCCTGTGCTAGGGCTCTCTAGCACCGCTATGGTACAGTCTGCTGAGACCTCTGTCCCTAAAGATGGGGAGGATCGTAGGATTGACCAGTATGCTCGCCATGGCTTTATTTATGCTGGGTCAGCGATGCGCCCTGTGTGCGCTTCGGCCCTTCTTCTATTAGCAGTAAGATCTGTAATCCAGGGGCTATACGAGGATCTCAATCCCGCTTGTAATGACTTCGCTGCGCTTAAGCAGTGCGAATCTTTTGTGTCCTACGTTCTATCCGCTCAGGACGATGCGCTGGCTATGAGTAGCAAGACAGCGGCAATGCTGGTGGCCATTCGTCGGTCAGTATGGCTGCGACAGTGGTCGGCGGATTCAGCTTCTAAAAAGGTGCTCACAGCTCTCCCCTTTTTGGGGCTACGTCTGTTTGGGGAGAGAATTGACTCTGTCGCGAAAGGTGGTAAAATGCCACAGCGCAGAAGGCCTCGACGCCCCTTTAGGGGGGCAGGTTCTGGTAGGCCTTCCTTTCGAGGATACAGAGCGGGCAGGGGGGCTTCCCTTCCCTCTACCAGTCGTACAGGTTGGCCTCGGGGGAGGGGCCGTGACCGTCCCGCCCAGTCCTGGGGCTCCAAGCCCAAACCTGCTGGTAAGCCCGCTCAGCAATGAGGGGCTGCCCTCACCCGTGTGGGTGGGGGGACTATTACGACACTTCTCCCAGGTTTTGGAACCGGGAAGTTCCGGACAGATGGATTCAGGAGGTAGTGTCGTCCGGTTACAAGCTGGAATTCGAGTCTCGCCCTCCTTCACGGTTCTTTCGGTCTCGGATGCCCATTGATCCTGTCGCCGCACAGGGGCTCCTGGCGTCGGTAAAGAATTTACTAGAGATGGCGGTCATCTGGCCGGTACCGCGCTTAGAGACGGGCCTCGGTTTCTACTCCAATCTGTTCGCAGTCCCCAAGAAAGATGGGTCAGTTCGTCCCGTCTTGGACCTGAAGTTGCTCAACAGGTTCATCCGGTTTCGGAAGTTCCGCATGGAAACTTTGCGCACTGCCGTCGGCTCTCTTCGGCAAGGGGACTTCATGACGTCCATAGACATCAAGGATGCTTACCTTCATGTTCCCATATGCCACGCTCATCAACGTTTTCTTCGATTCGTGATGAAGTATCAGCATTATCAATTCGTGGCACTTCCGTTTGGCCTTACCTCAGCTCCAAGAGTGTTCACCAAGGTGTTGGCAGGGGTCATAGCCATTTTCAGATCTCGGGGCATTCGTGTCTTGCCTTATTTGGACGACCTTCTCATCATGGCTCCGTCGCTCAATCAATCGGAGACAGACACCAGCATGGTGGTCTCCACGCTGGAAAGCTTTGGTTGGGTGATCAACTTCCCCAAGTCCTCCCTCGCTCCGGCCAGGGTAGTGTCATTCCTGGGGATGCAGTTGGACTCTCATCAGCACAGTGTATTTCTTCCTTAGTCCAAAATTCATCTGATTCAGGAGTTGGCTCGGGTCCTACTCTCCAATCCTCGGCCGTCCATCCGTCTGGGGATGAGGCTGGTAGGGTTGATGGTTGCCTCCTTCGAGGCAGTTCCTTTTGCTCAATTCCACACGAGGACGCTTCAGCTTTATCGGTTGGCATCTTGGGACCGACGGCTTCGGTCGCTGGATCAGCCCTTCCAGTTGTCCTCCCGGGTCCGGCAGTCCCTCCAGTGGTGGTTGGTCTCGACCAATCTCGTAAACGGCAGGTCTTTCCTGACCCCTCTTTGGGAAATTGTCACCACGGACGCCAGTCTGACGGGATGGGGCGGATTCTGGAAGGAGCTGCAGTTCCAGGGGCAATGGGGACCTCAGGAGGCCCACTTACCCATCAATATTCTGGAACTGAGAGCCATCCGTCAGGTGCTTGCTCTCCTGACTCAGCACGTCCTGGGCCTTCCGGTCCAGGTGCGTTCAGACAATCGAACAGCGGTTGCTTACATCAATCATCAGGGAGGGACTCGCAGCCTGAGTGCTCTCAGGGAGGTGTCCCTGATCCTGACCTGGGCAGAGGCCCATGTTCCTTGTCTCTCGGCGGTATACATTCCAGGAGTGGAGAACCAGGAAGCGGACCGGTCGAGCAGGGGCTCTCCCCGTCTGGGAGAATGGGCTCTCCATCCTCGGGTGTTTCGCTCACTATGTCTCCGATGGGGGACACCGGAGTTGTACCTGTTTGCCTCTCGTCACAATCGCAGGCTCCCGAACTTCGTGTCGCTCTCTCAGGACCCTCTGGCTCTGGCAGTGGACGCCATGTCCCTGAGCTGGGGGGATCTGGGATTTCTATACCTGTTTCCTCCGATACCCATGCTAGGCAGGGTGCTTCGGAAGTTGGCTCTGGAAAAGGTGTCCGCCGTTCTCGTGGCCCCAAGGTGGCCAAGGCGAGTGTGGTTCGCAGACATCGTTCGGCTGGCGGTGGACCAAGTCGTTCTGCCTCTTCGGTCCGATCTGCTCACTCAGGGTCGATTGTGTTACCCCAATTTACCAGCGCTAGGTTTGACGGCCTGGCTGCTGAGACCTCCATTCTGAAGGAGGAGGGTCTTTCTGATTCAGTCGTTAAGACTCTGATCAGTGCTCGGAAGAGGTCTTCTTCTATCACTTACTATAGGACTTGGAAAGCCTATATCGCCTGGTGCGAGATAAGATCTTTTCCTTGTAGGGTCTTTTCAGTCTCCAGGATTCTGGAGTTTTTACAATCAGGGCTGGACTCTGGTCTTCAGCTTAGTACATTGAAAGGGCAAGTTTCTGCCTTATCTATCTTTTTTCAGAAGCGTGTTGCGCTTAAACCTTTGGTTAAAACTTTTTTCCAGGGGGTTACGCATGTGCGGCCTCCCAGGAAACCATTACTCCCTGTTTGGGATTTGAATTTGGTTCTTTCCGCTCTTCAGGCTCCTCCTTTTGAGCCTTTGCAAGATATTGCTTTGTCCACCCTGACTCAGAAGATTGTCTTCTTGGTAGCTATCACTTCGGTCCGGCGTGTCTCAGAGTTGGCGGCCTTGACTATCCAGGCGCCTTACTTTGAGAGGCATCAGGATAAAGTGGTCTTTCGGTTCAAGCCAGACTTTCTTCCCAAGGTTGTTTCTGCTTTTCATTTGAACCAAGACATTGTTCTTCCCTCCTTATGTCCTAATCCTAAGAATGACAAAGAGAGGGTGTTGCATTGTTTGGATGTAGTACGCTGTGTTAAGTACTACTTGATTATCACGTCTCCTTTTCGTAGGACGGATTCCTTTTTTGTTGTGCCCCATGGGCCTAAGAAGGGTTTGGCACCAGCCAAATCTGCCATTAGCAAGTGGATACGTCAGGCCGTTACTGCGGCCTATTCTGCTAAGGGGAAAGTTCCCCCTTTTCGTATCACTGCTCATTCTACTCGCGCCATTGGGTCGTCTTGGGCATTTCAGCACCAAGCTTCTGTTGAACAGGTTTGTAAGGCCGCCACTTGGTCTTCTGTTCACACTTTTTCTAAGTTTTACAAAGTTGATGTGCGGGCCTCAGCGGATGCTGTTTTTGGTCGCAAAGTTCTGCAGACTGCAGTCATTTAAGTTATGCTTCACCTGGCCTTGAGTTGCCCAGCCCTTGTGGACACTGCTTTTGGATGTCCCAATAATGGATGAATATCTAAAGGTGAAGCGGGGTGTGTGGCACACCAAGAATAATACCATTTTGTGAGTACTCACCTGAAAAATGGGTATTGTTGGTGTGCCACACACCCCGCTTCACTCCCACCCTTTTCGGTAGTTCCGAAGCCTTTATATGGTGAAGCTTTTTGTTTATATCAAATTTGATTTTGAGGTTACTGGTGGAATACTGGTACCTTGTCTTTCTGCTTTTTAAATATACTGGTGATTGAAGGGAGGTACCAGGTATATATAGGCCGGAGGGGGGCTCGTTACAAGACTTCCTCTCTGCACTACGTCACCTGCGGTGGATTAACCCAATAATAGATGAATATCTAAAGGTGAAGCGGGGTGTGTGGCACACCAACAATACCCATTTTTCAGGTGAATACTCACAAAATGGTATTTTTGCACTCTGGCTGAAGGCTTTCATTGAAAAGTATAAGCAGCCACAGGTTTTTGTCTGGTGAGCCTGATTGCGGGTGACCAAGGGAATGATTTTCCCTCTCATTGTTTTTTATTGTTTTTTCCCATGTGTTTCTTTTTCTGGTTGAAAAATGCAAAATGTGCGTGCCTTTTTAGGGGGCGGAGCTAAAGCTGCAACAAGGAAATAGACCGTCGCCATGGAAAGATTTTGGGCTTGGCGAAGTTCTGAGTACCGGGCACAGAGCGCTTCCTCCGTCCGCCTCTGTGGAAAGATTTTCGGCTAGGCGAAGTTCCAATTACCGGGTGCAGAGCGCTTCCTCCGTCTTCCGTTTTCGGCTTACCGTAGCAGCTAGCTCCGCTGAGATCTCCGGTTCTTTTCAGCTGTACTGCGCGTTTTCTCTAGCTGGGGACACTGGAAGATATTCGGCTTAGCGAAGTCACCAGCTCCGCTGAAGTGGCCGTTTCTCCTCCGCGGCGGGGCGCGTTTTTCTCGCCGACCAAGCTTAAACATTTTCGGCTAGGCAATGTGCCTAGCATCGCCAGAGATCGCAATTCCCCTTTGGCTGCACATAATTTCTGGGGTAGTTGGCCAGCAAAAGGGCTGCTCTGAGCCGCTGCACAGCCACCCTCAAGTGGACCTAAATCTTTTGGTAGGTTATTTTTTTGTTTATTATTGATTGGGAAAGGGCAAGGTAATAATTTATATTGTAATATATTACCATAATTATATGGTGGTCTACCCTCAAGGACTCGCAGTAGTTTTGTGACTGTCGAGAACCTATATATACTTGGTCTCAGATCCCCAGGGTCATAGACTAGTATTATTAAATTCACCATGGCGGAGGCATCGGGGGTAGTCATCTGGTTTTTATCAGATTTACCCCATATCCAGTTGCATGCTATGGCACTGGATGAGGATAGCACGGTGCACAGGGATTATGCCACGGTTGTAGTGAATAGGGAGACAGTTGTCTCCTCCCTGAAGGGGCTCTGACCCCTATCACCGGTGCTTTCTGAGAAACCCCTTGGCAGTTTTCATGCGGACCGTGATGTGAATCGTACCGGTTACTAAGGTTTTTTGAAAAAAAAAAAAAAGAAATCCTCTGAGTAGATTGAAGAGGATATTGTGGCTGACATAAGCTCCTTCTGAGTCTGTAAACTGTCAGCAGCCCTCAAGTGGTCCTAAACCTATAGAGTCATCATGGAGTATTGACTACTAAAAAGGTTTTAAAGAAAATAATTTTTTCCTCTGAGGTGAAGAGGATATTGTCTGCCTATTCTCCCAGGAAATTATCTGTTGGAGAGTCCTCTACACATGGGGTGTCCGGTTAAGGAGAAGTTGGAAGGATGGTTGATTTCCTCTATTTCCGGAGGATTTTGCGGAGCATATGCATTATTATAATCTGATCAATAGGGAATGGCAGAAGTCGGGTTGTCTTCCGGCCATGCCTAAGTGCTAGATTCTATGTATCTCTTTCCTCCAGATGAGATTGAATTATGATCTTACCCTCCTGTGGTGAATGCTCTGGTGCCAGGTCTCTTTAAGATTTTTGTTTTGCCATCCTCTGATAGGGCTTCTCCAAAGAATCCAGCGGATAAATGCGTGGATCAGGTGACATGACATGCTAATCTTTTATGGGGTCGGCCTTGGGCTGGCCGGTGTTACATTCAAGGAATTTTGGGAGCATGTGGTCTCTGACTCTTGGGTCATGCATGGAAGCCATGCTCCCAGTTGTTCAACATCAGTTTGACTCCAACAGGTAGTGTTCCTGGCTATGGAGGATTTGATGTGGTTAAGTGCCAGAGGCCTAGCTCTGGTGGTCACCTTAAGGCGTGCTTTATGGCTCAAGCAATGGCCAGCTGAAATAGCCTCTAAAAGGAATATGACAGGACCCCTTTTTAAGGCGGGCGTCTGTTGGTCGACATGGTAAAGTATGCTACTAGTGGTAAATGATCTAATCTGCTACAAAAGCCGAAGTCTAATACTGCTTCAGCAGGGCCTCTAATACTCCTGGGTTCCGGCTAAAGGTTCGCCCTCTTTGTCTTATTCCAAAAAGAAAAAAAAAAAAGAAAAAATTCTCTTCTATCCCAAAGTTCCATATTAAGGCAACAGGTGTCTGGCAGAACAAAGCCAGATCCCCTTCGAAGCCGGCTCAGGCATGAAGGGATGCCCTCGCCCTTGAGGTGTGGGGGGGAAACTTCTGAATTTGGCTCATATTTGCAGGAAGCTTGAGATCTGTCGTATCTCACCTTTTTGGAGATTGGAGTTTTGATGACGACAGTGTATATATAAGGATAAAGGGGGGTGGGAGCAGCTCAATCACTATTTATACAAAATTATTATTATTCAGGGCCTGGGAACTAATTTACCGCCCAGTTTAACCCTCTCATCAACTAAATATCAAGCAACAAACATGTCTAGCTATGTGGAAAGACAGAGATTTGGTTGCATATATCTGCAGATACATGTGGAAGCCACACTGCCCCGGCAAGGCACTCTGTGTTTAGTGTGGTCCCTACTCTTAATTCTGAGTCCCCAAAGTTGGGACATGCAATGCAGACAAATATCTGAGAGCTACTCACCTGGGAAGCTGCCAGCCTCCCTTTAGAACACTTCACAGGGAGAAATCCATATTGACTGAATTCCTCCCTGCTTGTGCTCATGGCAATTCAAATGAATAAAGGGGGGTGGGACCAGCTCAATCACTATTTATACAAAATTATTATTATTATTCAGGGCCTGGGAACTAATTTACTGCCCAGTTTAACCCTCTCATCAATAAATAGTGATTGAGCTGCTCCCACCCCCCTTTATCTTTCATTTCAGCAGAACGGTCCTCCATCAGGGAATGGTCTCTTAGCCAGAGGATTTTTTTAATCCCTATGCATGGGGAATTCCAGACGTAGTTCTTGCATCAGGGCACAGTTGGAAGTTCCGAAGTTTGTCCCGATCCAGGAATCATCTAACAATAGCAACAGATGCCCTGACTCCTTAGTGGTCAGCATTCAAGCCTCTATGCATTTCCCTCCGATTTCACTCCTGGGTCGTGTACTGAAAAAAGTTTAGCTCACAAGGAAGTCCCAACCATTCTGGTGACTCCTCTGTGGCCAAGAAGATGCTCGTTCTCAGACAAAGTAAGGATGTCAGAGGGCAACTTTTGGAAGCGACGATCCAGATCTTCTCACACAAGGGCCTCTAAGGCATCCCAATTCACAGTTCTGGCTTGGACTGCCTGGCTATTGAATCCTTTATCTTGGCAAAAAGGGTTTTTTCTGCCAGAGTTATCCGGACTATGATTCAGGCCAGGAAGAAATCTTTATCAAATGATCTATTATTGAGTGTTGCAAGCAATTATCGGTGAATCCAGGGGTTCGCTTGTAGTACTGTTCTGTTTTACAGAATATATCGTTTTTTTGCAGAGGTCTTGATGAAGGTCTTCAATTGAGGACAAATATCTATCTATCTTCTTTCAGAAACCCATAGCTGAGAATGTTTTTATCAGAACTTGTTTTACAAGGAGTCGCTCAGGTGCAGCCTCCTCATAATCCACTTCTGCCGGCTTTTGGACCTGAACTTGTTTTTCAGGTTCCTCCTTTTTGAACCATGGTAGATGCATCATAAGTCTAAGGACGCTTATGGTTATCCCTTAGTGGCAATAAGCTCAGCAGGCGGTTTCCTGAATTAGCAGCTTATCAGTAAGCCTCGTTATTTGAGTGTTTTAGGATTTTCTTCCTAAAGGTATCTTTTCATTTAATGAAGAGATGGTTTTTGCCTTCCTTATGTCCTGCTCCAGTGTCTAATAAGGAAGGGGTGTTCTTCACTGTTGGATGTAGTGAGGGCACTAAGATATTATCTCACCACTACATAATCTTCTTATGTCATACCTGAGGGTCCACTGAAGGGTCTTCCACCAGCTAAGTCTGCCATCAGTCGATGGATTAGACACAGTGGTAAGAGTCTATTCTTCCAGGGGGAAGGAGCGCCTTGTTTTGTGGCACAGCTCTTTCCACTAGGGCCATTGGTGCTTCATGGGCTTTTCAGCATCAGGCCTCATGGAACAGGTTTGTAAAGCTGCCACCTGGTCTTCTGTTCATACATTTACCAAATTTTACAAGGTAAGTGTAAGGACCTCAGCTGACGCTGTATTTGGTCGAAAAGTTCTTTAGGCGGTAGTGAAAGGAACTACCTGCTGTTCCGCGTTGGGGATCCCGCCTATATTTGGCACTGCTTTTGGATGTCCCAATCTTATTGAATAAGGACGGCCTGGAATGGATTGGAAGAAAGAACACAATTCTGTGATACTCACCTGTAGAATTGTTTTTCTGTTAATCCATTCTAGGCCGTCCAACCCGCCTCTTTTGGGGGAATATAGGAAGTTACGATCTATCCTTGATACCCTTTTTATGGTTTTCTTTTTTTAAAATAATATTTAGCATTGAAAAGAATGCTAGGTTGATATATCCATATCTTGGATGCCTAGTCTTGTAGATATATATAAAAAAAAAAAAAAAAAAAAAAAAAGGAAATGGTACATATTTATAATCAGAGAGAGGAGTCTTTTATGTTGTCTCCAGCCTTTGTCTCCAAAGAGATATAGGTATGCCTCCCGGGCGGCTGGTTATACTGCTTTTTAATTAACTGGAATCTAGGAAGTCAGCCAGAAGGATATAGGCCGGGAGGCGGAGCCACGCTTTTGTCTTGCAGTCACGCCCCTTTGGGCAGGAGTTACCCAATCGTATTGAATAAGGACGGCCAGAAATGGATTAACAGAAAAACAAATTCTACAGGTGAGTATCACAGAAAATTGTTTTTGGACCATGGGGGGGTGCGGTCGCCCCTGACCCTAGCCCTGTATTGCCATTGGCCTCTCCGGACCCTGCGCTGCTGCATTCAGACCCTAGTGAAGGGGGAGCCAGCAAGGGGTCCCATACTGCTCATCGGCTGGCTAGTCTTGAGAAGCAGATCTCGTTCACAGCCCCTAAGAAGGCCTTGAGTAAGAAGCGGCATCTGTAGCTGATTTACTCGGATGACAATCTTTTTGATTGCTTGGGTTCTGCGGAGGAGGGTGAGTTGCCAGATGATTCACGCTTCACTGTGGAATATTCCGCTGGCGATGACAGTATCTCTGGTTCCTCCTCGGACGAGGATTCTTGTCTCCCGGAGGATACGGAGAGTTTGCTCTCCTCCGTGTTTGATACCCTACACATTGTTCCTCCCAGAGCAGCTAAGAAGAAGCAGGGTTATTTATTTCGGCCTGAGAGGCAAAGGCCGGTCTTCCCAGAGCAGCCTCACTTTCTAACATGATCCTTAAGGAATGGGAAAGGCCCAACAATTTACCGTCGGTCCCTAAGGACCTGGATAGGCGGTACCCCTTTCCTGCTGAATTGGTTCGGTTATGGTGTCACCATCCCGAGGTGGATCCTCCCGTGTCAGGCTTGTCCAATACCACTGCTATGCCGTTACCTGATAATGCTTCCTTACGTGATCCTGCAGACCTACGCCTGGACCAGCTGGTCTGTCATGCGTTCACCTTTGCTGGTGCCCTCTTTCACCTGGCGTGTGCCTTGGCTATCGTCTCACTAGCCAAGGATAGACACCTTGTGGCTAGAGCTAAGGCTCGCAAGCAGGCTGAGGAGTATAAGGAATTCAAGGCTTGCTTGGATTTCTTTGGCTTTGTTTTCACTGCCTTGGATGATATGGTCAGGCTTGGCGCCAGAATTTCGTCCTTGCTTGTTGCTTTACGCCGCTCACTCTGGCTGAATCAGTGGGCAGATTATGCAGCTGCCAAGAAGTACCTCACAAGTCTACCTTTTTATGGGAAGTCGGCTGTTTGGGGAGCGCCTGGACCTTTTGGTCAAGGATGGTAGACTCCCTCAGAGAAGGAAGCCTGCTCTGCCCTTTCGGAACCCCTCTTCCTTTCGTTCCTTTCGAGGAGGAGGAGGATCTTCGTTTCTAGGTGGCCGCAGAGAAACCTGGGGCAGAGGTAGGTCCCGCAGCCGACCCAACTTCTCCTGGGGAGCTAAGTCCAACCCCCCTGCCAAGCCCACTCAGGCATGAGGGGGCGCCCTCACCTATCCGGGTGGGGGGACGGCTTTTGCTGTTTGCTCAGATCTGGAGGCGGCACGTCTCGGATCGGTGGATTCAGGAGGTAGTGTCCTCCGGTTACAAGATAGAGCTCGCAGCCAGGCCACCCTCAAAATTCCTCCTTTCAAGGATATCTCGAAACCCGCTAAAAGCTCAAGCTTTGAGGTCGGCGGTTCAACACCTTCTGCGGATAGGTGTGATTTGTCATGTACTCCGGCAGGAACAAGGTCAGGGGTTTTATTTCAACCTGTTCACGGTTCCTAAGAAGGATGGAACGCTACGGCCGAACCTGGACCTGAAGAGGGTCTCAACAGACCTTTCCGTATGGAAACATTGCGGTCGGCGATGAGATCGCTTCGGCCTGGGGACTTCATGACTACGGTGGACATCAGGGACGCTTATCTGCACATCCCGATTTTCCAGGGACATCAGAAGTTCCTGAGGTTTGAGCTAAAGGATCAGCATTACCAGTTTGTAGCACTCCCATTTGGGATATCCTCAGTCGCCCGTGTGTTCACCAAGGTGCTTGCGGGCATCATGGCTATCATGAGGAGTCAGGGTATTCGTGTGTCACCCTATCTGGACGATTTGCTGATTTCGGCCTGGTCCCTTCAGCAGGCCGAGAGCGATACTCAGGCGGTGCTGTCAACCCTGGAAGCCTTCGGATGGGTAATCAACTACCCCAAGTCATTTCTCACTCCTTCAACAGTGAGATCCTTCCTGGGAATGACGATAGACACCACTCAGGTCAAGGTTTTTCTGCCACAGCAGAAGGTTTTGGGTCTCCATACGCAAGTGCAGGCCTTGCTGTTTTGTCAGCAGCTGTCTGTACGTCTGGGGATGAGATTGCATGCTTCGAGGCAGTTCCCTTCCCCCAATTTCACGTGAGACCTCATCAATTGAACCTGCTGACTGGCTGGACCCCTCATTGGGAGATAGTTACCACGGATGCCAGTCTGACCGGCTGGGGAGGCGTTTGGCAGACCCAGAAGATCCAGGGTCAGTGGGGTCTGCAGGAGAACCATTTACCCATAAATCTCTTGGAGCGATCCGGTTGGTTCTTCTACCTTGACTCCCCATTTAAGAGGCCATGCGATCCAGGTCCATTGCAACAGACGCTCTGGCGATTCCTTGGATGGAGTTCAAATTTCTGTATGTATTCCTTCTGTTTCCACTCATGGGCAGAGTGCTGCGCAAGATAGCCCAGGAAGGGGTACCAACTATCCTTGTGGCTCCTCGCTGGCCTAGAAGGAGTTGGTTTGCAGGCATAGTCCAGATGTCAATAGATCACTACATCATACCCGACGACCCATGGCTTCTCACACAGGGGTCGCTGCGGCATCCCAATTTACGGACGCTGGCTTTGACGGCCTGGCTATTGAAACCTCAATCCTGACGGAGAAGGGGTTATCGGCCACGGTTGTGCAGACAATTATTCAGGCACGGAAGAAGTCATCTTCCATGATTTACTACAGAGTTTGGCGTGCCTATATCGCTTGGTGCGAGGCTAAGAGCCTTCCTTGCCGAGAATTTGCTATTTCTAGGATTCTGGAGTTTTTACAACACGGTTTAGACTTGGCTCTTCAGCTGAGCACCCTCAAGGGTCAAGGTTTCGGCCTTAGCCATTTTTTTCCAGAGATCCATTGGCAACCATAGGTTGATCAAGACTTTTTTTCCAGGGAGTTACCCATGTCTGGCCACCGCGTAAGTCAGTACTAAAATCAAGCCCCACACCGGTAAAACTATCTGCTCCCCAGGGTCCTCCCTTCGAGCCGAAGTGCGATGCTGCATTGTCTATGTTGACTCTCAAAGTGGTGCGTCGTGTATCAGAACTGGCCGCGCTTTGTATGAAACCACCCTACTTTGAGCTGCACAGGGATAAAGTGGTTTTTCGCTTTAAACCTGTTTTTTTTTGTCTAAGGTGGTTACTCCCTTTTACCTTAATGAAGAAGTTGTCTTAGCTTCCTTGTGTCTAGCACCGGCTAATTCCAAAGAACGGACCCTCCATGCTTTGGATGTGATCAGAGCCATAAAGTATTACCTGGCTGCGACTGAATACTTCAGGTAATCAGATTTGCTCTTTGTCCTAACAGAGGGTTCTAGGAAAGGATTGCCACCAGCCAAGTCCACTCTCAGTAAGTGGATCAGACAGGAGGTGGTACAAACTTATTCTGCCAGGGGGAAGGAACCCCCTTTTCGGATCACAGCTCATTCTACCAAACCCTCTTGGGCTTTTCAGCACCAGGCATCGGTGGAACAAGTTTGTAAGTCCGCAATTTGGTCTTCTGTTCATTCTTTTACAAAGTTTTGCAAGGTGGATGTCAGGGCCTCAGCTGACGCAGTTTTTGGCCGAAAGGTGCTTCAGGCGGTAGTGAAATGAACTACATGCTGTTCCTCACTGGGGATCCTGCCCATATGGACACTGCTATTGGACATTGCCATTTTTTTCCAGAGATCCATTGGCAACCATAGGTTGATCAAGACTTTTTTTCCAGGGAGTTACCCATGTCTGGCCACCGCGTAAGTCAGTACTAAAATCAAGCCCCACACCGGTAAAACTATCTGCTCCCCAGGGTCCTCCCTTCGAGCTGTAGTGCGATGCTGCATTGTCTATGTTGACTCTCAAAGTGGTGCGTCGTGTATCAGAACTGGCCGCGCTTTGTATGAAACCACCCTACTTTGAGCTGCACAGGGATAAAGTGGTTTTTCGCTTTAAACCTGTTTTTTTTTGTCTAAGGTCGTTACTCCCTTTTACCTTAATGAAGAAGTTGTCTTAGCTTCCTTGTGTCTAGCACCGGCTAATTCCAAAGAACGGACCCTCCATGCTTTGGATGTGATCAGAGCCATAAAGTATTACCTGGCTGCGACTGAATACTTCAGGTAATCAGATTTGCTCTTTGTCCTAACAGAGGGTTCTAGGAAAGGATTGCCACCAGCCAAGTCCACTCTCAGTAAGTGGATCAGACAGGAGGTGGTACAAACTTATTCTGCCAGGGGGAAGGAACCCCCTTTTCGGATCACAGCTCATTCTACCAAACCCTCTTGGGCTTTTCAGCACCAGGCATCGGTGGAACAAGTTTGTAAGTCCGCAATTTGGTCTTCTGTTCATTCTTTTACAAAGTTTTGCAAGGTGGATGTCAGGGCCTCAGCTGACGCAGTTTTTGGCCGAAAGGTGCTTCAGGCGGTAGTGAAATGAACTACATGCTGTTCCTCACTGGGGATCCTGCCCATATGGACACTGCTATTGGATGTCAGGAGGATATTGGGACGGCCTGGACTGAATGTAGGGAAAAATAAAATTCTGTGAAACTCACCTGTAGAATTGTTTTTGTATACATCCAGTCCAGGCCGTCCCACCCTGCCCTTGTGTTCATTATGTTCTGTATGCCTGTTATGGTGATCAAATATTTTTTTGTTCATAGGACACTGTTTTTTCTAGTTTTGCTTAGAAAGAGTACAAGCTGAAGCTATGTGAAGTAACATGGTTTCTTAGGCCTCCCGGCCTCTTTTGTTGAATACTGCTTTTAAACCACTGGAGAATGATAGAGGGGGAGCTGCCTTTATAGAGGGCCGGGAGGAGCTACATCTTTGATCTTGCAGTCAAGCGCCCTCTAGAGGCGAACACCCAATCGTGAGGATATTGGGACGGCCTGGACTGGATGTATACAAAAACAATTCTACAGGTGAGTTTCACAGAATTGTATTTTTTTTCTTCTTTATCGGTTTGCATCTCTGTGTTTATAAAAGAAGTTTTGTGGCGCAACAATGTGTTTTTATATTAGCAACGTACACCAAGTGGTCTCTTGGCAGACATATCGGAGACTTGCAGACCCTGGCTTGCTAATCATCTGATTAGCTAAGGTATAGGCCATAGGTTTAACCCTGTGCGCTTAATTTAAAAGCTGAAGATAAGGGGGTCACAGTCTTGTGTTCCAGTAGCTGAAGGGTTGCTGGCAGTGTTCACAGCTGGGGAGATAACTTGTGTAAATGTAGCCAAAGCTGCTGATTAGTTCACCTGTTACAGTGGAGGGATGTTGGGACTGCAGAATGCCAAAAAGAGTTTTCCTTTTAAGCATATTGTAACTGCACTTGTTTTGGCTTAAATGGACAATTGATCCTCTCTGTCACAGGCAGGTCCATGGCTACAACCTTTTGTTTTCCTCCCTGTTAAGTTAATTTTTCAAGCCAGGAAGTTCAATTGTTCAAAGTATTTTAAACCGGACCAATAGCCTGGCATAGTTGGAAAAGAAAGGTAGCAGCCATTTTGGAGCTTCCTTTTCCAGCAGTCAGCTGCTCCCTGGATTCAACTGACATAACTGACAATGCACAGTAACAGGAAGCCCTGCAGATGCATGAGCCGCCATTATGTTTTCTTAAATTCGCTACAGCAGGAGTTAGAAACAGGTAAATGAATTTTTATATGCAGAAATCTACATTGCCCTGGGAAAGGATGCATATGAGCACTTTGTGTTGTGTTGATCTGGTTTAAGACATATTTGACTGTTCACTAAAAGAGGAACATTGGAGGCCCTGGAGTTTAAAAGACTCCTGGGCCGTCCAAGTTTCTGTACCGAGTACCAAACGATATCCATCATGCTGCTATGAAGGGAATAGTTGCCAATAATTTATTCTTAGTATACAGTACGTCCTGCTCCAAATCTAATACTTACAGTTGGGATATACTCCGCCAGATGGCGCTGGACTGCAGAGACATCGAAAATAGGCTCCTCCCGGCCCCTCAAATACCCAGGGACCTCCCACAAATCCCCAGAATTTCTCTGCAGTCTGGCTGCGAAGGACGAGAAATTGGCTCTCTACTCGCAGGTGAGCGGGGTTATTAACCTGCGACCCTGTAGGACTATTCCCACCCGTTCCACTAGTAATATGCCTCCCTTGGCTGCGCTGGTCGGGTGAAGGTAGGCAGCACCACCGTTGGTGCTTAGGAGCGCTGCTCCACCGCAATCCCCCACCAAAGGGTAGGCGGTGAGCCTCTTTGGGATGCCCCTCTTGCACTATTGCCCCTTGCCCCTACCTATCGGTGGGCCCTATTTAAGTGGCCGCCGTCCTCTCTCATCCTCCTTGTAGTCTTCGGGGGAAAAGGGGGGGGTTGTGTGTATAGATATGTATGTTATGCAGTCTGTTCCTTTACTTTTCACATGTCTTTATTCTTGTGTCAGCCGCCGCGCTGATTTGTCTTTATTGCTTTTAAATTTACCACTGCCGCGCGCTGACTTGGTTCCGCGCTTGGCGGCGGCATTACCTCAGGCGCTGGTGCGCCATCATTGGCTGTTGGCCTGCTTCGTGCTCTTCGGGGGGGGGGGGGGGCATCTTCCGCTCCGCGTCATCGCTATTACTGGCCCGCCCCTCGAGGTATACCGACGCCATCTTTTCTGACTTGGTTGGCCTATGCGCGACGGGCTCCTACCTACCGTGGTCCGTAAGTGCCCTCGCGGGCGGCTTTTTCTGCTTCACTTTTGTTACGATGTACTTATGGTCTTGTCTGCTTATGTCTTTCAGGCCGGACGAACCCTTCTTGGCTTCTCCCAGCCCTGTTTTTAGTATATTACTTGTAGGCCTTGTAAAAATTATACTCCCACGTCCCTAGCGGGTTATTGGGGCATCCAGGGTTGCTATATAGCACCGCTATAATCACCATATGGAGGCATCCCAGGATAATGTTACCGGGGTCCCTTTGGGACAAGACCGGCTGTGTGTAGCGTGTGGGCAGCCTCATGCTGACGCTGACAAGGCGCGGGTCTGCGTACCCAGTGCTGAGCAGGCGCTTGCATTGCAATCTGGCCTGCCAGTGGCTGCACCTCGTTTCACTTCACCTACTCCCCCAAGCTTAAACCTCACTCCTGCTGAGTTGCATACTAGTGGGGATTCTCAGCCTGATGTGTCTTCTAGACTGGCTACTGTTGAACAGATTATTGTGAAGTCTTTAGCGCGTAAGGCCCCTGCTAAGAAGCGGCACTTGACGCCTAATGTTACTGTTTTCCCTATGGGAACTGAGGATCTGTGTGGCTATACCCTGTCTGATGAAGGGGAGCTCTTTTCTGATTCAGGCTCATCTGATGAGAGACCAAGGGGTCATGACGATTCTGGCTCTGACCCCTGGGCCCCGGATGGCACTGACAGATTATTGACCCAGATTTTTGAGGTTCTGTCTATCTCTCTCCCTGTTGAGGCTCCCAGTCAAAGAGGGGAGCTTTTCCATACAGCAAGATCACGTTTGGAATTTCCAGAGCAGGCACATTTCCATAACCTTGTGTTCAAGGAATGGGAGCGCCCCAGTAAACTTCCCGGGGTTCCAAAGAGTTGGGATAGGAAGTATCCCTTTCCTGCTGAGGTTGTTAAATGTTGGTCATCCCCCCCCCGAGGTGGATGCCCCAATCCTAGGGCTATCTAACACCTCTGTCATGCATTCCCCTGATTCTACTACCCTGCGGGATGCCGAAGACCGGCGTATTGATCAGCTGGCATCCCACGCCTTTGCATGTGCGGGGACGGCGCTGCGCCCGGTCTGTGCCTCTGCCATTACTGCTGTGGCCATTAGAACCCTTATCAGAAATATGCTCGATAGTGCCCCTGATGATTTGCCTTGTGAGGTGTTAAATGCACTCTCCAGTTGTGATGTTTTTGTAAATTTTGTCCTATCAGCATTGGTTGACACCATCAGAATGTGTGCCAGAACTTCTGCCCTCGTGGTGGCTATACGCCGCTCAGTTTGGCTGCGCCAGTGGGCTGCTGACAACGCTGCCAAGAAGGCCCTCACTGGTTTTCCCTTTTAAAGGACTGCGTCTGTTTGGAGACCGCCTGGACCTTTTTGCTAAGGGAGGCAGGTTACCCCAGCGCAGGCGGCAACATCGGCCCTTTCGGGGTCAGGGTTCCTTCTCCTCCCCTTACCGCGGTGCAAGATAGGGAAGGGGGGTTTCTTTCCCTGGGGCCCGGGGAGATTTCTGGGGTAGAGGCAGAGGACATGGACGTCCTGGCTCCTCCTGGGGTCCCAAAGCTAAATCCTCTCCCAGGCCCCCTCAGGCATGATGGGGCTCCCTCACCCATCTGGGTGGGGGGACGGCTGCAGCACTTCGCTCACGTCTGGAGGCTTCATGTCTCAGACCGGTGGATTCAGGAGGTAGTGTCCTCCGGTTACAAGTTGGGAGTTTGCTGCCCATCCCCCTCCAAGATTCATCAGATCCCGGATTCCTCAGGACCCTGTGTCAGCTCAGGAGCTAGTGCAAGCAGTGCAAGGCCTCCTGGAGCTGGGGGTCGTCTGCCAGGTCCCTTTAAGAGAAAAAGGCAAGGGCTTTTATTCCAACCTATTCACAGTACCCAAAAAGGATGGTTCTGTCAGGCCCATCCTGGACTTAAAGATTCTCAACAAGTTTGTCAGGGGCAGGCGCTTTCGCATGGAGACTCTGCGCTCTGCCATCAGTTCCCTGCACCAAGGGGATTTCATGACTTCTGTGGACATCAAAGATGCTTACCTTCATATTCCTGTGTTCCCAGGTCCTCAAAGGTTCCTCAGGTTCGCTCTGATGGATCAACACTACCAATTTGTGGCCTTACCCTTCGGCCTCACTTCAGTTCCCAGGGTGTTAACCATGGTGCTGGCTGGCGTGATGTCTCTGCTCAGATGTCAGGGTGTCCGCGTGCTTCCCTATCTGGATGTCATTCTCATCACTTCCCAGTCTCTACATCAGGCAGAGTTGGATACTCAGCTGGTGGTGTCCACTCTGGAGTCCTTTGGATGGGTGATCAACCACCCCAAGTCCTCACTGTCCCCTTCCTTGGTAACTCCATTCCTAGGAATGAATCTGGATACAGTTCAGGCAAGGATCTTCCTTCCTCAGCAGAAGGTGGACAGTCTGATTGCACAGGCTCAGTACCTCCTAGCTTGTCCCCATCCCTCCATCAGGCAGGGGATGCAGCTGATGGTGGCGTGCTTCGAAGCGGTCCCTTATGCTCAGTTCCACTTGAGGCCTCTGCAACTTCACCTATTGTCTGTATGGTCAGGAGGTCCCTCTTGTGGTGGATCGACTCAAGGAACCTGTTGGGGGGCAGGTCCTTTCTTGCCCCTTCCTGGGAGACGGTCACCATGAATGCCAGTCTGTCAGGTTGGGGGGGTTTCTGGAAGTCCCTGCGGTTCCAGGGGAGGTGGGGCCCTCAGGAGGCCCAAACACCTATCAATGTCTTGGAGCTGCGAGCGATCAGGTTAGTTCTGGCTCGCTTGACTACTCATCTGTCTGTTCAGGTGCGCTCGGACAACCAGACGGCAGTTACCTACATCAATCAACAGAGAGGGGGCCCTCCAGGAAGCGTCTCTGATCCTGACTTGGGCCGAGGCCAATGTCTTACTACACACAGACCCACGCGGTTACTTAAGGGCACTGGCTCAAATAGTACACGTAGTATAATAGAACTACAAGACAGTATACATACTCTAAATCTTTATTGAAAAATATTGCACACCCTCAAAATAAGCACACACAAGAAAAAATTGATACACCTAAAAAATCACAACGTTGTGATGTAAAAAAATGGGGCCCCCCATGCACATGCATTAACACCTCAAAGAAGCATCCACAGACAAATCACCACTATCAACCTATAGCCAATCACCTAATATGATCAAATAGGCATACTGAAGCTTCAACGTTGGGCGCCAAATACAAGGATACTGCTCCTCAGTCCGTGTCTTTTACTCCAAATACAGACCAGCTAGTCATGGGTTAAACAGCTGGGGACATAGTCCAATGACATTCAGAGACTGCCAATCCGCAGCTTCATATAATAAAAAGCATGTGTTATCCACTGGCGACCATGTAAGATAGAAAGCCAATGTCCCCTGCATTTTAGCTGTGTACATCCCGGGGGTGGAAAATCACCTGGCAGACTCTCTGAGCAGGGGGACCTCTCGCCAGGGAGAATGGTCCCTATGCAGCAGGGTGTTTCAATCTCTGTGTCACTGTTGGGGCCAACCAGATGTGGATCTGTTTGCGTCCCGCCACAATCACAAGCTTTCAGCTTTTGTCTCTCTGTACAGGGATCCTCTGGCCCTGACCTCGGATGCGCTAGCAATGTCATGGAAGGACTTTCAGTTCCTGTATGTCTTCCCCCCAATTCCTCTGCTGGGCAGGGTTCTGCGCAAGATTGCTCTGGAAGTGGTGCCAGCAATTCTGGTGGCCCCCGGGTGGCTAAGAAGAGTGTGGTTCGCAGACGTGGTACAGCTGGCAGTAGATCAATACACTCTGCCCTTGGTGCCAGATCTGATCACTCGGGGCTCACTACGCCATCCCAATTTACAAACTCTGGCTTTGACGGCTTGGCTGCTGAAACCTCCATCTTGATGGAGAAGGGGCTGTCTTCCTTGGTTGTGGATACTTTGATTAAAGCTAGGAAGAAGTCTTCCTCTTCCATTTATTACAGGGTTTGGTGTGCCTACATTGACTGGTGTGAGTCTAGGTCTCTTCCCTGTCGTGTGTTCTCTATTCCCAGGATTCTGGAGTTCTTGCAGCATGGGTTGGAGATGGGGCTCCAACTCAGTACTCTGAAGGTTCAGGTTTCTGCCCTGGCTATTTTTTTTTTTTTCCAGAAGTCCTTTGCTCAGCACCCTCTGATCAGGACTTTTTTCCATGGGGTTACTCATGTGCGTCCCCCACGTAAACCTATGGTGCCTGTTTGGGATTTGAACTTAGTTCTGTCAGCCTTGCAGGGTGCTCCCTTTGAACCTATGCAGGATGCTGCCTTGGCCATTCTTGCGCTCAAGGTTGTGTTTCTGGTGGCTATCACTTCTGTCAGGCGTGTGTCTGAGTTGGCGGCGCTGTCCATTCAGCCCCCCTACTATGAGAGACACCAGGACAAGGTGGTGTTTCGTTTCAAACCTGATTTTCTGCCTAAAGTAGTGTCTGCCTTTCATTTGAATCAGGATATTGTTCTTCCTTCTTTGTGCCCTAATCCTAGCAATGCTAAGGACAGAGTTTTGCACTCTTTGGATGTGGTTAGGTGTCTGAAGTACTATCTGGTGGCTACTGCACCTTTCAGGAAAACTGATGCTCTTTTTGTGGTCCCTTCTGGTCCTAGGAAGGGTTTGGCTCCTGCCAAGTCTACTATCAGCAAGTGGATTCGTCAGGCTGTGATTCAGGCCTACTCTCCTAAGGGGAAGAATCCTCCCTTCCACCTTGCTGCTCTTTCCACTCGTGCTATTGGTGCCTCTTTGGCTTTTCAGCACCAGGCATCTGTTGAACAAGTTTGCAAGGCCGCTACTTGGTCTTCTGTTCATACCTTTTCAAAGTTTTACAAGGTTGATGTTAGGGCCTCAGCTGATGCTGCTTTTGGCCGCAAGGTTCTGCAGGCGGTAGTGGTTTAAACTGCCTGCTGCTGATTTTTCTTGGGGATCCCACCCTACTTTATGGACACTGCTATTGGATGTCCCAACTGTAAGTATTAGATTTGGAGCAGGACGTACTGTATACAAAGAATAATACAATTCTGTGATTACTCACCTGTAGAATTGGTATTATGAGTATACAATACGTCCTGCTCCAACCCACCTTTGGTTTGCATTTTCTTGGATTCCCTGTATGGTGATTGTTCTCATTGTTATAGTTGATAGTTTGGATTATTTAATTCTCCCGGCTTCTCCTTTACTGCTTTTCAATGCTGGCGATTTGTGGGAGGTCCCTGGGTATTTGAGGGGCCGGGAGGAGCCTATTTTCGATGTCTCTGCAGTCCAGCGCCATCTGGCGTAGTATATCCCAACTGTAAGTATTAGATTTGGAGCAGGACGTACTGTATACTCATAATACCAATTCTACAGGTGAGTAATCACAGAATTGTATTTTTTTTTAAGAAGCAGCAGAATAAAAAAAAACATTTTCTTAAAATATCAATATGCAAACAAGAAAAACAAGCTAAATTTGAAAGCACTTGCAAAATTCAACATGCATAGCTACTTTTAACTCCCAGCCTGCTTGAGGGCCCCCATGTGAAGAGGAGACCCAGCTCGAGGGATCGGAGCAGCAGGTGAGTAAATGTCATTTTTTTTGGGGGGGGGGAGAGTCGAAAACAGGTGCTCCCCTGGGTGAAGAATAGACCTGACTAGATCGATTGAGGGGTCAGGTGAGTTTTTACTTTATGCTATGGGGGGTTTAAAGTTAGCTACTTGAGTCTCACATAGCTGGCATTTAGCGGTTGGAGAGGCAGCTGCGTGAGACTCGGGTAGCGCGCACTAGAAGGGTTAATGCAAAAAGATCAAGAGTTATGTCTATCTGGGTTGAGGAACGTGTTCTTGTGTTTTTTAATCTATTTCTGTGAATTAGGAGATCTTTTGTTGGACATTTTAACTATTAAAAATAAAAACAAAACTTAGTTCGAGATTTAGGGGTTGATGACAAAAAAATGTAAAAATAAATTAAAGTTTTACCATTAAAATATAGAAAATGTGTTATAGGTGTTAGACCTTGCAGACCACCCTGGTAAAAGTGTATATATATATATATATATATATATATATATATATATATCCCTCTTTTCTACTGTAATGACTTTGTAGTGCTCTGTAAATAAATCTGTCCTTGCTGCTTCCTATGCTGCCATTTCCACTGGTCTTTTTGCCATTTGCTCCCACTACCAGCCATCTCATTTGTTTGCACCTTCAAACTGCTGCGCATTCTCATAATTATGGCCACTATTGGCCATGCAATGTTGCTGTCACCAAGCGATGCTTCCAACACAGAGCAGTAGTGAACTCAGGTGAAAACTAAATGTAAATAGTGCCTAAAAGAATCAGATGTTAAAATAATATACCAGACACATCCCACCCATGTGCACCTCTGAACATATCTGAGTACCCTCTGGGGTACGTGTACCGCAGGTCGAGAAACGGTGTTCTAGAGTATACATACATAGTACGTACAATGATTCAGGTTTAAAAAAAAAAAAAAGAAATCAAATGAGGATACGCTTTTTGCCCTGTGTCTGTAGATGGCAGCCATAAACAGTATAATACAAATTAGCCAGTGAAAAACATTACATTGTAGGTAGGGTTAGTGCAGTCTCTCATCGACTGGGTGTTCTTGGTTTTTCTTATGTTCTTACCAGTGCTTCTACTGTGTTAGTGCTTGGATACCACCCCTGTATACATTGCTATGAGTCAGTCTCAGATGTATCGAATTTGCCAGCTTTTTCTTCTACAGCCGAAGAGAGAGAAAATAAATTTTACAATGCACTCAAAAATCCTTTTCTTGGCACATTGTAGAAAGTACAGCTTAGTAGTTCAAGTAGTATTTTAATTTCTCTGATGCCTGGCAAGTTTAGCAAGATTACTCTCTTAATTACACTCGACAAGACACTTGATGTGGAGGGGGTATATAGTCTCAAAGGTGGGATCAGTTTTTATTTTGTTCATCGGGTCTATAACTTACTAATTTAGTGTTCTTTATGCAAATGTTTTAAAATGTTTCAGTTCAAAAAGAATAGTGTGGAGTGGATCAATCGAAATCCAAATTTGGATGATTTAATTGAGGTCAAGAAAACTATTAAAGGATTGAAAGCTCAGCTTAGGTGGAAATTGCTGGAATGCTGCAGTATGGAAGAGGTAAGAGTTGAAACATTATATATATATATATATATATATATATATATATATATATATATATATATATATATTTTAATGACAAAATAACACTAGTAAAATTGTGTTGTGATCAGTATCTGGAGACATGTATACCATATTTTTTGCCCTATAGGACACACCTGCCCATACGACGCACCTGCCCATGAGACGCACCTAGGATTTGGAGGAGGAAAATAATAATAAAAAATATTTTTACCAATATTATTACCAATTGTGCTAAAACACCCATTAAAGACAGTGTGACATTCCCCCCTCTTCCCACAGGCAGTGTGACATTCCCCCCTCCCATTCCCCATATAGGCAGTGTGGCATTCCCCCTCCCATTCCCCATATAGGCAGTGTGGTACTCCCCCCATACCATTCCCCATATAGGCAGTGTGGCATGCCCCCATCCCATTCCCCATATAGGCAGTGTGGTACTCCCCCCCCCTCCCCCCCCCCCCAAATCCCATTCTCCATATAGGCAGTGTGGCCTCCCCTCTTCCATTTCCCATATAGGCAGTGTGACATGCCCCCCTCCCATTCTCCATATAGGCAGTGTGGCCTCCGCCCTCCCATTCTCCATATAGGCAGTGTGGCATGCCCCCATCCTATTCCCCATATAGGCAGTGTGGCATGCCCCCATCCCATTCCCCATATAGGCAGTGTGGCATTCCCCCTCCGATTCCCCATATAGGCAGTGTGGCATGCCCCCATCCCATTCCCCATATAGGCAGTGTGGCATTCCCCCTCCCATTCCCCATATAGGCAGTGTGGTACTCCCCCCCCCCCCATCCCCCCATCCCCCCATCCCATTCTCCATATAGGCAGTGTGGCCTCCCCTCTTCCATTTCCCATATAGGCAGTGTGACATGCCCCCCTCCCATTCTCCATATAGGCAGGGGGCCTTCCCCCTCCCATTCTCCATATATGCAGTGGGGCATGCCCCCATCCTATTCCCCATATAGGCAGTGTGGCATGCCCCCATCCCATTCCCCATATAGGCAGTGTGGCATGCACCCATCCCATTCCCATATAGGCAGTGTGGCATGCCCCCATCCCATTCCCAAATCGGCAGTGTGGCATGCCCCCCTCCCATTTCCCATATAGGCAGTGTGGCCTCCCCCCTCCCATTTCCCATATAGTCAGTGTGGCCTCCCCCCTGCCATTTCCCATATAGTCAGTGTGACATGCCCCCATCCCATTCTCCATATAGGCAGTGTGGCATTATATCTAAATGGCAGGTGGTGGCTGCACACAGCCGCAGCGGGAAGTGGCCGGTCAGAGGCAAATTATTACATGTAGAACTCATTACCAGGCATTGCCTGTTTCACTCACTCCTAAATAGGGATGCCCCATTAATTCAGACCAAAAGCCAGGTAATCCAAATTCCTGGGTTTTGGTCTGCTTTACAAGGTTTTGGACAGAACTTGGGCAAGCATGGGACTGTGGAACAGATAATTCTGGCTGTAGCTTGAGGTGATTAAAGTGGACCAACACCCAGGATTTTGACTATCCTGGGTTTTGGTCCACTTCAGGGGGGCACCCCGATTAGGGGTGCCCCGCTGTGTAAAACCCCCCAAAACTCACCTCACCAAGCTCCCGCGTAGCCACGGACAAGCGCGGACAAGACAGCGCGTCCGCCTCCCGCGCGCCCCTTTGACAGTGCGCGCGCCTGTGCCGGCCATTCACGAACGGCCAGCGCGGCCGCGCGCACGCCTAGAGGGGGTCACGGGAGGCGGCGGCGGCGGCAGCTGCCGCCGCCGGTCAGCTCAGCTTTTGGGGGGGGGTCCCTCACCGCTGTACATCCCGATCTCGGGTGTCCCGCGGTGAGGGAGGCGATCGGCCCGGAAATCTTATAGATTCCCGGGCCGATCACCCCTGGGTGTTGGTCCACTTTAAACAGAAACACTGACTTTCACAGCGTCAAGATTGTCATCACAAGTAGCAGTCCCCATCCCCCATGTAAATAAACTTACTGTGCACACATCCATTCATGTCCCAGCTCCATCCCCTGCGCTGCTGATTCCTTTCACAGCCTGGAAGACACAGCAGAAGGAGCATGATGATGACGTGCAGAGAGGGGGGTTAAGGAGGGGGGCATTCAGAGTGCAGTGAATAAATTTAAAGTTATCAGTGTGCTGCTAGAGAGAGGGGGAAGTGCAGCTTGCTTCATTCACTCTCCTCTCTGTGCTGAAAGGAGAACAGTGACGATCATAAGAGGGGAGAGGAAAAGTTAAAGAAGTTACGTCCTGCGTGGATATCAGCTGGTGGTAAGCAGCATTGATTCAGTAATTCAGCTTAAAGAGAACATTGCTCTGTTCTCCTCCCTGCTGCTGCTATAGTTGTCTTTTCCCACAGTGACAGCAGCGGTAGAGACAGAGACAGTGCCCGCCGATCCTCCATCTTCTCCTGCCCTCCAGCAGACGGAGGATCGGCGGGCACTGTCTCTGTCTCTACCACTGCTGTCACTGTGGGAAAAGACAACTATAGCAGCAGCGGGGAGGGGAACAAAGCCCGCTGCTCATCTAGCTTCTTCTGGCCTCCCGCAGTGTGGCAGACAGCCCCTACATCCGCGTGGGAGCGCCCGTAACGGGTGAGCTCATTTATTTTTTTTTTTTTTGTTTAACATTCGCCCAATAAAACGCATGGACATTTTCCCCCACTTTTGGGGGAAAATAAGTGCGTCTTATGGGGCGTAAAATACGGTAATATCAATTTCTGCAATGGCTGGGGGCGCAATAGACTGTCATACAGATATCAATAAATGTGTGCCAAAATAATGATAAAAAATATTTCATCTTCCAAAAGAGGGAAACAATAAGGCAGGTGTTCTGACAAAAACCTGACATCCTTTAATCATAGGGTCTCCATAGCTACTCTCATGCCATTTTCAGGTTCACCCGCAGCAGTGCGGGTAATGCTATTGAACTGGTATAGACTCCTTACCAGTTTAAAAATGAAGTAAAAAAAATGTTCATAATCTCAACTGATTCTTACCTTTCCCCAACCTTTGTCCCGTGCTGCCTCACTGAAAATGATCTAGAGGTTAGGGGGGACACAGATACCCTCCCTCCCCCCTTTCATCTTGGCTCCCGGGCAAGAGTAGTGACTGTTCCCGGGAGGAGATTTTTTAAACAGAGACGAAGCCTCTCTGGAATCTCCACGTGTCATACACGTCACGCAGAGTGTCTATATATATATATGTAGTCAAGTGGGGGAGATTCCAGAGAGGCTTTGTCTTTCTGTATAAAAGCTACTACAAATGGTGCCTGGGTGTCAGAATTTGACATCCACCACTACCTAAAAGATGGAGCACCCCGAAGGTTGACCAATAAGTAGTGAAATTTAGATTAATACATTTGTGTCTATTTTATTACTACTTGATGCAAACACCCTATAGGGACCTGCTATACTAGTTTACAGGGTAGAGGGGCACCATGTCACCTGCTGTCACCTGATTACCAATACACGGCACCCCTGGAGGAGCACCAAACCCATACCGAAGGGCCTGAAGGCTGGTATACCAGCAGGGCCAGGGGCGGCCTCTGAGTTTTGGGTACCAGCCCTTATGGCTAGTAGGTTCCGGTCATTTTCAATGAAAAAACATGCTGGCAACTGTGACATGAAGAGATATATCTGATTCATGGGTTTGGTGCACGCTTGTGTGCCTGAATTATGTGCTCTCGATGGGGGACTTGTCGCACGGTGCTGAATCCATGTGATCATTGGTAATTCAAGGCACCTGCCTTCGATCAGGTGGCAAAACCTCAATCTGCCCCCCCCCCCCCCCCCCTTTCTGCCTCTGGACAAGCTCCTGTTTCCAAGGATGCCAGACAAGGTTTTCCCCAGGACATACAATCAAACTAGCAGGATGTTGCCTGAGAAGGCCAAGGATAGCTGGGTCAGCAACAAGCGGTTGGTACAAGCATTGGTGCCAAAGGATGAAGCAAAAACAGATCATGACAAAACGTCCGTTAAGAAGTTCACAGGTTTGTGGTACAGTAGGGCCTGATGCCAGTCTGCATGATGCCATAGGATTCTTGGCGAATGTGAATGTCATATATATTTTGCAAGCTTTCTAATGTTGATTCCATTTACCACTTGATTTTGGATTGCATGGTTTCCCCCCGAAAGTTATGGATTTCTCCAAGATGCTATTATACTTACAAGATGCTTGGATAATTGACATCCTTGCTCCTCTGACATACTGCTTGGCCTGAAAAGAAGGCAGGTCTTTAGGGTGCTGTCCACCAACTGCTAGATTGTGGAGTATACCTGTCCCTCACAGGAGCTTGGCTTGGTGCTTTTTCTCCCCTCATTTTTCAGGGCGGCCACGGAGAGAGAGATTCTTCCCCATTTAGAGATGACACAAACTGGGACAGTCTAAAAGCCCCACCCCTTCTTCCTAGCCCTCAGTTTTTGTAATTAATCTCCAGGAAACCACTGGGATAGCATTGTCCAGTTTGTTGTTTTAGTTCATTATTTTGAACTCTTTGACCTGAGATCCTGGGGGGGGGGGGGGGTGCTCACCAACCTGGATCTTTACTCACACAGGGCAGGATACCTGTGGCCTTGAGGGGTCCTCTGGAGATCCAAGTCATTGGGGCGTCTGCTGGGCTCTGTAGTTCCTCAGATGGGCAGGGAGCATGACATCCGGCTGCGACAGGGCTAGGCTGTTTACCCAGGGTCCAGCCCAATTCATATGTGCGGCATCCGGTTTGTGGTGCCACGGGATTACTTTACTTCTGGGCTTCTTGTTCCAGCGCCATTTTGGATTGCTGCAGTGGTGTCTGCACGGCAGCACTTTATTCTAAGCAGACAGCACGTCCTGCTCCAGACATAGTCCTTACATGTGGGTATACCCCCGCCTTCAGCGCCGTGCACTGCAGAATCATGAAGAAATCAAGCTCCTCCCGGCCCTACATATACCGAGGGACCTCCCACAAATCCCCAGATTCCTCTGGAGTGCTGAAACTGCGAAGACATGAAGTATCACGCTCGCGCAGGCGAGCGGGGCTTAACAGCCCGAGGCCCTGCGGGACTATTTCCACCCATCCTCTTTGTGAGTAACATGCCTCCCAGCCTGGGCTGCGTTGGTCGGGTGAAGGTAGGCAGCACCTAGTGTGCTTACGGAGCCATGCTCCACCGCAATCCCCATCCATGGGGTAGGCGGTTTAGGCTAATGGTGAGCCTCATAGTGGATGCCCCTCCCACAACTTCCCCCATGCCCCATGTAGCGGTGAACCCCGGGTGCTGGGTCACCTTATTCCTTAGTTCCCCCCGTTAGTGGGGGAAAAGAGGCGGGGGGGGCTGTGTACGCTGGTCTAATCTTGCCATATCACACGCCTTGCCTTAGCCCTATCGGTTTCCGGGGGTCAGAGCCGCGCTTTATACTTTATTTTTATGTTTGCCGCAGCGTCTTTAAAAAATGTGACTTGGCGCATAAGGCGGCTCCGTCTCACGACGCCATGGAGTTTATCTCTGTTCTTTTCCTGTCTTGTTCCGTGGAGCTTCGCGCTCTCTGGGGTGGTTTGGCGCGTTCCACGTCACCTATAGCTCTGGCCCGCCCTTCGAGGTTCGCTGGCGCCATTTTGTCGGTCTCCCGCGCGTGAGTGGTCACGGTCCTCCTTCTCCCTTGGTTGCTGTAAGTGCCCTCACGGGCATTCGTTTAATTTTCTTCTTGTGCTGCGCATGGCTCTGACACCCTCTTTTCCTCTTATGTCTTTCAGACGCCAAGTTTCCAGTGGCTTCTCCCGGCCTGATATATATTATATCTCACGGGGTTATATTAGAATCTCCCACATTCCCAGCGGGTATTGGGGCATCCAGGGTTGCTTACAGCATAAATCCCTTCCGGCATATTACTTAGATTAATCACCATATGGAGGCATCTCAGAATTTGGTGTCCGGGGTCCCGCGGGGACAAGACCGGCTGTGTACCATGTGTGGACAGCCCCACGCTGACGCTGACAGAGCACTGGTCTGCGGACCGTGTGCTGAACAAGCGCTGGCCCTGCAATCAGGCTTACCAGTAGCTGCACCTCGCTTCAATACACCTTTCTCCCCGGACTTGAATCTCACTCCTGATGAGTCGCACTCGAGTGGGGATGACCAGCAAGTAGTTCCGCGCAAGCTTCCCACCGCGGAGCATATTATGTCAGGCTTGGCAGAGCGATTGGGCGCTGGGAAGAAACGATCCCTGACGCAACCTAACTATAGGTTTTCCACTGAAACCGAAGAACCTGCTGCTATGCAGGATCTTGATCAGTCCGAGGACGGTGATCTGTTCTCAGGGTCCAGTTCTTCAGATGAGTTGTCTTGGAACCGCGACGGTTCTGGCCCAGAGTCCTGGGGCCTGTGTGAAACTGATGAGTTACTCATTAAGATTTTTGAAGTGCTGTCTATCTCTTCCCCGGGAGAGTCTCCCAAGCCCAAGAGGGAGAGTTTCCACACGGCGACGCCGCACCTGGAATTCTTGGATCAGTATCTTATATCTAAGGAATGGGAATCCCCTTGTAAACTCACAGGGGCCCCGGGGGTTTGGGACTGGAAGTACCCCTTTCCCCAAGATTTTCTTGAACGATGGTCAGTTCCCCCAGAGGTGGATGCTCCAATTATTGGGGTTGTTAACCCTCCCTTCATGACGGCTTCCCCCTCTCGCACCCTTCGGGATGCCGAGAACCGGCGCATGGACAGATTGGCCTCCCATGCCTTCTCTAGTGTAGGGACGGCTCTGTGCTGCGGCTGTTACCTCGGTGGCCGCCAGGACGCTGATCAGGAAGATAATTGACCAACAGCCGGAGGATCTCCCTTGTGAGGTCTTCAATGCACTGTCAGATTGTGACGTTTTTGTGAGATTTATCCTCTCAGGTATGGATGACACCATTAAAATGTGTGCTAAAACCTCGGCCCTTGTGGTGGCCATTCGTCGACTGCTTTGGCTGCGACAGTGGGGGGCTGACAGTGACACTAAAAAGGTTCTTACTGCTATTCCCTTTCGAGGACGTCGCTTATTCGGGGCCAGGTTGGACCTCTTTGGCAAAAAGGGTAAGGCGCCCTCGCGCAGACGGTCAGCCAGGCAACCCAGGGGCAGGGACCCCTTGCCCCCTCCTTATGTTTCTGTTAAAAGAGAACCAGAAGTGTGCTTCCAACTTTTTGGAGTGGAAGCTCGTTCCAGGGGAGGCAGGCAGCGCCCTGGGACCTCTGGCAGGTCAAAACCAAAGTCTGCCAAAACCTCACAAACATGAAGGGACGCCCTCGCCCTGCGGGCGGGGGAACTGCCACAGCACTTGACTCTTATGGCAGGATGCCATGCTTCGTTCGGACGATGGCAGGTGATGGCCTTCCTGGACGTGGTTTTTGAAAGAATGGAGTGTTTTGGGCAGTTCCCTTCAATATTAGCCAGGGGAATTCTAGTCCCCGTTGTATCCTTTAGTGATTGGACACAGGTTGAGTTTGGCCTGGAGGGTCTGGGCCTTCTTTTAGGTTGGCCTTGGCTGAAAATTGCATTCACTCTGCTCTTCACCCGGGATGACGCAGTCTGCCCAGATCCAGCGGTTTAGACCGGGCATCTAGGTTCCACGGGCCTTGCCTACTTGGTATCCATCTGTTGGGCCGCAGACGCCCTTGTCTAGTGAACCTCTTGATGCATGCAAGGATCCTTTTCCCCTTCTGTCCCTTGTTCCCTCTGGACGCCTAGTCCTTTTTTCCAGCCGGTGTTACAGGACCATTCTTTATATTAGGGTCTTGTCTGGGGTCCCTCCCCTGTTCCCAGATGGCTCACCAAGGCGAGTATGGGAGCACTTTCATGCTCATTCACCGGTGCTGTCCGCACTAGTTTCTACTTGGGGCTCTCTTGGAGTCTTTTGGATTGGTGCCTTTTGGATTGGTGCCTAGGCACATCTATTACTTGGCGTAAGCGGATTCATACTCTCCCTACGGGGTGGCATTTAGATGGGTCCAGGTTCAACCCTCCCTTCTGATTTGGGTGCATTGGTATGGAAGGGGCCTTGCCCTCTGTGTAATCTCATTACATTCACCTTGCGGCTGGTGGGCCTATTGCTGGCGGCCCGAGGCTGTTCCCTTTCCCAGATGCCCCTGGGGCCTGCGGCACCTTGGGTTACTTATCCTGGATGGGGTTCCAACACCCCTGGAAATAGATCAGTACGTTCCCCTGGTTTTTATGGGGGTTCCCTTCTGGTTGGTCTACTCATGGAAGTTGGGGATGACATCACTTCCTTCTTACTATCCCTGTAGACGGTCGCCATGGGGACCAGGTCTGGTAGGGTCACTAAAGGGGTTCTATTCCTTATGAAATTCCCTGAGGTACCTAAGGGGGGCCCCTTTACGGGGGCCATTTTCATACCATTGGTAGGTCATCACATTGTGCCTTGTTGGGCCCTAGCTTGCTGGTCTGTTTCCCTTAGGCCTTGTCTCTTGGGGACTCTTGGCCTGTCTGGTCGGTGGACTGTCCCAGCTTTTATCCGAGAAGGTCTCGGAACAGGTTGACCCTTCTTGTAAGGTCTGGTTCTGATCCAGTGGAGTTTTTTTACACTCCTTGCACTTCATTGGTATTGGCTCGTTGGCTGTCCTACTGTGCTGGGAGGGCCTTCCCTAGTGTCTCAATGAGCCTACTGGTTGGGGCCGCTGCCCCGTGACTGTTACAGAGACTCTGTCCTGGTTAAGGTCCTAATTCGTTGCCCTGGGTGATTGTCCCAGGACTCTCTGGCCTTGGTCACGGTGACCTAGTCTGGCCCTTTGTCTGGGTATTCTACCCTTTGTCTGACCCTTCTTACACCCTGCTAGGTGGGGTTCTGCACAGGCTTGCTGTGGCAAGGGTGAACTGTTGCACTGGGGGCCATGAGTGGCCCTGTGTGGTTTGGTTCGCATTTTCTGCTGGAGACAGTTGTACTGTGTGCCCTCTCATGTGGGCTGTTATGCCTAGTTAGGCTCCTTACTACGTCATTCCCTTCACAGGGTTTGGGCGATGGTTATTCACCCTATCAGAAATGTTCCCTCTGGGTGTCTCTTCTTTTTGGAGGGTTGGGTCTAGATTCCTCCCTTTTTTATTCTTCTCCCTTTTCTACCAGCTATGTTGGGAGTTGGCGCCCTAGTTGGATGGCTGGGACTAGCTCTCTATTCCCTATGGAATGAGGTCTTACCCATGGGTACTAGAGTTCTTATGGCATGGCTGGAGTTGGTCTCCCAACTCAGTTCCTTGAGAGGTTCCAGGGCTCGCCCTGTTTGTCCTCGGTAGAGACTAGTTTCAAGCTTCGGCGTTGAGCTTTCCTAAGGGGTGGCTCAGGCGCATTCCCCAGAGAATTATAAGCTCCCTTGGAGGGGGGGTTGCTTATCATGTTGCCCTGCTAAGGGTTTCCCTGGGTCTTATTCAGGTTCTTGTCTGAACTGTCCCCTGCCTCAGCTGACTCCTTCGGGGTGGGTGCCTCAGTCTGGGGCAAGATATGTATGCTATAATTAACATGCACCAGTGGCTTGATTTGGTTTCACTTGTGCATATGCTACCTCTTTCCCAATTGTGCATAACAACATTGATAGGGTACTCTATTTCATATAATGGGTCTACTGGAATGGGTTTATCACAATAGGTTTATTTATTTTTGTAATGTAAGGAACTTTCTATACCGTCTGAGGGGAGGTTGAATACTTGGGGTCTATCTATAAAATTCTCAGCCTATAAAATAGCAATTGACTGATAGAGGAGTCACCTAACACTAGCATGTGGCATAGATTATGGTCTTTTCCTTTCAGTGATATAAGTACTCTTTATAGACAACGAGTTTTCTCTCCTGCTTACCCTTTAAAGTGGACCAACACCCAGGGGGGATCGGCCCGGGAATCTATAAGATTCCCGGACTGATCAGATCCCTCCCCGCGGGGCATCCGAAATCGGGATGTCCCGCGGGGAGGAACCCCCCAGGAGGCCCACAATCCTTACCTTACCGGCGATCCAACGGCGCATGCGCGAGACGCGGCCGCGTCTCTCGCTTCCCTCTAGCAGGGCGCGCTCCCGCGCCGACCGTTTTGTGAATGGCCGGCGCAGACGCGCTCCCTGTTAGAGGGAAGGCGAGAGACGCAGCCAATGACAGCGCTCTGGTATGCGCGTCCAAGCGGCTTTGGACGCGCATACCAGAGCGGCTCAGAGCGCCGTCATTGGCCGGACGAGGTCACGTGGGAGCGGGGAGAGGTGAGTTTTTGCGGCGATCGGGGGGGTTTCACACAGCGGGGCACCCCCGATCGGGGTGCCCCACCTAAGTGGACCAACACCCAGGATAGTTAAAATCCTGGGTGTTGGTCCACTTTAAGGACTTTGGTAAGGATGCATATGACATCCTTTAATTATTGAGAGACCCATGTTAATTTTCAGGAATATAGATTCCCTCATCATTTTTCATTATTTATCTTATGAATATCGTTGCTGGTTGCCATCTGTTTATAGCTTGTTGAAGCGTTATTATATTACGATATGTTATCCCGCAACACATGTGGATTGCCCCAATCAAACATAACGTGATTTCTCTCTCTTTTGTATTGTGTAACCACCAGCCCACGGGGTGTTATGTCTTGGTTGCTGTGATCGGCATTATCTGGGGATCAGGTGCCTGTCATTTCCCTGCAGCGCATCTCCTGTGGGCTGCGGGTGTGTTTTGATCTTCTCATGCGTCAGCGGGAAATAGACCAATCACAGCCAGTTTTGTGGAGGCCCGGCTATGACACTCTTTGAATGGGAGGAACTAGTATCCCCCCATATGTGCGGTGAGCGACAGCCGACTGGCCTATCAGTATTAGCCCCAGCGGAGGCTTGGCTCTGACACTGCAGTTTGGGAGGGACCTACACTCCCTGTGTGTGCTGTGAGCGCCGGCCGCCGAAGTGACGTCAACAGGTGGCGACGGGCGGCTCGCGCTTTCAGGCGGGACAGGTGAGTGTGGCTCTCCTATATAAACTAATCTTATATGTGTACACATTGTATGACTAAGGGCTTGTAAGCCTGAAACGCGTCACGGTGTTGGGGGGGACGGGGGTGACATTTTCTTTTTGCCGTGACATCTCGTCTGTTTTGTGTGGAATTTTGTTATGGGATGCATTTTTATACTTTATCAGTAAAAGCTACTTTTTATCCCTGGAGCTGGATCCATCTTTTGTATATATCAGTCTGGGGCGTGCCATAGGAGACGGCTTCTTAGCCTAGTCCTTTTTTATATTTTTTACAGCTCTTTATATCTGTACACCGTCTGGTGAGGATGTGTCCGCTTTGCACCAAGCTTGAGTTCAGGCGGAGGGTTGTTATTCTTCTCGATTCCAGAACCTATGGTCCTTTGACTGGGGTTCTGCTTACTCTGAGCTTAAAAGGGATCTGTATCCCTCAATAGGCGTTGGGAACCTCTGGACTGCTTCCTGTCCAGGGTTGGGGCTATGCTGTTGGGCTTATAAGACGTCACCATCCTTCTTGGAGCAGGATCTGGTTACTCCCATGAGTATGGGAGTCTGTTGGACTGGTCTTGCTTGGCTG
The DNA here is from genome assembly GCA_027917425.1 of Gastrophryne carolinensis. Lineage (NCBI taxonomy): Eukaryota > Metazoa > Chordata > Amphibia > Anura > Microhylidae > Gastrophryne > Gastrophryne carolinensis. The sequence continues at coordinate 82,542,688 of CM051239.1, read as the reverse complement.
GTTGCCCTTCTGAGCTCCTGATTTTCATGTTTGCTCTTGAGGAGCCATGTTAGCTCGTGTTCAGTATTACGTTGGTGTCGCCGAGACCAGGGTTCGTATTCCCTGACGGGAAAGGTTCTATGGTTGCCATGGCTACCCTGTTATAGTTAGTAGCATGGTTAGGCTGTTACTCTGGCCTGTTTGTTAAGGGAGATTCATTCTTCTCTCTTGGTTTGGATTTCTTCCACCGGTGCTTGGTTTGGGCCTTATGCACTTGGTTGTTGAGCAGGCTGACTAGTTCTCTGCTCGTGTTTCATTAGCCTTGTAAGGCTTCATAAGTTAAGTTAGAGCTTAGCTCTAGTTGCTCCTGGTAGCAAGGTTACAGGTGATAGCGCTTGTTAGGCGCCGGACACCCTTCTCTCTTAAGCCAGGTAATCCCCAATCTCCACCGCCTCTTCTGCCTTTAGACAAGTCCCCGCTCGCAGGAGACGCGGATTATGCCTCTCCAGACTCGGTTACCCCCAGGACTTAGTTGGCGCAAAGATTACCGGCTTAAGGTGGAGACGGGTGAACGGCAGGGTATCCCGAATATGGATGCCGGGATGTAAATGGAATTTACAAACGGAGAGTCAAACAGAGAAGTCCAGGAACAAGCCAAGGTCAAACCAGGTGATCACAGAGCGCGGTATCCAAGGGGTCAAGCGAAGATTAGTCAAAAACGAGCCGAGGTCAAACCGGGTGAGCACCAAAACGCAGTAACAGAGGGATCAAGCACAAGCGGAGTCAGGACAGGCAAAAAGGTCAGGACGGGCAGCAGACAAGGATGGTCAGAGACGAAGCCGAGTTGAACACAGTAAACGCAGACTATAACGCACACCCTATTAACCAGAGGCTATAACGGGCACTGGACAAAGGGGCAGCATGGTAATAAAGGGAAGACTGGCCAATGGGAAGGGGAAAAGGGAAAGGAGAGGGAAGTGTGGTGATTGGTGCAACCGTAACTACCCAATGGGAGCGGTCCCAGGAACTGGACCTGCCCAGGCCAGACGGACTGTCCAGTCCCTGGGCCCGACTCCCATCAGGACAGCTGACAACTAATTAGACACTTGCCCCCGGCGGATGCGCTGGGAGCAGCGCCGCCTGGGGGCATATACAGAGCATGCTCGTGCGCGAGCACGCGAATGGCCGGGGGCGCGCTCCCGGCCGGGGGAAGCACAGCCGCACCGACAGATGAGAACACGGGGCCGCCTGCCCCCACCGCACGACCCGCGACAAGGCCGCCGCACCCCGCCGCCGTCACGCTGGCCCCAGAGCGGCACAGAGAACGGGGCCGCGACGCGCCGCGGGACCGGGGCCGGGAGGTAGGTAAGTTCCTAACATTACCCCCCCCCTGAGGAGGGGCCACCGGACCCTCCAAGCTGGGCTTCTGAGGATTCTCCCTATGGAATTTTCTCACCAATCTCTGTGCATGAACTTCCCTAGCCGGAACCCATGACCTTTCCTCAGGACCGTAACCCTTCCAATCAATCAAATACTGAAGGGAACCACGAAAAAAGCGAGAGTCCAAAACCCGAGCAACCTCAAATTCCTGTTGCCCGTCAACTAGAATGGGATCCGGAAGATTATCGGGTTCAAAGTTTCTGGCAGGTTTCAAAAGGGAGACGTGAAATGAGTTACAAATCCTCATAGAAGGCGGGAGATCCAGGCGATAGGTAACCCGATTGATTCTCTGCAGTATGGGGAAAGGACCAATAAATCTTGGACCCAACTTGGCAGATGGCTGGCGTAAGGCCAGATTTTTGGTCGAAAGCCACATCAAATCGCCGACCAAATAATCAGGATTATTATATCGCCTACGATCAGCAAAATTTTTTTGTTGGACCACAGCCTTAGACAGGTGTTGCTGAATTTTATCCCATAACCTTGGCCACTGAGACATCCATTCATCTAGAGAAGGTACTCTGGAAGGCTGGTCCGACAAGGCCGAAAATTTCAAATCTTTACCGTAAACACAACGAAACGGAGATACCCCGGTGGAGGAATGTGTGGCATTATTAAGGGCAAATTCAGCAAATGGAAGAAACAACACCCAATCCGTCTGGACATCAGAAATGAAACAGCGTAAATATTGCTCCAAGGATTGGTTCGTTTTTTCCGTTTGCCCGTTGGACTGAGGATGAAACGCAGATGATAGGGAGACAGTGAAGCCCAACTTGAGACAAAAAGCCCTCCAAAAACGGGAAACAAACTGGACCCCCCTATCTGACACAACATCCTCCGGGATACCATGGATTTTAAATATGTGTGTCACAAAAAGTTGGGCCAGGACCTGAGCAGTAGGTAGCTTTTTTAATGGGATGAAATGAGCCATCTTACTAAACCGATCTACCACCACCCAGACGACAGTGCACCCTTGGGAAGGGGGAAGATCGGTGATAAAATCCATGGCCAGATGGGTCCAGGGGCGGGAGGGAATGGGCAATGGAAGTAGAGGACCCTCAGGAGAGTGTCTTAATGACTTACTGCGGGCACAAATCTTACAGGCTCGCACGTACCCTTGTGCGTCTTTTCTAAGAGACGGCCACCAAACCTGACGAGACAACAAGGAGATGGTTTTCTTGACACCAGGATGACCTGCCAACTTAGAGTCATGGAACTGGTGCAAAACCGCAGCCCGATAGGCAGCGGGCACAAATTGGGCATAACTGGGTTTTTCGGGCGGGGCTTCAGACTGGAACCGGGTTAAATCAGGAAGCTCTGGCTGGATAGCAGCTACTACCAGAGCCTGGGACAAAATGGGTAAATTTTCCCCTTCTGGTACAGTAGAAGAAGAAAAACAACGTGACAAGGCATCCGCCTTCATGTTCTTGGATCCCGGTTTATAAGTAATAGAAAAATTGAACCGGGAGAAGAACAGAGACCAGCGAGCCTGTCTTGGGGTCAATCTTTTAGCGGACTGAATGTACTCTAAGTTCTTGTGGTCGGTAAAGACAGTAACGGGAAATTGAGCCCCTTCCAGCCAATGCCTCCATTCTTGAAACGCAAGTTTAATTGCCAATAGTTCTCGATTCCCAATATCGTAATTTCTCTCGGCAGGGGTAAATTTTTTGGAGAAGAAGGCACAGGGATGGAGGCGTTCAGGGGAACCGCTATATTGCGAAAGCACTGCTCCTACACCAAGTTCAGAGGCATCCACTTCCACAATAAAGGGTAATTGGCAATCCGGGTGCACTAACACAGGGGCGGAACTAAAAACTTCTTTTAATTTCCTGAAAGCCAAGACGGATTGCTCTGGCCAAACAGCAGGATACTCCCCTTTCTTGGTGAGATTAGTGAGGGGGGCTACCAGGGTGGAAAAATTTTTAATGAATCTCCTATAGAAGTTGGCAAACCCCAAAAATCTTTGTAAACCCTTAAGATCTTTGGGTTGTTCCCACTCTAGTACCGCTTTAACCTTGGATTGGTCCATGGAAAGGCCGGTATTAGAAATGATGTAACCCAAGAAGGGAACTTCAGTAACCTCAAATTGGCATTTCTTGAGTTTGGCAAATAAATGATTCTCCCTGAGCTTCTGTAAAACCAGACGAACATGTTTACGATGTTCTGATAGCGAGGAAGAGAAAATCAGGATATCATCCAAATACACTACAACAAAACGGCCCAAGTATTCCCTAAAGATTTCATTCACAAAATCCTGAAAGACTGCGGGAGCATTACACAAGCCGAATGGCATTACCAGGTACTCATAATGCCCCTCATGTGTATTAAAAGCTGTTTTCCATTCATCTCCCTGCCGGATCCTAATAAGATTATAGGCCCCGCGGAGGTCTAATTTGGAGAATACTTGGGCCCCAACCACCTGAGTGAACAGCCCATCAATTAATGTCAGGGGATACTTATTCTTAACCGTTATCTTGTTTAAACCCCGGTAATCGATACAGGGCCGGAGTCCCCCATCTTTTTTCTCGACAAAGAAAAACCCTGCCCCTGCCGGAGAAGAGGACGCCCGTATAAAACCCTTCTTTAGGTTTTCTGCGATATACTCCCGCATAGCAAGATTTTCGGCTCGTGTTAGATTGAAGATCTTCCCCCTAGGCGGCATAGTACCCGGGAGAAGCTCGATGGGGCAATCCCAAGGTCTATGAGGGGGAAGTTTATCCGTCGCTTTTTCAGAGAATACATCAGAGAAATCTAGATATGGGCTAGGCACTTCTTCAGGGGATAACTGAGTGGCTCGCACTGGAAGTTCCAGACAGGAATGAAAGCACAGAGGACCCCATTTAACAATTTGCCTAGTTACCCAATCGATTTGGGGATTATGTTTCTGTAGCCAAGGTAGCCCAAGAACTAGAGGGGTAGAAGGCATTTTAAGAACTAAAAGGGAAATTAATTCAGAATGCCCCGCTCCCACTCTAAGCAGGACTGGTGAGGTTCTGTAATGAATGAGCCCCCCCGCAATGGGTGTGTTGTCAATGGCAGAGACCCGAATGGCTACAGGAAGGGACTGGAGCGGAATTCCTAGGCTTTGAGCTAAATCAAAGTCAAGGAAGTTCCCTGCTGCACCACAATCTAAGAGAGCTTCCAGACTAATACATTCTGGGTCAAGTTTTACCTGGACCGGAATCATAAATGGGGATAATACACGAGGAGATACCTTACAGCCTAGGTGGGTCCCCTCGATTCCCCCTAGGCTCTGAAGTTTCCCGACGGCTTCTTGGGGCAGGCTCTGACCATGTGACCTGTTCCGCCACAGTAGAGGCAGAGACCTTCTGACAAGCGCCGACGTCTCTCAGCTTCAGTGAGCCTGGTGGCGCCCAGCTGCATGGGCTCCTCAGAGGAGGGCAAGGCTGGAACTTCGGCTCTTAAGCTGGAGTCGGGATGTGACCCTTTTTCCAGGCGTCTCTCCCGCAGACGTCGATCAATGCGAATGGCCAAATGCATAGTTTCGTCCAAGGTCTGAGGAACTGGATAATTCACAAGAATGTCCTTGATGGAGTCAGACAAGCCTAGCCTGAACTGACCGCATAGCGCAGGGTCGTTCCAACGTGAATCGACCGCCCATCGTCGAAACTCTGAGCAATATTCTTCAGCTGGCCGTCGTCCTTGGCGTAAGGTACGAAGCTTTGCGTCTGCTGTGGCCCCCCTGTCAGGATCATCATATAAAATCTCCATAGCTGAGAAGAAACTATCCACAGAAAGACGAGCTGGATCCTGGGGCGACAGACTGAAGGCCCATGATTGTGGATCCCCTTGGAGGAGGGAGATAACGAGACCCACGCGCTGCTCCTGTGACCCGGACGAGGTTGGTCGAAGATGGAAATAGAGCTTACACGAGTCCCGAAAATTTGCAAATTTGGCTCTGTCTCCAGAGAACTTATCTGGAAGTGGAATTTTGGGTTCCACTGATGATGCGGCCGAAGCCCCTTGAGGGCTGATGTTAATCGGAGCTGGACGGTTCTCCTGGGCCGCCACACGATGGGCCAGGTGCTCAACGGCCGCGGTTAAGGCCTGCACCTGCTCCAATATCTGGTCCATTCTCTTCTGGCCCGTCATACTGTTAGGCGCCGGACACCCTTCTCTCTTAAGCCAGGTAATCCCCAATCTCCACCGCCTCTTCTGCCTTTAGACAAGTCCTCGCTCGCAGGAGACGCGGATTATGCCTCTCCAGACTCGGTTACCCCCAGGACTTAGTTGGCGCAAAGATTACCGGCTTAAGGTGGAGACGGGTGAACGGCAGGGTATCCCGAATATGGATGCCGGGATGTAAATGGAATTTACAAACGGAGAGTCAAACAGAGAAGTCCAGGAACAAGCCAAGGTCAAACCAGGTGATCACAGAGCGCGGTATCCAAGGGGTCAAGCGAAGATTAGTCAAAAATGAGCCGAGGTCAAACCGGGTGAGCACCAAAACGCAGTAACAGAGGGATCAAGCACAAGCGGAGTCAGGACAGGCAAAAAGGTCAGGACGGGCAGCAGACAAGGATGGTCAGAGACGAAGCCGAGTTGAACACAGTAAACGCAGACTATAACGCACACCCTATTAACCAGAGGCTATAACGGGCACTGGACAAAGGGGCAGCATGGTAATAAAGGGAAGACTGGCCAATGGGAAGGGGAAAAGGGAAAGGAGAGGGAAGTGTGGTGATTGGTGCAACCGTAACTACCCAATGGGAGCGGTCCCAGGAACTGGACCTGCCCAGGACAGACGGACTGTCCAGTCCCTGGGCCCGACTCCCATCAGGACAGCTGACAACTAATTAGACACTTGCCCCCGGCGGATGCGCTGGGAGCACGCGAATGGCCGGGCGCGCTCCCGGCCGGGGGAAGCACAGCCGCACCGACAGATGAGAACACGGGGCCGCCTGCCCCCGCCGCACGACCCGCGACAAGGCCGCCGCACCCCGCCGCCGTCACGCTGGCCCCAGAGCGGCACAGAGAACGGGGCCGCGACGCGCCGCGGGACCGGGGCCGGGAGGCAGGTAAGTTCCTAACAGCGCTGTTTTGGTTGGCTGTGCCTTTTTTCATGGGGATCCCACCCTACTTATGGACACTGCTATTGGATGTCCCACATGTAAGGACTATGTCTGGAGCAGGACGTGCTGTCATCTTAGAATAATACAACTCTGTGAAGTACTCACCTGTAGAGTTGGTATTATACGCAGACAGCACGTCCTGCTCCACCCCACCCTGATTCACCTTGTTCTGGATCCCCTGTGTGGTGATTATTATCTTGGATATTATTGCCAGTCTCTGGGTGGTTGTTTTCCTCCTGGCCTCTTCTCTCACTGCTTTTCAATGCTGGGGATTTGTGGGAGGTCCCTCGGTATATGTAGGGCCGGGAGGAGCTTGTTTTCTTCATGATTCTGCAGTGCACGGCGCTGAAGGTGGGGGTATACCCACATGTAAGGACTATGTCTGGAGCAGGACGTGCTGTCTGCGTATAATACCAACTCTACAGGTGAGTACTTCACAGAGTTGTATTTTTAGGCCCCCATAAATATCCAATGGGTGTATGAGACCATATCTGTTCAGAATGCCATATATCATAAGTTGTGTCATAAGTATAAGCGTTTTCCTATTCACTCTTTCCTAAGTAATTTCATGAGGAAAGAATAGCAGTGTCCAGAAAATAAAATGTTCTTACCTGGCTGAGCTTCAGCGTTCTGGATGCCCCCCTGAGGTTCTTGCTAGCAGAGAGAGAGGGACCAACACCCGTTAAAGTACTATCAAGGTAGGGAGATCAGGATATAAGAAGTCTTTTAATAACAAGACAGCTCCTTGTCAGTCGAAGCAGGCACAGCCCAGAGACAATTGGTCCCCCACAGGGGAACTTACAGGCACAGTTTGGTTTGCACTCTCCCCTCCGCCTATGGACAAACGTTGTTCCTGACGCTGACCCCCCAGTGGGAAGCCCTGTATTCTTCCTGGACAGCCTGGCAGGGTATCTGTTCAAATCCGTTTGTTGTCCAGACCATTGCCCAGGTTCCAGGTCAGACCAACAGAAATGTTTCTAGTAACAAGGCCTCCCTTGGATCAGCAGAAGAGGAAAGCCTTTCCTTTGGTAATCTCAGAAAGAGACTTATAGAACCAGTCCCTTTAAAAGTATTATAGAAGCTGTCAGGGGCCTTTCACATGATTCTGAATCTCAAAGCCCTCAATCCATACTTGACGTACAAGATATTTCGTATGGAATCAATCCTTTCAGTCAGAAAACCTATTGATGCCTGGGGATCTTATGGTAAGCATCGACTTACAAGATGCCTATCTACATGTTTCCCATCTGGCAGGCCCATCGCAGATTCCTGAGGTTCACGATTCTCTCTCTGGACTCGAATCTGTCATTTCCAATACAGAGCACTGCCATTTGGAATCTCTGCGGCATGCAGGATATTCATCAAGATCCTAGGCGAAGCAATGTGCTATTCAACGTACAATGGGATTATAATTATCCCCTTTGTTTATGACCACACCATTTGTCAATTTAAAAATACATTTTCTTTTTATTAATAAATATTAATTAATAATTAAATATTAATAAATATTCTTAAAAACTCTATGGAGTTAATATTGAATCATTTTTTCCTTATTTGATTGTTACATATACAAAAATCTATGGCAAAGGAGTTCCTTCCACACACACACACACACACACACACACAGACACCTCAACTGCCGGCGCGGTGACGTCACGGAACGCGTCGGCAGTTGATGTGTGTGTGGGGAGGACTGCGCTGTAAGTCTGCTCTGGACATGTGAGTCAATCTTTATTCTGTTTGCTAATTTCTGCCCGGTGGGTCCTCATGTAGCATCATACAGGTCCTTCTCAAAAAATTAGCATAACTGAATGATAAATGAAATTAGCATTAATGAAATGATAAAAATAACTTTCATATATTTGAGATTCATTGCACACCAACTGAAAATTTTCAGGTATTTTTTTTTGTTTTAATACTGATGATTTTGCCATACAGCTCATGAAAACCCCAAAATCCTATCTCAAAAAATTAGCATATCATGAAAAGGTTCTCTAAACGAGCTATTAACCTAATTATCTGAATCAACTAATTAACTCTAAACACCTGCAAAAGATTCCTGAGGCTTTTAAAAAAGCCCAGCCTGGTTCATTACTCCAAACCGCCATCATGGGTAAGACTGCCGACCTGACTGCTGTCCAGAAGGCCATCATTGACACCCTCAAGCAAGAGGGTAAGACCCAGAAAGAAATTTCTGAACAAATAGGCTGTTCCCAGAGTGCTGTATCAAGGCACCTCAATGGGAAGTCTGTGGGAAGGAAAAAATGTGGCAGAAAACGCTGCACAACGAGAAGAGGTGACCGGACCCTGAGGAAGATTGTGGAGAAGGACGGATTCCAGACCTTGGGGGACCTGCGGAGTAGAAACATCCAGAGCCACCGTACACAGGCGTGTGCAGGAAATGGGCTACAGGTGCCGCATTCCCCAGGTCAAGCCACTTTTGAACCAGAAACAGCGGCAGAAGCGCCTGACCTGGGCTACAGAGAAGCAGCACTGGACTGTTGCTCAGTGGTCCCAAGTACTTTTTTCTGATGAAAGCAAATTTTGCATGTCATTCGGAAATCAAGGTGCCAGAGTCTGGAGGAAGACTGGGGAGAAGAAAATGCCTGAAGTCCAGTGTCAACTACCCACAGTCAGTGATGGTCTGGGGCCATGTCAGCTGCTGGTGTTGGTCGACTGTGTTTTATAAAGGGTAGGGTCAATGCAGCTAGCTATCAGGAGATTTTGGAGCACTTCATTGGCTGAAAAGCTTTATGGAGATGAAGATTTCATTTTTCAGCACGACCTGGCACCTGCTCACAGTGCCAAAACCACTGGTAAATGGTTTACTGACCATGGTATTACTGTGCTCAATTGGCCTGCCAACTCTCCTGACCTGAACACCATAGAGAATCTGTGGAATATTGTGAAGAGAAAGTTGAGAGACGCAAGACCCAACACTCTGGATGAGCTTAAGGCCACTATCGAAGCATCATGGGCCTCCCTAACACCTCAGCAGTGCCACAGGCTGATTGCCTCCATGCCACGCCGCATTGAAGCAGTCATTTCTGCAAAAGGATTCCCGACCAAGTATTGAGTGCATAACTGAACAAAATTATTTGAAGGTTGACTTTTTTTTTATTAAAAACACTTTTCTTTTATTGGTCGGATGAAATATGCTAATTGTTTTAGATAGAATTTTGGGGTTTTCATGAGCTGTATGGCAAAATCATCGGTATTAAAACAAAAAAAAGACCTGAAAAAATTCAGTTGGCGTGCAATGAATCTCAAATATATGAAAGTTTAATTTTTTTCATTTCATTATGGAAAATAATGAACTTTAGCACTATATGCTAATTTTTTGAGAAGGACCTGTATATGCACAGTTTATCTCAGTTGTTTTGGCACTTATTGCTCAGATTCGCACAGATTATATTTTTGCAATCAGTATTGGTTATTTGGTTTTTGTAATTAGTTGTATTTAGATAGGGTTACACACAATATATAGGTGCCGGTTACATGGCCCTTGTTACTTTTTGGGTTAAGGTAAGCACTTAATTTAACTCTAGTTTTTTAACTTTTTGGTACACTGCAGTGATATTATTGTAGACCGTGGGCATTATTCAGGACATCCATACAGGCACAGGCTGGGTTATTCTCAGTGTGCCACACACCCCGCTTACCCTTTAATTCTTATGATCGGGTTACTCCACCGCCAGGTGGCGACGTTGCAGAGAGAAGTCTTGAAAACGAGCCCCCTTCCGGCCTATATATACCTGGGACCTCCCACTTAACACCAGTGTTTTCTCTCTGCATGAGGCGACAAGACAGAAGAAAGAAGTCTCCTGCTTGCAGGTAGCCGGGGTCTTACCCCGGCACCCTCTTTGGGTCTATTTCTGCCCAGTTTTGATTGTTTGTTTACCTAGATGGTTAATGGAAGCCTCCCAGCCCAGGCTGCTCACTGGGCAATGGTAGATGGCACTATAAGTGCCTAGGAGCTTATCTCCTCCGCTCGACCTCACACGTGGGGCAATGCGGCTATCCGGCATGGTGATCCGGATTTGGGATGCCCCTGTCCCGTGGTTCCACTTTGGCCCTTTCTCTCCCGTTACGGTCCCTTCTCCCTTCACTATGGGGGGGGGGGGGGGGTTGGGGGGTGGTTTTGAGGGGTTCTTGTACTGTGTGCATGTTGTGTTTAACGTTACTGTACTATTAAGAGTGATTGCAGTCTCAGGCTCAGCACCGCGGGTAGCGCTCACATGGCCTGAACTGCTAGGGCTGTGTTATGAGTTGCATGCCCCCCCCCCCCCCCCACTGTGTCGGGCGCCTTCTCTGCATGCGGCACCGCCATTTGGCGGGCCGCGGTGTTTGAATTGGAGGGGGCGGGGCCTCGGCCCTTGTTTCGATGACGCGATGGTGGGGGCGTGGCTTGAGCTAGTTGTCTCGCAGCTCTGCCCCGCCGCACTTCCTCCTTCTAATCAAGGAGTCAGGTGCGGGGGACTCGGCTGCAGGTTGCTGACTAGCTGGCTGCTGCTGCTGCTCTTCGTGCTTTTTCAGATAAACGGTCCCCACCTCGTGTGTGGGGCCGTCCTTTTTACTATAAGTTTGCTTCAGCATGTTTAAAGAAAAAAAAAAAAAAAGTGTATGTTTGCTGGCTTTCAGTTTAACTCTTAAACCACTTTGGGGCTTTGCTATTGATATTTATGCTGCCTTTTATTCTGTAATGAATGACTGCTGCATGCTGCCTTTTCTTCTGGGGGGTCTGACTGTTGTCTCTTTTCCTCCACAGATCCTGGGATCCCCTCACTGCAGTGGCTCTCCCAGTTCTGTAATACCTGGCTAGTCTTAGTACTCTAAATTGGGTTTTGTCCTAAAGTTTTTTTGAAAAAAAAAAAAATAAATAAATTTAAATCCTCCCTTTCCCGGGACATTAATTATAAAGGGGCATCCCGGGTGGCTTAATGCGTAAAACCCTGGGTTGTTGCGAATACCATAAATTCACCATATGGAGGCTTCCGACAATACCGGACACGGCTATTCGGGGCTATCCAGGCTGTGTGGGGGTTGTGGGGCTCCGCTCCCAGGCGATGATGTCATATTATGCATTCCATGTGCAAACAGAACATTGCGCGCCAGTCCGTCGCTCCGGCTTCTGGCTCCTCGCAACTTCCGTCATCTCCTACCCCCCCCTCCCTTATTCCGGTCCCCATGTGACATTGTCAAGGGTGGGGATTCGCAATCCGAGGTGTGTGCACGATTGGCCAACCTCGAGAAAATAATTTCCGCCAAAGTAGCTCAGAAGGCTACAGCGAAGCAGAAACACCTTTCTCCAGCAGCACCTGCTTCAGAGGATGAGATGTGTGAAATAGTGGATTGGTCCGATTGTCCCCCTGATGAGGAGGGGGAACTCCTTGAGGAGTCGGATGAGCCTGCAGACCAGCTAGGGATTGACGCTGCTGGCGATCAGGCTACGGGGGTGTCCCTTGACACCCCTTCCATTTTGGCTCAAATATTTGAAATTTTGAATTTGGATCCGCCTGAGAGGCAGTCGCCCTGCCAAAGGGTGAGTTATTTGATGTTCCCCAGCCACGTTTGGTTTTTCCCAGGCAACAACACTTTGTGAGGGTAGTCCTTAAGGAATGGGAACAACCCACGCGACTGGCTGGAATTCCTCCTAGTTGGGATAAACGCTATCCCTTTCCAGAGGGTTTGGTGAAGCTTTGGTCAGTTCCCCCTGACGTTGATACCCCTGTGTTAGGGCTGTCTAGCACGGCTGTAGTACAATCTTCTGACACCACTGCCATTAAGGATAGTGAGGATCGTCGGATTGATCAATTTGCTCGCCATGGTTTTATCAGTGCCGGATCGACACTGCGGCCAGTGTTTGCTTCGGCGCTTCTTCTGTTGGCAGTTAGGTCCATGATTAGGGATCTGTACGCAGGTCTTGATCCCGCTTGTGATGAGTTTTGTTCTCTTAAACGGTGTGAGTCGTTTATCTCCTTTGTCTTGACCGCTCAGGACGATGCTCTGGCGGCGCTGCTGGTGGCAATTCGTCGGTCAGTGTGGCTGCGCCAGTGGACGGCGGACTTTATCTCTAAAGAGGTGCTTACAGCGATCCTTTTTTGGGTTTGCGCCTGTTTGGTGATAAAATAGATTCAGTTGCAAAAGGTGGTAAATTGCCTCAACGCAAGAGGCCTCGTCGCCCCTTTCGGGGTGCGAGTGCCTTTAATCCTTCCTTTCGGGGAGTCAGAGCGGGTAGGGGGGCTTCCTTTCTCGCTACCAGAGGTACAGGTTGGACCCGGGGGAGGGGCCGTGGCCCAAACCTGCTGGTAAGCCCGCTCAGCAATGAGGGGCTGCCCTCACCCGTGCGGGTGGGGGGACGATTGCAACACTTTTCCCTGGTCTGGGACCAGGAGGTTCCGTACAGATGGATCCATTAGGTGGTGTCGTCCGGTTACAAGCTGGAGTTCGAGTCTTGCCCTCCTTCACGGTTCTTTAGGTCTCGGGTGCCCACCGATCCTTTGGCCGCACAGGGGCTCGGTAAGGAATCTTTTGGAAATGGCGGTCATCCGGCCGGTGCCGCGGTTAGAGGTGGGCCTCGGTTTCTAATCCAATCTTTTCGCAGTCCCCAAAACGGACGGGTCGGTTCATCCCGTCCTGGACCTGAAATTGCTCAACAGGTTCATCCGTACCCGGAAGTTTCGCATGGAAACTTTGCGTTCGGCCATCTGTTCTCTTCGGCAGGGGGACTTCATGACGTCCATAGACATCAAGGATGCTTAACTTCATGTTCCCATCTGCCGGGCTCATCAGCGTTTTCTTCGGTTCGTGATGAAGGACCAGCATTTTCAATTCGTGGCACTTCCGTTTGGCCTGACCTCGGCTCCAAGAGTGTTCACCAAGGTGCTGGCAGGGGTGATGGCCATTTTCAGATCTCGGGGCATTCGTGTCGTACCTTATTTGGATGACCTTCTCATCATGGCTCCGTCCCTCAATCAATCAGAGACAGACACCAGGATGGTGGTCTCCACACTGGAAAGCTTCGGTTGGGTGATCAACTTTCCCAAGTCCTCCCTCGCTCCGGCCAGGGTGGTGTCCTTTCTGGGATTGCAGTTGGACTCTTGTCAACACAGGGTGTTTCTCCCTCAGTCCAAAATTTATCTGATTCAGGAGTTGGCTCGTTTCCTTCTTTCCAGTCCTCGGCTGTCCATCCGTCTGGGGATGAGGCTGGTAGGGTTGATGGTTGCCTCGTTCGAGGCAGTTCCTTTCGCTCAATTTCACAAGAGGACGCTGCAGCTTCATCTGTTGGCGTCCTGGGAACGACGACCTCGGTCGTTGGATCGGCCCTTCCAGTTGTCCTCCCGGGTCCGGCAGTCCCTCCAGTGGTGGTTGGTCTCGACCAATCTCTCGAGGGGCAGGTCTTTCCTGACTCCTCTTTGGGAAATTGTCACCACGGACGCTAGTCTTTCGGGATGGGGGGGATTCTGGAAGGATCTTCAGTTCCAGGGGCAGTGGGGACCTCAAGAGGCCCACTTACCCATCAATATTCTGGAACTGAGAGCCATCCGTCTGGTTCTTGCTCTTCTGACTCAACATGTTCTGGGCCTTCCGGTCCAGGTCCGAACAGCGGTTGCTTACATCAATCATCAGGGAGGGACTCGATGTCTGGGTGCTCTCAGAGAGGTGTCCCTGATTCTGACCTGGCCCATGTTCCTTGTCTCTCGGCGGTTTACATCCCAGGGGTGGAAAACCAGGAAGCGGACTTGTTGAGCAGGGGCTCTTCCCGTCTGGGAGAATGGGCTCTCCATCCTCAGGTTTTTCGGTCACTGTGTCTCCGGTGGGGGACGCCGGAGGTGGACCTGTTTGCCTCTCGTCACAATTGCAGGCTCCCGAACTTCGTGTCGCTCTCCCAGGATCCTCTGGCAGTGGACGCCATGTCCCTGAGCTGGGGGGATCTGGGGTTTCTGTACCTGTTTCCTCCGATACCCATGCTGGGCAGGGTGGTACGGAAGCTGGCTCTGGAAAAGGTGTCCGCCATTCTCGTGGCCCCAAGGTGGCCAAGGCGAGTATGGTTCGCAGACATGGTTCGGCTGGCAGTGGACCAGCTCGTTCTGCCTCTTCGGCCCGATCTGCTCACTCAGGGTCGGCTGTGTTACCCCAATTTACCAACGCTGGGTTTGACGGGTTGGCTGCTGAAACCTCCATCTTGAAGGAGGAGGGTCTTTCTGACTCGGTTGTTAAGACTCTGATCTGTGCCCGGAAGAGGTCTTCTTCTATCATCTACTATAGGACTTGGAAAGCCTATATCGCTTGGTGTGAGATTAGATCCTTGCCTTGTAGGGTCTTTTTGGTCTCCAGGATTCTGGAGTTTTTCCAGGGGGTTACGCATGTGCGGCCTCCCAGGAAACCATTACTCCCTGTTTGGGACTTGAATTTGGTTCTTTCTGCTCTTCAGGCTCCTCCCTTTGAGCCTTTGCAAGATATTGCTTTGTCTACCCTGACTCAGAAGATTGCCTTCTTGGTAGCTATCACTTCGGTCCGGCGTGTCTCGGAGTTGGCGGCCTTGTCTATTCAGGCGCCCTACTTTGAGAGGCATCAGGATAAAGTGGTCTTTCGGTTCAAACCGGACTTTCTTCCTACGGTTGTTTCTGCTTTTCATTTGAATCAGGATATTGTTCTTCCCTCCTTGTGCCCTAAGCCTAAGAATGACAAGGAGAGGGTTTTGCATTGTTTGGATGTAGTACGCTGTGTTAAGTACTATTTGATTGTTACTTCTCCTTTTCGTAAAACTGATGCCTTTTTTGTTGTGCCCTGTGGGCCTAGGAAGGGTTTGGCGCCAAATCTTCCATTAGCAAATGGATACGTCAGGCCGTTATTGCGGCCTATTCTGCTAAGGGGAAATTTCCCCCTTTTCGTATCACTGCTCATTCTACTCGCACCGTTGGAGCGTCTTGGGCTTTTCAGCACCAAGCTTCTGTTGAACAAGTTTGTAAGGCTGCTACTTGGTCTTCTGTTCATACTTTTTCTAAGTTTTACAAGGTTGATGTGCGGGCCTCAGCGGATACTTTGGCCGCAAAGTTCTGCAGACCGCAGTCATTTAAGTTTTGCTTCATTTTGCCTTCGGATACCCATCCCTTGTGGACACTGCTTTTGGATGTTTTGATCGTAAGAATTAAAGGGGAAGCAGGGTGTGTGGCACACTGAGAATAATACCATTTTGTGAGTACTCACCTGAAAAATGGATATTGTCAGTGTGCCACACACCCCGCTTCACCCGCCCTTTTCGGTATCCCGGTTCCTTTATATGGTGAAGCTTTTTCTTTATTTTGAGGTTACCATTGGATTTCCTGATACCTTGTCTTTCTACTTTTTAAATCACTGGTGTTAAGTGGGAGGTCCCAGGTATATATAGGCCGGAAGGGGGCTCGTTTTCAAGACTTCTCTCTGCAACATCGCCACCTGGCGGTGGAGTAACCCGATCGTAAGAATGAAAGGGGAAGCGGGGTGTGTGGCACACTGACAATATCCATTTTTCAGGTAAGTACTCACAAAATGGTATTTTTTATGAGAGCAGCGCTGCCATGTCCCTCCTTCCCTTCCCCTCTGTTAGTGTGTTATATGTTTTTTAGATGGTTTTAATATTGTCTATATTACCTTATTGTAAATATATGCATTAATAAAGTTGTATCCTAAATTGTTATTGCTTAGTGGTGCCACGTTCTTGGTGGGGGTTTTGGGGTGTTGTGGGACTCCCCGTTGGTCATATATTCCTAGTATGTCACACACCCCGCTTCCAACATTCATGACACTTGGGTAACCAGCCTGTAGAGGGCGATCTTGCAGAGATGACATGAGAAAAAGGAGCCTCTCCTGGTCTATAAATACCCGGGACCTCCCACTATTCCTCAGTCTTTTCGTCTCTGCAGTCGGCGAAGCATTCAGAAGATGACTCTCCTTCCTGCAGGTAGCCGGGTTACACCCGGCCTTTTTCTATTTCTGCCTGAAGCCACATTTTTGTATTGTGATATTTGTTATGCCTCCCAGCCTTGGCTGATGGGCTCGGGCAAAGGTAGATACACCCTTGGGTGTATATGGGAGCTTGCTCCCTCCGTGAGACCTCAAATAAGGGGTAGGCAGAATCCGGGTTGGTGTCCCCCGGCATGGGAGGCCCGTCCCTTTAAATCTCCTTGTGCCTATTGGGTGCTTATTGTTTTCCACCTTTGGCCCTCCTGGACCCTGCTGTGGTGAAGGGGGGTATCTTTATTTAGGGAGTATCTTTTGGCCTATGCTTTTTTTTTATTTTTTTTTTTATTTTTTTTAAAAGGAAACGATAAGAAAGTGACATACCTGTTTTGGGTTTTTTAAATTTCCCTCTCTTTTTTTCGTTCGGCCCCGTTATATGATGTCATGCTATTGTCCTCGGCTGGCCTGCCCTCTGCTCTCTGAGCAGTGCTAGGTGGTGTGCGGGGCTTCTAGTCGACTTCGAATTTCTGCTTCCTCTTTCTGTTTGACATTTGGTTTGCTGGTTCCTGTTCTGGTGCTGGCCTCCACTGGTCCTGGCTGCTGCGTTGGGCCTGCTGCTGAGCTTTTCTTATATCGATTGGTCGCAGGGCTGTCGCTGGGCCGTTGTGGTCACTGTGAGTACCCTTTAGTTATACTAAAGGGAAATCTTTTTTATTTACTGTCATTTCTTTCTTGCATATGCATAAGGCTTATTGTGTTTTCTCTATCTTCCAGGGGGAAACTCTCTTAATAGGGGTTTCTCCTGGTCCTTGTTTAAAATCCTCCCACCTAGGGACTATTAAGGGGCATCCCGGATAGCTTCAGCTGTAAAAATCCCATATACTTGGCGACTATAAAAAAAAATAAGTATTTTAATAAACACCATATGGAGGCATCTCAGGATACTGGCTTTTCAGTACCTGCGGGACAGACTCGGCAGTGTTTGCGATGTGGGGCATCCCTTGTTGGGGATAACGCATTTTTTTTTTGTGTATCTTGTGTTCAATTGGTTATAATGCAGCAGTCAGGGGCCCAAGCCTCAGGGTCGTGGCTCCTGCCTCTTCCCCCACACTGTCTTGTCTTGTCCATACCCCCAGTGATATTGTCATGGGTAGAGAGTCGCTTTCTGATGTATGTGCCTGATTGGCTCACATTGAAAAATAAATGTCTAGCTCTGTGGCCAAGAGGGCCTCAGCTAAAAGAAAACATTTAGCTCTGGCCGTTGAGGCAAATGAGCTTGATTGTAGCGAGCATTTTTGATTGTTCTCCGTTTGAAGAAGGATAATTCTTTGAAGAATCTGATGTTTCGGATGTTCAGCAATTTGTGGGTATTGACGCTGAACAAGGTGAAGGGGAGAATTTTGACACCCCTAAAGCTCTTGCTCAATTATATGATGTCTTGGCTATCGATTTTCCAGAAGCAGTCCCTCCTCAGAAAGAGGAGTTCTTTGGAGCCTCCAAGCCTCGTTTTGAATTTCCTAAACAGAAACATTTTGAAGATATAATTCTTAAGGAATGGGAAAAGCCTGCGCGGCTTCCTGGCATTCCTTAGGGCTGGGATAAAAAAAAAAAAAAATTATATATATATATATATATATATATATATATATATATATATATATATATATATATATATATATATTGTAGGGATCTTCCCGGGGGATGGTGTGTTTGGACACAGTTCACAGCAGACTTAGATTTTATAAAAGCAGGTCTTGGCGTTTATTCATGGCATAAACAGTCCAGCAAACAAAAATATACAGCAACAACGTGCTTCTTTTTGTACAATCAAAATAAAAGACCTAGCCCGGCTGGGCGCTTACTAACAGGTTCTTCTCACCTATCTGACACTTTCAAAACACAGCTTTCGCCTGGATATCGCAGGGTGAGTTTCAGCTCCAGCAGTGGCTGCGTTCGCAGCTTCCTCCAAACACCCACAGGCTGTTCATTCCTGGCTGAGAGCAAGCACCTGCAGGCTCTGCAGAGCTTTTACCTTCCCAGGCTAATTAGGATCAGAGCTCACCTGATCCAAAACCCAAACTGGATCGGGGGGGTGTGGAATGACAGGTCCCTCTACCAAACCTACCTGCCATTCCATATAAATCCAGGCCCGGCAAGATTAAACAACAACTCAGCAGCATATCACTGCTGAGAAACAAATCAATCCTGGACTTACCATCTCACACTGCGTAGTAACCTAGGTGAAATGTACACCCCCTCGACCACTTCTCCAGTGACATGTCTACAATATATATATATATATATATATATATATATATATATATATATATATATATATATATATATATATATATCCCTTTCCTGCAGACACTGTAAGCGTTGGTCAATCCCCCCTGTGGTGGATTCACCTGTGCTCAGTTTGTCCAATTCCTCTGTATTCTTGGTGTGCCACACACCCCGCTTCACTTCTAAATATTCATTACTTAATGGGTTAACTCGCCGCCAGGTGACGTAGTGCAGAGAGGAAGTCTTGTAACAAGCCCCCTTCCGGCCTATATATACCTGGTACCTCCCCTCAATCACCAGTATTTTTCTCTCTGCTTGACGACAAGACAGAAGTTTGAAGTCTCCTGCTTACAGGTAGGCCGGGGTTTTCTTACCCCGCCACCCCCCTTTTGGTCTATTTCTGCCCGGTTTGAGTGTGTATACCTTTATGGTGGAATGGAAGCCTCCCAGCCTAGGCTGCTCACCGGGCAAATGGTAGATGGCATTTTAAGTGCCTAGGAGCTTATCTCCTACCGCTCGACCTCATGCGTGGGGCAATGCGGCTATCCGGCATGGTGATCCGGAAATGGGATGCCCCTGTCCCGAGGGTCCCCGTAGCCCCTTTCTCTCCCGTTACGGTCCCTTGTCCCTTCACTATGGGGGGGGGTTTTGAGGGTGTGCTTTTAGTATGTGTGTTTCACTTGTATCACTTTATTTCAACATGTGCGTAGGTTGTGGGGCCCTACTCCCAGCTGATGATGTCTTTATTTGCATCCCTTGTGCAAAACAGACTATTGCGCGCCAGTCCGTTGCTTCGGCGGCGGGCCCATCGCATCCTTCATCATCTCCTACCTCTCCCTCCCTGTTCCGGACCCCGCATGACACTGTCAAAAGTGGGGATTCGCATTCCGAGATGGCGGCACAGCCCAGCCCCCGAAAAGTAGTGCCTGTTAAAGCAGAGTTAAAGGCCGCTGCAATACGGAGGCACCTGACTCCGGTACCTTCGGCTCAACAGGACGAGCTATATGAGCCTGTGGAATGGTCCGATGGTTCCCCGGACGAGGATGAATTCCTGTTGGAGTCAGATGAGCCTGCAGGTCAGCTTGAGGCTGATGTGATTGGCGATTGGTCGGAGGGGGTTGTTTTTGACACCCCCTCCATTCTGACTGAAATGTTTAAAATTTTGAATTTAGATCCACCTGAGGCGGCCGCCCTGCCAAAGGGTCAGTTGTTTAAGGAGCCTCAGCCGCGTTGGGTTTTTCCCAGACAACACCACTTTGAGAGGGTGGCTCTTAAGGAATGGGAACATCCCACGCGGTTATCTGGAATTCCTTCAAGTTGGGAAAAACGTTATACTTTTCCGCCAGAGTTGGTAAAGCTTTGGTCTGTCCCTCCTGACGTCGATACCCCTGTGCTAGGGCTCTCCAGCACGGCTATGGAACAGTCTGCTGAGACCACTGTCCCTAAGGATGGGGAAGATCGTCGGATTGACCAATACGCTCGCCATGGTTTTATTTATTCCGGGTCAGCGTTGCGCCCGGTGTGTGCTTCAGCCCTTCTTCTATTGGCAATTAAGTGTTTAATTCAGGGGCTATATGAGGATCTTAATCCCGCTTGTAAACGGTTCACTGCGCTTAAGCAGTGTGAATATTTTGTGTCTTATGTCCTGGCCGCTCAGGCGATGCGCTGGCTATGAGTAGCAAGGCAGCGGCTATGCTGGTGGCTATTCGCAGGTCAGTATGGCTGAGTCAGTGGTCAGCGGACGCGGCTTCCAAAAGGGTGCTCACAGCTCTCCCCTTTTTGGGGTTGCGGCTGTTTGGGGAGAAAATTGATTCAGTCGCAAAGGGTGGTAAGATGCCACAACGCAAGAGGCCTCGTGTCCCCTTTAGGGGGGCAGGTTCCGGTAGGCCCTCCTTTCGAGGATTCAGAGCTGGCAGGGGTGCTTCCTTTCCCGCTACCAGAGGTACAGGTTGGACTCGGGGGAGGGGCCGTGGCCGGTCCGCTCAGTCCTGGGGCACCAAGCCCAAACCTGCTGATAAGCCCACTCAGCAATGAGGGGCTGCCCTCACCCGTGCAGGTGGGGGGACTATTGCGACACTTCTCCCAGATTTGGAACCAAGTGGTTCCAGGCAGATGGATCCAGGAGGTAGTGTCGGCCAGTTACGACCTGGAATTCGAGTCTCACCCTCCTTCACGGTTCGTTCGGTCTCGGGTGCCCATCGTTCCTTTGGCCACGCAGGGGCTCCTGGCGTCGGTAAGGAATCTGTTAGAGATAGCGGACATCCGGCCGGTGCCGCGCTAAGAGATGGGCCTCGTTTTCTACTCCAATGTTTTCACAGTCCCCGAGAGAGATGGGTCGGTTCATCCCGGCCTGAACTCTCATCAACACAGAGTGTTTCTTCCTTTTGCCCAGGTTCACACGAGAACGCTTCAGCTTTTTCTGTTAGCGTCTTGGGACCAGCAACCTCAGTCGCTGGTTCAGTCCTTCCAGTCTTCCCGTGTACGGCAGTCCCTCCTGTGGTGGTTGGTCTCGACCAATCTTGTGTAGGGCAGGTCGTTCCTGACCCCCCTTTGGGGAATTGTCACCACGGACGCCGGTCTATCGGGATGGGGCAGATTCTGGAAGGAGCTGCAGTTTCAGGGGCAGTGGGGACCTCAGTGGCCCCACTTACCCTTCAATATTCTGAAACTGAGAACCATGCGTCAGGTGCTTGCTCTCCTGACTTAGCACGTTCTGGGCCTTCCGGTCCAGATGTGTT
This sequence comes from Gastrophryne carolinensis, assembly GCA_027917425.1. Classification (NCBI taxonomy): domain Eukaryota; kingdom Metazoa; phylum Chordata; class Amphibia; order Anura; family Microhylidae; genus Gastrophryne; species Gastrophryne carolinensis. The sequence continues at coordinate 82,521,210 of CM051239.1, read as the reverse complement.
CAGACAATCAAACAGCAGTTGCTTACATCGGTCTTCAGGGAAGGACTCGCAGTCTGAGTACTCTCAGAGAAGTGTTCCTGATCCTGACCGGGGCGGTGTTCCATGTTCCTTGTCTCTCGGCGGTTTACATTCCAGAGGTGAAGAAACAGGTAGCGGACCGGTTGAGCAAGGGCTCTCCCCGTCTGGGAGAATAGGCTCTCCATCCTCGGGTGGGTCGCTCACTGTGTCTCCAATGGGGGACCCCAGAGGTGGACCTGTTGGCCCCTCATCACTATCACAGGCTCCCGAGCTTCGTGTCGCTCTCCCAGGATCCTCTGGCTCTGACAGTGGATGCCATGTCCCTGGGCTGGGGAGTTCTGGGATTTCTATACCTGTTTCCTCCGATACCCATGCTGAGCAGGGTGCTTCGGAAGTTGGCTCTGGAAAAGGTGTCCGCCGTTCTCGTGGCCCCAAGGTGGCCGAGGCGAGTGAGGTTCGCAGACATCGTTCGGCTGGCAGTGGACCAGTTCGTTCTGCCTCTTCGGCCCGATCTGCTCACTGTGGTAAGGTGCAAGGGGCCGTTATTGACGGCAGGTATGTAGCACCAATGTACCTGGCATTGGTGCAGTAAAGCCGTGTAGTCTGATTTCCAGCATCAGCTGCTGGTGGCAGTTTGCTGCTGTTGCTTTAGAATAGCTGAAAGGCTAACCTGGGACGGCTTTACTGGGATGGAGTAGAGCAGGGTGGGACTCCATCCCACTACCCAGGTCCGGGTTTTGCGGGTTGTTTAAATAGCCTGGGGAATCAGCTGTGGCCTGTCCTTTGTCTAGAGCTCACATGGGAGTGAGACTCTGTGAGCCTGGCTGAAATCTCCTGTGGAGGCTGTTTCATGCGGACCTGAGGCCTATTTGGACTGTAAACAGGGCTTTTGCTTAAGGACTAAAAGCTGTTTGCCTGATGAAAAGCTGAAAAGGTGATGTAACCTGTATGGACATATGCTTTTGTGGATTTTTTGTGTGAAATAAACACAGACTTTACTTTGAACTGTTTGCCTCCGCCTCTATACTGCTGACACCCGGTCGCCTACCAGAGCTAATCCACCACATTTGGTGGAGGATGCGGGCACAGCAGTGAGGCCGTTGCTAGGAGCAACCGACGAGAAAATTTTTGTTTTGTGCATGTCCTATATTAAACCTGCCAGGCTGCTACCTGGGACTGCAGCCAAAAGGAGGCGGTCGTGAAAGCGCTCTTGGAGGCGAATCAGCAGCAGCGGGAGACCAACCAGCTGTTTTTGCAACATATGATGGCGCAGCAAGCTGCAGGTGCGCCCAAAAGTATTCCTGATGCCCGGAAAGCTGTCCGCTCGGCGCTCACAAAAATGACCCCTTCAGATGACGTTGAGACTTACCTGGCGGTGTTTAAAAAGGTGGCTGCAAGGGAGAAGTTGCCGCAAGGGAGAAGTTGCCGCATGACCAGTGGGCTGATGTCATCGCTCCATTTCTGGCATCTGGACCCCAGCAGGTGTTGTTTGATCTCCCAGAGGACCAAGCCGCTGACTACCCGACTTTGAAGGGTGAGATACTGGCCACACTGGGGGGGAATGTGTGGGTTCCGGCTCAGCGGGTGCATCAGTGGAGCTACCAGTCGGCAGAGCCCGCCCGACCCCAGTATTATAAACTGCTGCACCTGCTGCAAAAATGGCTGCAGCCGGAGTTGTTAAGCCCCACTGCCATGTTGGACCGCTTGCTGGCGGACATTTTCTGGAGGGCTTTACCGCACCCTCTTCAGCACTGGGTTGGCCAGGTATCCCCTGACAACGCACTAGGGATGGTGGACCTAGTGGAGCGATATGAGGCCACCAAGAACTTGCAAGGCGGCTCCATAAGAAGGGATTCGGGGAAACCCCGGAGGTCCCCGCCCCAGCTCAGGCGAGTGGCGTCCCCTAAACCCCCTCAGGACCTACCCCCCAAAGTCCCTGCCCAAGTGTTGTGTTGGGGATGTAAGGAGCCGGGACATATCAGAGCCAATTGTCCCCACCAGGGGGAGCCCATGGACGTGAACTTTGGTTACCGCCCTTCCATGTATGCCAGGAGGCTGTGTGCTGCCGGTGTCCCTGAGCTTGTGGGGCAAAGTCACCTCTGTCAGGTGAAAGTGGGAGACACCCTGGCTGTGGCCCTGTTGGACTCGGGGAGTATGATTTCCCTGGCAAGACCCGCCTTAGTACTGCCCGATGAGTACTCTGGGCGGAAAACCGGGGTTTTGTGCATTCATGGGGACTTGAGAGACTATGCCACAGCACAAGTGTCTCTCACCACCGTCTCCGGCAGCTGGAAACATGAAGTCGCTGTCGCCGCTAAACTCCCGTATGAACTGATTATTGGGAGAGACTTTCCAGGGTTCAGGTCACTGTGGGCCAAGTTGGCAGTTCCGGAAACCCGCGAGGCGGGTGTGTCCCCAATAGACTGGCCCTACTCAGGGGAGGCCCCGGTGCCCTGGCAACCGGAATCAGGAGGCACCGTGGAAGAGGTGGCCGTCCCTAAAATGGAAGAGGGGGAGTCAACCCCACTAAATGTTATGGTTGGAGATGTGGAAGAGTTGGCAACAGGTCCAGAGTTGGCAGATCTCCATGTCTCCACAATTAACTTTGGTACCGCTCAACACCAGGACCCGACCCTGTCTCGGGCCTGGGAGAATGTTCTTGAGGTGGAAGGTGAACCACAACAGCCAGGGGCGGAGTTACAGTTTCCTCGCTTTGTGGTTCACCAGGAAATGTTGTACCGAGTAAACAAGGTACGTGAAGAGGTGGTGGAACAATTGGTGGTACCCAATCCATATCGCAAGTTGGTGTTGGATTTGGCCCACCAACATGTTCTGGGTGGACACCTAGGCCAGCAGAAAACTCTGGACCGCGTTTTACAACAATTCTACTGGCCCAGTGTGTACAAGGAGGTGGAGAGATATTGTGAGTCCTGCCCAACATGTCAGATGACCAGCCCTCAGCCTCATTACCGTGGTCCCTTAGTTCCTCTCCCAGTTATTGAGGTACCCTTTGAGCGGATTGCCATGGATCTAGTGGGTCCAGTGCCAAAGTCCGCTAGAGGGCACCAACATATTCTGGTGATCCTGGACTATGCCACGCGTTACCCTGAGGCAGTGCCCCTGCGTCACACCTCTGCCAAGCTCATTGCTAAGGAGCTTATGGAAATGTTTTCCAGAGTAGGTCTGCCTAAAGAGGTCCTGACCGATCAAGGTACCCCGTTTATGTCGAAAGTAATGAAAGAGCTCTGTAAACTGCTACAGGTGAAACAGTTGCGGACATCCGTTTACCACCCGCAAACAGACGGCCTAGTAGAACGGTTTAATCAAACTTTAAAGACCATGTTAAAAAGGGTGGTCGCCAAGGATGGGAAGAATTGGGACTTGCTGCTGCCCTATCTGATGTTCGCAGTGCGAGAGGTGCCCCAGGCCTCTACGGGGTTCTCGCCCTTCGAACTCTTATACGGTCGACATCCACGGGGCCTGTTGGATATAGCCAAGGAGGCCTGGGAACAGCAACCCACACCCCACAAAAGTGTGGTAGAGTACGTTACTCACCTACAGGAACGGATAGAGACCGTCTTGCCGCATGTCAGAGAACACATGGAGGCAGCGCAGCGGGCCCAAAGCAGGATTTATAATCGGCAAGCCAGGGTACGGAACTTTAACCCAGGTGACAGAGTTGTGGTTCTGGTACCCACGGTGGACAGTAAATTTCTAGCTAGGTCGCAGGGTCCCTATGAGGTCGTTGAAAAAGTTGGGGAAGTGACTTACAAGGTACATCAGCCTGGGCGGAGGAAGCCAGAGCAGGTGTACCATGTAAACCTGCTGAAACTGTGGAAAGACAGGGAGACCCCTGGGGGTGACAGTCCCCGACCAGGTATGGTGGGGGTGGAGCTTCCCATTCCTCGGTCTGTTATTAGAGAAGCAGTAGTCGAGGTGAAAACTGGCGACAACCTCTCCTCTAAACAGACTCAGGAAGCCAGGGAGTTTATTAGCAGAAACACGGACGTGTTTTCAGAACTCCCTGGGCGCACTTCGGTCATCCAACATGATGTTGTCACGGAACCTCAGGTCAAGGTCCGGTTGAGGCCTTACCGGGTACCTGAGTCCCGGCGACAAGCTATCGCGGAGGAAGTGCAGCAAATGCTCTGGTTAGACGTGATTGAAGAATCAAAGAGTGAGTGGGCCAGCCCCATAGTCTTGATTCCCAAGCCCGATGGTACGTTGCGGTTCTGTAACGATTTCCGCAAACTTAATGAAGTTTCCAAGTTTGATGCCTACCCTATGCCCCGGGTAGATGAACTCATTGAGAAGCTAGGCCAAGCCAGGTACTTTTCGGTTTTGGACCTCACAAAAGGGTACTGGCAGGTGCCCTTGACTGAGGCTGCCAAGGAGAAAACAGCCTTTATTACACCAGAGGGACTGTTCCAATACAAGGTGTTACCCTTTGGGTTACACGGCGCTCCCGCTACGTTCCAAAGGTTAATGGATATTGTCCTCAGGCCACATCGTCGGTATGCTTCGGCATATCTGGACGATATAATTATCCATAGCACGGATTGGGAAAGTCACCTACCCAAAGTCCAGGCTGTAGTGGATTCCCTCAGGAAGGCTGGGTTGACGGCAAACCCGAAAAAATGTGCTTTAGGCCTAGAAGAGACAAAATACCTGGGCTATGTGATTGGGCGAGGAGTGGTCAAGCCCCAGGTCAACAAACTAGAAGCCATCCGTAACTGGCCACGTCCTAACACCACCCGCCAAGTAAAGTCATTTCTGGGGTTGGTGGGATATTATATGCGGTTCATTCCCAATTTTGCCACCCTAGCGGCACCATTGACAGACCTGTTAAAGGGACGCAAGTCTGTCATGGTGAAGTGGAATGAACAGGCCGAAAAAGCGTTCTCCGCTTTGAAGTCTGCCCTGTGTGGGTCTCCGGTGTTGGGGACACCCGACTTTAAGAGGGAGTTCATAGTGCAGACCGATGCCTCCGAGGTAGGTCTCGGTGCTGTACTGTCTCAGGAAGTCAACGGGGAGGAGCACCCCGTTGTCTACATGAGTCGCAAATTAACACCCGCGGAGACCCGGTATAGTATAGTGGAGAGGGAGTGTTTGGCCATTAAATGGGCCCTGGAGTCTCTTCGCTACTACTTGCTGGGGAGAAGGTTCCGGCTGATTACGGACCACTCTCCCCTCAAGTGGATGTGCCAGGCTAAGGACAGGAATGCCAGGGTCACCCGATGGTTCTTGTCGTTACAAAACTTCAAGTTTACAGTAGAGCACAGAGCGGGACGATTATTGGGTAACGCGGATGCCCTGTCCCGAGCACATTGTTTGGCATGTGTCCACCCCCTCAGGGTTGAAAAAAGGGGGGGTTATGTGGTAAGGTGCAAGGGGCCGTTATTGACGGCAGGTATGTAGCACCAATGTACCTGGCATTGGTGCAGTAAAGCCGTGTAGTCTGATTTCCAGCATCAGCTGCTGGTGGCAGTTTGCTGCTGTTGCTTTAGAATAGCCGAAAGGCTAACCTGGGACGGCTTTACTGGGATGGAGTAGAGCAGGGTGGGACTCCATCCCACTACCCAGGTCCGGGTTTTGCGGGCTGTTTAAATAGCCTGGGGAATCAGCTGTGGCCTGTCCTTTGTCTAGAGCTCACATGGGAGTGAGCCTGGCTGAAATCTCCTGTGGAGGCTGTTTCATGCGGACCTGAGGCCTATTTGGACTGTAAACGGGGCTTTTGCTCAAGGACTAAAAGCTGTTTGCCTGATTGAATCATTTATGCTGCGGTTTCCTGAAAAGGTGATGTAACCTGTATGGACATATGCTTTTGTGGATTTTTTTGTGAAATAAACACAGACTTTACTTTGAACTGTTTGCCTCCGCCTCTATACTGCTGACACCCGGTCGCCTACAGGAGCTAATCCACCACATCACTCAGGGTCAATTGTGTTACCCCAATTTACCAGCGCTGGGTTTGATGGCCTGGCTGCTGAAACCTCCATCCTGAAGGAGGAGGGTCTTTCTGATTCAGTCATTAAGACTCTGATCAGTGCCCGGAAGAGGTCTTCTTCCATCACCTACTATAGGACTTGGAAAGCCTATATTGCTTGGTGTGAGATAAGATCTTTTCCTTGTAGGGTCTTTTCGGTCTCCAGGATTCTGGAGTTTTTACAATCAGGGCTGGACTCTGGTCTCCAGCTAAGTACGTTAAAAGGGCAGGTCTCTGCCTTATCTATCTTTTTTCAGAAGCGTGTTTCGCTTAAACCTTTAGTTAAAACTTTTTTCCAGGGGGTTTCGCATGTGCGGCCTCCCAGGAAACCATTACTCCCTGTTTGGGATTTGAATTTGGTTCTTTCTGCTCTTCAGGCTCCTCCTTTTGAGCCTTTGCAGGATATTGCTTTGTCTACCCTGACTCAGAAGATTGTCTTCTTGGTAGCGATCACGTCGGTCCGGCGTGTCTCAGAGTTGGCGGCCTTGTCTATCCATGCGCCTTACTTTGAGAGGCATCAGGATAAAGTGGTCTTTCGGTTCAAGCCAGACTTTCTTCCTAAGGTCGTTTCTGCTTTTCATTTGAACCAAGATATTGTTCTCCCCTCCTTATGTCCTAATCCTAAGAATGACAAAGAGAGGGTTTTGCATTGTTTGGATTTAGTACGCTGTGTTAAGTACTACTTGATTATCACGTCTCCTTTTCGTAGGACGGATTCCTTTTTTGTTGTGCCCCATGGGCCTAAGAAGGGTTTGGCACCAGCCAAATCTACCATTAGCAAGTGGATACGTCAGGCTGTTACTGCGGCCTATTCTGCTAAGGGAAGAGTTCCCCCTTTTCGTATCACTGCTCATTCCACTCGCGCCGTTGGGGCGTCTTGGACTTTTCAGCACCAAGCTTCTGTTGAACAAGTTTGTAAGGCCGCCACTTGGTCTTCTGTTCATACTTTTTCTAAGTTTTACAAAGTTGATGTGCGAGCCTCAGCGGATGCTGTTTTTGGCCGCAAAGTTCTGCAGACTGCAGTCATTTAAGTTATGCTTCACCTGGCCTTGAGATGCCCTTCCCTTGTGGACACTGCTTTTGGATGTCCCATTAAGTGATGAATATTTAGAAGTGAAGTGGGGTGTGTGGCACACCAAGAATAATACCATTTTGTGAGTACTCACCTGAAAAATGGATATTGTTGGTGTGCCACACACCCCGCTTCACTCCCACCCTTTTCGGTATTACCGAAGCCTTTATATGGTGAATCCTTTTTATTTATATCAAAATTGATTTTGAGGTTACCGGTGGAATACTGGTACCTTGTCTTTCTGCTTTTTAATATACTGGTGATTGAGGGGAGGTACCAGGTATATATAGGCCGGAAGGGGGCTCGTTACAAGACTTCCTCTCTGCACTACGTCACCTGGCGGCGAGTTAACCCATTAAGTGATGAATATTTAGAAGTGAAGCGGGGTGTGTGGCACACCAACAATATCCATTTTTCAGGTGAGTACTCACAAAATGGTATTTTTCCATTCTCCGTAATCTACTTCCCTTAAGGATGGGGAGGACAAACGTATTGGCTCGGCCTTGCGGCCTGTGGGTGCCTCGGCACTTATGGCAGTCGCTATTAGGTCTGTTATTAGAGACCTATTGAATACCTCAGGGCTTGATCCAGCCTCTGATGAGTTTTCCGCTCTCGAGCGATGTGATTTATTTGTGCTTTAGATGACTCCATGGTCTTGTGTAGTAGAACTTCTGCCTTGCCTGTTGCGATTCGGCGGTCTATTTGGCTACGCCAGTGGGCGGCTGACACGGTGGCAAAGAAGTCGCTTACAGCACTTCCCTTTGGGGGATTACGCCTCTTTGGTGAGAAGTTGGATTCTGTCATTAAAGGAGGCAAATTGCCTCAGCGTAAGAAGCCACGTCGTTCCTTTCGGGGATCTGCTTCCTTTAACCCTTCCTTTCGTGAACAGCAGTTGCATACATCAATCACCAGTGAGGGACTCGCAGTTGGGGTGCCCTCCGGGAAGTGTCTCTGATCCTTCAGTGGGCAGAGATCAGTGTTCCCTGCATATCGGCAGTTTACATTCCGGGGATAGAGAATGTGGAGGCAGACTCCCTGAGCAGAGCATGCGCTCGCCAGGGAGAATGGTCTCTCAACCCTGAGGTCTTTCAGTTCCTTTGTCACAAGTGGGGGACTCCGCGGTTGGACCTGTTTGCGTCTCGCCACAACCACAAGCTTCCAGCCTTAGTGTCTCTATCCCAGGATCCTCTGGCTGTGGCAGTGGATGCCATGTCTCTTGCCTGGAAGGATCTGGGGTTGCTGTATCTTTTTTCCCCCATTCTCCATGATAAGCAAGGTGGTGCGCAAGTTGGTTCTGGAAGGGGCAGCAGCAATTCTGGTGGCTCCAAAGTGGCCAAGACGCCTGTGGTTCGCAGAGGTCACAATGCTGGCAGAGGATCTGTTGCCTCTGCCTCTTCTTCCAGATCTCTTAACTCAGGGTCAACTTTGTTACCCCAATTTACCACCGCTGGCTTTGACGGCGTGGCTGCTGAAATCTCCATCTTGAAGGAGGAAGGCCTTTCTGATGCTGTCATTTTGACTCGTGTTAGAGCTAGAAAGAAGTCTTCCTCTGTGGTTTGTTACAGGACTTGGAGGTCCTATATTGACTGGTGTGAGTCTAGGTCCCTGCCTTGCAGGTTATTTTCTATCCCTAGGATTTTGGAGTTTCTGCAACAGGGTCTGGATTTGGGCTTCCACATTAGTACTTTGAAAGGGCAGGTTTCTGCTTTGGCTATTTTCTTTCAAAGGTCATTTGCTCTTCATCCTTTGGTTAAGACTTTTTTCCAGGGGGTCACGCATGTGCGGCCTCCTAGAAAGCCCCTACTTCCAGTTTGGGATTTTAATCTGGTGCTCTCTGCTATGCAGGCAGCTCCTTTTGAACCTTTACAGGAGGTTCCTCTTCATATTCTCACTCAGAAAGTTGCCTTTTTGGTTGCTATTACCTCTGTCCGTCGGGTTTCTGAATTGACGGCCCTGTCAATACAGGCTCCTTACTATGAGAGGCATCAGGATAAGGTGGTTTTCCGTTTTAAACCAGATTTTCTTCCTAAAATGGTGTCTGCCTTCCACTTAAATCAGGATATAGTTCTTCCTTCATTGTGCCCTAATCCTAGTAATAACAAGGAAAGGGTTTTACATTCTTTGGATGTTGTTCGTTGTGTTTAATATTATTTGGTTATTACTTCTGCTTTCCGTAAGACAGATGCCTTTTTTGTTGTGCCTTCTGGGCCTAGGAAGGGTTTGGCACTCGCCAAATCTTCCATTAGTAAATTTTGTCAGGCCATTGTTGGGGCCTATTCTGCTAAGGGGAAGGTTCCCCCTTTTCATGCTCATTCTACTTGTGCTGTTGGTGCGTCCTGGGCTTTTCAGCACCAGGCTTCTGTTGAACAAGTTTGCAAGGCTGCTACTTGGTCTTCGGTTCACACTTTTTCTAAGTTTTACAAGGTTGATGTGCGGGCCTCAGCGGATGCTGCTTTTGGTCGCAAGGTTCTGCAAGCTGCAGTAATATAAGTTATGCCTTATTTTCCTTGTGGGATCCCCGCCCATTATAGACACTGCTATTGGATGTCCCAAGTGTCATGAATGTTAGGAGCGGGGTGTGTGACATACTAGGAATAATACCATTTTGTGAGTACTCACCTGTAAAATGGGTATTACGAGTATGTCACACACCCCGCTTCCCCGGCCCTTTTTTGTTCTGGGATCCTTTATATGGTGTTTCTTATTATTTTTCACTATATAATTTGCTCTTCCTGGTTCTTCACTGCTTTTTTTAAAAGACTGAGGAATAGTGGGAGGTCCCGGGTATTTATGGACCAGGAGGGGCTCCTTTTTCTCATGTCATCAGGCCGGTTACCCAAGTGTCATGAATGTTGGAAGCGGGGCGTGTGACATACTCGTAATACCCATTTTACAGGTGAGTACTCACAAAGTATTTTTATAAAAGACAATTCTGAGCCTTGAAGACAACAAAGAAGTTAAAAATTGCCAGTTGGACCAAATGAATTGCAACTTTTTTGTACCAGGCTCTGGATTTCCGGGTGGCATTGTAATATGTTAGTATTTGGTCCGTCTTATCAGCGCCTCCCATGAATTTATTACAATCCTTGATACAACATGGCTTTTGGGAAAGGGCTTGGGGACCACATTGCCTTACATTCATGACGGATTGTCAGCATGATTACATTTTTTTATCCATATACTTCACGGCCAGGAGCTCACCGCTTCTTAAAGTATTCGACTCTCCACAATTTAGTTTTTTTTTTGCAGCATTGACCTGGGCAAACCTTTTCGATTACGGTTGATGGTGCCACAGGCCGGTGTGTCCAATGAATAGAGGGCCCTAAATAAGGGGATGCTGCTATAGAAGTTGTCCACTTATAAGTGGTAACCTCTCCCCAGTAGAGGAGTCATGAGCTCCCACACAATCTTTCCTCTGACTGACAAATCAAGGGGACAACCAGGGGGGTGCAGATGTATGTCCCTTCCTTCATATATTTGGAATAATTTGGTATAGCCGGTCAAACTCTCGCATAACTTGTCAAATTTAATCCTGTAGTGGGCACGCTTGCTAGGGATATACTGACGAAATATAATGTGCCCTTAAAAAGCAGAAGTGATTCGTCAATACTTACATTTTGAGAGGGGGTGTACACTTCCGCAAAGCTCTCCAACAGGCTATTAATCTGGGGTCTTAATTTATACAGCCTGTCATGACCGAACTCACCACGGGAAGGAGCAGTGGAATTATCATTGAAGTGCAGAAATCGCAGTAACGATTTCTGGACATTACGGACGGAAATATTGGGGTTGCCAATAAGGATTGGGTATCCCAGTAGGAGGAAATGCTAATTTTTTTTTACGATACCTATTGCTAGAGTGAGCCCCCAAAATTTTCTCATCGCACTCAAATTTGTGGGTTGCCATGAATGAGCTCAGGCATGCCTCTGTGGGGGATTTTGGTGAGGACCTGCTCAGCATAGAGATTGGTGTAATAGACCATATCCAGTAGGATGGCCTCTGAAACAAATTGAAGTAGTCAATGACACCAAAGTTTGTGGTGTCGCAATTTACCCCGGGGATCGAATCAAATAGGGGGATTTCGGGGGAATAGTTAGGAGGCCTCCACACAGGCTCTCCTCCAACTGCAGCAGTCCCCCCCCCCCTTCACTAGAGGAGACACTGTCAGATTCGCTACCTGAGGGCATATACTCTGACCCAGACTCGCTAAACTCTTCTGAGTCCGCTCCATCATATAAGCCGCTGCTTCCTGTGCAGTGTACCTTCTCCCAGCCATTTCTAAATCTATTCTAAACAGTCACAAAATCTAAACTCTGTAGGGGAAGGCTGTACTGGAACTGAAACCCTAGAACCTAAATCTAAAGCCTAAACCAAAAAAATACAGAAAATACATAGTACGGAATAAAAAAAAGTGTATATCTACGATCCGACATGAAGTGGTGAACTCGGCAGGAGCAGAATATCTGTAAGAAAAAGGATTTCCTGGGGGGGAGGGGGGTCAGCGGAGGGGGATAGGGGGGAGAGGGACACTAGTTATGTGGGACTAGGGGTTTACAGCAGGACTGTATACCGTAGGTGTCCTAGAAATGAAGATTCCAAAAGGGAGGGGCAAAGGTCCCAAAAGGGATGAGCAAACGTCCAGCGAAGGTCCAGGTGAAGCAGTCTTCGGGCCAAAAACCGACAAGCCTAAGGGAAGTTTAGTTAACACAAATATAGTTTAAGAATAGTGGGTAAAACCCCCAAATCCCTGGTAATAACTACCCTATCGCCAATGCAACACCGCATGCACTGGCTGCAGGTACACTACGTTATGCCTCTTAACCCTTAACCAGCATGAGCCAGTGGATTGGCGGTAAGGTACGTTTTACTGGCAATCAAGGGGGGTTCACATTGCATAAGGCCAAAATTACATTTTTAAAATGGCAAAAACATAAACAGCTTAGATCGCATAGTTGGGGGCAGGACATTGGTGGCAGGTGCGTGCAGGACCTTGGTCACCCCGTAAACACCCAGGTGCAGCCAGCGACAAGGGGAGGCTGCAATTAGCTCGTGATCACCCATCACGTGGCAAGTTTAGCCTGCGTAGTGTGTGTGTGTGGGGGGGGGGGGGGTATTCCGTTGCAGCATGGATGGCAGGTGCACGCCGGGGCTGCCTCACCCCTTAAAAACCCAGGTGCAGTCGGGGGGTGGAGGTGGAAATGGCTCATGATATGATCATCCATCACATGGCAACCAAAAATTAGCCCATGCTCCGTCCGACATCTCCCCTCATCCCTGTCCCTTCCCCTCCTCCTTTGCCGGCTCCACCCAGGAGTGAGCTTGGCACCTGTCAGCCATCCCTAGCCCTATAACCAAACAAATTAGCACACATCAGGCCCAAAACATATTTATAAAACAGCATCAAACCGTCAAAGAAAAAAGCTTAGTTCGCATTGTGGGAGTGGGGCATTCGCATTGTGGGAGTGGGGCATGGGTGGCAGGTACGCGCCGGGCCTGGCTAACACAGTAAACACCTAGAAGCAGCCAGCGATATGGGGGGGGGGGGGGGTGAAGGCTCACCCAGTAAAAACCCAGGGGCAACCAGGGACAGCGTGGGAGTGGAGGCGGAAATGTCTCATGATCATCCATCACATGGCAACCAAAAATTAGCCCGTGCTCCGTCCGACATCCCTGTCCTCCCCCCCCCCCCCCCCTCCATCGCCTGATGCACCCAGGAGTGAGCTTGGCCCGCCGCGCACATGTCAGCCATCCCTAGCCCTATAACCATAACAAATTAGCACAAATCAGGCCCAAAACACATTTATAAAACATACAGCATCACATAGCAACCCAAAAACAGCCAGCGCTCAGCCGTCATCCCCATTCCTGCCACCTCACCACCCTCCATTGCCCCAAAGTAAGCCTAGACTGACACATACCTGTCACCCATCCCCCCAACAGATAAGAGTAATGCATCAAACACAATTTAAGAAAAAATGGTTAGAGCTCTAATCTCTCTAGTGCACTAATGTTGAGCGACAGTGTGGCGACAGGCAGCAGTAGCCAATAGTAGTAGTAAAAGTGTAAGATTCATTTATAAAATCAGATTCATTCATAAAACAGCAGCTGAATGAATGACTGATTTTACACGTGGATCTTACATTTACTACTACTACTGTTTACCATGACATAAAACCAGCATCAGCCTGCATTAGAAGCTTACAGTTGCTCGACTGATGGCGAGTATATATAATATATATACCCACCATCGATCAAGCAACTGTAAGATCCAGCACACAGGAGATCCATTCACAAAAAACAGCAGTCTAGCTGAGATCGCGGTTTTTCCCTATATCCAGTCCAGGTCGTCCCAAAGTGATGACTTGTGGGTATTCTGCCCCCAGGGGGTGCTCAACTGCAAGATCAAAAGCTGTTGCTACTCCCGGCCCCCCTACAAAAGCAGGTGTCCCTCTATAATTTCCCAGTGTTCATCTTGCAGTCTGGATGCTGAAGATCGTTGGATACTCTCTCTTGGAATTTCGGCAGCTGAGCAAGGCCTCCTAGCCCGTCGTCCGCTGCGGACCCTATTACCACTGATCTCGTGGACTCTTGCCTCCCTGATTAATGGTTAGCCGGCCATAGGCTGATGGTGAGCCGTCGGGGGGGGGGGGGGGGGGGGGGCACATTGACTACAGGTCTCATATCCCTCCCTGCCCCACAATCTTTATTTTGATGCTGTGTTTGTGACTTTACTTTTACTGTGTGCGCGTCCTCCTGAGGGCGCTTGTGGGATACTGATGGCCCTCCTTTTTTTTTTTTAGGTGGGCCAATTGATTGAGGGTTGTGGTTCCTCCCGGTCCCCCGCCCCCCTCTCCCTTATATTAAGAGGGATCATATAAGAGGGATCATTTAGGTTTGGGCCGTCAGTGCCTTGTAACCTGTATTGCAAAAATTTTTTCTAATCATAATGGAGGCATCTGGGGATAGTGAGCTAGGGACCCCATCTGGGCGGGTGAAGCTCTGCCCCTTGTGCAGTGCAAGCCCTCTGGGCGGATTCAGCACTGCTTGTACCACTTGCGCCAGGAGCGTCATTTTGGACCATGACCGGGCGGGCGTACCTGCCCCTAGCCCTTCATTGCATGCGGCCTCTCCAGAACCCCCGCTGCTGCACTCAGCCCTCAGTGAGTGGGAAGCCTCACTGGGGTCCCATGTTAATTTGGAGTTTAGGGTGGCCAGTCTCGAGAGACAGATCTCGCGAACAGCGCCTAAGAAGGCCTCAAGTAAGAGACGGCACACCAAGCCTGTGTACTCAGATAATGATGATGATCTTTTCGACGGTTTGGGCTCTGTGGAGAAAGTTGCCAGAGGATTCACGGTCCACTGCGGATTATTATGCTGACAGTTTGTCTGGTTCTTCCTCGGATGAAGATGCGTGGCTCCCTGATGATATGAGGAAATTGCTTGCCTCAGTTTTTAAGACTTTACACATTGTCCCTCCTAGAGCGGCTAAGAGGAAGCAAGGTTATTTGTTTAGTCCTGAAAGACAGAGGCGATTCTTTCCAGAGCAGGCCCATTTTTCTAATACGATTTTCAAGGAATGGAAAAGGCCTAACAAGCTACCGTTGGTGCCTAAGGGCCTGGATAGGCGGTATCCCTTCCCTGAGGAGCTGGTCCGGCTATGGTCTCGTCCTCCCGAGGTGGATTCCCCTGTGTTGGGGTTGTCCAACACTACTGTTATGCCTTCCACTGATACCGCTTCCTTACGTGATCCAGCTGACAAGCGCATGGATCAGCTGGTCTGTCATGCCTTCACCTTTGCTGGTGCCTTGTTTCGTCCTGTGTGTGCTGTGGCGATTGTCTCTCTGGCCATCAGAAAGAAGATGAGATGCCTTGTGGATAGCTCTAAGACTCGCAAACGTGCGGAGGAGTATAAAGACCTCACGGCCTGCGTGGATTTCATTGCCTTTGTTGTCTCTGCCATGGACGATGGTGTCCGGCTTGGTGCTAGGATTTCGGCCCTGCTTGTTGCACTTCGCCGCTCGCTCTGGTTGCGGCAATGGTCGGCTGATGCCGCGGCCAAAAAGTTGCTTACTAATATCCCCTTCGTGGGGCACAGGTGGTTCGGCGAGCGTCTGGACCTCCTGGTCAAGGATGGTAGACTCCCTCAGAGACGGAAGCCTGCTCTGCCTTTTCGGAGCTCATATGTCTATCGCTCCTTTCGAGGGGGTAGAGGCTCTTCATTTTCAGGTTGCCGCAGCGATACCTGGAGTAGAGGTAGGTCCCGCGGCCGACCCAGTCCCGCTTGGGTAGCCAAGTACAAGCCCCCTGCAAAGTCCCCTCAGGCATAAGAAGGCACCCTCACCCATCCGGGTGGGGGGACGGCTTCTGCTATTTGCTCATATCTGGAGACAGCGCGGCTCAGATCAGTGGATTCAGGAGGTGGTGTCCTCCAGTTACAAAATAGAGCTGGCAGTCAGGCTGCCTTCAAGATTTCTTCGGTCTCGGATATCCCAAAGCCCATTGAAGGCACAGGGCCTGAGAATGGCCGTGCAACACCCTTGTGGTTAGGTGTGATTTGTCCTGTACCTTGTCAGGAACAGGGTCAAGGTTTCTACTCCAATCTGGTCATGGTTCCCAAGAAGGAAGGAACGTTGAGGCCTGTCCTGGACCTGAAGGGTCTCAACAGGTTTGTCAGAGTCAGACATTTCCGCATGGAAACCTTACAGTCAGCGGTGAGCTCGCTTCGGCCCAGCGACTTCATGACCACGGTGGACATCAGGGATGCTTATCTGCACATCCCGATCTTCCATGGCCATCAGAAGTTAATGAGGTTTGCTCTGGAGGATCAGCATTACCAGTTTGTGGCATTGCCATTTGGGATATCCTCAGCCCCCCATGTATTCCCCAAGGTGCTGGCAGGCATCATGGCTATCCTGAGGAACCAGGGCATTCGTGTGCTGCCCTATCTGGGAGATTTACTAATTGCATCTCTTCAGCAGGCCGAGAGCGATACTTGGACCGTGTTGTCCACTCTCGATGCATTCGGCTGGGTAGTCAATTACCCAAAGTCTTCTATCACTCCCTCAACAGTGAGGTCCTTCCTGGGCATGACGATAGACACCTCTCAGGTCAAGGTCTTTCTCCCACAGCAGAAGGTTTTGGGCCTCCAGACGCAGGTGCAGGCCTTGCTGTCTTGTCAGCAGCCATCGATCCGTCTGGGGATGAGACTGGTGGGCCTAATGGTGTCATGCTTCGAGACAGTGCCCTTCGCCCAATTTCACATGAGACCTCTTCAGTTGAACCTGTTGACCAGCTGGGACCGGATGCAGGAGTCGCTGGAACAGGAATTCTTACTGTCCCCCCTGGCCAGGCAGTTCCTCTTGTGGTGGCTGGACTCCAGGAACCTATTGGTGGGCAAGTCCTTTCTGACTCCTCGGTGGGAGATGGTTACCACGGATGCCAGTCTGACCGGCTTGGGAGGCGTTTGTCAGACGCAGAAGATCCAGGGTCAGTGGGGTCCGCAGGAGAACCGCTTACCCTCCTGGAGCTGAGAGTGATCCGGTTGGTGCTTCTTCCCTTGACTCCCCATTTTAGGGGTCGTGCGATCCAGGTTTGCTCGGACAATCAGACATCTGTCGCCTACATCAATCACCAGGGCGGGACTCGGAGCAAGTGAGCCCTCAAGGAGGTGACCCAGATTCTGACTTGGGCAGAAGAGAGTGTTGATGAACACCCAGCATAAAAGCTATGCATGCCAAAAAGGTGATTTTAATAACCTGAAACCATATACTATACAGACGGATATCAAAAAACAATGTAGCATGAATACAGATATATATATATATATACAATGGCCACCAGATGGCGCAACCGAGCTGGTCCCAATGTTAGTCTTGCGTTTCTCATAAATAGAATACAGATGATCTAGAATCAGCAATATTGCATAAAGAAAGTCCAAAGGCTTCTAATAAGTAAGAGATTCGCAGTATCACTGCCAGATGGCAAACGAAAAGCAATTGGGACCAGCTCGGTTGCGCCATCTGGTGGCCATTCATTGTATATATATGTATTCATGCTACACTGTTTTTTGATGTCTGTCTGTATAGTATATGGTTTCATGTTATTAAAATCACCTTTTTGGCATGCATAGCTTTTATGTTGGGTGTTCATTTTTCCTATTTTGTTTGGTTTCCTATTGTATTAAGTGCGCATTAAGCAGGCACACAAAGGAAAAATAGAACCCCTCTGGGTTATCTTACTTTTTCTTTTTCTTTTTTTTTTCTTTTATTTGGTGTGCTTCAATTATTTTACTAACCTTGCAGAAGAGAGTGTTCCCCGCATCTCGGCGGTTTAAATCCCCAGGGTAGAAAACCAGGAGGCAGACTCCCTGAGCAGGAGCGCCTCACGCCTGGGGGAATGGTCTCTCAGCAACAAGACCTTTCATGTTCTGCGTCTCCGCTGGGGTCAGCCGGACGTGGACCTGTTTGCGTCCAGACACAATCACAAGCTCCCAAGGTTCATCTCCCTTTCAAGAGATCCTCTGGCCTTTGCCACAGACGCTCTGGCAATCCCTGGACGGAATTCAGGCTCCTTTATGCATTCCCTCTGTTTCCACAGATTCACAAGATAGCCCAGGAAGGGGGTACCAGCCATCCTGGTGGCTCCTCACTGGCCGAGAAGGAGTTGGTTTGCGGACATAGTTCAGATGTCAGTGGATCGCTACATCATGCATGACGATCCAGGGCTTCTCACTCAGGGGTCGCTGCAGCACCCCAATTTACAGACTCTGGTTTTGATGGCCTGGCTATTTAAACCTCAATCCTGATGGGGAAGGGGCTGTCGGCCACGGCTGGCATACCATGATACTGGCACGGAAGAAGTCTTCTTCCATGATATACTACAGAGTTTGGCAAACCTACATTGCTTGATGCGAGTCCAAGAGTCTCCCTTGCCGCACATTTTCTATTTCTAGGATTCTGGAGTTTTTACAACACCCTTAGACTTGGGTCTCCAGCTGAGCACCCTCAAGGGCAAGGTCTCGGCCTTAGCCATCTTTTTCCAGAGATCCATTGCCAATCATAGGTTGATCAAACATTTTTTCCAGGGAGTCACCCATGTCCGTCCACCGTGTAAGTCCGTATTACCGGTGTGTGACTTGAATTGGTACTTTCTGCTCTTCAGGGTCCTCCCTTCGAGTCATTGTGCGATGCTGCATTGTCTATTTTGACTCTCAAAGTGGTCTTTTTGGTAGCGATAACCTAGGTGCGTCACTTGTCAGAGCTTTGTATGAAGCCTCCCTACTTTGAGCGACATAAGGATAAGGTGGTTTTTCGCTTTAAACCTGATTTTTTTGCCTAAGGTCGTTTCTCCCTTTCACCTTAATGAGGAAGTTGTCTTGCCTTCCTTGTGCCCAGCACCGACTAATTCTAAAGAAAGGACCCTCCATGCTTTGGATGTGGTCAGAGCCATTAAGTATTACCTGGTTGCGACTGAATCCTTCAGGAAATCGGATTTGCTCTTTGTCCTAACAGAAGGCTCTAGGAAAGGTTTGCCACCAGCCACGTCCACTCTCAGTAAGTGGATCAGACAGGCGGTGGTGCAAGCATATACTGCCAAGGGGAGAGAACCCCCTTTTCGTATTACAGCTCATTCTACTAGAGCTATTGGTGCCTCTTGGGCTTTTCAGCACCAGGCATCTGTTGAACAGGTTTGTAAGGCCGCCACTTGGTCTTCAGTTCATACCTTCTCCAAGTTTTACAAGGTTGATGTTAGGGCCTCAGCTGATGCTGATTTGGCCGAAAGGTGCTTCAGGCGGTAGTGAAATGAACTACATGCTGTTCCGCACTGGGGATCCCGCCCTAATGGACACTGCTTTTGGATGTCCCACATGTCATCACTTTGGGACGACCTGGACTGGATGTAGGGAAAAATACAATTCTGTGAAACTCAACTGTAGAATTGTTTTTGAGTATATCCTGTCCAGGTCGTCCCACCCCGCCCTTGTTTACTATCTTCTGTTTGCCTGTTATGGTGATTACCATTTTTTATTCTTGGACTTGTCCTTAAAGCGGACCTTCACTCTGAATAAGAGTCTATCTTATATGTTTCCCACACCCTGTACATACAGATTGTCCACATTAAAAATCATCCTACCTGCACCTACTGCATGTTATGAGCCTTTAAACATCCAAGATGGCGGCTTATGGAAGCCACCATCTTATCAGGCAGCCTGCAAACAGGAAGTGCCTCCTGACTGTGCTGCTCTGCATTCTGGGACTGCTGACCTTTACCTGACTCCAGCTCTGCTCTGTCTGAGCAAAGCACAGCTATAACCCGCTCCCTGTACCTTATCCCACTCTCCTCTCCTCAGTAAGTTTGATGCTTCTGAGTCAAGATGGCGGCGCCCGTATCCTAAATTCCTGAACAGAGTTGCAGCCCAGTGGGGGAAAGAATAATAAGTTAGTGACTAAAAACGTAAAATATATTAATTTTAGATGCTGGGGAACCGTTTTTTTTAAATTTGGGCTTTTCATTAAATCACGCTGAAGGTCTGGTTTAAGGTTTTTTTGTTGGAGAGAGTACATGCTGAAGCTATGTGAAGTAACATGGTTTCTTGGCCTCCCGGCCTGTCTTCTCTTACTGCTTTTTAACCACTAGGAAATGATAGAGAGACACCTGCTTTTATAGGGGGCCGGGAGGAGCGACAGCTTTTGATCTTGCAGTCGAGCGCCCCCTGGGGGCGGAATACCTCTATGTATATAAAACTGTAGTGCAACCATGTCTTAAAATAAACTATATCCTAGCAAAGGTGATAATGACACAAATTACCACAAGGTAAATAAATATGCCCAAGAAGGATATAATGTAACATGAATAGCCAAAGCATTACGATGCATGCGACAGTCACAAATGAATTAGTATAGTAGAACTTAGAGTATTAATATTAGAGGGATTCTGCTGTTGGGCATGGAGCCCCAACATGTGTTGTAGTAACCTGTACTACTTCCTCAGGGGTGTGTGTGATCTTAGCTGCTTGCAGTTCAAAGTAAATTGCATCCCATGATCCATTCACTGGGAGATCTTTGGTTCTGTCGTCCTCCTTTATTCTAAGTATACAGCACATCCTGTTCCAGAATATATTTCTTACTCTTGGGTTATACCGTACATCCAGTAGATGGCGCTGGACTGCAGAGACAGAAAAGTGCCTCCTCCCAGACCCATATATACCAGGGACCTCCCACAAATTCCCCAGTTCTTCTCTGCAGTCTGGGCTGCGATGACTAGAAGATGGCTCTTTCTACTTGCAGGTGAGTGGGGCTTATTAGCCTGCGGCCCTGTAGGACTGTTCCCACCCGTTGCTTTTCTCTGCCTCCCAGCTTAGGCTGCGCTGGTCGGGTGGTGGTAGACAGCACCGCTGCCAGGTGCTAAGGAGCGCTGCTCCTACCGCAGTCCCCCCCCCAAAGGGTATGCGGTATAGGCCCGTGGTGAGCCTTATGAGATGCCCCTCCCGCGGCCGTGTGGTCTTCGCCCCCTGTCCCCTCAGGCTCCTTTTAGGTGGTCCGCTGCTTCCCCTTCGCGCCCCAGGGTAGATCTCGGGTGGGGGGGGTGGTGGTGTGTGTGTGTGTGTGTATATATATATATATATATATATATATATATATATTTTGTCTGTTTTTTACTACGTGTTTTTACATTGGTCGCACTGGTTTTGCTATTGCCGCTGCGCGCTTGTACTCTGCTCCGCGGATGGCGGCGACATCACCTCAGGCGCTGCTGCGCCGTCATTGGCTGGCCTTGTCATGGGGGCGCGTTTCCACGCTCTTCGGGGGGGGGGGGGTCCTCCGGGCCTTGCGGATGACGTTTTCCGCATCACTTCTCCGTGGCCTGCCCCCCCAAGGTATATTCAGGCGCCATTTTGGAGCTCCTGTGCTGCGTGTCTAGCGTCCCCCTATCGCGGTCCGTAAGTGCCCGTGCGGGCTGGCTTTTCTTTACCTTTCATTGTATTATGCTTATAGGTTCTTTGCTTTATGTCTTTCAGGCGGGTCAAACTTTTTTGTGGTTTCTCCCGGTCCTATGCCCTCTTTTTAGTGTTAACTACTTATTGAGGGCTATTGTATTGTATATCTCCCACTTCCCTAGCGGGCTATTGGGGCATCCCGGGTAGCCTTATTGGCGTCAATCCCACTTGGCCTATTGTGCCACATCAATCACCATATGGAGGCTTCTCAGGATAATGTGCTTGGGGCTCCTTCGGGTCAAGCCCGGCTGTGTGTGGCGTGTGGGATTTCCCCTAGAAGTGATGTCAGGGTGTGTGTACACTATGCCCAGCAGACGCTTGCACTGCAGTCTGGGTTACCGGTGGCTGGGCCTGCGCCCCCTCGGGCTTTGCCTACCCCCCACGCTTACATCTGACTCCCAGTGAGGTGCATACCAGTGGGGAGTCTCAACCTGATTTGGCTGCTCGGGTGGTCAGCATTGAGAGACATATTGCTGGCTCTGGCCCGCGTAAGGCTTCTGCTAAGAAGCGGCATTTATCACCTGGTGTTTCCCTCTTTCCTATGGAGGCAGAGGAATTTTTTGACGTTACCGGTTATATCCCCCTAGAAGAGGGGGAATTTATTTTCTGATTCAGAATAATCTGTGGAACATTCTAGGGTGTATGGTTCTGACCCATGGGCTTCAGATGATACTGACAGGCTTTTGATGTACTCTGCATCTCTCCTCCTGCCGTGGCTCCACGGCAGCAGGGGGAGCTGTTTCATACTGTTAAACCACGCTTGGAGTTTCCTGAACAAGCTCATTTTAATAATCTGGTGCTCAAGGAGTGGGAACGGCCTAGCCGGCTCCCCAGGGTGCCAAAGAGTGGGGATAAGCGGTATCCCTTTCCTGGTGAAATGGTTAAACGGTGGTCATGTCCTCCCGAGGTGGATGCACCTGTTCTGGGGTTGTCTAACACCGTGGTCCTCAACCCTGTCCTCAAGGCCCACTAACATGTCATGTTTTTTGGATCTCCAAATAGCCAGCTCTATTGCTCTGCAGCTGCACTAATTACTCCACCTGTGCTTCTTTGTGGAGATCTGCAAAACCTGGCCTGTTGGTGGGCCTTGAGGACAGGGTTGGGGACCACTGGTCTAACACATCCGTCATGCATTCCCCTGACTCTACTACACTGAGGGATGGGGAGGACAGGCGCATTGATCAGCTGGCTTGCCATGCCTTTGCCTGTGTGGGGACTGTGCCTATGCCATCACGGCCGTTACTATTAAAAGCCTGCTCAGGGGTCTCTTAGATGGGGCCCCTGATGATGCAGGTAGTGAAGAGTATAGAGCTCTTCTGCGTTGTGAGGAATTTGTTGCATATGTTCTCTCTGCCTTGGATGATACCGTTAGAATGTGTGGCAGGACATCTGCCTTGTTGGTATTAGAATGTGTGGCAGGACATCTGCCTTGTTGGTGGCGATACGCCGCTCGTTCTGGCTGCGCCAGTGGGCAGCTGACAACGCTGCTAAGAAGGCTCTCACTGGGTTTCCCTTCAAGGGGCTGCGCCTCTGGTGAACGTCTGGATTGTTTGCTAAAGGAGGCAAGTTACCTCAGCGTAGAAGGCAGCCCCGGTCCTTTCGGGGTTCAGGTGCCTTTTCTCCTTCCTTCAGGGGCTCCAGAATTGGATGGGGCTTCCTTTGCTGGAGCCCGTGGAGATTTTGGGGGGAAGGGCAGAGGATGTGGCCACTCTGGCCCCCCCTGGGGTCCCAAGACTAAGTCCTCCCCCAAGCCCCCTCAGGCATGAAGAGGCGCCTTCACCCATCTGGGTGGGGGTACGGCTTCGGCTCTTGACTCACGTCTGGAGGCTTCACGTCTCAGACCAGTGGATTCAGGAGGTAGTGTCCTCCGGTTACAAGATAGTTTGCAGCCTGGCCGCCCCCAAGATTCATCAGATCCCGGAGGGCTCAAAACCCCCTGTCAGCTCAGGGTCTGTCCCTGGCTGTCCAAGGCCTTCTGGAACTGGGTGTCATCTGCCGGGTGCCCTTGAGGAAAGGGGGCAAAGGCTATTATTCCAATCTTTTCATTGTTGCCAAAAAAGATGGGTCCATCAGACCCATCCTGGATTTGAAGCACCTCAACAAATTTGTCAGATTCAGACACTTTCGCATGGAGACTCTGCGCTCAGCTGTGACTTTCCTACGCCCAGGGGACTTCATGACCTCTGTAGACATCAAGGATGCTTACCTTCATGTTCCTATCTTTCCAGGTCATCAGAGATTCCTCAGGTTTGCTCTGGAGGATCAGCACTACCAATTTGTAGCCTTGCCCTTCGGTTTCACCTCGGCTCCCAGGGTATTCACCAAGGTGCTGGCAGGAGTGATGGCTCTGCTGAGATCTCAGGGCATTCGCATTCTTCCCTACTTGGACGACATGCTTATCGCTTCTCAGTCCTTCCATCAGGCAGAGCTGGACACTCAGCGGGTGGTGTCCACTCTGGAGTTATTTGGCTGGGTGATAAACCACCCCAAATCTTCCCTGTCTCCTTCCATGGTAAAGTCCTTTCTGGGCATGGTTCTGGATTTATCTCAGGTCAAGATCTTTCATCCTCAGCAGAAGGTGGAGAGTCTTCAAGAGAAAGCCCAGCTCCTTCTGTCTTGTCCTCGTCCTCATCCATCCATCAGTAAGGGAATGCAGCTGGTGGGCCTGATGGTGTCCTGCTTCGAGGCGGTTCCATATGCTCAGTTTCACATGAGGCCTCTTCAGCTTCACCTCTTGTCAGTATGGGATCGGGACCCTGTGTACTTGGATCAGGTGTTTGTCCTGTCCCCTCTGGTCAGGCGGTCTCTATCGTGGTGGCTGGACTCAAGGAACCTGCTGGGGGGCAGATCCTTTCTGGCCCCTTGCTGGGAGACTGTCACCACGGATGCCAGTCTGACAGGTTGGGGGGGCTTTTGTAAGTCCCTGAAATTCCAGGGTCAGTGGGGCCCTCAGGAGGCCCATGCCTCTATCAGCATTCTGGAATTGAGGGCGATCAGGTTGGTTCTCGCCCACTTAACCCCACACCTGCGGGATCGGGCTGTTCAGGTCCGCTCGGACAACCAGACGGCGGTTGCCTACATCAATCATCAGGGAGGGACCCGGAGCAAGAGGGCCCTCAAGGAAGTGTCCCTGATACTGTCCTGGGTGGAGGAGAATGTTCCCTGCATCTCATCTGTGTACATCCCGTGGGTGGAGAATCTGGAGGCAGACTCACTGAGCAGGGGGACCTCTCATCTGTCATCTGGGGGAATGGTCCTCAGCAGCAGGGTGTTTCGCTCCCTGTGCCACTGCTGGGGTCAGCTGGATGTGGATCTTTTTGCGTCCCGTCACAATCACAAGCTTCCAGTCCTTGTGTCTCTGTCCCAGGATCCTCTGGCCTTGGCCATGGATGCCCTGGCAATGTCTTGTAAGGGGTTTCAGCTCCTGTATGTTTTTCCCCCGTTTCCCCTGCTGGGCAGGGTGCTGCGCAAGATAGCTCAGGAAAGGGTGCCAGCCATACTGGTGGCCCCCTGTTGGCCAAGAAGAGTGTGGTTCGCAGACATCGTGCAGCTGGCAGTATATCAGTACGCCCTGCCCCCGGTTCCAGATCTGCTCACTCAGGGACACCTACGCCACCCCAATTTACAAACACTGGCTTTGACGGCCTGGCTGTTGAAACCTCCATCTTGATGGAAAAATGTCTGCCTGCCTCGGTTGTAAATACCATGATCAGGGCTAGGAAAAGGTACTCTTCTTCCATCTTCTACAGGGTTTGGCGTACTTGCATTGACTGGTGCGAGTCTAACTCGCTTCCCTGTCGTGTGTTTTCTATTCCTAGGATTCTGGAGTTTCTGCAACATGGTTTGGATCTGGGTCTTCAGCTCAGTACTCTGAAAGGTCATGTTTCTGCCTTGGCCATTTTTTTCCAAAGGTCCTTTGCTCAGCATCCCCTGGTCAAGACCTTTTCCCAGGGGGTTACTCACGCGCGTCCCCCACTTAAGCCTATGTTACCAGTCTGGGACTTGAACTTGGTCTTATCTGCCCTGCAGGGGGTCTCCCTTTGAGTCCTTGCAAGGGGCCCCTTTGTCCATTCTAACGCTTAAGGTGGTCTTTTTGTTGGCTATCACTTCTGTTAGGCGTGTTTCTGAATTGGCGGCACTTTCCATCAAGCCTCCTTGAGAGACACCAGGACAAGGTGGTGTTTCATTTTAAGCCAGATTTTCTGCCTTTCATCTCAATCAGGACATTGTTTTGCCTTCTCTGTGTCCTAATCCTAGTAACCCTAAAGAGAGGGTTTTAAATTCTTTGGATGTGGTCAGAACTCTGAATTTCTATTTGGTGGCTACTGAATCCTTCTGGAAGACTGATGCTCTTTTTGTGCTCCCGTCTGGACCGAAGAAAGGTCTGGCTCCAGCTAAGTCCACTATCAGTAAGTGGATACGTCAGGCTGTGATTCAGGCCTACTCTGCTAAGGGGAAGGAACCTCCCTTCCGCCTTACTGCTCATTCTACTCGTGCTATTGGTGCCTCTTGGGCTTTTCAGCACCAAGCTTCTGTTGAAGTTTGCAAGGCCTCCACTTGGTCTTTTACAAGGTTGATATTAAAGTGGACCAACACCCAGGATTTTGACTATCCTGGGTCTTGGTCCACTTCGGTGGGGCACCCCCGATCGGGGTGGCCCGCTGTGTGAAACCCCCCCGATCACCCGAAAAACTCACCTCACCCTGCTCCCAGCGCCGATGGCCAAGCGGTTTGACAGCCGCGGACAAGCGGCTCCTCCGCCGCCGCCTCCCGCTCGTCACTCTTGACGCGCCCGCGCCGGCCATTCACAGACAGACGGCCGGCGCGGGCGCGCACGTCTAGAAGACAAGGTAAGGTGATTTGGGGTGTTTGGGGGGGTTTCACCCCGCGGGACATCCCGATCTCGGATGTCCCGCGGAGAGGGAGGTGATCGGCCCGGGAATCTTATAGATTCCCGGGCCGATCACCTGTGGGTGTTGGTCCACTTTAAGGCCTCAGCTGATGCTGTTTTTGGCCGCAAGGTTCTGCAGGCGGCATCGGTTTAAACTGTCTGTTGTTACTTTTGTTAAACCCACCCTACCTTATGGACACTGCTATTGGATTTCCCAAGAGTAAGGAATATCTTCTGGAACAGGACGTGCTGTATACTTAGAATAATACAATTCTGTGATTACTCACCTGTAGAATTGGTATTATATGTATACAGCACGTCCTGTTCCACCCCACCCTTGTTATTATTATTTTTAGTTACCTCTTTATGGTGATTGTTCAATTTTTTGTAACGGTTATAGTTCTCCCGGTTCCATTTTAACTGATTTTCAATACTGGGGAATTTGTGGGAGGTCCCTGGTATATATATGGGGCTGGAAGGAGCCACTTTTCTGTCTCTGCAGTCCAGCGCCATCTATTGGATGTATAACCCAAGAGTAAGGAATATCTTTTGGAACAGGACGTGCTGTATACATATAATACCAATTCTACAGGTGAGTAATCACAGAATTGTATTTTTTGTTTGTTTTTGTATGTTTTACTATACGTCTTGTTGTCTTTTGATTTGGTTATGCTTTAATGGCAAGCTATACTAAAGTTTTGTCCTTCAATTTCTCATTACTTCCAATTCTGTTTTGTAGGCTGATGAATACAATGAAACTGCCCATTGTGAACTAAAAAATGAAATTGCTCTGCTAAGGAGTAAGATATTTAGTCAAATACAGTGTGAACAAATGGAATATGTGAGTTTTATTTCCGATATCATAAATGTTACATCTGTAGCATAACATTTATAACTGCATCTTGTTACCCAAAATCTAGTTAATTGGTATCTGGGTTGGGGTTTAGTCTTGCTATGGTTTTAACAGTTTTTTCAGGTTTTGCAGAATAAAATTAAAGTGGAAGTCCAGTCAAAAACATTCCTCGGTTCTGCCACCCTCTCCGGTGCCATGGTACATCTTCGCTCTCTGGGGAATGCTGCCTTGTGTCTTTCCGTGCGATGGTCCACCTATGTCCTGGAGAGCGGCATTGGACTGTGGCTAAGGTAAGGTGTTTTTTTTTTTTTTTTTTTCTTTGCGAACCCTCCGCACCGGGAGGGTGCAGGGCGGGGGTTGTTTTTCATTGGATTTCTGCTTTAAAGTGTTCTTCACCTTGAACTGCTACATATTCTTGGTGTGCCACACACCCCGCTTCACCTTTAATATTCTTCACGATTGGGTTACTCACCGGCAGGTGACGCTGTTGCAGAGAGGAAGTCTTGTAACGAGCCCCCTTTCGGCCTATATATACCTGGTACCTCCCATTTATCACCAGTGTTTTTCTCTCTGCATGACGACAAGACAGAAGATTGAAGTCTCCTGTTTGCAGGTAGCCGGGGTCTTACCCCGGCACCCCCTTTTGGTCTATTTCTGCCCGGTTTTGATTGTTTGTTACCTTTGTGGTGGAATGGAAGCCTCCCAGCCTAGGCTGCTCACTGGGCAATTGGTAGACGGCACTATAGGTGCCTAGGAGCTTATCTCCTCCGCTCGACCCCCTCTTTTGGGGGCAATGCGGCTATCCGGCATGGTGATCCGGAAGTGGGATGCCCCTGTCCCGAGGGTCCCCTTAGCCCCTTACTCTCCCGTTGCGGTCCCTTCTCCCTTCACTAGGGGGGGGGGGGTAGAGGGCTGTGTATGTTGTGTTTGTTTCACTGTATATTTGCTGCTGCTGGCCTGTAGGGCAAGAACTTTGGGTCACCTTTAGGGGGACTGGGGCGGGCTGTTGGTTTCTGGCTTGCTGTTGTGACCTTTTCAGCTCCCCCTCCCCCCCTTCCCCTTGTCTCTTTGTGCGGGCCATGGGGATTTTCTGGGGCAGCTCAGGCTGCCTAGTGTCTCCGTTTTCCCTCCCCCCTTTCTCCTTGTTTCTGAGGGCTTGTTTTGCCCTCTGATTACTTTCTACCGCCGTTCGGCGGGCTGCACTTTCATATTTGGCGGGGGGCGGGGCCCGCATGACGTCAGGGGTGGGGGCGTGGTCCGGCGGCGCGTCGTTACCGGCCCCAGCCGCACTTCCTCCTGGTTCATTAGGAGGCTGCGTGCGGGGCTTGGGGCCGCATGTCTCTGTTGCTGCTGCTACTGCTGCCCACTCCGCCGCCTCTTCCTTGGACCTGCTCTGCAGCTTCGGCTCCACCGCGGCCATTGTGCTGATCGTTGCGGCCAAGGTAAGCCGCCTCACCTTGTGTGAGGCCGTCTATATTTTTCATGGTCTCTGATTGTTATGGAGTAATACTTTATTTAAAAAAAAAAAAAAAAAAAAAAAAAAAAATATATATATATATATATATATATATATATATATATAATAAAAGAGGTAAATCAGAGGCCAGGTTTTTCCTTGCCTCTTTAAAGCTTTTTTGTGCGGTGTATTGTGTTTATTGCATGTTGCCATTCTGGGGGTCTTACTGTTGGTTTGTCTCTTCCCCGCAGATCCTGGGATTCCCTCAATACAGTGGCCTCCCGGTTCTATTTGCCTGGCTAGTCTCTTTTCCAAATTGGGACATATTTATATATTTATATATATATACTTGTGTATATATATTTAAAAAAAAAATATATATATATATATATTTATATATATATTCTACTATCTTAAGGGGATCTTTATTATTAATTAAATCCTCCCTCCTGGGACATTAACATAAAGGGTCATCCCGGGTGGCTTATGCCTTAAACCCAGAATTTTGCGAATACCATAAATCACCATATGGAGGCTTTCCGATAATACTGGTAATGGTTCTTTTGGGCCATCTAGAGTGTGTGGAGGCTGTGGGACTCCGCTCCCAGGTGATGATGTTTTTGTATGCATTCCTTGTGCAAAGCAGAGTATTGCGCGTCAGTCCGTTGCTCCGGCTGCTGGCTCTTCGCAACTTCCATCATCCCCTACCCCTCCCTCACTGTTCCGGACCCCGCGTGACATTGTCAAGAGTGGGGATTCGCAATCCGAGGTGGCGGCACGGTTGGCCAACCTCGAGAAAATAATTTCCGTTAAAGCAGGGTTAAAGGCCACTGCGAAATGGAAGCTCCTGACTCCTGTACTTCACAGAATGAAGTATGTGAGCCTGTGGATTGGTCCGATTGCTCCCTGGACGAGGAGGGAGAATTTCTGGTGGAGTCAGATGAGCCTGCAGATCAGCTTGAGGTTG
Source organism: Gastrophryne carolinensis (assembly GCA_027917425.1). Lineage (NCBI taxonomy): Eukaryota > Metazoa > Chordata > Amphibia > Anura > Microhylidae > Gastrophryne > Gastrophryne carolinensis. Next base: position 82,491,971 of record CM051239.1, on the reverse strand, counting down.
ATGCTATTGGCATTCAGACATTCGAACAGCGGTTGCTTACATCAATCATCAGGGAGGGACTCGCAGTCTGAGTGCTCTGAGAGGTGTCCCTGATCCTGACCTGGGCAGAGACCCATGTTCCTTGTCTCTCGGCGGTATACATTCCGGGAGTGGAGAACCAGGAAGCGGACCGGTTGAGCAGTGTGCACTGTGTCTCCGATGGGGGACACCGGAGGTGGACCTGTTTGCCTCTCGTCACAATCACAGGCTCCCGAACTTCGTGTCGCTCTCCCGGGATCCTCTGGCTCTGGCAGTGGACGCCATGTCCCTGAGCTGGGGGGATCTGGGATTTCTATACCTGTTTCCTCCGATACCCATGCTGGGCAGGGTGGTTCGGAAGTTGGCTCTGGAAAGGGTGTCCGCCGTTCTCGTGGCCCCAAGGTGGCCAAGGCGAGTGTGGTTCGCAGACATCATTCGGCTGGCAGTGGACCAGTTCGTTCTGCCTCTTCAGCCCGATCTGCTCACTCAGGGTCGGTTGTGTTACCCCAATTTACCAGCGCTGGGTTTGACGGCCTGGCAGCTGAAACCTCCATCTTGAAGGAGGAGGGTCTTTCTGACTCGGTTGTTAAGACTCTGATCAGTGCCCGGAAGAGGTCTTCTTCTATCATCTACTATAGGACTTGGAAAGCCTATATCGCTTGGTGCGAGATTAGATCTTTTCCTTGTAGGGTCTTCTCGGTCTCCAGGATTCTGGAGTTTTTACAATCTGGGCTGGACTCTGGTCTTCAGCTAAGTACTTTGAAAGGGCAAGTTTCTGCCTTATCTATCTTTTTTCAGAAGTGTTATGCGCTTCATTCTTTGGTTAAAACTTTTTTCCAGGGGGTTACGCATGTGCGGCCTCCCAGGAAACCATTACTCCCGGTTTGGGATTTGAATTTGGTTCTTTCTGCTCTGCAGGCTCCCCCTTTTGAGCCTCTGCAAGATATTGCTTTGTCTACCCTGACTCAGAAGATTGTCTTCTTGGTAGCTATCACTTCGGTCCGGCGTGTCTCGGAGTTGGCGGCCTTGTCTATCCAGGCGCCTTACTTTGAGAGGCATCAGGATAAAGTGGTCTTTCGGTTCAAGCCAGACTTTCTTCCTACGGTTGTTTCTGCTTTTCATTTGAATCAGGATATTGTTCTTCCCTCCTTGTGCCCTAATCCTAAGAATGACAAAGAGAGGGTTTTGCATTGTTTGGATGTAGTACGCTGTGTTAAGTACTACTTGATTATCACGTCTCCTTTTCGTAAGACAGATGCCTTTTTTGTTGTGCCCTGTGGGCCTAAGAAGGGTTTGGCACCAGCCAAATCTGCCATTAGCAAATGGATACGTCAGGCCGTTACTGCGGCCTATTCTGCTAAGGGGAAAGTTCCCCCTTTTCGTATCACTGCTCATTCTACTCGCGCCGTTGGAGCGTCTTGGGCGTTTCAGCACCAAGCTTCTGTTGAACAAGTTTGTAAGGCCGCCACTTGGTCTTCTGTTCATACCTTTTCTAAGTTTTACAAAGTTGATGTGCGAGCCTCAGCGGATGCTGTTTTTGGCCGCAAAGTTATGCAGACTGCAGTCATTTAAGTTATGCTTCACCTGGCCTTGAGATGCCAATCCCTTGTGGACACTGCTTTTGGATGTCCCAATCGTGAAGAATATTAAAGGTGAAGCGGGGTGTGTGGCACACCAAGAATAATACCATTTTGTGAGTACTCACCTGAAAAACGGATATTGTTGGTGTGCCACACACCCCGCTTCACTCCCACCCTTTTCGGTATCCCGAATCCTTCATATGGTGAAGCTTTTATTTTTGATTTATTTTGAGGTTACTGTTAAATTACTGGTACCTTGTCTTTCTGCTTTTTAATACACTGGTGATAAATGGGAGGTACCAGGTATATATAGGCCGGAAGGGGGCTCGTTACAAGACTTCCTCTCGGCAACAGCGTCACCTGGCGGTGAGTAACCCAATCGTGAAGAATATTAAAGGTGAAGCGGGGTGTGTGGCACACCAACAATATCCATTTTTCAGGTGAGTACTCACAAAATGGTATTTTATATAACATATGAAGAAAATGACTACCATGTGCTTCTTAATCATTGAATTTAAATAATTTGATTCACTCCCTTTTGCCACTGGTGTATAATATCAAGCAATTAACCATGAAGGCTGCCATAACAAACATTTGTTTTAGTCCAACAAGCTTGCAGAGTTGAGTGAGTTGCTGTAATAGACTGCTACAATTGTGCATAACAAGTCACATAGCGCATACAGGTTATCTATTCTTTATTCTTATGGTTGGTTTAGTAAGTTGGTGTGAAAGATGTTTACTGGCCCATTAACACGATGGAGCACTGAATGCACGGACATGCACCTCTCGGCCAGGAAGCCTGGAATCTTAGGAGCAACCTTGGTTTACTAGCTGGGAAACCAGAGAATGCAAAATAATTGGAGGCAGGCTGAGGCATAAGCTGGCGAATCAGAATTGTTGAATAATGCATCAACGATCTTGGTTCGGCCGGCTACGACCGAAGGTTTTCTTTAATAAAATGAATGTTTTATTTTAACCCTTTGAGTGCCAGCCTACCTAGATTTTTTGTCACACTCTGTTGCCAGACTACTTTTCACGTTTTTGCGCATCAAGTGTTCAACCTGGATTTTTGAAGGGATTTCCAGGGATTTTCCAGTAAAATTATATACTGTTTTTTTCAGCAGCGTCTGGGCTTCAACATGAAATGTCTTGTTTGGCCTTTTTTTAGTGTATTCTCAATACTTTGGGTGAAATATGTGCAAAAAAATGTAAAAAATCTATTTTTTACAATTTGTAGTGTTTTTTTTTTTTTAAATTGTAAGTTATTATTGCGTGTGAAAGCCCTATTTCTCCATACCACATATGTATTGGTATACACCCTTTCCTGCCCAGGAGACTCCCCTAAACTGAAACAGCAGTTTAGGAGATTTCAGATAGGATACAACTATGCAATATGATTGCATAGTTGTAAGGGGTTAATTTAAAAAAAAAAAAATATGACATAGGGAGCTCCTTACCCAGCATTACCGACCCGGACCAGCTATGGGGGCTTGTAGAACAGGGCGCAGGGGCCAGCGTTGGTGGCCCCTGGCCCTGCAGGCTACTAGCCCACATAGCCACGTGGCCCGGGCCCTTCTGCCCCCCCCCCCTGTCTGTTGGGGAGGCAGGTAATGGGGGGCTGGGGGTTTTGGCAAGTCACCCCCTTGCCACAGGTGACTTGCCATACCCAGAGCCTTGTGAACTGGTATAAGGGGTCTCATGGACCCCTTACCAGGTCACAAAGGGTTAATTAAAAAAAAAAGACAGACACAACATTCTTTATTCTTTTTTTCACTTATACTTACCTCCCATCCAGTGTCCCACGCCGCTGCAGATGACAGCTGTCGGTAGTGATCGGAGCAGGGAGGGAGGGAGGGAGGCAGGGAGATCAGAGCCTCCCTGCCTGCCACCCTCCCTGCACCGATCGCTACCGACAACTGACAGAACGGAGCCCCGGTGCCGGTAACCCGAGGAGCGGGATGAGGTCATCAAGTGGGCGGGTTAGGGGCGGGGCCAGCGCCGACCGAAGAGGATGAAGCGTGGAAAGCATCCACCCCCCTGGTGAAGAGAAGACCCGGGGAGAGCCATCGCGCTGCGAGGTGAGTAAATTTTTTTTTTTCAGATGTTGACGCCGGCGGGGGGGGGGGGGCTATTACGGGCCCCCTCCTGAAGATCAGAGGCCCGGGGGCGAAAATCTAATACTTGAATCGCTGGCACTTTCAAATGAGGGGTCAGGTAAGTCTGTATCTTTTTTTACTTTTTTTTTTTATGGGGCTCTAAAGTAAGCTACGTGACTCTCACGTAGCTGGCACTTGGAGAGGCAGCTATGTGAGAGTCACGTAGCTGGTACTAGAAGGGTTAAATCAGACCATTTTCAAAACATGTTTTTTCTTCTTTTTTTTTTTTACTCAAACATATTTAAAAGACTGTGGGGAAAAAATACAAACAAGACCTTTCATGTTAAAGCCTAAACTTTGCAGCAAAAAAAATGTAATTTTCCTGGAAATTACTGCAAAAATCACAGTTAAACATAGCACAAAGTGGTGAAAATTACCTGTCAATAGAGGGTGACAAAATCTCAAGTAGGCTGGCAGTTAAAAAGGTGAAAAGTACCTATGCATGTTGGGTATTCTTCTGCTTAGGGTACATTGCACATTCAGATTTAGGTTGTTTTTACTAGTTAGAATAAACATATTTTCCTAAAATATCAATATGCAAAGTATACAGCACGGCCTGTTCCAGAATGTTCCTTACACATGGGTAATACATCCACAAGATGGCGCTGGACTGCAGAAAACAGCTTGTGGCTCCTCCCGGCCCTATATAAGTCAGGGACCTCCCACAAATTCCCCAGTTTTCATCTGCAGTCTGGACTGCGAAGATAGAAGATGGCTCTCTATATACGCAGGCGAGCGGGGCTTACCAGCCTGCGGCCCTGCAGGACTATTACCACCCGTTCTGGACCCACTGCCTCCCAGCCTCGGCTGACTGGTTCGGGTGAGGGTGGGACAGCACCGGGGTTAGGTGCTTGAGGAGCGCTGCTCCGACCGCAGTCCCTGCTTTGACATGGGTAGGCGGTATAGCCTGTGGTGAGCCTTGTGAGATGCCCCCTCCCGCTCCCGGGGTTTCCCTACCCCCCTTAGGTGTCTGCCCCCTCCTCTCCTTTTTATTTCACTCAAGTATTATGTGGTCACTGCTACCCTTGCTTCGTTCTCCCTGGGGAGATCTCGGGGGGGGACATGTCAAGCAACCTGAATGCTCACTTGCTTGTGCCAGAATTGATTTTGTTGTATCCGGCACGTCTTGCTTAATGTGTTTTACTGGTAGCCACCGCCACCGCGCGCTTGTACAGCGCCCGCGGACGGCGGCGACGTTACCTCAGGCTCTGCTCTTCGGGGTATATGCAGATGCCATATTCTTAGTATACAGTACGTCATGCTCCAGATAGATTACACTTGGGGTATTACTCCGCCAGATGGCGCTGGACTGCAGAGACATCGAAAATAGGCTCCTCCAGGACCCTCAAATACCTCCCACAATCCCCAGATCTTCTCCGCAGTCTGGACTGCGAAGGACAAGAAGATGGCTCTCTCTTCTTGCAGGTGAGTGGGGCTATTAGCCTGCGGCCCTGTGGGACTATTCCCACCAGTTCCATTAGTAATTTGCCTCCCAGCCTTGGCTGCGTTGGTTGGGTGACGGTAGGCAGCACCGCTGTCAGGTGCTTAGGAGCGCTGCTCCACCGCAATCCCCCACCAAAGGGTAGGCGGTATAGGCATATGGTGAGCCTCTATGGGATGCCCCTCCCTCACTATTGCCCCTTGCCCCTGTCTATCGGTGGGCCCTGTGAAGCGGCCGCTGTCCTCCCTCGCTCTCCCTTGCTCTCCCTTGTAGCCCTCGGGGGAGGGTGTGTGTGTATGTGTATTGGCCTTTGTGCTTTACTGTATTAATTTATTATGCTTGGTGTCAGTTGCCGCGCTGACTTGGTTGCACTGATTGTCTGTCTTATAATTGCCGCCGCGCGTGCGTCCACTGTGTTCCGCGCTTGGCGGCGGCGTTACCTCAGGCGCTGGTGCGCCGTTATTGGCTGCTTGTCACGTGTATGGCTTTGCGCTCTTCGGGGGGGGGGGGGAGCGGGGCCCGCTTTTGCCGCGTTCCTCGTCACTGTGCCTGCGGCCCGCCCCTCGAGGTATACCCGGCGCCATTTCTTTTTTGGTTCCTGCTGCTACGTGACTGGCTTCTACCTACCGCGGTCCGTGAGTGCCCTCGCGGGCGCCTTTGTTGACCGTTATTTACTTGTCACTTATGGCTTCCCTTTGCTTATGTCTTTCAGCCGGGCCAAACCCTCTTGGCTTCTCCCGGCCCTACTCCCTCTATTTAGTTAATTAACTTGTGAGGCCTAGTGTTAATTACTCCCACTGCTTTTATAGTGTCAATCCTTATTGTCCTGTTGTGCCGCTATAATCACCATATGGAGGCGTCTCAGGATAATGTGCTTGGGGTTCCTTCTGGACAAGCCCGGCTGTGTGTAGCTTGTGGGGTGTCCCCTATTAGCGCTGACAATGTGTGGGTCTGTGTACCTTGTTCCCAGCAGGTGCTTGCGCTGCAGCCTGGTTTTCCAGTGGCTGGGCCTGCGCCTCTTATCACTTCGCCTACTCCCCCAAGCTTAAATCTCACTCCCACTGAGTTGCATACAAGTGGGGATTCCCAGCCTGATGTGTCTTCCAGACTGGCTAGTGTTGAGAAGTTGATTGCTAATACCTTGGCGCGTAAGGCCTCTGCAAAAAAGCTTCACTTAACGCCTGATGTCACTCTCTTCCCTATGGAAGCTGATGAGTTTTTGGAACTGTCTGGCTATACCCCTCTGGAGGAAGGGGAGCTATTCTCTGACTCAGGTCATCTGATGAGAGGCCCAGGGGTCACGACTATTCTGGCTCTGACCCCTGGGCCCCAGATGATGCTGATAGACTGTTGGCTCAGATTTTTGAGGTTCTGTCTATATTCTAAGCATACAGCACGTTCTGCTCCATCTATAATACTTACACATGGGTTATCCTCCGCCAGAGGGCGCTGTGCACTGCAGACATGCAAAAACAGGCTCCTCCCGGCCCTTCATATACCCAGGGACCTCCCACAAATCCCCAGATTTCTCTGCAGTGCTGAACAACTGCGAAGACATGAAGTATCATGCTCTTGCAGGCGAGCAGGGCTTTACAGCCCGAGGCCCTGCGGGACTATTTCCACCCGTCCTCTTCGGAAGATTATGCCTCCCAGCCTGGGCTGCGTGGGTCGGGTGAAGGTAGGCAGCACCTTGTGTGCTGAACGGAGGCACGCTCCACCGCAATCCCCCTTCATAGGGTAGGCGGTCAGGCCGATGGTGAGCCTCTAGTGGATGCCCCTCCCGCATTCTTGCCCGTGCCCCTCACAGATTTAGTCCATGGACGCTGGTCCGCTTCTCCCTTGTTTCCTCCCGTAACTCTGGGGGGGGGGGGGGGGGGTATGTGTGGCAGTCCTAGTGTTAAGTAACACGTTAAGGCCTTTGGTTTTTATTTTTATTGGGTGTCAGTGTCGCGCTCCTTGCTATACAGTTGCGAGCCGTTTGCCTTTTCATTAACAACTGCCTAGACGGCAGCATCATTTCCAGCGTGTCAGCATCTTTATGCATGCGCCTTCTATTCAACTGTTCTACTTATTTCTGTTGGTTAGAGCTTCGCGCTCTTTGGGGGAGGCGGAGACTCGGCATGACGCGCTCCGCGTCACAGCCTGGTCTGGCCCGCTCCTCGAGGTTCGCTTGGCCCCATTTTGACAATCTTCGCGCGTGGTGCGGTCTGTCTCCTCCCTTGGTCATGTAAGTGCCCTCTGGTGCGGCATGGTTCTATGTGTATTCGGCTGCGCATGGCACTGACACCACCCCTCTTGTCCCATTATGTCTTTCATGCTGGCTTCTCCCTGCCTAACATATATTACAGCGGGTCCACATAACAAATTCTCCCACTTCCTAGCGGGTCTTGGGGCATCCAGGGTTGCCTATTGCGTAAATCCCTGCGGGCATACTGCTCTGATAATCACCATATGGAGGCATCTCAGAATTATGTAACCGGGGTCCCTTTGGGACATGACCGGCTGTGTGCAGTGTGTGGTCAGCCCCAGGTTGAGGCTGACAGAGCGCGGGTCTGCGGACCGTGTGCTGAACAGGCAGGTCTGCCAATGGCTGCACCTCCCTTCAATACACCCGTCTCCCCGGACCTAAATATCACTCCTGATGAGTCCCTCTCGAGCGGGGATGACCTGCAAACCGTGCCGCGCGTGCTGCCTACGGCGGAGCAGGTGCTGTCTGGATTGGCGGAGCGTATGTGCCCTGGTAAGAAGCGGTCCCTGACGCCTCCTGGCTCTCCGGTTCCTAACGATACCGATGATACCGATTCCTTCTGAGGAAGGTGAGCTATTCTCAGATTCGGGCTCCTCGAACGAGATGCCCTGGTGCTGTGATGATTCTGGGCCCGGTTCTTGGGGCCTGTGTGACACAGATGAAATTCTTATTAAGATCTTTGAGGTTTTGTCAATCTCCCCCCCGGGGAGACCCCCAAGCCTAAGAAGGAGAGTTTCCATACAGCGCCGCCGCGCTTGGAGTTCATAGAACAGAATCGTTTCCAAAATCTTATATCCCAAGAATGGGAATCGCCTTGTAAACTTAAAGGAGTCCCAGGGGTCTGGGATTGGAAGTACCCTTTCCCTCCTGATGTGGTTAATTTTTGGTCAGCACCTCTTGTGGTGGATGCACCGGTTATAGGGGTTACTAACCCCCCTTTCATGACGGCTCCTTTTTACCGTACCCTTCAGGATGCTGAGGACCGGCGCATTGACAGACTGGCTTCCCACGCCTTCTCGTGTGCTGGGACGGCTCTGCGGCTGGTCTGTGCCACGGCCATCACTGTGGTAGCCGCCAGGACTCTTGTTAGAAAAGTACTAGATCACCGTCCTGAGGACCTCCCTTGGGGTGGTGTTTAATGCGCTATCAGACTGTGATGTGTTTGTGAAGTTTATCCTCTCAGCACTGGACGACACCATTAAGATGTGTGCTAGAACCTCTGCCCTTGTGGTAGCTATTCGCCGCCTGGTCTGGCTGCGACAGTGGGGTGCTGACGATGCTACGAAAAAGGCTCTCACTTGCCTTCCCTTCAGAGGACGGCGATTATTTGGGGCCCGTTTGGACCTTTTTGGGAAAAAAGGGTAAAGCACCCTTGCGCAGAAGGCCGCTCCGGCCTCCCCGGGGCAGGGTCACCCCTCCACCTCTCTACGTTAGTGTCAAACGCGAACCTGAGGTGTGCTTCCAACTGTTCGGTGTGGATTTCCACCATGGGGTGGGCAGGCAATGCCCTGGGCCCTCTGGCAGGACTAAGTCCAAATCTGCCCAGACCTCCCAAGCATGAAGGGACGCCCTCGCCCTTCTGGGCGAGGGTACTGCTGCAGCAGCTGTCCACCATCTAGGAATGTACCTTCTCCTTCCGGTGGTTCCAGGAGGTTGTTCCCCTGGACACAGGATAGCTTTGCTGGGCGGTCCCTCTCAGTGGTTGGCAGGGTGCTTCTAGCACCTGGTTTTCACTCCGGTATTGGTGTAGGCCGTACTGGGCCTACAGAGTTTGGGCTTACTTACAGGTTGCCCTTAACAGTATAGGGCTTTGGCCTCTATATTAACCTTCCTCCTTCCCTGAACAGTATGAGGCATTCTGGGCCATGCTGGCCTATGGTAGGCCTGGCAATTCTACTCTCACAGGTAGCCCCTATATGACACCTCTGTCTTGGGACACAGGCACCCTGTGCAAGGGAGGCTTCCGGCCTCCTGTGGAGTACTAGATCTTCTTAGTTCCCCTTGTGTCTGCTGGACACCAAGACCATTACTAGACGGTGTTGCAGGACCAACCCTGCGGAGTGAGGCATTATTGGTGGCCTCTCTTTCGTTCCCAGGCTACTCGCCATGGCGCGAATGGGGGTGATGTCTCGGACATGCCTGGGGGGGTGTCTGCATTAGGATCTACCGGGTCGTCTTTCCTTACTCCCCAGTCTCTACGTCAAGCCGAGTGGACCCGGTGTCCCCTGGGAGTTACTGGATGGGTGCTCAGTCACCTCAATCCCTCATGGTCCCTTATCCACTATCTCCATTCCTTGGATTCGGTTCAGGCTTGAGCCTTCTTCCTTGGCAACAAGTGGACTCCTGGTTACGGGGGCTCTGTCCCCCTTTGCTGACATCTTACTTTCACCAGGCGGGATGGCAGCTGGTGGGCCCGTTGGTGGCGTATGAGATGATGTCCCTTATATACCGAGCCCTTGGGCTCTTCAGCACAGTAGGTTATTGATCCTACATGGGGTTCCAGCACCCCTGGGGCTTGGTCTGTGCTCATTCCCCCTTGGTAAGTTGGTTCCTCTTGGGCTGATCATATTCAAGGGCCCAGTCAGGGGGCACCCCCTTCCTTACTTGCATCTTCCTGTGAATGGTCACCTTGGGTACCAAGTCTTGCGGGGGGGGGGGGGATTCTTCCACAACCCCCCGTGGTTCCTAGGTAGGGTCCCTAGAGGGTCCATCTTACCTACTGGTTTTGTTGAAATGGTGAGCCTTCCGTTGACTCTATACGGCTGGACTTCTCCTTTTTTAGGACCTGTCTCTTTGGGGACTCTTGGCCTGTTGGAAGACAATGGCCTGTTTTATTATTGGTCTGGAGCTTGAAGCAGGATGCTCCCTCTGGAGGGTTCCTGATTTGGGCAGGGGTCTACGTCCCCTGCTTCTCAGCGGTATTCGCTCCAATGGATGCCTTTCAGCGGCAGGTTATGCTAACCTGGTGTCGCTCTGAGAGCCAACTAGGGTGGCTCTGTTGGGTCTTGCTTATACCACAGGGGCTCCGCCCTTGTTTTTACTGTCCCAGAATATTCTGACTCTGGTCATGGGGGCTTAGTAAAGTTATGCATAGACTTTCTATGTTATATGCCTTCTCTTCGTTCACCCTACTTGTGGGGTTCTACGCACGGTTGTGCTGATAAAGAGATCCGTGAGACTGATGGCCTGGGTGACCTTGTGAACTGTGGTTCGCAGATGCTTCTGCTGAGGTCTGCTGGCCAGTTCGCTCTCTCAGGAGTGCGGTTCTGCCCTTGTCAGGCCCCTTCTTTTGTCGTCCCAATATACAGACTCTGGTCTGGGGCTTGACAGCTGATTCATTCACCCCTTGGAGACGGGCTTATCTTCTGGGTGACTCGGTATAGGGGGGGCTAGGAGCAAGCTTCCTTGGCTTCCTCTTCCTACGTCTATTGGGGTTTATGGTATACCCATATTGATTGGCATGAGTCTTGGTCTCTTCCCTGTTGGACGTTCTCGGTTCCCAGGGTTCTAGAGTCGTTACAGCATAGGTTGGGGTTGGCTCCCCATCTAAGGACTCTGAAGGTTCAGGTTCTGTCCTGGATGTCTTCCTGTAGGAGTCTGGTTCTGTCTTCCTTGTTAGGAGTTCTCTTGGGGATTGTTTAGGGGCATCTCCCAAGTAGTTCCATGGTCCCTGTTGGGATCAATTTTCATTTTGTTGGCCCTGCAGATTTTTCCCTGGGGACTTCTGCTGGATGCTGTCTGAGCTGCTTTGTAGTCCAAGTCGCTTCTCTGGGTGCCCCTGCCTCAGTCAGACGTGTGCCTGAGAAGGTGGATCTGATTACTTAGCCTTTGCTCGATATATATGTGTATAATATATATATATATATATATATATATATATATATATATATATATATATATATATATATATATATCTATCTTTATGCACCCCATGCCGTGGGGGTATTCCTTCTTACGCCGGACCTCCGGTCCAAGCGGTGTTTTATGATCATTGTTTTAGTCTGTTTAGTCTAACTACGGACCTTATTCTTAATAATCCTAATATGAAGGGTCTACATTCCCTCAACAGGTGTTGCAATTTTTCCCCTGAGGGTTTCTTGTCCCTTAGGGGGACTGATGCCCTTGGGAGTCTACGGGCGCCTCCTTATGTATGCGCCTGATATCGCCTGTTTCCAGCGCCACTGCGTCCTTTGGATTAATCCTTCTTGGATGCCTCCTGGTCCTGAGTAAAGCCTTTGGCTTCGTGCTGGTGAAAGGGTCAGTATTACCGTCTTCGGTCGGGTGACCAGTTCTCTTTCCCCTTAGGGAGAGTTACAAGTTTTCCATGAGGCTTCTGTTGCCTGTAGGCTGGTTGGGTCGTTACACTGGCCTATTCCTTTAAGGGGGAAGAATCTCCCCTTTTTCATTTTATTCCGTTATGTTGGTGCTTGGGTACCATTGGCCCTTCAGCACCAGGGTTTTTCTGTTGAATAAGTTACTAGACTGTTGCTTGTCTCTGTTCATACCTTTCAAAGGTCTTGTTATGAGATTGACGTTCGAGCCTCTGCTCATGTCATGCCTGTTGCAAAGTTTTACAGGTGACGGCGCCTTTACTGTCCGCTGTGCCTTGTTTTTTGGGGATCCCACCCTACTTTATGGACACTGCTATTGGATGTCTCATGTGTAAGTATTATAGATGGAGCAGGACATGCTGTATGCTTAGAATAATACAATTCTGTGAGATACTCACCTGTAGAATTGGTATTATACACATACAGCACGTCCTGCTCCACCCCACCCTGGTTTACATTTTTCTGGATCCCCTGTATGGTGATAGTTATCATTTTATTGTTACCAGTTGGTGGTTGGTTCTCCCGGCTTCTTTCTCACTGCTTTTCAATACTGGGGATTTGTGGGAGGTCCCTGGGTATATGAAGGGCCGGGAGGAGCCTGTTTTTGCATGTCTGCAGTGCACAGCGCCCTCTGGCGGAGGATAACCCATGTGTAAGTATTATAGATGGAGCAGGACATGCTGTATGCGTATAATACCAATTCTACAGGTGAGTGTCTCACAGAATTGTATTTTCTCCCCTTGTTGCGGACCCCAGGCAATAGGGGGAACTTTTTCATACTGCTAAGTCACGCTTGGAATTTCCTGAGCAAGCCCATTTTAATAACCTTGTGCTCAAGGAATGGGAGCGCCCCAGCAGGCTTCCCGGTGTACCTAAGAGTTGGGATAGGAAGTATCCCTTTCTTGCTGATGTGATCCTCCTGAAGTGGATGCCCCGGTCCTAGGGTTATCTAACACCTCTGTCATGCTCTCCCCTGACTCTACTACCCTGCGGGATGCTGAGGACCGGCGCATTGATCAGCTGGCGTCCCATGCCTTTGCATGTGTGGGGACGGCGCTGCGCCCGGTCTGTGCCTCTGCCATTACGGCTGTGGCTATCAGGACCCTGCTTAGAAGTATCCTTGATGGTGCCCCTGATGATGTGTCTAGGGAGGAGTTTAATGCACTCTCTAGTGATGTTTTTGTAACCTATGTCCTCTCTGCCTTGGTTGACACCATTAGAATGTGTGGCAGAACCTCTGCCCTTGTGGTGGCTATACACCGCTCGGTTTGGCTGCACCAGTGGGCTGCTGACAACGCTGCCAAGAAAGCCCTCACTGGTTTTCGCTTCAAAGGACTACACCTGTTTGAGGACCGCCTGGACCTGTTTGCTAAGGGAGGCAGGTTACCCCAGCGCAGGCGGCAGTCTTGGCCCTTTCGGGGCCTCACCCTACCGTGGTGCTAGACAAGGGAGGGGGGTTTCCTTTACTGGGGCCCAAGGAGACTTCTGGGGTAGGGGGCAGAGGACGTGGACGTCCTGGCTCCTCCTGGGGCTCCAAGCTTAAGTCCTCTCCCAGGCCCCCTCAGGCATGATGGGGCGCCCTCACCCATCCGGGTGGGGGGCGGCTTCAGCACTTTGCTCACGTCTGGAGGCTTCATGTCTTAGACCGGTGGATTCAGGAGGTAGTGTCCTCCGGTTACAAGTTGGGGGTTTGCTGTCTGCCGCCCTCCCCCCCCCCCCCCCAAGGTTCATCAGATCCCGGATTCCTCAGGACCCTGTGTCAGCTCAGGATCTTGTGCAGGCAGTGCAAAGCCTTCTGAAGCTGGGGGTCATCTGCAAGGTCCCTTTAAGAGAAAAGGGGAAGGGCTTCTATTCCAACCTAAAAATAAAAATTGGTCAGTCAGGCCCATCTTGGACTTGAAGATCCTCAACAAATTTGTCAGACGCTTTCACATGGAAACTCTGCGCTTTGCCATCAGTTCCCTGCGCCCAGGGGATTTCATGACGTCTGTGGACATCAAAGATGCTTACCTTCATATTCCTGTGTTCCCAGGTCATCAAAGGTTCCTCAGGTTCGCTCTGGAGGATCAGCACTACCAATTTGTGGCCTTGCCCTTCGGCCTCACTTCAGCTCCCAGGGTGTTCACCAAGGTGCTGGCTGGCGTGATGTCTCTGCTCAGATGTCAGGGCGTCCGCGTGCTTCCCTATCTGGACGACATACTCATCACTGCCCAGTCTCTACATCAGGCAGAGTTGGATACTCAGCTGGTGGTGTCCACCCTGGAGTCATTTGGCTGGGTGATCAACCACCCCAAGTCTTCTCTGTATCCCTCCGTGGTGACTTCATTCCTGGGAATGAATCTGGGTACAGTTCAGGATTTTTCTTCCTCAGCAGAAGGTGGACAGTCTGATTGCGCAGGTCCAGTTCCTGCTATCTTGTCATCATCCCTCCATCAGGCAGGGAATGCAGCTGGTGGGCCTGATGGTTGCGTGCTTCGAGGCAGTACCTTATGCTCCGTTCCACTTGAGGCCTCTGCAGCTCCACCTCTTGTCAGTATGGGGGTTTCTGGAAGTCCCTGCAGTTCCAGGGGAGGTGCGGCCCTCAGGAGGCCCACATACCTATCAACGTCTTGGAGCTGCGAGCGATCAGGTTGGTTCTGGCTCAGCTGACTCATCACCTTCAGGGCCTGCCTGTTCAGGTGCGCTCAGACAACCAGACGGCAGTTGCCTACATCAATCATCAGGGAGGGACCCGGAGCAAGAGGGCCCTCCAGGAAGTGTCTTTGATCCTGACCTGGGCGGAGGCCAATGTTCCCTGCATATCAGCGGTGTACATTCCGGGGGTGGAAAATCTGCTGGCAGACTCTGAGCAGGGGGACCTCTCGCCAGGGAGAATGGTCCCTGCGCAACAGGGTGTTCCAATCTCTGTGTCACCGTTGGGGCCAACCAGATGTGGATCTGTTTGCGTCCCGTCGCAATCATAAGCTCCCGGCCTTTGTCTCCCTTCCCCAGGATCCTCTGGCCTTGGCCACGGATGCCCTAGCAATGTCATGGCAGGACTTTCAGTTCCTGTATTTCTTTCCTCCATTCCCCCTGCTGGGCAGGGTTCTGCACAAGATTGCTCCGAAGGGGGTGCCAGCAATTCTGGTGGCCCCCAGGTGGCCAAGAAGAGTGTGGTTCGCAGACGTGGTGCAGCTGGCAGTAGATCAGTACGTTCTGCCCAGGGTGCCAGACCTGCTCACTCAGGGTCCCTTACGCCATCCAAATTTACAAACTGAAGGCCTGGCTGCTGAAACCTTCATCTTGATGGAGAAGGGGCTGTCTACCTTGCTTGTTGATAACATGATAAAGGCTAGGAAGAAGTCTTCTTCTTCCATTTATTACAGGGTTTGGCGTGCCTACATTGACTGGTGTGAGTCTAAGTCTCTTCCCTGTCGTGTGTTCTCTATTCCCAGGATCCTGGAGTTCCTGCAGCATGGGTTGGAGTTAGGGCTCCAACTCGGTACTCTGAAGGGTCAGGTTTCTGCCCTGGCTGTTTTCTTCCAGAAATCCTTTGCTCCGCATTCTCTGACCAGGACTTTTTTCCAGGGGGTTACTCACGTGCGTCCCCCACGTAAGCCTATGATGCCTGTTTGGGATTTGAACTTGGTTTTGTCAGCCTTGCAGGGTGCTCCCTTTGAACCTGTGCAGGATGCTGCCCTGGCCATTCTTACTCTCAAGGTTGTCTTTTTGGTGGCTATCACCTCTGTTAGACGTGTGTATGAGTTGGCTGCACTCTCCATCCAGCCCCCCTACTATGAGAGACACCAGGACAAGGTGGTGTTCCTCTTCAAGACAGACTTTCTGCCTAAGGTTGTGTCTGCCTTTCATTTGAATCAGGACATTGTTCTTCCGTCATTTCGCCCTAAACCTAGTAATGCTAAGGAGTGGGTCTTGCATTCTTTGGATGTGGTTAGGTGTCTGAAGTACTATCTGGTGGCTACTACACCTTTCAGAAAAACTGATGCTCTTTTTGTGGTCCCTTCTGGTCCTAGGAAGGGTTTGGCTCCTGCCAAGTCTACTAGCAGTAAATGGATCCGTCAGGCTGTGATTCAGGCCTACTCTGCTAAGGGGAAGAATCCTCCCTTCCGCCTTACTGCTCATTCTACTCGTGCTATTGGGGCCTCTTGGGCTTTTCAGCACCAGGCTTCTGTAGAACAAGTTTGCAAGGCCGCTACTTGGTCTTCTGTTCATACCTTTTCAAAGTTTTACAAGGTTGATGTTAGGGACTCAGCTGATGCTGCTTTTGGCCGCAAGGTTCTGCAGGCGGCAGTGGTTTCAACTGTCTGCTGTTACCTTTGGGGATCCCACCCTACTTTATGGACACTGCTATTGGATGTCCCGGATGTAAGTAATCTATCTGGAGCAGGACGTACTGTATACTAAGAATAATACAATTCTGTGATTATTCACCTGTAGAATTGGTATTATGAGTATACAGTACGTCCTGCTCCACCCCGCCCTTGGTTTTACATTATCTTGGATCCCCTGTATGGTGATTGTTATCATTGTTATAGTTAGCAGTTTGGGTTGTTTTTATTCTCCTGGCTTCTCGTTAACTGCTTTTCAATGCTGGGGATTGTGGGTGGTCCCTGGGTATTTGAGGGGCCGGGAGGAGCCTATTTTCTATGTCTCTGCAGTCCAGCGCCATCTGGCGGAGTAATACCAGAGTGTAAGTAATCTATCTGGAGCAGGACGTACTGTATACGCATAATACCAATTCTACAGGTGAGTAATCACAGAATTGTATTTTTTTTTCAGAATATTTTTTTTCTTATTTTCCTCCTCCAAATCCCAGGTGCTTCTTATAAGGCAAAAATACGGTAAATGTGCTTTCTATGCAGACTATCTGCTCTTGTTTTTCTCTGAGCCTGATACTTCACTCCTCTCTGCATTGGATATATTTGAAAGGGTTCTCCAAAGTCTGTGGGCTCAGGATAAATGAAAAAAAAATGTTGCTTTGAATATAAACTTAGAGTCAAAAATAATGGAAGGGTTAAAACATCAATACTGCTTAAAATGGTCTGATTCAGAAATACAATAGCCACGGGTAAAATTAACACCACTTTGAAATAGACTATATAAAGCAAACCTTCCTCTCCCACTCTCCTATTTAGAAGAAATATGGAAAGTGTGATCCCTGTCTTGGATGTGTAGGATAGCAGCTTGCAACATGGAATTGCTCCCTAGGATTTTGTTTGGGACTTACCTATACAGGTCAACATGAAAGACCTGGAGAATATTCAGCAAGACATGATTAAGTTTGTCTGGAATGTAAGAGGGACAGGCCAAACAGACAATTTCTGATGGCCCTCAAAGAGCAATGAGGCCTAGGAACACCAAATTAAAAAAAAAAATAATATTATGCAAATATTATATTCTCAGTGTGTCACACACCCCGCTTCCCCTTTAATTCTTACGATCGGGTTACTCCACCAGCAGGTGGCGACGTTGCAGAGAGAAGTCTTGAAAACGAGCCCCTTCCGGCCTACATATACCTGGGACCTCCCACTTTACACCCAGTGTTTTCTCTCTGCAACATGCGACAAGACAGAAGAAAGAAGTCTCCTGCTTGCAGGTAGCCTGGGTCAAACCCTGGCACCCCCCTTTTTGGTCTATTTCTGCCCAGTCTATAGTTTCTATGCCTAGATAGATAACGGAAGCCTCCCAGCCTAGGCTGCTGGCTGGGCAACGGTAGATGGCACTATATGGTGCCTAGGAGCTTATCTCCTCCGCTCGTCCCAACGCGTGGGGCAATGCGGCTATCCGGCATGGTGATCCGGATTTGGAATGCCCCTGTCCCGATGTTAACCTTGGCCACCTTCTCCCGCTTGGTCCCTTCTCCCTTCGCGTTGGGGGGGGGGTGGTGTGTATGAGGTGCTTTACACTTGTGGGTGTGTGTGGGAGCGCTGGCAGCGGGGTCTGCGCCGCGGCGTGCGGGCGCGGGTCCCGAGCTGCTGGGGCTCTTTGTAGCTTATTGTTTCAAAACTTTTCCTGATCTGTGCTGGGGCATTGAGGGCGTCTGTTGGCGCCCGTTTGCATGCAGCGGGCCGCGCTGTTCGTGTCTTAGGGGGCGGGCCCGTACTCCCTCTCGGCGCTGTATAGTTCTCCGGCGGGGGGCGGGGCCGGAGCGCGTCGCTCGCTGAACCCCGCCCGCCTCCCTTCCTTTCACTGGGGAGTCCTCACTACACGGAGCACTCAGCAACAGGCAGCGGTCCCTAGCACTGCTGAGGAGGGTGTTTCCCAGGCAACAACACTTTGTGAGGGTTGTCCTTAAGGAATGGGAACAACCCATGCGCCTTGTTGGAGTTCCTCCTAGTTGGGATAAGCGTTATCCCTTTCCGGAGGATTTGGTGAAGCTTTGGTCTGTTCCCCCTGACATCGATGCCCCTGTGTTGGGGCTGTCTAACACGGCTGTGTTGCACTCCCCTGACACTACTACCATTAAGGATGGTGAGGATCGTCGGATTGATCAATTGGCTCGCCATGGTTTTATCAGTGCTGGATCGGCACTGCGGCCGGTGTGTACTTCGGCGCTTCTTCTGATGGCGGTTAGGTCCATTGTTAGAGATTTGTATGCAGATCTTGATCCCACTTGTGATGAGTTTGCTTCTTTCAAGCAGTGTGAATCGTCTATTTCCTTTGTCATGTCCGCCCAGGACGATGCGCTTGCAATGTGTAGCAGACCCACGGCCCTGTTGGTTGCTATTCGTCGGTCGGTGTGGCTGCGCCAGTGGACGGCGGACTTTAACTCTAAGAAGTCGCTTACACCTCTTCCGTTTGTATGTTTGTGTCTGTTTGGCGATAAATTGGATTCAGTTACCAAGGGTGGTAAGTTGCCTCAACGCAAGAGGCCTCGTCGTTTCTTTCGGGGAGCGACTTCCTTTAGTCCCTCCTTTCGGGGAGTCAGAGCGGGCTACCAGGGGTGCAGGTTGGACCCAGGGGAGGGGTTGTGGCCGTCCCGATCAGTCCTGGGGCGCCAAGCCCAAGCCTGCTGGTAAGCCCGCTCAGCAATGAGGGGGTGCCCTCACCCGTGCGGGTGGGGGGACGATTGCGACACTTCTCCCTGGTTTGGGACCAGGAGGTTCCGGACAGATGGATCCGGGAAGTGGTGTCGTCTGGTTACAAGCTGAAGTTCGAGTCTCCACGTTTTTTCCGGTCTCGGGTGCCCACCGATCCTTTGGCCGCGCAGGGGCTCCTGGCGTCGGTAAAGAATCTTCTGGAAATGACGGTCATCCGGCCGGTGACGCGCTTAGAGGTGGGCCTCGGGTTTTACTCCAATCTTTTCACAGTCCCCAAGAAAGACGGGTCAGTTCGCCCCGTTCTGGATCTGAAGTTCCTCAACAGGTTCATCCGTACTCGGAAGTTTTGCATGGAAACTCTGCGATCAGCCATCAGTTCTCTTCGGCAGGGGGTCTTCATGACGTCCATAGACATCAAGGATGTTTACCTTCATGTTCCCATCTGCCAGGATCATCAACGTTTTCTTTGGTTTGTGATGAAGGATCAGCATTTTCATTTCGTGGCACTTCCGTTTGGCCTTACCTCGGCTCCAAGAGTGTTCACCAAGGTGTTGGCAGGGGTGATGGCCATTCTCAGATCTCAAGGCATTCGCGTCGTACCTTATCTGGACGACCTTCTGATCATGGCTCCTTCTCTCAATCAATCAGAGACGGACACCAGGACGGTGGTCTCCACGCTGGAAAGCTTCAGTTGGGTGATTAACTTTCCCAAGTCCTCCCTTGCCCCGGCCAGGGTGGTGTCCTTTCTGGGAATGCGGTTGGATTCTTGTCAACACAGGGTGTTTCTGCTTCAATCCAAGATTTGTCTGATTCAGGAATTGGCTCGGTTCCTTCTTTCCAATCCTCGACCGTCCATCTGTCTGGGGATGAGACTGGTAGGGTTGATGGTTGCCTCTTTCGAGGCAGTTCCTTTTGCTCAATTTCACACAAGGACGCTTCAGCTTCATCTGTTGGCGTCTTGGGACCGGCGACCACAGTCGTTGGATCGGCCCTTCCAGTTGTCCTCCCGAGTCCGGCAGTCCCTTCAATGGTGGTTGGTCTCGACCAATCTCTTGAGGGGCAGGTCTTTCCTGACCCCTCTCTGGGAAATTGTCACCACGGACACCAGTCTTTCGGGATGGGGGGGATTCTGGAAGGATCTTCAGTTTCGGGGGCAGTGGGGACCTCGAGAGGCCCACTTGCCCATCAATGTTCTGGAACTGTAAGCCATCCGTCTGGTTCTTGTTCATTTGACTCAGCATGTTCTGGTTCAGGTTTGTTCGGACAATCGGACAGCGGTTGCTTACATCAATCATCAGGGAGGGACTCGCAGTCTGGGTGCCCTCAGAGAGGTGTCCCTGATCCTGACCTGGGCAGAGGCCCATGTTCCTTGTCTCTCTGCAGTTTTCATTCCGGGTGTGGAAAACAGGGAAGCGGATCTGTTGAGCAGGTGCTCTTCCCATCTGGGAGAATGGGCTCTCCATCCTCAAGTTTTTTGGTCTCTGTGTCTCCGGTGGGGGACACCGGAGGTGGACCTGTTTGCCTCTCGTCACAATTGCAGGCTTCCGACCTTCGTATCGCTCTCCCAGGATCCTCTGGCTCTGGCGGTGGACGCCATGTCCCTGAGCTGGGGGGATCTCGGGTTTCTGTACCTTTTTCCTCCGATACCCATGCTAGGCAAGGTGGTATGGAAGCTGGCTCTGGAAAGGGTGTCCGCCATTCTCGTGGCTCCAAGGTGGCCAAGGCAAGTATGGTTCGCAGACATCATTCGGCTGGCGGTGGATCAGATCGTTCTGCCTCTTCGGCCCGATCTGCTCACTCAGGGTCGGCTGTGTTACCCCAATTTACCAACGCTGGGTTTGACGGCTTGGCTGCTGAAACCATCATCTTGAAGGAGGAGGGTCTTTCTGACTCGGTTGTTAAGACTCTGATCTGTGCCCGGAAGAGGTCTTCTTCTACCATCTACTATAGGATTTGGAGAGCCTATATCGCTTGGTGTGAGGTTAGATCTTTGCCTTGTAGGGTCTTTTCGGTTTCCAGGATTCTGGATTTTTTGCAATCAGGGCTGGACTCTGGTCTCCAGCTGAGTACTTTGAAAGGGCAGGTTTCTGCCTTGCCTATCTTTTTTCAGAAGCCTTTTGCGCTTCATCCTTTCGTTAAGACTTTTTTCCAGGGGGTTACGCATGTGCGGCCTCCCAGGAAGCCATTGCTCCCTGTTTGGGACTTGAACTTGGTTCTTTCTGCTCTTCAGGCTACTCCCTTTGAGCCCTTGCAGGATATTGCTCTGTCTACCTTGACTCAGAAGATTGCCTTCTTGGTGGCTATCACTTCGGTTCGGCGTGTCTCGGAGTTGGCGGCCTTGTCGATTCAGGCGCCCTACTTTGAGAGGCATCAGGACTAGTGGTCTTTCGTTTCAAACCAGACTTTCTTCCTAAGGTTGTTTCTGCTTTTCATTTGAATCAGGATATTGTTCTTCCCTCCTTGTGTCCTAAGAATGACAAGGAGAGGGTTTTGCATTGTTTGGATGTAGTATGCTGTGTTAAGTACTATTTGATTACTACTTCTCCTTTTCGTAAGACTGATGCCTTTTTTGTTTGCCCTGTGGGCCTAGGAAGGGTTTGGCTCCGGCCAAGTCTTCCATTAGCAAATGGATTCGTCAGGCGATTGTTGGGGCCTATTCGGCCAAGGGGAAGGTTCCCCCTTTTCGTATCATGGCTCATTCTACTCGTGCTGTTGGAGCATCTTGGGGCTTTTCAGCACCAAGCTTCTGTTGAACAAGTTTGTAAGGCTGCTACTTGGTCTTCTGTTCATACTTTTTTTAAGTTTTACAAGGTTGATGTGCGGGCCTCAGCAGATGCTGTGTTTGGCCGCAAAGTTCTGCAGACTGCAGTCATTTAAGTTATGCTTCATTTTGCCTTCGGATACCCATCCCTTGTGGACACTGCTTTTGGATGTCCCGATCGTAAGAATTAAAGGGGAAGTGGGGTGTGTGACACACTGAGAATAATACGGTTTTGTGAGTACTCACCTGTAAAATGGATATTGTCAGTCTGTCACACACCGCGCTTCACCCACCCTTTTTGGTATCCTGGATCCTCTATATGGTGAAACTTCCTTTATTTCATTTTGAGGTTACCGTTGGATTTCCTGGTACCTTGTCTTACTGCTGTTTGAATTCACTGGGTGTTAAGTGGGAGGTCCCAGGTATATGTAGGCCGGAAGGGGCTCGTTTTCAAGACTTCTCTCTGCAACGTCGCCTCCTGCTGGTGGAGTAATCCGATCGTAAGAATTAAAGGGGAAGCGGGGTGTGTGACACACTGACAATATCCATTTTACAGGTGAGTACTCACAAAATGGTATTTTTAAAGTTCGGCGTGCTCGTCGCCCCCCCCCCCCCCCCCCCCCCCCCCCTCGATGTCGGCTCCACTGAGGTGCTCTAGTGCTTGCTGGGGCCCGGAGTGAGGGGAGGGGGTGGGGCCAGGCGCGGCTTGCCATGTGCGCTGGCCTGCTCCTCTTCTTCCGGCCTCTCTGTTTCTCTTTCATTCCCTCGCTGCTGTGAGGGTTGACGGGCGTCTTTGGCTTTGCGTGAGTGATTTCTTATTCTAAGTATACATTACGTCCTGCTCCAGATATAATACTTACACTTGGGTAATCCTCCGCCAGATGGCGCTGTACTGCAGAGACATGCAAAACAGGCTCCTTCCGGCCCCTCAAATACCCAGGGATCTCCCACAAATCCCCAGATTTCTCTGCAGTGCCGACTGCGAAGACATGAAGTATCACTCTCTTGCAGGTGAGCGGGGCTATTACAGCCTGCGGCCCTGTTGGACTGCTCCCACCCGTCCTTTTCGTGATGTGCCTCCCAGCCTGGGCTGCGCTGGTCGGGTCAAGGTAGGCAGCACCATGTGTGCTTATGGAGCCACGCTCCACCGCAGTCCCCCACCAAAGGGTAGGCGGTTTAGGCTGATGGTGAGCCTCTAGTGGATGCCCCTCCCGCATTATTGCCCATGCCCGTGTAGCGGTGGACCCTGTGTAAAGGGTCGCCATCCTCCCTCGTTTCCCCCGTATTTTGGGGGGAAAAGAAAGGGGGGGGGGTATGTGTGTGGCGGTCTCAGTGTACTGTATTGTCACGCTTATGACCGTAGTATTGCCCTTGACTTGTAACTGAGTGTTAGAGCCGCGCTGCTTGATCTTCATAGTTTTTGGCTGCCGCCGTGCGCGTGTCTTTTCTTTTACTAAAGTGTGCTGCGCTAGGGCGGCAGCGTCTCCATTAGCAAAGGCTTTTACTAAGTGTATCTTATCCTTTGCTTGTCAAGATTTGACTGCTGCCTCAGAGCCTCGCGCTCTTTGGGGGAGGCGGGGACCTGCCGTGGCCCGCCCTTCGAGGTTCGCTTGACGCCATTTTGATGATCTTCCCGCGCGCGCGTGGTTGCAGTCCTCCTCCTCCCTTGGTCTGTAAGTGCCCTTGCGGGTGATTTCATTATTAAAATTTTTTCTGCTGCGCATGGCCCTGACATCTCTTATTCTCTTTATGTCTTTCAGACGTCAAAGACTCCGGTGGCTTCTCCCGCCCTGACATAAATTATAGCGGGCTTGCAAAAAATTCTCCCACATTCCTAACGGGTCTTTGGGGCATCCAGGGTTGCCTATTGCATAAATCCCTGCTGGCTTATTTGCCTCGATAATCACCATATGGAGGCATCTCAGAATTATGTGACCAGGGTCCCTCTGGGACAAGACCGGCTGTGTGGACAACCCCATGCTGGTGCGGACAGAGCACGGGTCTGCGGACCCTGTGCCGAACAAGCACTGGCCCTGCAATCAAGGTTGCCAGTGGTTGCACCTTGCTTCAATACACCTGTCTCCCCGTGCTTAAATCTCACTCCTGCTGAGTCGCACTTGAGCGGGGATGACCAGCAAGTCGTGCCGCGCAGACTGCCTACGGCTGATCAGGTTATTTCGAGGCCTGGTAAGAAGCGGCCCCTGACGCCTTCTGTTTTACCTTTTCCCACTGGAACTGAGGAGTTTACTACTCCGCGTGTTTTTGCTCCTTCTGATGAAGGAGAGCTGTTCTCTGACTCAGGCTCATCTGATGAGAGGCCGAGGAGTCATGATGATACTGACCCTGGATACTGGGGCCAGTGTGACACTGACGAATTACTGATAAAGATCTTTGCGGTCCTGTCTATCTCTCTCCCTGGTGAGGCTCCCAAGCCCAGAGGGGAGAGTTTCCATACAGCGACAACACGCTTGGACTTTCTGGAGCAGGAGCATTTCCAGGCTCTTGTACTCAAAGAATGGGAATCCCCTAGTGAACTTCCAGGGGACTGGGATTGGAAATACCCTTTCTAATTGTTGGTCATCACCTCCCGTGGTGGATGCACCGATCATAGGGGTTCTTAACCCCCCCTTTATTACAACCCCTACTTATCGTACCCTTCGGGATGCTGAGGACTGGCGCATTGATAGGCTGGCTTCCCAAGCCTTTTCTTGTGCAGGAACGGCGCTGCGCCCGGTCTGTGCCACGGCCATCACTGCAGTGGCCGCTAGAACCCTCATCAGAAAGATGCTCGATCATCACCCTGAGGATCTCCCCTGGGAGGTGTTTAATGCACTCTCCAGTTGTGATGTATTTGTAAAATTTATTGGTGGGCCCGTTGATGGCTTGCTCAGAAGATTTCCCTTAGACTCAGTTCCCTTGGGCTCTTCTGCAACTTCTATTGTTAATACTGGACAGGGTTCCAGCATCCCTGGAGCTGGGTCTGTGTGCCTTCCCCCTGGTACGGTGGTTCCTCTTGAGGCGGTTGAACTCAAGGAACCTGTCAGGGGGCACCCCCTTCCTTGCATCTTCCTGTAGATGGTCACCATGGATACCAAATCTATCAGGTTGACGGGGGGGGGGTTCTTCTGAAACCCCCTGTGGTTCCGGGGGGAGGTGGGGCCCTTAGGGGGTCCATACACCTATCGATTTTTGAAACAGTGAGCCTTCAGGTTGGCTCTATCTCGCTGGACTACTCCTCTTCAGGACCTGTCTTTTGGGGGCGCTTGGTCTGTCTGACGACAGTGGCCTGCATTAATTATCTGTGTGGGACCCGGAGCAGGATGATCCTCCAGGAAGGTATCTGATCCTGATCTGGGTGGAGGACAACGTTCCCTGCATATCAGTGGTATTTGCTCCGGTGGATGTCCTTCTGTGGCAGGATGTGCTAATCCTTGTGTCACTATGAGATCCAGCTAGTGTGGATCTGTTTGGGCCCCGTCACTATCACAAGTTCTCGGCCCTTGTTTCCCTGTCCCAGAATCTTCTGACTGTGGTCATGAGGCTTAGTAACGTTGTGGCTGGACATTCTATTCTGTATGTCTTAACTTCATTCACCCTGCTAGGCGGGGTTCTGCGCAAGATTGCTCTGGAAGGGGGGACCAGTGATACTGGTGGCCCCTGGGTGGCCTAGTGGAGTGTGGTTCGCAGACGTGGTACTGAGGACAGTGGACCTGTACGTTCTGCCAGGAGTGCCGATCTGCTCACTCAGGGCACCTTTGATGTCACCCCAATCTACAGGCTCTGGCCTAGACGGCTTGACTGCTAATTCATCCATCTTGATGGAGACAGGCTTATCTTCTCGGTGACTTTGACTATTGGAAGTCTAGGAGCAAGCTTCTTCTTCTTCTTCTTCCGTCTATTATAGGGTTTGGCGTACCCATATTGATTGGTGTGTGTCTAGGTCTCTTCCCTGTCGGGCGTTCTTTGTTCCCAGGGTTCTAGAGTTATTACAGCATGGGTTGGAGTTGGCTCTCCAAGTCGGTACTCTGAAGGGTCAGGTTCTGCCCTGTCTGCCTTCCTGTTGGAGTCTTTTGCTCAGTTTTACTTGGTTGAGAATTCTTTCGAGGGTTGCTCATGTGCGTCCCCCATGTAATTCTATGGTCCCTGTTGGGATTTAAATTTTTTTCTGTCTGTCTTGCTGGGTTTCTCCCTTGGACCTATTCTAGATGCTGTCTGACTGTTTTTTACCCTCAAAGTTGTCCTTCTGGTGGCTGTTACTTCAGTCAGACGTGGTCTGAGGGGGCGGCTCTGTTTAGCCCTCGTTCCTTGAGACACACCAGGGTAAGGTGTTGCTCCGTATACAGTATGTCCTGCTCCACCCCACCCTGGTTTTTGCATTGTTCTGGATCCCCTGTATGGTGATTGTTATCATTGTTGTTGTTACCAGTTTTTGGTGGTTAAATTCTCCCGGCTTCTTATTCACTGCTTTTCAATGCTGGGGATTTGTGGGAGGTCCCCGGGTATTTGAGGGGCTGGGAGGAGCCTGTTTTGCATATGTCTGAAGTGCAGCGCCATCAGTATTATATCTGGAGCAGGACGTACTGTATACATATAATACCAATTCTACAGGTGAGTATCTCACAGAATTGTATTGTTGTATCTATTGATATATAATTGTGGGTGATGTGCATGTTTTGACACTTATGTACTCCCTGTATTCTTAGTATACAGTACGTCCTGCTCCAAATCTAATACTTACAGTTGGGATATACTCCGCCAGATGACGCTGTACTGCAGAGACATTGAAAATAGGCTCCTCCTGGCCCCTCAAATTCCCAGGGACCTCCCACAAATTCCCATAATTCCCATTTCTCTGCAGTCTGGCTGCGAAGGAGGAGAAATTGGCTCTCTTCTCGCAGGAGAGTGGGGTTATTAACCTGCGGCCCCAGTAGGACTATTCCCACCCGTTCCACTAGTAATATGCCTCCCAGCCTTGGCTGCGCTGGTCGGGTGAAGGTAGGCAGCACCGCTGTTGGTGCTTAGGAGCGCTGCTCCACCGCAATCCCCCACCAAAGGGTAGGCGGTTCAGGCTTATGGTGAGCCTCTATGGGATGCCCGTCCCGCACTATTGCCCCTGCCCATCGGTGGGCCCTATTTAAGTGGCCGCCGTCCTCCCTCATCCTCCTTGTAGTCTTTGGGGGAAAAGAGATGGGGGGGGGGTGTATGTGTATGCGTATAGATAGGTGTATATATATATATTGCATTTTTGCCAGTTACACTGTCTTTTTACATGCCTTTATTCTTGTGTCAGCCGCCGCGCTGGCTTCTTTTTACTGTATTTTAGATTTGCCGCCGCGCGCTGACTTGGCTCCGCACTTGGCGGCGGCATTACCTCAGGCGCTGGCACGCCTCCATTGGCTGCTTGCTGGGCCGGCTTCGCGCTCTTCGGGGGGGGGGGGGGGGGGGGGGGGCGGGGCGGGGCTCGTCTTTGGCGTGCTCCGCATCATCGCTATTACTGCCCCGCCCCTCGAGGTATACCGATGCAATCTTCCCTGTCTGGTTGACCTATGCGCGACGGACTCCTACCTACCGCGGTCCGTAAGTGCCCTCGCGGGCTGCTTTATCTACTTCACTTGGGTTACGATGTACTTAAGGTCTTGTATGCGTATGTCTTTCAGGCGGGACGAAGCTTTCCTGGCTTCTCCCGGCCCTTTTGTAGTATATTACTTATAGGCCTTGTAAAAAAAAAAACTATACTCCCACTTCCCTAGCGGATTAGGGGCATCCAGGGTTGCTATATAGCGTTATTCCCTATCGGCATATAGCGCCGCTAAAAAATCACCATATGGAGGCATCCCAGGAGAATGTGACCGGGGTTCCTGCGGTACAAGACCGGCTGTGTGTAGCGTGTGGGCAGCCTCATGCTGACGCTGACAAGGCACGGGTCTGCGTACCCTGTGCTGAGCAGGTGCTTGCATTGCAACCTCGTTTCACTTCGCCTACTCCCCCAAGCTTAAACCTCACTCCTACTGAGTTGCATACTAGTGGGGACTCTCAGCCTGATGTGTCTTTTAGACTGGCTACTGTTGAACAGATTATTGTGAAGTCCTTAGCGCGTAAGGCCCCTGCTAAGAAGCGTCATTTAGCGCCTAATGTTACTGTTTTCCCTATGGGAACTGAGGAGTTTATGAATCTGTGTGGCTATACCCCGTCTGATGAAGGGGAGCTCTTTTCTGACTCAGGCTCATCTGATGAGAGACCAAGGGGTCATGACGATTCTGGCTCTGACTCCTGGGCCCCGGATGACACTGACAGATTATTGACCCAGATTTTTGAGGTTATGTCTATCTCTCTCCCTGTTGAGGCTCCCAGGCAAAGAGGGGAGCTTTTCCATACAGCAAGATCACATTTGGAATTTCCAGAACAGACACATTTCCATAACCTTGTGCTCAAGGAATGGGAGCACCCCAATAAACTTCCCGGGGTTCCAAAGAGATGGGATAGGAAGTATCCCTTTCCTGCTGAGGTGGTTAAATGTTGGTCATCCCCCCCCCCCCCCCCCCCCGAGGTTGATGCCCCAATCCTAGGGCTATCTAACACCTCTGTCATGCATTCCCCTGATTCTACATTACTGCTGTGGCCACTAGAACCCTTATCAGAAATATGCTTGATAGTGCCCCTGATGATTTGCCTTGTGAGGTGTTAAATGCACTCTCCAGTTGTGATGTTTTTGTAAATTTTGTCCTATCAGCATTGGATGACACCATCAGAATGTGTGCCAGAACTTCTGCCCTCGTGGTGGCTATACGCCGCTCGGTTTGGCTGCACCAGTGGGCTGCTGACAACGCTGCCAAGAAGGCCCTCACTGGGTTTCCCTTTAAAGGACTGCATCTGTTTGGAGACCGCTTGGACCTTTTTGCTAAGGGAGGCAGGTTACCCCAGCGCAGGCGGCAACCTCAGCCCTTTCGGTGTCAGGGTTCCTTCTCCTCCCCTTACTGCGGTGCAAGACAGGGAAGGGGGTGTCTTTCCCTGGGGCCCGGGGAGATTTCTGGGGTAGAGGCAGAGGACGTGGACGTCCTGGCTCCTCCTGGGGTCCCAAGGCAAAATCCTCTCCCAAGCTCCCTCAGGCACGATGGGGCGCCCTCACCCCTCCGGGTGGGGGGATGGCTGCAGCACTTCGCTCACGTCTGGAGGCTTCATGTCTCAGACCGGTGGATTCAGGAGGTAGTGTCCTCCGGTTACAAGTTGGAATTTGCTGCCGATCCCCCTCCAAGATTCATCAGATCCCGGATTCCTCAGGACCCTGTTTCAGCTCAGGAGCTAGTGCAAGCAGTGCAAGGCCTCCTGGAGCTGGGGGTCATCTGCCAGGTCCCTTTTAAGAGAAAAAGGCAAGGGCTTTTATTCCAGCCTATTCACAGTACCCAAAAAGGATGGTTCTGTCAGGCCCATCCTGGACTTAGATTCTCAACAAGTTTGTCAGGGGCAGGCGCTTTCGCATGGAGACTCTGCACTCTGCCATCAGTTCCCTGCGCCAAGGGGATTTCATGACTTCTGTGGACATCAAAGATGCTTACCTTCATATTCCTGTGTTCCCAGGTCATCAAAGGTTCCTCAGGTTCGCTCTGATGGATCAACACTACCAATTTGTGGCCTTGCCCTTCGGCCTCACTTCAGCTCCCAGGGTGTTCACCAAGGTGCTGGCTGGCGTGATGTCTCTGCTCAGATGTCAGGGCGTCCGTGTGCTTCCCTATCTGGATGACATACTCATCACTGCCCAGTCTCTTCATCAGGCAGAGTTGGATACTCAGCTGGTGGTGTCCACTCTGGAGTCATTTGGATGGGTGATCAACCACCCCAAGTCCTCACTGTCCCCTTCCTTGGTAATTCCATTCCTTGGAATTAATCTGGATACAGTTCAGGCAAGAATCTTCCTTCCTCAGCAGAAGGTGGACAGTCTGATTGCACAGGCCCGGTCCCTCCTAGCTTGTCCCCATCCCTCCATCAGGCAGGGGATGCAGCTGGTGGGCCTGGTGGTGGCGTGCTTCGAATCGGTCCCTTATGCTCAGTTCCACTTGAGGCCTCTGCAACTTCACCTATTGTCTGTATGGGACAAGGACCCAGCATCCCTGGACAGGGTCTGTGTGCTCTCCCCCCTGGTCAGGAGGTCACTCTTGTGGTGGATGGACTCAAGGAACCTGTTGGGGGGCCAGATCCTTTCTTGCCCCTTCCTGGGAGACGGTCGCCACGGATGCCAGTCTGTCAGGTTGGGGGGGGGGTTCTGGAAGTCCCTGCGGTTCCCGGGGAGGTGGGGCCCTCAGGAGGCCCACACACCTATCAATGTCTTGGAGCTGCAAGCGATCAGGTTAGTTCTGGCTCGCTTGACTATTCATCTTCAGGGCCTGCCTGTTCAGATGTGCTCGGACAACCAGATGGCAGTTGCCTACATCAATCATCAGGGAGGGACCCGGAGCAAGGGGGCCCTCCAGGAAGTGTCTCTGATCCTGACTTGGGCTGAGGCCGATGTCCCCTGAATTTCAGCTGTGTACATCCCGGGGGTGGAAAATCACCTGGCTGACTCTCTGAGCAGGGGGACCTCTCGCCAGGGATAATGGTCCCTATGCATCAGGGTGTTTCAATCTCTGTGTCATCGTTGGGGCCAACCAGATGTGGATCTGTTTGCATCCCGCCACAATCACAAGCTTCCAGTTTTTGTCTCTCTGTCCAGAGATCCTCTGGCCCTGACCTCGGATGCGCTAGCAATGTCATGGAAGGACTTTCAGTTCCTGTATGTCTTCCCCCCAATTTCCCTGCTGGGCAGGGTTCTGCGCAAGATTGCTCTGGAAGGGGTGCCAGCAATTCTGGTGACCCCCAGGTGGCCAAGAAGAGTGTGGTTCGCAGATGTGGTACAGCTGGCAGTAGATCAGTACGCTCTGCCCTTGGTGCCAGATCTGATCACGCAGGGCTCACTACGCCATCCCAATTTACAAACTCTGGCTTTGACGGCTTGGCTGCTGAAACCTCCATCTTGATGGAGAAGGGGCTGTCTTCTTCAGTTGTGGATACCTTGATTAAAGCTAGGAAGAAGTCTTCCTCTTCCATTTATTACAGAGTTTAGCGTGCCTACATTGACTGGTGTGAGTCTAAGTCTCTTCCCTGTCGTGTCTTCTCTATTCCCAGAATTCTGGAGTTCCTGCAGCATGGGTTGGAGATGGGGCTCCAACTCAGTACTCTGAAGGGTCAGGTTTCTGCCCTGGCTATTTTTTTCCAGAAGTCCTTTGCTCAGCACCCTCTGATCAGGACTTTTTTCCAGGGGGTCACTCATGTGCGTCCCCCACGTAAACCTATGATGCCTGTTTGGGATTTGAACTTGGTTCTGTCAGCCTTGCAGGGTGCTCCCTTTGAACCTGTGCAGGATGCTGCCTTGGCCATTCTTACGCTGAAGGTTGTGTTTCTGGTGGCTATCACTTCTGTCAGGCGTGTGTCTGAGTTGGCGGCACTGTCCATTCAGCCCCCCTACTATGAGAGACACCAGGACAAGGTGGTGTTTCATTTCAAACCTGATTTTCTGCCTAAGGTAGTGTCTGCCTTTCATTTGAATCAGGATATTGTTCTTCCTTCTTTGTGCCCTAATCCTAGCAATGCTAAGGAGATGGTTTTGCACTCTTTGGATGTGGTCAGGTGTCTGAAGTACTATCTGGTGGCTACTTCACCTTTCAGGAAAACTGATGCTCTTTTTGTGGTCCCTTCTGGTCCTAGGAAGAGTTTGGCTCCTGCCAAGTCTACTATCAGCAAGTGGCTTCGTCAGGCTGTGATTCAGGACTACTCTGCTAAGGGGAAGAATCCTCCCTTCCGCCTTACTGCTCACTCCACTCCTGCTATTGGTGCCTCTTGGGCTTTTCAGCACCAGGCCTCTGTTGAACAAGTTTGCAAGGCCGCTACTTGGTCTTCTGTTCATACCTTTTCAAAGTTTTACAAGGTTGGTGTTAGGGCCTCAGCTGATGCTGCTTTTGGCCGAAAGGTTCTGCACGCGGCAGTGGTTTAAACTGTCTGCTGCTGATTTTTCTTGGGGATCCCACCCTACTTTATGGACACTGCTATTGGATGTCCCAACTGTAAGTATTAGATTTGGAGCAGGACGTACTGTATACTAAGAATAATACAATTCTGTGATTACTCTTACTCTTATTCTGTGAATACTGTAGAATTGGTATTATGAGTATACAGTACGTCCTGCTCCAACCCACCCTTGGTTTGCATTTTCTTGGATCCCCTGTATGGTGATTGTTATCATTGTTATAGTTGATAGTTTGGATTGTTTTATTCTCCCGGCTTCTCATTAACTGTTTTTCAATGCTGGGGATTTGTGGGAGGTCCCCGGGTATTTGAGGGGCCGGGAGGAGCCTATTTTCGATGTCTCTGCAATCCAGCGCCATCTGGCGGAGTATATCCCAAGTTTAAGTATTCGATTGGGAGCAGGACGTACTGTATACTCATAATACCAATTCTACAGGTGAGTAATCACAGAATTGTATTTTTGCCTTCTCGTGCTGCGTGGCTGGCTTCTACCTACCGCAGTCCGTAAGTTCCCCTGCGGGCTGGCTTATCTTTTATATATTGTTGTGTATGCATACCGCTTACGGGACTTTGTTTGTCTTGCAGGCGGGTCAAACTTAATTGTGGTTTCTCCCGGCCTATCCCCTCTATTTAGTTGCTATTAGAGGCCTACTCTGCCTTTAACTCCCACTTCCCTAGCGGGTTATTGGGGCATCCCGGGTGACTTTATCGTGTAAATCCCTATTGGCCGGTGGCCGCGATAATCCACCATATGAAGGCTTCTGAGGATAATGTGCTTTGGGGTTCCTTCGGGACAAGCCCGGCTGTGTGTGGCGTGTGGGGGGTCCGCTACTAGTGATGACAATGTGCGGGTTTGTGTACCCTGTGCCCAGCGGGCATTTGCGCTGCAATCTGGGTTGCCTGTGGCTGGGCCTGCGCCCTGTGTGGCTTCGCCCACTCCCCCACGCTTACATCTGACTCCCAGTGAAGTGCATACCAGTGGGGAGTCTCAACCTGATTTGTTTACCAGGGTGGCTAGTATTGAAAAGCTGATTGCTGGCTCTAAGGCCTTGGCTAAGAGGCGCCATCTGGCACCTGGCGTTAACTTATTTCCTATGGAGGCTGAGGAATTTTTTGACTTGGCTGGCTATACCCCCCTGGAAGAGGGGGGAATTGTTTTCTGATTCAGAATCATTTGTGAGCAGCCTAAGGGTTATGCTGATTCTGGCTCTGACCCATGGGCTCCAGATGATACTGACAGGCTTTTGGCTCACATTTTTGAAGTGCTTTCTATCTCTCCTCCTGCCACGGCTCCTCGGCAGCAGGGGGAGTTGTTACACACGGCTAAGCCACGTTTGGAGTTTCCTGAGCAAACTCACTTTAATAATCTTGTGTTCAAGGAGTGGGAGCGACCGAGCAGGCTTCCTGGGGTGCCTAAGAATTGGGATAAGAGGTACCCTTTTCCTGCTGAAGTGGTTAAGCATTGGTCGTCCCCTACAGAAGTGGATGCACCAATTCTGGGGTTGTCCAACACTTCTGTCATGCATTCCCCTGACTGTACTACACTGAGGGATGGTGAGAACCACCACATTGATCAGCTGGCTTCCCATGCCTTTGCCTGTGCAGGGTCAGCGCTGCGCTCGGTTTGTGCCTCTGCCATTACAGCTGTGGCTATTAGGACTCTGCTCTTCCATTAGAATGTGTGGCAGGGCTTCTGCCTTGGCATTGGCTATACGCCGCTCGGTTTGGCTGCGCCAGTGGGCAGCTGACAATGCTGTCAAGAAGGCTCTCACTGGGTTCCCCTTTAAAGGGCTGTGTCTATTTGGGGGATCGCCTGGACCTGTTTGCTAAGGGAGGCAGGTTACCCCAGCACAAGAGACAGTCTCGGCCCTTTCAGGGTTCAGGTTCCTTTCTTCCCTCCTACCGTGGGTCCAGAATGGGAAGGGGAGCGTCATTTGCAGGGGCCCGGGGAGAATTCTGGGGCAGGGGCAGAGGACGTGGCCGCCCTGGACCCTCCTGGGGTTCCAAGTCTTCCCCAAGCCCCCTCAGCCATGAAGGGGCGCCCTCACCCATCCGGGTGGGGGGACGGCTTCGGCTCTTTGCTCACATCTGAAGGCGTCATGTCTCAGACCGGTGGATTCAGGAGGTGGTGTCCTCCGGTTACAAGATAGAGTTTGCAGCCTGGCCGCCCCAAGATTCATCCGATCCCGGATGCCTCAAGACTCCCTGTCAGCTCAGGGCCTGTTGCTTGCTGTGCAGAATCTACTAGAGCAGGGGATCATCTGCCAAGTGCCCTTAGGGGAAAGGGGCAAGGGCTACTATTCCAACTTTTTCACCGTTTTCCAAAGAAATGGGTCTGTCAGACCCATCCTGGACTTAAAGCTTCTCAACAAGTTTGTCAGACCCAAGAGGTTTCGCATGGAGACTCTGCGCTTAGCTGTAAGTTCACTACGCCCAGGGGACTTCATGACCTCTGTGGACATCAAGGATGCTTACCTCCATGTTCCAGTCTTTCCAGGTCATCAGAGATTCCTCAGGTTCGCTTTGGAGGATCAGCATTACCAGTTTGTGGCATTGCCCTTCGGTCTTACTTCAGGTCCCAGGGTATTCACCAAGGTGCTGGCGGGCATTATGGCTCTGCTGAGAGCTCAGGGCATTCACATTCTTCCCTATTTGGACGACATTCTTATCACTTCTCCGTCCTTCCAACTCAGCGGGTGGTGACCATTCTGGAGTCATTCGGCTGGGTGATAAACCACTCCAAATCTTCCCTGTCTCCCTCTTCGGGAAAGCCATTTCTGGCCATGAATCCGGATACAACTCGGGCCAGGATCTATGTTCCTCAGCAGAAGGTGGACAGTCTGCAAGCTCAGCTCCTTCTGTCCTGCCCTCATCCTTCCATCAGGCAGGGAATGCAGCTGGTGGGCCTGATGGTGTCCTGCTTCGAGGCGGTTCCATATGCTCCGTTTCACATGAGGCCTATTCAACTCCACCCCTTGTCTGTATGGGACAGGGACCCTGTGTCCCTGGATCAGGTTTTGGTTCCGTCCTCCCTAGCCAGGCTGTCCCTCTCGTGGTGGCTGGACTCAAGGAACCTGTTAGTAGGCAGATCCTTTCTGGCCCCTTGCTGGGAGACAGTCAACACGGATGCCAGTCTGACAGGTTGGGGGGGCTTCTGACGATCCCTAACATTCCAGGGGTAGTGGAGCCCTCAGGAGGCCCACACCCCTATCAACATTCTGGAACTGAGGGCGATCAGGTTGGTTCTAGCCCACTTGACCCCGCACCTTCGGGGTCGGGCTGTTCAGGTCCGCTCGGACAACCAGACGGCGGTTGCCTACATCAATCATCAGGGAGGGACCCGGAGCAAGGGGGCCCTCAAGGAAGTGTCTCTGATCCTGTCCTGGGCATAGGACAATGTTCCCTGCATCTCAGCTGTGTACATTCCAGGGGAGGAGAATCTGGAGGCAGACTCTCTGAGCAGGGGGACTTCTCGCCTGGGGGAATGGTCCCTCAGCAACAGGGTGTTTCACTCTCTGTGTCACCATTGGGGTCAGCCAGATGTGGATCTGTTTGCGTCCCGTCACGAGCTTCCAGTCTTTGGGTCTCTGTCCCAGGACTCTCTGGCTGACAATGCCCTGGCAGGGCTTTCAGCTACTGTATGTTTTTTCCCCGTTTGCCCTGTTGGGCAGGGTTCTGCGAAAGATAGCTCAAGAAGGGGTGCCAACAATCTTGGTGGGCCCCCGTTGGCCAAGAAGAGTGTGGTTCACATACATCGTGCAACTGGTGGTAGATCAGTACGCCCTGCCCAAGGATCCAGACTTGCTCACCCAGGGGCGGCTACGCTAACCCAATTTACAAACGCTGGCTTTAACGGCCTGGCTGCTGAAACCTCCATCTTAATGGAAAAGGGGCTACCTGCCTCTGTTGTTAACACCATGATCAGGGCTAGTAAAAGGTCCTCTTCTTCCATCTACTTTAGGGGTTGGCGTACCTACATTGACTGGTGTGAGGCTAAATCTCTTCCCTGTCGTGTGTTTCTATTCCTAGGATTCTGGAATTTCTCCAACATGGTTTGGATCTGGGGCTTCAACTCAGCACTCTGAAGGGTCTTGTGTGCCTTGGCTGTTTTCTTTCAGAGATCTTTTGCTCAGCATCATCTGGTCAGGACTTTTTTCCAGGGGGTTAGTAATGTGCGCCCCCCACGTAAGCCTATGTTACCAGTCTGGGACTTGAACTTGGTCATATCTGCCTTGCAGGGGTCTCCCTTTGAGCCTGTGCATGAGGCTGCTTTGTCCATTCTTACACTTAAGTTAGTCTTTTTGGTGGCTATAACTTCTGTTAGGCATGTTACTGAGTTGGCGGAGCTCTCCATCAAGCCCCCTTACTTTGAGAGACACTAGGGCAAGGTGGTGTTTCGCTTTAAACCAGATTTTCTGCCTAAAGTTGTGTCTGCTTTTCATCTCAATCAGGACATTGTTCTACCTTCTCTGTGCCCTAATCCTAGTAACCCTAAGGAGAGGGCTCTACATTCTTTGGATGTGGTTAGGAACCTTACGTTCTATTTGGTGGCTACTGAGCCCTTCAAGAAGACTGATGCTCTTTTTGTGGTCCCTTCGGGTCCCAAGAAGGGTCTGGCTCCAGCTAAGTCTACCATCAGCAAGTGGATCCGTCAGGCTGTTATTCAGGCCTATTCTGCTAAATGAAGTATCCTTCCGCCTTACTGCTCATTCCACTCGTGCTATTGCTGCCTCTTGGGCCTTTCAGCACCATTCTTTTGTTGAACAAGTTTGCAAGGCCGCTACTTGGTCTTCTGTTCATACTTTTTCTAAGTTTTACAAGGTTGATGTTAGGGACTCAGCTAATGCTGTTTTTGGCCACAAAGTTCTGCAGGCGGCAGTGGTTTAATCTGCATGTTATTGCTTTTGGGGATCCCACCCTACCTTACGGACACTGCTATTGGATGTCCCAAACGTAAGGAATTACTCTCTGGAGCAGGACGTGCTGTATACTTAGAATAATACAATTCTGTGATTACTCACCTGTAGAATTGGTATTATACGTATACAGCACGTCCTGCTCCACCCTGCCCTTGCGTTTATTGTTCTTAGTGCCTCTGTATGGTGATTGTTATCATGGTTAAAATTGTTTGAATTTGGTTATTATTCTCCCGGATTCTTGCTAACTGCTTGTCAATACTGGGGATTTTGTGGGAGGTCCCTGGAATATAAGGGGCCGGGAGGAGCCACTTTTTTGCTGTCTCTGCAGTGCAGCGCCATCTTGTGGCTGTATAACCCAAACATAAAGAATTACTCTCTGGAGCAGGACGTGCTGTATACGTATAATACCAATTCTACAGGTGAGTAATCATAGAATTGAATTTTCTGCCACAGCAAAAGGTTTTGAGTATCCAGACGCAGGTGCAGGCCTTGCTGTCCTGTCAGCGGCCGTCGATACATCTGGGGATGAGATTGGTGGGCTTATGGTGTCATGCTTCGAGGCGGTGCCCTTCGTCCAATTTCACATGAGACCTCTTCAGTTGAACCTGCTGACCGGCTGGAACCGGATGCAGAAGTCGCTGGAACAGGAATTTTTGCTGTCCCCCATGGTCACAGTCCCTCTTGTGGTGGTTGGACTCCCGGAACCTTTTGGTGGGCAAGTCCTTTCTGACTCCCAGTTGGGAGATAGTTACCATGGATGCCAGTCTGACTGGCTGGGAAGGCGTTTGGCAGACTCAAAAGATCCAGGGTCAGTGGGGTCCGCTTACCCATAAATCTCTTGGAGCTGGAGCGATCCGGTTGGTGCTTCT
This sequence comes from Gastrophryne carolinensis, assembly GCA_027917425.1. Lineage (NCBI taxonomy): Eukaryota > Metazoa > Chordata > Amphibia > Anura > Microhylidae > Gastrophryne > Gastrophryne carolinensis. The sequence continues at coordinate 82,454,555 of CM051239.1, read as the reverse complement.
CCGCTTGACTCCCCATTTAAGGGGTTGTGCGATCCAGGTTCGCTCGGACAATCAGACAGATGTCACCTACATCAATCACCAGGGCGGGACTCGGAGCACGCAGGCCCTCAAGGAGTTGACCCAGATTCTGGCTTGGGCAGAGGAGAATGTTCCCTGCATATCGGCGGTCTACATCCCCAGGGTGGAAAACCAGGAGGCAGACTCCCTGAGCAGGAGTGCCTTGCGCCTGGGGGAATGGTCTCTCTACAGCAAGACCTTCCACGCTCTGGGTCTCCGCTGGGGTTGGCCGGATGTGGACCTGTTTGCGTCCAGACACAATCACAAGCTCCCAAGGTTTGTCTCCCTCTCAAGAGATCCTCTGGCCATTGCCACAGACACTCTGGCAATTCCCTGGACGGAGTTCAACTTCCTTTATGCATTCCCTCCGTTTCCACTCCTGGGCAGAGTGCTGCGCAAGATAGCCCAGGAAGGGGTACCAACCATCCTGGTGGCTCCTCGCTAGCCGAGAAGGAGTTGGTTTGCGGACATAGTTCAGATGTCAGTGGATCACTACATCATGCCCGACGACCCAGGGCTTCTCACACAGGGATCGCTGCGGCACCCCAATTTACGGACGCTGGCTTTGTCGGCCTGGCTATTGAAACCTCAATCCTGACGGAAAAGGGGCTGTCGGCCACAGTTGTGCAAACCATGATTCGGGCACGGAAGAAGTCTTCCTCCATAATATACTAGAGTTTGGCACGCTTATATTGCTTGGTGCGAGACCAAGAGTCTCCCTTGCCGCACATTTTCTATTTCTAGGATTCTGGAGTTTTTACAACACGGCTTAGACTTGGGTCTCCAGCTGAGCACCCTCAAGGGCCAAGTCTCGGCCTTGGCTTTCTTCTTCCAGAGATCCATTGCCAACCATAGGTTGATCAAGACCTTTTTCCAGGGAGTCACCCATGTCCGGCCACCGCTTAAGTCAGTATTACCGGTGTGGGACTTGAATTTAGTACTGTCTGCTCTTCAGGGTCCTCCTTTCGAACCTCTGTGCGATGCTGCATTGCCTATTTTGACTCTCAAGGTGGCCTTTTTGGTAGCGATCACCTCGGTGCGTCGCGTATCTGAGCTGGCCGTGCTTTGTATGTGTCAGGAACCGCTTACCTGATCCCCGTTCCAGCGACGTCTCCAGGCGGCCAGCTGCAGCTGTCACTGTGCGGCGGCCGCGCCGGGCGGCGTCGGCTCGAGCGGCGCCCAGCTCAGCCACGCCCCCCCGCTTCCTCCTCCAGTAGACGTGCTCGCGCGCGGCCCCGAGCACGTGTCTGTTATGCCCTCCGGCGGCGCTGTGCTGCGCGCACCCGCCGGAGGATCAATTAAAGGGTTAATGAATCCTAGGGGATTGAGGGCTTCGCCCTCTTCTGCTCTGCAGGCCAATCAGCCCCATTGATATCTTGGCCTTACCTCCTCCCTTGTTGCCAGCCAATTACCCTTGGAATCCTATGTGCTCCAATCAGTACACTGCTTCCCTCAGACCTGTCCCTATAAAGGCAATTCCCTCTCAGTTGTGAATTTCCTGTGATAGCGCTCAGAACCCTGTGTTACCTACTCCTGTGAAGTCTAGACTGTTGCCGATTTGATTGTACGACCACTCTCGATCCTGAATCCTTGTTGCCGACCTCTGCCTGTATTGACGCCTCTCGGTCCTGAATCCTTGTTGCCGACCTTTGCCTGAACTGACGCTTCTAGATCCTGATCCCCAGTTGCTGACCTCTGCCTGAACCCCGACTACGTCTTGCCTGACCCCTGGTGCCGCTACGATCTCTGCCTTCCCGTTACCGACCTATTGCCTGTCTCTGGACTTCCGTCACTCACGCTCTTGCTATTGGTTCTCCAGTCCTCCCACATATAAGCTTACATCCTTTGACAGCACAAAACAATTGGCTCCGTGGTCATGCATACCAAGGAGTCACACACAAGAAGCACCACCACATAAGATTCACTTTACAGTTTATTAATTCATAATCCACAACAAGACATTTAAAACCACAGCAACACAACACTAGACATATTAAAAATACACCTCTACCTGCCCTGTCACTATATATGGATCTGTCCTAATGTTACCCTTGTTATATATAAAAATGTAAAGAAACACTATCTACAGCCTAATCCCTATATGGGATAAACTTTCCTATACTGCTTTGTGCCGGCACAAGGATTAGTATCCCATAAAAAGTATAATCAGTGTCATTAAGTATATCCAAAGAAACTACCACTAAAGTGTCATGTGCATTGTGCAAAACATACTTGAGTTCTTTAACAGAACATCAAAACAAACAAGTGTTTACAAAGTATCATAAAAAATGACAAAACTCAAATACCTTAATTGAAACAAAATGTTAAAATACATACAGAGTGGCTGCTAGTAGTGAAACAAGATACAATTGTAAGGATACACGAGATACTCAGCTATGAGGAGGAAATGAATAGGCCGTCAGGGAGGACAGACAGGGCGGGAGGCGGCTCCACCTGCGCTTCGCGGTCAGAGCAACCGCTTCTTACTTGGGTGCGGACTTTGTTGTGGTGTTTTTCCCGCTTATGAAGTGTCTCTGTGAACAAAGGGCGGGAGGGAGGAGAGGCAGGGAGGCCGGCGCGCCTAGTAGACGCCTCCCGGATGCAAAGCTCTCACCTCCTCTTAACCGGCGTTCATATAACAGTACACGTGGGCTTCAATACGCTCAGGGGCCGTCAGGACGCGTCAAATGACGCATACCCTCTGCCATACTGAGGGCTGCATTCATAAACAAGGCGCATCCGGCGCCGATCAGGCACTGCAGTTAGGAGTGATAGGGGGCGGGCACGCTTGCCACTGCGCACACGCCCCCCGACTCCACCGCCATTCATCAATATAGGGGGCGCCAGCACTGGCGCATCCAAAGAATCTAACAATCGCTTCAGATGACGTGCATAAATCTCTGCAGGGGACAAAGGCCCCTTGAGTATTGCATCAGGCGACATGCGCCATTCAGATGCTCAAGTCAATGACGATCCCCGGCATCCTGAACCCACATCCCACGTTGTACAGCACAAGCATCATCACTCACTGTCCACCACCGCCCCCCCCCCCCCCCCCCCCCCCAGAGGCACGATCAACTGCAGGCAAGAACAACAATGAACAATTAATGAACAAATATAGTTGTTAATTTCTAGATAAGTCTCACCTAATATAAGAGGCTTAGAGATTCATGTATCTTATTACATATCATTTTCAAATATGGCCCATCAAACATGCTCTCTGTTACTATATCATTTTCTATATGTATGACACACAGGAGACGAGGCGTCAATACGGTACAGGTAGATCTACATCCAGCACTTGGTATTTAGCTCCGTGCTGTGCAAAAAAGCAGCACAGCTCCTCTAAAGGGTAATCAAAAATGGGACTTCCCGATGACTTGGACGTAACCGATCTCTCTCAAGAATGGGGAAGATTGTTCTTTGTTGGAATACATGTCGTTGCTCCCCTGGCTCCGGTGACCTCTTCGCCCCGAACCCTTGTTCACCTCAAGAATGAGTGGCGCTCTTCACCGGTCTGTGAATAAAACATTTACATCTAATTAAACGGTGATCAAACTCAAGAGCAAGGTAATCCTTGCAAAGTGCAAAAAATAAATAAAGAGGACCCAAACAGTCCAACCCTGTGCCCACAGGAACTAATTTCCTACTTACCCACAGCTAACATATATAATAAAAATCCAAACATATTAAATAATTACCGTGACAACTAGTGCTAACCCAAACTAAGGTTGGAGCATATTCCTCCAACTTGGACCAAAAGTGATGATGTAGAAGGGTTAAGAGTCTTATTCCCTCTTCTACACTGAAAATACAACCAGTGAAGAGCAAAAATGAGTACCAAAATATTACTCTTAACCACTCCAGAGGTGCCAGATTTTTCCATTGCAGGGCAGGAGAGACACCATCCTCTAGCGCCAGGAAGATAGGTCAACCCCTCCATCCCCATCTTAACCCAGGAAGGGGGAGAAGGACCACTCTTCATTCATCCCCGATGGGGATCTACTGCTAAGTTGGAAAATCCAACGTAATTCCCTTTGAAGTAGCAATTTTTTCAGATCGCCTTCACGGGGCCCCAAGGAGACCTTTTCAATGCCCACTACCCTTAGGGTGGAAGGGTCACCCCCGTGTGTTTTCAAAAAGTGTCGTGCCACCGGAGAAACCAGCTTACCTGCTAAGGTATCTCGATGTGCCAACCGTATATTTGATAAATGCGCTTGGATCCTTGTCCTCGGGGCATTCTTGGTTTCCCCTATGTATAGCATAGGGCACCCACATTTCAATTGATATACCACCGATCTTGATCTGCAATTGACAAATTGTAAGATTTTAAATTGTTGTCCTGTCTCCAGATTAATCACCTCATCTGTCTTGTCCATGTAACGGCAGACTGAACAGCCACCACAAGGGGCACTTCCTTTTGTGGACAGCCCCGAAAGCCAAGTCTTAGGTGGCATATAGTGGCTATGACAGAGCTTGTCCCTTAAATTAGGAGCCCGCCTGGCAGTGAGCCTCACCTTCGGTCCCACTATGGGGAGGAGGGTGGAATCAGTGCTTAATAAGTTCCAATGGGTAGAAACAATGTTTCTAACCCTATTCCATTGTCTATGAAAATTCAAGACCAATCTCACCGGTTCGTTCCTCGTTGATGTCTTTGCCTTGTTGTATTGAGTCTCCTTGGGTATGAGGGTACATGATCGTTCTGTGGTCTTAGCTCTTTGGTAGGCGCGTTCAATTATCCTCTGTGGGTATCCTCGAGCCTGGAATCTCTGCGCCAGATCTACTTATTGCTCCTCAAAATCTTGTATTCTAGAGCAGTTTCTTCGTGCTCTAAGAAACTGGCCAATTGGAATTCCATTTTTTACATGTTGGATATGTGCACTTCCGAAGTCCAGCAGGCTGTTTACTGAGGTGGGTTTTCTGTACAGTCTAGTGTTGATGGTACCATCTTCTTCAAGTATAATCACTAGGTCTAGAAACATCACTTCCTTTCGGGAGATTTCATATGTCAACTTGATGTTAAGATTGTTCTGATTCAGTCTGTCAAGAAATTCTGTGCAGGTTTCTTCTGGACCCTGCCAGAGAAGGAAGACATCATCAATATATCGGTGCCATCCTAGCACCGCTGGATGGCACCTCTCAAATTCCGACATGACAATGTTTTCCTCCCACCACCCGAGGAACAAATTTGCCACTTAGGGGGCACATTTTGCTCCCATCGCGACCCCCGAGATTTGCCTAAACACTTGTCCATTAAACGTGAAGATGTTATGTCCTAGAATAAAGTTTAACAAGGCCAAAATAAAATTGTGCAGTGGTGCTAACTCCCTTGATTCCTTGTCAAGGAAATGTCGAACTGCAGTGATGGCCAGATGGTGAGGAATAATAGTATATAAGGACTCGACATCACACGTTACTAGACAAGTATCAGGGGGTACCTGGATATTCTCCAGTTTTCTTAGTAGGTCACCAGTATCCTTAGTGTATGAATTAAGGCTGGAGACATGGGGCTGGAGAAAGTGATCCACAAAAGTACAAATGGGCTCCAATAGACTTCCAATGCCGGAGACAATGGGCCTACCAGGTGGAGAGGTTAGATTTTTATGAATTTTCGGTAACACATAAAAGGTAGGCATTACCGGATGTGCTACCGTGAGGAATTTGAGTTCATGTATATCTATAATGCCCTCTTCCTTAGCCACTAATAAAATCGAGTCTAACTCCACCTTATCCTCCTGTAAGGGATTACTGGAGAGTCTCGTATAGTAACGGGTATCATACACTTGGCGATTGATTTCCCGCACATACTCCGTGGTGTCCCATACCACCACGTTCCCTCCTTTATCTGCTTCCTTTATTGTTATGGTGGAATTCAACATTAAGCCTTTTAAGGCTTGTTGTTCTTCTGAAGTCAGATTCATATGTCCATACATTGGACCTAGACTGATGATATCCCTCACTACCTGATCAAAGAAGACCTGTACAGCTGGCACAGATCTTAAAGCAGGGCAAAAGGTAGACGGACGTTTGAGCCCACTCTTGTTTCTTACCATGATGGATTCCATACATGTTGTCCCGGTGATTTCTGGAGATGGTGTTAAACCTTCTTCTTGTTCGATTGTCAAATTTTGTTCTTTAAGCAAGTCCTGAAGTAGCTGAAGGGCTTCATGATCTTCCGGTCCTTACATCCTTTGAGCCATTAATTCCTGGGGGCAACCGATCCCGGGTAGGCGTATCTTGCGTCCCGGCAAGCGGGGGCTCCTACAGGTGAAGCTGGCTGTGGAGATTGGGGGTTGTGAGCTTATTAAGAGGGCTGGAGTTACCCCGAGCGTGACAGTATGAAGCCTCTTTATTTTGAGCGGCATAAGGTGTTTTCTCTTTAAACCTGATTTTTTGCCTAAGTTTGTTTCTCCCTTTCACCTTAATGAGGAAATTGTCTTGCCTTCCTTGTGTCCTGCACTGACTAATTTTAAGGAAAGGACCCTCCATGCCTTGGATGTGGTCAGAGCCATTAAGTACTACCTGGTTGGGACTGAATCCTTCAGGAAATCGGATTTGCTCTTTGTCCTAACAGAGGGCTCTAGGAAAGGATTGCCACCAGCCAAGTCCACTCTCAGTAGGTGGATCAGACAGGCGGTGGTGCAAGCATATTCTGCCAAGGGGAAGGAACCCCCTTTTCGGATCACAGCTCATTCTACCAGAGCTATTGGTGCCTCTTGGGCTTTTCAGCACCAGGCATCGGTTGAACAAGTTTGTAAGGCCCGCCACTTGGTCTTCAGTTCATACTTTTACAAAGTTCTACAAAGTTGATGTCAGGGCCTCAGCTGACGCTGTCTTTGGCCGAAAGATGCTTCAGGCGGTAGTGAAATGAACTACATGCTGTTCCGCACTGGGGATCCCGCCCTATTGGAAACTGAGCTCATTTGGTAAGTAAAATATAGCAAACTGTGTTTGTTGTATTTTTGTGAATCAGTGTGTTAATGCTGGCACAAATTTAAACAAAAGAAAAAAAGTTTTTTTTTTTTTTTTTTTCCACTTTCTCTCTTGGTTTCCTGCTGAGGCCTAATTGAAGCAGGTGTGTTATAAGGCAGCACACAACTCGTGGAGCTTGCTCTTGGAGGCTGACTCTGTAAGTGGCTGCTTGGAAGTGGTGATTTAAATCAGGAGTTAAAAGCAGAAGTGTTGAAGCTGTAAGTATCTGCCTTTGATTTCAGATTGTTATTTTAAGTGTTGTAAATTCTACACTTGGTGTTTCCACAAATTGATACAATGGGTTCCATGCCTAACAATGCTGTTCAGTGTACATCTTGTGCTATGTATGCACTTTTTGATCAATCGGTTGATGGTGGATATATATGCCCCGGATGTCTGCGAATCGCTGATTTGGAAGCCGTCATTCACAATCTAAATAAGCAATTGGCAACACTGAGAGACATTGTTATCATGCAAAAGAATCTGGATCTCCCTGAGCTGGAACTCCGTAAGAAGGCAGGGTAGGGGTAAAAGTTACAGGGAGGCTAGCCCTGAATAGGCACCTCCAAACAAGTTTGCCCGGTTGGCAGATGAGGAGGGTGTTAGCTCAGGGATGGCACAGCTGCAGCAAGACACATCTGTCGGCTCCAGTAAGAAAGGGAGGGGAAATGGGAGAACAGGGCAGGCAAGACAAGTGCTGGTAGTGGGTGACTCTATTATTAGGGGAACAGACAGGGCAATCTGTCACAAAGACCCAGATTGCCGAACAGTGTGTTGCCTTCCTGGGGCAAGAGTACGGCATGTAGCGGAGCGGGCTGACAGATTGTTGGAAGGGGCTGGCGTGAACCCAGCGGTCATGGTGCATATTGGCACAAATGACATAGGAAGAAGTAGGTGGAAGGTCCTTAAAAATGATTTCAGGGACTTAGGCCGTAAGCTTAAGGCAAGGACCTCAACTGTAGTATTCTCAGAAATACTACCAGTACCAAGAGCCACACCAGAGAGGCAGCGGGAGATTAGAGAGGTAAACAGGTGGCTCAAAAATTGGAGTAAAAAGGAGGGGTTTGGGTTCTTAGAGAACTGAGCCGACTTCACAGTGGGCTACAGGTTCTTTGGCAGGGATGGGTTGCACCTCAATGGGGAGGATGCATCTGTTCTGGGGGAGAGGATGGCTAAAAGGTTAGAGGAGTGTTTAAACTAAGCACTGGGGGGGGGGGGAGGGTAAAAGCTATTACAAAGGGAAAGTTAGGAAAGAAAGTGACAGTGGGTGTAGACATGAAACTGGGGGTGGAGAGGGGGGAGGGGTTAGCACATCTAGCAGGAATAAGGGCAATATACAAAATTATCATAAGCATTTGAAATGCATTCTTACAAATGCTAGAAGCTTGACTATTAAAATGGATGAACTAGAACTGATAATAACAGAAGAACAATATGATATAGTGGGGGTAACAGAGACCTGGCTGGATGAAAGCTATGACTGGGCATTGTAATTGTAAATTCCTCTCTACAGCCTGCTCTGCTGGAGAATATATGTGAGGGGAATGACCATGTGGAGTCTGTATGGGTAGAAATACATGGAGGTAGAAACAAAAATAAAATACTGATGGGGGTTTGCTATAAACCTCCAGATGTATCCGAATCCATAGAAAATATGATGCTAAGGCAAATGGATATAGCCGCTAAACTAAATGAGGTAGTGATTATGGGGGACTTTAACTACCCAGATATAGACTGGGATGCTGAAACATGTGTTTCGCATAAAAGTAATAGTTTTTTATCTAAAACAAAAGATGGCTACCTGTCCCAACAAGTACAAGCTCCAACAAGGGGGAAAGCCATATTGGACCTAATACTAACCAATGTACCAGACAAGGTGGACCTTTTTGCCCAGAGGAAGTAACGGGTGCCCTAACCATTACGAAACGCATTGGCTGGGGCGGGGGGACAGGCTGTGATGCAGGCTATTTGATGGGTAATATACTCACTTGAATACACGTGTATGTTTTGAACTATTTCTTTTTTTGCTGCTTCGGCGGTCCTCACTTAGAGCCTAATTGGCTTTACACTATTAGCACTTTAGCACTTTATATGTATTATATTTGTATTGATTTATATGTCTTAATGCACTGCAGATTATGGGAATTTGGATGTTAATGATGAATAGTATATGAACAAATTAGGTATAAGGGAAAAGCTGGCTTACAGTGCCCCCCTGGTGGTCATATTGTCTAATTTTTAATTATGTTTTAAATGTGTGTAAGTTTGTGGCTTTTGTGTAATAATAAATAGGATATATTTTTGATTATCATTGGGTGGTGCTGTCTTGTTCTGGTCTGATTTGGAGAGACTATGGGGTCTCTTCCTGGTAGAATCTCTCTCTCTATATATATATATATATATGGCCAGGTTAGCACGCCCCATTGACAAGTTGGTGCGGCTATTCTTCTCTTTGTACTAACCAATGTACCAGACAAAGTAATAAAGGTACAGGTTGGGGGACACCTTGGAAGCAGTGATCATAATATCATTAATTTCCAATTAGCAGTCACTAGGGTGCCTTATTAAGGAGCCACAAAACGCGGGACTTCAAAAAGGCAAAGTTTGACCAACTTAGAGATGCCCTACACTGCATTGACTGGGAATATGTCCTTAAAAACAGAAGCATGGACGCTAAATGGGATACTTTCAAAGGAATACTTAATTTTCATTGTGACAGATATATACCTTACAGGAATAAAACTATTAGACACACTTGTAAACCGATGTGGCTAAATAAAGAGGTTAAGGGGGCAATAAACAACAAAAAAAAGGCATTTAAACGTTTAAAGCAGGAAGGGACAGTGGAAGCGTTAAACTACAAAGAAGAAAATAAACAATGTAAACAACAGATAAGGGAAGCTAAGCTGGAGACAGAAAGACTGGTCACGAAAGAGAGTAAAACTAACCCAAATTATTCTTTAGCTACATAAACCGTAAAAGGTACAAACCTGAGGTTGTGGCCCCCCTGAAAAGCAAGGAGGGGACCCCTATAGAGGGAAATGAGGAGAAAGCAAATTTGCTTAACAACTTCTTTGCTTCTATATTCACAAAAGAATTTGACACGCCGAGTGAAATGCAGGGGAATAACCGAAACCCTCCATTAAATGTCACTGGTCTAACCAAGGAAGAAGTCCAGCACTGTCTCAAGCACATAAATATCGATAAATCATCGGGACCAGATGACATACATCCTCTTGTTTTAACCCTTTTGTTGCCAAGCCCGTAACACCTACGTGCTGGCTTGGCTGGGCCTTAAGTGCCAAGCCCGTAGGTGTTACGTGCTTGACTTTCCTCGCTTCTAGTTTAAAAAATAAAAATAAAAAATACTCACCTGACCCCTTGTTGGATCCGGCCGGGTCTCCTCTTTAATTTGGTGCCATCCGATCCCCCGTGGGGGGTCGGATGGCTCCAGGAGAGCCCCCGGAATAGGCCGCCCCCCCCGCTTCTGCAGCAGCAGCTGCTAACTGTAAAAAAAAAAAAATAAAATAAAAATGACATTCACTTACCTGTGTGTGCGCTGGCTCCCGCTGTCCCTCCTCTTCACCTGGGGGGCCTCCGATCCCCCCCCAGGACTTACCGATCTTCAGGAGAGAGCCCGGGAGGCTCTCTCCTTCTCGATGGCGGCCGCCATCTTGCCTCTGGGGGCGGGGCTTATGACGTCATCCCGGTCCCGAACGGGCTTCAGCCTTCTCAGCTTCTCAGATGCCGGTGATCGGCGCTGGGGAAGGAGGTGGCAGGAGATCCTCTGATCTCCTGCCTCCTCCTTCTCTGGATGCCGATCACCGGCATCTGTCAGCTGAGCGGCGAGGGACAAGAGCTTGCAATCGAAGGTAAGTACAGTTTTTTTTTAATAAAATACTTTTTATTATTGTGTGGTGGGTTTTTTTTTTAACAGTTAACCCTTTGTGAGCTGGTAAGGGGTCCATGAGACCCCTTATACCAGTTCACAAGGCTGGGGGGGTGGCAAGTCACCTGCCCTAGCGGGTGACTTGCCATTAACCCCCGCACCCCCATAACCTGCCTCCCCAAAGGCCAGGGGGGGGGCAGAAGAGCCCGGGCCCACATAGGCTATGTGGGCTCGTAGGCTGCAGGGTGGGGGGGCCACCAAAGCCGGCCCCCCCACTCTGTGCCTACAAGCCCCCATAGCTGGTCCCGGGCTGGTTACTTTGGGTAAGGGGGACCCCACGTCATTTTTTTTTTTGGATTTTTAAGGGTTTGAACCCTTAAAAATCCAAAAAAAAAAGGGGTCCCCCTCCCCGGGAAGGGGGACCCTATGTCATTTTTTTTTTTTTATTAACCCTTTGTGTTCTGTCATCCAGCAGCTATAAAAGGCTTCTGGGCAGGAAAGGGTGTCTACCTATACATATGTGGTATCGCTGTAAACGGGAGAAATTGGGGTTTCTCACGCAATAAGATTTTATTGACAAACTTACATTTTTTTATTACAAAAAAACTCTACAAATTGTAAAAAAATATTTTTTTTTTTTTTCTTTCACACATTTCACCCAAAAATATTGAGAATACACCTAAAAAATACAAACAAGACATTTCATGTTAAAGCCCAGACTCTGTTGAAAAAAACAATATATAATTTTCCTGGGAAATCCCTGGAAATCCTTTCAAAAATGACAGTTGAACATGTGTAGCGCAAAATAGTGAAACATCGTCTGGCAACAGGGAGTGGCAAATGCTGCAGGTAGGCTGGCAGCGAAAGGGTTAAGGGAGTTATGTACAGTAATAGACAAGCCGTTATTTCTGATATTTGTGGATTCCATAACTAAAGGGTCTTTTCCGAGGGATTGGCGCTTGGCAAATGTGGTGCCAATATTCAAAAAGGGATCTAGGGGGGAACCGGGGAACTACAGACTGGCAACCTTAACATCTGAGGTGGGCAAGCTGTTTGAAGGTTTCTTAAGGGATACTATCCTGGAGCACCTTGGGGAAAATGACCTTATTACTCCATATCAGCATGGATTTATGAGGAATCGCTCCTGCCAGACAAACCTAATCAGCTTTTATGAGCAGGTAAGTTCAAGATTGGATCAGAGGGAGTCATTGAATATCATATATCTAAAGCATTTGATACTGTGCCACATAAAAGGCTGGTACAAAAGATGAGAATGCTTGGACTGGGGGAAAACGTGTGCAGATGGGTGGAAAATTGGCTTAATGATCGGAAGCAGAGGGTGGTTATCAATGGTACACACTCAGATTGGGTCACTGTTACTAGTGGAGTACCACAAGGGTCAGTTCTGGGACCAATTCTCTTCAATATATATATATAAATGACATTGGGTATGGATTAAACAGTAAAGTCTCAATCTTTGCAGATGATACTAAGCTGAGTAAAGTAATTAAAACAAAAGAGGACAGCAGGCAGCTACAAACAGATTTAGATAAGCATGGGCAGTTAAATGGCAAATGAAGTTTAACACAGATTAATTTAAGGTTATGCACATCGGAAGGAGAAATCTGTGTCATGATTACACACTAAATAAAGAAACACTTGGTAAAACAACCATGGAAAGGACCTAGGGGTTTTAGTTGACAATAAGCTCAACTGTAGTAATCAATGCCAGGCAGCTGCTGCCAAAGCAAATAGGATCAGGGGGTGCATCAAGAGGGGCATAGGTGCTCATGACCAGATCATCATCTTACCCCTGTACAAGTCACTGGTCAGACCCCATATGGAATACTGTGTACAGTTCTGGGCACCTGTGCTTAAGAAGGACATATCAGAACTGGAGCGCGTTCAAAGAAGGGCAACAAAGTTAATAAAAGGAGTGTGGGGGCTAGAGTACCCTGAAAGATTGTCCAAGTTAGGTTTATTTAGTCTAGAAAAAAGACGATTGAGGGGTGATCTAATAACTATGTATAAATATATTCGGGGTCAATACAAAGATCTGTCCCACAATCTATTTATACCCCGGAGTGTAACCATAACCCGAGGGCATCCACTAAGGTGAGAGGAAAGGTGCTTTCTCCACCGACATAGGAGGGGATTCTTCTCTGTAAGAGCAGTGAGACTATGGAACTCGCTACCAGAGGAGGTAGTAATGATGGATACAGTAAAAATGTTCAAAAGTGGACTTGATACCTTCCTGGCATGTAATAACAGTTCCAGCTATGGCTACTAGACCACTGGAACAGGCTGAACTGGATGGACTAAAGTCTTTATTCAGCCTTACATACTATGTTACTATGTATTGAACACTGCTTTTGGATGTCCCACATGTCATCACTGGGACGACCTGGACTGGATATAGGGAAAAATACAATTCTGTGAAACTCACCTGTAGAATTGTTTTTGAGTAGGTCGTCCTACCCCACCCTTGTACATTATCTCTTGTTTGCCTGTTATGGTGATTACCATTTTTTATTCTTGGACTTGAGTCCTTAAGTCTTGTTTAGAGAGAGTGCAAGCTGAAGCTATGTGAAGTAACATGGTTTCATGGAGTCGAGCGCCCCCTGGGGGCGGAATACCCACATGTCATCACTGGGACGACCTGGACTGGATATACTCAAAAACAATTCTACAGGTGAGTTTCACAGAATTGTATTTTTAGTGGCATTAACCTCGATAAGGAGAGTTTCTGAATTAGCACCTTATCAGTTTAGTTTTATTTAGTGTTATTTAGTTTTATTTAGTGTTACATAAGGACAAGGCCGTCTTCTACTTTAAACACGATGTTCTTCCTAAAGTCATTTCATATTAATGCAAAGGTGAATTTGCCTTCCTTATGTCCTACTCCAGTGTCCGATAAAAGGATTCTTCATTGCTGGATGTAGTGAAAGCACTAAGGTACTATCTCACTACTACACAATCTTTCCGTAGGTCGGACTCTTTATTTGTAATACCTGACAGTCCAAGGTCTTCCACCATCTAAGTCTACCATCAGCAATGGATTAGACAGGCAGTGGTAGCCTATATGCCTAAGGGGAAGTATCCTCCTTTTAGAACTACTGCTCATTCAACAACAGCTATTGGAGCATCTTGGTTTTCAAGCTTCAGTAGAACAAGTCTTCAGTTCATACATTTACCAAATTCTACAAGGTAGAGGCTTTGGTAGGAAGAGATTACATACAGTAGTAATTAAATGGTTTTTGGAGTGTCTTATTCCTGAAAGGAATAAGGGTTTTTGAAATGCCATGTTCCTGAAAGGAATAAGGGTTTTGGGAGTGTTTTATTCCTGAAAGGAATAAGGGTTTTTGGAGTGTCTTATTCCTGAAAGGAATAAGGGTTTTGGAGTGTCTTATTCCTGAAAGGAATAAGGGTTTTTGGAGTGTCTTATTCCTGAAAGGAATAAGGGTTTTTGGAGTGTTTTATTCCTGAAAGGAATAAGGGTTTTTGGAGTGTTTTATTCCTGAAAGGAATAAGGGTTTTTGGGGTGTTTTATTCCTGAAAGAAATAAGGGTTTTTGGAGTGTTTTATTCCTGAAAGGAATAATGGTTTTGGGAGTGTCTTATTCCTGAAAGGAATAAGGGTTTTGGGAGTGTCTTATTCCTGAAAGGATTAAGGGTTTTGGGAGTGTCTTATTCCTGAAAGGAATAAGGGTTTGGGGAGTGTCTTATTCCTGAAAGGAATAAGGGTTTTGGGAGTGTCTTATTCCTGAAAGGAATAAGGGTTTTGGGAGTGTCTTATTCCTGAAAGGAATAAGGGTTTTGGGAGTGTCTTATTCCTGAAAGGAATAAGGGTTTTGGGAGTGTCTTATTCCTGAAAGGAATAAGGGTTTTGGGAATGTCTAATTCCTGAAAGGAATAAGGGTTTTGGGAGTGTCTTATTCCTGAAAGGAATAAGGGTTTTGGGAGTGTCTTATTCCTGAAAGGAATAAGGGTTTTGGGAGTGTCTTATTCCTGAAAGGAATAAGGGTTTTGGGAGTGTCTTATTCCTGAAAGGAATAAGGGTTTTGGGAGTGTCTTATTCCTGAAAGGAATAAGGGTTTTGGGAGTGTCTTATTCCTGAAAGGAATAAGGGTTTTGGGAGTGTCTAATTCCTGAAAGGAATAAGGGTTTTGGGAGTGTCTAATTCCTGAAAGGAATAAGGGTTTTGGGAGTGTCTTATTCCTGAAAGGAATAAGGTTTGGGGATCCCAGCCGAATTAGGCTACTGCTTTTGAAGTTCCCATTCGTCTCTGAATTCTTCTGATGGCCTGAAGTAAAATGGAAGAGAAAAGAAAATTCTGTGAGTTCTCACCTGTAGAATTAATTTATCTTCCATTATTGCTTCAGGACATCAGACCCTCCCTGTCTGCTAGATTGGTATATCCATGTCTTGGATGCCTAGTCTTAGTGGCGTGGTAAATATGCAAATAGTTGCTGTAAATAATGATCAGCATAAAAAAAAGAGGAGTCTTGTATTTTGTCTCCAGCCTTTTGTGAGATATAGGTATGCCTCCCGGGCGGCTGGTTCTACTGCTTTTTAATTAAACTGAAGTGGATTAAGTCAGCCAGGTGGATTTAGTCCCGGGCGGTGGAAACACACCTTTGTTCTTGCAGTACACGCCTTTCGGAAAGGTTAACTCATTCGTCTCTCTCTGATGGTCTGAGGTAATAATGGAAGAGAAATTAATTCTACAGTTGATTACTCACAGAATTTTCTTTTTTCCATTGCCGGACGCTGGGTTTTCCCCGGGAATCCCGACTCAGGATGCCCTGCTGTGTGAACCCCCCCCCCAGGGTGCTTGAAAACTCGCCTTTCCCCATTCCAATGGCTCATGCACAGGCTCTCGTCCAGGCGCCACATCCCTGGTGTCGTGCCAATGCTCCCCTACCAGGTATTCAGATAGGCTGGGTCAGGGGATAAGGCGGTGCATGATCCCTATTATAGTAAGAGAGCTACCTGTCGACAGACGGGAGCGCGCCCATGCTCTGTTGGAGCTTGAACAGGTTTTTCTTCTGGCTTCTTGGGGGGTTTCACACAGCAGGGCATCCCGCTTCAGGTTGCCCTGGTGGCACGGAGAAAAACATGGGAAAATCAAATTCCTGGGATTTGTTCAGTTTTAGATGTAATGTGCGTTTAGCTCTAAAAATAAAAATAACATCCTAAATCACATGAATGTTATATTTCTTTTCAAGGCTATGTTGAGTAATTTAGTACAGAAATGGTTTCCTGAGCTACCTCTTATATACCCTGATGCAGGAATACTCAACTACATGGTGAGTGCGTAGTTAAGGATGTATGTTAATTAGTCTGATTATTGAAGTTTAGTTTTCATTATGATTTTCTTTTCTAGCGATCTGGTGGTCTTCTTTCAAGTAGTATGGAAAGGACCCTGTTTGATGCAGAACCAATGAAAGAGCTTAGCAGCAAGCGACCACTTCTGCGTACCAATGTCCAGGACAGAATCGTCTTACTTAAGGTTTATCTACCTTTCTTGCTTCTTACCCTGTTTAAAGTGGACCAGATCCCACGGAGATCGACCCGTGATTCCCTCCCTCCACGGCATCCAGAATCGGGATGCCCCACTGTTTGAAACCCCATAGGTCGCCCATAAACTCACCTTCTTTCCTGGTCCAACGGCACATGTGTGAGCAGCGGCTGCAGCCCCGCTATCCCTCTAGCAGGGCGCATGGCCGTGCCAGGCATTTGTGAATGGCTGTAGCTGGCACACTGCCTGTTAGAGGGTAGCGGGGGATGCAGCTGTCAGCGCGTTGATCGGACGAGTGGCGCGCAGGTGTCGTGGGATTGGGAAGAGGTACTTTTTTTTCGGGCGACCTTGGATGTTTCACACAGCCTGGCACCCCGATCGGGGGCAAGGACCAAAGCCCAGGGTAGTCCACTTTAACGAGCATCTGTTGTTACAATGCACATTTTTGCTATAATTGGCTCCAACCTTGCAGATACATCTATCTTCTGAGTTTCTGCAGATGCCCATGATACATTGTAGACTAAGTACTGTCTTGCACATACAGTATGTAATGCAAGGTTACAAAAAATAAAAACAATGCCCTTACAAAGCAAGTACCTTTAGTGAATTGAATTTTTGGGCATTCTACCTGTTGGCCGTCCGAATTAACCAATTTTAGTTAGACTTGTTTTGCTATGGGAAGCTGTGTGACACATTCTGGACTGGGGCCTCTGTATTGAGCTCTACAGTAGATCGACTATCCTGGTGACTGACACAGAAATCATGTTTTGCCTGGTGTTTTTTTTTTTTTCGCTGCTGTGTACCATTATATTCTGTCTTCCATCTCTGCCTGTCCTCCCCCCTTCCTTGTGTGCCGAACAAGGGTCATGGATTTTTCAGATTGCACACTCCCTCTGGAGTTCAATAGGCATGACTCATACCATACCTTCTAATCGGTCTATGTCTCTCTTCCTATCCCAGTGATTTCCACAATTGTGATTCTGTCGGCCTCTCCCTTTGCAATCTCCATGGCCCCTGTACTTCTGGCTGCTACCTCCCTCGTCCATGCGTGAGATACAGGATTTATATTCAGTAGCCGCCTCTGACATGAAAGGGATATTATTTGCTATAGAGTAAGTGATTCTAACCACCTGCCCCTTGTGCATAGACTGTGTGTTCTAGTGTCGAACTGTGGTGCCTGAGCTCCAAACCCATGGTGTTAGTAGCCGCATTCCTGTACCAACAGAAAGGAAAAACAAATCCCCCTGTAAAGGATTGCCATGGTACCAAAAATTAAAGAATATCTTAGCCTAAATGGATGCTAGATGTCCTTTGCCAAGGTCTGAAGTAGACTGGTGCTGTATGTTTGGTTGAGAAAAAACAGTCATATTCTTGGTGTGCCACACACCCCGCTTCACCTTTAATATTCTTCACGGTTGGGTTAACTCACCGCCAGGTGACGCTGTGCAGAGAGGAAGTCTTGTAACGAGCCCCCTTCCGGCCTATATATACCTGGTACCTCCCATTTATCACCAGTGTCTTTCTCTCTGCATGACGACAAGACAGAAGATTGAAGTCTCTTGCTTACAGGTAGCCGGGGTCTTACCCCGGCACCCCCTTTTGGTCTATTTCTGCCCGGTTTTGATTGTTTATAACTTTATGGTGGATTGGAAGCCTCCCAGCCTAGGCTGCTCACTGGGCAATTGGTAGATGGCACTATAGGTGCCTAGGAGCTTATCTCCTCCGCTCGACCCCCTCTTTTGGGGGCAATGCGGCTATCCGGCATGGTGATCCGGAAATGGGATGCCCCTGTCCCGAGGGTCCCCTTAGCCCCTTACTCTCCCGTTACGGTCCCTTCTCCCTTCACTATGGGGGGGGGGGGGTTAGAGGGTTGTGTATTGTGTGTGTATTTCACTGTATGACTTTTTGTAAAATGTGTGTTTTTACTTTTATGCACTTAGCAGACTGCACCGCAAGTGTGCACTCGGTCTGCTTGTTCCTCTTAAAGAGCTTTACTCGGGCACGTCTTTTAGATAAGTACTGGCCGGCTTGGCCAGTGTTTAGGTCAGCTTTAGGGGGCAGCTGGGGCGGGCCGCGCTGTGGCAGGCTGGCTTGCTGCCTGAGCCTTTGCTATAGCACAGCCTCCCTCCCCCGCTGGTCTCCTTGCCGTTCGGCCGCCGCATTGTCAGCATCGGCTGTGCTGTTTCTTCCCTTCCCTCCCTCCTCCTCCCCCTTCCTCCTGCCTTTGTGTTTTGGTCCCGTTATAGTGGCTTATCTAGTAGTAATCCCTTGATGAATTGGCGCACTGATCGGGCTTGAGGGGGGCGGGCTCCGGTGACGTGGAAACGGGGGCGTGGCACCGGCGGCAGCGTCATGCGACCGGCCCCAGCCTCACTTCCTTCCTTCCTGGCTTAAAGGAAGTCACGTGGGGGGGGGGGGCTCGCTGCCGCACATGGGTTTATTTACCTTTCTGGCTCCTACTGCTATTGCTGCTGCTGGCTGCTGCGTCGTCTATGCTGTTGCTGCGGCCGCTCTCGGTTCTTTGCAGGTAAGCGGCCCCACCTTGTGTGGGGCCGTTGAGTGTCATTTAAAATCTATAATGTTTATAGTTTTTTAGACATGGGGGGAGAGTTCTTTAAGGGGATTCATCATGATTGAGGGCAAGGGTTTTTTCCTTTGCTTATTTAAAGGCACCTTGGTGCCATGCATAAGTATGTTTGCATGTTGCCATATGTTTGGGGATCTGACTGTTGGTTTTTTCTTCCCCTACAGATCCCGGGAATCCCTGATTAAAGCGGCCTCCCGGCTCTATATTACTTGGCTAGTCTTTCTTTTAAAAAAAAAAAAAAAAAAAAAAAAGAAAGGAAAATTGGGACATTTTTATATATATATAGATATATTAAAAAAAATATATATATATATAATCTATATTTATATATAGATTATTAAGGGGATCTTCTTTATGAATTAAGTCCTCCCTTCCGGGACATTTACAATAAGGGGGCATCCCGGGTGGCTTATGCTTTAAAACCCAAAAGTTTGCGAATACCATAAATCACCATATGGAGGCTTCCGATATTACCGGAAATGGTTCTTCTGGGCCATCTAGGGGGTGCGCAAGATGTGGGACTCCGCTCCCAGCTGATGATGTCTTTGTATGCATTCCTTGTGCAAGGCAGAGTATTGCGCGTCAGTCCGTCGCTCCGGATGCTGACCCGTCGCAACTTCCATCATCTCCTACCTCTCCCTCCCTGTTCCGGACCCCGCATGACACTGTCAAGAGTGGGGATTCGCAATCCGAGGTGGCGGCGCGGTTGGCCAGCCTCGGGAAAATAGTGTCCGTTAAAGCAGGGTCAAAAGCCACTGCAAAACGGAAGCACCTGACTCCGATACCTTCGGCTTCACAGGATGAGGTATGTGAGCCTGTGGAATGGTCCGATGGCTCCCCGGACGAGGGAGAATTCCTTTTGGAGTCAGATGAGCCTGCAGATCAGCTTGAGGCTGATGCTATTGGCGATTGGTCGGCGGGGGTTTCCCTTGACACCCCCTCCATTCTGGCTCAAATGTTTGAAATTCTGAATTTAGATCCGCCTGAGGCTGTCACCCTGCCAAAGGGCCAGTTGTTTAAAGAGCCTCAGCCGCTTTGGGTTTTTCCCAGACAACATCACTTTGAGAGGGTGGTGCTTAAGGAATGGGAACATCCCACGCGGTTATCTGGAATCCCTTCCAGTTGGGAAAAGCGTTATCCTTTTCCGCCAGAATTGGTGAAGCTTTGGTCCGTCCCTCCTGACGTCGATACCCCTGTGCTAGGGCTCTCCAGCACGGCTATGGTACAGTCTGCTGAGACCACTGTCCCTAAAGATGGGGAGGATCGTCGGATTGACCAGTACGCTCGCCATGGTTTTATTTATGCTGGGTCAACGATGCGCCCGGTGTGTGCTTCGGCCCTTCTTCTATTGGCGGTTAGGTCTGTAATTCAGGAGCTGTATGGAGATCTCGATCCCACTTGTAAAGAGTTTACTGCGCTCAAGCAGTGTGAATCTTTTGTTTCCTATGTTCTATCCGCTCAGGACGATGCGCTGGCTATGAGTAGCAAGACAGCTGCAATGCTGGTGGCTATTCGTCGGTCAGTATGGCTGCGTCAGTGGTCGGCGGACTCAGCTTCTAAAAGGGTGCTCACAGCTCTCCCCTTTTTGGGCTTGCGTCTGTTTGGTGATAAAATTGATTCAGTCGCAAAGGGTGGTAAGATGCCACAACGCAAGAGGCCTCATCGTCCCTTTAAGGGGGCAAGTTCTGGTAGGCCTTCATTTCGGGGATTCAGAGCGGGTAGGGGGGCTTCCTTTCCCGCTACCAGAGGTGCAGGTTGGACTCGGGGGAGGGGCCGTGGTCGTCCCGCTCAGTCCTGGGGCACCAAGCCCAAGCCTGCTGGTAAACCCGCTCAGCAATGAGGGGCTGCCCTCACCCGTGCGGGTGGGGGGACAATTACGACACTTCTCCCAGGCTTGGGACCAGGAGATTCCGGACAGATGGATCCGGGAGGTAGTGTCGTCCGGTTACAAACTGGAATTCGACTCTCGCCCTCCTTCACGGTTCTTTCGGTCTCGGGTGCCCATCGATCCTTTGGCCGCACAGGGGCTCCTGGCGTCGGTAAAGAATCTGTTAGAGATGGCGGTCATCCGGCCGGTACCGCGCTTAGAGATGGGCCTCGGGTTTTATTCCAATCTTTTCGCAGTCCCCAAGAAAGACTGGTCAGTCCGTCCCGTCCTGGACCTGAAATTACTCAACAGGTTCATCCGTGTTCGGAAGTTTCGCATGGAAACCTTGCGTACGGCCGTCGGTTCCCTTCGGCAAGGGGACTTCATGACGTCCATAGACATCAAGGATGCTTACCTTCATGTTCCCATCTGCCACGCTCATCAACGTTTTCTTCGATTCGTGATGGAAAATCAGCATTATCAATTCGTGGCACTTCCGTTTGGCCTTACCTCAGCTCCAAGAGTGTTCACCAAGGTGCTGGCAGGGGCCATGGCCATTTTCAGATCTGGGGGCATTCGTGTCGTACCTTATTTGGACGACCTTCTCATCATGGCTCCGTCGCTCAATCAATCGGAGACAGACACCAGGTTGGTGGTCTCCACGCTGGAAAGCTTTGGTTGGGTGATCAACTTCCCCAAGTCCTCCCTTGCTCCGGCCAGGGTGGTGTCCTTTCTGGGGATGCAGTTGGACTCTCTTCAACACAGAGTGTTTCTCCCCCAGTCCAAAATTCATCTGATTCAGGAATTGGCTCGGGTCCTACTTTCCGATCCTCGGCCGTCCATCCGTCTGGGGATGAGGCTGATAGGGTTGATGGTCGCCTCTTTCGAGGCAGTTCCTTTTGCTCAATTTCACACGAGGTCACTCCAGCTTTATCTGTTGGCGTCCTGGGACCGGCAGCCTCGGTCGCTGGATCAGCCCTTCCAGTTGTCCTCCCGGGTCCGGCAGTCCCTCCAGTGGTGGTTGGTCTCGACCAATCTTGTGAAGGGCAGGTCTTTCCTGACCCCTCTTTGGGAAATTGTCACCACGGACGCCAGTCTGTCGGGTTGGGGCGGATTTTGGAAGGAGCTGCAGTTCCAGGGGCAGTGGGGACCTCAAGAGGCCCACTTACCCATCAATATTCTGGAACTGAGAGCCATCCGTCGGGTGCTTGCTCTCCTGACTCAGCACGTTCTGGGCCTTCAGGTCCAGGTGCGTTCAGACAATCGAACAGCGGTTGCTTACATCAATCATCAGGGAGGGACTCGCAGTCTGAGTGCTCTCAGAGAGGTGTCCCTGATCCTGACCTGGGCAGAGGCCCATGTTCCTTGTCTCTCGGCGGTATACATTCCAGGAGTGGAGAACCAGGAAGCGGACCGGAGAATGGGCTCTCCATCCTTGGGTGTTTTGCTCACTGTGTCTCCGATGGGGGACACCAGAGGTGGACCTGTTTGCCTCTCGTCACAATCACAGGCTCCCGAACTTCGTGTCGCTCTCCCAGGATCCTCTGGCTCTGGCAGTGGACGCCATGTCCCTGAGCTGGGGGGATCTGGGATTTCTGTACCTGTTTCCTCCGATACCCATGCTGGGCAGGGTGCTTCGGAAGTTGGCTCTGGAAAAGGTGTCCGCCGTTCTCGTGGCCCCAAGGTGGCCAATGCGAGTGTGGTTCACAGACATCGTTC
Source organism: Gastrophryne carolinensis (assembly GCA_027917425.1). Classification (NCBI taxonomy): domain Eukaryota; kingdom Metazoa; phylum Chordata; class Amphibia; order Anura; family Microhylidae; genus Gastrophryne; species Gastrophryne carolinensis. Next base: position 82,431,944 of record CM051239.1, on the reverse strand, counting down.
GGCTGGCAGTGGACCAGTTCGTCCTGCCTCTTCGGCCCGACCTGCTCACTCAGGGTCGGTTGTGTTACCCCAATTTACCAGTGCTGGGTTTGACGGACTGGCTGCTGAAACCTCCATCTTGAAGGAGGAGGGGTTTTCTGACTCAGTTGTCAAGACTCTGATTAGTGCCCGGAAGAGGTCTTCTTCTATCATCTACTATAGGACTTGGAAAGCCTACATCACTTGGTGTGAGATGAGATCTTTTCCTTGTAGGGTCTTTTCGGTCTCCAGGATTCTGGAGTTTTTACAATCAGGGCTGGACTCTGGTCTTCAGCTAAGTACGTTGAAAGTGCAAGTTTCTGCCTTATCTATCTTTTTTCAGAAGCGTTTTGCGCTTCAGCCTTTAGTTAAAACTTTTTTCCAGGGGGTTACGCATGTGCCATTACTCCCGGTTTGGGATTTGAATTTGGTTCTTTCTGCTCTTCAGGCTCCTCCTTTTGAGCCTTTGCAAGATATTGCTTTGTCTACCCTGACTCAGAAGATTGTCTTCTTGGTAGCTATCACTTCGGTCCGGCGTGTCTCAGAGTTGGCGGCCTTGTCTATTCAGGCGCCCTACTTTGAGAGGCATCAGGATAAAGTGGTCTTTCGGTTCAAGCCAGACTTTCTTCCCAAGGTTGTTTCTGCTTTTCATTTGAATCAGGATATTGTTCTCCCCTCCTTGTGTCCTAATCCTAAGAATGACAAAGAGAGGGTTTTGCATTGTTTGGATGTAGTACGCTGTGTTAAGTACTACTTGATTATCACGTCTCCTTTTCGTAAGACGGATTCCATTTTTGTTGTGCCCTATGGGCCTAAGAAGGGTTTGGCACCAGCCAAATCTGCCATTAGCAAGTGGATACGTCAGGCCGTTACTGCGGCCTATTCTACTAAGGGGAAAGTTCCCCTTTTTCGTATCACTGCTCATTCTACTCGCGCCATTGGGGCGTCTTGGGCTTTTCAGCACCAAGCTTCTGTTGAACAAGTTTGTAAGGCCGCCACTTGGTCTTCTGTTCATACTTTTTCTAAGTTTTACAAAGTTGATGTGCGGGCCTCAGCGGATGCTGTTTTTGGCCGCAAAGTTCTGCAGACTGCAGTCATTTAAGTTATGCTTCACCTAGCCTTGAGATGCCCATCCCTTGTGGACACTGCTTTTGGATGTCCCAATCGTGAAGAATATTAAAGGTGAAGCGGGGTGTGTGGCACACCAAGAATAATACCATTTTGTGAGTACTCACCTGAAAAATGGATATTGTTGGTGTGCCACACACACCACTTCACTCCCACCCTTTTCGGTATTTCCGAATCCTTTATTTGGTGAAGCTTTTGTTTATATTGATTTGTTTTTGAGGTTACCGTTAAAATACTGGTACCTTGTCTTACTGCTTTTTAATACACTGGTGATAAATGGGAGGTACCAGGTATATATAGGCCAGAAGGGGGCTCGTTACAAGACTTCCTCTCTGCACAGCGTCACCTGGCGGTGAGTTAACCCAATCGTGAAGAATATTAAAGGTGAAGCGGGGTGTGTGGCACACCAACAATATCCATTTTTCAGGTGAGTACTCACAAAATGGTATTTTTCTCCAATCATCCTTCAGCACGACTCATGGAGAGAGATCCCCCCATCCCCCCCCCCCCCCCCCCCCGGGAGGAAACACAAACTGAACAAAGATTAAAACCCCACCCCTTCCTACCCAACTCACTTCTTTGTGTTTCCTGGAGGAACCCGCTGAGCCTTAGACAATGTTACCAGGTGTAGTTCATCCAAAGTCTTTTGGCGGCCAGGGTAATCCCAATCGGATCAGCGATTAGGGGGGCGGAGTCTTTCTAGTAACCAAGCTGCCAAAATACCCCAGGAAGAGGGAAGCTTTCCCTCTAATACTACAGGATCTACTACAGAAAAATGTGATAGAAGCAGTACCACCATCCTCACAAGCAATCATGAAAATATCGAATGATTTTGAATCTGAGGAGATTAAACAAATTCATTAGCTACAAGTTGTTCAGGATGGAATCAATTTTTTCCAAGTGTACAGCACGGCCTGTTTCATTTCAATCATTACTTCTGGGTATTCCACCACAAGGTGGCGCAGTTGACTGCAGAAGACTTGTGGCTCCTCCCAGCCCTATAAATAGACAGGAATCACCCATAGACCCCCAGTGTTTCTTTGCAGTCATATTGTGAAGACCAGAAGATGGCTCTCCGTTTTTGTAGGCGAGCGGGGCAACCAAGCCTGCGGCCCTGCAAGCCTGTTTCCACCCGCTTCCAGACCCTCCTGCCTCCCAGCCTCGGCTGTCGGATTGGGTGACAGTAGGGGAGCACCTGGGTCGGGTGCTCGGTGAGCGTTGCTCCAGGCCGCAGACCCTATACACCAAAGGGTAGCCGGCTCTGCGGATCCTTAGCCTGTGCTGCCTGTCGCTTGTGCGTTCTGCACTCGCCTGCGCTCTTGGTCCGTGAGTCTTTACAAAGGGGTACTTTGTCGGAGCATGTGCTGCGGGATACTCATAGTGTTTTTATGATTATGTCTTACAGGCGGGATAGCAGTGTTTTGTGGTTTCTCCTGGTCCAATCCCTCCCCTTCCCCTCCTGTCCTTCTCAGTGGGCATCCCTTGGGGGCATCCCTGGTGGCTTCCTTAGCCCTTACCCTCTGCTGGCCAATTGTGCCTGTGATAATCACCATATGGAGGCTTCTGGGGATAGCGAGCTTGGGGGCCCTTCGGGGCAGGCTCGGCTGTGTGTCATGTGCGGGGAATCCCCTTTGAGTGGTGGCGGCACGGTTTGTGTTCCGTGCGCCCAAAGCATTATTGCGGATCAGGCTGGAATAAGTGCTTCTCTTTCCAGTCCTGCGCTCCCCACGGGGTCCCCTACTCCCCCGTGCCTACATTTAGCCCCCAGTGAGGGGGAAGCTAGCAGGGGGTTGAAGTCTGATCTGGCACTGCGCGTGGCCAGCATTGAGCGGCAGTTGGCCCGACCAGTGGTGGGCAAGGCCTCTAGCAAGAAGCGACACCTTGATGCTGCGTTGTCCCTTTTTGCCGAGGAGGATGAGGGCCTTGAGGTGTATGGCGCCCGTGACTCCCCGGAGGAGGGGAGCTTTTCCGTGACTCATACTCCTCTGGGGATCATCAGGACTGTCACGATAGTGACCTAGGGTCCTACTCTGATGAGGATAACTGGCTCCCGGATGATACCGATAGCCTCTTGTCGGCGGTTTTTGATACATTACACATCGCCCCCCTAAGGCGGCGAAGAGGAAGCAGGGCAAGCTTTTCCACCCTGGCAAGCAACGCTTGGAGTTCCAGGAACAGGGACATTTCTCAAATATGCTTCTGAAGGAGTGGGAACGTCCTAATAGGTTACCCTCGGTGCCCAAGGGTTTGGATAGAAGGTATCCTTTTTCAGCAAATTTAGTTATGCGCTGGTCGTGTGCTCCTGAGGTGGACGCCCCGGTCCTGGGGCTATCTAACACTTCGGTGATGCCATCCCTCGACACTAACACGCTGTGTGATAGCGCGGACCGGCGTATGGATCAGTTGGCTTGTCATGCCTTTAACTTTGTGGGGACCAGTTTGCGCCCAGTCTGCGCCACGGCCTTTGTGGCTATCGCCATTAAAAAGGTTGGACGTCTTGCTGAGGCCGCCCGGTCTGGTAAGAATAGGGAGGATTATAAGGACCTCTTGCTTTGCTCTGATTTTATTGCGTTTGTGCTGGCTGCCATGGACGATGCCTTCCAGCTTGGCGGTAGGGCCTCGGGCCTGTTGGTGGCTATGCATCGATCAGTTTGGTTGCGTCAGTGGGCTGCTGACACTGCCGCTGAGAAGGCTGTCACTGGGCTTCCTTTAACGGGTCTCCGTCTTTTTGGTGAGCGTCTGGATGTTCTGGCCAAGCATGGTAGGCTCCCCCAGCTTAGAAAGAAGGCTCGGCTCTTTCGGGGCTCCTCCTTTCGTCCTTCAAGGGGAGGTCGTGGCCCCCCTTTCTCAGGTAGTCGCAGAGACTCTGGGGACTGAGGCAGATCCTGCGGTCGCCCCGGTCTCTCCTGGGGGACCAAGCCCAAACCCCCTCCCAAGGCCCCTCAGGCATCAGGAGGCGCCCTCACCCGACCGGGTGGGGGGACAGCTTCGTTTTTTTGCTCACGTCTGGAGGCTTCGCGTCTCAGACCGGTGGATTCAGGAGGTGGTGTCCTCCGGTTACAAGATAAGAGTTTGCAGCCTGGCCGCACCCAAGATTCCTCAGATCCCGGATATCCCAAAACCCTGTGTCGGCTCAGGGACTGCGTCTGACCGTCGAACGTCTTCTGGCGTCAGGGGTCATTTGTCATGTAACTCTTCAGGAACAGGGTCGGGGGTACTACTCCAACCTGTTCACGGTGCCCAAGGACGACGGATCCCTGAGGCCCATCATGGACTTAAAGGGTCTCAAAAAGTTTGTCAGGTTTAAGCACTTTCGCATGGAGACATTACGCTCGGCCGTAAGTTCTCTTGGGGCCGGGCGACTTCATGACCACGGTGGACATCAAGGATGCCTATCTTCACGTGCCAATCTTCCCAGGTCACCAGAGGTTCCTGAGGTTCGCTCTGGGGGATCAACTCCAGTTTGTGGCTTTGCCGTTCGGTATCACCTCGGCTCCTCGGGTTTTCACCAAGGTGCTGGCTGGCGTCATGGCTCTCCTGAGGAATCGGGGCATTCGCATCCTTCCTTACCTGGACGACATTCTGATTGCTGCTCAGTCTCTTCATCAGGCCGAGAGGGATACTCAGGTGGTGACGTCCACTCTCGAGTCCTTCGGCTGGGTGATCAACTATCCCAAGTCTTCACTATCTCCGTCTTTGGCAAGGTCCTTCCTGGGCATGATGCTGGATCCTTTCAGGTCAAGGTATTCCTCCCTCGGCAGAAGGTGGAGGCCATTCAGATGCAGGCGCAGGCTCTGTTGTTGTGTCCTCACCCCTCCATTCAGCAGGGGATGCAGTTGGTGGGCCTCATGGCAGTTCCCTTTGCTCAGTTCCACATGAGACCTCTTCAGTTGCATCTCTTGTCGGTTTGGGATCGGAATCAGGAGTCCCTGGATCAGGAGTTTGCTCTGTCCCCTCTGGTCAGGCATTCTCTCTCCTGGTGGCTGGACTCGAGGAATCTTCTAGTGGGCAGGTCCTTTCTGCCTCTGCGCTGGGAGATTGTCACCACGGATGCCAGTCTGACCGGCTGGGGGGGGGAGTTTGGTAGTCTCTGAAGTTCCAGGGTCAGTGGGGTCCCCAGGAGGCCCACGCGCCCATCAATATCCTAGAGCTGCGGGCGATCAGGTTGGTTGTCTCCCAGTTGACCCTCCACCTTCGGGGGCGTGCTGTACAGGTCCGCTCGGACAATCAGACGGCGGTTGCCTACATCAATCATCTGGGAGGGACTCGGAGCAAGCAAGCCCTCAAGGAAGTGTCTCTGATCTTGTCTTGGTCAGAGGAGACTGTTCCCTGCATCTCGGCGGTTTACATCCCAGGGGTGGAGAATTAGGAGGCGGACTCCCTGAGCAGGAAGACGTCTTATCTGGGGGAATGGTCCCTCAGCATCAAGATCTTTCACGACCTGTGTCGCCGCTGGGGTCAGCCGGATGTGGACCTGTTTGCGTCCCGTCACAATCACGAGCTTCCAAGATTTGTCTGCCTGTCAAAGGACTCTCTGGCCCTCGCCACGGACGCGCTATTCCTTGGATGGTGTTTTGGCTCCTCTATGTATTTCCTCCCTTTCCTCTGCTGGGTCGGGTTCTGCGCAAGATAGCCCAGGAGGGGGTACCGGCCATTCTGGTGGTGGGTATGGTTCGCGGACGTCGTACAGATGGCAGTAGATCGGTTCGTCCTGCCCGACGATCCAGAGCTTCTCGCGCAGGGACAGCTGCGCCATCCCAATTTACAAATGCTGGCTATAACGGCTTGGCTGCTGAAACCTCTATCTTGATGAGCAAGGGTTTGCCCGCCTGTGTTGTCGATACCTTGATTCAGGCTTGGAAGAGATCCTCGTCTTTCATCTACTCCAGGGTCTGGCATGCTTACATTGCTTGGTGCGAGTCCAAGTCTCTTTTTTGTCGGGAATTTTCCATTCCCGGGATTCTGGAGTTTTTATAGCATGGTCTGGATTCGGACCTTCAACTTAGTACTCTCAAGGGACAGGTTTTCGGCTCTGGCAATTTTTTTCCAAAGATCCTTTGCAATTCACAGGCTTGTTAAGACCTTCTTCCAGGGAGTTACTCATGTGCGTCTGCCGCATAAGCCTCTGCTACCGGTTTGGGACTTAAACTTGGTGTTGTCTGCTCTACAGGGTCCTCCTTTTGAGCCCTTGTGCAATGCTGCATGGTCCATAATGACTCTTAAGGTGACATTATTCCTAGTATGTCACACCCCCCACTTCCCGATATTCATGACACTTGGGAACCCGGCCTGTAGAGGGCGATCTTGCAGAGATGACATGGAAAAAAGGAGCCCCTCCTGGTCCATAAGTACTGGGTTCCTCCCACTATTCCTCAGTCTTTTCGTCTCTGCAGTCCGCGAAGCATTCAGAAGATGACTCTCCTTCAAGCTGCAGGTAGCCGGGCTTGCTCCTTGCCCTTTTTTCTCTATTTCGGTCTGAAATTTTTAAAACCTGTTTGGTTATATTGTATGCAAAGGTAGATACATACACCTTTTGGTGTATACAGGAGTTTTTACTCCTCCGTGAGACCCTTTGCAATTCACAGGCTTGTTAAGACCTTCTTCCAGGGAGTTACTCATGTGCGTCTGCCGCATAAGCCTCTGCTACCGGTTTGGGACTTAAACTTGGTGTTGTCTGCTCTACAGGGTCCTCCTTTTGAGCCCTTGTGCAATGCTGCATGGTCCATAATGACTCTTAAGGTGACATTATTCCTAGTATGTCACACCCCCCAGTTCCCGATATTCATGACACTTGGGAACCCGGCCTGTAGAGGGCGATCTTGCAGAGATGACATGGAAAAAAGGAGCCCCTCCTGGTCCATAAGTACTGGGTTCCTCCCACTATTCCTCAGTCTTTTCGTCTCTGCAGTCCGCGAAGCATTCAGAAGATGACTCTCCTTCAAGCTGCAGGTAGCCGGGCTTGCTCCTTGCCCTTTTTTCTCTATTTCTGTCTGAAATTTTTAAAACCTGTTTGGTTATATTGTATGCAAAGGTAGATACATACACCTTTTGGTGTATACAGGAGTTTTTACTCCTCCGTGAGACCCAGATTTGGGTAGGCAGCTTCCGGGTTGGTGTTTCCCCAATGTGGGATGCCCTCTGTCCCTTTAAAATCCCCTTGTGCCTGATGGGTGCATTTCTATCCTCTCCCCTTTAGTTCTCCTTTAACCCTGCTGGGGTAAAAAGGAGGGGGGAAGGGGGGGGGCGTTATCTGGGCTTATTTGTCACCATGCACGAAAAAAAAAAGAGATATATAAAATAAAATAAGTCTTTATTTCTTATTTTTATTATGTATGTTTTACTATACTATTTAATAGGAAATGTTTTATTTAGATTTTCCTATCTCTGTCTAGGCAGCATTTTTTGCTTACCTATTAAAGCTCTTTGTTTCTGGCTGTGTTCAGATTTGAATTTTCCCTCCATTTTTGGCCATGTGATCCTGGAAGTGGGCGGGGCTTAGGCATGCTTTTATTCAGAGAGCACCTGGTATGCTCTATTTGACTTCCTGTTTCCTGCTTCCCTGTGGCCTTACCTCATGATGTGAGCTTATTGCATGGGCTGTGAGTACCCTTCAGCTTGGCTTTCTGTCATTTATATTGTGTGCATTTAGTGACTGTTTTTTGTTTTCTCTGTAGGTGGAAACTCCTTATTTAAAAAGGGGTTTCTCCTGGTCCTTATATTAAAAAAAAAAAGCCCTTAAGCCTTATTTGGGGGTCCATTTGTGTTTCATTCCTCCCACTTGGGACTATTTAAAGGGGCATCCCGGGTAGCAATTGTGGAAATCCCATATATACTTGGCGACTATAATCAATTATAGTATAATACTAAACACCATATGGAGGCATCCCAGGATAACGGACATGCAATTCCCTCTGCACAGACTCGGCAATGTTTTGGATGTGGGGCATCCCTTGTTGGGGATAACGCAATTCTTTGCGTCCCTTGTGCACAATTAACTATTATGCAGCAAACTGAGGCCCAGGCTTCAGGGCCTGCGGCTAATGCCTCATCTCCTACTCCGCCATGTCTTGTCCGTACCCCCAATGATATTGTCATGGGTGGTGAGTCGCATGCTGATTTATGTGCCAGATTGGCTCATCTTGAAAGATTAATGTCTACCTCTGTGCCTAAGAAGGCCTCAGCTAAAAGAAAGCACTTGACTCATGCCGCTCCGGCAAGTGAGTCAGACAATTGTGAATTGCTTGATTGGTCTGATCCTTCTCAGTTAGAAGAAGGAGAATTATATGAGGAATCAGATGTTTCTGATGAACAGCAATTTGTTGGTACTGAGATTGATCAGGGTGAAGCAAGTGTTGTGGATACCCCAAAAGCTCTTGCTCATTTATTTGAGGTTTTGGTTATTACTCCTCCTGAAGTAGTCCTTCCTCAAAAAGGGGAATTCTTTGGTGCCTCTAAACCTCGTTTAGAATTCCCAGATCAAAAGCATTTTGATGAAATTATTCTTAAAGAATGGGAGAAGCCTGCGCAGCTTCCTGGCATTCCCTTGGGCTAGGACAATAAATATCCCTTCCCAGCTGATACTGTTAAACGTTGGTCATCACCACCTATGGTGGATGCCCCTGTGCTAAATTTATCCAACTCTTCTGTGTTGCATTCTCCTGACTCCACTACCCTTAAAGATGGAGAGGATAAGCATATTGATCAAATGGCGTGCCACGCTTTTTCCAGTGTGGGCTCGGCCTTGCTGCCTGTTGGTGCTTCAGCGCTCATGACAGTGGCTATTAGGTCTGTTGTGAGAGACCTAATGAATTACTCAGGGCTTGATCCAGCCTCTGATGAGTACGCCGCTCTTAAGCGATGTGAGATGTTTTCATCCTTTGTACTTTCTGCCTTAGATGACACTCTGGTCATGTGCAGCAGAACCTCTGCCTTGTTAGTCGCCATTCGGTGGTCGGTGTGGTTGCGGCAGTGGGCAGCTGATATTGTAGCCAAGAAATCACTTACAGCGCTCCCTTTTGTGGGATTGCGCCTCTTTGGAGAAAAATTGGATTCTTTCACTAAAGGAGGTAAATTACCTCAGCGTAAGAAACAACGGCGTTCCTTTCGTGGAGTGGCCTCATTTAACCCTTTTTTTCGGGGGTCCAGATCCGGTAGAGGATCGACCTTTTCAGCCCCTAGAGGGAATGCATGGAATAGAGGAAGAGGACGTGGCCGTCCAAGTCAGAGTTGGGGGTCCAAAACCAAATCTGCCACTAAGCCTGCCCAACAATGAGGGGACGCCCTCACCCTTATGGGTGGGGGGACGGCTGCGGTTCTTCTTCCAGGTCTGGGTTCAGGAGGTATCAGACAATTTGGTTCTGGAAGTAGTCTCTTCCGCTTAAAAACTGGAATTCGAGTTCCGGCCTCCTCCCAGATTTTTCATGTCCCGGATGCCATTAGATCCGGCAATTGCGCAGGGACTGTGGGCAGCAGTAGCGAATCTGTTAAACATGGCTGTCATATGCCTAGTGCCTCCAGCGGAAAGGGGTTTGGGGTTTTACTCCAACCTATTCACGGTGCCCAAAAGAGACGGCTCTGTTCGGCCTATCCTAGACCTAAGGAGACTCAATTTATCCGTTTCAGAAAAATCCGCATGGAGTCTCTGTGATCAACGATCGATTCTCTCCGTCTGGGGGACTTCCTGACATCCATAGACATCAAGAATGCTTATTTGCACATTCCTATTTTTCCGGGTCACCAGAGATTTCTCAGGTTCTCGATAGAAGACCAGCATTATCAATTTGTGGCCCTGCCATTCGGCCTTACCTCGGCCCCAAGAGTCTTTACCAAGATGCTGGCGGGAGTGATGGCTATATTCAGGGTCCAGGGCATCCGCATTGTGCCTTTTCTGGACGATCTTCTTATCGCGGCCTCCTCCCTCGAACAATCAGAGTTGGACACCAGGTGGTCTCTACGCTAGAGAGGTTCGGATGGGTAATAAGTTACCCCAAATCCTCTCTCTGTCCGTCCAGGGAAATTCTCTTCCTGGGCCTGATTCTGGATACATTTCAGGCCAAGGTTTTTCTTCCTCAGTCCAAAATGGTTCTGATTCAGGACTTGATTCGTCTATTCTTGTACAACCCTCGTCAGTCTATCCGTCTAGGGATGAGACTAGTGGGATTGATGGTAGCTGCATTCGAGGCAGTCCCGTTTGCCCAGTTTCACATAAGGACGCTTCAGCTCTTCCTCTTGGCAAAGTGGGACAGGTGCCCACTATCATTGAATCAGACTTGTCTATTGTCTCCCCACGTTTTGCAGTCCCTTCAGTGGTGGTTAATATCGCACAACCTCCAGAAGGGCAAGTCATTTCTGACTCCGCATTGGGAACTGGTTACCACGGATGCCAGCATGGTGGGCTGGGGGGGCTTCTGGAAGAAGCATCAGTTCCAAGGATTGTGGGGGCCTCGAGGCTCATTCTCCAATCAATGTATTAGAGCTTCGGGCCATATGTCTTGTTCTACTTCGACTAACCCATTTCTTACAGGGTCTGCCAGTTCAGATTCGGTCAGACAACCGAACAGCTGTTGCATACATCAATCACCAGGGAGGGACTCGCAGTTGGGGTGCCCTCTGGGAAGTGTCCCTGATCCTTCAGTGGGCAGAGATCAATGTTCCTTGAATATCAGCAGTTTACATTCCGGGGATAGAGAATGTGGAGGCAGACTCCCTGAGCAGGGGATGTTCTCACCAGGGAGAATGGTCTCTCAATCCAAGGGTCTTTCAGTTCCTCTGTCACAAGTGGGGGACTCCACGGTTGGACCTGTTTGCTTCTCGTCACAATCACAAGCTGCTAGCTTTTGTGTCTCTATCCCAGGATCCTCTGGCAGTGGCAGCGGATGCCATGTCTCTAGCCTGGAAGGATCTGGGGTTCCTATATCTGTTTCCCCCATTCTCCATGATCAGCAAGGTGGTGCACAAGCTAGCACTGGAGGAGGCACCAGCAATTCTGGTGGCGCCAAGGTGGCCAAGACGTCTGTGGTACGCAGACGTCGTAAGGCTGGCAGTGGATCGTGTCCATCTGCCTCTTCTTCCAGATCTCATCACTCAGGGTCAACTTTGTTACCCCAATTTACAAACGCTGGCTTTGACGGCATGGCTGCTGAAGTCTCCATCTTGAAAGAAGGTCTTTCTGATGTGGTTATTCAGACTCTTATTAGAGCTAGGAAGAAGTCTTCCTCTGTCATTTATTACAGGACTTGGAGGTCCTATATTGATTGGTGTGAATCCAGGGCTTTGCCCTGTAGAGTATTTTCTATTCCTAGAATTCTGGAATATCTGCAACAAGGTCTGGATATGGGATTACAGATTAGTACTTTGAAAGGGCAAGTTTCTGCCTTGGCAATTTTCTTTCAAAGATCGTTTGCTCTTCATCCTTTGGTTAAGACCTTTTTCCAAGGAGTCGCGCATGTGCGGCCTCCCAGAAAGCCTTTACTTCCTGTTTGGGATCTTAATTTGGTGCTTTCGGCTATGCAAGCTGCTCCCTTTGAGCCATTGCAGGATATTCCTCTTCCTATTCTTACTCAGAAGGTTGCCTTTTTGGTTGCTATTACTTCTGTCCGCCGAGTTTCTGAACTGGCGACTTTGTCTATTCAAGCCCCTTATTTTGAGAGGCATCAAGATAAGGTTGTTTTCCGTTTTAAACCGGATTTCCTTCCTAAGGTGGTGTCTCCTTTCCACCTAAATCAGGATATAGTTCTTCCTTCCTTGTGTCCTAAACCTAGTAACGACAAGGAAAGGGTCTTACATTCTTTGGATGTAGTTCGTTGTGTTAAGTATTATTTAGTTACTACCTCGGTCTTCCGCAAGACGGATGCCTTTTTTGTTGTGCCTTCTGGGCCCAAGAAGGGTTTTGCTCCTGCCAAATCTTCCCTTAGTAAGTGGATACGTCAGGCTATCATTGGGGCCTATATAGCGAAGGGGAAGGTTCTCCCTTTTCGTGTCACCGTTCATTCTACTCGTGCTATTGGAGCCTCTTGGGCTTTTCAGCACCAAGCTTCTGTTGAACAAGTCTGCAAGGCTGCGACTTGGTCTTCGGTTCACACTTTTTCCAAGTTTTACAAGGTTGATGTGCGGGCCTCAGCGGATGCTGTTTTTGGCCACAAAATTCTGCGAGCTGCAGTCATTTAAGTAATGCATTATTCCTTTGGGATCCCCACCCATTATAGACACCGCTATTGGATGTCCCAAGTGTCATAGATATCGGGAAGTGGGGGGTGTGACATACTAGGAATAATACCATTTTGTGAGATACTCACCTGTAAAATGGTCATTACGAGTATGTCACACCCCCCACTTCCCCCGCCCTTTTTTGTTCGAGGGATCCTTTATATGGTGATTATTATTATTTCAAATAATTTTACAATTATTGAATATAATTGGCTCTTTTTGCTCTAAGGGATCCTTTATTTGGTATTATTATTTCAAATAATTTCACAATTATTGAATATAATTGGCTCTTTTTGTTCTAAGGGATCCTTTATTTGGTATTATTATTTTCATATAATTTTACAATTATTGAATATAATTGGCTCTTCCTGGTTCTTCACTGCTGTTTAAAAAGACTGAGGAATAGTGGGAGGAACCCAGTACTTATGGACCAGGAGGGGCTCCTTTTTTCCATGTCATCTCTGCAAGATCGCCCTCTACAGGCCGGGTTCCCAAGTGTCATGAATATCGGGAAGTGGGGTGTGTGACATACTCGTAATAACCATTTTACAGGTGAGTATCTCACAAAATTGTATTTTTGGTCGCTATTACTTCGGTGCGTCGAGTCTCTGAGCTGGCGGTGCTTTCCATTAAACCTCCACTTTTGAGCTGCATCAGGATAAGGTGGTGTTCCGTCTTAACCCAGAATTTTTGCCCAAGGTTGAATCTGCCTTTCATCTCAATGAGGACATTGTCTTACCTTCCTATTGTCCTGCCCCTGCTAATTCCAAGGAATGGAACCTTCATTCTCTGCATGTGGTCAGGGCGCTCAAGTATTATTTGGTCGCCGCTGTGCCCTTTCGGAAGTCTGATTTTCTTTTTGTTCTACCTTCCGGACCTAGGAAGGGCTTGCCTCCAGCCAAATCTACTATCAGCAAGTGGATTAGACAGGCGGTGGTGTGAGCTTATTCTGCCAAAGGGAAGGAACCTCCTTTCCGGGTTACTGCTCATTCTATTAGAGCTATTGGTGCCTGTTGGGCCTTTCAGCACCAGGCTTCTGTTGAACAAGTTTGTAAGACCGCTACGTGGTCTTCTGTTCATACTTTTTCACAAGGTTCACAAGGTTCACAACGTTTTACAAGGTTGATGTTAGGGCCTCAGCTGATGCTGTTTCTGGCCGCAAGGTGCTTCAGGCAGTAGTGGTCTGAACTGCCTGCCGTTACTCATTGGGGATACCACCCTACTTTAAGGACACTGCTATTGGATGTCCCAGAAGTAATGATTGAATGAAACAGGCCGTGCTGTACACTTGGAAAAACACAATTCTCTGATTACTCACCTGTAGAATTGATTTTACTGTGTACAGTACGGCCTGTTTCATCCCTCCCTTGTTATCGTTGCCCTTGGTTGCCTCTTTATGGTGATTGGTTTAAAAGTTAGCCTTTCTGAGGCTGTGTATTCTTTTATCATGGTTTATCTCCCGGCTTTTTGCATAACTGCTTTTCAACACTGGGGGTCTATTGGTCTACTGCAGTCAACTACTCCACCTTCTGGGGGAATACCCAGAAGTAATGATTGAAATGAAACAGGCCGTGCTGTACACAGTAAAATCAATTCTACAGGTGAGTAATCATAGAATTGTATTATTCCATAAGAAATTTTCTGATAGAGCATGCCTTGATGGTCAACCTGCATATACCAATTCTGAACTCACGCTGCGAGTATCTGAGAATTGCTGTTCAGACAGACCAGATCAGAGATCATCTTCAGTTCCACAGATTTTTACAGATCTTGGCGGAACCAATGGCACACCTCAGGCAACAAGGAATTCTAGTGATTTCTTATTTGGATGATCTCCTCTAGCAGACATATAAACAAGTCAAAGGAATTTCTCCTAGCAGATCTAGGGAATACCCTGTCCTTGCTGAGAACCCTGGGGTGGGTGATCAATCTGGAAAAATCAACCCTGACACCCAGTTACCTATGCAGATTTCTGGGGTGCATTATAGACAATGTTCGCCAAAAGATTTTTCTCCCACAGGAAAAAATGGGATCAAGTCTTATGACCGCGGCGATTCCTGCTGTGCCATGGGCACAGTTACATATGAGAACACTGTAGAAGTTCCTTCTGTTTGAGTGGGACAAGCAACAGGTCTCACTGGATATCTAAGTCGAGTCAGGGTTCAGCAGACAGCCTGGTGTCTGAACCAATAGATTTTCCTTCAGACTCCCACAGGTATACCAGTTTGCCACTGCCAGTAATTCAAAATGCGAGACATTTTATTCACTGACTAGGAGAGAGGGTTTCATTCTACATTCAAACCCAATAAGGCTTCAACTGACAGCGTGGCTCTTGAACGGACCATCTTAAAAAGTAAGGGCTGTTCGGCAAGAGTGATAGAAACTCTTCTGGCCAGTTGAACGTTTGACAACTAGACACCCCTGCTAGTTAAAAAATAATGTAAAAAAACACACTCACCTGACCCCTCGTTCGAACCGGCCGGGTCTTCTCTTCACCCTGGGGGTATCCGATTACCCCCCCAGGCCCCCCCCCCCCCCCCGGGCTCTTCCGTTGTGAAGAGGGGGCTGAAAACATGCCCCCTCCGATGTTCACACCACTAGCCCCGCCCTTGTGGGCAGGGATTATGACGTCACTCTGACGTCGGAGCTGATCACCGGAGACAGGTTGGAGGATAGGGGAATGGGGATCGGTGGTGAGTGTAAAAAAAATGTTTGTTTTTTTTTTCTCTGTGTGTCATTTTCTAAAAAATATTTTTTCATTTTTTTGGCGTTTTTTTTACTTAATATTAAAAAAAAAAAATGAAAAATTACAAACAAAACATTTCATTTTAAAGCCTCAACTCTGCTGCAAAATATATATCTATAATTTTCCTGGAAATTCTTGTAAAAATGTCGCAAAACATGGTGCAAAATGGTGAAAAATGACCTGTCAACAAATCTCAAGCCGGCAAGCAGTTAATATTGTTAAAAGTAGCTATGCATGTTGGGTATTGTTCTGCTCGAGGGACCTTGTGTCAGAATTAGCTTGTTTTTTCTTGTTTGCATATTGATATTTTAGGAAAAGGTGTTTTTTATTCTGCTTTTTTATACTTTTTTTAGAGAAACCCTGTGCAACCTAAGAATTCTTCGAGGGATTACTTCCAGAAAGATGAAGCCACTACAATTAGCTGGGTACGCTTAGAAAGCTTAACATGTTTACTTTTAGGGAATGGTTTGTGGGGGGAATTCCAAATGTAAAGGGTTGTTTTGGTTGAAAAACTGCCAGGTGCGCACATTGTCAGCAGAGCTGACATTTTCAAGGAAAATTACCGTTACGCTCATGCTTTACTTTGGGGTGTTTGGCAACTCTTCCCTTGACAGGACATATGCATGTTGGGTATTGTTCTGTTCGGAGTACCTTGTTTTTTCAGATGTAACTTGTTTTTTCTTGTTTGCATATATTTTCTATAGGAAAATGTGGCTTTGATTCTGCTTTATCTTTTTTTTTTTTTTTAGGGAAACTCTTTGCAACCAAAGAATACATTAAGAGATTACTTCCAGAAATCTGTGGCCACGTCAACAAGCCTGGTACGCCTAGAAAGCTTGAGGTGTGTACTTCCAGAGAATATATAGTTTGTTGGGGGTGTTTTAAATGTAAAGGGTTGTTTTTATTGAAAAACTGCAAGGTGCGCATAGTGTCTAGCATAGTTGTATTTTATCTGAAAATCCCCTAAAGTTTCAGTTTGGGGGGAGTCTCCTGAACAGGAAAGGGTGTCTAACAATACATATGTGGTACCGCTGTAACCGGGAGAAATTGGTATATTCTAAGCAGACAGCACGTCCTGCTCCAGACATAGTCCTTACATGTGGGTATACCTCCGCCTTCAGCGCCGTGCACTGCAGAATCATGAAGAAAACAAGCTCCTCCCGGCCCTACATATACCGAGGGACCTCCCACAAATCCCCAGATTCCTCTGCAGTGCTCAAACTGCGAAGACATGAAGTATCACGCTCTCGCAGGCGAGCTTGAAAGCCCGAGGGCCTGCGGGACTATTTCCACCCGTCCTCTTTGTGAGTAACATGCCTCCCAGCCTGGGCTGCGTTGGTCGGGTGAAGGTAGGCAGCACCTAGTGTGCTTACGGAGCCATGCTCCACCGCAATCCCCCTCCATGGGGTAGGCGGTTTAGGCTAATGGTGAGCCTCATAGTGGATGCCCCTCCCGCACCTTGCCCCACGCCCCATTTAGCGGTGAACCCTGAGTGCTGGGTCACCTTCGTCCTTAATTCCCCCCGTTAGTGGGGGGAAAAAGAGGGGGGGGTTGTGTACGTTGGCCTAATCTTGCCATATCACACGTCTTGCCTTAGCCCTATAGGTTCCGGGGGTCAGAGCCGCGCTTCAAACTTTGTTTTTACGATTGGCCGCTGGGCCTTTAAAATTTGTGACTTGGCGCGTAAGGCAGCTCCGTCTCGCGACAACATGGCGTCATTTCTGTTCTTTTCCTGTCTTGTTCTGCGGAGCTTCGCACTCTCCGGGGTGGGCGTGGTCTGGTTTGGCGCGTTCCGCGTCACCTATAGCTCTGGCCCGCCCTTCGAGGTTCGCTGGCGCCATTTTGTCGGTCTCCCGCGCGCGCGTGGTCACGATCCTCCTTCTCCCTTGGTTGATGTAAGTGCCCTCACGTTCGTTCGTTTAATTTTCTTTTTGTGTTGCGCATGGCTCTGACACCCTCTTTTCCCCTTATGTCTTTCAGATGCCAAGCTTCCAGTGGCTTCTCCCGGCCTGATATATATATATATATCTCACGGGGTCATATTAGAATCTCCCAAATTCCCAGCGGGTTTTGGGGCATCCAGGGTTGCTTACAGCATAAATCCCTTCCGGCATATTACCTAGATTAATCACCATATGGAGGCATCTCAGAATTTGGTGTTCGGGGTCCCGCAGGGACAAGACCGGCTGTGTACCATGTGTCTCCCAAGCCCAAGAGGGAGAGTTTCCACACGGCAACGCCGCGCCTGGAATTCTTGGATCAGGATCATTTCCAATATCTTATATCTAAGGAATGGAAATCCCCTTGCAAACTCACAGGGGTCCCGGGGGTTTGGGACTGGAAGTACCCCTTTCCCCAAGATTTGGTTGAACGATGGTCAGTTCCTCCAGAGGTGGATGCTCCAATTATTGTGGTTGTTAACCCTCCCTTCATGGCGGCTTCCCTCTCTCGCACCCTTCGGGATGCCGAGGACCGGCGCATGGACAGATTGGCCTCCCATGCCTTCTCTAGTGCAGGGACGGCTCTGCGCCCGGTCTGTGCTGCGGCTGTTACCTCGGTGGCCGCCAGGACGCTGATCAGGAAGATAATTGACCAACAGCCGGAGGATCTCCCTTGTGAGGTGTTCAATGCACTGTCAGATTGTGACGTTTTTGTGAGATTTATCCTCTCAGCTATGGATGACACCATCAAAATGTGTGCTAAAACCTCGGCCCTTGTGGTGGCCACTCGTCGCCCTGTGGGACTGCCACAGCACTTGGCTCTTATGGCAGGATGCCATGCTTCGTTCGGGCGATGGCAGGTGATGGCCTTCCTGGATGTGGTTTTTGAAAGAATTAAGTGTTCTGGGCAGTTCCCTTCAAAATTAGCCAGGGGTATTCTAGTCCCCGTTGTATCCTTTAATGATTGGACACAGGTTGAGTTTGGCCTGGAGGGTCTGGGCCTTCTTTTAGGTTGGCCTTGGCTGATAATTGCATTCACTCTGCTCTTCCCTCGGGATGACGCAGTCTGCCCAGATCCGGCGGTCTAGACCGGGCATCTAGGTTCCACGGGCTCTGCCTACCTTGTATCCATCTGTTGGGCCGCAGACGCCCTGGTCAAAGTGAACCTCTTGATGCCTGCAAGGCTCCTTTTCCCCTTCGGTCCCTTGTTCCCTCTGGACGCCTAGTCTTTTTATCCTGCCGGTGTTACAGGACCATTCTTTATATTAGGGTCTTGTCTGGGGTCCCTCCCCTGTTCCCAGATGGCTCGGCAAGGCGAGTACGGGAGCGCTTTCACACTCATTCACCGGTGCGGTCCGCACTAGTTTCTACTTGGACTTGGGGCTCTCTTGGAGTCTTTTGGATTGGTGCTTAGGCACATCCATTACTTGGTGTAATCTGATTCATACTCTCCCTACGGGGTGGCATTTTGATGGGTCCAGGTTCAACCTTCCCTTCTGATTGGGGTGCCTTGGTATGGAAGGGGCCTTGCCCTTTGCTGTAGTCTCATTACATTCACCTTGCGGCTGATGGGCCTATTGCTGGCGGCCGAGGCTGTTCCTTTTCCCAGATGCCCCTGGGGCCTGCGGCTACTTGGGTCACTTGTCCTGGATGGGGTTCCAACACCCCTGGAAATAGATCAGTACGTTCCCCCTGTTTTTGTGGGGGTTCCCTTCTGGTTGGTCTACACATGGAAGTTGTTGATGGACATCACTTCCTTCTTGCTATCCCTATAGATGGTCACCATGGGGACCAGGTCTGGCGGGGTCGCTAAAAAGGTTCTACTCCTTATGAAATTCCCTGAGGTACCTAAGGGGGGCTCCTTTAGGGGGGGCCATTTTCATACCATTGGTGGATCTTCACGTTGTGCCTTGTTGGGCCCTAGCTTGCTGGTCTGTTTCCCTTAGGCCTTGTCTTTTGGGGACTCTTGGTCTGTCTGGTCAGTGGCCTGTCCCAGCTTTTATCCGAGAAGGTATTGGAACAGGTTGACCCTTCTTGTAGGGTCTGGTTCTGATCCAGTGGAGGTTTTTTACACTCCTTGTGCTTCATTGGTATTGGCTCGTTGGCTGTCCTACTGTGCTGGGAGGGCCTTCCCTAGTGTCTCAATGAGCCTACTGGTTGGGGCCGTGGCCCCGTGACTGTTACAGAGACTCTATCCTGGTTAAGGTCCTAATTCGTTGCCCTGGGTGATTGTCCCAGGACTCTCTGGCCTTGGTCACGGTGACCTAGTCTGGCCTTTTGTCTGGGTATTCTACCCTTTGTCTGTCCCTTCTTACACCCTGCTAGGTGGGGTTCTGCACAGGCTTGCTGTGGCAAGGGTGAACTGTTGCACTGGTGGCCATGATTGGCCCTGTGTGGTTGGTTCGCATTTTCTGCTGGAGACAGTTGTACTGTGTGCCCTCTCATGTGGGCGGTTATGCCTAGTTAGGCTCCTTACTACGTCATTCCCTTCACAGGGTTTGGACGATCGTTATTCACCTTATCAGAAATGTTGCCTCTGGGTGTCTCTTCTTTTTGGAGGGTTGGGTCTAGATCCCTCCCTTTTTTTATTCTCCTCACTTTTCTACCAGCTATGTTGGGAGTTGGCGCCCTAGTTGGATGGCTGGGACTTGCCCTCTATTCCCAAAGGAATGAGGTCTAGTACCCATGGGTACTAGAGTTCTTATGGCATGGCTGGAGTTGGTTCCCCAACTCAGTTCCTTGAGAGGTTCCAGGGCTCGCCCTGTTGTCCTCGGTAGAGGCTAATTTCAAGCTTCGGCGTTTAGCTTTCCTCAGGGGTGGCTCAGGCGCATTCCCCAGAGAATTATGAGCTCCCTTGTGGGGGGTTGCTTATCCTGTTGCCCTGCTAAGGGTTTCCCTGGGTCTTATTCAGGTTCTTGTCTGAACTGTTCCCTGCCTCAGATGACTCCTTCGGGGCGGGTGCTTCAGTCTGGGGCGTGCCATAGGAGACGGCCTTCTTAGCCTAATCCTTTTTTATATTTTTTACAGCTCTTTATATCTGTACACCGTCGGGTGAGAATGTGTCCGCCTTGCACCAAGCTTGAGTCCAGGCGGAGGGCTGTTATTCTTCTCGATTCCAGAACTTACGGTCTTTGGACTGGTGTTCTGCTTACTCTGAGCTTAAAAGGGATCTGTATCCCTCAATAGGCGTTGGGAACCTCTGGTCTGCTTCCTGTCCAGGGTTGGGGCTATGCCTGCTGGGCTTATAGACGTCACCATCCTTCTTGCAGCAGGATCTGGTTACTTCCATGAGTATGGGAGTCCGTTGGACTGGTCTTGCTTGGCTGGTTGCCCTTCTGGGCTCCTGATTATCATGTTGGCTCTTGGGGAGCCTTGTTAGCTCGTGTTCAGTATTACCTTGGTCTCGCCGAGACCAGGGTTCGTATTCCCTGACGGGAAAGGTTCTATGGTTGCCATGGCTACCCTGTTATCGTTAGTAGCATGGTTAGGCTGTTACTCTGGCCTGTTTGTTAAGAGAGATTCATTCTTCTCTCTTGGTTTGGATTTCTTCTACCGGTGATTGGTTTGGGCCTTATGCACTTGGTTGTTGAGCAGGCTGACTAGTTTCTCTGCTTGTGTTTCATTAGCCTTGTAAGGCTTCATAAGTTAAGTTAGAGCTTTGCTCTAGTTGCTCCTGGTAGCAAGGTTACAGGCGATAGCGCTGTTTTGGTTGGCTGTGCCTTTTTTCATGGGGATCCCACCCTACTTATGGACACTGCTATTGGATGTCCCACATGCAAGGACTATGTCTGGAGCAGGACGTGCTGTCTGCTTAGAATAATACAACTCTGTGAAGTACTCACCTGTAGAGTTGGTATTATACGCAGACAGCACGTCCTGCTCCACCCCACCCTGATTCACCTTGTTCTGGATCCCCTGTGTGGTGATTATTATCTTGGATATTATTGCCAGTCTCTGGGTGGTTGTTTTCCTCCTGGCTTCTTCTCTCACTGCTTTTCAATGCTGGGGATTTGTGGGAGGTCCCTCGGTATATGTAGGGCCGGGAGGAGCTTGTTTTCTTCATGATTCTGCAGTACACGGCGCTGAAGGCGGAGGTATACCCACATGTAAGGACTATGTCTGGAGCAGGACGTGCTGTCTGCATATAATACCAACTCTACAGGTGAGTACTTCAGAGTTGTATATTCTTGGTGTGCCACACACCCCGCTTCACTTTTAAATATTCTTCACTTAATGGGTTAACTCACCGCCAGGTGACGCTGTGCAGAGAGGAAGTCTTGTAACGAGCCCCCTTCCGGCCTATATATACCTGGTACCTCCCTTCAATCACCAGTATTTTTCTCTCTGCTTGACGACAAGACAGAAGATTGAAGTCTCCTGCTTACAGGTAGCCGGGGTCTTACCCCGGCACCCCCCTTTTGGTCTATTTCTGCCTGGTTTGAGAGTTTATACCTTGATGGTGGAATGGAAGCCTCCCAGCCTAGGCTGCTCACTGGGCAAATGGTAGATGGCACTATAGGTGCCTAGGAGCTTATCTCCTCCACTCGACCTCATGCGTGGGGCAATGCGGCTATCCGGCATGGTGATCCGGAAATGGGATGCCCCTGTCCCGAGGGGCCCCTTACTCTCCCGTTACGGTCCCTTCTCCCTTCACTATGGGGGGGGGGTAAAGGGAAGTGTATTGTGTGTATGGTTTACTGTATGTTCATGTGTTTTGCTTATTTCAACGTTGTCAGGCTGCACTGCAAGTGAGTGTGCATATGGCCTGACTTTGATTCCTCCTTATATGGCAGTCTCTGTTTTGCGGGCTGCTGCTGCTGGCCTGTAGAGCCAGAGCTTTGGGTCAGCTTTAGGGGTGACCGGGGCAGGCTGTATGGTGTCAGGCTTGCTTTTGGCTGCCTGCGTTTTTCTCACCTTATCCAGCTCCCCTCCCCCCTTCGCTTTTCTCCTTTGTTTTAATCGGCCACTCCCGCCTTCCCTGACATTTTCTGCCTGTCTCCACCACCTCTTTGGTTGGGTGCTGGGCTTTTGTAAGCCTTACTGGGGCAGGTAAGCGGCCTCACCTGGTGTGGGGCCGTCTATATTTTTATGGGTTTGACTGTTTATTAAAAAGTAATATATTTAATGGAAACATACTTTTGTTTAAAAAAAAAAAAAAAAAAAAGGGGGGGAAAATATATAAGGAGGAAAATCAGATGCCAGTTTTATTGCCTCTTCAAAGCACTTGGTGCTCTGTATGTATGTTATATTGCATGTTGCCATTGGTTTCTGGGGTTTTTTTTTCTGTTGGTTTGTTTTTTCCCCACAGATCCTGGGATTCCTTCAATTAGTAGCCTCCCAGTTCTTTATTGCCTGGCTAGTCTCTTTTTCTCCTAAATTGGGACATATTTATTTATATATACTTGCGTATATATACTTAAAAAAAAAAAATATATATATATATATATATTCAATCTATATTTATATATAGATTATTAAGGGGATCTTCTTTTTGAATGAAATCCTCCCCCCAAAAAAAAATAAAAAAAAAAATTCCGGGACATTTACAATAAGGGGGCATCCCGGGTCGGCTTATGCCTTAAATCCCAAAAGAATTGCGAATACCATAAATCACCATATGGAGGCTTCCGTTATTACCGGAAATGGTTCTTCTGGGCCATCTAGGGGGTGCGCAAGATGTGGGACTCCTCTCCCAGATGATGATGTCTTTGTATGCATTCCTTGTGCAAGGCAGAGTATTGCGCGTCAGTCCGTCGCTTCAGCTGCTGGCCCGTCGCATCTTCCATCATCTCCTACCTCTCCCTCCCTGTTCCGGACCACGCATGACACTGTCAAGAGTGGGGATTCGCAATCCGAGGTGGCGGCGCGATTGGCCAGCCTCCGGAAAATAGTGCCCGTTAAAGCGGGGTCTAAAGCCACTGCAAAACGGAAGCACCTGACTCCGATACCTTCTGCTTCACAGGTATGTGAGCCTGTGGAATGGTCCGATGGCTCCCCGGACGAGGGAGAATTCCTGTTGGAGTCAGATGAGCCTGCAGATCAGCTTGAGGCTGATGCTATTGGCGATTGGTCGGCGGGTGTTTCCCTTGACACCCCCTCCATTCTGGCTCAGATGTTTGAAATTCTGAATTTAGATCCGCCTGAGGCTGTCACCCGGCCAAAGGGCCAGTTGTTTAAAGAGCCTCAGCCGTGTTGGGTTTTTCCCAGATAACACCACTTTGAGAGGGTGGTCCTTAAGGAATGGGAACATCCCACGCGGTTATCTGGAATCCCTTCCAGTTGGGAAAAGCGTTATCCTTTTCCGCCAGAATTGGTGAAGCTCTCGATACCCCTGTGCTAGGGCTCTCCAGCACGGCTATGGTACAGTCTGCGGAGACCACTGTCCCTAAAGATGGGGAGGATCGGCGGATTGACCAGTACGCTCGCCATGGTTTTATTTATGCTGGGTCAACGATGCGCCCGGTGTGTGCTTCGGCCCTTCTTTTATTGGCGGTTAGGTCTGTAATTCAGGAGCTGTATGAGGATCTAGATCCCACTTGCAAAGAGTTTACTGCGCTCAAGCAGTGTGAATCTTTTGTTTCCTATGTTCTATCCGCTCAGGACGATGCGCTGGCTATGAGTAGCAAGACAGCTGCAATGCTGGTGGCTATTCGTCGGTCAGTATGGCTGCGTCAGTGGTCGGCGGACTCGGCTTCTAAAAGGGTGCTCACAGCTCTTCCCTTTTTGGGCTTGCGTCTGTTTTGTGAGAAAATTGATTCAGTCGCAAAGGGTGGTAAGATGCCACAACGCAAGAGGCCTCGTCGTCCCTTTAAGGGGACAAGTGCTGGTAGGCCTTCTTTTCGGGGATTCAGAGCGTGTAGGGGGGCTTCCTTTCCCGCTACCAGAGGTGCAGGTTGGACTCGGGGGAGGGGCCATGGCCGTCCCGCTCAGTCCTGGGGCACCAAGCCCAAGCCTGCTGGTAAACCCGCTCAGCAATGAGGGGCTGCCCTCACCCGTGCGGGTGGGGGGGGACGATTACGACTCTTCTCCCAGGTTTGGGACCAGGAGATTCCGGACAGATGGATCCGGGAGGTAGTGTCGTCCGGTTACAGACTGGAATTCGACTCTCGCCCTCCTTCACGGTTCTTTCGGTCTCGGGTGCCCATCGATCCTTTGGCCGCACAGGGGCTCCTGGCGTCGGTAAAGAATCTGTTAGAGATGGCGGTCATCCGGCCGGTACCGCGCTTAGAGATGGGCCTCGGGTTTTATTCCAATCTTTTTGCAGTCCCCAAGAAAGACGGGTCAGTCCGTCCCTTCCTGGACCTGAAATTACTCAACAGGTTCAACCGTGTTCTGAAGTTTCGCATGGAAACCTTGCGTACGGCCGTCGGTTCCCTTCGGCAAGGGGACTTCATGACGTCCATAGACATCAAGGATGCTTATCTTCATGTTCCCATCTGCCACGCTCATCAACGTTTTCTTCGATTCGTGATGGAAAATCAGCATTTTCAATTCGTGGTACTTCCGTTTGGCCTTACCTCAGCTCCAAGAGTGTTCACCAAGGTGCTGGCAGGGGTCATGGCCATTTTCAGATCTCGGGGCATTTGTGTCGTACCTTATTTGGACGACCTTCTCATCATGGCTCCGTCGCTCAATCAATCGGAGACAGACACCAGGTTGGTGGTCTCCACGCTGGAAAGCTTTGGTTGGGTGATCAACTTCCCCAAGTCCTCCCTCGCTCCGTGCACTGCAGACATGTAGAAAACAAGCTCCTCCCGGCCCTTCATATACTGGAGGACCTCCCACAAATCCCCAGAATTCTCTGCAGTGCTGGAACTGCGAAGACATGAAGAATCACGCTCTCGCAGGCGAGCGGGGCTTGACAGCCCGAGGCCCTGCGGGACTATTCCCACCCGTCCTTGTGGTTAAGAATATGCCTCCCAGCCTGGGCTGCGTTGGTCGGGTGAAGGTAGGCAGCACCTAGTGTGCTTACGGAGCTAGTCTCCACCGCAAGCCCCCTCCATAGGGTAGGCGGTTAAAGGCGAATGGTGAGCCTTCAGTGGATGCCCCTCCCGCACTAGTGCCCCCATGCCCCATCTAACGGTGAACCCTCTATTGGCTCACCTTCCTTCCCAGTTTCCTCCGTTAGGGGGGGGGGGAAGAGGGGGGGGCTGTGTGTTGATGGCCTACTCCTTGCCCTAGTACACCTTAGTCCCTTACAACTTCTGGGTGTCAGCGCACGCTTTACTTGTTTACTTGTTTTTACTTGTTAAACTGGCCGCAGCGTTTTACTGTGCCCTACGCGCACTCAGCAGCACGCTTTGGGGAAGCTATGGCGTTTTTCAAATTCCCTTCCTCACTTCGTCCTCTTCGCTGAAGTGATGCTGACGTAGCCGCATTCTATCCTGATTGGCTGCGCGCCTTCTACTTCGCGCGCTCCGGGGGGGGAGGCGTGGTTCCGCCTGGCGCGTTCTGCGTCATTGGCCGCTATTGCCCGCCCTTCGAGGTTCGCTGGGCGCCATTTCCTTCTCGCATGCGCGTGGCGAAGACGGTCCTCCCCTCGCTGACTGTAAGTGCCCTCGCGGGCGACCCTTTTTCTAGCAGTTTTCTCGCGCTCGGCTCTGACACCCCTCTTCCCCTTGTGTCTTTCAGACAGCTGTCTCCGGTGGCTTCCCCTAGTCCGACGTAGCACCCGGTCCAGACCAGCTTTCTGCTTTTACTCCCACTTCCCAGCGGGTTATAGGGGCATCCAGGGTTGCTTAAAGCGTCAATCCCTACTGGCACATTGAAGTTAATAATCACCATATGGAGGCATCCCAGGACATCGCAAACGGGGTCCCTCTGGGACAAGCCCGTCTGTGTGCAGCTTGTGGGGTTTCACCTAGCAGCAGTGACAAGTCACGTGTCTGCGTACCTTGTGCTCAACAGGCGCTAGCTGGTCTCCCCACCTCTTCCGAGGCTGGGCCCGCACCTCGCCTTATTTCCCCTACTCCCCCAAGCTTGAGCATAACCCCCAATTCTAGTGGGATTCTCATGCTGATTTGGCCTCTAGATTGGCCAGTGTGGAAAGCTTTATCGCTGGCTCCATGGCGCGCAAGGCCACCGCCAAGAAGCGTCACTTGAACCCTGAAGCTACTATTCTCCCTGTAGAATCTGATGAGGTGCTGCTTTCCTATTCTCAGTCCCTATCAGAGGAAGGAGAACTCCTATCTGACTCAGGATCCTACGAGGACGAGCCCAGGAGTCAGGAGGAGTCTGGTTCTGATCCTGGCTCCCAGGACGACATTGACAGACTGTTATCCCAGATCTTTGATGTCTTATCCCTCTCTCCCCCTCCTGCGGCACCCCGGCAGCCGGGCGATCTGTTTCATACCGCTAGGGTGCGGTTGGAGTTTCCCGAACAAACTCCCTTTAATAACCTAGTGCTGAGGGAGTGGGAACATCCCAGTAAACTCCAGGGGATTCCCAAGGCTGTGGATAAGAAGTATCCATTTCCTGCCGATCTGGTTAAGTGCTGGACATCGCCGCCCGAAGTCGATGCCCCGATCCTGAGTCTCTATTATGCACTCCCCTGACACTACTACGCTGCGGGACCTAGAGGATCGGCGAGTTGATCAATTGGCTTGTCATGCCTTTGCCTTCGTGGGAGCGTCGCTCCGCTCGGTTTGCGCCTTAGCCATCACGGCGGTGGCGCTCAGAACTGTGGTTAAGTCTGCTCTGGAAGGGGCGGATGACTTGCCCTCTGATACCGCCAATGCTCTGGCCACCTGTGAGACCTTTGTGAATTATATCCTATCTGCATCGGACGATGCTATTAAACTGAGTGCTAAATCCTCTGCTCTGGTGGTAGCCATACGCCGCGCGGTCTGGCTACGCCAGTGGGCTGCTGACAATGTCGCCAAGAAGGCCCTTACGGGGCTTCCGTTCAAGGGACTGCGCCTGTTTGGAGAAAGATTAGACATCTTTGCCAAAGGGGGCAAGCTGCCCCAGCGCAAGCGTCGGATTCGGCCCTTTAGTGGTCCAAGCTCCCATTCTACCCCCTAGCGGGGGACCAAGCAAGGTAGGGGGGTGTCCTTCTCTGGGCTGCGCTCAGAACCCTGGAACAAGAACAGAGGATGCCGCCCAGGCTCCTCCTGGGCTCCCAAGCCCAAAGCCCCCCCAAGACCCCCCAGGCATGAAGGGGCGCCCTTGCCCGTCAGGGTGGGGGGACGTCTACAGCACTTCGAGCATGTCTGGAGACGCCTCGTCCCAGACCGGTGGATTCAGGAGGTAGTCTCCTCCGGTTACAAGATAGAATTCGCTGTGCTGCCCCCTACCAGGTTCGTCGGGTCTCGGATCCCGCAGGATCCTGCCTCAGCTCGGGTCTTGATGCTGGCTGTGCAGGACCTTCTGCAGCTCTGGGTCATCTGCGAGGTCCCCTTAAGAGACAGGGGCATGGGGTTTTATTCCAACCTGTTCACGGTCCCCAAAAAGGACGGGTCAGTCAGACCCATTCTGGATTTGAAAATCCTAAACAAGTTTGTCAGAAGCAGACATTTTCTTATGGAGACCCTGCGCTCAGCCATTGCCTCGCTGCGTCCAGGGGACTTCATGACATCTGTGGACATCAAGGACGCTTACCTGCACGTGCCGGTGTTTTCAGGGCACCAAAAGTTCCTCAGATTTGCGCTGTTGAATCAGCACTATCAGTTCGTGGCCCTCCCATTCGGCCTCACTTCGGCCCCCAGGGTCTTCACCAAGGTGCTGGCAGGGGTGATATCTCTCTTAAGACTAAAAGGCATACGTGTGTACCCTACCTGGACAATATTCTCATCACCTCTCAGTCTCTGCGGCAGGCAGAGCTGGACACTCGGTCGGTGGTGTCCACCCTGGAGTCCTTCGGCTGGGTGATCAATTACCCAAAGTCCTCTCTGTCCCCCTCCTCAGTGACACCGTTTCTGGGGATGATTCTGGACTCGGTTCAATCAAGGATATTCCTTCCTCCGCTGAAGGTGGAAGCTCTGATAACCCAGGCGAGATCCCTGCTCGCGGACCCTCATCCCTCCATCCGGCAGGGAATGCAGTTGGTGGGCTCGATGGTGGCAAGCTTCGAGGCGGTGCCCTATGCCCAGTTTCATCTGAGAACTCTGCAGCTTCACCTTCTGTCAGTATGGAACAAGGACCCAGCGTCTATGGACGACAGCTGGGTGATTCCCCCCTCGGTCAGT
Source organism: Gastrophryne carolinensis (assembly GCA_027917425.1). Classification (NCBI taxonomy): domain Eukaryota; kingdom Metazoa; phylum Chordata; class Amphibia; order Anura; family Microhylidae; genus Gastrophryne; species Gastrophryne carolinensis. Next base: position 82,403,721 of record CM051239.1, on the reverse strand, counting down.
CAATCCCTTGCGTGGTGGTTGGACCACAGGAACTTGACAAGGGGCAGATCCTTCCTGGCTCCCTCCTGGGAGACTGTCACGACGGATGCCAGTCTTTCGGGCTGGGGGGGTTTCTGGAAGTCCCTGCGCTTCCAGGGGAGATGGGGCCCTCAGGAGGCCCATCTTCCTATCAATGTCCTGGAACTCAGGGCTGTCAGGTTGGTACTGGAAAGACTGACCCAGCACCTGAAGGGTCTGGCGGTTCAGGTACGCTCAGACAACAGGACGGCCGTAGCCTACATCAATCATCAGGGAGGAACCCGGAGCAAGGGTGCTCTCCAGGAGGTGTCTCTGATTCTAACTTGGGCAGAGACCAATGTACAATGCATATCGGCTGTCTACATTCCGGGGACGGAGAATCTGCTAGCAGATGCTCTGAGCAGGGGGTCGTCCCGTCAGGGGGAATGGTCCCTCTGCGACATTTCAGGTATTTCAGTCACTTTGTCACCGTTGGGGTGTGCCGGACGTGGATCTTTTTTTGCGTCACGTCACAATCACAAGCTCCCGAGCTTTGTATCCCTGTCTCAGGATCCTCTGGCTCTGGCCAATGTCAATGTCTTGGAAGGAGTTTCGGGCTCCTGTATGTGTTTCCACCAATTCCCCTTCTGGGCAGAGTGCTGCGCAAGATCGCTCTGGAAGGGGTACCCGCGATTCTGGCGGCCCCAAGGTGGCCAAGAAGAGTGTGGTTCGCGGACGTGGTTCAAATGGCAGTAGATCAGTGCGATCTGCCAAGGTTACCAGACCTTCTGACCCAGGGGTCTCTACACCATCCCAATTTACTAACGCTGGCTTTGACGGCCTGGCTATTGAAACCGCCATCTTGAGGGAAAAAGGTCTGTCTGAGTCTGTTGTGGCTACCATGGTGCAAGCCAGGAAGACTTCTACTGCTATCTACTATAGAGTGTGGCGGGCTTACATTGACTGGTGTGAATCCAGGTCTCTTCCCTGCCGGGAATTCTTAGTATCCAGGGTGCTGGAGTTCTTACAACATGGCCTAGACTTAGGTCTCAAGCTCAGTACCTTGAAGGGCCAGGTTTCGGCCCTGTCCATCTTCTTTCAGAAGACCTTTGCCCATCACTCTCTTATCAAGACCTTCTTTCAGGGAGTCACTCATGTGCGCCCCCCTCGGAAACCTATGGTTCCTGTTTGGGACCTGTTGTCGGCCCTGCAGGGGGCTCAATTTGAGCCTATCCACGAGGCCGCACTAGCTGTGCTCACGATCAAGGTTGTCTTCCTGGTAGCCATTACTTCGGTTAGACGTGTGTCTGAGTTGGCTGCCTTGTCTATTCAGCCTCCCTACTTTGAGAGACACCGGGACAAGGTGGTGGTTCGCTTCAAGCCAGACTTCCTGCCTAAGGTTGTGTCTGCATTTCATTTGAATCAAGACATCGTGCTTCCTTCCTTGTGCCCCAATCCTAGTAACCCTAAGGAAAGGGTTTTGCATTCCTTGGATGTGGTCAGGTGTGTCAAGTCTTACTTGGTTACCACGCAGGCCTTTAGGAAGACGGATGCTCTCTTCGTTGTGCCTCATGTGCCTAGGAAGGGTTTGGCTCCCGCCAAGTCTACCATCAGTAAATAGATTCGTCAGGCTGTTGTTCAAGCCTATACTGCCAAGGGGAAGACTCCCCCCTTTCGTCTTACTGCTCACTCTAATAGAGCTGTTGGGGCTTCTTGGGCTTTTCAGCACCAGGCCTCTGTTGAACAAGTTTGCAAGGCCGCTACTTGGTCTTCTGTATATACCTTTACTAAGTTTTACAAGGCTGATGTTCGGGCCTCAGCTGACGCTGTGTTTGGCCGCAAGGTTCTGCAGGCGACAGTGGTTTAGACTGCCTGCTGCTGCCTTCTGTTGGGGATCCCACCCTGTTTTATGGACACTGCTATTGGATGTCCCACATGTTATTACTACTTCTGGAGCAGGACGTGCTGTATGCTTAGAATAATACAACTCTGTGAAGTACTCACCTGTAGAGTTGGTATTATACGCATACAGCACGTCCTGCTCCACCCCACCCTGTTTCACCTTGTCCTGGATCCCCTGTTGGTGATTGTTATCTTTGATATTTTTGCCAGTTTTGGGTGGTTGCTTTCTCCTGGTCTCTATTTTTCACTGCTTTTCAATACTGGGGATTTGTGGGAGGTCCTCCAGTATATGAAGGGCCGGGAGGAGCTTGTTTTTCTACATGTCTGCAGTGCACGGCGGCGGAGGACTACCCACATGTTATTACTACTTCTGGAGCAGGACGTGCTGTATGCGTATAATACCAACTCTACAGGTGAGTACTTCACAGAGTTGTATTTTTTTCACCCAACCCTTCCTTCTTTCAGTAGGTAGGCTCTATATATAAAAAAAAAAAAGAAAAAATAATGAATTTTTTGTTGGTGTATATGCCCTTAAGAGGTCTGACGTCACACAGGGGGCGGAGGTATATCTGACCCACATGGCCGGTCTACTCACTTCTCCTTCTCTTGCGGAGGGAGGTGGAGGTTGCTAGTCTCTGTGTGCAGGTAAGAAGCGACGGCTCTCTTCCTCCCCTTAGTCAGCTACAGATGCCTTCCCCCGTGTAGCAGCACAGCCTAGGTGGACGCCTGGGTTCCCCCCCCCGATACTCGTGGCTATTCCAGGCGCCAGGCGCCTCTCCCCCGGACCTCCCTCCCCTCTTCAATGTATTCAGGGGACCCCCCGGCGGCGCCGCCAGATCGCGGGTCGGGGGTCGGATCAGCGGTCATGCTGTGGACAGGAGCATTGCGTGTAGGGGGTTGTGAGTCGCAGGTGAGGCTGATTATTAATGTGTAGCTGTGTGCCTGTGTGTTTATTCAGGCATCTGACTTGCAGCAGGGTGAGTGGATCGTTTTATTCATGTTTTCTGTTTGCCTTTCAATATTAATATATTTTTATAGAATGTAAATATTTGGCTCTGGTTAAGGATCAATTTTTATTAAAACATTTTTAAATATTTGTAAACGTTTTCCAAATGTTATTATTTATTAATATTTATTATTTATTCATCTTTAATAATTTTTTTATATTGTTGCTTTATCATGATTTATATTATTATTAATACTCTTATGTATAGGCTATTAAAAGTGAAATCCATTTTTTGATAGAAAGTTTAAAAAAAAAAAAAAAAGGAAAGAGATGAGTTATTAAATCCATTTTTTCTCCTCTTTTGATTTAGATTTGGAAGAAGGATAAAAAACAGGGTTGTGGTTCCTCCCGGTCCCTTTTTTAGGGGATTGGTTTAGGCTCGGGCCTCTTGGGTCGGTTGGCCTATATAAAAAAATAAATAAATTATACAATTTATAATAAAAAAAAAAAAAACACCATGAGGTAGTCATCGGGGGATAGCGATACGAGCATACCTCTGGAGCAGGGCAAGATCTGCCCTTTGTCCAAACGGGATCCTCTAGGCAGTTTTGGCACACTATGTTCTGCCTGTGCCGTTAGGATCGGCCTAGATCACAACAGAGCGGTTGACAGAGTATCTAGCCCAGTGAGTGCTGGTGGGAGCAGGGCGGCTCATCCATCCCCTGTTTCCCCTCAAGGGGGAGAAGACAGTGAGGGGCACACAGATATTGCTCACAGGCTGGATAATCTGGAAAGACAGTTGTCTTTTGTTTTGCCAAGGAAGGCCGCATATAAGAAAAGACATTTAGAACCTGTGGCAGAAGAGGATATGTTTGCCTCCTTTGGAGAAGAAGAGGATGAGGATTATATGGACGAGCAGGCCTCTAAGGTTGAGCTGCGATCGGAAGAGGATAGTAACTCCATTCTGTTTTCATCCGATGAAGATCCTCTCCTTGTGGATGAGACAGAAGGTCTACTGTTGGCGGTTTTTGATACCTTGAATATCTCCCCTCCTGAGGTAGTGAAAAGAAGAAAAGATGATCTGTTTAAGCCTGTTAGGCAAAAGCAGGTGTTCCCGGAACAACCGCACTTTTCTAAAATGGTTCTTAAGGAGTGGAAAAATCCTAATAAATTACCGGCCATTCCTAAAATCCTAGATGTCAGGTATCCTTTCCCGGCAGACATGATCAAACTTTGGTCTTATCCGCCTGATGTGGGCTCTCCAGTGGCAGGGTTGTCTAACACTTCAGTGATGCCATCCGCTACTATGGGGTCCCTTAGAGATCCCTCAGAAAGGCGTATGGATCAGTTGACCCGCCATGCCTTCGCCATGATAGGCTCTCTTCTCCGCCCGGTTTGTGCCACGGCCATTGTGTCCCTGGCTTCGAGAAAGAAGATGAAGAAGAATCTAGGCAGGGCCAAGGCGCGCAGGCTGTCACAAGAGTCTAAGGACATTAAGGACTGTTTGGACTTTAATGCATTTGCCATTACTGCAATGGAAGATGTGGTCAGGCTGGCGGCCAGAACCTCTGCGCTTCTTGCGGCCTTGTGCCGCTCATTATGGCTTAGACAATGGTCGGCAGACGCCGCCGCTAAGAAGGCACTGACGGATCTACCCTTTGTAGGGAGCAGACTTTTTGGAGAAAAGCTGGACGGTATAGTTAAAGACGGCAAACTGCCTCAGAGGAAAAGAACGACTAGGCCTTTTCAGAGGTTCTCATCTTTTCGGCCCTTTCGGAGAGGCAGAGGGGCTTTTCAGCCTTGCTCCTGTAAAGATTTTTGGGGTAGAGGCAGGGTACGTAATAGAGCAGGAGGGGCCTGGAGAAGTAGGCCTAAACCTCCAGCCAAGTCCACTCCAGTATGAGGGGGCGCCCTCACCCGCGCGGGTGGGGGGACGGCTTTTGCATTTTGCTCATATGTGGAGGTGCCGCGTAAGGGATCTGTGGATCCAAGAGGTAGTGTCCTCAGGTTACAAAATCGAGTTTGCAGCCAGACCGCCCGCAAGGTTCCTTCGGTCAGGGGCATCCCGGAACCACTCAGTTAGATGCCCTGAAGTCTGCTGTTCAGCACCTCCTTCAAAAAGGGGTGATTTGTCGAGTACCCCTTCAGGAAGAAGGTCAGGGGTTTTATTCCAACCTTTTTACAATCCCCAAAAAGGACGGGTCGATTCGTCCCATTTTAGATCTGAAGGATCTCAATAGATATATCAGCGTGAAGCATTTCCGCATGGAGACGTTGAGGTCAGCTTTAACAGTAGTTCGACCCGGGGATCTTATGACTACCATAGACATAAGGGACGCGTATCTGCATGTGCCAATTTTTTCGGGACATCAAAGATTCCTGAGGTTTGCCCTGGAAGACAAGCATTTCCAGTTTGTGGCACTCCCATTCGGGATATCCTCGGCTCCAAGAGTATTCACCAAGGTTTGGGCAGGTCTCATGGCAATTTTCAGGAGCCAAGGGATTTGTATTGTCCCCTATTTGGACGATCTTCTAATATCAGCCGGATCGCAGCAGCAGATCCTGAAGGACACGCAGACGGTCCGATCGACTCTGGAGGATTTCGGCTGGGTGATCAATTACCCGAAGTCTCATATCACTCCGGTGCCAGTAAGGAACTTCTTAGGTATGATTCTGGACACTGTCCAAGTCAAAGTGTATCTACCAGGACAGAAGGCGCGACTAATCCAAGATCAGATAGAGTGCTTCCTGGCTTGCCGGCAGCCGACCATTCGGTTGGGTATGAGGTTGATAGGCCTGATGGGATGGGGATGGGGCGGCGTTTGGCAATCTCAGAAAGTCCAGGGTCAGTGGGGGCCGAAAGAGAATCGGCTTCCCATAAATGTATTGGAATTAAGAGCCATCGGGTTAGTGCTTCAGTATCTGACCCCCTGCTTGAAGGGGCAGGCAGTCCAGGTCCAGTCGGACAACCGGACGGCAGTAGCCTATATCAATCATCAGGGGGGTACCCGGAGCAAGGGTGCTCTACTGGAGGTAAGCCGGATTCTGATCTGGGCAGAGGAAAGGGTTCCCTGCATCTCGGCAGTTTACATCCCGGGGATAGAAAACCAGGAGGCCGACGCTCTGAGCAGGAAGGTCCTGCATCGGGGGGAATGGTCCCTCAGTCGGAAGGTTTTCCAAGCCCCTTGTCGGCGCTGGGGGCGCCCGGAAGTGGATCTCTTTGCTTCCAGACACAATCACAAGCGGCCAAAATTCATGTCCCTGTCAAGGGACCCTCTGGCCATAGCCACGGACGCCCTCTCAGTCCCTTGGACAAGGTTCAAGCTTCTGTACATTTTTCCCCCGTTTCCGCTTCTGAGTCGAGTGCTAAGAAGGATAATTCAGGAAGGAGTACCCACCATTCTAGTAGCTCCTCATTGGCCAAGAAGAAGTTGGTCCTTGGACATAACAAGGATGGCGGTAGACCAATGGTGTCTACCGGTCGAGCCAGATCTTCTCACTCAAGGGGGCGTTTTGGCACCCGAATTTACAGATGCTGGCTTTGACGGCTTGGCTATTGAGACCGCGGTCCTAGCAGAGAGAGGATTATCAGCTAGGTCATTCATACCATGATCCAGGCCCGGAAGAAGTCGTCTTCCATGATTTATTACAGGGTCTGGCGGTCATTCATATCCTGGTGTGAGGCTAGGAAATGTTCATGCAGTACGTATTCAATTTCCAGAGTTCTAGAATTTCTTCAGGATGGCTTAGAAATGGGCCTACGATTAAGTACCCTAAAAGGGCAGGTATCGGCCTTATCTATTTTTCTCCAGAGGTCTATCGCTTGTAATAGACTCATTAAAACTTTTTTTCAGGGAGTCACTCATGTCCGTCCACCACGCAAGTCTATATTACCGGTGTGGGACTTGAATTTGGTGTTGACGGCTCTACAGGGCGCTCCCTTTGGGCCTATGATTGAAGCTCCAATGAACATTTTGACACTTAAAGTAATTTTTTTAGTGGCAGTTACTTCTGTGCGGCGTATTTCGGAGTTAGCCACCTTATGTATGAAGTCTCCTTATTTTGAGTTACATAGAGACAAGGTAGTTTTTCGTTTTAAGCCTGATTTTTTACCTAAGGTTGTCTCTCCCTTTCACCTTAATCAGGAGGTAATTCTACCCTCCTTATGCCCAGTTCCGGCTAATGCTAAGGAAAGGGCACTTCATTCTCTAGACGTGGTTAGAGCCAACAGGTATTATTTGGCAGCTACAGATGCCTTCCGCAAGACGGATTTACTTTTTGTCATTTCAGAAGGACCAAGAAAGGGGCTTCCGCCAGCTAAGGCCACTATCAGTAAGTGGATTAGGCAGGCAGTAGCTAGAGCTTACTCAGCCAAGGGAAAGGAACCCCCTTTCCAGGTCACGGCCCATTCCACTAGGGCCATTGGGGCTTCTTGGTCTTTTCAACATCAGGCTTCGGTGGAACAGGTTTGCAAAGTTGCCACCTGGTCTTCGGTGCATACATTCACCAAGTTTTACAAGGTAGATGTTAGAGCCTCAGCTGACGCTGTTGTGGGTCGGAAGATTCTATGGGCAGTAGTGAAGTGAACTACCTGCCGTTCTGCGTTGGAGGATCCCGCCCATAGATGGCACTGCTTTTGGAGATCCCAAGAGTAAGGAGTGTATGGAATAGATTGGAAGAAAAAACACAATTCTGTGAGGTACTCACCTGTAGAATTGTTATTCTAAGCATACAGCACATCCTGCTCCATCTAATAATACTTACACATGGGTAATCCTCCGCCAGAGGGCGCTGTTCACTGCAGACATGCAAAAACAGGCTCCTCCCGGCCCTTCATATACCGAGGGACCTCCCACAAATCCCCAGATTTCTCTACAGTGCTGACTGCGAAGACATGAAGTATCAACTCTCTCGCAGGTGAGCGGGGCTATTATAGCCTGCGGCCCTGCGGAACTATTTCCACCCTTCCTCTTCGATACAGATGTGCCTCCCAGCCTGGGCTGCGCTGGTCGGGTGAAGGTAGGCAGCACCTCGTGTGCTCACGGAGCTACGCTCTACCACAATCCCCCACCATAGGGTAGGCGGTTTAGGCCGATGGTGAGCCTCCATTAGATGCCCCTCCCGCATCGTTGCCCTTGCCCCTCATAGCGTTAATCCCTGGGTGCAGGTCCGCCTTCCTACGGCTAGGCCTTCCTACGGAGCGCCTGGGCCCTGGAAAGAAGCGGTCCATGACGCCTCCTGGTTCTCCTGTTCCTAATGATACGGATGACTCTGCTGCTATGCAGGACCTTGATCCTTCTGAGGAAGGTGAGCTGTTCTCCGATTCAGGCTCCTCGGATGAGATGCCCGGGAGCCGTGATGATTCTGGGCCCGGTTCTTGGGGCCTGTGTGACACAGATGAACTACTTATTAAGATCTTTGAGGTCTTGTCTATCTCCCCTCCTGGAGGGGCTTCCAAGCCTAAGAAGGAGAGTTTCCACACAGCACTGCCGCGCTTGGAATTCCTGGAACAGGAGCATTTCCAGAATCTTATATCCCAAGAATGGGAATCACCTTGTAAACTTAAAGGGGTCCCGGGGGTCTGGGATTGGAAGTACCCTTTCCCTCCTGATGTGGTTAACTTTTGGTCAGCACCTCTTGTGGTGGATGCGCCGATTATAGGGGTTACTAACCCCCCCTTTATGACTGCTCCTTATTACCGTACCCTTCGGGATGCGGAGGACCGGCGCATTGACAGACTGGCTTCCCACACCTTTTTGTGTGCAGGGACGGCTCTGCGCCCAGCCTGTGCCGCAGCCATCACTGCGGTGGCCGCCAGGTCTCTCATTAGAAAACTACTTGACCACCGACCTGAGGACCTCCCCTGGGGGGTATTTGATGCGCTCTGACTGTGATGTGTTTGTGAGGTTTATCCTCTCAGCGCTGGATGACACCATTAAGATGTGTGCTAGAACCTCTGCCCTTGTGGTAGCTATTCGCCGCCTGGTCTGGCTGCGACAGTGGGGTGCTGACGATGCTACAAAAAAGGCTCTCACTGGCCTTCCCTTCAGAGGACGGCGTCTATTTGCGGCCCCTTTGGACCTTTTTGGAAAAAAGGGTAAGGCTCCCTTACGCAGAAGGCCGTCCCGGCCTCCTCGGGGCAGGGACACTCCACCCCCTCCCTACGTTAGCATTGAACGCGAGCCTCAGGTGTGCTTCCAACTGTTTGGCGTGGATTTCCACCAAGGGGGGGGGGGGGCAGGCAACGCCCTGGGCCCTCTGGCAGGGCTTTGTCCAAATCTGCCAAGACTTCCCAAGCATGAAGGGACGCCCTCGCCCTTCTGGGCGAGGGGCCGGCTACAGCATCTTACTCCTATCTAGGAATGTATCTTCTCCTTCTGGTGGTTCCAGGAGGTAGTTCCCCTGGACACAGGATGGCATTTGCTGGGCGGTCCCTCTCAAATGTTGTCAGGGTGCTTCTAGCCCCTGTTTTCCCCTCAGGAATTGGTGCAGGCCGTACTAGGCCTACAGAGTTTGGGCTTACTTACAGGTTGCCCTTAGCAGAACGGGGCTACGGCCTCTATATTAACCTTCACCCTTCCATCAAAATGATGAGGCAGTCTGGGCCATGCTGGCCTATGGTAGGCCTGGCGATTCTACTCTCGCAGGTAGTACCCATATGATATCTCTGTCTTGGGACACAGCGCCCTGTGCAAGGGGGGCTTCCGTTCTCCTGTGAAGTTCTGGATCTTGTTAGTTCCCCCAGTGTCCTTGGACACCGAGCCCGTTGCTAGTCAGTTTTGCAGGATCAACCCTGCGGGTTGAGGCCTTATTTTTTGGCCTCTCTTCTGCTCCCAGGCTACTCGCCTTGGTGCGAATGGGGGTGTTGTCTCGGACATGCCTGTGGGGCGTCCGCACTAGGACCTACCGGGTCGTCTTTCCTTACTTCCCATTCTCTACGTCAGGCCGCGTGGGTTAGTCGGCCGGTGGTGTCCCCTGGGAGTTACTGGATGGGTGCTCAGTCACCTCAATCCTTCATGGTCCCTTATCCGCTATCTCCATTCCTTGGATTCGGTTCAGGCTTTAGCCTTCTTCCTTGGCAACAAGTGGACTCCTGGTTGCGGGGGCTCTGTCCCCCTTTGCTGACATCTTACTTTCACCAGGCAGGATTGCAGCTGGTGGGCTCTTTGGTGGCGTATCAGAGGATGTCCCTTATATACCGAGCCCTTGGGCTCTTCTGCACAGTAGGTTATTGATCCTACATGGGGTTCCAGCACCCCTGGAGCTAGGTCTGTGCTCATGCCCCCTTGGTACGGTGGTTTCTCTTGAGCTGATTATATTCAAGGACCCTGTCAGGGGGCACCCCCTTCCTTGCTTGCATCTTCCTGTGAATGGTCACCTTGGGCACCAAGTCTCGCAGGTTGGAGGGGGGGAATTTCTTCCAAAAACCCCCCGTGGTTCCTGGGGAGGGTCCCTTAGAGGGTCCATCTACCTACTGACTTTGTTAAAACAATAAGCCTTCAGTTGACTCTATACTGCTGGACTTCTCCTCTTTAGGACCTGTCTATTTGGGGACTCTTGGCCTGTTGGAAGACAATGGCCTGTTTGATTATTGGTCTGGAGCTTGAAGCAGGATGATTCTCCTGGGAGGTTCCAGATCTGGGTGGGGGTCTACGTCCCCTGCTCCTCAGTGGTATTCGCTCCAATGGATGTCTTTCAGTGGCAGGTTGTGCTATCCTGGTGTCCCTCTGAGAGCCAATTAGGGTGGCTCTGTTGGGTCTCGCCTATATCACAGGGGCTCTGCCCTTGTTTTTACTGTCCCAGAATATTCTGACTCTGGTCATGGGGGCTTAGTAAATTTGTGTATAGACTTTCTATTTTATATGTCTTCTCTTCATTCACCCTGCTATGGGTTTTCTGCGCATGGTCGTGCTGATAATAAGACCCGCGAGCTTGATGGCCCCTGTGGTTCGCAGATGCTTCTGCTAAGGTCAGCTGACCTGTACGCTCTCTCAGGAGTGCGGTTCTGCCCTTGTCAGGCTCCTTCTTATGTCGTCCCAATCTACAGACTCTAGTCTGGGGCTTGACAGCTGACGGGCTTATCTTCTGGGTGACTTGGTATATGGGGGGCTAGGAGCAAGCTTCCTTGGCTTCCTCTTCCTCCATCCGTTGTGGGTTAGGGTGTACCCATATTGATTGGCATGAGTCTTGGTCTCTCCCCTGTTGGACGTTCTCGGTTCCCGGGGTTCTAGAGTTGTTCCAGCATAGGTTGGGGTTGGCTCCCCATCTAGGTACTTTGAAGGTTCAGGTTCTGTCCTGTCTGCCTTCCTGTAGAAGTCTGGTTCAGTCTTCCTTGTTAGGAGTTCTCTTGGGGATCGCTCAAGGACATCTCCCAAGTGGTTCTATTGTCCCTGTTGGGATCAATTTTCATTCTTTCTGCCCTGCGGATTGTTCCCTTGGGTCCTTTTCTGGTTGCTTTCTGAGCTGTTTTTTGTAGCCCAGTCGCCCCGCTGGGGGCTGTTGCTTCAGTCAGACGTGTGCCTGAGAAGGTGGCTCTGATTGCTTAGCCCTCATTCAATATATATATATATATATATATATATATATATATATATATATATCCCATTATGTGGTGGTATTCCGCCTTACGCCGGACCATTTTGTCCAAGGTGGTGTTTTATGATCCTTATTTAAGTCCTTTTAGTCTGTCTATGGGCCTTATTCTTAGTAATGCTGAAGTAAGGGGGTCTACATTCCCTCAACAGGTGTTGCACTTTTCCTGGTCGTTTCTTGTCCCTTAGGGGGACTGATGCCCTTTGGGGTCGGCGGGCTCCTCCACAAGTATGTGCCTGATCTCGTTTGCTTCCAGGGCCTATGCGCCTTTGGACTGTTCTTACTTGGTTGCTTTGCCTTTCTGGTCCTGGGTACAGGTTTCGGCTTCTTGCTGATCCTTGTTAGTGAAGGGGTCAGTATTCCCGCTTGTCTTGCGGGAGCCCAGTTTTCAATTCCCCGTTGGGGAGAGTTCTGAGTTTTACCGAGGCTTCTGTTGCATTTGGGCTGGTTAGGCAGTTACTCTGGCCTATTCCTTTAAGGGGGAAGAACTTCCCTCTTTCTGTTCGGTTCCACTTGTGCTTGGGTACCTTTTTCCCTTCAGCACCAGGTTTCTGTTGAGCAGGTTTGCTAGACTGCTGCTTGTTTTCTGTTCATACCTTTTCAAAGGTTTTGTTATGGAATTGACGTTAGAGCCTTTGCTCATGTCGTACTTGGTAGCAAGGTTTGCAGGTGACAGCGCCTTTACTGTCTGCTGTGCCTTTTTTGTTGGGGATCCCACCCTACCTTATGGACACTGCTATTGGATGTCCCATGTGTAAGTATTAGATGGAGCAGGACGTGCTGTATGCTTAGAATAATACAATTCTGTGAAATACTCACCTGTAGAATTGGTATTATACGCATACAGCACGTCCTGCTCCACCCCACCCTGGTTTCACTTTGTTCTGGATCCCCTGTATGGTGATTGTTATCATTGTTATTATTACCAGTTGGGTGGTTGGTTTCTCCCGCCCTTTTCAATGCTGGGGATTTGTGGGAGGTCCCTCGATATATGAAGGGCCGGGATGAGCCTGTTTTTGCATGTCTGCAGTGAACAGCGCCCTCTGGCGGAGGATTACCCATGTGTAAGTATTATTAGATGGAGCAGGACGTGCCTGTATGCGTATAATACCAATTCTACAGGTGAGTATTTCACAGAATTGTATTTTTTCTGGGAATCCATTACATACACTCCGGCCCACCCGTTTTGGGTCATGTTATCTTCCGATGTTTTTCTGATGGGGTGTTAATCCATTTTTTGATTATCAATTCATAGTATGAAAAAAAAAAAAAGATGATAAATATATAAAAATATAAAAAAAAAGAAAAGTAATAGGACTTAATTTTGAGAGCATTTTTTGGTGGAGTTTGATGTGTAGTAACATGGACTCTTATTATGGCCTCCCGGCCTGTCTCTAAATTATTTTACTGCTTTTTAAGTAAACTGATCTGATTAGGGGCAGCTGCTACTTATGGGCCGGGAGGGCCGTGCCTGTTTTCTTTCTTGCAGTCACGTGATCAGCAAGGAGGAGGAAACCCAAGAGTAAGGAGTGTATGGAATGGATTCCCAGAAAAAACAATTCTACAGGTGAGTACCTCACAGAATTGTGTTTTTCCTAAAATATAAATATGCAAACAAGAAAAAACAAGATAAATCTGAAAGAGCGAGGTCCTCCGAGCAGAACAATACCCAACATGCATAGGTACTATTAACTCTTTTAATTGCCAGCCTACTTGAAGTTTTGTCACCCTCTGTTGACAGGTCCTTTTTCCCCATTCTGCGCCATGTTTAACCGTGATTTGTGCCGGAATTTCCAGGAAAATTATAGATATATATTTTGCAGCAGAGTTTAGGCTTTAACATGAAATGTCTTGTTTGTAATTTTTCTACTGTTTCTTTAAAGATTTTTTAGACAATTGTCTCCTTTATTTTAAATAAAACATTTACTTTATTACAGAAAACCATATTGCATGTGAAAGCCCAATTCCCCCCAATTACAACGGTACCACATATGTATTGGTAGCCCCCCATTCTTGCCCAGGAGACCCCCTAAACTGAAAATAGCACTTTATAACATTTACAAATAAAATACTACTACTATCCACACTATAAACATAAGGGGTTAATTAAAAAAAAAATGACATGGGGGGGACACATTTTTTGGGGAATTTTAAGGGTTAAAAACCCTTAAAACTCCTCCCAAAAAATTATATGGGGTCCTAACCAGCCCTTGACCAGCTATGGGGGCTTGTAGAACAGGGTGCAATGGGGCCAGCTTTGGTGCCCCCCCCCCCCACCGTGCAGGCTACAAGCCCACATAACCCTCGCCAGGGCTCTTCTGCCCCCCCCCCCGGGCTTTGGGGAGGCAGGTAATTGGGGTGCCGGGGGTTAACAGCAAGTCACCCGCTAGCCGTAGGTGACTTGCCAGCCCCCCAGCCTTGTGAACTGGTATAGGGATCTCATGGAGATCCCTTACCAGTTCACAAGGGGTTAAGTGTAAAAAAGTGTAAAAAAAAAACCCAAACAAGCAGAAAAAATATTTTATTTATTTTTTAATACTTACCGCTCATCCATCCCTGTGTCCCACGCTGATCAATCTGGCTTCTGCTCTCCTGCTGCAGCTGGAAGCCTTTTTTAGCTGCTGGGTGACAGAACATAAGGGCTTAATTTTTTAAAAAAATTACATAGGTTAAAACCCTTAAAAATCCCTCCAAAAAATGAAATGGGGTCCCCCTTACCCAGCATTACCAGCCCGGGACCAGCTATGGGGGCTTGTAGGAACAGAGTGGAGGGGCCAGCTTTTGTGGCCCCCCCACTCTGCAGCCTACAAGCCCACGTAGCCTATGTGGGCCCGGGCTTTTCTGCCCCCCCCCCCCCCCCCCCGGGCTTTGGGGAGGTAGGTAATAGGGGTGCCGGGGGTTAATGACAAGTCACCTGCGGCTACTGCAGCCCTCTACCCCTCCCCACCTCTCTGCTCCAAGCACCCGAGCAGACTGATTCTTAGTCTCTGGTGCTGGACTTAAGAAGCCGGCTGCTGGTGAAATCACAATGTCACCCAGCCCCGCCCCCTGGCAGTCGCGATCCAGGAAGTGGGGGGGAGGGCGATTTTTGCCCTCTCCCCGCCACGGAAGAGCCTGGGGGGGGGGGGGCGCGATCGTAGGCCCACCCCAGCGAAGAGGAGACCTGTCGGGAGGCAGCGCGACTGCAGGTAAGTAAATGTCATTTTTATTTATTTATTTATTCTTTACAGTTAGCAGCTGCTGCTGCCGAAGTGGGGGGGGGGGGGGCTATTCCGGGGGCTCTCCTGGAGCCATCCAAGCCCCCACGGGGGATCGGATGGCACCAAATTAAAGAGGAGACCCGGCCTGATCCAACGAGGGGTCAGGTGAGTATTTTTATTTTTTTAACTAGCAGGGGGGGAAAGTCAAGCACGTAACACCTACGTGCTTGGCACTTAAGGCACAGACATGCGAGCACGTAGGTGTTACGTGCTTGGCACTTAAAGGGTTAAACCGTTCTTCCCTTAGCGCTTTCGCCACAAGTCTACCGCACTTATCCCCAGATTCATAGAATACTCTGCGACAGTTACTCAATTGTGCTTTAATCCTGTCGCAGAGAATTGTTTTTAATTTCTCCCTCAAGGAGGTTAAGATAGGGAGAAATTCCCTTGCCAGGGACTTATTATGTTTCCTCTCCACTCTCCCAATTTCGTCCAGCAGCTCACTCACCAGCTTGGACTTCTCTTTTTTAATTCTTGATCCTATTTTAATAAAGGTACCCCTGATGAAGCACTTATGTGTTTCTCACAACGTCCCGGGGCTAATTTCTGGAGATGCGTTGAGCTGTAAGACATTTTTAATCTCTGTCTAGAAAGTTCTGGTCTTCGAGGAGGGATGTGTTGAGCCTCCAAGACCAACACCTCGAAATTTGGGTGGGGCAGGTGACCTTCAGGGTGATTGGGGCATGGTCTGAGAAGGTAATACAACATATTGTGGCGTCCATTTCCCTGCACAGGGAGGCGTGGGAAACCAAGAACCAGTCAATTCTCGAGTATGACCCATGAGGGCCAGAGTAAAACGTACAGTCACGCTCGCTGGGATGGAGAATTCTCCATGGGTCGACTAACTTGTGTAGAGCAAGCATCCTTTTTAGTTTTTTGAGCCTCGTGTAAGATTCATGTGGGCCACCACTGGAGGTGTCATTGAGGGGGTCAAGGGCGAGGTTGAAAGTCTCCCCCCATGATGAGCTCCCCCTCTTTAAAAGTTGATAGTGCCTCTAAAACCGATTCAAAGAAGGCCGACTGACCTGTGTTCGACAGGTACACGTTAGCAAATGTATAGCTACAAGAGGCGATCCTTCCCTTAAGGAAGACCCATCTCCCTTCTTCGTCCGTTTTACAATCCACCAGTTCCCAATGGAGGGCCGCACTCAAAAGTATGCAAGCCCCTCTGGACCTGGAATCTGCGGAGTAGCTATGATATGCTCTAGTGTAATGCCTGTTGCCGAGGAAAGGTGGTTTCCCCCTCTTGAGATGGGTTTCTTGCAGAAACGCTACCTGCGCCTTCAGGCCTCTCAGGTTTCTCAAAATGAGGGATCTCTTTTCGAAGCTATTAAGCCCTTTGGAGTTAAGGGATACAATCTGGACATCCGACATGGTCAGAACCACTCGGAGCGACTCTTATGAGGTGCCCGGCGTATCCGTAGACCCGCACTTAGTGGGGAAGGGACAATGGGTGGAAAAAGCCCAAGGCAAATGTGGCAAAACGGGAGGGAAAGGGGAGGAAAAACCAGGGGAGAACAAATTCAGAAACAATAACTAGGTTTTCTAACTAGTAGTACAAATTTAGTCTGTGAGGATAAAGGTGTCCTACTGACCAGCCTATTGGGGGGTACTGAGTCCAGCAAGAATGAGGAGGCACGTCAAGGCTCTCAGCCCACGCTGACACATCCAACTCAGGCACAGGCAGTCAGAGGGACCTCACACGAGAGGCCCGGGGGCTCCCTGTGTGTGGCACAACTGATAGAACATTGTTAACCTATTACAACATAATACATAAAAAGTGGTCTTCCTCGTGTACATTAAGGCAAAAACAACAGGTACACTAGGGCAGTGGTCCCCAACCCTGTCCTCAAGGCCCACCAACAGGCCAGGTTTTGCAGATCTCCACAAAGATGCACAGATGAAGTAATTAGTGCAGCTGCAGAGCAATAGAGCTGGCTATTTGGAGATCCAAAAAACATGACATGTTGGTGGGCCTTGAGGACAGGGTTGGGGACCACTGCACTTGGGAGCCTACTATGTGGGTTCAATGATGGAGAAAACTTACAAGTCCTCATCTAATAAAACCACAGGCCTCATTCGGTCGCCGCTCCCCCCACCCCCGTGCCTCAGACCAGAAGACCAAGGGAGAGCAGGAGCCAGGTGGCCCATATACCCTGGGGACTTTGCCGGGCGAGGTACCTCCACGGCTCGTAGCTTCTCGTAGCCCAGCCGCAGGCTCCCGTGATGGCCCTCCAATATGTTTAAGGTCTCGGAAGCTTCTCGGGCCCCCACTCCTCCTGGGTGGCCGCGCTTGTGTCGATGGTCCCCCCGGGTGCAGCCAGTCTGGAATTTCGACCGGGTCGCACTGGAGGAACTCAAACAGGTTCTCCCGATCTTGGTGTGTTTTCAGTAGGAAGATCCCTTTGGCGCTTTTGAATCAAATGGAAAGGGAAGCCCCATCTATAAGTTGTTCCCTTGCTGGTGATGGTTTCAAGAAGAGGCCTCATCATTCTGCGCATCTGAAGAGTCCGTGAGGACAAGTCCTGCAGGATCTTGATTGCAGCTCATTTAAAGCAGAAGGGCCTCTTGTTCCACGCCTTTCTCAAGATTTCCTCTTTAAGGGAGAAGAGATGCACACTATATCTCTGTGGGCCCTGTCGAGTTCGATGGTCGAAGAGGAATCCCTTTCAAGCACCTCGTTAAATATGGTGGTGACGATAGCTTTGATATCTTCCGCTGCTTGAGGTTCTGGGACACCTCTAATCCTTAAGTTGTTTCTTCTGCTACGATTTTCCAAATCGTCGAGGTGCAGATGGCAGGTTTTAATTCTAGTTTCTTGGGAGTCGCACCTGGCTTCCAACGCCCGGATCCTACTGTTGTATGAGGGACCCACAGCTTCCAGTGCATGTCCTCTAGATGTAACTTCCGCTACTTCTCTTCACACTGCTGTTATCTTGCGCTTGTGAGATGCTTAATACTTGCTATTAAATTTTCAATCTCAGATTTAGTCGGTATACCTCTCAAAAGTGAGATAGTTTCTAAATGAATCTGATGCTCGCAGGCCTTCTCTTCATCCGGGATCTCCAGAGTGACGTCCATGCCCCAGTCGTTCGGTGTCTCTGGTGTCGGGGAAAGTGTGTCGATTGGAGCCGCCGGAGACATCATCTCGGGGCTTCTGCCCTGGTTAGTTGGCATCCTTTCAGGGGAGGAAAGAAGTGGGGACACAGGCGATCCCATTCGCACTGCCTCGTGAATGAAGCATTCCACCTGGATCCATTCTGCGCTTCGGCAGCCTCTGTGGGAGGGCGCTGCCGTGAGTCCCATGGGGGTGCTCCTCGTATCTCAGGGGGGAGCTGGGGGAGTGCGCTGCTTCCTGACCATCTCTTGGCCTGTATGCGAACCTACCCAGACCTGCAGCCGCCCCTCTGGCACTTCTGCTACCTCTTGCAAGGGATCTGGGATCTATGTCTGAAGCATCCTCAGCTCCTGTATGATCAGCCACGCTGTGGGGCTTTATTGACCCGAGCTCCCCGGGTTCAGCAATCTGGGCGCACTGGCCCTTTAAATCGGGTGGGCCGCGCTGGAGCTCCTGTGGACTGGAGCGACCTGAAATATGTGGGCACTCAGGATGGGCTTGAGTAAGAGCATTTTCATTCCTTTCTCCCTTTCCCCCCCTCTGCCACGTCAGATTCACTGCACAGTGCAGCCCCGTCTGTTCTGCTGACACACTGTGCTCTAGTTGTGCGGGGAATGGCGGCCGCCATCTTGCTGCTCCCAGCCTCGTGCCTTTCCCCAGGGCCATCCCCTGAGACCCCCTCAGCCCATCTTCATCACCGCCGCATATGTGCCCGGGCACGTCCGCGTCACCCCCTCGTCCCGCCAGTCAGACCGCCTCTGGCTCCGCATCCCCGTAGCCTCCATGTGTAACTAAGAACGCTCACCGGCCGCCATCTTGGTACACCCTGATTTCTCCGTGCCTGTGCTCGCTCCTTTGCTCTCTTGCATCCCGGCCTCTGGCTGCGACATCACACCCTGCTTCTCGGGCGGCCAACGCGCCCCGTCGCTGTCCTCGCTGGCGTAGTCTCCCGAGGTAGTGGAGGCAGGATCATCTCCCTTGAACCCTCGCCTGCGGAACGCTTCCTTCACCGCCATCTTGACGATCTCCGACTCCTCTCTTCTCTTCACCTTTGCAGGTAATCCCACCACCATCCCTCCGTCCTCTGTGCTTCTTCTGCCTCTTGGACATGTTGTTTGCAGGTCTCTGACCGCCCGGAAAACAGCATTCAAAGGGGCCAGGAGAGAAATCACACACTCCTTCCATGCCGGGACACCCCCCCCCTTTAAGAATTTTTTTGATGCTAGGCAATTAGCTGACAGGCTGCCATGCCCTGGTGCCTAATGCTCTATAGGAAAGCGAGGCACTGACATGCCTCGCTTTTAGCGGCTTCCGAGGCGGAAAGCAGCTTGGAGCACAGAGCGTCACTTCTGTCCTGGGCCAATCAGGGGCCCGGGGACACAAATTGCGTTCCGGCTGGTGAAGGGCAGAAATGATGATTACGGCACCAGCGCAATGCTCTGAATTGCGGTCGCCATTTTGGCGAAGACCACAATCTTAATATGTAAATATCCATTGAGAAATGAAAAGCAAAACTATACTTGGTGAAAAAGGGGCTTTCCGATTATGTGAGTCCTACGAAATATAAGAAATTCATCTCAGATTGGTATTAGATTCAGCTTATATGTGAATGAGAGCTGTCACCATTTTGGCGTAGTCCGCAATCATATCTTCCAAAGTTGAATGGGCAATAAATAACAAAAAAAAGGAAAAAGACTAAAGTTATTATGATAGCCTTTGGTTTTATGAGGTAAAGAAAAGTCCAAGGTGATAATATGATTTACAGGATCCATAAAAGTAATAATAAATCTACAAGGCTAATTACCTATATGAGTATCACCTATATGAGTATCGGAGCTAAACCTTACAAACAAACACAGGGTGTTATCAGACCGTAGCACTTATTGGATTTGGGTAACAGGACCAGCATTTGCCGGATTGCGTCATTAGCCATTGCCCGGGACATAGACAAACTCGGCGTGCTGATATTTCTTTCATTTATGAAATCCCCCATTCCATGGCTGTGGATTTTGGTCAGGTATCAATACATAAAGGGTATTTTCCCTTCCATTTTACTTCAGGCCATCAGAAGTATTCAGAGACTGCATGGGTTAACCTCACCCGAAGGGTGTGGTCTGCAGGAAAAAGGTGTGTCTCCACCTCCCGGGCCTATATCCACCTGGCTGACTTGATGCACTTCAGTTTTCTTTCTTGCAGTGATCACTGCAAGGACTTATCTGAACTCCTCTCCCATTTAATTTTTGTTTTAAAAGGAATTATGCCTTGGAAGCGGGGGTAATGGAAACCTGACTGTTTCTTGGCCCTTATACTCCTTGGATCTGAATGGACCCACTTTGCCTCCGCAGCTAAGCTGCATTCGGATCAGGAAGGTAAGATAAGCGCCAGGGTCTTGGGGCGCTGTGGGGTGTCACCTTTTTGTTTTTTAAAAAAGAGTGACACTCCCTGGCTGAGAATTCCGCCACAGGAAAAAGCAGCCAGAAGGCTTTTGTCTGGTGAGCCTGATTGAGGGGAACCAGGGGAATTAATTTCCTCTTTATTGCTCTTCCCATGTGTTTTTACTGGTTGAAAAATTCAAAATATGCGCCTGCCTCAATTGAAACATTTTAGGCTTGGCATAGCAGCGAGCACTGGTGTGCTGCTACTTTCTTACCCCGCTCACGCTGGAAGATCTTCGGCCGGGTAAAACGGCAAGCACCGCTAACATCGCGGTTCTCCTCTAGCTGCTCGTACTGCAACATTTTCGGCCGGGACTAAGCGGCAAGTACCGCTAACATCGCGGTTCTCCTCTGGGTGACTCCAGTGGAAGATTTTCATCCCGGACTAAGTGGCAAGTACCGCTAACATCGCGGATCCCCTCCGGCCGCTCGCAGTGCAACATTTCCGGCCGGGGCTAAGCGCCAAGTACCGCTGACATCGCGGTTCTCCTCCGGCCGCCTTTAGTGGAAGATTTTCGACCGGGCGAAGCGCTGAGTACCGCTTTTGAAAGGTTTCGAGAAAAAAAATAAATTCCTCTTGAGTTTTGAAGAGGATATTGTGGCTGCTATAGCCTCCTTCAGAGTCTTTAAACTCTGTAGGCAGCCCTCAAGTGGTCCTAAACCTTTAGAGAGTCATTTAGTGTTGGCTACGAAAGGTTTTTAAGGAAAAGATTTATCCTCTAACTTGGAAGAGGATATTGTAGCTGCCATAGTCTCCCAGGAAGTTATCCGTCGGGAGGATTTATCCAGTAGGGACTCGTATTCAGAAGTCCTCTACACAAGGGGGTGCTCCGTTAAGATGGATGGATGGTTTTGATTTCCTTCATTCTGGAGGATGTTGCAGAGCGTACGCATTATTTTAATATGATCAATAGGGAATGGCAGAATTCAAGGTGTCTTCTGCCCATTCCTAAAGTACTAGATACTATGTATCCCTTTCCTCCAGATCAGATTGAATTATGGTCTCACCCTCCTGTGGTGGACGCCCTGGGGCCAGGTCTTTTTAATATTTTGGTTATGCCATCCTCGGATAGTGCTTCTCCAAAGGATCCAGCAAATAAGCGCGTGGATCAGGTGGCATACCCTGCTTATTCTAAAATGGGGTCGACCTTGCGGCCGGCCTGGGCTACATCCATAGCATTTTTGGGGAGCAGGAGGTTGTTAAAGCAACTGGACTCGTAGGGGTCATTCATTGAAGTCATGCTCCCAGGTGATCAAGACCAGTTTGGCTACAAAAGGTATATGATGGAGGGCTATGGAGGATTGAGCAGGTTAAGTGCCAGAGGCCTAGCTCTGGTGTTAGCCTTTAGGTGCGCTTTATGGCTTAAGCAATGGCCAGCTGACATAGCCTCCAAAAAAGAACAACAGGACTCCCCTTTAAGGTGGGGTGTCTGTTTGGGGAGTGCTTGGTTGACATGGTAAAGTGTGCTGCTAGTGGTAAATCATCTAATCTGCCACAGAAGCCAAAGTCTAGCAGAGAAGCCGCAGGGCCTCTATTGCTCCGGGGTTCCGGTCAGAGGTTCATCCTCTTCGGGATACCGAAGAGATTATTCCAAGTATGTCTCACACCCTGCTTCGGAATGATTAATAACACGTGGGTTATAGTCCAGTAGAGGGTGAACTTCTGCAGAGATAACTAGAAAAAAAGCCCCTCCCAGTCCATAAATACTTGGGACCTCCCACACATTCCCCAGTAATCGTCTCTGCAGACGGCGAGCAAGTCAGAAGATGGCTGTCTCCTTCTTTACAGGTAAGCCGGGTTAACACCCGGCCATTTTATTGCCCTATTTCTGCCCGGACCTTGTTTTATTTAATTACTATGCCTCCCAGCTTCGGCTGTAGGTCCGGGCGAGGGTAGGGGACGCCCTAGTGGTGTACTTATTAGGAGCTTATGCTCCTCCGTGACCCCCCCCCCCCCCCCAAGGGGTAGGCGGATACCAGGTTCGGGATCCTGGTTTGGGATGCCCTGTCCGTGTTGTCCCTGCGCTGCATTAGGTGGCTTGGGTCTCCCCAGTCCCCCCCCAGTCCGTTACTCCCTGTCCCTGGATCATGGAGGGGGGGGGGGGGGGGCTTGTCCCTCCTTTTTATTTCACCTTGATAATTACTGTCTGTACATTGGTGATGTGAGTGTGGAGTGTGCATGCTTTTACATTGGCCAGGCCGCGCTTGGATGTCTGGCGGCCTGGAGTCCGGGCCAGCTCCGCAGCTGGCTGGGAGCACGGCCATAGTACCATTCTCCTCAGCTTGGGGCGGGAGCCCGGCACTCTGCTGCGGTCCGCCCCCCTCTCCTTGGCGCCCAGGGAGGTTTCCAGCCAATGGCTGGGAACTGCGGTTCCTCTTCCCTGCAGGAGGGGGCGGGGTCACGCGCGGCACGCGATCCGTGCTGGCCCGCCCCCCTTCTCTTTCTCTTTGCCTAGCTGCCTCTTGCTGGTGTGTCCAGGTCGCCATCTTGCTTCTTACTGTGAGTGCCCTGCGGGGCTCGTTTTATTAACCAATTTCTCGTTTATGGTTGTTATGGGGGTGCCTTGTATGCTGCATTATCTTGCTTATATACATTAAGGTTATACAGTTATATGGTCTGTCTGTGTTTATATCTGGAAGTATGATCGCTGTAATGGATTGTTGCTTATGTTCCCCCTTTTTTTTTTTTATTATGTCTTCCAGGGGGATTACCTTCCTTGATAGTTAAAAGGGGGTTCTCCCGGTCCTTAGGTTCCTCACTTAAATTGGGGCTTTACAAATCCTCCCGCTAACGGATGTTAAGGGGCATCCCGGGTAGCTTCCTAGCGTAATTCCTGCTGGTCATTGCGACTACCATAAAAAATCACTGTATGGAGGCTTCCCAGGATACCGGACTCGGGATCCCTTCGGGGCAACCCGGCAGTGTGTGGTTTGTGGGGTATCCCTTGCAGGATATAATGTACTTATTTGCGTACCATGTGCAGAGCAGGCCATTGGCGGCAATCAGGGCCCCTGGCGTCTGGATCAGCGCCGCTGGCCTCATCACCTACACCCCCATGCCTGGCTTTGACCCCGAGTGATGTTGTCATCAGTGGGGAGTTGCAATCTGATGTATGTGCTAGATTGGCCAACATTGAGAAGATAATTGCTAGCTCTGCGGCCAGGAAGGCCCCAGCTAAGAGACGGCATTTGGCGCCGGTTTTTGATTATGATGATTATGACTCATTTGCTTGGTCTGATTGTTCCCCGCTTAAAGAAGGGGAATTGTTTCAGACTCTGAAGGCTCTGATGATCAGCAGTTCTTGGATGCTGGGCAGGAGCGTGGGGATACTGTGGATACCCCCAGACTTCTGACCCATATTTTTGAGGTTCTTGCTATTTCCCCTCCTGCGAAGGCCCCTCCGCAAAATGGGGAATTTTTTGGGGCCACTAAGACTCGCCTGGAGTTTCCTGGTCAGAAGCATTTTGACAAATTGATTCCTAAAGAATGGGAAAAGCCCAGCCGGCTTCCCGGTATTCCTCAGGGGTGGGATAGGAAGTATCCTTTTCCTGTGGACATGGCGAAGCGCTGGTCGTCACCCCCAGAGGTCGGAGCTTCGGTTCTGGGTTTGTCCAACACATAAGTGGTGCACTCACCAGACTTCACTACGCTGAAGGATAGTGAGGACCGATGTCTGGATCAAATGGCGTCACATGCCTTTGCCAGTGTGGTTTCGGCCTTGCGTCCTGTTTGTGCTTCAGCTCTCATGGCCGTGGCTACCAGATCTGTAATTAGGGGCCCGTTGAATGGTCCCCATCTTAACCCTGCTAGTGATGAATTTGCAGCACTTACGCGGTGTGATTTGTTCATGACCTTTCGGGGTGCAGGCTCCTTTAATCCTTCCTTTCGTGGCTCTCGAGCAAGCAGGGGAGTTGCTTACTCTGCATTCAGAGGTGACTCCTGGGGTAGGGGCAGAGGATGTGCCCGCCCCGGAACTGCCTGGGGTGCCAAACCCAAGGCTGCTGCCGAGCCCTCTCAGCAATGAAGGGGCGCCCTCACCCTCACGGGTGGGGGGACGGCTACGGCACTTCGCCCAGGTCTGGACCCGGGAGGTCTCAGACAAATGGATCCTGGAAGTGGTCTCTTCCGGGTACAAGCTGGAGTTTGAGTTTCCGGCCTCCTCAAAGATTCCTCAGGTCTCGGGTTCCTTCGGACCCCCGGGCCGTGCAGGGGCTTTTATTGGCAGTACAAAACCTTCTGGACATGGGGGTCATCTGCCCGATGCCCTCCTCAGAGAGAGGCCGGAGCTATTACTCCAACCTTTTTACAGTGCCCAAAAAGGATGGCTCCATAAGACCCATTCTGGATCTAAAGATTCTCAACAGGTTCATCAGAACCAAGAAATTTTGCATGGAGACTCCGCGTTCCGCCATCCACTCTCTTCGTCCAGGGGATTTTATGACGTCCATAGGCATCAAGGACGCTTACCTTCATGTGCCGATCTTCCTAGGACACCAACGGTTTCTCAGATTGGTGGTGGGAGATCAGCACTATCAGTTTGTGGCACTTCCTTTTGGACTGACCTCGGCACCAAGGGTGTTCACCAAGGTGTTGGCGGGTATAATGGCCCTTCTCAGAGCCCAGGGCTTTCGCATTGTGCTGTATCTGGACGACCTTCTCATCACGGCATCCTCTCTCGGTCCAGCGGAGCTGGACACCAGGTTGGTGGTGTCAACGCTGGAGAGCTTTGGTTGGGTGATCAACTACCCGAAGTCTTCCCTCTCCCCGTCAAGGGAGGTTTCCTTTCTGGGCATGACTCTGGATACCATTCAGACCAGGGAGTTCCTACCTCAGTCGAAGGTGCAGACGGTTCAAGATCTGATACGTCGTCTTCTGTCCATCCCTCGCTCGTCCATCCGGCAAGGGATGAGGCTGGTGGGATTAATGGTGGCCTCCTTCGAAGCAGTTCCTTTTGCTCAGTTTCACATGAGGCCTCTTCAACTCATTCTGTTATTGGATTGGGACAGATGCCCTCTGTCCTTGGATCAGTCATTTGCAATGTCTCCCCTCATCCGGCGGTCTCTTCAGTGGTGGCTGGAAACGAGGAATTTTCTGAGGGGCAATTCTATCCATTTGTCACTAGTGGGGGTTCCCGGAGGTGGATCTCTTTGCCTCCTGACACCACCACAAGCTCCCTGCTTTTGTGTCTCTGTCTCAGGATTCTCTGGCTCCGGCAGTGGATGCCATGTCCCTTGCCTGGCAGGATCTGGGTTTCCTGTATCTTTTTCCCCCCTTCTCCATGGTAGGTAGGGTGGTGCACAAGCTGGTTCAAGAGGATGTTCCAGCAATTCCGATGGCTCCACGGTGGCCAAGACAGGTGTGGTTCGCAGACGTCGTCGCTGGCGGTCGATCAGTACAGGTTGCCCCTGTTTCCGGATCTGGTCCCTCAGGGTCAGCTTTGTTATCCCAATTTACAAATGCTGGCTTTGACGGCGTGGCTGCTGAAACCTCCATCTTGAAAGAAGAGGTTTTGTCTGATGCTGTGATCCAGACGCTGGTTAGGGCTAGGAAGAAGTCTTCCTCTAACATCTACTACAGGACTTGGCGGCCCTATATCGATTGGTGTGAGGCTAGGGCCTTGACTTGTAGGGTGTTTTCGATTCCCAGAATTTTGGAGTTTCTTCAACACGGTTTAGATCTGGGCTTTCAGCTTAGTACTCTGAAGGGGCAGGTCTCCGCTTTGGCGGTTTTCTTTCATAGGTCTTTTGCTCTTCATCCTTTGGTTAAGACTTTTTTCCAGGGGGGTCACTCACGTGCGGCCCCCTCGCAAGCCCTTGTTTCCTGTTTGAAATTTGAATTTGGTTCTGTCGGCCCTCCTTTTGAGCCGGTGCAGGATGTTGCACTTTCTATTCTCACACAAAAGGTTGCCTTTTTTGGTGGCTATTACCTCCGTTCGACGTGTTTCTGAGTTGGCGGCTCTGTCTATTCAGGCCCCTTACTTTGAGAGACATCAGGACAAGGCGGTCTTACGCTTTAAGCCGGATTTCCTACCTAAAGTGGTCTCTGCTTTCCATCTCATTCAGGATGTGGTTCTCCCTTCCTTGTGTCCTAAGCCTAGCAATGACAAGGAGAGGGCCCTGCACTCTTTGGATGTGGTTCGATGTGTGAAGTACTATTTGGTGGCTACTTCTCCTTTCCATAGGACGCCTTGTTGTGGTGCCCTCTGGGCCCAAGAAGGGTTTGGCGCCCGTCAAGTCTACCATTAGTAAATGGATACGTCAGGCCATTGTTGGGGCCTATACTGCCAGGGGGAGGGATCCCCCTTTTCAGATCACTGCTCATTCTACTCGTGCTGTACTTGGTCTTCTGTTCATACTTTTTTCCAAGTTTTATAAGGTTGATGTGCGGGCCTCAGCGGATGCTGTTTTTTGGCTGCAAAGTTTTGCAAGCTGCAGTGGTTTACTTTGTGCATTATTGCCTGTTGGGATCCCCACCCTTTTTTGGACAGTGCTATTGGATGTCCCACGTGTTATTAATCATTCCGACGCAGGGTGTGAGACATACTTGGAATAATACCATTTTGTGATTATTCACCTGTAAAATGTAAAATGGGTATTACAAGTATGTCTCACACCCTGCTTCGTCCCACCCCGAGTTGTATCTTGGATCCTCTTTTTGGTGAACATTTTTTCTCATAGATTTTATTGGCTCTTCCTGGTCCCCTTACTGCTTTCTTATACTGGGGAATGTGTGGGAGGTCCCAGGTATTTATGGACTGGGAGGGGCTTCTTTTTTTCTAGTCATCTCTGCAGAAGTTCGCCCTCTACTGGACTATAACCCACGTGTTATTAATAATTCCGAAGCAGGGTGTGAGACATACTTGTAATACCCACTTTACAGGTGAGTAATCACAAAATGGTATTTTTGGAATAAGACATAGTAACATAGTATGTAAGGCTGAATAAAGACTTTAGTCCATCCAGTTCAGCCTGTTTAACTCCTTCCAGTGGTCTAGTAGCCATAGCTGGAAATGTTATTACATGCCAGGAAGGCATCAAGGCCACTTTTGAACGTTTTTACTGTATCCATCATTACTACCTCCTCTGGCAGCGAGTTCCATAGTCTCACTGCTCTTACAGAGAAGAATCCCCTCCTATGTCGGGGGAGAAAGCACCTTTCCTCTAACCTTAGTGGATGCCCCCGGGTTATGGTTACACTCCGGGGTATAAATATATTGTGGGACAGATCCTTGTATTGACCCCGAATATATTTATACATAGTTATTAGATCACTCCTCAATCGTCTTTTTTCTAGACTAAATAAGCCTAACTTGGACAATCTTTCTGGGTACTCTAGCCCCCGCACTCCTTTTATTAACTTTGTTGCCCTTCTTTGAACGCGCTCCAGTTCTGATATGTCCTTCTTAAGCACAGGTGCCCAGAACTGTACACAGTATTCCATATGGGGTCTGACTAGTGACTTGTACAGATGATGATCTGGTCATGAGCACCTATGCCCCTCCTGATGCACCCCATGATCCTATTTGCCTTGGCAGCAGCTGCCTGGCATTGATTACTAAGACAAAGTTCCAAATTAAGGCAACAGGTGTCTGGCAGAATAAAGCCAGACCCCCTTCAAGGCCTGCTCAGGCATGAAGGGATGCCCCCGCACTTGCAGGTGTGGGGGGACCACTTCTGCATTTTTGCTCATTTTTGGAGGTTTCATGTAACAGATATTTGGATACAGGACGTTGTATCCTCAGGTTACAAGATAAAATTAGGAGCCAGACCCCCTTGGAGATTTTCTTGGTCAGGGGTATCCCGAATTCTGCAGAAAGCAGAAGCATTGAGATCTGCCGTATCTTGCCTTTTTAGAGATTGGAGTTGTTGATTCACAGTAAAGTTACTCCAGCCGGGCAGTGTATATATAAGGATACATACCTACACTGCTGTAGGTGGCCTACATCTTCCGTTTGTGGCGTTACCCTTCTGTCTATCTTCAGCATCAAGGGTGTTTGCCAAGGTGTTGGCAGGTCTCATGTTTTCTCTAATAAGTCAGGGTATACATATAATCCCTTACTTAGACTATCTGTTAATATGGGTCCCATCATGTCAGGACACAGACTGTCTGATCGACATTGGATAATTGACTATCCAGTCGAATTCTTAAGTCAAATATTATAGCTTCAAGAGTTATTCTTTCTGGGACTGTCATTAGACACGTCTCAGGCAAAAGTGTTTTTTCCAACACAGAAGTGACTCTTATTCCAGGCCAGGGTACATGGTCTCTTGTCTTGCCCTCACCCGATGATTCATCAAGGAATATGTCTGTTGGGCCTAATGGTATCTTACCTTTGTACTGTTCACACAAGACCCCTGCAGATGGAATTGCTCACAATCTAGGATCGAGACCCACACACTCTGGATCACTCTTTTTGCATGACACCTTTAACAAGGCAGTCTCTAGCCTGGACCTCAGCCTCTTCAGACTGGCAAATCCTTCCTTCCAGTACAGTGGAAGATCATCCCCATGGGTGCCAGTCTATCGGGTTGGGGGAGGGTAATGGAGTCACCAACGCTCCAGGGACAGTGGAGTCTGAAGGAGAACAAACTCTCCATAAATATCCTGGAACTGAGTGCAATTCTATTGTATCTCAGTCATTGGACATACCATCTTAAGTGGCATGCCGTCCGGATTCAAACAGACAATCAGACGGCGGTGGTATATATCAACCACCATGGGGACACCTGAAGCAGTGAAGCCCTGATGGAAGTGAGCTGGTTTTTACTTTGGGCCGAGAAACAGGTTTCATGCATTTCGGCTGTACACATACCTGGAGTGGACAACCTGCAGGCTGATCATCTCAACAGAACGGTCCTGCATCAGAGGGAATGGTCTCTTAGAGGGTTTATTCCTAGTATGTCACACACCCCTCTTCCAAATATTCATGACACTTGGGAACCCGGCCTGTAGAGGGCGATCTTGCAGAGATGACATGGAAAAAGGAGCCCCTCCTGGTCCATAAGTACTGGGTTCCTCCCACTATTCCTCAGTCTTTTCGTCTCTGCAGTCGGCGAAGCATTCAGAAGATGACTCTCCTTCAAGCTGCAGGTAGCCGGGTTTGCTTCTACTACTCCGCAATGTCTTGTCCGTATCCCCAGTGATATTGTCATGGGTGGTGAGTCGCATTCTGATTTATGTGCCAGTTTGGCTCATCTTGAAAAATAAATGTCTAGCTCTGTGGCCAAGAAGGCCTCAGCTAAAAGGAAACATTTGACTCAGACCGCTCCGGTAAGTGAGTCGGATAATTGTGAAATGCTTTATTGGTCTGATCCTTCTCAGTTAGAAGAAGAATTATATGAGGAATCAGATGTTTCTGATGAACAGCAATTTGTTGGTACTGTGATTGAGCAGGGTGAAGCTAGTGTTGTGGATACCCCAAAGGCTCTTGCTCAGTTATTACTTGCTCAGTAGTCCCTCCTCAAAAAGGGGAATTCTTTGGAGTCTCTAAACCTCGTTTAGAATTTCCAAATCAAAAGCATTTTGATGAAATTATTCTTAAAGAATGGGAGAAGCCTGCATGGCTTCCTGGCATTCCCTTGGGCTGGGACAAGAAATATCCCTTCCCAGCTGATACTGTTAAGCGTTGGTCATCACCACCTGTGGTGGATGCCCCTGTGCTTAATTTATCAAATTCTTCTGTGTTGCATTCTCCTGACTCCACTACACTTAAAGATGGAGAGGATAAGCGTATTGATCAAATGGCGCGCCACGCTTTTTCCAGTGTGGGCTCGGCCTTGCTGCCTGTTGGTGCTTCAGCGCTCATGACAGTGGCTATTAGGTCTGTTGTGAGAGACCTAATGAATTACTCAGGGCTTGATCCGGCCTCTGATGAGTACGCCGCTCTTAAGCGATGTGAGATGTTTGCATCTTTTGTACTTTCTGCCTTAGATGATACTCTGCTCATGTGCAGCAGAACCTCTGCCTTGTTAGTCACCATCCGGCGGTCAGTATGGTTGCGGCAGTGGGCAGCTGATATTGTAGCCAAGAAATCGCTTACAGCGCTCCCTTTTGTGGGATTGCGCCTCTTTGGAGAAAAATTGGATTCTGTCACTAAAGGAGGTAAATTACCTCAGCGTAAGAAACAACGTTGTTCCTTTCGTGAAGTGGCCTCTTTTAACCCTTCCTTTCGGGGGTCTAGATCCGGTAGAGGATCGGCCTTTTCAGCCCCTAGAGGGAATGCATGGAATAGAGGAAAGGGACATGGCCATCCAAGTAAGAATTGGGGGTCCAAAACCAAATCTGCCACTAAGCCTGCTCAACAATGAGTGGACGCCCTCACCCTTACGGGTGGGGGGGATGGCTGCGGTTCTTCTTCCAGGTCTGGGTTCAGGAGGTATCAGACAATTGGGTTCTGGAAGTAGTCTCTTCCGGTTGCAAACTGGAATTCGAGTCCCGGCCTCCTCCCAGATTTGTGCAACAAATGCCTTTTTTTTTTGTGCCTTCTGGGCCCAAGAAGGGTTTTGCTCCTGCCAAATCTTCCCTTAGTAAGTGGATACGTCAGGCCATCATTGGGGCCTATATGGCTAAGGGGAAGGTTCCCCCTTTTCGTGTCACCGCTCATTCTACTCGTGCTATTGGAGATTCCTGGTCTTTTCAGCACCAGGCTTCTGTTGAACAAGTTTGCAAGGCTGCGACTTGGTCTTCTGTGCATACTTTTTCTAAGTTTTACAAGGTTGATGTGGGGGCCTCAGCGGATGCTGCTTTTGGCCGCAAAATTCTGCAAGCTGCAGTAATTTAAGTTATGCATTATTCCTTGGGGATCCCCACCCATTATAGACACTGCTATTGGATGTCCCAAGTGTCATGAATATCGGGAAGTGGGGGGTGTGACATACTAGGAATAATACCATTTTGTGAGATACTCACCTGTAAAATGGTTATTACGAGTATGTCACCCCCCCACTTCCCCCGCCCTTTTTTGTTCTAAGGGATCCTTTATATGGTGATTATTATTTTCAAGTAATTCTACAATTGTTATATATAATTTGCTCTTCCTGGTTCTTCACTGCTTTTTAAAAAGACTGAGGAATTGTGGGAGGAACCCAGTACTTATGGACCAGGAGGGGCTCCTTTTTCCATGTCATCTCTGCAAGATCGCCCTCTACAGGCTGGGTTCCCAAGTGTCATGGATATTTGGAAGTGGGGTGTGTGACATACTCGTAATAACCATTTTACAGGTGAGTAATCACAAAATGGTATTTTTTCAGTCCCTATGCATGATTCCGGACATAGATCTTTTGTGCAAAACGACACAATCGGAAGGTTACAAAGTTTGTGTCTGGGTCCAGGGATCCTCTAATTATAGCAATAGATGTCCTGACTCTTCAGGGGTCAGCATTCAAGCTTCTCTAGGCATTCCCTCCGATCCCACTCCTGGGTCAAGTACGAAGAAAGGTTAGCTCACAAGGGAGTCCCAACCATTCTGGTGGCTCCTCGTGGCCAAGAAGAAGCTGGTTCTCAGACATAGTAAGGATGTCAGAGGGCAACTCGTGGAGGTTACCCGACTATCCAGATCTTCTCACACAGGGGCCTCTAAGGCATCCCAATTCACATGTTCTGGCTTGGAAGGCCTGGCTATTGAATCCTTTATCTTGACTGAAAGGGGTTTCCTCGGACAGTCATGCAGACTGATTCAGGCCAGGGAGAAGCCTTCATCAATGATCTACTATAGAGTCTGGCAGGCATTATCGCTTGGTGCGAATCCAGAAGGTTCGCTGGTAGAATTTCTTCTGTTCCCAGAATATTGTTTTTTTTTTTGCAGAAAGGTCTTGATGAAGGTTTTCAATCGAGTACTTTGAAGGGACAGATATCTGCATTATCGATCTTTTTATTCAGAAACCCATTGCTTTGAATAAATGTATCAAAACTTTTTTTATAGGGAGTCGCTCATGTGTGGCCTCCTCGTAAGCTACTTCTGCCAGTTTGGGACCTGAATTTAGTTTTATCAGCGTCCTCCTTTTGAACTATTGGCAGATGCATCATTAAGTTTATTGACTCTTAAGGTTTCTGAATTAACAGCTTATCAGTTAAGTCTCCTTATTTAGTGTTACATAAGGACAAGTTTGTCTTCTGCTTTAAACAGGATATTCTTCCTAAGGTGGTTCCCATCTTAATGAAGAGGTGAATTGTCTTCCTACTCCAGTGTCCGATAAAGAAAGGATTCTTCATTGCTGGATGTAGTGAAAAGCACTAAGATACTATCTCACTGCTACGCAATCTTTCCGTAGGTCAGACTCCTTATTTTGTCATACCTGAGGGTCCACGGAAAGGTCTTCCACCATCTAAGTCTACCATCAGCCGATGGATTAGACAGGCAGTGGTAAGAGCCTATATCCTTAAGGGGAAGGATTCTCCTTTTAGGACTACTGCTCATTCGACAAGAGCTATGGAGCTTCTTGGGCTGTTTAGCATCAAGCTTCAATAGAACAAGTATGCAAAGCTGCTACTTGGTTTTCAGCTCATACATTTTTCAAATTCTATAAGGTACAGCCTTTGGTAGGAAGGAATTACATACAGTGGTAATTAGATGGTTTTGGAATGTCCTATTCCTGAAAGGAATAAGGGTTTTTGAGATGTCTTATTCCTGGAAGGAATAAGGGTCTTTTGGAATGTCTTGAGCCTGAAAGGAATAAGGTTTAGGGAGCCAACCCGAATTAGGGTACTGCTTTTGAAGGTCCCATTCTTCTGATGTCCTGAAGTAAAATGGAAGAGAAAAGAAAATTCTGTGAGTACTCACTGTAGAATTAATTTATCTTCCATTATTACCTCAGGACATCAGACCCTCCCTGTCTGCTAGGTTACTATGTCCATGTGTTGGATGCCTAGTTTTAGTGGAGTGGTAAATATGTAAATAGTTGCTATTAAAAAAAAAAAAAGATTAAACGGAGAGAGGAGTCTTGTATTTTGTCTCCAGCCTTTTGTTTTCAACAGGATAGGTATGCCTCCTGGGCGGCTGGTTCTACTGCTTTTTTAATTAAACTGAAGTGCATCAAGTCAGCCAGGTGGATATAGGCCCAGGTGGAGGTGGAGACACACCTTTGTTCTTGCAGACCACACCCTTCGGGAGAGGTTAACCCATTCAGTCTCTGAATTCTTCTGATGTCCTGAAGTAATAATGGAAGAGAAATTAATTCTATAGGTGAGTACTCACATAATTTTCTTTTCCTGGCTATCAATGTTTAACCTTTTGAGTGTCCATGTCCACAAATGATTATAAATATATATTTACTAGTAGCTCAATAAAATGCACTGCTTAAAAAATAATGGGAAAACTTAACATAAACTCCAAGTCCATCACACTCCTGTGAAATCAACCTGTCCTGTTATGAAGCAACAATGATTCTGAAAATCAACTTTTCCTGCTGTTGTGCAAATGGAACAGACAACAGGTTTACAACATTTGTAATTAACAAGACAGGTAAAGTAGTGGTTCTGCAGGTGGTGAGCATAAATCACTACTCTGTACCCATCCTTTTTGGCTGCTGTTTTGGTCACTTTCTCATTGCTCTCACCCCCTTGCACCTTCATGCAAGAGGCTGGGTCTACAACCCACAGAAGTTGCTCAGGTAGTGCAGCACATCAATGAGAGCTGTTGCAAAAATCCCCATTCAACTCCTGCTAATCTTTGACATCAGAGTGTCTAGCAAACTAAATGTAACAGGTGCATCCCTGGCCGCACCCCAGCTACTTTGCGTACCTGTGCCCAGCCGTTCGCCTTAGAGGTATAGGCTGGACTTGACCTGTGCATGCACGGTTGTATCTCCGACTAGGGGAGCTTACTCTGTGATCCTGGGGCCCACACAAACCGAGATTGTTCCCCCCCCCCCCCTTTTAATATAACTGTTTGCTGGAAATGCAAGTCTTTGGATGTAACAGGTACATTTGAAAATTTTTATTTGTAATTTTTCTGTAGGGGTATTCAGTAGGTGTGGATACTGAAGAACATGTAATTGTAAGGGCAACAGAGTATCATAAAGCATGGATGCAACAAAAAGAAAAATCTGGGATTATGGAACTTATGTACCTGTTTTTCTGCAAAGTAAGTTTTTTTTTTTTTGTTATTCATATCACAGCAGTTAACCCTCTGTACTCCTCCCGGCTCCTCAAATACCCGGGGACCTCCCACAAATTCCCCAGAATTTCTCTGCAGTCTGGCTGCGAAGGACGAGAAATTGGCTCTCTACTCACAGGTGAGCGGCGTTATTAACCTGCGGCCCTGTAGGACTATTCCCACCCGTTCCACTAATTATATGCCTCCCAGCCTTGGCTGCACTGGTCGGGTGAAGGTAGGCAGCACCGCTATCAGGTGCTTAGGAGCGCTGCTCCACCGCAATCCCCCACCAAAGGGTAGGCGGTTCAGGCTTATGGTGAGCCTCTATGGGATGCCCCTCCCGCACTATCGCCCCTGTCTGTCGGTGGGCCCTATTTAAGTGGCCGCCGTCCTCCCTCATCCTCCTTATAGTCTTCGGGGGAAAAGAAGGGGGGTGGGGGGGTTGTGTGTGTGTTTGCGTATAGATATGTATATGAAGTCTGTGCTTTCAACTTTCACATGTCTTTATTCTTATGTCAGCCGCTGTCTTGTCGTTTTTGCCTTTTTAAAAATTTGGCGCCGCCGCGCGCTGACTTGGTTCAGCTTTTGACGGCGGCATTACCTCAGGCGCTGCTGCGCCATCATTGGCTGTTTGCCTTCTGGCTTTGCGCTCTTCGGGGGGGTCGGGCCCGTCTTTGGTGCCTTCCGTGTCATCACTGTTACTGGCCCGCCCCTCGAGGTATACCGACGCCATCTTTTCTGACTTGGTTGGCCTATGCGCGACGGACTACTACCTACAGCGGCCCGTAAGTGCCCTCGTGGGCGGCTTTATCTGCTTCACTTGTGTTACTACGTACTTAAGGTCTTGTCTGCTTATGTCTTTCAGGCAGGACGAACCTTCGTGGCTTCTCCCGGCCCTGTTTTTTAGTTTATCACTTGTAAAGGCCCTGTATAAAGTTATACTCCCATGTCCCTAGCGGGTTATTGGGGCATCCAGGGTTGCTATATAGCGTTATTCCCTATCAGCGTATAGCGCCGCTATAATCACCATATGGAGGCATCTCAGGATAATGTGACCGGGGTCCCTACGGGACAAGACCAGCTGTGTGTAGCGTGTGGGCAGCCTCATGCTGACGCTGACAAGGCACGGGTCTGTGTACCCTGTGCTGAGCAGGTGCTTGCACTGCAATCTGGCCTGCCAGTGGCTGCACCTCGTTTCAATTCACCTACTCCCCCAAGCTTAAATCTCACTCCTGTTGAGTTGCATACTAGTGGGGATTCTCAGCCTGGCGTGTCTTCTAGACTGGCTACTGTTTAACAGATTATTGCAAGGTCTTTAGCACGTAAGGGCCCTGGTAAGAAGCGGCACTTGACGCCTAATGTTACTGTTTTCCCTATGGGAACTGAGGAGTTTTGGAATCTGTGTGGCTATACCCCGTCTGATGAAGGGGAGCTCTTTTCTGATTCAGGCTCATCTGATGAGAGACCAAGGGGTCATGACGATTCTGGCTCTGACCCCTGGGCCCCGGATGACACTGACAGATTATTGACCCAGATCTTTGAGGTTCTGTCTAGCTCTCTCCCTGTTGAGGCTCCCAGAGGGGAGCTTTTCCATACAGCAAGATCACGTTTGGAATTTCCAGAGCAGGCACATTTCCATAACCTTGTGCTCAAGAAATGGGAGCTTCCCGGGGTTCCAAAGAGTTGGGATAGGAAATATCCCTTTCCTGCTGAGGTGGTTAAATGTTGGTCAATATCCCCTTCCCCCCCCGAGGTGGATGCTCCGATCCTAGGGCTATCTAACACCTCTGTCATGCATTCCCCCGATTCTACTACCCTGCGGGATGCTGAGGACCGGCGCATTGACCAGCTGGCATCCCACGCCTTTGCATGTGCGGGGACGGCGCTGTGCCCGGTTTGTGCCTCTATTACTGCTGTGGCCACTAGAACCCTTATCAGAAATATGCTTCATAGTGCCCCTGACGATTTGCCTTGTGAGGTGTTTAATGCACTCTCCAGTTGTGATGTTTTTGTCCTATCAGCATTGGATGACACCATCAGAATTTGTGCCAGAACTTCTGCCCTCGTGGTGGCTATACGCCGCTCAGTTTGGCTGCGCCAGTGGGCTGCTGACAATGCTGCCAAGAAGGCCCTCACTGGGTTTCCCTTTAAAGGATTGCGTCTGTTTGGAGAGCGCCTGGACCTTTTTGCTAAGGGAGGCAGGTTACCCCAGCACAGGCGGCAACCTCGGCCCTTTCGGGGTCAGGGCTCCTTCTCCTTCCCTTACCGTGGTGCAGGACAAGGAAGGGGGGGTCTCTTTCCCTGGGGCCCGGGGGGATTTCTGGGGTAGAGGCAGAGGACATGGACGTCCTGGCTCCTCCTGGGGTTCCAAAGCTAAATCCTCTCCCAAGCCCCCTCAGGCATGATGGGGACGGCTGCAGCACTTCGCTCACGTCTGGAGGCTTCATGTCTCAGACCGGTGGATTCAGGAGGTAGTGTCCTCCGGTTACAAGTTGGATTTTGCTGCCGATCCCCCTCAAAGATTCATCAGATCCCGGATTCCTCAGGACCCTGTGTCAGCTCAGGAGCTAGTGCAAGCTGTGCAAGGCCTCCTGGAGCTGGGGGTCTTCTGCCAGGTCCCTTTAAGAGAAAAAGGCAAGGGCTTTTATTCCAACCTATTGCACTAATTAAATGGGACCGCCAGAAAGGTCCCTATGGGGCAATATAAATGGCCGCACACCCAAAGATGATATCAAAACCAATTTTATTGTTAGTAAAAATGATTATATAAATGTAACTAATTGTAAATAATTAAGGCTAGTCCATACACGTACGGATAACAAACATTTAAAATACATAAAAAGAAAAAGAAAAAACACCCTGACGAAGTGGTTGCTATTGGAAACCACGCAACGCGTCGGTGTTGCCAGGCCGTGCGGTGGTCGGATAGGAGCTCCTGAGACTCTGGTGATATTTTGATTATTTCTATATATGCTTCATTACCTGTCCCTGTTGATGCTTATATGTGTATATTATCCTTCATGTTTTATCACAGTACTGATTTATAGATGTGTGTTTTGTAATTGATTTGATTTTGATATATGAATTGGATGTGTTTAGCACTTAGCACTTTATTGGTTGGGGGGCACATCATATGTGTGTAATATGTATTTTTGTAAATTTGTATTTTTGTAAATTATTGTATATTGGCATTTTTTAATCTAGCGTGGATGTAATTCCTCCATGTGCTCACATTGTTGTTCTTTGCACATTTTCTGTCTTGCACTGTGGTTAGTAGGCAGCGTTACATACTCTGCCTTCATTGTTCTTAGCCATCAGGGACGGTGTGTTTTTATATTGGTCTGGAACCATATATTGTTGTAAGCATAGGTGCTTTACACTTATGCTCTTTATTGACATAAGTATATATATATATGTTGGAGTAGAGCCCGGTCATTTGGTCTGACCTTTCCGCCGGTCTTCTTTTTTTCTTTTTCTTTTTATGTATTTTAAATGTTTGTTATCCGTACGTGTATGGACTAGCCTTAATTATTTACAATTAGTTACATTTATATAATCATTTTTACTAACAATAAAATTGGTTTTGATATCATCTTTGGGTGTGCGGCCATTTATATTGCCCCATAGGGACCTTTCTGGCTGTCCCATTTAATTAGTGCAATAGATTATCCCTCGTTCTTGTAGGTAGGGGGCAATCGGTTCTAGCACCCCACATAGATACAGTGGTGTGGAGTGTCTTGTTGTTTTTCATTTTATTCCAACCTATTCACAGTACCCAAAGGGGATGGTTCTGTCAGGCCCATCCTGGAATTATAGATTCTCAACAAGTTTGTCAGGGGCAGGCGTTTTGCGATCTGCCATCAGTTCCCTGCACCAAGGGAATTTCATTACTTCTGTGGACCTCAAAGATGCTTACCTTCATATTCCTGTGTTACCAGGTCATCAAAAGTGCCTCAGGTTCACTCTGATGGATCACTTCGGCCTCACTTCAGCCCCCAGGGTGTTCACCAAGATGCTGGCTGGCGTGATGTCTCTACTCAGATGTCAGGGCATCCGTGTGCTTCCCTATCTGGATGGCATACTCAGCTGGTGGTGTACACTCTGGAGTCATTTGGATGGGTGATCAACCACCCCAAATCCTCACTGTCCCCTTCTCTGGTTCATCCTTCCTCAGCAGAGGGTGGACAATCTGATTGCACAGGCTCAGTCCCTCCTAGCTTGTCCCCACCCCTCCATCTGGCAGGGGAAGCAGCTGGTGGGCCTGATGGTGGCGTGCTTCGAAGCGGTCCCTTATGCTCAGTTCCACTTGAGGCCTCTGCAACTTCACCTATTGTCTGTATGGGACAAGGACCCAGCATGCCTGGACAGGGTCTGTGTGCTCTCCCCCCTGGTCAGGAGGTCCCTCTGGGGGTGGATGGACCCGAGGAACCTGTTGGTGGGCAGAGCCTTTCTTGCTCCTATCTATGTCTTGGAACTACGAGCGATCAGGTTAGTTCTGGCTCGTTTGGCTACTTATCTTCAGGGCCTGCCTGTTCAGGTGCGCTCGGACAACCAGACGGCAGTTGTCTACTTCAATCATCAGGGAGGGACCCGGAGCAAGGGGGCCCTCCAGGAAACGTCTCTGATCCTGACCTGGGCGGAGGCCAATGTCCCCTGCATCTCAGCTGTGTACATCCCGGGGGTGGAAACTTGTCTGGCGGTCTCTCTGAGCAGGGGGACCTCTCGCCAGGGAGACTGGTCCCTATGCAGCAGGGTGTTTCAATCTCTGTGTCACCGTTGGGGCCAACCAGATGCGGATCTGTTTGCGTCCTGCCACAATCATAAGCTTCCAGCCTTTGTCTCCCTGTCCAGTGATCCTCAGGCCCTGAACTCGGATGCGCTAGCAATGTCATGGAAGGACTTTCAGTTCCTGTATGTCTTCCCCCCCAATTCCCCTGCTGGGCAGGGTTCTGCACAAGATTGCTCTGGAAGGGGTGCCAGCAATTCTGGTGGCCCCCAGGTGGCCAAGAAGAGTGTGGTTCGCAAACGTGGTCCAGCTAGCAGTAGATCAGTACGCTCTGCCCTTGGTGCCAGATCTAATCACTCAGGGCTCACTACGCCATCCAATTTTACAAACTCTGGCTTTGACGGCTTGGCTGCTGAAACCTCCATCTTGATGAAGAAGGGGCTGTCTTCCTCAGTAGTGGATACTTTGATTAAAGCTAGAAAGAAGTCTTCCTCTTCCATTTATTACAGGGTTTGGCGTGCCCACCTTGACTGGTGTGAGTCTAGGTCTCTTCCCTGTCGTGTGTTCTCTATTCTGGAGTTCCTGCAGCATGGGTTGGAGATGGGGCTCCAACTCAGTACTCTGAAGGGTCAGGTTTCTGCCCTGGCTATTTTTTTCCAGAAGTCCTTTGCTCAGCACCCTCTGATCAGGACTTTTTTCCAGGGGGTCACTCATGTGCGTCCCCCACGTAAACCTATGGTGCCTGTTTGGGATTTGAACCTGGTTCTGTCAGCCCTGCAAGGTTCTCCCTTTGAACCTGTGCAGGATGCTGCCTTGGCCATTCTTACACTCAAGGCTGTGTTTCTGGTGGCTATCACTTCTGTCAGGCGTGTGTCTGAGTTGGCGGCGCTGTCCATTCAGCCCCCCTACTATGAGAGGCACCAGGACAAGGTGGTGTTTCGTTTCAAACCTGATTTTCTGCCTAAGATAGTGTCTGCCTTTCATTTGAATCAGGATATTGTTCTTCCTTCTTTGTGCCCTAATCCTAGCAATGCTAAGGAGAGGGTTTTGCACTCTTTGGATGTGGTTAGGTGTCTGAAGTACTATCTGGTGGCTACTGCACCTTTCAGAAAAACTGATGCTCTTTTTGTGGTCCCTTCTGGGCCTAGGAAGGTTTTGGCTCCTGCCAAGTCTACTATCAGCAAGTGGATTCGTCAGGCTGTGATTCAGGCCTACTCTGCTAAGGGGAAGAATCCTCCCTTCCGCCTTACTGCTCATTCCACTCGTGCTATTGGTGCCTCTTGGGCTTTTCAGCACCAGGCTTCTGTTGAACAAGTTTGCAAGGCCGCTACTTGGTCTTCTGTTCATACCTTTTCAAAGTTTTACAAGGTTGATGTTAGGGCCTCAGCTGATGCTGTTTTTGTCCGAAAGGTTCTGCAGGCGGCAGTGGTTTAAACTGCCTGCTGCTGATTTTTATTGGGGATCCCACCCTACTTTATGGACACTGCTATTCAATGTCCCAACTGTAAGTATTAGATTTGGAGCAGGACGTACTGTATACTAAGAATAATACAATTCTGTGATTACTCACATGTAGAATTGGTATTATGAGTATACAGTACGTCCTGCTCCAACCCACCCTTGGTTTGCATTTTTCTGGATCCCCTGTATGGTGATTGTTGTCATTGTTATAATTGATAGTTTGGATTGTTGAATGCTCCCGGCTTCTCCTTAACTGCTTTTCAATGCTTGGGAATTTGTGGGAGGTCCCCGGGTATTTGAGGGGCCGGGAGGAGCCTATTTTCGATGTCTCTGCAGTCCAGCACCATCTGGCGGAGTATATCCGAACTGTAAGTATTAGATTTGGAGCAGGACATACTTTATACTCATAATACCAATTCTACAGGTGAGTAAAAACAAATTGTATTTTTGCCAATGTCATGGCAGTCCTGCTTATGCTCTGTCCCTAACTGCAACGTCGATTCACTTTTCAACTTGCATGCAGAGGAAATGCAAAATTTCTACTGCCTGTGGACCAAAACATCTGCTTACCTTACTGCCACCGGAAACTTCGCTGTACTGAGGTCCCTAAGAAAGCAGACGTGCAGATGCCATGGCTACCTCCCAGCTTCACAAACTGGCATTAAAGTAGACCAACGCCTGCGCGGTGCTGATATTGGTCTCAGCCGCTAAATGTCAAGCTTGGGGCATCCAGAATACAGGACCCCCCTCCCCACACACAACCCCACACATATCCATACATATTCCTAGTATGTCACACACCCCGCTTCCAACATTCATGACACTTGGGTAACCAGCATGTAGAGGGCGATCTTGCAGAGATGACATGAGAAAAAAGAGCCCCTCCTGGTCCATAAATACCCGGGACCTCCCACTATTCCTCAGTCTTTTTTCGTCTCTGCAGTCGGCGAAGCATTCAGAAGATGACTCTCCTTCCTGCAGGTAGCCGGGTTACGTCCGGCCTTTTTCTATTTCTGCCTGAAGCCACATTTTTGTATTGTGATATTTATGTTATGCCTCCCAGCCTTGGCTGATGGGCTCAGGCAAAGGTAGATACACCCTTGGGTGTATATGGGAGCTTTCTCCCTCCGTGAGACCTCAAATAAGGGGTAGGCGGAATCCGGGTTGGTGTCCCCCGGCATGGGATGCCCCGTCCCTTTAAATCTCCTTGTGCCTATTGGGTGCTTATTGTTTTCCCCCCTTTTGGCCCTCATGGACCCTGCTGGGGTGATGGGGATCTTTATTTAGGGAGTATCTTTTGGCCTATGCATTTGTTTTTAAAAAAAAAAAAAAAAAAAAGGGAAAAGATAAGAAAGTGACATACCTGTTTTGGTTTTTTTAAATTTCCCTCTCTTTTTTTCGTTCGGCCCCCTTCTATGATGTCATGCTATTGTCCTTGGCTGGCCCGCCCTCGGCTCTCTGAGTAGTGCTAGGTGGTGGGCGGGGCTTCGAGTCGGCGTCGCATTTCTGCTTCCTCTTCCTGTTTGACATGTGGTTTGCTGGTTCCTGTTCTGGTGCTGGCCTCCACTGGTCCTGGCTGTTGCGTTGGTGCTGCTGCTGGGATTTTCTTTTATCGATTGGTCGCAGGGCTGTCGCTGAGCCGTTGTGGTCACTGTGAGTACCCTTTAGTTATACTAAAGGGAAATCTTTTTTATTTACGGTCATTTCTTTCTTGCATATGCATAAGGCTTATTGTGTTTTCTCTATCTTCTAGGGGGAAACTCTCTTAATAGGGGTTTCTCCTGGTCCTTGTTTAAAATCCTCCCACCTAGGGACTATTAAGGGGCATTCCAGGTAGCTTCGGCTGTAAAAATCCCATATACTTGGTGACTATAAAAAAAATTAAGTATTTTAATAAACACCATATGGAGGCATCTCAGGATACTGGCTTTTCAGTACCTGCGGGACAGACTCGGCAGTGTTTGCGATGTGGGGCATCCCTTGTTGGGGATAACGCATTTTTTTTTGTGTATCTTGTGTTCAGTTGGTTATAATGCAGCAGTCAGGGGCCCAAGCCTCAGGGTCGGTGGCTCCTGCCTCTTCCCCCACACTGCCTTGTCTTGTCCATACCCCTAGTGATATTGTCATGGGTAGAGAGTCGCTTTCTGATGTATGTGCCTGATTGGCTCACATTGAAAAATAAATGTCTAGCTCTGTGGCCAAGAAGGCCTCAGCTAAAAGAAAACATTTAGCTCTGGCCGTTGAGGCAAATGAGCTTGATTGTAGCGAGCATTTTTGATTGTTCTCCGTTTGAAGAAGGAGAATTCTTTGAAGAATCTGATGTTTCGGATGTTCAGCAATTTGTGGGTATTGACGCTGAACAAGGTGAAGGGGAGAATTTTGACACCCCTAAAGCTCTTGCTCAATTATGAGGTCTTGGCTATCGATTTTCCAGAAGCAGTCCCTCCTCAGAAAGGGGAGTTCTTTGGAGCCTCCAAGCCTCGTTTTGAATTTCCTTATCAGAAACATTTTGAAGATATCATTCTTAAGGAATGGGAAAAGCCTGTGCGGCTTCCTGGCATTCCTTTGGGCTGGGATAAAAATAAAAAATATCCCTTTCCTGCAGACACTGTAAGCGTTGGTCATCCCCCCTGTGGTGGATTCACCTGTGCTCAGTTTGTCCAATTCCTCTGTTTTGCATTCTCCGGAATCTACTTCCCTTAAGGATGGGGAGGACAAACGTATTGATCAAATGGCTTGCCATGCGTTTGCTAGCGTTGGCTCGGCCTTGCGGCCTGTGGGTGCCTCGGCACTTATGGCAGTCGCTATTAGGTCTGTTATTAGAGACCTATTGAATACCTCAGGGCTTGATCCAGCCTCTGATGAGTTTTCCGCTCTCAAGCGATGTGATTTATTTGTGTCTTTTGTACTTTCTGCTTTAGATGACTCCATGGTCTTGTGTAGCAGAACTTCTGCCTTGCTTGTTGCGATTTGGCGGTCCGCCAGTGGGCGGATGACACGGTGGCAAAGAAGTCGCTTACAGCACTTCCCTTTGGGGGATTACGCCTCTTTGGTGAGAAGTTGGATTCTGTCATTAAAGGAGGCAAATTGCCTCAGCGTAGGAAGCAACCTCGTTCCTTTCGGGG
The DNA here is from genome assembly GCA_027917425.1 of Gastrophryne carolinensis. Lineage (NCBI taxonomy): Eukaryota > Metazoa > Chordata > Amphibia > Anura > Microhylidae > Gastrophryne > Gastrophryne carolinensis. The sequence continues at coordinate 82,360,066 of CM051239.1, read as the reverse complement.
ATAGGCTTCCTTTAACCCTTTCCTTTCGTGGTTCCAGAACGGGCAGAGGATCGGCCCTTTTTTAGCCCCAAGGGGAACTGCATGGAACAGAGGAAGAGGACGTGGCCGTCCAGGTCAGAGTTGGGGGATCTAAGCCCAAGTCCACTTCCAAGCCTGCCCAGCAATGAGGAGGTGCCCTCACCCGTACGGGTGGGGGGACGGCCGCGATTCTTTTTTTCCAGGCTTGGGTCAAGAGGTATCAGACAGATGGATTCTGGAAGTTGTGTCCTCCGCTTACAAGCTGGAATTCGAGGTTCGGCCTCCTCCCAGATTTTTCAGGTCTCGGATGCCCGCAGATCCGGTGATCACACAGGGGCTCCGGGCAGCTGTGGCGAACTTTTTAAACATGGATGTTATCCGCCAGGTTCCTCCAGTGGAAAGAGGTCTGGGGTTTTACTCCAACCTATTTACGGTTCCCAAAAAAGGATGGCTCTTTTCGGCCTATTCTAGATCTGAGACGACTCAATCAGTTTATTCGTTTCCGAAAGTTCCGCATGGAGTCGTTGCGTTCGACGATCTCCGCCAGGGGACTTTATGACGTCCATAGGCATCAAGGATGCTTATCTGCACATTCCTATTTTTACCTCTCACCAAAGGTTTCTCAGATTCACAGTAGAAGACCACCATTTTCAGTTTGCGGCTCTTCCATTCGGTCTCACTCCATCCCCAAGAGTGTTTACCAGGGTCCTGGCAGGAGTAATGGCTATTCTCAGGGTCCAGGGCATTCGCATTGTGCCATTGCTGGACGACTTGCTCATCACAGCGTCATCTTTCAATAAGACGGAACTGGACACCAGAACAGTGGTGACTACACTAGAGAGATTTGGTTGGGTGATAAAACATGCCAAATCTTTTGTGTCCCGTAAGGGAGATTCTCTTTCTGGGCTTGATTCTGGATACCCTTTAGGCCAGGGTATTTCTTCCTCAGTCCAAGATTGTTCTGATTCAGGATTTAATTCATCTGTTCCTGTCCAATCCTCATCAGCCTATCTGCTTGGGGATGAGATTAGTGGGGTTGATGGTGGCCACGCTCGAAGCGGTTCCTTTGGCTCAGTTCCACATGAGGACGCTTCAGCTCTTTCTCCTGGCGAAGTGGGACAAGCGCCCATTGTCTTTGAATCAGACTTGTCTGTTGTCTCCCCTCGTCCTGCAGTCCCTCAAGTGGTGGCTGATTTCGAGCAATCTCAGGGACGGCAAATCATTTCTGACCCCTTGTTGGGAGTTGGTCACCACAGATGCCAGCCTTACGGGCTGGGGGGGCATCTAGAGGAGACACCGGTTTCAGGGGTTGTGGGGGCCTCTGGAGGCTCACTCCTCAATCAATTTATTGGAACTTTGGGCCATTCATCTTGTGCTGCTCCGACTGACTCATCTCTTGCGGGGTTTTCCGGTTCAGATTCGGTCAGACAACCGAACAGCAGTTGCATACATCAATCACCAAGGAGGGACTCGCAGTTGGGGTGCCCTCCGGGAAGCGTGTCTGATCCTTCAGTGGGCAGAGATCAATGTTCCCTGCACATCGGCAGTTTACATTCCGGGGATAGAGAATGTGGAGGCAGACTCCCTGAGCAGAGCATGCGCTCGCCAGGGAGAATGGTCTCTCAACTCCGAGGTCTTTCAGTTCCTTTGTCACAAGTGGGGGACTCCGCGGTTGGACCTGTTTGCGTCTTGCCACAACCACAAGCTTCCAGCCTTTGTGTCTTTATCCCAGGATCCTCTGGCAGTGGCAGTGGATGCCATGTCTCTTGCCTGGAAGGATCTGGGGTTCCTGTATCTTTTTCCCCCCATTCTCCATGATAAGCAAGGTGGTGCGCAAGTTGGTTCTGGAAGGGGCACCAGCAATTCTGGTGGCTCCAAAGTGGCCAAGACGCCTGTGGTTCGCAGAGGTCACAATGCTGGCAGAGGATCTGTTGCCTCTGCCTCTTCTTCCAGATCTCTTAACTCAGGGTCAACTTTGTTACCCCAATTTACCACCGCTGGCTTTGACGGCGTGGCTGCTGAAATCTCCATCTTGAAGGAGGAAGGCCTTTCTGATGCTGTCATTTTGACTCGTGTTAGAGCTAGAAAGAAGTCTTCCTCTGTGGTTTGTTACAGGACTTGGAGGTCCTATATTGACTGGTGTGAGTCTAGGTCCCTGCCTTGCAGGTTATTTTCTATCCCTAGGATTTTGGAGTTTCTGCAACAGGGTCTGGATTTGGGCTTCCACATTAGTACTTTGAAAGGGCAGGTTTCTGCTTTGGCTATTTTCTTTCAAAGGTCATTTGCTCTTCATCCTTTGGTTAAGACTTTTTTCCAGGGGGTCACGCATGTGCGGCCTCCTAGAAAGCCCCTACTTCCAGTTTGGGATCCTAATCTGGTGCTCTCTGCTATGCAGGCGGCTCCTTTTGAATCTTTACAGGAGGTTCCTCTTCATATTCTCACTCAGAAAGTTGCCTTTTTGGTTGCTATTACCTCTGTCCATCGGGTTTCTGAATTGGCGGCCCTGTCAATACAGGCTCCTTACTATGAGAGGCATCAGGATAAGGTGGTTTTCCGTTTTAAACCAGATTTTCTTCCTAAAGTGGTGTCTGCCTTCCACTTAAATCAGGATATAGTTCTTCCTTCATTGTGCCCTAATCCTAGTAATAACAAGGAAAGGGTTTTACATTCTTTGGATGTTGTTCATTGTGTTTAATATTATTTGGTTACTACTTCTGCTTTCCGTAAGACAGATGCCTTTTTTGTTGTGCCTTCTGGGCCTAGGAAGGGTTTGGCACCCGCCAAATCTTCCATTAGTAAATGGATTCGTCAGGCCATTGTTGGGGCCTATTCTGCTAAGGGGAAGGTTCCCCCTTTTCATGTTACTGCTCATTCTACTCGTGCTGTTGGTGCGTCCTGGGCTTTTCAGCACCAGGCTTCTGTTGAACAAGTTTGCAAGGCTGCTACTTGGTCTTCGGTTCACACTTTTTCTAAGTTTTACGAGGTTGATGTGCGGGCCTCAGCGGATGCTGCTTTTGGTCGCAAGGTTCTGCAAGCTGCAGTAATTTAAGTTATGCCTTATTTTCCTTGTGGGATCCCCGCCCATTATAGACACTGCTATTGGATGTCCCAAGTGTCATGAATGTTGGAAGCGGGGTGTGTGACATACTAGGAATAATACCATTTTTGAGTACTCACCTGTAAAATGGGTATTACAAGTATGTCACACACCCCGCTTCCCCCGCCCTTTTTTGTTCTGGGATCATTTATATGGTGTTTCTTATTATTTTTCACTATATAATTTGCTCTTCCTGGTTCTTCACTGCTTTTTTTAAAAGACTGAGGAATAGTGGGAGGTCCCGGGTATTTATGGACCAGGAGGGGCTCCTTTTTCTCATGTCATCTCTACAAGATCGCCCTCTACAGGCTGGTTACCCAAGTGTCATGAATGTTGGAAGCGGGGTGTGTGACATACACGTAATACCCATTTTACAGGTGACTACTCACAAAATGGTATTTTTACCTTTCCCTCTGCCCCCCACGGGAATCCGCCCACATGGGTACTGGAATGTGCTAATCGATGCACTGGATTCCAGGCAGAGGACAACCTGTCGTAAAGCGGCAGAGACTAATTCCCACTGTGTGCAGGTGTTGGTCCGCTTTAAGAGAAGCGGATGTTCTGCTTACCCCTTGGACTACCCGGTGCTGGAATATTAGGGTTAATATTAGGATTACACAGACGTGGACTTAAACCAGACCAACAGCCTGTCAGAGTTGAAAAAGAAAGTTAGCGGCCATTTTGGAGCTTCCTCTGCCAGCATCTCAGCCATGCTGCTGCCTGGATTCAACTGATATAACCGACAATGCACAGTAACAGGGAGCCCAGCAGCACTTCCTGTTTGCTGGTGGCCTGCAAAGGCATGAACTGCCATTTTGTTTCTAAAATTTACTACAGCAGAAGTTAGAAAGCTAAATTAATTTTTATATGCAGCAATCTAAATTGCCCTGGGGAGGGATGCGTATGAGCACTGTTTGTTGTGTTGATCTGGTTTAATTCTTTTTTGACTATTGGTCGGCTTTAAATCTATATGAATGAAATGCTTAAATTAAATAGATTAAACAGACAGTTATATTGCCAAACATGAAGTACAGTAAGATAATGCCACCATTCATTGATCTTTTTTCCCCCACCTCGATATCCCAACAATCAATAGTGTGGTTTTATTGCAACATGAATGAAAGTGGCAGACTACCTAAATTTACAGAACAAGGTCGCTGAAGCACATGGTGCACATGCTGTAGTCTAAACTGGCAAGAATTATACCTGTTTTGACAGCATAAAAGCTGTGCTCCAATATCCATGCCATAGGTTTTCCTGGATGATTAGCAGCATTCAAACCCTGCATGACTAAGCACACACTGCCAATTGTGTAAAGTAAGTTCACCAACACTGTACTCTACTAGGATTCCAGTGGCAGTTGGCCTTCCACGGAGCATCCCAAATTGGGATTTCCCCTGTGTGACATTGCATCCACCCCCCAGTACCTGCAAAAAATTGGGGATCGACTGCGGCTGCATAATCATTCAGATAGGCCGGGGATGGGTGGGCACCAGTGTCTGGGGATTGTACCCACTTTCATTTCTGATTTCTGAGAGCAGAGCCTTTGGCCGGGCATTAATTCACACTGAAAACTGTTCTGATTGGATAAGATCCTGCACATGCGCCATAGTACCGGGAAAATGTGAGTTTGTATTTCTTGAAGGAAGAAACAAATACCATCTTTTGCTCTGCTTTAATTCGCCAGCATATTTGGACAATTTACCACTCCTAGGTTTTGTGGTACTTGCTCCAACATGTGTTTCCTAGTCCACAGAGCAAGGTCATAAAGGTATAATTTGGTGAGCTTGGTGTTTAAAAAAAAAAAAAAAAGCCTGAGTCAAGCTAAAGTGTCTTCCTTCTCTTGAACCTTAGCAAGAAGTCTGAAGCCACAGAGGAAGGGAACAAATGAAGTAAATACCTAAAAAGAGAGGACATAAAGAGTAGATAAGAAAAAAAGAATCAAAAGAAATGAGAAACCAAATAGCAAAAAAATACATATAACCATATAAGTAGTATAACCTTCAATAACCCGTTAACACCAATGTTCTCCTAGGACTCCCCAGCTTTAGGACACTTTATGACCCTGTATTCTTGAAAACAAATTTAAGTGAAACATCCTCCCACTTTATCCCCCGTAGGAACCATGTAAAATAAGCTATTGCAAAGCATCTTTAATCTCTGATTATATGTAAAATACCTTATTATTCTAAGCAATTAGTATTTCTGCCTTGTAAAAGCAGACTGGTATGCCAACCCTGATTCTACTTCCTTCCAGTAAAAGAAGCAAGCTAAGCTGTATTTCTTTCGATACGGGGTGTAGAAATAACCCATCCTCTTGCTATTTAGCATATTACCCCCCTAGCTCTATTAAAACATTTAAAAAGGTTAACAACTCTGTGTCCCTGAAAACTGTGCAGGGAACAGACTAAGGCTGTTATTCAGCAGCAGAGTAAAATAAGGGTCCGTTAAGGTACATGGTGAAACTGCAAGATGCTTTTCTTACTGCCTTAATTGTGGTAAGGGGGTTTAATTGTACCTATAACCAAAAAGGTTATGTTGTCACCTTCTATAGAGCTAGAGCCCAGTGCTCCAGACGTCCCAATGGCAGCATATGCAAATGTATTCAGTTAACTGACACATATTGCATCCCAATTCGGTGTGTGAAACTCCCCAGATCGTCGGTATCTGTTTACCTTCCCCCGATCCAGCGGTGCATGCACTGGTTCTTGTCTAATCAGAACCATTTGCAGTGCTTATGTATTTCGGCAAACAGCTCTTTTTGTTTACAATGAGGAGCGGGAACATGCGCATCCCCTGCATATTCAGGCTGTGCAGGCGATCCTGCCTTAGCCACTGGGGATGCACCAGCTTGTGTTCCCCATTGAAGAACATCCGAGCCGTTTCCCATATGATATAGTCACGACAAACTGCTCTTATTGCACAAGAGCCATGTATGCTTAGTTGGACCGGGTTTCACACAGAGGACCTGGGGCACGGAACAGGACCCAGGATCACGGGTTTTGTTCCTCTTTAAGTTTAGATAACAGCTTCCAAACCTTATCTGGAAAAATGTTACTTTGGAAGCCCTTCATCATTAGACCTTTGGGTAAAATGACAGAATAACAATACTGAAAATGAAATAACAGTCTTATGTAATTATAGTTGATTTAGATTTTGCCAATACCCTCTAAGAAACCAGCTTCCCTATCCCCTGGTGACGCTATTCTAATTAAACAGTCTTTCTGTCTTTACAGTCTGATCCTATGGTATATTTGATGGTTCCCTTTTATCCTTGGGAGAGTTTGAGTTCTGTCCAAGCCAGTAATCCTTTGAATTCATATGTAAGTACTATAAGAGTGCATCTGTAACCCAATTTGGTATGTAGCACAAATTAGCACTCTCTCTCTAAAGAGAAGAGAGTCTCCCTTTAAAGTGTACCTATCACCTGGTCACCCACACAACACATTTTCTGCTATTCCCACTGCGCATGCTCGTCCAAGCAGTGCTTTGTGACTGATAAACTAACACCTGACATAAAGCACTGTTTTGAACAAAGCGCTGGCATAGGGAGCAGGAGTGGCACATATTCTAAGCATACAGCATGTCCTGCTCCATCTAATAATACTTACACATGGGTAATCCTCCGCCAGAGGGCGCTGTTCACTGCAGACATGCAAAAACAGGCTCCTCCCGGCCCTTCATATACCGAGGGACCTCCCACAAATCCCCAGATTTCTCTGCAGTGCTGACTGCGAAGACATGAAGTATCAACTCTCTCGCAGGTGAGCGGGGCTATTATAGCCTGTGGCCCTGCGGAACTATTTCCACCCGTCCTCTTTGAAACAGATGTGCCTCCCAGCCTGGGCTGCGCTGGTCGGGTGAAGGTAGGCAGCACCTCGTGTGCTCACGGAGCTGCGCTCCACCGCAATCCCCCACCATAGGGTAGGCGGTTTAGGCCAATGGTGAGCCTCCATTAGATGCCCCTCCCGCATTGTTGCCCTTGCCCCTCATAGCGGTAATCCCTGGGTGTAGGTCCGCTTCTCCCTCGCTTCCTCCCGTAGCTCAGGGGAAAAGAAAGGGGGGGGTTTAAGTGTGGCAGTCCCAGTGTAATGTAACACGTTTAAGGCCGTTGCTCTTTTATTTGATTTTGGGTGTCGGTGCCGTGCTCCTTGCTCCATAAACCTTCTTGCATTAGTGTGCAGCCTGAGCGGCAGCATCATTCTCTAGCGTGAGAGCAATCTCCTTTATTACATTATGTATGTGTGTATATCCACTACTGTTATTCACGTTGAGCTGGTTAGAGCTTCGTGCTCTTTGGGGGAGGCGGGGACTTGGCATGACGCGCCCCGCGTCACAGCCAGATCAGGCCCGCCCCTCGAGGTTCGCTTGGCGCCATTTTGACCGTCTTCGCGCGTGGTTGCGATAACCTCCTCCTCCCTTGGTCATGTAAGTGCCCTCCGGGGCGGTATTTGTTCCTATGATTTTTTATTTGAGCTGCGCATGGCACTGACACCCCCCTCTTATCCCATTATGTCTTTCAGACGCCAGGATTTCGGTGGCTTCTCCCGGCCTGACATATATTATAGCGGGTCCACTTAACAATTCTCCCACATTCCTAGTGGGTCTTGGGGCATCCAGGGTTGCCTATTGAGTAATTCCCTGCGGGCATACTGCTCAGATAATCACCATATGGAGGCATCTCAGAATTATGTGTCCGGGGTCCCTCGGGGACATAACCGGCTGTGTACAGTGTGTGGTCAGCCCCATGCTGATGCTGACAGAGCACGGGTCTGCGGATCATGTGCTGAACAGGCACTGTCCCTGCAATCAGGTTTGCCAGTGGCTGCTCCTCCCTTCAATACACTTGTCTCCCCGGACCTAAATCTCACTCCTGATGAGTCTCACTCGAGCGGGGATGACCAGCAAGTCGTGCCGCGCAGGCTGCCTACGGCTGAGCAGGTGCTGTCTAGTTTGGCGGAGCGCTTGGGCCCTGGAAAGAAGCGGTCCCTGACGCCTCCTGGTTCTCCTGTTCCTAATGATATGGATGACTCTGCTGCTATGCAGGACCTTGATCCTTCTGAGGAAGGTGAGCTGTTCTCCGATTCGGGCTCCTCGGATGGGATGGCCGGGAGCAGTGATGATTCTGGGCCCGGTTCTTGGGGCCTGTGTGACACAGATGAACTACTTATTAAGATCTTTGAGGTCTTGTCTATCTCCCCTCCTGGAGGGGCTTCCAAGCCTAAGAAGGAGAGTTTCCTCACAGCGCCGCCGCGCTTGGAATTCCTGGAACAGGAGCATTTCCAGAATCTTATATCCCAAGAATGGGAATCACCTTCTAAACTTAAAGGGGTCCCGGGGGTCTGGGATTGGAAGTACCCTTTCCCTCCTGATGTGGTTAACTTTTGGTCAGCACCTCTTGTGGTGGATGCGCCGATTATAGGGGTTACTAACCCCCCCTTCATGACGGCTCCTTATTACCGTACCCTTCGGGGTGCTGAGGACCGGCACATTGACAGACTGGCTTCCCACGCCTTTTTGTGTGCAGGGACGGCTCTGCGCCCGGCCTGTGCCGTGGCCATCACTGCGGTGGCCGCCAGGACCACCGACCTGAGGACCTCCCCTGAGGGGTATTTGACGCGCTCTCAGACTGTGATGTGTTTGTGAGGTTTATCCTCTCATCGCTGGATGACACCATTAAGATGTGTGCTAGAACCTCTGCCCTTGTGGTAGCTATTCGCCGCCTGGTCTGGCTGCGACAGTGGGTTGCTGACGATGCTACGCTCACTGGCCTTCCCTTCAGAGGACGGCGTCTATTTGGGGCCCGCTTGGACCTTTTTGGAAAAAGGGTAAGGCTCCCCTTCGCAGAAGGCCACCACGGGGGGGGGGGGGGGGGGCGGTGCAGGCAACGCCCTGGGCCCTCTGTCCAAATCTGCCAAGACTTCCCAAGCATGAAGGGACGCCCTCGCCCTTTTGGGCGAGGGGCCGGCTACAGCATCTTACTCCTATATATCTTCTCCTTCTGGTGGTTCCAGGAGGTAGTTCCTCTGGACACAGGATGGCATTTGCTCGGTGGTCCCTCTCAAATGTTGTCAGGGTGCTTCTAGCCCCTGTTTTCCCCTCAGGAATTGGTGCAGGCCGTACTAGGCCTACAGAGTTTGGGCTTACTTACAGGTTGCCCTTAGCAGAACGGGGCTACGGCCTCTATATTAACCTTCACCCTTCCATCAAAATGATGAGGCAGTCTGGGCCATGCTGGCCTATGGTAGGCCTGGCGATTCTACTCTCGCAGGTAGTACCCATATGATATCTCTGTCTTGGGACACAGGCGCCCTGTGCAAGGGGGGCTTCCGTTCTCCTGTGAAGTTCTGGATCTTGTTAGTTCCCCCCGGTGTCCTTGGACACCAAGCCCCTTGCTAGTCAGTTTTGCAGGATCAACCCTGCGGATTGAGGCCTTATTTTTTGGCCTCTCTTCTGCTCCCAGGCTACTCGCCTTGGTGCGAATGGGGGTGTTGCCTCGGACATGCCTATGGGGCGTCCGCACTAGGACCTACCGGGTCGTCTTTCCTTACTCCCCATTCTCTATGTCTGGCCGCGTGGGTTAGTCGGCCCTGGGAGTTACTGGATGGGTGCTCAGTCGCCTCAATCCTTCATGGTTCCTTATCCGCTATCTCCATTCCTTGGATTCGGTTCAGGTTTGAGCCTTCTTCCTTGGCAACAAGTGGACTCCTGGTTGCGGGGGCTCTGTCCCACTTTGCTGACATCTTACTTTCACCAGGCAGGATTGCAGCTGGTGGGCTCTTTGGTGGCGTATCAGATGGTGTCCCTTATATACCGCACAGTAGGTTATTGAGCCTACATGGGGTTCCAGCACCCCTGGAGCTAGGTCTGTGCTCATTCCCCCTTGGTACGGTGGTTTCTCTTGAGCTGATTATATTCAAGGATCCTGTCAGGGGGCACCCACTTCCTTGCTTGCATCTTCCTGTGAATGGTCACCTTGGGTACCAAGTCTCGCAGGTTGGAGGGGGGGGGATTTTCTTCCAAATACCCCCCCCCCTGTGGTTCCTGGGGAGGGTCCATCTACCTACTGGCTTGTTAAAACAATAAGCCTTCAGTTGACTCTATACTACTGGACTTCTCCTCTTTAGGACCTGTCTATTTGGGGATTCTTGGCCTGTTGGAAGACAATGTCCCCTGCTCCTCAGTGGTATTCGCTCCAATGGATGTCTTTCAGTGGCAGGTTGTGCTATCCTGGTGTCCCTCTGAGAGCCAATTAGGGTGGCTCTGTTGGGTCTCGCCTATATCACAGGGGCTCTGCCCTTGTTTTTACTGTCCCAGAATATTCTGACTCTGGTCATGGGGGCTTAGTAAATTTGTGTATAGACTTTCTATTTTATATGTCTTCTCTTCATTCACCCTGCTGTGGGTTTTCTGCGCACGGTCGTGCTGATAATGAGACCCGTGAGCTTGATGGCCCCTGGGTGGCCTAGTGAACTGTGGTTCGCAGATGCTTCTGCTAAGGTCAGCTGACCTGTACGCTCTCTCAGGAGTGCGGTTCTGCCCTTGTCAGGCTCCTTCTTATGTCGTCCCAATCTACAGACTCTAGTCTGGGGCTTGACAGCTGATTCATTCACCCCTTGAAGACGGGCTTATCTTCTGGGTGACTTGGTATATGGGGGGCTAGGAGCAAGCTTCCTTGGCTTCCTCTTCCTCCGTCTGTTATGGCTAAGGGTGTACCGATATTGATTGGCATGAGTCTTGGTCTCTACCCTGTTGGACGTTCTCGGTTCTCGGGGTTCTAGAGTTGTTCCAGCATAGGTTGGGGTTGGCTCCCCAGCTAGGTACTTTGAAGGTTCAGGTTCTGTCCTGTCTGCCTTCCTGTAGAAGTCTGGTTCAGTCTTCCTTATTAGGAGTTCTCTTGGGGATTGCTCAAGGACATCTCTCAAGTAGTTCTATGGTCCCTGTTGGGATGAATTTTCATTCTGTCTGCCCTGCGGATTTTTCCCTTCGGGTCTTATTCTGGTTGCTGTCTGAGCTGTTTTTGTGGCTCAGTCGCCCCTCTGGGGGCTGTTGCTTCAGTCAGACGTGTGCCTGAGAAGGTGGCTCTGATTGCTTAGCCCTCGTTCATTATATATATATATATATATATATATATATATATATATAGCTATATATATATATATAATATACACACCATTATGTGGTGGTATTCCGCCGGACCATTTTGTCCAAGGTGGTGTTTTATGATCCTTATTTAAGTCCTTTTAGTCTGCCTATGGGCCTTATTCTTAGTACTGTTGAAGTAAGGGGTCTACATTCCCTCAATAGGTGTTGCACTTTTCCTGGTAGTTTCTTGTCCCTTAGGGGGACTGATGCCCTTTGGGGTCGGCGGGCGCCTCCACAAGTATGCGCCGGATTTCGTTTGCTTCCAGGGCCTATGCTTCCTTTGGACTGTTCTTACTTGGATGCTTTGCCTTCCTGGTCCTGGGTACAGGTTTCGGCGTCTGGCTGATCCTTGTTAGTGAAGGGGTCAGTTTCCCTGCCTGTCTTGCGGGAGCCCAATTTTCTATTCCCCGTTGGGGAGAGTTCTGAATTTTACCCAGGCTTCTGTTGCATTTGGGCTGGTTAGGCAGTTACTCTGGCCTATTCCTTTAAGGGCGAAGAACTTCCCTCTCTTTCTGTTCTGGTTCACTTGTGCTTGGGTACCTTTGGCCCTTCAGCACCAGGTTTCTGTTAAGCAGGTTTGTTAGACTGCTGCTTGTTTTCTGTTCATACCTTTTCAAAGGTTTTTTTATGGAATTGACGTTAGAGCCTTTGCTCATGTCGTAGTAAGGTTTGCAGGTGACGGCGCCTTTACTGTCTGCTGTGCCTTTTTTGTTGGGGATCCCACCCTACCTTATGGACACTGCTATTGGATGTCCCATGTGTAAGTATTATTAGATGGAGCAGGACATGCTGTATGCTTAGAATAATACAATTCTGTGAAATACTCACCTGTAGAATTGGTAATATACGCATACAGCACGTCCTGCTCCACCCCACCCTGGTTTCACTTTGTTCTGGATCCCCTGTATGGTGATTGTTATCATTGTTATTATTACCAGTTGGGTGGTTGGTTTCTCCCGGCTTCTTTTTCTCACTGCTTTTCAATGCTGGGGATTTGTGGGAGGTCCCTTGGTATATGAAGGGCCGGGAGGAGCCTGTTTTTGCATGTCTGCAGTGAACAGCACCCTCTGGCGGAGGATTACCCATGTGTAAGTATTATTAGATGGAGCAGGATTTGCTGTATGCGTATAATACCAATTCTACAGGTGAGTATTTCACAGAATTGTATTTTCTACCATGCAGTATGCAGTGCGCTCGTTCCATCCCGATCTCTCTGCTAAGCTCTAACTCCACTTGGGCACCCAGTTCCAGCTTCATACATCCACTCTACTACATGTATAGTCCAAAAGATGTGCACTTCAAATGACTGTTATGTGCATTTTAAAGCTATTTTGGATGGACAAACCCATAAAATTCCCCTGGTGGTAATTGAATTAACTGGAAAGTCGTATTTGATGAAAAAAGTTTAGGGCCCCCTGATTCAATGCTTCAGGTTCATGAATGGCGCCCCTGTAAACCATGACCACCCCTGGCACAAGCACAAGGTTGGACTGCTTTAAAGGGTACCAACCCCCCCCCCCCCCCCCCCTCCAGGGCATCCAGTTTTTTTCTAGGTCCAACGGTGAATAAGCGAACAGTGGCCGCATGTTCTGCTACCCTTTAGCAGGACACGTGCCCGCGCCAGGTATTTGTGAATGACCGTCGCGGGCATGCTCCTTGTTAAAGGGTAGCAGAGGATGCGCCCGCCGGTGCGCTTGGATCCGCTCGCCTTAGACAAGCTCTTGGGCGAAGGGTGGGAGCGTATCCGAGCACGCTGCCTGGACAAGAGGCTGCGCATGTGCCCTAAGACCTGGGAAGGGTGAGTGAATTTGGGTGGGTTTCACATAGCAGGGCATGCCCGATCAGGGTTCTCCAAGGGCAAGAGCCAAAACACAGGATAGTCAAAATTCTGGGTTTTGGTCCACTTGTCATCTTTAGCAAAAAAGAGGTTTTCAGAGCAGATTTTTCCAATCTTATCCAAAAGGAATGGCAGAAGCCGGATAGACTTCCTCCCATTTCTAGAGTGCTAGAGACTAAGTATCCCTCCTTTTCCCCTAGATTTGATTAATTTATGGTCTCGCCTTCCTGTGGTAGATGCTCCAGTTTCAGGTCCCTCTAAGACTGCTGTTATGCCATCCTCTGATAGTATCTGCCCAATGGATCCAGCGGATAAGCCCATAGATCAGGTGACGCATTATGCTTTTTCTATTGTAGGATTTTACGACTTGCGCCACTTCCATAGCATCTTTGGCGAACAGAAAATTGTTAAAGCAACGTCATCCTAAGAATCTGTCTAGGGGTCGCTTATTGAGTGCATGCTCTCAGTTGATTAAAGTGAACCTTCACCCTGAATAAGAGCATATCTTATATGTGACAGACTCCCTGCCTTTTGGATTTTAAAGGCATTGTTTCTGCCCTTGGACTTTTGCATGGACTCATTACTTCCATTTTCTTGAGCATGTCCCAGACAAGGTCATTGTGCTGTTGATTACGTTACAGACAATATTGTGTTGCTGATACTATTACAGACTGTCATTGTGTTGCTGATTGCGTTACCGGCAGAGTTGAGGGATTGTGTGGCCTGCTTCCATTGGTCTGTGTGTTTGTCATGCAGTTCTCCATCAGGTCCACGGGGGAGGTCCCCTTGCATGGAGACTTGCATATAAGGCACAGGGTGGCACTAATAAAGGAAGTTCATCTTCACCCTCAATACTGAGTTCTGTCTCTTATTGGGGGAAACGCTATATTACAATTCCCTAGCCCTTGTAAGGGCTGTTCCTGTTACCCTCACGGATGACTCTGGAATTCCTGCAGCACCTCTCACCATTGGGAAAAGGACGTCTCTGGCGGGGAAGCCCTCCGGCGATAAAGGTTATCGCTACGTTATACATTTCCTACACCCTGTACATACAGATTGCTCACATTAAAAATCATCCTACCTGCATCTACTGCATGTTATGAGCCTTTAAACATACAAGATGGCGGCTCATGGAACATCAGGCAGCCTGCAAACAGGAAGTGCCTTCTGACTGTGCTGCTCTGCATTATTGGATTGCTGACCTTTTCCTGACCCCAGCTCTGTTCTGTCTGAGCAAAGCACAGCTATAACCCGCCCCCTGTACTTTATCCCACTCTCCTCCTCTCCTTCAGCCCCAATGGTGTTTACTAAGGTTTTGGCAGGCCTTATGGCTTTTCTATGAAACCAGGGAATACGCCTAATCCCTTACAATCTACTGATCAGGACCCAGACCCAGGGCCAGAAGGATACACAGACTGTCTTATCGACATTATAGACATTTGCCTGGATAGTCAGCTATCCAAAGTCGCATATCATACCTTCAAGAGTTATCTCTTTCATTGTCATTGAATGTCATTATACACAACGCAGGGCAAGGTATTTCTTCCAGAACAAAAGGGAATTTGCTTCAGGCCAGGGTACAGGAGTTCTTGCCCTGCACTTAGCCGTCAATTCATCAAGGAATGCATCTATTGGGCCTGATGGTGTCTTGCTTGAATCGAACCACGAAAACTCTAAATCACCTTTTTTACATGACACATTCAACAAGGCAGTCCCTAACCTGGTGGCTGAATCCTCAACCTCATCCTGTGGGCAAATATTTTCTTCCAGTACAATGCAAGATTATCACCAAGGATGCCAGTCTAACAGGTTGGGGGGGGGGGGGTCACAAACGATCCAGGGACAGTGGGGATTGGGGAAGAGCAGTCTTTCCATAAATATCCTGGAATTGAGAGAGATTCTATTGTCTCCCAAACATTGGACATATTATCTGAGGGGTCATCCCGTCAGGATTCAAGCAATCTGATGGTGGTGACATACATCATCCACCAGGGGGCACCAGAAGCAGGAAAGCTCTGAAGGAGGTGAGCTGGATTTTACTCTGGGCCTAGAAGAATGTTCCGTGCATATCCGCGATCCACGTACCAGGCGTGGACAACTTGTAGGCCGATTATCTGAGCATATTGGTCTTGCATCAGGGAGAGTGGTCCCTCAGTTAGGATTATTCTTAGTATACAGTACGTCCTGCTCCAAATGTAATACTTACACTAGGGTTATCCCCCGCCAGATGGCGCTGCACTGCAGAGACATGTAAAACAGGCTCCTCCCGGCCCCTCAAATACCCGGGGACCTCCCACAAATCCCCAGATTTCTCTGCAGTGCTTACTGCGAAGACATGAAATTCTCACTCTCTCGCAGGTGAGCGGGGCTATTAGCCTGCGGCCCTGTTGGACTATTTCCACCCGTTCCTCGTGTGATGTGCCTCCCAGCCTGGGCTGCGCTGGTCGGGTGAAGGTAGGCGGCACCATGTGTGCTGACGGATCGCTGCTCCACCGCAATCCCCCACCAAAGGGTAGGCGGTATAGGCTGATGGTGAGCCTTTATGGGATGCCCCTCCCGCATTAGTGCCCCGTGTAGCGGTGGGTCCTGTACAGAGGGCCGCCATCCTCCCTCATTCTCCCTGTAGCCTTCGGGGGGGGAAAGAAGGGGGGGTGGGTGAGTGTGTATCGTGATTCGTGAATACGGTGTATTGTCTAGCATATGTGGTGTCAGCCGCCGCGCTGACTTGTCTTTTTTACTATTGCTAATGCCGCCGCCGCCGCGCGTGTCTTTTCCTTCATTTGGATGTTCCGCGCCGGGCGGCGGCGTTACCTCAGACACTTCTACGTTCTCATTGTCTGTGGGCTTCGGGGGGGGGGGGGCGGTGCCTGGCTTGGCGCGCTCTGCGTCACGGCTCGTTCTGGCCCACCCTTCGAGGTACTCTCGGCGCCATTTTGTCTGGTCGTGCGTGTGTGATGGTTTTACTTACCGCGGTCCGTAAGTGCCCTCGCGGGCGGCTTTATACTCATTTTTTAGTGTGTATGGTTCTGACACCCCTTCTTTTCATTTTGTCTTTCAGACGGGTGAATCCATTGGCTTCTCCCGGCCCGGTGTAATTGATAGTTGGGCCTAGTATAATTACTCCCACTTCCCTAGCGGGTTACTGGGGCATCCAGGGTTGCTTTATAGCGTCAATCCCTACTGGCATATTGTGCCTAATAATCGCCATATGGAGGCTTCTCAGGATAATGTGACCGGGGTTCCTTCGGGACAAGCCCGGCTGTGTGTAGCTTGTGGTGTCTCACCTATTAGCGGGGACAATGCACGGGTCTGTGTTCCTTGCGCACAGCAGGTGCTAACGTTGCAATCCGCCCCTCCTGTGGCTGGGCCTGCACCTCGTCTCACTTCACCTACTCCCCCAAGCTTGAGTCTCACTCCCATTGACTTGCATACAAGTGGGGATTCTCAGCCTGATGTGTCTGCTAGACTGCCCAGTGTTGAAAATTGATTGCTAATACTTTAGCACGTAAGGCCACTGCTAAAAAGCGTCACTTAACACCTGATGCCACTATTTTCCCTATGGAGTCTGATGAGTTTTTGCATTTATGTGGCTATACCCCCTTGGACGAAGGGGAGCTGTTCTCCGATTCAGGGTCATCTGTTGAGAGACCCAGGGGTCATGACGATTCTGGCTCTGACTCCTGGGCCCCGGATGATACTGACAGACTGCTGGTACAGATTTTTGAGGTTCTGTCCATCTCCCCCCCTGTTGCGGCTCCTAGGCAAAGGGGTGAGCTTTTTCATACTGCTAAGGCTCGTTTGGAATTTCCTGAGCAAGCTCATTTCAATAACCTTGTGCTTAAGGAATGGGAACGTCCCAGTAGACTTCCCGGTTTACCTAAGAGTTGGGACAGGAAGTATCCCTTTCCTGCTGATATGGTCAAGTGCTGGTCATCCCCTCCCGAGGTGGATGCCCCTAGTCTAGGGCTGTCTAACACCTCTGTCATGCACTCCCCTGACTCTACTACTCTGTGGGATGCCGAGGACCGGCGCATTGACCAATTGGCGTCCCATGCCTTTGCATTTGTGGGGACGGCGCTGCGCCCGGTCTGCGCCTCGGCCATTACATCTGTGGCGCTAAGGTCCCTGATCAGAAGTGTACTTGACGGTGCTCCTGATGATTTGCTACCTAATGTGTTTAATGCACTGTCTAACTGTGATGTGTTTGTAAACTTTATCCTATCTGCCTTGGATGATGCCATTAGGATGTGTGCTAGAACTTCTGCCTTGGTGTTGGCTATATGCCACTCGGTTTGGCTGCGCCATTGGGCTGCCGACAATGCTGCAAAGAAGGCCCTCACTGGACTTCCATTTAAGGGGCTACGCCTGTTTGGGGACCGCCTAGACCTTTTTGCTAAAGGAGGTAAGTTACCCCAGCGCAGACGGCAGTCTCGGTCCTTTCGGGGCCGGGGCTCCTTTTCACCCCCTTACCGTGGTGTTAAACAAGGAAAAGGGGTGTCCTTCGCGGGGGCTCGTGCAGATTCCTGGCATAGGAGCAGAGGACGACGTCCTGGCTCCTCCTGGGGGTCTAAGCCCAAATCTTCTCCCAAGCCCCCTCAGGCATGATGGGGCGCCCTCGCCCATCAGGGTGGGGGGACGGCTACAGCACTTTGCACACGTCTGGAGGCATCACGTCTCAGGCCGGTGGATTCAGGAGGTAGTGTCCTGCCCCCCAAGATTCATCAGGTCCCGGATCCCCCAGGACCCTGTCTCAGCTAAGGTATTGGCGCAGGCCGTGCGAGGCCTTCTGGGTCTGGGGGTCATTTGCAGGGTCCCTTTAAGAGAAAGAGGCAAAGGGTTCTACTCCAACCTCTTCACAGTTCCCAAAAAAGATGGGTCAGTCAGGCCCATTCTGGATTTAAAGATCCTCAACAAATTTGTCACATCCCTGTGTTTTCAGCACACCAAAGGTTCCTCAGATTCGCGTTGGAAGGTCAACATTACCAATTTGTGGCCTTGCCATTTGGTCTCACTTCAGCTCCCAGAGTGTTCACCAAGGTGCTGGCTGGGGTGATGTCTCTGATCAGGTCAAGGGGCATCCGCGTGCTGCCCTACCCAGACGACATACTCATCACCTCTCGGTCTCTACAGCAGGCAGAGTTGGACACTCAGCTGGTGGTGTCCATCCTGGAGATCTTCGGCTGGGTGATCAATCACCCTAAGTCCTCTCTGTCGCCTTCCTCGGTGACCCCGTTCCTGGGAATGATTCTGGATACGGTTCAGTCAAGGATATTTCTTCCTCAACAGAAGGTGGAAGCTCTAACTGCGCTGGTGAGGTTCCTGCTGTCGTGTCTCCATCCCTCCCTCAGGCAGGGAATGCAGTTGGTGGGCCTGATGGCGGCGTGCTTCGAGGCGGTGCCTTTTGCTCAGTTCCATTTGAGGCCTCTACAACTTCACCTTCTGTCAGTTTGGGACAAGGACCCAACGTCCCTGGACGGGGTCTGTGTGCTCCCCCCCCCCCCCCCCCCCCCCCCAGTCAGGCGGTCCCTTTCGTGGTGGCTGGACTCCAGGAGCTTGCTGGGGGGCAGATCCTTTCTGGCCCCCTCCTGGGAGACGGTCACCACGGATGCCAGTCTGTCAGGATGGGGTGGATTCTGGAAGTCCCTGCGGTTCCAGGGGAGGTGGGGCCCTCAGGAGGTCCACTTACCTATCAACATTTTGGAACTACGGGCGATCAGGTTGGTACTCTCTGAGCAGGGGGACCTCTCGTCAGGGAAAGTGTTCCCTCTGCAACAGGGTATTCCAGTCCCTGTGTCATCGTTGGGGTCTACCAGATGTGGATCTGTTTGCATCCTGTCACAATCACAAGCTCCCTGCCTTTGTCTCCCTGTCTCAGGATCCTCTTGCCTTGACCACGGATGCTCTGTCCATGTCATGGCAGGAATTTCTGCTCCTGTATGTCTTTCCTCCATTCCCCCTGCTGGGCAGGGTTCTGCACAAGATTGCTCTGGAAGGGGTGCCAGCGATTCTGGTGGCCCCAGGTGACCAAGAAGAGTGTGGTTCGCGGACGTGGTGCAGATGGCAGTAGACCAGTATGTTCTGCCAGGGGTGCCAGATCTGCTCACTCGAGGTCCCTTACACCATCCCAATTTACAAACTCTGGCTTTGACGGCCTGGCTGCTGAAACCTCCATCTTGATGGACAAAGGCTTGTCCGCCTCGGTGGTTGATACCATGGTGAAGGCGAAGAAGAAAACTTCTTCTTCCATCTATTACAGGGTATGGATTACCTACATTGACTGGTATGAGTCTAGGTCTCTTCCCTGTCGGGTGTTTTCAGTCCCCAGGGTTCTGGAGTTCTTACAGCATGGGTCGGAGTCGGGACTCCAACTCAGTACTCTGAAGGGTCAGGTTTCTGCCCTGTCTGTTTTCTTTCAGAGTCTTTTGCTCAGCATTCTTTGGTTAAGACCTTTTTCCAGGGGGTTACTCTTGTGCGTCCCCCACGTAAACCTATGGTCCCGGTTTGGGATTTGAACTTGGTTTTGTCTGCCTTGCAGGGTGCTCCCTTTGAACCTATACAGGATGCTGCTCTGGCTGTGCTTACTCTCAAGGTTGTCTTTCTGGTGGCCATTACTTCGGTCAGGCGTGTGTCTGAGTTGGCGGCTCTGTCTATTCAGCCCCCATACTATGAGAGAGACACCAGGACAAGGTGGTGTTCCGCTTTAAACCAGACTTTCTGCCTAAGGTGGTGTCTGCTTTTCATTTGATTCAAGATTTTGTTCTTCCTTCACTGTGCCCTAATCCTAGCAACGCTAAGGAAAGGGTTTTGCATTCCATGGATGTGGTCAGGTGTCTGAAGTATTACCTGGTAGTCACTGCGTCCTTCAGGAAAACTGATGCTCTTTTTGTGGTCCCTTCTGGGCCCAGGAAGGGTTTGGCTCCTGCTAAGTCTACTATTAGCAAATGGATACATCAGGCCGTGATTTAGGCCTATTCTGCTAAGGGGAATATTCCTCCCTTTCGCCTTACTGCTCATTCTACTCGTGCTATTGGTGCCTCTTGGGCCTTCCAGCACCAGGCTTCTGTTGAACAAGTTTGCAAGGCCGCTACTTGGTCTTCTGTTCATACCTTTTCAAATTTTTACAAGGTTGATGTTAGGGCCTCAGCTGATGCTGTCCTTGGCCGCAAGGTTTTGCAGGCGGCAGTGGTTTAAACTGTCTGCTGTTGCCTTTTTTTTTGTTGGGGATCCCACCCTACTGTTTGGACACTGCTATTGGATGTCCCTAGTGTAAGTATTACATTTGGAGCAGGACGTACTGTATACTAAGAATAATACAATTCTGTGAAATTCTCACCTGTAGAATTGATATTATAAGTATACAGTACGTCCTGCTCCACCCCACCCTTGGTTTTGCATTTTTCTGGATCCCCTGTATGGTGATTGTTATCATTGTTATAGTTACCAATTTGGGTGGTTAAATTCTCCCGGCTTCTCGTTCACTGCTTTTCAATGCTGGGGATTTGTGGGAGGTTCCCGGGTATTTGAGGGGCCGGGAGGAGCCTGTTTTACATGTCTCTGCAGTGCAGCGCCATCTGGTGGAGGATAACCCTAGTGTAAGTATTACATTTGGAGCAGGACGTACTGTATACTTATAATATCAATTCTACAGGTGAGAATTTGACAGAATTGTATTTTTCAGTCCCTTTGCATCCACTGGGGATTCCCAGAGGTAGATCTCTTCTCGTCCCGCCACAGTCGGAAGACTGTGAAGTTTGTTTCCCGGTCCAGGGATCCTCTAACAATAGCGTCAGAAGCACTGACTCTTTCTTGGTCAGCATTCAAGCTTCTCCATGCGTTCCCTCCAATTCCATTCCATATCTTCTCACACAGGGGCCCTTACTGCACCCCAATTTGCAAGTTCTGGCATTGACGCCGTCACTCTTGAAACCTAAATCCTGGCAGAGAAAGGTTTATCTGCCAGGGTGATATGGGCCATGATTCAGGCCTGGAAGCAGACTTCATCAAATATTTACTACAGAATCTGGCTAGTATTTATTACTTGGCTTGAATCTAGAGGTTTTGCTTGTAGAAACTTTTCTCTCTCCAGAATTTTGGAATTTTTCAACTGAGCACTCTAAATGGACCGATATCTGCTATATCTTTTTTTCTTAAACCCATTGCCGAGAATAAATGTATTAGGATGTTTCTGCAGGGGGTCACTCGTGTGTCCTCCCCGTAAGTCTCTTTTGCCTGTCTGGGACATGAACTTAGTTTTATCTGCCCTTCAGGGTCCCCCTTTGAACCACTGCCAGAAACGTCACAAAGCTTAATGACCCTTAAGGTCATCTTTCCTAAGGTGGTTTCCCCTTTTCATCTTAATAAGGAGGTGGTTTTGCCCTCATTATGTCCTGCTCCAGTTAGCATCCAGAAATGAAGGAGAGGATCCTTCATTTTCTGGATGCAG
This sequence comes from Gastrophryne carolinensis, assembly GCA_027917425.1. Taxonomy (NCBI): domain Eukaryota; kingdom Metazoa; phylum Chordata; class Amphibia; order Anura; family Microhylidae; genus Gastrophryne; species Gastrophryne carolinensis. Next base: position 82,338,526 of record CM051239.1, on the reverse strand, counting down.
TGAGAGCATTAAAATATTATATCTGTGCTGCATAAGCCTTCTGTAAGTCTGACTCCTTATTATATTGGAGGGGCCACAGAATGGTCTTCAACCAGCTAAGTCTACCATCAGATGATGCATTCGAAAAGCTGTAATAAGAGCCTATATCTCCAAGGGGAAGAATCCTCCTTTTCGGGTTACAGCTCATTCTACATGAGCTATTGGAACTTCCTGGGCTTTTCAGCACCATGCTTCGGTAGTATGCAAGCTGCTATTTGGCCCTCAGTTTATACATTTACCATTTTATAGGGTAGATGTTAGAACCCCGGTGGATGCAGCTTTTGGTACAAAGGTATTACAGACAGTAATAAGCTAGGTCTGATTTTTTAGGAGTAGAATTTGATTTTAGCGTTTGGGATCCCACCCTGAAGTAGGGTTAGTGCTTTTGGAGGTCCGAATCATGACTGATTGCCTGGAGTGCAATAGGAGAGAAAATACAATTCTGTGATACTCACCTGTAGAATTGCTTTCTCTTCTATATCCACTCCAGGGCGTCAGACCCTCCCTATCTGCTAGGTTACTATATCCATTCTTCAGAATGCCTAGTCCTAGTGGAGCTTGTAAATATGTATAGTTGTTCAGCATCAAAAAAGAAGAAAATCAACGGAGAGAGGTAGAGAGGAACCTATTTTTTATCCAACAAAGACATAGGGCTCCCTGGGATGCCTTAACCTCTTGGGCGACTGTTTCTACTGCTTTTCAATTACTGGATTGTGGAGGAGCAGCCGGGAGTGTATATATAGGCCTGGAAGGAGCCACACCTTTATCTTCCTTTATCGTCCACGCCCTTAAGTGAATATGGAAAAGAAAGCAATTCTACAGGTGATTGTTACAGAATTGTATTTTTTCTCAGTCTTGCCCATTTCTACAGGCTGGTGGCAATGGGATGGGAGAAACTGGATAGACTTCCATCTCTTCCTAAGGTCCTGGGCGCCAAGTACCCCTTTCTCTTCCATTTTACTTCAGGACATCAGGATAAGTCAGTAACGATATGGTTAACCTCTCGACCAAAGGGCGTGGACTGCAAGACAAAGGACGCCTCCCGATCTATATCCTTTCGGCTGACTTCCTCAACTCCACTTTCTTTATTGCAGTCCGACTGGACTGCAGGGCCTCACACCGCCGATGCCCCACCGGTTCTTCTCCGGGTCACAGCACATATTTTTAGGCCGAAGACATTGGAACAATTTTCGGGTAGGCGAAGTGCCGAGCACCGCTGGTGCTGCGGCTTCTCTACCCACTGCCTCTGGAACGATTTTGGCTAGGCGAATCGCTGACGCCGCTGCTTTGCTACCCGCTGCCTCTGGAACGATTTCGGCTACGCGCAGCGCCGAGTACCGCTGACTCTGCCACTTCTCTACCCAAAGCCTTTGGAACAATTTCGGCTAGGCTAAGCGTCGAGCACCACCGGCATCGCCGGTTTTCTCCGGCAGCACATGTTTGCTGGGGTTGTTGGCCGGCAGAAAGGGCCATTTCTGAGCCACTGCGCAGCCACCCTTAAGCGGACCTAAACCTTTAGGTATGTCATTATTCTTGGTGTGCCACACACCCCGCTTCACTTTTAAATATTCTTCACTTAATGGGTTAACTCACCGCCAGGTGACGCTGTGCAGAGAGGAAGTCTTGTAACGAGCCCGCTTCCGGCCTATATATACCTGGTACCTCCCTTCAATCACCAGTATTTTTCTCTTTGCTTGACGACAAGACAGAAGATTGAAGTCTCCTGCTTACAGGTAGCCGGGGTCTTACCCCGGCACCCCCCTTTTGGTCTATTTCTGCCTTGTTTGAGTGTTTATACCTTGATGGTGGAATGGAAGCCTCCCAGCCTAGGCTGCTCACTGGGCAAATGGTAGATGGCACTTTAGGTGCCTAGGAGCTTATCTCCTCTGCTCGACCTCATGCGTGGGGCAATGCGGCTATCCGGCATGGTGATCTGGAAATGGGATGCCCCTGTCCCGAGGGTCCCCGTAGCCCCTTTCTCTCCCGTTACGGTCCCTTCTCCCTTCACGGTGGGGGGTAGAGGGATGTGTATTGTGTGTATGGTTTACTGTATGTTCATGTGTTTTGCTTATTTCAACGTTGTCAGGCTGCACTGCAAGTGAGTGTGCATATGGCCTGACTTTGATTCCTCCTTATATGGCAGTCTCTGTTTTGCGGGCTGCTGCTGCTGGCCTGTAGAGCCAGAGCTTTAGGGGTGACCGGGGCAGGCTGTATGGTGTCAGGCTTGCTTTTGGCTGCCTGCGCTTTTCTCACCTTATCCAGCTCCCCTCCCCCCTCCGCTTTTCTCCTTTGTTTTAATCGGCCACTCCCGCCTTCGCTGACATTTTCTGCCTGTCTCCACCACCTCTTTGGTTGGGTGCTGGGCTTTTGTAAGCCTTACTGGGGCAGGTAAGCGGCCTCACCTGGTGGGACCGTCTATATTTTTATGGGTTTGACTGTTTGTTAAAAAGTAATATATTTAATGGAAATATACTTTTGTTTTGAAAAAAAAAAAAAGGGGGAAAAATATATAAGGAGGAAAATCAGAGGCCAGTTTTATTGCCTCTTCAAAGCACTTGGTGCTGTGTATGTATGTTATATTGCATGTTGCCATTGGTTTCTGGGGGTTTTTACTGTTGGTTGTTTTTTCCCCACAGATCCTGGGATTCCTTCAATTAGTAGCCTCCCAGTTCTTTATTGCCTGGCTAGTCTCTTTTTCTCCTAAATTGGGACATATTTATTTATATATACTTGCGTATATATATTTAAAAAAAAAAAAAATATATATATATATATATACAATCTATATTTATATATAGATTATTAAGGGGGACCTTCCTTTTTGAAAAAAAAAAAATATATATAAATAAAAATCCTCCCTTCCGGGACATTTACAAATAAGGGGGCATCCCGGGTTGGCTTATGCCTTAAAGCCCAAAAATTGCGAATACCATAAATCACCATATGGAGGCTTCCGTTATTGCCGGAAACGGTTCTTCTGAGCCATTCGGGGAGTGCGTAAGTTGTGGGGTTCTACTCCCAGCTGATGATGTCTTTATTTGCATCCCTTGTGCAAAGCAGAGCATTGCGCGCCAGTCTGTTGCTTCGGCTGCTGGCCCATCGCAACCTTCATCATCGTCTACCTCGCCCTCCCTGTTCCGGACCCCGCATGACACTGTCAAAAGTGGGGATTCGCAGTCCGAGGTGGCGGCACGGTCGGCCAGCCCCCGGAAAGTAGTGCCCGTTAAAGCAGGGTTAAAGGCCGCTGCAAAACGGAGGCACCTGACTCCGGTACCTTCGGCTCCACAGGACGAGTTATGTGAGCCTGTGGAATGGTCCGATGGATCCCCGAACGAGGAAGAATTCCTGTTGGAGTCAGATGAGCCTGCAGATCAGCTTGAGGCTGATGCGATTGGCGATTGGTCGGAGGGGGTTGTTTTTGACACCCCCTCCATTCTGGCTCAAATGTTTAAAATTTTGAATTTAGATCCACCTGAGGCTGTCACCCTGCCAAAGTGTCAGTTGTTTGATGAGCCTCAGCCGCGTTGGGTTTTTCCCAGACAACACCACTTTGAGAGGGTGGTCCTTAAGGAATGGGAACATCCCACGCGGTTATCTGGAATCCCTTCCAGTTGGGAAAAGCGTTATCCTTTTCCGCCAGAGTTGGTAAAGCTTTGGTCTGTCCCTCCTGACGTCGATACCCCTGTGCTGGGGCTCTCCAGCACGGCTATGGTACAGTCTGCTGAGACCACTGTCCCTAAAGATGGGGAAGATCGTCGGATTGACCAATACACGCGCCATGGTTTTATTTATTCCGGGTCAGCGTTGCGCCCGGTGTGTGCTTCAGCCCTTCTTCTATTGGCGTTTAGGTCTTTAATTCAGGGGCTATATGAGGATCTCAATCCCGCTTGTAAACAGTTTACTGCGCTTAAGCAGTGTGAATCTTTTGTGTCCTATGTCCTATCCACTCAGGATGATGCACTGGCTATGAGTAGCAAGGCAGCGGCTATGCTGGTGGCTATTCGCCGGTCAGTATGGCTGCGTCAGTGGTGGGCGGACGCAGTTTCTAAGAAGGTGCTCACAGCTCTCCCCTTTTTGGGGTTGCGTCTGTTTAGGGAGAAAATTGATTCAGTCGCAAAGGGTGGTAAGATGCCACAACGCAAGAGGCCTCGTGGCCCCTTTAGGGGGGCAGGTTCCGGTAGGCCTTCCTTTCGAGGATTCAGAGTGGGCAGGGGGGCTTCCTTTCCCGCTACCAGAGGTGCAGGTTGGACTCGGGGGAGGGGCCGTGGCCGGCCCACTCAGTCCTGGGGCACCAAGCCCAAACCTGCTGATAAGCCCTCTCAGCAATGAGGGGCTGCCCTCACCCGTGCGGGTGGGGGGTCTACTGCGACACTTCTTCCAGGTTTGGAACCAAGTGGTTCCAGGCAGATGGATCCAGGAGGTAGTGTCGGCCGGTTACGACCTGGAATTCGAGTCCCCGAGAAAGATGGGTCGGTTCGTCCCGGCCTGGACTCTCATCAACACAGAGTGTTTCTTCCTTTTGCCCAAATTCACACGAGAACGCTTCAGCTTTTTCTGTTAGCGTCTTGGGACCAGCAGCCTTGGTCGCTGGATCAGTCCTTCCAGTTGTCCTCCCGGATCCGGCAGTCCCTCCTGTGGTGGTTGGTCTCGACCAATCTGGTGTAGGGCAGGTTTTTCCTGACCCTCCTTTGGAAAATCGTCACCGCGGACGCCAGTCTGTCGGGATGGGGCGGATTCTGGAAGGAGCTGCAGTTTCAGGGGCAGTGGGGACCTCAAGAGGCCCACTTACCCACCAATATTCTGAAACTGAGAACCATCCGTCGGGTGCTTGCTCTCCTGACTCAGCACGTTCTGGGCCTTCCGGTCCAGGTGCGTTCAGACAATCAAACAGCGGTTGCTTACATCGGTCATCAGGGAGGGACTCGCAGTCTGGGTGCTCTCAGAGAAGTGTCCCTGATCATGACCTGGGCGGTGTCCCATGTTCCTTGTCTCTCGGCGGTTTACATTCCAGAGGTGAAGAACCAGGTAGCGGACCGGTTGAGCAGGGGTTCTCCCCGTCTGGGAGAATGGGCTCTTCATCCTCGGGTGTTTTGCTCACTGTGTCTCCGATGGGGGACCCCGGAGCTGGACCCGTTTGCCTCTCGCAGGCTCCCGAACTTCGTGTCGCTCTCCCAGGATCCTCTGGCTCTGGCAGTGGACGCCATGTCCCTGAGCTGGGGAGTTCTGGGATTTCTATACCTGTTTCCTCCGATGCCCATGCTGGGCAGGGTGGTTCAGAAGTTGGCTCTGGAAAAGGTGTCCGCCGTTCTCGTGGCCCCAAGGTGGCCAAGGCGAGTGAGGTTCGCAGACATCGTTCGGCTGGCAGTGGACCAGTTCGCTCTGCCTCTTCGGCCCGATCTGCTCACTCAGGGTCAATTGTGTTACCCCAATTTACCAGCGCTGGGTTTGATGGCCTGGCTGCTGAAACCTCCATCCTGAAGGAGGAGGGTCTTTCGGATTCAGTCATTAAGACTCTGATCAGCTGCCTTATCTATCTTTTTTCAGAAGCGTGTTGCGCTTAAGCCTTTAGTTAAAACTTTTTTCCAGGGGGTTACGCCTGTGCGGCCTCCCAGGAAACCATTACTCCCGGTTTGGGATTTGAATTTGGTTCTGTCTGCTCTTCAGGCTCCCCCTTTTGAGCCTTTGCAAGATATTGCTTTGTCTACCCTGACTCAGAAGATTGTCTTCTTGGTAGCGATCACTTCGGTCTGGCGTGTCTCGGAGTTGGCGGCCTTGTCTATCCAGGCGCCTTACTTTGAGAGGCATCAGGATAAAGTGGTCTTTCGGTTCAAGCCAGACTTTCTTCCTAAGGTTGTTTCTGCTTTTCATTTGAACCAAGATATTGTTCTTCCCTCCTTGTGTCCTAATCCTAAGAATGACAAAGAGAGGGTTTTGCATTGTTTGGATGTAGTACGCTGTGTTAAGTACTACTTGATTATCACGTCTCCTTTTCGTAGGACGGATTCCTTTTTTGTTGTGCCCCATGGGCCTAAGAAGGGTTTGGCACCAGCCAAATCTGCCATTAGCAAGTGGATACGTCAGGCCGTTACTGCGGCCTATTCTGCTAAGGGAAGAGTTCCCCCTTTTCGTATCACTGCTCATTCTACTCGCGCCGTTGGGGCGTCTTGGGCTTTTCAGCACCAAGCTTCTGTTGAACAAGTTTGTAAGGCCGCCACTTGGTCTTCTGCTCATACTTTTTCTAAGTTTTACAGAGTTGATGTGCGAGCCTCAGCGGATGCTGTTTTTGGCCGCAAAGTTCTGCAGACTGCAGTCATTTAAGTTATGCTTCACCTGGCCTTGAGATGCCCATCCCTTGTGGACACTGCTTTTGGATGTCCCATTAAGTGAAGAATATTTAAAAGTGAAGCGGGGTGTGTGGCACACCAAGAATAATACCATTTTGTGAGTACTCACCTGAAAAATGGATATTGTTGGTGTGCCACACACCCCGCTTCACTCCCACCCTTTTCGGTATTTCCGAAGCCTTTATATGGTGAAGCTTTTTATTTATATCAAATTGATTTTGAGGTTGCCGGTGGAATACTGGTACCTTGTCTTTCTGCTTTTTAATATACTGGTGATTGAAGGGAGGTACCAGGTATATATAGGCCGGAAGGGGGCTCGTTACAAGACTTCCTCTCTGCACTTCGTCACCTGGCGGTGAGTTAACCCATTAAGTGAAGAATATTTAAAAGTGAAGCGGGGTGTGTGGCACACCAACAATATCCATTTTTCATGTTAATATTATTCATGCGGACCCAAACCTTAAGTTAGGTTAAATTTTATTTGTTAGGTTGATTTTATTTGTTTGTGTGTATTATGTTATTATATGGTTTATATGGTTCATGCAGACCTAAACCTTTAGGTAGGTTCAATTTGATGTATGTTGTGTTGTTATATGTTCATGCGGACTTTAGGTAGGTTCATTTTATTTTCGATTTTTTATTTCATAGTGTGGGAGAAAGGGCAGGCAATATGTGTGGGCACCCCCTATGGTCTCAGAGTAGTGGCTATCAAGAACTGTTATATACTTGGTCTCAGATCCCCAGGGACGTAGACTAGTATTTTTTCTCCATGACTGAGGCATCTGGGGTAATCTGATCTGGTCCTTAACAGATAGATTTACCCCATGTCCAGTATGCATTGAAGTGGCACTGGACGAGGATAGCTCGGTGTGCAGGGATTTTACTACGGTAGTAAATATGGAAGACAGTTATCTCCCCCCTGCAAGGGTTCTGACCCCTGTCGCCGGTGCCCTCTGAGCCTTAAGGCCCCTCGGCAGCCCTCAAGTGTACCTAAACCTAAAGTAGTATTGGCTACTAAGAAGGTTGTAATGGAAGCATGTCCTCTGAGTTTTTGAAGAGGATATGGTGGCTGCCATAGTCTCCCTCTGAGTCTTAAAGCTCTGTCGGCAGCCCTCAAGTGGTCCTAAACACTTAGATAGTCTTCCAAGAAGTATTGGCTACTAAGAGGGTCTTTGAGAGGATTCCTCTGAGTTTGAAGAGATATTTTGTCTGCAATAGTCTCCCAGGAAGAGCTATCTAAAACTTCAGTCTGGTGCTCTTTGTATTTTTATTTTCCCCCTTTTACTGTAAAGAAAGGTGAATCATGTTTTACCTAAATGCTTTGTAATGGATGAATACATTATTTTTAAGTCATTAGGTTTGCTGTTTTTGTCTTGTATGTAAATATATATTTTTTTGTTACGATGCAGAATCCATTCTTGAATAGAACAGATTTCGTGTAGCATCAACCATTAATAATCTAATAATACAATGTAATATCATTTAATGGTCCAAAATTACTGTCCTTTTCTGATCATTTCTCATGGTATTTTCCAGGAGATTGTAAAGGTTATGAGTGGGGTTGCAGATGGTATGGAAACCCTTCATGACTCCTGTATCATCATTGGGTCTCTACATGAAAACAATGTGTTTGCTGTAAATCGAGAGAAAGGTATCATTGGTGACTTTGACTTCACCAGAGATGCAGTAAGTAAATGTTATTTTACTGTTGACATCAGAACAAAACTTTCAATAAGAACCTACATGCAAAAGATAGATGACACACAGCCATGCTCAATGCTTGCCATGCTCGATTTCTCTCATTGTATAATTATTTTTGCCATGTTTTGCCTATGTTTGCCATGATTGTGAATATCATATTTTACCTTTTAATTTTTACTATGAAATATTGAAATAAAGTAGACAATGAACAAATGCACAACTCGTTCACATTGCAGTCGTGATGCAATTCAGAAGTATCAAAAGTAGAATTCCGATAACTTAAAATAAATTAAATTATTTAGTTTTGCTGAGCTTGGCGTACACACCTAGATGAACCAGATTTTTGGGGGTTGCTCTAACTGTATAAGACAGTTTATTAATTTCCAATTTGCTATTTATTAGACCTTTACAGACAGAGAGTTTGCAACTGAGTGACTAATATTCACTGGTTTAATACATCAGGCTAAGATACTAGCATAGGTTCGATAGACAAATGGCAGATCTCCAGAGCAGCAGTTGTAATTAATTCTTGACATATCCCACAAACATTCCCCTTCATCTTATCATGCAACTCACATTTTGACATAAGACCAAGATGTCACCTAAAAATTAATCAACAGTGCTTCGCCATTACAAGGCTTCAAACAGGATGTTCTCCAATGGAAGTGACCACTGAGCTTAGAGCGTCATCAGCAGATTGCTAAGTGTGTCTGGAAGAGTTACAGAAAGATATAAAAGTGGGCAGCTTTTTGCCAAATCCCATACTGATGATCGCTTCATTGTGAAGAACACCCTGTGGAACTGGATTATGAATGCCACTAAACTCCTAGCATTATGTAAGGCAGATAAGAGGCACCCAAGTGTCACATTAGACCATTCAATACCACTTACATCAATGTTAGTGTGGTTAGGTGGGTCACATCTTTAGAAAATGGCTGCTGGGAACCGTGGTGACTCAAGTGAACTAGCCTGGACTTTCTCTAGGCCTGAATCGCATAGAAAAGCTATGGGATCAGCTGAGTTGCTGTATAGATGCTCATAACTCTGTACCCCAAAACGTAAATGGCCTGAGGGCCACCCTTCAAGAAGGGGATGTCATGCATCAGCAGACAATGAGTCATCTTCATAAAGCTGTAATTGCTGCCCCAGGGTATATGACAAGATGAGACATTGACATTGTTTACCCATGTAGTTGGGTTTTGTTTCAGTAAGTTGTTGAAGGAAATCACCATTGCATGCTTCTGTTTAAAAGCCCTACTTTCGTGATATATCACTTTAGCTTGAACTTTTTTTATGTTTTCTATAAATTTCACCCGAAAGCTAAACATCCCTTATTCTAAGTATGTCACACACCCCGCTTCAGGTTACTTAGATCATTAATCATGGGGTTATACTCACCGCTAGGTGGCACTCTTGCAGAGAAGTCCAAAAAACAACAAGCCCCTCCCGGTCTATACATACCTGGTACCTCCTAACAAATCCCCAGTGTTCTTCTCTGCAAGGTGGCGACAAGACAGAAGAAAGAAGTCACCCCACCCCCCCCCATGGTCTATTTCTGCCCGGTTTTAGTTCTTTTACCCCTGACTAATTGGTAGCCTCCCAGCTTAGGCTGGTGGCCGGGCAATGGTAGATGGCACTTAGCAGTGCCCAGGAGATTAGCTCCTCCACTCGTCCCCATATTATGGGGCATAGTGGTAGTCCGGCCGTGGTGATCCGGATGTGGGATGCCCCTGTGTTAGGTAGGATAGGTCCCCCTATTGGCATTTTCCCTGTCGGTTTTATTATTGTACTTGTGTGTATGTGTGTTTGTGCAACAGTATACATGCTTTGGCGGGGACGGGTGCCTGGGGCCAGCCCGTCGGCTCGCCTGGTCTCTCTTTGTTGGGGGGGGCTTCCTTAGCCCCCGGGATGGCGCTTCTGTTGGTATTGGGGGGGGCGGGTCGGGCGGCGCGGTGCCGCCGGCGAGGCGCCGCCGGCCCGCCTGGCTGTCGGGGCGCCGAGTGTCACTGCTCGGCGCCCGCTGGCGGTGTTAATCGTTGCAGGCAGGTCCGGGAGGCATGCGCGCCGCCGGCCCGCCTGACGCGATCCTGGAGGGGTGGGCGGGGCCGCATGCTGGGGCGGGGCCACAGCGTCTCCCGCTTCTCGCTGGGCCCGCCCCTCTTCTCCTCTCGCTCCTCCGTGGCGCAGCCGCCATTGCTGTTTGGATTCAGGTAGGCGTTTTTTTCTTTTTTCTTGTTGGGGTACTGCTGGACAGGGGGGTGGGCAGCCTTGGTTTGGGCCTCCTTCCTCGCCGATCGGTGTGTATCTATATATATGTGTTTTTACATATATATATATATATATATATATATATATATATATATATATATATTTTCCCATATATATACTCCCCGCATTGGTATATATATATATTTATAAATATTTTATGCAGACTGCCTTGGTCTCATCATTGTTATATAATCATCCAGGTGTTATGGTGTGTTTGTTGACGGCTATCTTTTGTTTTTCAGATCCCGGGATCCCACGCTGCGGGGTTCTCCCGGTCTTAGATACCTGGCTAGTTGGGGGGGGGGGCATTGTTTGAATTGGGATTTTTTGTGTCTAAATTCCAAATTTTTGAGGATAGCTATTTAGTCAGTACTGAAGGGGCATCCCGGGTCGCGTTAGGTGTAAATCCCTGGTTACTGCATATACCATAATTTCACCATATGGAGGCTACCAAAGATACCGGAAATGGCTCTTCGGGGCAGTCCAGGCTCTGTGGGGGGTGTGGGTCTCCGCTCCCAGGGGATGATGTCATTTTATGTATTCCATGTGTCCACAGCGGAACATCGAGCGCCAGTCTGGCACCCCGGTGCCCGGTCTGTCCTCGGCTGCACCATCTCCCTCCCCGCCTGTTCCGGACCCCGTGTGACGTTGTCGTTGGGGGTGATTCGCAGTCCGAGGTGTGCGCACGATTGGCCAGCCTCGAGAAAATGTTTTCCGCTGTGGTCGCTCAGAAGGCCCCTGCTAAGCGGAGACATCTGTCCCCGCCTCCGCCGGACTCAGATGAGGAGGTTATTGAGGATCTGGATTGGCCGGATCGGCCCCTTAAAGAGGGCGAGCTTGTTGATGAATTGGAGGATCCCGAGGGCCAGCAGTTGCTGGGTGCTGAGGGTGATCAGTCTGAAGGGCCTGTCCTGGATACACCTTCCATTCTGGCCCAAATGTTTGAGGTTTTGGATTTGGATCTGCCTGAAGCTGCTCCTCGGCCTAAGGGTCAGCTTTTCGGGGTGTCCAAGCCGCGCTTGGAGTTTCCCAGTCAACAGCATTTTGAGGACATTGTCCTTAAGCAATGGGAGCAACCTACGCGTCTCGTTGGGGTGCCGCCTAGCTGGGATAGGAAGTATCCCTTTCCGGCGGACTTGGTCAAGCGTTGGTCTGTCCCTCCCGAGGTTGATGCTCTGGTTCTGGGACTATCTAACACGGCGGTTGTTCATTCACCTGACACTACTTCTCTCAAGGACGGCGAGGATCGCCGGATTGATCAGCTGGCCCGGCATGGTTTTGTTTGTGCGGGTTCAGTTCTGAGGCCAGTCTGTGCTTCGGCACTTTTGTTGATGGCGGTTAGGTCTATCATCAGGGATTTATGTTCAGACCTTAATCCCACTTGTGCTGAGTTTCTGGCTCTTAAGCGTTGTGATTCTTTTTTGTCTTTCATTCTGGCAGCCCAGGATGATGCCATGTTGATGTCAGGCAGGGCTACGGCTCTGTTGGTCGCCATTCGCCGTTCAGTATGGTTGCGGCAGTGGACGGCTGACTTTAATTCCAAGAGATCACTCACGTCTCTTCCCTTTTATGGGTCTGAGGCTTTTCGGTGAAAAGCTGGACTTTGTTGCTAAGGGAAGTAAGTTGCCTCAGCGCAAAAGTTTTCGTCGTTCCTTTCGGGGGGCGGCCCACTTCAATTCCTCCTTTCGGGGAGCCAGAGCTGGCAGGAGTGCGGGCTTCTCGGCTTCCAGGGGTGCTAGCTGGAACAGGGGAAGAGGCCGTGGTCGCCCTGCAATGAGGGGGCGCCCTCACCCTTACGGGTGGGGGGACGGTTTGACTCTTCTCCCGGGTGTGGGACCAGGAGGTCTCGGACAGGTGGTTCCGGGAGGTGGTGTCGGCCGGCTACAGGCTGGAGTTCGAGTCCCGCCCTCCTCCAAGGTTTTTCAGGTCCCGTGTTCCTCCAGATCCCTTGGCCGCACAGGGGCTCCTGGCGGCGGTAAGGAATCTGCTGGAGTTGGCAGTCATCTGTCCGGTCCCGCCTTCGGAGGTGGGGCGCGGGTATTATTCCAATCTCTTCATTGTTCCCAAAAAGGATGGGTCGTTCCGTCCCATCCTGGACTTGAAGTTTCTCAACCGGTCTATTCGTCCCCGGAAGTTTCGCATGGAAACACTTTGGTCTGCGATCGCTTCGCTTCGGCAGGGGGATTTTATGACGTCCATAGACATCAAGGATGCATATCTTCACATTCCGATTTTTCCGGCTCATCAGAGGTTCCTTCGCTTCGTGGTGGAGGACCGGCATTTTCAGTTTGTAGCTCTTCCGTTCGGCCTCACCTCGGCTCCGAGAGTGTTCACCAAGGTGTTGGCGGGAGTTATGGTCTTGCTCAGAGTTCAGGGGTTTCGGATTGTGCCCTACCTGGACGATCTTCTCATCATGGCGCCTTCCTTCAGTCAGGCGGAAGGGGACACCAACATGGTGGTGTCTATGCTGGAGAGGTTCGGCTGGGTGATCAACTACTCCAAGTCCTCCCTGGTTCCGGCCAGGGTGGTGACCTTTCTGGGAATGTCCTTGGACTCTTACCAGCACAGAGTGTTTCTTCCTCAGGCCAAGGTTCTTTTGATTCAGGAATTGGCTCAGCTTCTTCTTTCCAATCCTCGTCCGTCCATCCGTCTAGGGATGAGACTGGTGGGGTTGATGGTTGCTTCGTTCGAGGCAGTTCCCTTCGCGCAGTTTCACACGCGGACTCTTCAGCTTCATCTGTTGGCATCTTGGGACCGGCGGCCGGGATCGTTGGATCGGTCCTTCCAGATGTCCCCCCGGGTTCGGCAGTCTCTACGGTGGTGGTTGTTTTCGGACAATCTCTCGAGGGGCAGGTCATTTCTGACCCCGCTTTGGGAAACTGTCACCACGGACGCCAGTTTGTCAGGCTGGGGGGGCTTTTGGAAGGATCTTCGGTTCCGGGGCCGGTGGGGTCTTCAGGAGGCTCACTTACCTATCAATGTTCTGGAGCTGAGAGCCATCAGGTTGGTTCTGTCTCACTTGACACAGCATCTACAGGGTCTGCCGGTTCAGGTTCGTTCGGACAATCAGACGGCGGTTGCTTACATCAATCACCAAGGAGGGACTCGCAGTCTGGGTGCCCACAGGGAGGTGTCTCTGATTCTGGTTTGGGCGGAGACTCATGTGCTGTGCATCTTGGCAGTGTACATTCCAGGAGTGGAAAACACGGAGGTGGACTCTCTGAGCCGGTGTTCGTCCCGCCGGGGGGAGTGGTCTCTCCACCCCCAGGTGTTTCGATCGCTTTGTCTTCGGTGGGGGACGCCGGAGGTGGATCTGTTTGCCTCTCGTCACAATCACAAGCTTCCGACGTTCGTGTCATTATCCCAGGACCCTCTGGCTCTGGCGGCGGATGCCATAGCTCTGAGCTGGAGGGACCTGGGGTTCCTTTATCTGTTGCCTCCGATTCCCATGCTAGGCAGGGTTCTGCGAAAGCTGGTTCTGGAAGGAGTTCCCGCCATTCTCGTGGCTCCAAGGTGGCCAAGGCGGGTGTGTTTCGCAGACATCGTTCGTCTGGCGGTGGATCAGTTCGAGCTGCCTCTTCGGCCGGATCTTCTCACTCAGGGTCTACTGTGTTACCCCAGTTTACCAACGCTGGCTTTGACGGCTTGGCTGCTGAAACCTCCATCTTGAAGGAGGAAGGCCTTTCGGATTCGGTCATTCGGACTCTTATCAGTGCCAGGAAGAGATTCTCCTCTTCCATCTATTATAGGACTTGGAGATCTTATATTGACTGGTGTGAGGCGAGATCTTTGCCCTGCCGGGTCTTTTCTATCTCTAGGATTTTGGAATTTCTTCAGTCTGGGCTGGACTCTGGTCTGCAGCTTAGTACTTTTGCCCTCCATTCTTTGGTCAAGACTTTTTTCCAGGGGGTTTCCAGGGGGAAGCCTTTGCTTCCTGTTTGGGATTTGAATTTGGTCCTTTCTGCTCTTCAGGCTCCTCCCTTTGAGCCTTTGCAGGATGTTGCTCTTTCTGTGTTGACTCAGAAGGTTGTCTTTTTGGTGGCCATCACTTCGGTTCGGCGTGTTTCGGAGTTGGCAGCCTTGTCTATTCAGGCTCCTTATTTTGAGAAACATCAGGACAAAGTGGTTTTTCGCTTCAAGACAGACTATCTTCCTAAGGTGGTCTCTGCTTTTCATCTGAATCAGGACATTGTTCTTCCCTCCTTGTGTCCTAGGCCTGGGAATGACAAGGAGAGGGCGTTGCATTGTTTGGATGTGGTACGTTGTGTCAGGTACTATTTGCGTATTACGTCTTCTTTTCGTAAGATTGATGCCTTTTTCGTGGTGCCCTGTGGTGCTAGGAAGGGCTTGGCTCCGGCTAAGTCTTCCATTAGTAAATGGATTCGTCAGGCGATTGTTGGAGCCTACTCTGCCAAGGGGAAGGATCCCCCTTTTCGTGTTACCGCTCATTCTACTCGTGCGGTTGGTGCGTCCTGGGCTTTTCAGCACCAGGCTTCTGTTGTACAAGTTTGGGAGGCTGCTACTTGGTCTTCGGTTCACACTTTTTCCAAGTTTTACAAGGTTGATGTGCGGGCCTCAGCGGATGCTGTTTTTGGCCGCAAGGTTCTGCATTATTGCCTGGTTGGATACCTGCCCTTTTTGGACACTGCTGTTGGATGTCCCATGATTAATGATCTAAGTAACCTGAAGCGGGGTGTGTGACATACTTAGAATAATACCATTTTGTGATTACTCACCTGTAAAATGGGTATTATAAGTATGTCACACACCCCACTTCACCCGCCCTTTTTGGTATCCTGGTTCTTTATATGGTGAAGCTTTTTTGTTATACTTGAGGGTTACCGTTGTTTTTTTTCCTGGTACCTTGTCTTATTGCTGTTTGAATTACTGGGGATTTGTTAGGAGGTACCAGGTATGTATAGTTCGGGAGGGGCTTGTTGTTTTTTGGACTTCTCTGCAAGAGTGCCACCTAGCGGTGAGTATAACCCCATGATTAATGATCTAAGTAACCTGAAGCGGGGTGTGTGACATACTTATAATACCCATTTTACAGGTGAGTAATCACAAAATGGTATTTTTGTGATTACTGTATATTGTGTCCTTATGAAATGTTATACTTCAGTTAACTGAAATCTTCCGAAGAAGCATTGTGTTAATCAGGGTTTTTAAACCCAAAGCAAAAATAAGTCACTCACCTCTCTCGCTCAGCTCACTTCAACTGGTCTGCCACCCTCCGTCACGGAACCCGGGAGGATTCCAAGCAGCGGACAAGGCATCAGCTGCTGCAGGGGAAAGAATGTGGTTGGCTTTTGTCAACTGTCTTTGCTTTTTCCCCCAGGAATTCCAGCCTGGAGTACTAGACATAAGTGTTAATGATGCCTTTAGGAGTCGCTCTAAAGTAGGATAAAAGTAGAATACCACTTTGGGTAGCTAAAACTCACAGTCCCTCACAGCATCCTTTAGAATGAAATAGGTATTTTGAAAGAACAAAATTGGTCAAATTTGCCTAGAGTGATCCTACTTTACTGTGGCTGGAAATCGTGTGCCTGCTGGTGACCAATCTAGTTCCCAGTGGGCTTGTACATTAACCCTTTAAGTGCCAGCCTACCTGGAGTTTTTGTCACACTCCCACTCCCCATGTTCAAATGTGATTTTTGAAGGGATTTCCAGGGATTTCCCAGGAAAATGATATATTGTTTTTTTTCAGCAGAGTCTGAACTTTAACATGAAATGTCTTGTTTGTCATTTTTTAGGTGTATTCTCAATATTTTTTGGCGAAATATGTGCAAAAAAATAAAAAAAATAAATTTTTTACAATTTGTAGTTTTTTTTGTAATAAAAAATGTAAGTTTGTCAATAAAATCTTATTGCGTGTGAAACCCCAATTTCTCACAGTTACAGCGGTACCACATATGTATAGGTAGACACCTTTTCCTGCCCAGGAGACTCCCCCAAACTGAAACAGAGCTTTAGGGGATTTTCAGAAAAAATACAACTGTGATATGCGCCATGCGCACCTTGCAGTTTTTCCAGAAAAACAACCCTTTACATTTGAAATACCCCCACAAAACACAAACTATATATTCTCTGGAAGTACACACCTCAGGCTTTCTATTTGTACCAGGCTTGTTGATGTTGCCACAGTTTTCTAGAAGTAATCCCTCAATGTATTCTTTGGTTGCAAAGAGTTTCCCTAAAAAAAGGATAAAAAAGCAGAATCAAAGCCACATTTTCCTAAAAAAACTATATACAAACAAGAAAAAACAAGTATAATCTGAAAAAGCAACATCCCCCAAACAGAACGATACCCAACATGCATAGGTTCTGTCAAGGGAAGAGTTGCCAAACACCCCAAAGTAAAGCGTGAGCATAACGGTAATTTTTCTTGAAAATTTCAGCTCTGCAGACAAAGTGCGCACCTTGCGATTTTTCAACCAAAACAGCCCTTTACATTTGGAATATCCCCCATAAACCATATATTCCCTGAAAGTACACGTTAAGCTTTCTAAGCGTAACCAGCTTGTTGTAGTGGGCTCATCTTTCTGGAATTAATCCCTCAAAGAATTCTTTGGTTGCGCAGAGTTTCCCTAAAAAATGTATAAAAAAGCTGAATAAAAAACACCTTTTCCTAAAATATAAATATGCAAACAAGAAAAAACAAGCTAAGTCTGAAAGCGCAAGGTCCCCAGAACAGAACAATACCCAACATGCAGAGGTACTATTAACCCTTTTAATTGCCAGCCTACTTGAGATTTTGTCACCCTCTGTTGACAGGTCATTTTGCCCCATTTTGTGCCATGTTTTGCGTCATTTTTGCTGGAATTTTCAGGAAAATTATATATATATTTTTTGCAGCAGAGTTTAGGCTTTAACATGAAATGTCTTGTTTGTAAATGTTATTTATTATTAATTTTATTTATTAAGTAAAAAAAAAAAATTTTTTTTAGAAAATTGCCTCCTTTATTTTAAATAAAAAATGTATTTGATTAGGGAAAACCATATTGCATGTGAAAGCCCCATTTCTACCGATTAGAACGGTACCACATATTTATCGGTAGCCCCCCGTTCCTGCCCAGGAGACCCCCCCTAACTGAAACAAGTAATTTTTAACATTTACAAATAAAATACAACTACCATCCACACTACAAAGGGTTAAATCGAGAAAAAAAAATGACATAGGGTCCCCCCTCCCAGGGGGGGGGGGGCATTTTTTGGGGGGATTTTTAAGGGTTAAAAACCCTTAAAAAAGAAAAAAAGAGTTTGGAGGAACAGGGCGCAGGGGCCAGCTTTTGTGGCCCCTGGCCCTGCAGGCTACAAGCCCGCATAGCCAGTGGGCCCGGGCTCTTCTGCCCCCCCCCCCCTGGGCTTTGGGGAGGCAGGTAATGGGGGTGCTGGGGGTTAATGGCAAGTCACCGGCTAGCGCAGGTGACTTGCCACCTCCCCCAGCCTTGTGAAATGGTATAGGGGTCATGGACCCCTTACCAGTTCACAAGGAGTTAAATGTAAAAAAAAAAACAGACACACAAAGAGAAAAAATATTTTATATATTTTTTTTTTAATACTTACCTCCCATCCATAGTGGAGCACTCTTTCAGCCTTTTATAGCTGCTGGATGACAGAACACAAAAGGGTTAATTAAAAAAAAAATGACATAGGGCCCCCCCTCCTAGGGGGGGGGGACCCCATTTTTTTTTGGAATTTTAAGGGTTAAAAACCCCCCCAAAAAAATGACGTAGGGTCCCCCCTACCCAGCATTACCGACCCGGGCCAGCTATGGGGGCTTGTAGAACAGGGCGCAGGGGCCAGCGTTGGTGGCTCCTGGCCCTGCAGGCTACTAGCCCACATAGCCACTAAGTGGCCCGGGCCCTTCTGCCCCCCCTGGCCGTTGGGGAGGCAGGTAATGGGGGGCTGGCCGCTTGCCGCAGGTGACCTGCCATACCCAGAGCCTTGTGAACTGGTATAAGGGGTCTCATGGACCCCTTACCAGTTCACAAAGGGTTAACTGAAAAAAAACACCACACAAAAGTATTTTATTTAAAAAAAAAAACATTTACTGTACTTACCTCCGATTGCAAGCTCTTGTCCCGCGCCGCTCTGCTGACAGACGCCCAAGGGGGGCGGGGCT
This sequence comes from Gastrophryne carolinensis, assembly GCA_027917425.1. Classification (NCBI taxonomy): domain Eukaryota; kingdom Metazoa; phylum Chordata; class Amphibia; order Anura; family Microhylidae; genus Gastrophryne; species Gastrophryne carolinensis. The sequence goes on along the minus strand of CM051239.1, from coordinate 82,320,049 downwards.
TAGCGGCAAGATGGCGGCCGCCATCGAGGAGGAGAGAGGAGAGAGCCTCCCGGGCTCTCTCCTGAAGATCGGTAAGCCCTGGGGGGGGGATCGGAGGCCCCCCAGGTGAAGAGGAGGGACAGCAGAAGCCAGCGCACACACAGGTAAGTGAATGTCATTTTTTTTTTTTTACAGTTAGCAGCTGCTGCTGCAGAAGCGGGGGGGGGGGGCGGCCTATTCCGGGGGCTCTCCTGGAGCCATCCGACCCCCCACGGGGGATCGGATGGCACCAAATTAAAGAGGAGACCCGGCCGGATCCAGGTGAGTATTTTTTTTTTTTTTTTGCCCACTAGCAGGGGTAAATGCCAGGCACGTAAATTTTACGTGGCTGGCACTTAAGTGACGGAGAGGCAACCACGTAAATTTTACGTGGCTGGCATTTAAAGGGTTAAACCTTCTGATAAGGAAAAAATACCCCAGACAGTGAAGTAGATCATTTGAGTAAGGAAGTGCTAACACAAAGTGAAGGGTGTGAGGATATTATGCTGGATAAACCAGAAGGCTATGTTCATTTTGCAGTGATACATGTCACTGTTGGTAAATTCAAAATCAGCTTCCTGGTGTGGTCAAACTAACCAAATGGGACCTGGTACCATAGGTATTCCCCAACATGAGAACCAAATCTCATGCTCAGGACATGAATACAGTACATTTTTGATGGTTCTCAACCGAAAATTACCAGTAGTGATGTAGTCAGAATGCAATATACAGTATACAAAATATAAATTTGCTTCTTCTATGAAAATAGTCATAGGGGGATTCCAGATTCACCAAGATGTGCCTGGTGCTGGTTGTCCATCTGGCTGTAAAGAGTATGTACACTGCGAGTTAATCTGGAACATTTTATTTACAGCTGCTGAGACCAGGTTTAGGAGTCCATACATAGTGGTGATTTCTACTACTGTACTACTGACTAAGGGGGTGTTTATTTAACAAAGACAGAACATAGGGTAGTCCTCCTGTTCAGGTTACTAACTTACCACGTTCCGTTCGAAGGCAGCTTTCATTGTATTTCCTTTTCCAGCAATCTTCGGAAGAAAGACATTGTAGGATGGCTGTCCCCTGCGCTCATGAAGGACATTTGTTTTGGTTGTCAGGTCCAAACAGTAGCCAGTCTAGATACACTTGGGTTATTTCCACTCACAAATCTGGGCATTTGAGATGTCAATGTTTCTTCTTTGTATCTGTCTCACAGGGGATTGCTGTTTTTTTATATTTTAAGAGCTTATGGCCTTGTCCTTTTCTTACCGCAATGCCATGCTTTTGCAAGGTGATGGCATCTTCATAGCATTCCTCTGGGCACAAGGAATCTGTTGCGGAGATGTTAGAAATGGTGAAATTCATGCTCCAGCTGGTTCGTTAAATAATCAGCTGTCATAATTTCTCCCTGGTACTGACCATGACCATTTCTTTCTGGGAATGGAGATAGCGAGGGTGTTCAAGAAAACTAAAAGCTCTTACTAAGAACAGGTGTCCAAAGCAGCTACAGCAATGTCTGCCCTGGATGTGCTTGATCCAAAGGTAATACAGACAGCTGGTCTTTCGAGTCCTGGTGGGGTTCAAGAAACTAAGCCATCAGTGAGGCATGTGAACCCGTTTGCCTCTCGGCACATTTAGAAGATGGATACATTTGTGTCCTAAGCAAAGGATCCACTAGCCTCAGACACTGCACTCTTGGCACTCTGAGTTAGGTACCAGCTAGTGTAGCTCCTTAACTTTCACAAGCTGAAGGTAGAGCCTGTCAGAGCAGTTCTGATTACCCAGCAAAAAAAAAAAAAAAAAAAAAAGTGGCAGTAGATGAGCAGTGAAGGATACGTCTGTAGTGGAATAGTCTGTCATGTGATCTGATGTGGCCCAATTTAAAATTACCAACTGTGGATGTTGAGAGCTGTATTAAATGTGCCTCCAGTTAAAGCGGACCCACACCCATTTCCTGCCTAATGGCTGTGGTCCCGGCCCGAGCAGAATTGAGACATCATTGGGCGATGGTGGTCATGTGGGAAGGGTTATGTTCCCTTTTCCGACCGCTGATAAGAGTCGACCTACTGTCGGGGCCATTTGCGCGGCTGTATTTCTGCAGATGAACAAGGATGGATGTAAGCATTTTAGGTTGGTAGAAAATGGATGTGGGTGCGCTTTAAAAATGATGCAGGCAGTCTGCAGTATCCTTGCCTGAAATATAGGATTTGTATTATCAAGTGTTTACTATATTAGCAAGCAAATTATCTCCTTTCCTTTTAACATTGCTGTTCAGTATATTGCGTTATATTCTTAAATCGGAACAAATTTCCCAGGTTTTGTTCTGTGCCCCAGGGGCATCTTAAATTGGGATGCCCCGCTGTGTGAAATTCTCCAGTTCACTAAAACTCACCTTTCCACCTGCCCACATGCGCATCACGTGTTCCTTTTATTCTCGTCGTCATAGAAAAGCCAGGGCTTTAATCACTTTGGTGTCCCAATCTTTTTGGAACATTTTTGGTCTTGTTCACCACAAAATGGACCTGCAATTGCAATACATATGAGTTTCACATTATAGTTTTTATGGTTAATTTTAAAAGGAAATAGTTGTTTTTTCGTATACATTTCATTTTTACTTCCTTTTCTTCACATGCAAATTAACTCCTTGGCAGAGCTAGGTTTTTTCTTGTCTGCTGGTTTAGCCCAAAAATATACTTGCCTACTTTAACACTCTCTATGGTATAATCTATAAAATGTTCTTTTAAAACTTATCCATTACTGTTACCCAAGTAACCCCCCCCCCCCCCTTTTTAAAGTGGACCAACACCCAGGATTTTGACTATCCTGGGTCTTGGTCCACTTCGGTGGGGCACCCCCGATCGGGGTGCCCCGCTGTGTGAAACCCCCCCGATCACCCTAAAAACTCACCTCTCCCCGCTCCCAGCGCCGACGGACAAGCGATCTGACAGCCGCTTGTCCGTGGCTCCTCCGCCGCCGCCTCCCGCGCGTCCCTCTTGACGCGCGCGCCCCCGCGCCGGCCATTCACAGACGGCCGGCGCGGGGGCGCGCACGCCTAGAGGGGCGCGAGGGAGGCGGCGGCGGGCGCCCGCCGCCGAAACTAAGGTAAGGGGGTTTGGGGGTTTTGGGGGGGTTTCACCCCGCGGGACATCCCGATCTCGGATGTCCCGCGGGGAGGGAGGTGATCGGCCCGGGAATCTTATAGATTCCCGGGCCGATCACCCTAGGGTGATGGTCCACTTTAAGGATTCGGTTGTTTCTTCTCAATCAGCATTTTTTTTTTTTTTCATTCTTTTTATTTGAGTTTTTTTGATACAAATGTAGTTACAACATACAAAGTACATAGGTCAGTCTTGCCATAATTTTAAATCTGAAAAGAAGCAACACAAACATGGTATCACATGAATCCAGAAAATTGTTTTTTCTACTGGCATTGTACCCTGAGTCAAGACTATATACATCAAATCAACCAACTCGAGCTACCAGCAATGTGATTGCATCCTTATTTACGTTGTAGATTTGCTGCTCAATTTGAGGGCTGCCGTATTACGTTGGTGTTTCTTTCTTCGAGATTTATTGGATTATCTCCCTCTATCACTCTAGTTAAGTACCAAGTTGTATCCCGAAATGTTTGGTACAATTTTTGTTTAATTTATACGTGTAAAGTATCAATAAAGCTTTCCCATGTATAGAAAAAACTGGGTGTTTTCTTTTCTTTGTCTAGGGTTGCATCAGCCCATTCAAACTTGAAGAGCTGCTGCAACTTCTCCATAAAGTGTCGGAATGAGGGAGGTTCGGCTCCAATCCAGCCCTGGAGAATGACTTTTTTTGCAACTGCAGCCGTTAACAGAATTAATTTCTTAGTGCCTCTATCTATCCTCTGGGTCGTAGTATCAATTGAGCCAAATATTGCCCATCTTGGAGTGAGAGGCAGATAGTTTATCAATTTTGTAATCATATATCTGTGTACTTTTCTCCAGAACTGGTTGACAACCGGACATTCCCATAGACAATGATATAAATTTGCCCCCTCCTCCCCACGTTTCCTACAGTGGTCAGAGTCAGACAGTTTCATCTGTACTGAACGGACAGGCGACACATAGTTGTAATGATATAATCTAAGAAGCATTTCTCTGTAGGAGGATGCTTGTAGGGTCGCCCAGGAATATTTGTACATTTTAAGCAGCTCCTCAATGTCAAGTTCTGGGAAGTGAGTGCACCATTTAATCATTCCCGTGTTGAGTTCCTCATAATTGAGTGTGTGTCTTAAGAACTTATAATGCAGTGCTATGGCTCTGCTATTCGGTGGCGTCATGTTCAATAGTGTGTCCAGCCCATTATCCCAGTCCTGAGTGGAATTTTTTTTGACTGTCTGTTTGACATAAGATGTCAATTGAAAGTAGGTAAAAGTGTGCGGAATTGTAAACGGGAATTTTTCATTGAATTCCTGATGTGTAAGCATTCTTTTGCTATTTAGCCGTAACAGCTGCCCAATGTGTGTGATCCCTTCTTTTTCCCAGTCTGTGAATGGGCGTGTCGTGTTCCCGTTTAGGAAATCTAGATTTCCTGTAATAGGTAATAGTGTTGATAAATGGGGGTTTAGCTTGTATATTCTCAGTGTGTCACACACCCCACTTCCCCTTTAATTCTGACGATAGGGTTATCCTCCAGCAGGAGGCGACGTTGCAGAGAGAAGTCTTGAAAACGAGCCCCACCTAGCCTACATATACCTGGGACGTCCCACTTAATACCCAGTGTTTTCTCTCTGCAAGATGCGACAAGACAGAAGAAAGAAGTCTCCTGCTTGCAGGTAGCCGGGGTCAGACCCCGGCATTCCCCCATGGTCTATTTCTGCCCAGCTACTTGTTTTGTTCACTTAGTTGATATTGGAAGCCTCCCAGCCTAGGCAGCTGGCTGGGCAATGGTAGACGGCACCTCATGGTGCCTAGGAGCTTATCTCCTCCGCTCGTCCCCACGCGTGGGGCAACGCGGTTATCCGGCTGGTGATCTGGATTTGGGATGCCCTGTCCCGGTCCCCCCTTTTAGCCTGCCTTCCCTCGCCTGGTCCCTTCTCCATTAGCATGGGGGGGGTGGCGTTTGGGAGTACGCGGTGCTCGTCTCTAGGGGGCGGGGCTGTGCTGGCGTAAGCGGGGGCGGGGCCGGAGCGCTTTGCGCGCTTTGCTGGCCAGTCCTCCGTCTCCTCGCTCCGATATGGAGCGTCTGTAAGTAATCCCTCAGGTGTGTGCACAGGTCCGTCTGGGGTCTGCTGGAGCCCACAGAGAAGGCTCCACAACAGGCCAGCGAAAGAGCTCTGTCTTGGGCAAAGGGGTGACGCAGTGCTTTCTACATCAGAAAGGCAAGTTTTCTTTTTACCTTTTATTTTGCTGCGCATGCATGTTAAGTATTTTACCCTATGGTGATATGGCCAATTTGGAGGTAATCCCCCTATATTGGTTGCACTGATTATTACTGTGCTGTGCACTCTTGAACCCATTGGGGGTATAGAGGGCTGCTTATTGATCTGTATGTATATATATATATATATATATATATATATATATATATATATATATTATATTCAGGTGATTGTCATTTTACCTTGGGTATTTAATGTTAGTATTGTTTGTGTGTGTGTGTTTATGCTTGCTGCATACCTTTTGTACTTTCTGGAGGCTGATTGTGGGCTCTTCCTTACAGGTCCGGGGATTCCCGTGCTGCAGTGGGTCTCCCGGTCTGATATACCTGGCTAGTCTTATTTAAAAAAAAAAAAAAATCCTCCCTCTCCCGAGACTTTAATTATAAAAGGGGCATCCCGGGTTGCTTAATGCGTAAATCCCTGGGTTATTGCGAATGCCATAATTTCACCATATGGAGGCTTCCGGAAACGGCTCTTCGGGGCTATCCAGGCTGTGTGGGGGCTGTGGGGCTCTGCTCCCAGGCGTTGATGTCATAATATATATTCCATGTGCACAGCGGAATATTGCGCGCCAGTCCGGCACTCCGGCTTCTGGCTCCTCGCAACCTCCGTCATCTCCTAAACCCCCCCCCCCCCCACACCTATTCCGGACCCCGTGTGACGTCAAAGGTGGGGATTCGCAATCCGAGGTGTGTGCGCGGTTGGCCAGCCTCGAGAAAATAGTCTCCGCCGCGGTGGCTCAGAAGGCTACGGCTAAGCGGAAGCACCTTTCTCCGGCATCACCTGTTCCGGAAGAGGAGGTGTTGGAAGTGTTGGATTGGTCCGATTGTCCCCCGGCTGAGGAGGGGGAGCTCCTAGAGGAGTCGGACGAGCCTGCAAACCAGCTATTGTTTGGTACCGCTGGCGATCAGGCTGCGGGGGTGTTCCTTGACACTCCTTCCATTTTGACTCAAATGTTTGAGATTTTGGCTTTGGATCCACCTGAGGCGGTCCCCCCCGCCAAAGGGTGAGTTGTTTGATGTGTACCCAAGCCGCGTTTGGTGTTTCCCAGACAACAACACTTTGTGAGGGTTGTCCTTAAGGAACGGGAACAACCTACGCGCCTTGTTGGAGTTCCTCCTAGTTGGGATAAGCGTTATCCTTTTCCGGAGGATTTGGTGAAGCTTTGGTCTGTTCCCCCTGACGTCGATGCCCCCGTGTTGGGGCTGTCTAACACGGCTGTGTTGCACTCCCCTGACACTACTACCATCAAGGATGGTTAGGATCGTCGGATTGATCAATTGGCTTGCCATGGTTTTATCAGTGCTGGATCGGCACTGCGGCCGGTTTGTGCTTCGGCGCTTCTTTTGATGGCTGTCACGTCCATTGTTAGAGATTTGTACGCAGATCTTGATCCCACTTGTGATGAGTTATTTTCTCTCAAGCAGTGTGAGTCGTTTATTTCCTTTGTCATGACCGCCCAGGATGATGCGCTTGTGATGTGTAGCAGGACCGCGGCCCTGTTGGTTGCTATTCGTCGGTCGGTGTGGCTGCGTCAGTGGACGGCGGACTTTAGCTCTAAGAAGTCGCTTACAGCCCTTCCTTTTGTAGGTTTGCGCCTGTTTGGCGACAAATTGGATTCAGTTACCAAGGGTGGTAAGTTGCCTCAACGCAAGAGGCCGCGTCGTTCCTTTCGGGGAGCGGCTTCTTTTAGTCCCTCCTCTCGGGGAGCCAGAGCGGGCAGAGGGGCCTCCTTTCCCGCTACCAGAGGTGCAGGTTGGACCCGGGGGAGGGGCCGTGGCCGTCCCGGTCAGTCCTGGGGCGCCAAGCCCAAGCCTGCTGGCAAGCCCGCTCAGCAATGAGGGGGTGCCCTCACCCGTGCGGGTGGGGGGACGATTGCGACACTTCTCCCAGGTTTGGGACCAGGCGGTTCCAGACAGATGGATCCGGGAGGTGGTGTCGTCCGGTTACAAACTGAAGTCTTGCCCTCCTTCACTGTTTTTCCGGTCTCGGGTGCCCACCGACCCTTTGGCCGCGCAGGGGCTCCTGGCGTCGGTGAAGAATCTTCTGGAAATGGCGGTCATCCGGCCGGTGCCGCACTTGGAAGTGAGCCTCGGGTATTACTCCAATCTCTTCACAGTCCCCAAGGACGACGGGTCGGTGCACCCTGTTCTGGATCTGAAGTTCCTCAACAGGTTCATCCGTACACGGAAGTTTTGCATGGAAACTCTGCGATCAGCCATCAGTTCTCTTCGGCAGGGGGACTTCATGACGTCCATAGACATCAAGGATGCTTACCTTCATGTTCCCATCTGCCAGGCTCATCAATGTTTTCTTCGGTTCGTGATGAAGGATCGGCATTTTCAATTCGTGGCACTTCCGTTTGGCCTTACCTCGGCTCCAAGAGTGTTCACCAGGGTGCTGGCAGGAGTGATGGCCATTCTCAGAACTCAAGGCATTCGTATCGTACCTTATCTGGACGATCTTCTCATCATGGCTCCTTCTCTCAATCAATCGGAGACGGACACCAGGACGGTGGTCTCCACGCTGGAAAGCTTCGGTTGGGTGATCAACTATCCCAAGTCCTCCCTCGCCCCGGCCAGGGTGGTGTCCTTTCTGGGAATGCGGTTGGATTCTTGTCAACACAGGGTTTTTCTGCCCCAATCCAAGATTTGTCTGATTCAGGAATTGGCTCGGTTCCTTCTTTCCAATCCTCGACCGTCCATCCGTCTGGGGATGAGACTGGTAGGGTTGATGGTTGCCTCTTTCGAGGCAGTGCCTTTTGCTCAATTTCACACAAGGACGCTTCAGCTTCATCTGTTGGCGTCTTTGGACCGGCGACCACGGTCATTGGATCGGCCCTTCCAGTTGTCCTCCCGGGTCCGGCAGTCCCTTCAATGGTGGTTGGTCACGACCAATCTCTTGAGGGGCAGGTCTTTCCTGACTCCTCTTTGGGAAATTGTCACCACGGACGCCAGTCTTTCGGGATGGGGGGGATTCTGGAAGGATCTTCAGTTTCGGGGGCAGTGGGGGCCTCGAGAGGCCCACTTGCCCATCAATGTTCTGGAACTGAGAGCCATCCGTCTGGTTCTTTTTCATTTGACTCTGCATATTCTGGGCCTTCCGGTTCAGGTTCGCTCGGACAATCGGACAGCGGTTGCTTACATCAATCATCAGGGAGGGACTCGCAGTCTGGGGGCCCTCAGAGAGGTGTCCCTGATCCTGACCTGGGCGAAGGCCCATGTTCCTTGTCTCTCGGCAGTTTACATTCCGGGTGTGGAAAACAGGGAAGCGGATATGTTGAGCAGGTGCTCTTCCCGTCTGGGGGAATAGTCTCTCCATCCTCAAGTTTTTCAGTCTCTGTGTCTCCAGTGGGGGACACCGGAGGTGGACCTATTTGCCTCTCGTCACAGGATCCTCTGGCTCTGGCAGTGGACGTCATGTCTTTGAGCTGGGGGGATCTGGGGTTTCTGTACCTTTTTCCTCCGATACCCATGCTAGGCAAGGTGGTACGGAAGCTGGCTCTGGAAAGGGTGTCCGCCATTCTCGTGGCTCCAAGGTGGCCAAGGCGAGTATGTTTCGCAGACATCGTTCGGCTGGCAGTGGATCAGGTCGTTCTGCCTCTTCGGCCCGATCTACTCACTCAGGGTCGGCTGTGTTACCCCAATTTGCCAACGCTGGGTTTGACGGCTTGGCTGCTGAAACCATCTTGAATGAGGGGGGGCTTTCTGACTCGGTTAAGACTCTGATATGTGCCCGGAAGAGGTCTTCTTCTACCATCTACTATAGGACTTGGAGAGCCTATATCGCTTGGTGTGAGGTTAGATCTTTGCCGTGTAGGGTCTTTTCGGTTTCCAGGATTTTGGGTTTTCTGCAATCAGGGCTGGACTCTGGTCTCAGCTGAGTACTTTAAAGGGGCAGGTTTCTGCCTTGTCTATCTTTTTTCAGAAGCCTTTTGCACTTCATCCTTTAGTCAAAACCTTTTTCCAGGGAGTTACGCATGTGCGGCCTCCCAAGAAGCCATTGCTCCCTGGGACTTGAATTTGGTTCTTTCTGCTCTTCAGGCTCCTCCCTTTGAGCCCTTGCAGGATATTGCTCTTTCTACCTTGACTCAGAAGATTGCCTTCTTGGTGGCGATCACTTTCGGTTCGGCGTGTCTCGGAGTCGGCGGCCTTGTCGATTCAAGCGCCCTACTTTGAGAGGCATCAGGACAAGGTGGTTTTTCATTTCAAACCAGACTTTCTTCCTAAGGTTGTTTCTGCTTTTCATTTGAATCAGGATATTGTTCTTCCCTCCTTGTGTCCTAGACCTAAGAATGACAAGGAGAGGGTTTTGCATTGTTTGGATGTGGTACGCTGTGTTAAGTACTACTTGCTTATTACTTCTCCTTTTCGTAAGACTGATACCTTTTTTGTTGTGCCCTGTGTGCCTAGGAAGGGTTTGGCTCCGGCTAAGTCTTTCATTAGCAAATGGATTCGTCAGGCGGTTATTGGGGCCTATTCGGCCAAGGGGAAGGTTCCCCCTTTTCGTATCACCGCTCATTCTACTCGTGCTGTTGGGGCGTCCTGGGCTTTTCAGCGCCAGGCTTCTGTTGAACAAGTTTGTAAGGCTGCTACTAGTTTTATAAGGTTGATTTGCGGGCTTCAGCGGATGCTGTATTTGGCTGCAAGGTTCTGCAGACCGCAGTCGTTTAAGTTATGCTTCATTTTGCTGTCGGATACCCACCCCTTGTGGACACTGCTTTTGGATGTCCCTATCGTCAGAATTAAAGGGGAAGCGGGGTGTGTGACACACTGAGAATAATACCATTTTGTGAGTACTCACCTGTAAAATGGATATTGTCAGTGTGTCACACACTCCGCTTCACCCGCCCTTTTTGGTATCCTGGATCCTCTATATGTTGAAGCTTTCTTTTATTTTATTTTGAGGTTACCGTTGGATTTCCTGGTACCTTGTCTTACTGCTGTTTGAATTCACTGGGTGTTAAGTGGGAGGTCCCAGGTATATGTAGGCAAGGTGGAGCTCGTTTTCAAGACTTCTCTCTGCAACGTCGCCTCCTGCTGGAGGATAACCCTATCGTCAGAATTAAAGGGGAAGCGGGGTGTGAGACACAGACAATATCCATTTTACAGGTGAGTATTCACAAAATGGTATTTTCTTCCTTAGTTTTTGCCAGAGCCCCCAGATGGGCATTAATAGTGGATTTAGAGTGACATGTTCAGGTAGCAATGCTTTCTGCATGTGAATCAGATAGGTTAATTTGATGTCGGGTACCATGCTTTGATCTAATTGCGGATCTGTGTGAATGTGGGTGTTCTTGATCCAATCTCTTAATACACCAAGTAACGCTGCTGCGTTATAATTAAAAGGATCTGGAAGATTGACTCCAGCGTTCTCCCGTGTTTGCTGTAACACCCTTCTACTTATTGTCGCTCTCTTCTTGCCCCATATAAATTCCCTGAATCTTTTGTTTAATTCTGTAATTTCTTTATGGTTTAGGAGTATAGGGAGTGTCCGCAGATAAAACAGCAGCTTCGGAAATGCTATCATTTTTATTAAATAAGTACGTCTCAGGTATGAGAGAGTCAAGCCGTCCCAGGTTTGTAAATCTCGCTGAATCTCTCTTATAATGGGTTTGATATTAATATCATAGAGTTTGTGCCGACTTTTAGGTAGCATAACTCCTAAGTACTTTATGTACTGTTTGTTCCATTTAAACGGGAAGTTGTCTCCCCAGCTCGGTTTTGTGCAATTATTTAGATATAGGGCCGCCGATTTTTCTAAGTTAATGGAGTAATCTGTGACGGTACCAAAGTGGGCTATGATCTCCAATATCCGTGGGAGTGTGGTTCGGGGATTCGCTACATATAACAAGACATCATCCGCAAAAGCTCTTATCTTTATTTCCTCTTTGCCTATTTTTATTCCTTGGAAGGCACTCTCCCCCTCCAATAATCGAAAGAGCAGGTCAATGGCCAAATTAAATAATAGTGGTGACAAGGGGCATCCCTGTCTGACTCCCCCCCCCCCAGCTGGACGCCGTTGGTGAGCTGTCCATTAGCCAATAGTTGGCAGGTTGGTGCCTTGTATATATATTGTATCAGTGGCGTAAATGTTCCGCCAAAGGCTCTCTCCGTTAATATAGCGTTAAGCCATGGCCATGCAATTTTATCGAACGCTTTTTCAGCGTCCAGACTGAGGAGGAGACTCTTAGAATGTCTACTAGTAGTAATTGCTGCTATTGCTGTTCTTATGCCTATTGAGATGTGTTTGCCCCTAACAAAGCCCAATTGGTGTTTAGTAAGCAATTTTGGGAGAAAGCATTGGAGCCGATCCGCCAATATTTTAGATAATATTTTATAGTCCGTATTCAATAATGAAATCGGTCTATAAGATTTGACCAGTTCCGGGTCTCTGTCCGGCTTTGGCAATAAAATCGTATACGATTCAGTAAATCGAGGCATTAGAGTTCCGTGGTGTATGATATTGTGGAACACTTCTCTAAGCGTAGGTATGATCGTGGGGTTTAGTAACTTGTAGAATTCGGTTGTATAACCAACTGGGCCTGGCGTTTTTTGATTTTTAAGGTTCTCTGTTCTATTGTGAGTTTTGGGAATTGTGCCTTGTTAAGTATGTCTTGTGTGGTGGCATAGTCTGTTGCAGTAGCAGAGTATAATTCTCTAAAATAGGCTTCAAATTTCTCAGCTATGCTTTTGGAGTCATGTGTTCTATGGCCTGTAGCCATATCTTTTATGATATGTATAGTTCTGTTGTGCCCCCTTGGTTTCACCATTTTGGCTAATAATGCCCCAGCTTTGTTGCCAAATTTAAAGTATTTGGCGTTCTGAAATTGTACTCTACGTTTGGCTTCTGCCCCTAGATATGTGTCGAGTACTATGGAGGCCTCCATCCAACACTTTTTGTTTTCTGCTGTGTTTTGTTCTAAATAGGTTTTGTAAGCCTTAGTGAGTGCATTGTATAAGACTGTATGTTTTGCCTTTGCATCCCTTTTTTGTTTGGCAGTATATGCTATAATTTGTCCTCTCAGCACAGCCTTTGCCGTTTCCCACAATAGTGTAGGGTTGTCCATATGTAGAATATTATCATCTAGAAAATCTCCCCAACTTTTTGTTAGGTATTCCTTAAATTTTGGGGATGTGTACAGGTAATTCGGGAATCTCCATATCCTAGAGCGGCTTTGTGCAGATTCCAGTTTAAGTGTCAGGGTGATTGGCGCATGATCAGACATAGTGATTGGTTTGATGGAAGCTTCCAGAACCCCACTCATCAATTGTTCATCTATTAGGGTGTAATCTATTCTCGATAGTGTTTTGTGATCTACTGAGTAACACGTGTATTCTCTAGCTGTGGGATACAGGAGCCTCCATGGGTCCACCAATGCTGTGTTCTGTAGTAGGAAATTAAGGGAGTTTCCAGTGGGCTGTGTGTTTCTTTATTCCTGCCTGTCTACCTTGGGGTCTATAACGGCATTAAAATCCCCAATTATGACTAGGTTTTGTGTGAGTTCCGTGTAGAAGTCCGCGTTAGGACCGTTAGGTGCATAAATGTTGGCTAGGGTGATGTTCTGTCCTGCCACATTAAGCTTCAGAATTATATATCTGCTTTCGGGGTCAATGCATTTGTCTGTGATATTGTATTGCAGATTTTTGCTAATTAATATGGCTGTTCCCCTTTTTTTTGTGTGTGTATGTGGTGGCAATCTCCTCCCCTATCCAGTTAGCCTTAAGATTGCCCTTTTCCCCTGTCTTCCAATGAGTTTCCTGTAGCCCAACAATATCTGGGTTGAGGCGATGGATAGACGCCAGAGTTTTCCTGCATTTAATGGGGTGATTCAGGCCCCCTACATTCCAAGAGACTATTTTAAGTGAGTCCTTTACTATTGTATCTGCCATTATGTCATTGTTTGCCATGAGGTGTGTATAATGTCGGTTTTAGTAGCACATACCTGAAAATCCCATGGTACTGGTTGTCCGAATGTCCACCCCCGTCATGAATTCTCAAGAGTTGCAGCCCCCACCTTGAGCCATGCACACAATAAAGGTTAACACCATGAAAATTATTATGAATTACTTTTACAGTGCTAGCTAGAGATAGAATGCTAATACAATTTGCATTTGTAATGATAGTTTGAGCTTTCATTTTTCCCATGAACATTTGTTGACCTAAAACAAACATGGTGAAGAAAACTATCAATGGTTTTTGAACAGACAGTGACCACTGGGGTCCTCGAGACAAGCATAGGGTCCCCTCCTCCCAGAGAGTTACCATCCCCGTCCTCTCAACGTGGGGCCCTATGCGTTCCCGCACAGCTCTCAAAGCGCCACCGCGCCGTGTAAACTTCGAACATAACCTATAACTTATCTTATCTCTTAATCTTTGATCAATATCATCCTTCATTGGCTTTTGCCTGTTGATAAACACATCTTTAACAGCATAAACGTTTTTAAACTTTTTGCCTTGAAAAAGGGCGTCTCTACAATCCTTGCATAGATCATTCTGGAATCTAGGGTGGTTGAATGGTATCGTGACCATGTGCCCAAAGTGGGCAAAACCACCATATCAGGTGTTTGGTGGCAATAGATCCAGTTTAGCCTTCTTGACATCGTCATATGTTTTAATTTCTCCAGAGACAGTAATTCTTAGCTTTGCGGGGTATAGCAGTGCAAATCTGATTCCTTGCTGTACAAGGTGTTGGCAAATGGGGGAGAACTCTTTACGCTTCTGGGTCACAGCTACAGAAAAATCTTGAAATATCAAGATTCTACTTCCCGCCACCACCACCTCCTTCTGTTTACAGTAAGCCCTCAAAATTTCTTCTTTGTCTTCAAAGTGTAAGTATTTGGCTATAGTTGCTCTTGGCCTATTGCCTTCAGATTGTCTATCTGGGCCCAGCCTATGCGCTCTTTCAATTTTCCTGGGGTCGCATGCTGGCAGCTGTAGTGCTGTCATAAGGTCCCCTGTTAGAAAAGATTTTAGCCCTTGGCCCTTATAGCTTTCTGGTATGCCTACAAATCGGAGATTTGACCTGCGACTCCTATTCTCTAGGTCCTCCTGTTTTTCACATAGGGCGGTCAAAAGTTTTTCCTGTTTCTCAATTTTTTCACTATATGTCGCATTGCAGTCCTCCAGGTCACTGACCCTTTGTTGGAGTTCAGTTATCTGTTGGGAGTGAGAGTTAATTTGTTCCATGGCCCCCGTAAGAGTGTGATGTAGGGCAACAAATTTTTTGTCAAAGTAAGGTATCAGAGTGTCCATGACTTCTTGTGCTATAGACTGGTCCCTCCCACCCGCAGGCGAGTCTCGTAAGTCTCGCTGGGGGGATACACTCAGATCAGGTGTAGGTGGCGAGGGCGGTGGGGTACCAGTCTGCCTAGAGTCCACCTAAGAACTTAGACTTAGATTTGTTGTGAGTTGCAGGGGTAAGTTTCTCTACATACTTATCCATACCTCTAGTCGTTATTTGACTCATGTTGCTCTGAGCCAGGTTTGGACTGGAATTCGGGTTCTGTACCCAGAGGCTGCAGCGTGACCGCAATTCCTAAAAGTAAGCTGGCCTTCACTTGTAGTGACTGTCAAAAGTCGTGTACTTTCTTGAGGTATGTTAGGTAGGTTACGTTACCTCGGTTCAACCTGTAATAAAATTTATGTTAATATGTGTAATTCAGTGTATTTGAGTTTTAGAGAGCTTGTCAGCAGCTCTCTGGGCTGGTATATTTCTGACTGTAATAAAGATTGTGTTAATATGTGCAGAGTCCAGTGTGTCTGAACTTCAGAGATCCTATCAGTAATTCTCTGGACTTGTAGATTTCTGGCTGCTGTTTTTTTTTTTTTTTTTTTTTTTTAAATTCTTTATTTATTGAATTTTGTATATAACATAGGAACAAAGACCACAATAACATGTATAAGATAAACAATTTCGTGCATTGTCTGGCATTCTTAAACACAATCCAAGAGACAAAGAGAAAATGAAAAAACTGTGAAAAGAATCGTACAGGTCTATAAATCGACTGATATGAAAATACCACCATGGAGAGGGAAGGAATGGGGAGGGGGGGGACGCGAGGTTGGTTACTCTGTTCAGGTCTCCCGAAGCAGCGCCCTGCACCCATCTGAATCAGAAAAGACCATCCAATCGTACCAGGTCTTTGTGTATTTCTCGAACCCTCCCTCCTGATTCAGCACTAAATCCTCGAAACGCATGGTTTCATTGACCTTCAGGACCCAGCTGGCCAAAGAGGGGGGGGGGGCCTTTTTCCACATCAGAGGAATGCAGGATTTTGCGGCATTGAGAAGGTGGCACATAAGGGATCTCCTGTAAACTCTCAGGGGGGTCTTCCCCAGGTGGAGCAGACATATTCCTGGATCGGCTGGTACAGTTTCCCCAGTGACTTCCCCTATCACCCTCCTCACCGAGTCCCAGTGAATCCGAAGCTTGGGACAGGACCAGAAAATGTGAAGAAGGTCGCCTCCCGCAGCACCACACCTCCAGCAGCTGTCCGGTTCGTCAGGGAACCATTTGTGCAGAGTCGCCGGGACTCTGTACCACCCGGTAAGAATTTTGTAGCTACATTCTTGAGTCCGGGTACAAATGGAGGTCCTATGCGGTGCCGCGAGAAGTCTCCTCCGCTGTTCCGGCGTAAATGGGGCCCCTAAACTTTTTTCCCAGTATCTAACAAAATGAAGTTCCTCTGCTTCCTGGGGGGTGATCAGCAACTTGTAGATAGATGAGAGCACGTGCTTCACCACATTGGGACCGGAACAGAGCACCTCGAACTGGGTCTCTGGGCGCAAACCCCCCGAAAAGCCCTGTAAGGACTGATGGAAATGTGCTATCTGCGTTTGTTCCCATCTCGGAACGGAGCCCTTCATTGCCAAGTCATCAGTCTTAGCCCAGCCTGCCTGTGTCCAGAAGTGTTTGGCTCTACACAGTCCCGCATTGTGCCACTCTCTTACCTTGGGGCCGCTACACCCGGGGGGAAATTGTGGGTTCCCCAGCACCGGGAACATCGGGGAGGGGGATGGGGAGCTCCTTAAACCTCCTAAAGATGCGTAGGGTGGCCCCAACCGTGGGGTGTTTTAGCGCCCCTGAAATGTCTTTCCCCTCTAGCCAAGGTAGGTTGACCAGCGGGAGCTCCCCGGAGCCCCGCTCCAACCTTCTGGCTGCTGTTGATGGTAAGCGTCCAGCTCGGTTTCACTGAAGCCCTCTGTGAGACTGGAGTCAGATTGGGGAAGATCTCTCTCACAGCTGATTCTTTATAAGCCAAGGGATGTTCTGTTCCTCCTGGGTGGGGGATGGGTCTGGAGCTTACATGGGGCAATCACCCCGGGGCAAGTTCACAGTTCCAGTGGCTCAGCTATCTGCTCTGGAGGTTTTATAAGGTGCTCCCACAGGTACTGCTCCAGGGGATAGAGCACAGCAGGCATGAATGCTGGCTAGGCTGATGGCAGTGAAAGTGGGAGGTAGTTGTCCCCACACCGTGCTCCAAACCCCAACTTGATGGCCTGTGTCTCTCAGTCCAGACACTAGGGGCCTCAGCAGGCTTCTCCCAGGGGGTTCCTTTTAGTGTGTGTCCTTATGAGGTCGGAATCAGCGAGGGTTAAGTGCTTGACAGCCTCTTACTCTTTGTCTTTCTCCCGTGCGGGCAATGAGGGGGAGGAGGGGGGTCAGCTACGAGGTTCTGTCTGCTGGGGTAAAGGTCACCTTCCTTCACAGAATCACACGCTGATTATCTCCTTGGTGATCCCAGTAGCTCAGGTCAGTGAATGAGTTGAGGAGGGGATAATTGTAAACTATTTGTTCAGTGTTGATGGACTCTGCCCCTGCTTCCCTGATATCAGGGAGCCTTGCAATGGCCGGCCGTTACCACATGTAGTGAGGCTCGGTGTTACAGCTGCAGGCAGGGACCTCCGGGCAGTAAAAGGGGGGGTATAGATCAGTACCTCTTATCAGGCTGAGTCTGTCCTCTTTGTTCTTTGTGCTCCTTTCTCTCTGATGGCAGAGATTCCATACGATTTTGTCCTGTTATGAGGGAGCACTTCTAAAATGCGGCCATGCTGCTTGGCTCCGCCCCCGGAAGTCTCCTCAATCAGCATTTTTAAGAAAGATAGTACAATACTTTATGGTGGGAGCATCACACAGAAGTTCTGAACCCCTGTAGCCTGGGAGTATCCTCCTCCGCTGATGGCGAGTCCAGAAGTGAGGGTTTCTTAGCGTGCTCCCGTTCAATTGCCTGGATAGATGTTGCTCCAGGATGTGGGGCTCTGTGGAAAATGGCCAGCATAGTGTCACCATTCCTTGTTCACGCTCTCCTGTCATGTCATCAGACAGAAGAGGTGTTATTGGGGGCGCGCCGAGGGCCGGTTGGCCACACACGTCATGTGCCAGTAACACGCTCGCCGCTATCCAGCAGTAATGCATACACTCCAGGTTGAAGCGTTGTGTTATCTTCTCCTCTGTGATTAGAGGGTAGGGAAGGAATAATGGCCAATTGGTTTACGGGGTATGCACTGCTCTTATTATGTTATCTCTGCCTGTAAGCTGGTTCAAGGTTTTGCAATGCAGATGTTAGTCCTAAATGATAGTATATATCTGTGGGCATAGACCAGGAGATCAGAATTGCAATTTTCAAACCAAAGACCCCAAATGAGGTGATTATTTATAAATAATACCAAAATAAGTAGGTCACAAGCTGCATGGCACTTTTAAAGCCTGAATAGATTAGGTTTCGCTTGTAAACGAATTTACCAGACCAGTCAGATACCCCCTGAAGGTTTTCCTAGGAACACTGTTGTGTACCCCCTTTGGTACAGGTACCACAGGTTGAGAAACCATGCTCTACATTATATAAAGCGGACAAAGCTGCATTCCTCATTTAACCTCGGGCTTCCCAAGATTGGGGAGGTTCTGGCTACAGTCTATATTAAAAAAGCATATCTCCATTTGTGTCGCAAAATTCTGAGATTTGCAGTAGGGTAACTCCAAATTAATTGGCCCTGCCTTTCTCTCTGGCTACAACACACAAGGCGTTCACCAAGGAGGTAGGGACAATTATTGGTATGGTAAGGAAAAACGTTCTGTGTGTAATTCTTGGTTAAATGGACTTTATGGCATAGTGCATAAACTGTAATTCAGCAGCTTACCTCATCATGGCTGTGCTCTCCCTTCTTGTCAGAACACCGCTGCTTCTGAAAGTAGAAACAAGACAGAGTAGTGGCACACCCCTTGAATTCCTTTGCCATGGACCACCAATTATAGGGCTAAGTTGGTGGTCTTAAGCTCCACATCACCAGACTGCGGTCAACTTGTACCTGATCTCTTAGCCTTGCAAGGTGGCTCTGCTGTGTGTCTCCCACTGAGCCCCGTTCCCTCTACCCCCTGGGTCATCCACCCCACGGCTGTGGAAACTGAGGACCTTGTTTCGCAGGTCGACTAATTTTGATCCCTTCCGGAAGTTCAGAGGTTCTGCAGACTAAGCCGGCCCAAGCCCTCAGTCAAAAAAAATCTCAGGGTTGACGGGGTGCCCTTAACCGATCGGGTGGGGGGGCGGTTCATGCACTACACGCCGGTGTGGTGGGAACGGATATTCAACGCCTAGGTTCAAGGTTGTTTCGTCAAGACTCAAGATTGAGTTCTGGACCAGGCCTACTCACAGGTTGGTGGTGTTCAAGCCTTCTGGTGTTGCGGTTTGCCGTCCCTTCACCAGGACATGTTTCAAGCCCTCTGCGACTGGTGGGGAGTCCCGGAGGTAGACCTCTTTGCATTACGGCACAATTGGAAAGTAGAGAGGTTCGTGTCCAGGGTTCGTGAGTTAACGGAGATCAACTGATCCTGATTGCACCACACTGGCCCAGAAGGATGTGGTTTGAAGATCTGGTCAGTCTGGAAGTGAAGCCCCTGAGGGGACTCCCCAACCGCCCAGATATTCTGCAACAGGGTCCTCTGCGGCACCCCACTTCTCCAGGGCTGGCTTTAGCGACTTGGCTGTTGAGACCAGCATATTGGAAGAGCGGGTTTTGTCAGACGCGGTAATTAGGGTCTTGGTTCGAGCATGAAAACGGTCCAGTCCTCAATTTACTACAGGCCTTGAAGGGCCTTCCAAAATATTGGGAGTTCCTCAAGCAAGGCCTGGACGCTGGCCTAGAGCCCAGCACCCTTAAGGGCCAGGTCTCGGGCCTGTTCCTTTTTGGACTTTCTGCATAGTTTAGTCCGCACTTTCATGCAGGGCGCTGCGCATGTTTGACCTCTGTGGAGGTCGATAATCCAGGCCTGGGATCTTAATTCGTCCTATCAGCTCTTCAGGGGCCCCCCTTTGAACCCATCAAAAGCAGAAAAGGGGGGACTTGCACTATGCCCTATAAATTATAAAGGTGCCACTCCCAAAGCTACATAGGCTCAAGTAGAAACACAAAATAGGGAGGCACTCTCAACTCAAAAATAATACAAGATATTATTTGATATTAACTCACATACAATCAATACATATACCCCCTAAACATATTAAATCCACTTAAACATAAATCAGACAGTAACAAACAAGACAGACCAACATAGATAGGTGTGTAGGCGATGGAGAGAGTACCATCACAATTATGACCAGTAAATTCATGCTAATGTGTATATATACACTTCATTGTTGAGAAAGAAAGTGCTAATTACCATGTGCAAATCCTGTCTATGATCCAGATCCTAAAAATATACTCAATAAAGTGCAAGTGCCAAACAATCAATCAAATATCTGAAGTTTATAATCAAAAACCAATCTAATCCAAAACTGAATCTAACATAATTCCTTACCACCTCAATCTAACCGCTAATACGCCTCTAAAGAAAAACATATATCAACATCACATAATCAACCCAGATCTGAAGATAAAACTGGAATGTAGCAAATAAAACATGAAACAGAACGTGTGACTCCTGGTGTGGTAGACGGTGGGGAGATTGGCCATATGCTTTATTTGCTACCTTCCAGTTTTATCTTCAGATCTTTGGTGGAGCAGGTCTGCAAGGTGGCTACCTGGTCGCCTCTCCACACCTTCACCAAGTTTTACAGACTTGATGTCGGGGCATTGGCCGATGCCGCTCTGGGGTGTAAGGAGTTGCAGAAGGTGGTGAACCCCTCTTTGTGGGTCTAAGCTTTAGGTGTCAGTGCTGTTGTTGTGCTGTTGAGGTGTCCGTCCCCGCCTATAGCTGAGAGTGACCCACGCGTTGCTACTGGTGCTGCCGTGGAATGTAAGGGGATGAGAAAATACATTTACCGGTGAGTACACAAATATTTTTAGTATACAGTACGTCCTGCTCCAAATCTAATACTTACAGTTGGGGTATACTCCGCCAGATGGCGCTGGACTGCAGAGACATCGAAAATAGGCTCCTCCCGGCCCCTCAAATACCCAGGGACCTCCCACAAATCCCCAGAATGTCTCTGCAGTCTGGCTGCGAAGGACGAGAAATTGGCTCTCTACTCGCAGGTGAGCGCGGTTATTAACCTGCGGCCCTGTAGGACTATTCCCACCCATTCCACTAGTAATATGCCTCCCAGCCTTGGCTGCGCTGGTCGGGTGAAGGTAGGCAGCACCGCCGTTGGTGCTTAGGAGCGCTGCTCCACCGCAATCCCTCACCAAAGGGTAGGCGGTTCAGGCTTATGGTGAGCCTTTATGGGATGCCCCTCGCGCACTATTGCCCCTGCCTATCGGTGGGCCCTATTTAAGTGGCCGCCGTCCTCCCTCATCCTCCTTGTAGTCTTCGGGGGAAAAGAGGGGGGGTGTATGTGTATAGATTTGTATGTTATGCAGTCTGTGCTTTCACTTTTCACATTTCTTTATTTTTGTGTCAGCCGCTGCGCTGACTTGTCTGTATTGCTTTTAAATTTACCACTGCCGTGCGCTTACTTGGCTCCGCGCTTGGCGGCGGCATTACCTCAGCTGCTGGTGCGCCATCATTGGCTGTTGGCCTTCTGGCTTCGCACTCTTCGGGGGGGGGCGGGGCCCGTCTTTGGCGCGTTCCGCGTCATCGCTATTACTGGCCCGCCCCTCGAGGTATACCGACGCCATCTTTTCTGACTTGGTTGGCCTATGCGCGACGGACTCCTACCTACCGCGGTCCGTAAGTGCCCTCGCAGGCGGCATTATCTGCTTCACTTTTGTTACGATGTACTTAAGGTCTTGTCTGCTTATGTCTTTCAGGCGGGACGAACCCTTCTTGGCTTCTCCCGGCCCTGTTTTTAGTATATTACTTGTAGGCCTTGTAAAAATTATACTCCCACGTCCCTTGCGGATTATTGGGGCATCCAGAGTTGCTATATAGTGTCATTCCCTATCGGCGTATAGCGCCGCTATAATCACCATATGGAGGCATCCCAGGATAATGTTACCGGTGTCCCTTTGGGACAAGACCGGCTGTGTGTAGCGTGTGGGCAGCCTCATGCTGACACTGACAAGGCACGGGTCTGTGTACCCTGTGCTGAGCAGGTGCTTGCATTGCAATCTGGCCTGCCAGTGGCTGCACCTCGTTTCACTTCACCTACTCCCCCAAGCTTAAATCTCACTCCTGCTGAGTTGCATACAAGTGGGGATTCTCAGCCTGATGTGTCTTCTAGATTGGCTACTGTTGAACAGATTATTGCGAAGTCTTTAGCGCGTAAGGCCCCTGCTAAGAAGCGGCACTTGACGCCTAATGTTACTGTTTTCCCTATGGGAACTGAGGAGTTTATGAATCTGTGTGGCTATACCCCGTCTGATAAAGGGGAGCTCTTTTCTGATTCAGGCTCATCTGATGAGAGACCGAGGGGTCATGACGATTCTGGCTCTGACCCCTGGGCCCCGGATGACACTGACAGATTATTGACCCAGATTTTTTAGGTTCTGTCTATCTCTCTCCCTGTTGAGGCTCCCAGGGAAAGAGGGGATCTTTTCCATACAACAAGATCACGTTTGGAATTTCCAGAGCAGGCACATTTCCATAACCTTGTGCTCAAGGAATGGGAGCGCAACAGTAAACTTCCCGGGGTTCCAAAGAGTTGGGATAGGAAGTATCCCTTTCCTGCTGAGGTGGTTAAATGTTGGTCATCCCCCCCCCCCCCCCCCCCAAGGTGGATGCCCCGATCCTAGGGCTATCTAACACCTCTGTCATGCATTCCCCTGATTCTACTACCCTGCAGGATGCCGAAGACCGGCATATTGATCAGCTGGCATGCCACGCCTTTGCATGTGCGGAGACGGCGCTGCGCCCGGTCTGTGCCTCTGCCATCACTGCTGTGGCCACTAGAACCCTTATCAGCTTGATAGTGCCCCTGATGATTTGCCTTGTGAGGTGTTAAATGCACTCTCCAGTTGTGATGTTTTTGTACATTTTGTCCTATCAGCATTGGATGACACCATCAGAATGTGTGCCAGAACTTCTGCCCTAGTGGTGGCTATACGCAGCTCTGTTTGGCTGCGCCAGAGGGCTGCTGACAACGCTGCCAAGAAGGCCCTCACTGGGTTTCCCTTTAAAGGACTGTGTCTGTGTGAAGACAGCCTGGACCTTTTTGCTAAGGGAGGCAGGTTACCCCAGCGCAGGTGGCAACCTCGGCCCTTTCGGGGTCAGGGTTCCTTCTCCTCCCCTTACCGTGGTGCAAGACAGGGAAGGGGGCTGTCCTTCCCTGGGGCCCGGGGAGATTTCTGGGGTAGAAGAAGAGGACGTGGACGTCCTGGCTCCTCCTGGGGTCCCAAAGCTAAATCCTCTCCCAAGCCCCCTCAGGCATGATGGGGCGCCCTCACCCATCCGGGGGGGTGGGGGGGCTGCAGCACTTCGCTCACGTCTGGAGGCTTCGTGTCTCAGACCGGTGGATTTAGGAGGTAGTTTCCTCCGGTTACAAGTTGGAGTTAGCTGCCGCTCCCCCTCCAAGGTTCATCAGATCCTGGTTTCCTCAGGACCCTGTGTCAGCTCAGGAGCTAGTGCAAGCAGTGCAAGGCCTCCTGGAGCTTGGGGTCATCTGCCAGGTCCCCTTAAGAGAAAAAGGAAAGGGCTTTTATTCCAACCTATTCACAGTACCCAAAAAGGATGGATCTGTCAGGCCCATCCTGGACTTAGATTCTCAACAAGTTTGTCAGGGGCAGGCTCTCTCGCATGGAGACTCTGCGCTCTGCCATCAGTTCCCTGCGCCAAGGGGATTTCATGACTTCCGTGGACATCAAAGATGCTTACCTTCATGTTCCTGTGTTCCCAGGTCATCAAAGGTTCCTCAGGTTCGCTCTGATGGATCAACACTACCAATTTGTGGCCTTGTCCTTCGGCCTCACTTCAGTTCCCAGGGTGTTCACCAAGATGCTGGCTGGCGTGATGTCTCTGCTCAGATGTCAGGGCGTCCGCGTGCTTCCCTATCTGGATGACATCCTCATCACTTCTCAGTCTCTACATCAGGCAGAGTTGGATACTCAGCTGGTGGTGTCCACTCTGGAGTCATTTGGATGGGTGATCAACCACCCCAAGTCCTCACTGTCCCCTTCCTTGGTAACTTCATTCCTAGGAATGAATCTGGATACAGTTCAGGCAAGGATCTTCCTTCCTCAGCAGAAGGTGGACAGTCTGATTGCACAGGCTCAGTCCCTCCTAGCTTGTCCCCACCCCTCCATCAGGCAGGGGATGCAGCTTGTGGGCCTGATGGTGGCATGCTTCGAAGCGGTCCCTTATGCTCAGTTCCACTTGAGGCCTCTGCAACTTCACCTATTGTTTGTATGGGACAAGGACCCAGCGTCCCTGGACAGGGTCTGTGTGCTCTGCCCCTGGTCAGGAGGTCCCTCTTGTGGTGGATGGACTCAAGGAACCTGTTGGGGGGCAGATCCTTTCTTGCCCCTTCCTGGGAGACAGTCACCACGGATGCCAGTCTGTCAGGTTGGGGGGGATTCTGGAAGTCCCTGCGGTTCCAGGGGAGGTGGGGCCCTCAGGAGGCCCACACACCTATCAATGTCTTGTAGCTGCGAGCGATCAGGTTAGTTCTGGCTCGCTTGACTACTCATCTTCAGGGCCTGCCTGTTCAGGTGTGCTTGGACAACCAGACGGCAGTTGCCTACATCAATCATCAGGGAGGGACCCGGAGCAAGGGGGCCCTCCAGGAAGCGTCTCTGATCCTGACTTGGGCGGAGGCCAATGTCCCCTGCATTTCAGCTGTGTACTTCCCAGGGGTGGAAAATCACCTGGCGGACTCTCTGAGCAGGGGGACCTCTCGCCAGGGAGAATGGTCCCTATGCAGCAGGGTGTTTTCAATCTCTGTGTCACCGTTGGGGCCAACCAGATGTGTATCTGTTTGCGTCCCGCCACAATCACAAGCTTCCAGCTTTTGTCTCTCTGTCCAGGGATCCTCTGGCCCTGACGTCGGATGCGCTAGCAATGTCATGGGCAGGGTTCTGCGCAAGATTGCTCTGGAAGGGGTGCCAGCAATTTTGGTGGCCCCCAGGTGGCCAAGAAGAGTGTGGTTCACAGACGTGGTACAGCTGGCAGTAGATCAGTACGCTCTGCCCTTGGTGCCAGATCTGATCACTCAGGGCTCACTACGCCATCCCAATTTACAAACTCTGGCTTTGACGGCTTGGCTGCTGAAACCTCCATCTTGATGAAGAAGGGGCTGTCTTCCTCGGTTGTGGATACTTTGATTAAAGCTAGGAAGAAGTCTTCCTCTTCCATTTATTACAGGGTTTGGCGTGCCTACCTTGACTGGTGTGAGTCTAGGACTCTTCCCTGTCGTGTGTTCTCTATTCCCAGGATTCTGGAGTTCCTGCAGCATGGGTTGGAGATGGGGCTCCAACTCAGTACTCTGAAGGGTCAGGTTTCTGCCCTGGCTATTTTTTTCCAGAAGTCCTTTGCTCAGCACCCTCTGACCAGGGGACTCGTGCGTCCCCCACGTAAACCTATGGTGCCTGTTTGGGTTTTGAACTTGGTTCTGTCAGCCTTGCAAGGTGCTCCTTTTGAACCTGTGCAGAAGGCTGCCTTGGCCATTCTTACGCTCAAGGTTGTGTTTCTGGTGGCTATCACTTCTGTCAGGCGTGTGTCTGAGTTGGTGGCGCTGTCCATTCAGCCCCCCTACTATGAGAGGCACCAGGACAAGGTGGTGTTTCGTTTCAAACCTGATTTTCTGCCTAAGGTAGTGTCTGCCTTTCATTTGAATCAGGATATTGTTCTTCCTTCTTTGTGCCCTAATCCTAGCAATGCTAAGGAGAGGGTTTTGTACTCTTTGGATGTGGTTAGGTGTCTGAAGTACTATCTGTTGGCTACTGCACCTTTCAGGAAAACTGATGCTTTTTTTGTGGTCCCTACTGCTCCTAGGAAGGGTTTGGCTCCTGCCAAGTCTACTATAAGCAAGTGGATTGGTCAGGCTGTGATTCAGGCCTACTCTGCTAAGGGGAAGAATCCTCCCTTCCGCCTTACGGCTCATTCCACTCGTGCTATTGGTGCCTCTTGGGCTTTTCAGCCCCAGGCTTCTGTTCAACAAGTTTGCAAGGCTGCTACTTGGTCTTCTGTTCATACCTTTTCAAAGTTTAACAAGGTTGATGTTAGGGCCTCAGCTGACACTGTTTTTGGCCGAAAGGTTCTGCAGGCGGCAGTGGTTTAAACTGCCTGCTGCTGATTTTTCTTGGGGATCCCACCCTACTTTATGGACACTGCTATTGGATGTCCCAACTGTAAGTATTAGATTTGGAGCAGGACGTACTGTATACTAAGAATAATACAATTCTGTGATTACTCACCTGTAGAATTGGTATTATGAGTATACAGTACGTCCTGCTCCAACCCATCCTTGGTTTGCATTTTCTTGGATCCCCTGTATGGTGATTATCATTGTTATAGTTGATAGTTTGGATTGGTTAATGCTCCCGGCTTCTCCTTAACTGCTTTTCAATGCTGGGGATTTGTGGGAGGTCCCTGGGTATTTGAGGGGCCGGGAGGAGCCTATTTTCGATGTCTCTGCAGTCCAGCGCCATCTGGCGGAGTATATCCCAACTGTAAGTATTGGATTTGGAGCAGGACGTACTGTATACTCATAATACCAATTCTACATGTGAGGTGAGTAATCATAGAATTGTATTTTTTCCTTTTTCAAGTGCCAGCCCATTCCACAAAGGCTGTTATAGCAGGGCCTTGGTGACAGCTTTGTCAAGCCATGGTGGATCAGGATGGCAGGGCAGCCACTTGGGCCTTAACATATACATTAGATGTGACTGGCCACATTTGGCATACTGCAGTTGTGTTTTGTGGGAGTCTCGTGTATCTCCACCCTCCTTTTCAGAAATCCTTTGTCTTCCATATACTGAAGAAAACAAAATATTTTACTTTTATGTAAAATCTATTACTTATATGGACAACATAGGTACAATTCTTCGGTGTCTTTGTCTTCTGTGTTTTCTGTAGATGTGTAGTTGTTCCAGTGGATGGTTAATTTAAATTGGTTTGCTGATATGTGTACCCAGTGGTACACTAACTTTATCATGTGCCAGTTCTCCTGGCGGTTGTGGACATTACCTGACAATCAGAAATTTTGTTTCTTACAAGAAATAGCTAGAAGAAAATATTGCTCAATTAACTATTTTTTGCATTTTAAGGAGCAACGGAGTTCAGCTACCTCACTTTGTTTCCCACTGCTGACTGCTCCAGAGTTAAAAATTGGTATGCCTGCTTCTGCTGCATCAGATGTCTATGCCTATGGAATAATCTTGTTATGGGTATGTTTAATACATATGTTGGTATGTCAAAACTTTTTTTAAATATTGTGTATTTTTATTTACAAATGTTACAGTATAGAGAGCAAATTGTTTGATTTAAATATTGATTTGTCTATATGTTTGTTTTATGTTTGTCTGTATGTTTGTTATATCATACTGCAGAATTTGCAGAACCAACCTCTATTATAGGATTGCATTCTTATGCATCTGTGCTGTGCTTATTAGTAGCGAAGTTTAAGCTTTTATGCTTTATCTTTGCGAAGTTATCTTATGTAGACCTGTTGTCCAAAAAAAAGACTATCTTATATAAAGAGGAGTGCTTACCTTATCCAGAAAAGTCAAGCTTTTCAGCTGGTAAGGCCTTAAGTTTCTTAAAGATACGTACATTTCAATTGTAGTGAATGGAGAGGGTGTGCCTGCATCACTGTGACTGATCGCGGGGATGGCACCCTGTCATGAATGCAAATGCAACTGATGATTGGGCCTGGGCAGAATTCGAAATCTGGTAAGTGCTGGTGGAGCTCCGGACTAGGCACAATCCTCTGCGGGGGACAAAATTTAAAAAGTTGGCAACACATTAATTGTAGCCTCAAAACAATGGAGATATGTACTATTCTAGGAATGTGCCTTAGACATGGTGTAAACAAATGTATTATATATATAAGATATATAAGAGAAAAGAGGATGGACATTGTGCCTTTCAGAAATTCATATATCGTTGCCAATCCTGATTATATATACTTTAAAAAAAATAACCAAATGGTACATCAATGACTCCAATATAAGACAACACTTCCATAAATAATACGGACACTTAAAGCAGAACAAAGCTCTGGATTTTGCTGCGTGCTGCTGTTGGCTCGGCGATTTACAAAGTGGATTGGCTCTCTCAAAAGTGCCGTTGTGATAAGGTACAAATGGCTGGCTGCATCCCCGGCATGCTGTTCGGGTGCTCGCTCCTGGGTCCAGCAATACAGGGCTGAAAAGAATCCGGGTATTCTGGACCTACTGGGATCAGGTAAGATCACTGGTGTCGGGGGGGGGTCACACAATGGGGCATCTGGTGTAGGATGCTCCGAGTGCAGGCTAGCAGCCAGGCCTTGAATCTTTTAGATTTCGGGTCCTGTCTGCGGGGTTTTGACCCACTGCTTTAAAATTGAAAATTAGGCACAATGTATATATGTGACACAATAAAGTGCAATAAAAGTGAAGCGATATACGGTAATAGACCAAGCTAACCAAGAACCATAGGTGAAGACACAAGCACATTCTAGGCAATAATAAAAAAAAATGACCACTGCCTCAGGAATATATCAGGTTGTACTTTTTTTTGTGTCCTTACTCTCCCAATGGATATCCCATCAACCCCATACATATTAAATAAAGAACAAAGTCAAATGTCGTCATTTCAACCTATAAAGTTTATTATTTATGGTGTTTTGTAATTTAGGAGTTTACCATGTGTTTACCAATTTATGGGTCGATTTGGGAAAAAAATGGTCTTGGTTGTAAAAGAAATTCACTTTAGGTGAAAAAGAATTTCTTGTTGCTGAATCAGCAGCAAGGAAGACAATGAAAATCAGTAGCATTTTTTACTCCTAAGAAAAGTAGTGAACTTTTGTATACTGCAGTAAAAAGTGCTATTGTTTTTCATTGTCTTCCTAGCTGGTGATTCATCAACAATGAAATCCTCATGTTTTAACCAAAAGTTACCTAGATAATTCAACTATTACTGAATCGACCCTATAGTAAAAGAAATCATCTTCTGTGAGAGGAATTAACCATTATTATTTGGGGAGACATCAACAAGGCCAATCTATCAGTTGAATTTCCAAAGTATAAATCATGTCACCTGTCCCACCAAAGACAACAATATCGTAGACATAGACCATTGCTACCCTGCCCTGAAAAACGCTTATTGGTACAAGCTGGGAAGTCCTGGTTTCCAATCAGTGGTCTGAAC
This sequence comes from Gastrophryne carolinensis, assembly GCA_027917425.1. Taxonomy (NCBI): domain Eukaryota; kingdom Metazoa; phylum Chordata; class Amphibia; order Anura; family Microhylidae; genus Gastrophryne; species Gastrophryne carolinensis. The sequence continues at coordinate 82,290,959 of CM051239.1, read as the reverse complement.
AAGTTACTTGGTCTGAACTAGTTCAGATTTTGCAGGGACATGAGAGTTTGCACCAAGTCCTTCATTTCCTATGGGAATGGCAATCCATAGTTTAATGGCAGACTGCAGAAAATCTGGAAAATCTGTGAGAGCCTACACAGAGGGTTGTAAGTGTAAGTACAAGCATGCAAAGTTTCAGACAAGGAAGTTTGTAAGGCCAAAAAATAATCTAATTGACTGGAGGAAAGATACTCTAATCACATGGCAGGTTGAAACTGGCTTACTTCCTACTTCAGGAGACGTCCCTCAGGACTGTGTACACTCTCCCATCCAATTCTCAATATACTCAGGCTGCTCGTCAACTATGTAGATGACACCACAGCCATCAACCTTATTAAACCAGAACAACACACATTTTTCACAAAATGGGTGGTGGTCTGGGCGCATTGCAGTTGGCCCCTGCACGATAACAGGGACAAACAGATAAATCTAACCTTACTCTTAGCCCCCCTAAATAAATCTAGCACTGTGATTTGCCACCTCAGTCACGTGGCAGCCGCACATACATACTAACATGGCTATATCAATTTACTTGTGCAAATATGTAATATACAAGTGTACCCCCTTTCCATGTTCACCGATCATGTAAAGCAAATGTCCTTGGACTTGGTGCACAATAAACTGATTCTGATTGTAAAAAAACACTTCTCGACCACTAGATGGCAGCAGAGCACACATTAAACACACATTGCAAAAGGAACAATTTCCCCAAAACATTTTCTTAAATAATAGAGTAGGACCAATTTTAGCAAGATTCAAACCTCATTTTGTTTCTTGTTTTTTCTCTCTATCTAGCATAGTGTCCTGCAACATATTTAGATTTTCGTTTTTAAACACAGTATTGGCAATACGTAGATCATTTATGATGCAAAAATTTTAGCAATCTGCATAAATACATCAAACAATGACAATATATAAATATATTATCTGGCAAACAATAGCATATAAGCAGACTGGGCATTGGAAGTGTTGGCACTAATCGTGTATCAATATCTTAACTATTTAGATTCATTTTCTATCCGGTAAGTAGATCACATTCATCCAGCATATCAGACTTAAACATAATAATTAAATAGTGACAACATGCTCTATATAGCAACAAACGAGGCAGCACCTAAAACTAAAGGAATAAGGTCTCTTGGGTAATAAGCTCTTGCTTTGTTCAAGATATCTTAGTGAAAAATAAGTCCAGTGTGTGTGTATGTGTATATATATATATATATATATATATATATATATATATATATATAGCAGCCATCAGCTGGTTTAGTGCTTTTTTTTCTCATCTCTTCCATTCCGAGGACAACCAGTAGTAACGCGGCGGCCCTGCTGTGTGTCTCCCACTCAATCTGGTCCTATCAGCACTTCAGGGACCCCCCTTTGAACCCATGGCGGAGGCTTCACTGACAAAGCTCACGTTGAAGGTGGCTTTTCTTGTGATGCTCACCTCTGTCCGGCAGAACTTGAACCTTTCTATGAAGGAGCCCTATTGTGTAATATTACCAGATAAAGCCATATTGCGGCCAGACCATTATTTTTATGAAAGATTGCTTCTTCCTTCGAAAGCCCCAGAAGATTGCTCTCCCTAGTGCAGGAAAAAGATATTTCACTCCTGGAGCTTTAATTATCTATCTTAAAAGTTGCAGGAATAGTGTAGATCGGACCACCTTTTCACACTTTTAACCCTTTAAACGCCAGCCACGTAAATTTTACGTGCCTGACTCCCCTGCAGTTAACCGCCAGCCACGTAAATTTTACGTGCCTGACTTTCCCCACTAATAACATAAAAAGTAAAAAAAAAAGTAACTTACCTGACCCCTCGTTCGATCCAGTCGGGTCTCCTCTAAAGTCAGAGGGGCTCCTCCGGCTGCAGGGGAGTGCCCAAAATAGCCCCCCCCCCCCCCCCATTTCAGCAGCCGCCGGGATTGCCTGCAGAAAAAAAGACAGTTACTTACCTTTGTGCCCCCCGGCTCCCGCCATCTCTCCTCTACACGAGGCAGGGGGGGGGCTCCTCCTCCCTCCGATGGCGGCCACCATCTTGAATTCGGGGCCGATGACGTTACCGCCGGGTGTCGTCGGGGCACCCGGCGGTTCAGCTGTCAGATGCCGGTGACGGCTGGACAGAGGAGGAGGGAGGTAGGCGATCCTGCCTCCTCTGCCCAGCCGTCACCAGCATCTGATCGCCGCGGGACCGGAGGTGAGTAAAGCAAAAAAAAAACTTTTTTTTTAATAAAGTTATTTTTAAAGTTTTTTTTTAACTTTTAACCCTTTGTAAACTGGTAAGGGGTCCATGCGACCCCTATACCAGTTCACAAGGCTCGGGGGTCTGGCAAGTCACCTGCGGCTAGCGGGTGACTTGCCATTAACCCCTGGCCCCCCAAAATAATTGCCTCTTCAAAGCCCGGGGGGGGGGGCAGAAGAGCCGTGGCCCTAGGCTATGATGGCTTGTAGCCAGCAGGGCTAGGGGCCACTAAAGCTGGCCCCTGCACCCTGTTCTACAAGCCCCCATAGCTGGTCAGAGGCTGGGTAGGGGGGACCTCACGCCATTTTGTTTTTGGATTTTTAAGGGTTTTAACCCATAAAAATCCCCAAAAAAATGGGGTCCCCCTCCCTGGGAGGGGGGACCCTATGTCATTTTTTTTTTTTTTTTTTAATTAACCCTATGTTATCTGTAACCCAGTAGGTATAAAAGGCTTCCAGCGGCAGCAGGAGAGCAGAAGCCTAAGTGATCAGCGTGGGACACAGGGATGGATGGGAGGTAAGTATTAAAAAAAAATATATATTAAAAAAGGTTTTTTTAATAAAGTCTTTTTTTTTTTTTACTTTTAACCCTTTGTGAACTGGTAAGGGCTCCATGTGACCCCGATACCAGTTCACAAGACTCGGGGGTCTGGCAAGTCACCTGCAGCTAGCGGGTGACTTGCCATTAACCCTGAGACCCCCATTACCTGCCTCCAAAAAAACCCTTAAAATTCCCCCAAGAAATGGTGACCCCCCCCCCCCCCCCCCGTGAAGGGGGACCCCACACCAATTTTTTTTTATTTAACTCTTTATTATGTGGATAGTAGTTGTATTTTATTTGTAAATGTTAAAGTGCTCTTTTCAGTTTAGGGGATCACCTGGACAGGAACAGGGGGCTACCGATACATAAGTGGTATCATTGTAATCGGGAGAAATGGGGCTTTCACATGCAATATGGTTTTCTTTAATAAAATAAATGTTTTTGTTAAAATAAAGGAGACAATTTAAAAAATATATATATATTTTTTTTTTTTACTTATTTACTTAAAAATATATAAAAAAGTAGAAAAAATACAAACAAGACATTTCATGTTAAAGCCTAAACTCTGCCACAAAAAGAAAATATGCCATTTTCTTAAATATTTCTGCAAAAATCACAGTTAAACATCACGCACAATGGTGAAAAATATCCTGTCAGCAGAGGGTGACAAAATCTCAAGTAGGCTGGCAGTTAAAAGGTTACAGGTACCTATGCATGTTGGGTATTGTTCTGCTCGGGGGACCTTGCGCTTTCAGATTTAACTTGTTTTTTCTTATTTGCATATTGATATTTTAGGAAAAGGTGTTTTTATTCTGCTTTTTTATACCTTTTTTTGTGAAACCCTGTGCAACCTAAGAATTCTTCGAGATATTACTTCCAGAAAGATGAGCCCACTAAAACAAGCTGGGTACGCTTAGAAAGCTTAACATGTGGGAATATATGGTTTATCGGGGATATTCCAAATGTAAGGGGTTGTTTTGGTAGAAAAAGCACAAGGTGCTCACTTTGTCTGCAGAGCTGAAATTTTGAAGTAAAATTACCGTTATGCGCATGCTTTACTTTGGTGTGTTTAGCAACTCTTTCCTTGACAGAACCTATGCATGTTGGGTATTCTGTTCGGGGCATGTTGCTTTTCAGATTTTCAGTTTTTTTCTGGTTTGCATATAGTTTTTTTTTTTTAGGAAAATGTGGTTTTGATTCTGCTTTTTTATTCAATTTTAGGGAAACCCTGTGCAACCAAAGAATACATTGGGGGATTACTTTCAGAAAACTGCATCCATGTCAACAAGCCTGGTACGCCTAGAAAGCCTGAGGTGTATACTTCTAGGGAATATATAGTTTGTCGGGGGTATTTCAAATGTAAAGGGTTGTTTTTCTTGAAAAACTGCAAGGTGCGCATATTGCATAGCATAGTTGTATTTTATCTGAAAATCTCCTCACAAAAGTAGACTTTCCCTTTCAGTACATGGACTACAGTTAATTAACCCTTTTCCCCTTTCAGCTTTGTACAGGGCACCAAGATTTTGTCCTTAAACCAGATGGAACACCGGACCTTCAGAGAATTGATATGGTATGTTAAAGTATTCATATACACTGTAGTGAAATATAACTATTCCAGGTATGTCTCACACCCTGCTTCGGAATGATTAATAACACGTGGGCTATAGCCAGTAGATGGCGAACTTTTGCAGAGATGACTAGAAAAAAAGGAAGCCCCTCCCGGCCCATAAATACCTGGGACCTCCCACACATTCCCCAGTAATGGTCTCTGCAGACGGCGAGCAAGTCAGAAGATGGCTGTCTCCTTCCTTACAGGTAAGCCGGGTTTACACCCGGCTAATTATTGCCCTATTTCTGCCCGGGCTTTGTTTCATTAAAGTACCTATGCCTCCCAGCCTCGACTGTAGGTCCGGACGAGGGTAGGTAACACCCTAGGGGGTAGGTAGGTGGTTACCTGGTTTGGGATGCCCTGTACATATTCCCATGCTTTCTGTAATGGCTTATGGCCCCCCTAGTTATTATATCTTACAGGGGGATCTCCTTCATTATAGTTGAAAAGGGGGCTCTCCCGGTCTTTTGGTCCCTCACTCTAAATTTGGGACTATACAAATCCTCCCACTAATTGACGTTAAGGGGTATCCCGGGTAGCTTACTGGCGTAATTCCCATTGGTCATTGCGACTACCGTAAAAAATCACCATATGAAGGCTTCCCAGGATACCGGGCTCGGGCTCCCTTCGGAGCAGCCCCGGCGGTGTGTGGTTTGTGGGGCATCCCTTGCGGGGGATAATGTGCTTATTTGCATTCCATGTGCACAGCAGGCCATTACGCTGCAGTCGGGGTCCCAGGCGTCTGGGTCAGCGCCGCCGGCCTCATCACCTACACCCCCACTCCTGATTCGCAATCTGATGTCTGTGCTAGATTGGCCAACATTTAGAAATTGATTGCTAGCTCTGCGGCCGGATAGGCCCCAGCTAAGAGAAGGCATGTGGCACCGGCTGCGCCGGGTTTTGATCTTGAGGAATATGACTCCTTTAACTGGTCTGATTATTCCCCGCTGGGAGAAGGGGAATTGTTTTCAGAATCTGATGGTTCTGATGATCAGCAGTACCTGGATGCTGATGCTGGGCAGGAGCGTGGGGATAACGTGGATACCCCCAGACATCTGGCCCATATTTTTGAGGTTCTTGCTATTTCCCCGCCTGCGGAGGCCCCTCCTCAAGAGGGGGAATTTTTTTTTTGGGGCCACTAAGCCGCTCTTGGAGTTTCCTGATCAGAAACTTTTTGACAAGTTGATTCTTAAGGAATGGGAAAGGCCCAGCCGGTTTCCCGGCTTCCCTCAGGGGTGGGATAGGAAATATCCCTTCCCGGTAGATACGGTGAAGCACTGGTCGTCACCCCCAGAAGTCAACCCTCCGATTCTGGGGTTGTCCAACACATCGGTTGTACACCCACCTGACTCCACCACGCTGAAGGATGGTGAGGACCGTCGTCTTGATCAAATGGTGTCACACGCCTTTGCCAGTTTGGGTTCGGCCCTGCGTCCCGTTTGTGCTTCCGCACTCTCGGCTGTGGCTACCAGATCTGTAATTAGGGGCTTATTGAATGGTCCCCTTCTTAACCCTGCTAGTGTTGAAGCAGGGGAGTTGCTTACTCTGCGTTCAGAGGCGACTCCTGGGGTAGGGGCAGTGGACGTGCCCGCCCCGGGACTGCCTGGGGTACCAAACCCAAGGCTGCTGATGAACCCTCTCAGAATGAGGGGGCGCCCTCACCCTCGCGGGTGGGGGGACAGCTAGGGCTCTTCGCCTAGGTCTGGACCCGGGAGGTCACAGACAACTGGTTCCTGGAAGTGGTTTCTTCCGGGTACAAGCTGGAGTTCGAGTACCGGCCTCCTCCCAGATTTCTCAGGTCTCTGGTTCCTTCGGTCCCCCGGGCCACGCAGGGGCTGTTATTGGCAATACAAAACCTTCTGGACAGGGAGGTCGTTTGCCCGGTGCCCTCCTCAGAGAGAGGCCGGGGCTATTACTCCAACCTTTTTACAGTGCCTAAGAAGGATGGCTCCATAAGACCCATTCTGGATCTCAGGATTCTCAACAGGTTAATCAGAACCAGGAAATTTCACATGAAGACTCTGCGCTCGGCCATCAACTCTCTTCGTCCAGGGGTCTTCATGACGTCCATAGACATCAAGGATGCTTACCCTTCCGGTTTGTGGCTCTCCCTTTCGGGCTGACCTCAGCACCAAGGTGTTGGCTGGCATAATGGCCCTTTTCAGAGACCAGGGCATTCGCATTGTGCCGTATCTGGACGACCTTCTCATTACAGCATCCTCTCTCAGTCAAGCGGAGCTGGACACCAGGTTGGTGATGACTACGCTGGAGAGTTTCGGTTGGGTGATCAACTACCCCAAGTCTTCTCTCTCCCCGTCAAGGGAGATTTCCTTTCTGGGCATGAATCTGGATACCATTCAGTCCAGGGTGTTCCTACCTCAGTCGAAGGTGCAGATGGTTCAAGATCTGATACGTCTTCTTCTGTCCCACCCTCGCCCGTCCATCCGGCAAGGGATGAGGCTGGTGGGGTTTGATGGTGGCCTCCTTCGAGGCAGTTCCTTTTGCTCAGTTTCGCAAGAGGTCTCTTTCAGTTACCGGCTTGGGACAGATGTCCTCTGGCCTTGGATCAGTCCTTTGCGATGTCTCCCTTGGTCCGGCAGTCTCTTCAGTGTCCCCACCAACATCTTAGAGTTGAGGGCTATTCGGTTGGTGCTTTCGCCCTTGACGCATTTTCTCCAAGGATTTCCGGTTCAGGTTCGATTAGACTATCGGACTGCGGTCGCTTACATCGGTCACCAAGGAGGGACTCGCAGCAGGAGTGCCCTCAGGGAAGTTTCTCTGATTCTTGCATGGGCCGAGAGCATTGTTCCATGTATATCGGCGGTGTACATTCCAGGAGTGGAGAACATGGAAGCGGACTCCCTCAGCAGAGGGTTCCCTCGCTGAGGGGAATGGTCCCTCAACAACAAGGTATTTCTATCCATTTGTCACTAGTGAGGGTTCCCGGAGGTGGATCTCTTTGTCTCCCGTCACAACCACAAGCTCCCTGCTTTTGTGTCTCTGTCTCAGGATCCTCTGGCTCTGGCAGTGGATGCCATGTCTCTTGCCTGGTGGGATCTGGGTCTCCTGTATCTGTTTCCCCCCTTCTCCATGGTAGGCAGGGTGGTGCGCAAGCTGGTTCAAGAGGGTGTGCCAGCATTACTGGTGGCTCCAAGGTGGCCAAGACAGGTGTGGTTCACAGACGTCATGCGGCTGGTGGTCGATCAGTACAGGTTGCCCCTGTTTCCGGATCTGGTCACTCAAGGTCAGCTATGTTACCCCAATTTACAAACGCTGGCTTTGACGGCGTGGCTGCTGAGACCTCCATCCTAAAAGAGGAAGGTTTGTCTGATTCTGTGATCCAGACGATTGTTAGGGCTAGGAAGAAGTTTTTCCTCTAACATCTACTACAGGACCTGGCGGTCCTATATTGATTGGTGTGAGGCTAGGGCCTTGCCTTGTAGGGTGTTTTTCGATTCCCAGAATTTTGGAGTTTCTCCAACATGGTTTGGACCTGGGTTTTCAGCTTAGTACTCTAAAAGGGCAGGTCTCCGCCCTGGCGGTTTTCTTTCAAAGGTCTTTTGCTCTTCATCCTTTGGTTAAGATTTTTTTCCAGGGGGTCACTCATGTGCGGCCCCCTCGCAAGCCCTTGTTGCCTGTTTGGGACTTGAATTTGGTTTTGTCGGCCCTCCAGGGGCCTCCTTTTGAGCCAGTGCAGGATGTTGCACTTTCTGTTCTCACACAAAAGGTTGCCTATTTGGTGACTATTACCTCCGTTCGATGTGTTTCTGAGTTGGCGGTTCTGTCTATTCAGGCCCCTTACTTTGAAAGACACCAGGACAAGGTGGTCTTCTGCTTGACGTCAGACTTCCTACCTAAGGTGGTTTTCTGTATTCCATCTCAATCAGGATGTGGTTCTCCCTTCCTTGTGTCCTAAGCCTAGCAATGACAAGGAGAGGGCCCTGCATTCTTTGGATGTTGTGTGAAGTACTATTTGGTGGCTACTTCTCCTTTCTGTAGGACGGACGTCTTGTTTGTGGTGTCCTCTGGGCCCAAGAAGGGTTTGGCGCCCGTCAAGTCTACCATTATTAAATGGATACATCAGGTCATTGTTGGGGCCTATACTGCCAAGGGGAGGGATCCCCCTTTCCAGATCACTGCTCATTCTACTCGTGCTGTTGGGGCTTCCTGAGCTTTTCAGCACCAGGCCTCTGTTGAACAAGTTTGTAAGGCTGTTACTTGGTCTTCTGTTCATACTTAAGGTTGATGTGCGGGCCTCAGCGGATGCTGTTTTTGGCCGCAAGGTTCTGCAGGCTGCAGTGGTTTAATTTGTGCACTATTGCCTGTTGGGATCCCCACCCTTTTTTGGACACTGCTATGGGTATTAATGGGTATTATAAGTATGTCTCACACCCTGCTTCGTCCCACCCTGAGTTTTATCTTGGATCCTCAATATGGTGAAACCATTTTCTCTTAGATTTTATTGGCTCTTCCTGGTCCCCTTACTGCTTTCTTATACTGAGGAATGTGTGGGAGGTCCCAGGTATTTATGGGCCGGGAGGGGCTTCCTTTTTTTCTTGTCATCTCTGCAGAAGTTCGCCCTCTACTGGTTATAGCCCACGTGTTATTAATCATTCCGAAGCAGGGTGTGAGACATACTTATAATACCCATTTTACAGGTGAGTAATCACAAAATGGTATTTTTCACTATATCCAGTCCAGGTCCTCCCAGAAGTGATGACAGTTGGGTGCAGTTGCTGCAAGATCCAGAGCTGTAACTCCTCCCGGCCCCCTACAAAAAGAGCTGTCTCCATAGAATTCCCAGAATTCTTCTTGCAGTACTGTTGAGGATAGTCTTGGATACTCTCTGGATACGGCAGCTGAGCAGGGCATTTTTAAGCCTGTTGGCCGCAGCACCCTATTACCTCTTTTCTCGTGGACCCACGTATGCCTCCCAGCCTCGGCTGACGGGACAGATGAAGGTAGGGAGAACGCCAGGGTCAGGCGTTCACATTGCTGAGCTCTGGGCCGCAGACCCTCCCTAAAGGGTAGCCGGCCATAGGCGATGGTGAGCCTATGGTGGGGGGGGGGGGACCACCTAGCCCCGGTTATCCCTGGTCTGTCCCACAGCTTTAGTATTTTTTTGTGTGAGTGTGTGCTTCACTGTAATTTTGTCACTGGCATGCTTACCTCCCTCGGCGCCTTCCCCTCCATCTTGTCAGCGCGCTGTGGGGGGGGGGGGTGGACGGGAGTGGGGTTGGCAGTCATTGTGGAGGCACCGCTTCATCGGCCACCTTCCCTCCTTTCTCACTGGACACCATTTTCTGAGGCTGAGGGCGCTCGCTTTTGCGCCAGCAGCCGGGGGGCGGGGCCGCGCGATGACGCGTTTTGCGTCAAAGCTACGCGCCCGCTCCTCAAGGTTCGTCGGCGCTGCATTCCGGCGCCATCTTCCCTGCTCTGCACTTGGGACTGCCTTTTCCTGCCGAAGCCTGGTACCTGCCTGCCGCTCCGTTTGTGGAGTCCCTGGACGCCCTCCTGTGTGGTGGATCAGTGAATCCCTCTTTTGATATGTATATAACATGTGCATGCGCTGTGGGATCTCATGGCTTTTCCCATTGTGTCTTTTAGGTGGGATCTCCTTGTCAGCTGTGGGTTGTGGTTCCTCCCGGTCTCCTACACCCCCCCCCCCCAGCCCCCGCTCTCTCTCCGCACCCAATCCCGTAAGAGGGATCACAATAAGAGGGACTAAATTGGGGGTTCTTACTAGGTTTGGGCCGTTAGTGCCTTGTAACCTGTATTTTTTTATCACTATAATCATCATAATGGAGGCTTTTGGGGGTAGTGAGCTAGGGGCCCCATCTGGGCGGGTGAAGCTCTGACCCATGTGCGGTACCTGCCCCCTGAGCGGACTCGGCATGGTTTGTGTCACTTGTGCCAGGAGCATACTTTTGGAACATGATAGGGCGGGCGTCTTTGCCCCTAGCCCTCCTTTGCCTGCGGCCTCACCAACCCCCCCTCCCCCCACTACTGCAGTCAGCCCTCAGCGAGGGGGAAGCCAGCAGGGGCTCCCAGGTCGATTTAGCACACCGGATGGCCAGCCTAGAGAGACGGTTATCTCGCACGGCTACGGGGAAGGCCACGAGTAAGAAGTGGCACATCGAGCCGGATTACTCGGATTTGCTGACGATGATGATCTTTTTGGAGGTTGGGACTCCATGGAGGAGGGAGCGTTGTTTAAGGACTCTGCTTCCTCATGGGATCGGTTGGTTGGTTATGACAGCGAGCCTGGTTCCTCCTTTGATGAGGATATGTGGCTCCCTGACGACACGGAAAAATTGCTGTCTTCTGTGTTTGAGACTTTGCATATTGTCCCTCCTAAAGCGGCTAAGAGGAAGCAGGGGGATTTATTCCGGCCTGAGAGACAGAGGATTGTCTTCCTGGAACAGGCCCACTTTTCCAATATGGTGTTTAAAGAATGGGAAAGGCCTAATAAATTGTCACCGGTGCCTAAGAGTCTGGACAGGCGGTATCCCTTCCCTGAGGAGCTTATCCGCCTCTGGTCCAGTCCCCCCAATGTGAATGCCTCTGTGTCGGGGTTATCCAACATTACGGTTATGCCGTCACCCGATACTGCTTCCTTGCACGACCCTGCTGACAGGCGCATCAGCTGGCTTGTCATGCGTTCACCTTTGTGGGTGCTGGGCTTTGCCCTGTCTGTGCCGCGGCCATTGTATCTTTGGCCATAAGGAAGAAGGACTTGGCCAAATCTCGCAAGCAGGTGGAGGAGTATAAAGACCTCAAAGCCTGTGTGGATTTTATTGCTTTTGTAGTCTCGGCCATGGACAATAGTGTCCGACTGGGCTCCAGGGCTTTGGCTCTGCTTGTTGTGCTTCCTCGCTCGCTCTGGCTGTGGCAGTGGTCGGCTGACGCTGCGGCCAAGAAGTCGCTCACTAGTATCCCCTTCCTGGGGCTCAGGTTATTCGGGGAGCGCCTGGACCTTCTGGCCAAGGACGGAAGACTCCCACAGCGACGGAAGCCTGCGCGACCCTTTCAGGGTTCTTCTGCCTATCGCTCCTTTCGAGGAGGAAGAGGCTCTTCATTTTCAGGTGGCCGCAGAGATTCCTGGGGACGAGGTAGGTCTCGCAGTCAATCCCTCCTGGGGAGCTAAATCCAAACCCCCTGCCAAGCCCTCTCAGGCATGAGGAGGTGCCCTCACCCATTCGGGTGGGGGGACGGCTGCTGCTTTTTGCTCACATTTGGAGACAGCACGTCTCAGATTGGTGGATTCAGGAGGTGGTGTCCTCTGGGTACAAAATAGAGCTGGCAGTTTGGCCAACCCCAAGATTTCTTCGGTCGCAGATTTCCCTGAACGCCTTGACGGCGCAGGGCCTAAGGATGGCCGTTTAGAGCCTTCTGCTATCAGGTGTGATTTGTCCCGTGCCTCGCCAGGAACTGGGGCGAGGGTTTTACTCCAATTTGTTCACGGTGCCCAAGAAGGACGGAACGTTGCGACCTATCTTTGATCTGAAGGGTTTCAACAAGTTTTTCAGAGTCAGGCATTTCCACATGGAGACCTTACGGTCTACGGTGAGCTCGCTTCGGCCCGGCAACTTCATGACCACGGTGGACATCAAGGATGCTTATCTGCACGTCCCGATTTTTCAGGGGCATCAGAAGTTCCTGAGGTTCGCGCTGGAGGATCAGCATTACCAGTTTGTGGCACTGCCGTTCGGGATAGCCTCAGCTCCCAGTGTGTTCACCAAGGTGATGGCAGGCATCATGGCCATCCTGAGGAACCGGAGCATTCGTGTTCTTACTTATCTGGACGATTTGCTGATTGCAGCTCAGTCCCTTCAGCAGGCCGAGAGCGACACCCGGGCGGTGTTATCCACTCTCGAGGATTTCGGATGGGTAATTACCCCAAGTCTTCCATCACTCCCTCAATGGTGAGGTCCTTCCTGGGGGTGACGTTGGACACCACTCAGGTCAAGGTATTCCTGCCCCAGCAGAAGGTGGAGGGCCTCCAGACGCAGGTACAGGCCCTACTGGTTTGGCAGCGGCCCTCGATCCATCTGGGGATGAAGCTGGTGGGCCTTATGGTGTCCTGCTTCGAGGCAGTGCCCTTCACCCAGTTCCAAATGAGACCTCTTCAATTGAATCTGTTGACCGGTTGGGACCGGACGCAGGAGTCCCTGGATCAGGAATTTTCACTGTCCCCCATGGTCAGACAGTCCCTTTTGTGATGGTTGGACCCCAGAAATCTGTTGGTGGGCAAGTCCTTTTTGACTCCCCGGTGGGAGATAGTTACCATGAACGCCAGTCTGACCGGCTGGGGAGGTTTTTGGCAAACGCTGAAGTTCCAGGGTCAGTGGGGGCCACAGGAGGCCCACTTACCCATCAATCTCCTGGAGCTGAGAGCGATTCAGTTGGTGCTTCTTCAATTGACTCCACATCTAAGGGGTCGTGCTATTCAGGTCCGCTTGGACAATCAGACGACATCAATCACCAGGGCGTGACTCGGAGCGAGTCCTTCAGAAGGTGTCCCAGATCCTGACTTGGGCGGAGGAGAATGTTCCCTGCATCTCGGCGGTTTACATCCCCGGGGTAGAAAACCAGGAGGCAGACTCCCTGTGCAGGGGGACGTCTCGTCTGGGGAATGGTCTCTCAGCAACAAGATCTTTAACGCTCTGTGTCTCCACTGGGGTCAGCTGGACGTGGACATATTTGCGTACAGACACAATCACAAACTTCCAAGGTTCCTCTCCCTGTCGAGATCCTGTGGCCTTCGCCACAGACGCTCTGGCAATTCCTTGGACTGAGTTCAGGCTCCTTTATGCATTTCCTCTGTTTCCACTTCTGGGCCGGGTGCTGCGCAAGATAGCTCAGGAGGGGGTACCAACCATTCTGGTGGCTCCTCGCTGGCCGAGGCGGAGTTGGTTCGCGGACATAGTTCAGATGTTAGTCGATCGTTACATCATGCCCGACGACCCAGGGCTCCTCACTCAGGGGTCGCTGCGGCACCCCAATTTACAGACACTGGCTTTGACGGCTTGGCTATTGAAACCTCAATCCTAACTGAAAAGGGGCTCTCGGCCACTGTTGTGCAGACCATGATTCAGGCACGGAAGAAGTTTTCTTCAATGCCTACATTGCTTGGTGCGAATGCAATAGTTTCCCTTGTCGCACATTCTCTATTTCTAGGATTTTGGAGTTTTTACAACACGGCTTAGACTTGGGTTTACAGCTGGGCACCCTCAAGGGCCAGGTCTCTGCTTTGGCCATCTTTTTCCAAAGATCCTTTGCCAATCATAGACTGATCAGGACCTTTTTCCAAGGAGTCGCCCATGTACGTCCACCGCGTAAGCCTGTATTACCGGTGTGGGATTTGAATTTGGTGCTTTCCGCTCTGCAGGGTCCTCCCTTTGAGCCTTTGTGCGACGCTGCTTTGTCTATCTTGACCCTAAAGGTGGTCTTTTTGGTAGCTATCAACTCGGTGCGTCGTGTGTCAGAACTGGACGCTCTTTGTATGAAGCCTCCTTACTTTGAGCGGCATAAGGATAAGGTGGTGTCTAGTTTTAAACCTGATTTTTTGCCTAAGGTCATTTCTCCCTTTCATCTTAATGAGGAAGTTGTCTTGCCTTCCCTGTGTCCAGGACCGTCTAATTCTAAGGAAAGGACCCTCCGTGCCTTGGATGAGGTCAGAGCCATTAAGTACTACCTGGTTGCGACTGAATCCTTCAGGAAGTCGGATTCACTTTTTGCTCTCACTGAAGGTTCCAGAAAGGGTTTGCCTCTCTCAGTAAGTGGATTAGACAGGCGGTGGTGCAAGCTTTTTCTGCCAAGGGGAAGGATCCCCCTTTTCATGTTACAGCTCATTCTACTAGAGCTATTGGTGCTTCTTGGGCTTTTCAGCACCAGGCCTCTGTTGAACAAGTTTGTAAGGTCGCTACTTGGTCTTCTGTTCATACCTGTACAAAGTTTTACAAGGTTGATGTTAGGGCCTCAGCTGATGCTGTCTTTGGCCGAAAGGTGCTTCAGGCGGTAGTGAAATGAACTACTTGCTGTTCTGCACTGGGGATCCCTCCCTTTTGTACACTGCTTTTGGATGTCCCACATGTCATCACTTTTGGGACGACCTGGACTGGATATAGAGAAAAATACAATTCTGTGAAACTCACCGGTAGAATTGTTTTTGAATATATCCAGTCCAGGTTGTTCCACCCCGCCCTTGGTTTCATTATCTCGTTTGCCTTTTATGGTGATTACCTTTTTTATATGGGACCGTTTTCCTTAGTTTTTTGTTGGAGAGATTACATGTTGAAGCTATGTGATGTACTGCTTTTTGACCACTGGGAATTCTACTGAGACACCTTATTTTATAGGGGGCTGGGAGGAGTTACAGCTTTGGACGTTGCAGTAACTGCGCCACCTGGTGGCTGACTATCCACATGTCATCACTTCTGGGACGACCTGGACTGGATATATTCAAAAACAATTCTACAGGTGAGTTTCACAGAATTGTATTTTTTTCTTTCTGCAATCTAATTTCCACTCCCATTCTGATGGGTAAGCAGCATCAGATGGGCATCCTTTTTTGGTTCCTGATCCAGTGGAAGATGTTTCATTAAGTCTAAGAGGGATGCCACTGATTAGGATCATGAAAGATTACATCTGGAGCCAGATGCATATCAGAACGGGAGAGTCCACGAGAGCCTTCTCTGAATGGATAGTGGAATATCCCATTGCAGAGTGGACTCTGAGGAACAGGAGATTTTGCTAATTTTCATAAACCTCTTTATCAGAATAGCTATTGCAAATATAGCTAAATTACTTTCAAGAAATTTAGTTCTGTCCATAATCGTGCATACCTTTGCTCAGTGGTCAGCGCATATTACTTCCAAAAGTACTCTTGCAGCTTTTCCCTTTTGGGAATGAATCAAAATAAAAAGTGTACGCCACCAGTGGTAAAAGTGCCGATTGTCTTAAAACAGGCAACAGGCTCGCCATAGCCCCGCATTACGTTCCTTCCCAAAAGCTCAGAGATGTTGGGAACACAGGGAAGCCCTATGGGAAATGACTAACGGTAAGTCCAAGTCTCCCTGGCGTCCTAAACCCAAGCCTAACCATAAGACAAGTCGGATATGAGGGGCCAGTTTTTTCACAGCTGGCAAACCAAATTCACCTGGATCAAGGGGGTTGTCCTCTTCGAATACAGGTGTGACAGACACTCTGTCTTTTGGATGTCATCACTATTCAGTTGCCCACCGGGTCATTCACTGGCCTTTTCTTAATTAGGTCATTGTATTTTGATACTGTTACAGGCAATGTCATTGTATTTTGGATTGTATTATAAACGGCCATTGTGTTAATTGATTACGTCACAGACAATGGCATTGTTCGGATTGAGTGTATTACAGACGTCTCTATTGTATTGCTGATTGCGTCACCGGCAGAATTGAGGGATTGTGTGCCCTGCTGCTATTGGTCGGTGTGTGTGTCATGCAATAGGAGACTTGTGTATATAAGGCCTAGAGTGGCACTAATAAAGACACTTCACCTTCACCCTCAATACTGAAGTTCTGTCTCTTATTGGGGGAAACGCTATATTACAATTCACTAGCCCTTGTAAGGGCTGTTCCTGTTTCCTCACGGACGACTCTGGAATTCCAGCAGCACCTCTTACGATTGGGAAAAGGACGTCTCGGGCGGTGAAGCCCTCCGGCGATAAGGGTTATCGCTACAATTGGTGGCAAGCGGTCGGATGGTCCTTTTCTACCCAGAGAGAGTGCTACCCTGATGGAGAGTCAGTAGGACAAGTTGAAAAGGCTGACCCTGAAGGATCTACTCGAGAGCCGGGGAAGGTCAGCTAGCAACCGCCCACGTCGGGAACTGATAGCCGATGGTCGAGATGGATCGTGCAGCAGTGAGGACCGAAACCAATATAGAGATCGATGAAGACGCTGCTCTCGTTCAAGCGGTTCGGAACAGATTGTTGGTCTATGGCCCAAATCCATCACAGGAACTGATCGACCGAGTCTTCGCCGCAGCGGAGGCAGAGGCCAGTAAGCGAAGGGAAGATCGGCGACTTTCAACCCAGCGGCCTCTCAGCCTCAGTTACACTGGCGGGAGAAAGATTCCATTTGCAGCATTTAAGTCCTTCCAGGAAAGTGACGACGAGATTGACGGATTTTTGGCCGATTTTGAACGGCAGTGCGCTTTACACCGGGTACCCACGGAGGAATGGGTCACCATATTATCAGGGAAACTATCTGGGAAAGCTTCCGATGCTTTCCGGGCCATCCCTGATGCGGACTTACCACACTACCATCTGGTAAAGGAGGCTTTGTTAGCCCGGTACGCTGTCACCCCGGAAGCCTACAGGCGACGATTTCGGGAATCCCAAAAGAAGGGAGGGGATTCTTACACGGAGTGGGCATGTCGCCTCCATCGTACAGCATCACACTGGGTCACTGGATGCAAAGCCACGACCGCTGAGGATGTACTACAGTTGTTTTTACTAGAACATTTTCTCAATGCCCTGCAACCAGAGCTAAGAGAGTGGGTACGTGACCGGAGGCCTCTAACGCTACCTGAGGCTGCTCGTCTACCCAACGAGTACACCGATGCTCGCCGGACAGAACAGTCCGCTCCAAAACCACAACCTCCCATCAAGTTTCAAGCACCTGTGGCTTCCGCACCAACTCGTTACTCTGGGCCACATAGGCCAGCGCAGCAACCGAACCTCTCCACAGTTCAGTGCCATCGTTGCAAACAATGGGGACATTATCGCAGTGATTGCGCCCTAGAGCCTCCCCGAAACACGTGGAGGCAAACACAACCTTCCACCTCCCGTACTCCTGTGGCACACTGTTTGGAAGCTGAGAGCAGTTCGGAAGAGTATCTGGGGGTACTGTATGAAGCTGATCCCGTACAAGCGGCCATTCCAGACAACCGACAGCACCATCGCCAGGAGGTACGAGTCAATGGGCGCACCGCGAAAGGATTACGCGACACCGGAGCCACACTTACCTTGCTCCAACCTCATTTGGTCAAGAACAAAGACCGCACTGGACACACCGTTGCAGTAAGGGTGGCGGGAGGAGCTGTGTTTCGACTCCCCACCGCCCGAGTACATCTTGACTGGGGCGCTGGATCCGGCAGGGTACAGGTGGGACTTATGGACAACTTACCAGCAGAAGTACTATTGGGAAAGGATCTAGGACCAATGACTTCTGCCTACGCTACCTCTGGACCAGCCAGCGTCAACCCTGTTACAACCCAGGCTCCAGCCCTAGCTGCCGACTCCAGCCCACTGGTCGGGGAGACCCAGGGGTTTCGTCTGCATCACGTCATGTCTGTTACAAGAAGCCAAGAAGAGGATCAGCCATCAGGTTACGTCCTTCCAGAAGGGAAACGTATGCCAAACACTATTTTTGTTGGGGGCATTGGCCGTCGGATTAATCAGCCTGAAATTAAGGATGTTTTTTCAAAGTATGGCGCTGTAAAGAATGTCAAAATTATTAGGGATGCCTCTGGCATTTCTAAGGGTTATGGTTTTGTCTACTTTTACGATGATGTAGATGTGCAGAAAATTGTGGATTCTCCGATCAGCTTCCATGGAAAGAGATTGAAACTTGGGCCAGCTATAAGAAAGCAGAGCACCTGTGCACACATCCAACCAAGGACTTTGGTGCTGAACTCACCAACGCCACAATATCCCAGTGTTTGGACCCCACCCATGACCGATTCCTATGTACAGCCCACGTCAATGTTTAGTCCGGTTACTCACCATGTGCAGACTTGTCCTTACACAGAACTCTGCCCATAACAAGAGTCCGGACAGCCCCACGTTAACCCGAACAGGGTCAATCCGTGTCTGCCGGGTGTTCCACAAAAAGGGGGCATTGTGACAGACGCTCTGTCTTTTGGATGTCATCACTATTCAGTTGCCCACCGGGTCATTCACTGGCCTTTTCTTAATTAGGTCATTGTATTTTGATACTGTTACAGGCAATGTCATTGTATTTTGGATTGTATTATAAACGGCCATTGTGTTAATTGATTACGTCACAGACAATGGCATTGTTCGGATTGAGTGTATTACAGACGTCTCTATTGTATTGCTGATTGCGTCACCGGCAGAGTTGATGGATTGTGTGCCCTGCTGCTATTGGTCGGTGTGTGTGTCATGCAATAGGAGACTTGTGTATATAAGGCCTAGAGTGGCACTAATAAAGACACTTCACCTTCACCCTCAATACTGAAGTTCTGTCTCTTATTGGGGGAAACGCTATATTACAATTCACTAGCCCTTGTAAGGGCTGTTCCTGTTTCCTCACGGACGACTCTGGAATTCCAGATAAGGGTTATCGCTACAACAGGCATCTGTGCTGACATGGTCCCCAAAAGGGGTCTATTCTTAATATACAGTACGTCCTGCTCCAAATCTAATACTTGCAATCGGGTTATACTCCGCCAGATGGCGCTGGACTGCAGAGACATCGAAAATAGGCTCCTCCCGACCCCTCAAATACCCAGGCACCTCCCACAAATCCCCAGAATTTCTCTGCAGTCTGGCTGCGAAGGACGAGAAATTGGCTCTCTACTCGCAGGTGAGCAGGGCTATTAGCCTGCGGCCCTGTAGGACTATTCCCACCCGTTCCACTAGTAATATGCCTCCCAGCCTTGGCTGCGCTGGTCGGGTGAGTGTAGGGAGCACCGCTGTTAGGTGCTTAGGAGCGATGCTCCACCACAATCCCCCACCAAAGGGTAGGCGGTTCAGGCTTATGATGAGCCTTTATGGGATGCCCCTCCCGCACTTTTGCCCCTTGCCCCTACCTATCGGTGGGCCCTATTTAAGTGGCCGCCGTCCTCCCTCATCCTCCTGGTAGTCTTCGGGGGAAAAGAGAGGGGGGGTGTATGTGTATAGATAGGTATGTTATGCATTCTGTGCTTTTTACATTGTCTTTTCACATGCCTTTATTCTTGTGTCAGCCGCTGCGCTGACTTGTCTTTACTGCATTTTAAATTTGCTGCCGGTCTCCTACCTACCGCGGTCCGTAAGTGCCCTCGCGGGCGGCTTTATTCCTTCACCTTGGTTACGATGTACTTAAGGTCTTGTCTGCTTATGTCTTTGAGGCGGGACGAACCCTTCCTGGCTTCTCCCGGCCCTGTTTTTAATATATTACTTATAGGCCTTGTAAAAATTATACTCCCACTTCCCTAGCGGGTTATTGGGGCATCCAGGGTTGCTATATAGCATTATTCCCTATCGGCGTATAGCGCCGCTATAATCACCATATGGAGGCATTCCAGGATAATGTGACCGGGGTCCCTTCGGGACAAGACCGGCTGTGTGTAGCGTGTGGGCAGGCTCATGCTGACGCTGACAAGGCGCGGGTCTGTGTACCCTGTGCCGAGCAGGTGCTTGCATTGCAATCTGGCCTGCCAGTGGCTGCACCTCGTTTCACTTCGCCTACTCCCCCAAGTTTAAACCTCACTCCTACTGAGTCGCATACTAGTGGGGACTCTCAGCCTGATGTGTCTTCTAGACTGGCTACTGTTGAACAGATTATTGCGAAGTCCTTAGCGCGTAAGGCCCCTGCTAAGAAGCGGCATTTGACGCCTAATGTTACTGTTTTCCCTATGGGAACTGAGGAGTGTATGAATCTTTGTGGCTATACCCCGTCTGATGAAGGGAAGCTCTTTTCTGATTCAGGCTCATCTGATGAGAGACCAAGGGGTCATGACGATTCTGGCTCTGACCTCTGGGCCCCGGATGACACTGACAGATTATTGACCCAGATTTTTGAGGTTCTGTCTATCTCTCTCCCTGTTGAGGCTCCCAGGGGAGCTTTTTCATACAGCAAAATCACGTCTGGAATTTCCAGAGCAGTCACATTTCCATAACCTTGTGCTCAAGGAATGGGAGCGTCCCAGTAAACTTCCCGGGGTTCCAAAAAGTTGGGATAGGAAGTATCCCTTTCCTGCTGAGGTGGTTAAATGTTGGTCATCCCCCCCCCCCCCCCCGAAGTGGATGCCCCGATCCTAGGGCTATCTAACACCTCTGTCATGCATTCCCCTGATTCTACTACCCTGTGGGATGCTGAAGACCAGCGTATTGATCAGCAGGCATCCCACGCCTTTGCATGTGCGGGGACGGCGCTGCGCCCGCTCTGTGCCTCTGCCGTTACTGCTGTGGCCACTAGAACCCTTATCAGGAATATGCTTGATAGTGCCCCTGATGATTTGCCTTGTGAGGGGTTTAATGCACTCTCCCGTTGTGATGTTTTTGTAAATTGTGTCCTATCAGCATGGGATGACAGCATCAGTATGTGTGCCAGAACTTCTGCCCTTGTGGTGGCTGTACGCCGCTCGGTTTGGCTGCGCCAGTGGGCTGCTGACAACGCTGCCAAGAAGGCCCTCACTGGGTTTCCCTTTAAAGGACTGCGCCTGTTTGGGGGCCGCCTGGACCGTTTTGCTAAGGGAGGCAGGTTACCCCAGCGCAGGTGGCAATCTCGGCCCTTTCGGGGTCAGGGTTCCTTCTCCTCCCCTACCGTGGTGCAAGACAGGGAAGGGGGGTTTCTTTCCCTGGGGCCCGGGGAGATTTCTGGGGTAGAGGCAGAGGACGTGGACGTCCTGGCTCCTCCTGGAGTAACAAAGCTAAATCCTCTCCCAAGCCCCCTCAGGCTTGATGGGGCGCCCTCACCCATCCGGGTGGGGGGATGGCTGCAGCACTTCGCTCACGTCTGGAGGCTTCATGTCTCAGACCGGGGGATTCAGGAGGTAGTGTCCTCCGGTTACAAGTTGGAGTTTGCTGCCGTTCCCCCTTCAAGATTCATCAGATTCCGGATTCCTCAGGACCCTGTGTCAGCTCAGGAGCTAGTGCAAGCAGTGCAAGGCCTCCTGTAGCTGGGGGTCATCTGCCAGGTCCCTTTAAGAGAAAAAGGCAAGGGCTTTCATTCCAACCTATTCACAGTACCCAAAAAGGATGGTTCTGTCAGGCCCATCCTGGACTTAAAGATTCTCAACAAGTTTGTCAGGGGCAGGCGCTTTCGCATGGAGACTCTGCGCTCTGCCATCAGTTCCCTGCGCCAAAGGGATTTCATGACTTCTGTGGACATCAAAGATGCTTACCTTCATATTCCTATGTTCCCAGGTCATCAAAGGTTCCTCAGGTTCACTCTGATGGATCAACACTACCAATTTGTGGCCTTGCTGTCCGGCCTCACTTCAGCTCCCAGGGTGTTCACCAAGGTGCTGGCTGGCGTGATGTCTCTGGTCAGATGTCAGAGCGTCCGCGTGCTTCCCTATCTGGACGACATCCTCATCACTTCCCAGTCTCTACATCAGGCAGAGTTGGATACTCAGCTGGTGGTGTCCACTCTGGAGTCATTTGGATGGGTGATCAACCACCCCAAGTCCTCACTGTCCCCTTCCTCGGTAACTCCATTCCTAGGAATGAATCTGGATACAGTTCAGGCAAGGATCTTCCTTCCTCAGCAGAAGGTGGCCTGTCTGATTGCACAGGCTCAGTCCCTCCTAGCTTGTCCCCATCCCTCCATCAGGCAGGGGATGCAGCTGGTGGGCCTGATGGTGGCGTGCTTCGAATCGGTCCCTTATGCTCAGTTACACTTGAGGCCTCTGCAACTTCACCTATTGTCATTATGGGACAAGGACCCAGCGTCCCTGGACAGGGTCTGTGTGCCCTCCCCCCTGGTCAGGAGGTCCCACTTGTGGTGGATGGACTCAAGGAACCTGTTGGGGGGCAGATCCTTTCTTGCCCCTTCCTGGGAGATGGTCACCACGGACGCCAGTCTGTCATGTTGGGGGGGGGTTTCTGGAAGTCCCTGCGGTTCCAGGGGAGGTGGGACCTATCAATGTCTTGGAGCTGCGGGTGATCAGGTTAGTTCTGGCTCGCTTGACTACTCATCTTCGGGGCCTGCCTGTTCAGGTGCACTCGGACAACCAGACGGCAGTTGCCTACATCAATCATCAGGGAGGGACCCGGAGCAAGGGGGCCCTCCAGGAAGCGTCTCTGATCCTGACTTGGGCGGAGGCCAATGTCCCCTGCATTTCAGCTGTGTACATCCCGGGGGTGGAAAATCGCCTGGCGGAGAATGGTCCCTATGCAGCAGGGTATTTCAATCTCTGTGTCACCGTTGGGGCCAACCAGATGTGTATCTGTTTGCGCCCCGACACAATCACAAGCTCCCAGCTTTTGTCTCTCTGTCCAGGGATCCTCTGGCCCTGACCTTGGATGCGCTAGCAATGTCATGGAAGGACTTTCAGTTCCTGTATGTCTTCCCCCCCCCAATTCCCCTGCTGGGCAGGGTTCTGCGCAAGATTGCTCTGGGAGGGGTGCCAGCAATTCTGGTGGCCCCCAGGTGGCCAAGAAGAGTGTGGTTCGCTGACGTGGCACAGCTGGCAGTAGATCAATATGCTCTGCCCTTGGTGCCAGATCTGCTCACTCAGGGCTCACTACGCCATCCCAATTTACAAACTCTGGCTTTGACGGCTTGGCTGCTGAAACCTCCATCTTGATGGAGAAGGGGCTGTCTTCCTCGGTTGTGGATACTTTGATTAAAGCTAGGAAGAAGTATTCCTCTTCCATTTATTACAGGGTCTGGCGTGCCTACATTGACTGGTGTGAGTCTGAGTCTCTTTCCTGTCATGTGTTCTCTATTCCCAGGATTCTTGAGTTCCTGCAGCATGGGTTGGATATGGGGCTCCAACTCAGTACTCTGAAGGGTCAGGTTTCTGCCCTGGCTATTTTCTTCCAGAAGTCCTTTGCTCAGCACCCTCTGATCAGGACTTTTTTCCAGGGGGTCACTCATGTGCGTCCCCCACGTAAACCTATGGTGCTTGTTTGGGTTTTGAACTTGGTTCTGTCAGCCTTGCAGGGTGCTCCCTTTGAACCTGTGCAGGATGCTGCCTTGGCCATTCTTACACTCAAGGTTGTGTTTCTGGTGGCTATTACTTCTGTCAGGCGTGTGTCTGAATTGGCGGCGCTGTCCATTCAGCCCCCCTACTAGAGAGACACCAGGACAAGGTGGTGTTTCGTTTCAAACCTGACTTTCTGCCTAAGGTAGTGTCTGCCTTTCATTTGAATCAGGATATTGTTCTTCCTTCTTTGTGCCATAATCCTAGCAATGCTAAGGAGAGTTTTGCACTCTTTGGATGTGGTTAGGTGTCTGAAGTACTGTCTGCTGGCTACTGCACCCTTCAGGAAAACTGATGCTCTTTTTGTGGTCCCTTCTGGTCCTAGGAAGGGTTTTGCTCCTGCCAAGTCTACTATCAGCAAGTGGATTTGTCAGGCTGTGATTCAGGCCTACTCTGCTAAGGGGAAAAATCCTCCCTTCCGCCTTACTGCTCATTCCACTCGCGCTTTTGGTGCCTCTTGGGCTTTTCAGCACCAGGCCTCTGTTGAACAAGTTTGCAAGGCCGCTACTTGGTCTTCTGTTCATACCTTTTCAAAGTTTTACAAGGTTGATGTTAGGGCCTCAGCTGATGCTGTTTTTGGCCGAAAGGTTCTGCAGGTGGCAGTGGTTTAAACTGCCTGCTGCTGTCTTTTTTCTTGGGGATCCCACCCTACTTTATGGACACTGCTATTGGATGTCCCGATTGTAAGTATTATATTTGGAGCAGGACGTACTGTATACTAAGAATAATACAATTCTGTGATTACTCACCGGTAGAATTGGTATTATGAGTATACAGTACGTCCTGCTCCAACCCACCCTTGGTTTTGCATTATCTTGGATCCCCTGTATGGTGATTGTTATCATTGTTATAGTTGATAGTTGGGTTGTTTAATTCTCCCGGCTTCTCGTTAACTGCTTTTCAATGCTGGGGATTTGTGGGAGGTCCCCGGGTATTTGAGGGGCCGGGAGGAGCCTATTTTCGATGTCTCTGCAGTCCAGCGCCATCTGGCGGAGCACAACCCGATTGTAAGTATTATATTTGGAGCAGGACGTACTGTATACTCATAATACCAATTCTACAGGTGAGGTAGTAAATCACAGAATTGTATTTTTTCCTAGGGATTCATTTAGACACTATCCATACCAGAATCCAAGTTCCAGAAACGACAACAGGATCTAGTGAGCCCTTTGCTCACTGTCTTGATCCAAGGTCCAATAATGCAGGTAGCTGTTGGGCTTGAGTGTAGCAACTTTGAAGGCAAGTACTTACGCCCAGGTTAACACCATTGCTCTGTTGGCCATTTTGTCCCATTGGGACTGATTTCTTTTTGGCCTGGACAGATCATTCAGTCTATTAAGGGTTGTTCAATCATGGCTGGATTGGTGGCTTCAGTCATGATCCGCGAGTTGGAAACAACAAGTTGGTCATCGAGGTTGGTCATCTCGTGAATCTCGGTTGCTGTACTGGAATTCAGTATTTAGCTATTTTTCTGTGCCTGTCCTATTGGTACGACAGTCTACATGGTCTTCTGACAAGAATTTAACTATACTGTGTGATTGCAGTCGCATATATCAATCATCATAGAAGCACCAGGGGAAAGAAGACCTTCTGGTAAGTGGTCAGGCTAAATGCATGGCCAGAGCAGCATGCTCCCTTCATTTCACCTCTACATTCCAGGAGAATGAACTCTCCATCCAGAGGTGTTCCACATGATCTATGAGAAGTGACAAGTGGGTTGAGTACCCCCCCAGAACCTTAGCCTCGACCCTCTGCCGGAATTACAGCTTTGTGAATGGGCGCCAGGCTTTGTGGTGGCCACATTGTCACTACTCGAGTGCTGGCTGGCCAATTGCGGCAATGCATTCCCAGCAAATGATCAAGGCTAAGTCCAGCATTCTGGATGTCCCCTCCCAGCCTGTCTTATAGCAGTGGTACTAGTCCACTTTAAGGGCTAAGTCTTGCACTTATTCATTAATTTTCAGTGCCCAATTGCGCAGAATTCTATGGTTTGTACACTTATGCAGGAGACTGCTCATGTCCATTCTCTCCTTAAACCCCCAGTTCCAACCTGGGATCTTAACCTGCTCCTTTACACTTTTCAAGGACCAAACTTTGAGCCTACTGTTGATGCGTCTTTATTTTTGTTAACCCTGAAAGTGGTGTTCTTGGTAGCTCTCACTTAAACCGGACCTTCAGCAATATTTATTGAAAAGCCAAAACGCTTAAAAAACAATTCCCCAGCATCTGAAGTTAATATATTTCAAGTTTTTAGTCACTCATTATTCTTTCCCCCACTGGGCTGCAACTCTGTCAGGACTTTAGGATACGGGTGCCGCCATCTTGACTCAGCATCACACTTACTGAGGAGAGGAGAGTGGGTTAAAGTACAAGGGGGGCGGGTTATAGCTGTGCTTTGCTCAGACAGAGCAGAGCTGGGGTCAGGAATAGGTCAGCAATCCCAGAATGCAGAGCAGCACAGTCAGAAGGCACTTCCTGTTTGCAGGCTGCCTCATGTTCCATGAGCCGCCATCTTGGATGTTTAAAGGCTCATAACATGCAGTAGATGCAGGTAGGATGATTTTTAATGTGGGCAATCTGTATGTACAGGGTGTGGGAAAAATTTAAGATAGACTCTTATTCAGAGTGAAGGACCGCTTTAAGTCTTAAAGGGCGTCTGAGCTGCCGGCTTTGTCTGTCAAACTGCTTTGTTTGAATTTGACTAAGGATATTATGCCCTCCACATAATTGTCTGAATCCTGCTTATCCAAAGGAATGGATTCTGCACTTTCTAGATGTGGTTTAGGCCTTAAAATATGATTATATCTATAGCATTGTTGCAGAAAATCTCTACAGGGCCTACAAAAGGGCTGGGGGTGGTGGTGTTCATTTAACCTTAAAATGGGGGCTTGTGCAGTTGAAACCATCTGTGATAGATTCTAAGGATACTGGGTGATGATGGTTCCTGGGTGATGGTGTTACAGTAAACGTTGTGCTGTGGTGCTGGATCACGTCATAGCTTAGTGGCGGGGATGTGAAAATGAGCAGTTGTCTTAGATTGCCTTTTTTTTCTACAACCTTTTTTTTATATATTTATCAATTTTCACAATATAGGTACAGTGTTCGTAAAATATTATTTTCATAGAGGTACATCACTAAGACATGTACTGCAAAGAGAGAATGCATCATATTTTTATTTTTCTGATTTAATACAGTTACTTACAGTACTGCTGTGCTAATTGTTTCTGTGTCAGCTGGGCTGCGGCGTCCCTACTGTACACACACTGGAAAGATTTATGGGATGATCTTCCTCCATCACTTTCATCAAGTACCATGTGGTGTCCTTAAAGGTTTGGTATAATTTGTGTTTAATTTCTATGTATAGTGTATCAATAAAGCTTTTCCATGTGTAAAAAAAGTCTTATTTTTTTCCTTGTCCAGTACTGCATCGGCCCAGTCGAATTTGAAAAATTGCTGTATCATTTCCAGAAAGTGTTGGAAGGAGGGGGGGTTGCTATGGATCCAATTTTGGGGGATAACTTTTTTAGAAATTGCTGATATATTTATTATTTTTGGTGCCTCCATCTACTCTTAAGTTGTCAGAATCTATTGTTCCAAATATTGCCCACCTTGGGGACAGAGGCAGATAATTTTATTAATATTGTGATCCTGAATCGTTGCATTGATTTTCAGAATCTTGTAATGATCAAGCATTCCCATAGACAGTGGAAGATGTTCACCCCCCTATGCACACATTTGTTACATTGGTTTGATAGTCCCATTTGTAAGGATAAAGTTGTGGTGGTATGGTCTAAGAAGCATTTCCCTGTATGAGGAAGCCTGTAGAGTGGCCCAGGAGATTCTATACATCCTCAATAGGTCCTCAATTTCTAAATCTGGAAAGTGGATGAGCAATTTGTTCATGTCTGTGTTTGTTTATTGTTTTTTTTCCCCATTCAGTATTAGACTTGGGTATTTAGCTTGACAATCATATGCTTCCAAGTTTAAACGAGCAGTGATATCAGTGTCTGTGGGAATGCACCGCTCGCATAATCGCTTTTGTTTTGCAGGCCAAATTGGGTTCCGCTTTGCTGGCCAGAAATTTGCCAGTGGCCACCATTACTACAGAATTAAACACTTTTGCATGAGAATGAAAAAGTTGAGCACTTTGAAATTGTCAGCAATCTGGATAGCACGTGTGTGCAATCCAGATGCGCAGAAGTTAGTTTGAGGTTGTTATTCCGGTTTAATGGGAATCCTCCACACTTGAATATAGCTTATATCACAAAGGCAGTCGAATTGGCCTGGGTACATTGCTATCAGGATTTAAAGTGGCCTGTATGCACAGCAGCTACCTGCTCCACCATTCACGTTGCAAGTTTACCATGCTTGATGTTTATCAACAGAAGTCAGTAATTTAAAGTGGACCAAAACACTGGGACACAACCTGTCCAAAACAGACTAAAAGACCTCCTCACCCCCCCTTTGTGCAACGCAGGGAGTGCAGTTTGGGGGGGGGGGATGCAGAGGAGGCCAGTGCACGTGCCATGGGAGTAGGGGGAGGTAAGAAAAGAGCAATTCAGGGAGTTACTTACACAGGGGCATCCTAAATTGGGTTGACCCTATGAAGCACCAAAACCCACCAGGGAGTCTGAGACTCCAGGGCAGGCATACTCGCTGTCCCCCGGGCTCCCGGATCAGGGTGCCCTGCTGTGTGAACCCCCCCCCCCCCCCCCCCAGGTTGCCTGAAAATCAGCTTCTCTAAGGGTCCAATGGCGCATGCGCGAGCAGTGGCCACATCCCTGCTATCCCTTTAGCCAGGCGTGTGCCTGCGTCAGGCATTTGTCAATGGCCGGTGCTGGCACGCTTTCTGTATAAAGAGTAGTGGAGGATGCGGTCACCAGCGCGCTCAGTTCTGCTTGTACTAGACGAGCTACTGGACAAAGGGGCTGGAGCGGATCTGAGCATGCTGATTGGACGAGTGGCCATGCATGTGTTTTAGTACCGGGAAAAGGTGAGTTTGTTTGAGCGGCCTGGAGGTTTTCACAAAATCCTGGGTTTTGGTCCACTTTAAGCATGTGTGTATTCAGGTATTTTTTGGGATTTGTAATTTAATATCTGTTTTGTTTCTTACTTCTAGGACCTCTGTATGAAAGACCTACTATCAGGTCTCCTTTGTAGTGGCAATCGCACACCGACTAAACAGATCAAAGATCATAAATATTTTCTAACAGTCAAAGCACTCTTATGTCCTCCGTCCGATGAAAACGGAGAAACCAGTAGTTGTACACCTGCTGACTTTGCTTGAACAACGCTGCAGCGGCGCCTTGATCAAAATTAATGTTTGTGGACAACTAAAAAACACAACTTTTATCTGTTAATGCATCTTGTTCTCTAAAATCTTTTGTTTTTCTTTTAGCTGAAATGCTTCTGCATTATGACTTGATGTAAACAGTTAAAACTCTCTCCAGATATTTCATCTTATTTCCATTACATATCATTAATGTCCTAAACAGTAAAAATTATTGAAGCTGAAAGTTTTTTTTTTATTTTTACATTTTTGGTTTGGAAACTTATGGCAATATTTTTTTTTTCCAGTTTTTTTTAGTGCGAGACAGTATAAAGAAAGTATCATTTCTGCTATGTTGATTCCCATGGAGATGGTAGGCCTTACTTAAAAAGCACATTAACAGACCTTAATGGTGGTCATCACTTCATACCCCAACTGTAACGCTTTAAGTGGTCACCCATGTTGTGTTACCTATGTGCCTGATTTAACAATGGACGTTTAAAAGTTGTTGTTTTTTTTTTTTTATCCTCATAAGCAGGTTTTGCTCTTACAGGTTTAAGTGGTGGAAAAGTGTGCAATTCAGCACTCATTTTGTTAACTCTATTAAAATTATTTTTGAAAGTATGTTTTACACCTACCTGCAGTATGTGTAAAGTTCTCACCACATTCTCACATTTTTCTTTCAGTAAAAAATACAAAAAAATGCCCTTTTTCTGAAGATTACCAACCGGTGCATCAGGCATGTGGGCTGGGTAACCCAGGGCTCAGTTGCCAGCCCCTATGCCCTTTGGCACAGGCCAGGATATACCCTTCGGTGCCATGCCCCTCCTCTGTGGTGGAGGGTGGTTTCCACATAGACTGTTTATAAAAGGAATCCTCCCTGGATGTTGAGGTAGATGGACGGGAGACTGCCATACTCCCAAAGGCATTTTCTTTCTTTTGGCCAGGCCTATCACGGAAATGGCTTGGCACTGTAAAAAAAAATCACATGCTTTTATTTATTACATGTCTGATATGGCCAGAATAAAAGTAAATCTTCACAGGAGACTTGTAAAGGATAACTCCATTTATGTCGGGTTTTTGCTGTTCTGCCTTGTGGCCTTCCTATTTTGGAATGTGAAATAAAGGTTTTGTTGGGATTATACATCCATACTTGTGATTTATTTATCAGCATACTGTTTCCAATTTTCTTATACTCCTGTGGCTCTGTGTTGGTCATGTGGGAGCATCTTTCCTGGACCTTTATATAGTTTGACTACAAATCCCAGAATCCTTCCACTGTATCTGTACTGTATTTGCATGGTCCTGGACTTCCTTCAGAGGGAACTAAATATTTTGGCACCCTTAGGAGGCAGATTGTTTCTGTACTTTTCCAGTGTTATTTTGGCTCTATTGCCTCCCTGGCACAATTTTTTTTTTTTTTTAGAACAGGGTTCTGTTTGGGATGTACCACTGTCCCTGTCATTGTTTTAGCAGTTTTGCAGCTTCTCAGGGGGCCCTCACCTCAGTCAGGAGTGTTTCTGACTTGCCCATCTTATTGATCAGGTCACCATATTTGGTCCTGAACAATGCAGTTCTCTGTCTGAAAACCTTTTTGTTTTTTTAAATATCGCACAGCTTGCACTTTTATTGCACTAACCACAATGCCAGCACAATAGAATCCAAATCCAGAGTATCAGCAACTAATAGTTATCCTTGGCAGGGAACTCTCACTCCACTCTGCCAGAGACAATGAAGACAGGAAGGAGAGGCTCCCACCATTAGCCTTGCTATTTCCTCCTTCGCTTTTAGTTTCAATTTCGCTAGCGTCCTAGCATCTGCACAGAAGACTTCTTCCCTATGCATTTCGTCCATAGGACTTGAACTCAGATAACGGAGATCGGTCAACGCTCCAGTTATATGCCATGAGGCAGCAGGACCCTTTATGTGACCAATATGATATTTTCCCTATATCCAGTCCAGGTCGTCCCAGAAGTGATGACAATTGGGTATTCCGCCCCCAGGGGGCGCTCGACTGCAGATCAAAAGCTGTCGCTCCTCCCAGCCCCCTATAAAAGCAGGTGTCTCACTATGATTTCCCAGTGTTCATCTTGCTGTCTGGCTGCTGAAGATCGTTGGATACTCTCTCCTGGATATTGCAGCTGAGCGGGGCCTCCTAGCCTGTCGGCCGCTGCGACCTTATTACCACTGATCCCGTGGACCCACTACTGCCTCCCAGTCATGGCTGATCGGGACGGTGACGGTAGGGAGAACGCCAGGGTCGGGCGTTTGGCAGAGCTAGGCTCTGGGCCGCAGACCCTAAGAGGTAGCCGGCCATAGGCTGATGGTGAGCCTATGGGGGGGGAGGAACCACTTACTGCCCTCTGGCCCTCATTCCCAATGTGTCCCACAAGCTTTATTGCAGTGTGCTGTGTTAATTCACTGTGTTCACATCTCTTTTTATACTCCCTCGCTTCTTCAGGTGTTCCTCCTTCCTGGTCCCTTCTCCCCTCCATCTTTATTGTACGCTGTGAGGGGGGGGGGCTTCTCTGAGGCAGTCCCCCATCTTGGAAAGCCCTGTGAGGAGGCGGGCTCCTTCACGCCGACGACGGGGGGCGGGACCGCACTATGACGCGTTCCGCGTCACTGCCGTGTGCCCCCCCCCCCTCGAGGAACGCGCCAAAGCTGCTAGCTTGGCGCCATTTTATGCTGCATTCTGCTCCATGCTGCCTGGACCGTTCAAGGAAAATCTGCGGTGTCGTGAGTCCCTATTGATAATCCCGCTTGCTTTTTATCCACTGCGCTTCTGCTTTTTGGGATACTTATGGCTTTCATTGCTTGTGTATTTTAGGTGGCCATTGATTGTGAGTTGGGGCTCCTCCCGATCCCCCCACCCCCTCTCCCTTTTTACTAAGAGGGATCACCAAAGGAGGGAATATAGAGGGGTTTGGGCCATTAGTGCCTTGTAACCTGTATACACATTTGTTCTGCTAATCCCCATAATGGAGGCTTCTGGGGATAGTGAGCTGGGGGCCCCATCTGGCCGGGTGAAGCTCTGCCCAATGTGCGGTGCTAACCCTCGGGCAGATTCAGCACTGTTTGTATCACTTGCGCCAGGAGCGTCATTTTGGAGCATGATCAAGCGGACGTTCCTGTCCCTAGCCCTTTATTACCTGTGACCTCTCCAGGGCCCCCGCTGCTGCATTCAGCCCCCAGTGAGGGGGAAGGCAGCAGGGGGTCCCAAGTTGATTTGGCATACCGGGTGGCCAGCCTCGAGAGACAGATCTCGCGAACGGCTCCTAAGAAGGCCTCGAGTAAGAAGCTTCACATCGAGCCCGTTTATTCAGATAATGATGATCTTTTTGGAGGTCCGGGCTCCGTGGAGGAAGGCGAGTTGCATGAGGACTCCCTTTTTTACAGTGCATTATTCTGCTGGCTATGACAGCGGCTCTGGGTCTTCCTCGGATGAGGATACGTGGCTCCCTGATGATACGGAGAAGTTGCTTGCTTCAGTTTTTTTTTTTTTTATTCATACTGTTTTTATTTGGATTTTCAAAAGTTGACATAATAAAGGATGACATAACAAAGAGGTAAGGATACATCAGTCGCATACAAGGTTCGAACATGTCAGCAGACAAGCCTCTTGCAGGTTATACATATCAGGATCCAAAGGTGCTATGTAAATACAGTATCAATTACATTTCTAAAAGAGAAGCAACTTCATTCCAGTCTGAGTCTTGTCGGCCTTGTAGGCTTTGTGAGTCTGTCTATAGAGGAGAAGGACCTCCCTTACTGATAGCTCGGGATCTGCTGCTGCCCAAGCCTAAAACCTGCCAGTATTCTCTCTTGGGTAGCAATTTGTCCCCTAACGTTAACTCCAGTGACCCATACATCCCTCTCTAACTCCTCTCAGCCCCCGCATCAACCCCAGCTGGCCTACATAGACCGGGAGGAGAGATATGGAGGGAAAGAAGAAAAGGAGAAATATAGAGAATAGAGTTAAGAAAACCAGAAGTAGTCAACAAGACATGTCAGACAAGGAGATAATTATGATGCGAGAAGGAGAATTAGGAGGTAAAAGGTGTAGCTATAAGTGTAGGGGGGGAAGAAAGGGTGTATCCTCAAGCGAGGAAAAAGAGGGGAATAGAGGAGCGAGAAGGAAGAGGATAAGAAAAGTTGAGAGGGGGGGAGGAGGGGGGAGAGAGGGAGGGGAGAAGATCAGGCCCCACCTCTCACCGAGGTACATCGTCGGGACCCCTCTCCGACAGTCCAAGGCAGGAAGCTCCAAATTTCTTTCCCTTCTTTATCCTTTTTTTCTTTTTCTCTCTCATCTACTCTACTATCCCTTTCTGCTTAGTCCCGTCTTCTATCTAAAGGCATCTTTATATACGTCAGAATCCTTAAATATATCCCAAATTGTCCACATTTTCCTGAAGGTCTCTAATCTGTCCTGTTTTGCCAGTAAAATGTCCTCTATTTCTTCCAGATAATTAATTTGCATGTACCATTCTTTAAGTGAAGGGGTCTTCTGAGTTCTCCAACACCTAGGTATCAGAACCCTCGCTGCATTCATCAGATGGATCCCCCCTATACCTCTTTTATCAGTTGACCAATTCAGTAGGTAGCCCGCTGGTCACCAATCCAAAGAGCATCCCAAAATGTTCCCAGTAATCTCGTGGACTTTCTCCCAAAATGTAGCTATCCTCGGGCATGACCACCAGATGTGAAGAAAGGATGCTCCCTAGCCTTCACACCTCCAGCAACGATCCGGGACTCCGGGAAAGATCCTATGAAGTCCTTCAGGGGTTCTATACCAACGAGGGGCTATTTTATAATTAGTCTCCTGTAGGGAGCTATTGGCAACACCTTTATGTAATCCCTTGTACAAAGCTTCCCAATCGTCAGTTGCAAGTTCCAGGCCTAGGTTTTTTTGCCACTTGTCCTCCCAAGGTCTCTAAGTTTCCTGCCTTGCGTCACTCAGTATCCCATAGGCCCAGGATAGTTAGTGGTCCCTTTCCCATGCATGCCTTTTCTGTACCACCTCATGTGTCGGAGCCGAAGGTCCCGCTACCGGAGAAGTTTTATGGAGATCGTGCCAAGTTCTCCAATTTCAAGAATTCCTGCGAACTTTTTTTCAAGTTAAGGCCCTTATCTTCGGGCACTGAGACCCAGCGGGTGGGGTTGGTAATCTAGCTGTTACAAGGAGACCCTCAGTCTTGGGAATTTAGTTTGCCTCCCAATGATGCCGCCCTGCATTCTGTTACGCCTTTTTTCCTTGCTATGGGCGTTTTATCTGCTGACCCGGACCAACAGTCTACAGCCGAGAACAGGCTTCAGGCCCTGAAGCAAGGGCGGAATACAGCGGAGGACTATAGTGCTGAGTTCCGCCGGTGGGCGGTAGAGTCCAGGTGGAATGACCCTGCCTTGTGTAGCCAATACCGAGTGGGCCTGTCTGAGAGCATCAAGGATGCGCTTGTGATTTTCCCTCCACCTTCGGACCTAGACCAATTGATGCAGGTCACCATTAATATAGACCGACGCCTTAGGGAGAGAGCTAGGGCTCCCACGTCTTTCAAGCCCTTTCAAAACCCTAACCCACCATCTTCCCTTAGGGAAAATACAACTTCCACCTCTCAGGAGGAACCCATGCAGGTTGGGAGAACTCGCCTTTCCCAGGATGAGAAGCAGCGAAGACGCTCCATTGGGTAATGTCTATATTGTGGGAACCTAGGACATTTTGCCAGATCCTGTCCTAACAAGAGGAACTCTGCTGGAAACTTTCACGCCTAGATCAGGGGGAGAGTGCTGATCTAGGTGAGTCTGTTTACTTCTCTCGCTTGAATAAAATGTTAATTTCTGTTGACCTTTCCTGGGGCTCTTCCAGACAGTCAGTTTCCGCTTTTGTAGATAGTGGAGCTGCGGGCAACTTTCTGGACAGAAGCATGATCTCCATCTTGGGGATTCCATTGGTACCCCTTGGGAAATCTCTGCACTTCCTGGGCATTAATGGGATTCATTAATGGCCAGGATGGGGGGCCATTCAGGGGGGTTCGGTCAATTCTAAGACACCACCTCTTAAACTAGTAGTTGGGTCCTCCCACTCTGAGTTCATTGAATTCTTCATCTTTGATTGCCCCGATACTTCAGTGGCTTTGGGATACCCTTGGTTGAAACTCCACAACCCCATTTTAGACTGGCAGGCTGGGGAATTAGTTAAATGGAGTATCTTCTGTATGAATCATTGTTGTTCCACTACCCTCCGAAGTTTCCAGATGCTGCCTCAAGGATTACCTCAGCCGTATGCTGAGTGCGCTGACGTCTTTTACGTTTAGCCGACACTCTTCCCCCACACAGGGCCTATGACTGCCCCATTGACTTGCTCCCTGGGACTATTCCTCCTAGAGGGAAAATGTACAACCTTACCCGGCCTGAGGAGAAAGCAATGAGGGATTACATCTCTGAAAATTTGAGTAAGGGGTTTATCCGCCCCTCAACGTCGCCTGCGGGGGCTGGGTTCTTTTTTGTGGAAAAGAAAGATGGCAGTTTGAGGCCTTGTATAGACTACAGGGCCCTGAACAAAATCACTATAAAGAACCGGTATCCCTTACCTTTGATTGGGGATTTATTTAATCAAGTTGTTGGCGCTCGGATCTTTTCCAAGTTAGATTTAAAAGGGGCCTACAACTTGATTCGTATTCGGCAAGGGGATGAGTGGAAGACGGCTTTTAACATAAAGGATGGCCATTATGAATATCTGGTCATGCCCTTTGGCCTTTGTTACACTCCAGCCGTCTTCCAAGACTTCGTAAATTATGTTTTTTGGGATTATTTAGGTAGATTCTTGGTCATTTACTTAAGACGATATCCTCATTTTTTCTATTTCTTTGTCTGAGCATAGACGTCATGTAAAGCTGGTTCTTCAAAAATTAAGAGAAAATTATTTGTATGCCAAGGTTATCTTAATGCATGTTCGAGGTCACCACTGTTCCCTTCTTGGGGTACGTAATTTCTAACCAGGGTCTGGAGATGGATGCGGAGAAGGTTTCGGCAGTGCGGGATTGGGTTCAACCCAAGACATTGAAAGAGTTACAGCGTTTCTTAGGCTTTGCAAACTTCTATTGACACTTTATCAGGGGCTTTTCTCATGTTGTGGCTCCTCTTACTAACCTTACCCGTAAGGGCTCCTTTACTGAAAACTGGTCACCGTCCGTCAGTGAGGCCTTCCTGACTTTAAAACAGGCTTTTACTTCGGCGCCTGTTTTTAGTTCACCCTGATGTAAAGCCTTTTATCATTGAAGTAGATGCTTCCGAGTTGGGTGTGGGGGCAGTTTTATCACAATACTCCTTGCGCCTACTTCTCGCGGAAATTTTGCACCGCGGAGCAGAACTACCATGTGGGAAACGGAATTATTGGCAGTAAAACTGGCCTCTGACAAATGGCGGCACTGGCTGGAGGGTTCATTGCATCCAATCACGGTCTATACCGATCACAAAAACCTTGAATACATCAGTTCAGCTAAAAGACTAAACTCTCGCCAGGCGCGTTGGGTATTCTTTTTCTCACGGTTCAACTTCATAATCTCATTTAAGCCGGGAGCTAAAAATATTAAAGCAATCGCCCTGTCCCGCTTGTTCGGGGAATGTAAAGATAGGCGTGATATGGGTGAACCAATTTTGCCTCTAGGTTGTGTGGTGGGGGCATTACTTCCTGATCTATCTAATAATTTGGCGCCATTTCAGAACGAATCTCCTGTAGATGTACCTTTGGGGTGTCAGATTGTTCCGCCGCACCTGCGTTCCGATGTTATTCGCGAATTTCATGATGCAAAAACTGCCGGTCACCTGGGAAATCAGAAAACGTTTACCCTAGCCCGACGCCATGTATGGTGGCCTACGATGCGGCGCGATATATATCTACCTTTATCGATGCATGTTGTATGTGTGTGCGCGAAGTAAAGGTGTATACAAGGCCCCTAGTGGGTGTTTGGTTCCATTACAGATTCCTAAAGAACCGTGGACTCATATCTCTATGGACTTAATAGTTGATTTACCTCAATCGCATGGGAACACGATTGTTTGGGTGGTCGTCGACCGTTTTAGTAAGATGGCACATTTCATTCCTTTACTTAAACTCCCGTCGGCTACATATTTTCCGTATCCATGGCATACCGTCTAATGTAATTTCCGATCTGGGTGTACAATTTACTTCGCGTTTCTGGAAGAACTTATGTTCGTGGTTGGGTATTCAGATATCCTTGTCGTCTGCTTACCATCCGTAAACCAATGGGCAGACTGAAAGAACCAATCAAAGTCTTGAACAGTACTTACGGTGTTACATTTCTGACGCTCAAGAGCAGAGGCCAGAATTCATTGACTTTGCGGAATTTGCATACGATAATGCGCCGAGTGAGAGTACCAAAGTGTCTCCGTTTTTCTGCAATTTTGGGAAAAATCCAAGAGGTTCTTCTCTCTCAGGGTCATCTTCCGATTTACCGGCATTGGAAGAGTGGCTCCAAGAGTGAAAGAACATCTGGGCCCGTGTCCAAGAGACTTTGAAAAAGACTGTTTTAAGATACAAAAGATTCGGAGTGCTCATGCGCGTTGGAGCCCGATGGCTGCTTTCTGATCGAGCTCCGCGCCCACCGGACGAATTGCAGGCTTTTCAAGCAGAGTCGGGTGCGCAGCCTGTGAGGAAGGAAGCGGGTTGGCGAGCTATTGCTGGCGGCGAGGTGTTGAGTATTAGAGGATCCTCGGCGGGTGTCGGCGGGACCCACAGCGGCCGTTGTTTATAAGTGCGCAAGCTTTCAAGATGGCAGACAACCTGTCTGCTGCGGAGCGGGAGGAGGTGGCCTGCAGTGAAGTTTCTTTCCTGGCCAGCGAGAGTGATGATGGTCAGGCCCGGTCTGACTCACTATGTGCAGGGGTGAGTGGTGATTTTTTGAAAAAATTTGATCATCTTCTTCAGTCTGCTCTGTCTACCAATACAAAGCTACTTATGGAACACTTGACAAAGGAAGTTGAAAAGGTAGCCGGTGGTTTATCTATATTAGATAAGAAGCTGGGGGAGGTTTCCTCTGCTCAGGAAGCGCTGGAATCTGAGTTTTTGCTGCTTAAAAGGGACAATCAGTTATTGAATACAAAGCTGGAAGACATTGAAAACCGGGACAGAAGGCTTAATTTGCACTTTAGGGGACCATAAGGCCCTGGGTCCACGTAGAGCCCCTGAGGAACCCCCACGGGACATTGTTGTCAGATTTCATTATTACAACACGAAGGAACAAGTGCAAAGAGCAGTGCGGGATGCTGGAAATCTTTTATTTCAAGGAATCCAGTACCAAGTCTTTTCTGATCTCTCTTCGGTCACGATGGTTAAAAGGAAGGAGATGCGGCCACTGTCGCTTATTCTGCGTGACCATCAAATCAAATATAAATGGGGGTTTCCTTTAAAAGTATCCTTTGTGCATAATGGTAACCCTTATTCTGCAGCATCGTTTGAGGAGCTCCAGCAGGTTGTTTCAGTGTTAAATTTGGCCAAGATTGCACCCGCAAAATCTCCAAGATATCTTGAGGAATCGCCTAAGTCCCAGCGGGCTGGCAAACGACAGAAGCGTGGGCCGGCTTCAAACAACAGAGGATCCCATATGTCTTTTGGTGACACTTGAAATTTATGGTCTTATGTTATATTTTGATCATTCATGTTTCAGAGGGATTTTTTTTAAAGTTTGTAGTTGTGATAAGTTTATGCCTTTTATATATAACTGTTTTGCACCCAAGCTATTATTAATGATTCCGCTCGTCCGGTGGCACTATCATGCCGCCCTCCAGTTAGATCCAGATGGGGTTTTCTTTCCCCTGTGATCTGTATTATAGAAATTACTGTGAAGATAAACAGGGTTTTTTCTTTCTTCTATTATTGTAAGGTACGGTTCTTTATTGTTACTATATAGCCTGTGGCTGCTTTCGGTTCTCTGTCGAGTACGGAAGCTAGAAGGGGCCATCTTGCTGTATTGTTCTTGTCAGCAGTGAGTGCCTCCCTGTCGGCTTCTTCAACCTTTTTTTTTAGGGGTAGGGGGCGCTGCTCGGGACACACTCTCTGCATTAGTTTGGTAAGTGGGTTTAGTCACCCACCCTGGTTGATATTTTAGAGTGACATTAATTTGTCAAAGTATCTAGTATAACTGTTTTTTTTTTCTCTTCCTCTTCCCCTTCCTCCCCCTCTTTCCTGATATCTACTTAATAGAATGACTACTATTTTTTCCTTAAATGTGCAGGGGTTTAATTCCCCTAATGAGTTTGGCCTTTCGTAAAATTAATATGTTACGCCCTGATGTTCTATGTCTCCAGGAGACTCCTCTAGGCCTAAATTTTCAAATGCTAAATACCCACAGATTTATATGTCATTTGCTGAGAATAAAAAAAAAGGGGTTTTGGTGGGCTTTAGAAGAGGGACTCAGTTTGTTTGTAAAAGGAAAATCAGGGATTCGGAAGGCAGGTATTTGATCCTCATAGGAGATTTGCAGGATGCTGAGGTGACTATAGCCACGTATTATGCTCCAAACTATAAACAGTTGTATTTTCTGTCGGATTTTCTGAAAGAAGTTACCTCGGTTGCCAAAGGTATGACTATTTTATGTGGAGACTCAAATTTGATTTTGAATCCTTTTTTAGACTGGTTGTCTACAACAAAGGTTCTTGTAA
Source organism: Gastrophryne carolinensis (assembly GCA_027917425.1). Lineage (NCBI taxonomy): Eukaryota > Metazoa > Chordata > Amphibia > Anura > Microhylidae > Gastrophryne > Gastrophryne carolinensis. Next base: position 82,251,662 of record CM051239.1, on the reverse strand, counting down.
GATGATGGCGAACTCAAAGGCATTTAGGAAGTTGCTTGATTAGTGCCCGTTGGTAGACTGCTGGAGGGAGGCCCACCCAGGTTCCCAGAATTTTACGCATTTCTCACACCCGCATGGAGTGTATACAAGGATTGACCATATTCTATTGCCCTTGAATACACTAGCGCAGATGAAGGATGTTAAAATAATTCCTATTTCATGGTCGGACCACGAGGGTTTGTTTCTTAAATTAAATTCGTTATTCAGTAGGCCGTTGGGTTCCTTATGGTCCTTGAACGCCTCCTTACTATCGAACCCGGTAGTTGTTCAGTCGATTACTGAATCCCTGGGGGAATATTTTGATTTGAATGCATCTCCAGATGTCTCAGACACTATATGTTGGGAGGCACATAAGCCCACGATTAGGGGGTTATTGATACAATGGGCCTCTAGGAAGAAACGTGAAAGAGAGGCTTATGTGGCGCGTTTGGAGAAAGAATATTCAGAATTGGCTGATGAAGCAAAAAGGGATCTAACCCCGGGGATTCGTGCTAAGTTAACTGAGGTCACGAGAGATTCAAACTTGGTTTTGGCTGGTAAGGCAGAATCTGCATTGCGCTGGGTCAAACATAAATATTATAGCAAGGCGAATAAACCTGATTCTTTACTAGCAAGGAAATTAAAAACTCCCGACCAGTGCTATAGTCCAATCAAGCTTAAGAGTGATAGGGGGATGCTGTCTAGCAATCCTACTAAAATAGTAGATATTTTTCGGGCACAATTGACTAATTTGTATTCTAATCCTAATCCTCCTAAGAATGAGGATATTTTGGGCTTTTTGGATAAAATCTCTCTTCCTGCTTTACCACTACAGCTGCATGATATTTTGGAGGAGGATATTAATCTTGTCGAGGTTCAGCGGGCAATCTCAGGATTGAAAGCTAATAAAAGGCCGGGACCGGACGGTTTTACCACTGTATATTATAAAACCTTTGGCTCGGTGTTGGCCCCGAGATTGACTGCTGCCCTTAATGCGGTTCGTCAGGGGGGTTCCTTCTCTCGTGAAACGCTTATGGCTTCCATAAGTATGTTACCGAAGCCTGGAGTGGATCATACAATTTGGTCTAACTTTAGGCCAATTTCTCTGATTAATCTAAATGTTAAAATCTTGGCTAAGATTTTGGCAGATAGGATGTCTAAATTTCTTCTAGATTTAGTTCACAACGATCAGACAGGCTTCATACCAGGGCGTCAGGCGGGGGATAATATAAGACGGGCGATTCAAATTGCCCGTATAGCTAAAGGGCGGAAACTCCCTATTTTGCTTTTGTCCCTTGATATTAGGAAGGCCTTCGATTCCGTCTCGTGGGAGTATTTATTTGCTTTACTGGAAAGATGGGGTTTTGGCCCTTGCTTTTTAAGCACTTTGAGAACGGTATATAGTAATCCACAAGCATTTGTAAAATATAGTGGATATAAGTCTGACATCTTTGATTTAGCTAGAGGGACGAGACAGGGGTGTCCTTTGTCTCCCCTGCTTTTTCGCCCTGGTTATGGAGCCTCTGACGCAGTTGATCCGAAATTCGCCTAATATTACAGGGGTCGAGATTGGAGATAGGCATCATAAATTGTGCTTATTTGCGGACGACGTGTTGATGTTTGTCTCCAATCCCCTTGTCTCTTTGCCAAATTTGCTACAGGTTTTAAATCAATTCGCGACTGTTTCTGGATTACAAGTCAATACCGCTATCTAAAGCTATTAATATTAATATTTCATCTGCTTTATGGAGTCAGCTCCAAACTAACTACGATTTTGCATGGGAAAGTTCTGGGATTAAATATTTGGGGATTATTTTAACCAGTGATTATGGTTCTTTATTTGCGGCTAATTATATACCTTTTCGCAGGCTATTTTATAGATTGTTAGCGCAATGGAAAGATTTTAATTTGTCCTGGCTAGGCAGAGTGGCGGCTATTAAGATGAATTTATTACCTAAATTCCTTTATTTAGCCAGAACTCTGCCAGTGCAGATCCCATCTCAATATCTGAAAGAATTGCAAGGTAGTGCACTTTCATTTATATGGAATAATAAAAAACAGAGGATTGCGAGGAAAGTTTTGATTAGACCTAAGTCTGAGGGAGGGTTGGGGGTTCAGAGCTTCAGTAAATATCAAGCAGCACAAATAGCACAACTTCTTTCCTATCATGTTAAGGCTGACGTTCCTGGGTGGGTTCAAATTGAATCGGTTCTTTTTTCCCCACAGGCTGCTGAAAATATGTTATGGCTTACTCCGAAGGCCAGAGGGCAGATTGGCAATCCGATTGTAGCACACTCCATGCGGGTGTGGGATGGCGTTAAGTTTTCGGGAGAGTTGGCATCCTCACATTTGCCTATGGTGCCCTTGTGGGGTAATTTGCTGTTCCCTCCGGGTCTTGAGGATTCTTCTAGATTTAGTAGGTGGAAAAGGGCAGGGATTCTCCAGGTAATAGACTGCAGTCAGGGCTCTGGAGTGGTCTCCTTCCAGCAGCTACGAGACAGACATGGTCTACTGGCACAGGATGTTTTTGGATATTTACAAATCTTGCATTTTGTTAGATCTTTGTGTAAAGGGTGTCTCAGACTGGATGGTCTCTCTTCTTTTGAAACTCGATGTAGAAGGGATCCGAGAGGTGGAGGTGCGATTTCGGATATTTACAGGTCATTATGTGCAGGCCTAGCCCGGGGTTCTCTTCAGTGTAGGGATTTTTGGGAAAGGGATCTAAGGGGAGTTAAAGAGCCGGCCCAATGGCATCGGATGTGGCGAGCATCCTTTGGGAAAGAAGCTTCTGTGTCAGCGATAGAGGTAAATTTAAAGGTATTTTTACGTTGGTATATGGTTCCAAAACAGTGGGTTTATATGAGGGGGGATTCCCAGGGGCTCTGTTTCCGGGGTTGTAATGATTTGGGCACAAATGGGCATATTTGGTGGGACTGTCCCATAGTTCAAGATTTCTGGGGAAAAATATTTGAGTCCCTTAATAAAATTTTGGGTAGTGATGTAAGCATGGATCCATGGATAGCGTTATTGAATGACTCGATACCAAATGCCAGTAAGAAGCAAAAACAATTAGCTTACCATGTTTTTACTTGTGCAAAAATGGTCATCGCTAAAGCGTGGAGAACCTCTTCTTTGGAATATGGCGAATTTAAAACCAGGATAAATAACACTATGGCAATGGAAAAGATTTCGGCCATTCAAAATAGTAAAATGGAGGAGTTCCGAGAGGTGTGGGCCCCTTGGATACGTGAATTTTTGCCTGATTCTTTTGATATGAATCTGTTAATGGTATAAGTAATTTGGTGTAGGATAATCTCCATTTCTGTTCCCCTCCCCCCTTTTTTCCTCTCTTTATCTTCCCTTTCCCCTTCCCTTAATTTTTTTTTTTTTGTTTTGTTATTATGTTGTTGTTTTTTGTACTATTTTTATATAAGTGTGTTATGGTGTCTGCTTAGTGGATTTAGGATGTAAGAGGTTCTTACTCTTTTTTTGTCGAGAGTATTTTCTTTTATATGCACTGTGTTGGATTTCGAGATAATTGACAAACTAATGTTGTATATGTCTATTAGCCTATGCCATTTTACTAGTGTTAACTACTAAAAAGTAGTCTGTATATTGCATATACAATAATGTTTTAGAACAATCTTGTTCATAAGTCATATGTGACAGTGTATAAGCTACATTGCTTTTGTTTCTGATTATTAAAATCAATAAAAACTATTGAAAAAAGATACAAAAGATTCGCCGATCACCGCAGGTCTCGAGAACCCGCACTTTCTCTCCGGCAACCTTCCAGTAAGTTGGGACCCAAGTTTATTGTCCCTTTCCCTATTACTCAGAAGTTGAGCAATGTAACCTTTAAGGTCCAACTTCCTCAAACCATGAGAATCCCAAACTCTCTTCATGTGTCGTTGCTAAAACCAGCTAAGAATACGCCGCTTCTATCCCCGTCACCAATCCTAGTTGATAACGAACTGGAATATGAAGTTAACAAGACTCTAGACTCGCGTAAGATCCGTAATTCGTTGCAATATTTGATTGACTGGTTGGGCTTTGGTCCGGAGGAGAGATGTTGGGTTGCGGCGAAAGATGTGCAGGCTAAGATTCTTATTTAGAAATTCCATCGTGACAATCCAGGGAAACCTGTTAAGGGTCCGGAGGCCCCTCTTGAAGGGGGGGTAGTGTCACAACTAGCTTACCTGCGCCGCATTCCAGCGGTGCCTCCGCCGCATCCCCGCTCATCCGTCGGCTGCGCTGGGCGGCTGCTCGCTCTTCTGCGAGCGCGCCGCCGCCGCCTCCTCTGCCGGCGTCCCCGCACGCGCACGCTCTCAACGTGGTCACCGGAGGAAAAGTTAAAGGGCCAATGAGCCCAGGTGGGGTGGAGGGAAAACGCCCCTTGCAGGGACAGGGCCAATGAGCCCAAAGGAGTTCTTGGGCTATACGCCCCGTTCTGGTTCTAGTCCAAACATGTTCTGAATTGTAGTAGCACCAATCACACACCCAGTTCCTCCAATCATATCTGGTTCCTTTAACCCTTTAAGTGCCAGCCTACCTGGAGTTTTTGTCACACTCTGTTGCCAGACCATTTTGCACTGTTTTGCGCTCCCCATGTTCAAATGTGATTTTTGAAGGGATTTCCAGGGATTTCCCAGGAAAATGATATATTTTTCAGCAGAGTCTGGGCTTTAACATGAAATGTCTTGTTTGTCATTTTTTAGGTGTATTCTCAATATTTTTGGGTGAAATATGTGCAAAAAAAAAAAATTTTTACATATTGTAGTTTTTTTTTTAAAAACAAATGTAAGTTTGTCAATGAAATCTTATTGCGTGTGAAATCCCAATTTCTCCCGGTTACAGCGGTACCACATATGTATAGGTAGACACCCTTTCCTGCCCAGGAGACTCCCCCAAACTGAAACAGCGCTTTAGGGGATTTTCAGATAAAATACAACTATGCTACGCAATATGCGCACCTTGCAGTTTTTCCAGAAAAACAACCCTTTACATTTGAAATACCCCCAACAAACTATATATTCTCTGGAAGTACACATCTCAGGCTTTCTAGGCGTACCAGGCTTGTTGATGTGGCCATAGTTTTCTGGAAGTAATCCCTCAATGGATTCTTTGGTTGCAAAGAGTTTCCCTAAAAAAAGGATAAAAAAGCAGAATCAAAGCCACATTTTCCTAAAAAAACTATATACAAACAAGAAAAAACAAGTTTAATCTGAAAACGCAACATCCCCCGAACAGAACAATACCCAACATGCATGGCTACTGTCAAGGGAAGAGTTGCCAAACATCCCAAAGTAAAGCATGTGCGTAACGGTAATTTTACTTGAAAATTTCAGCTCTGCAGACAAAGTGCGCACCTTGCGATTTTTCAACCAAAACAACCCTTGACATTTGGAATATCCCCCATAAACCATATATTCCCTGAAAGTACACACGTTAAGCTTTCTAAGGGTACCCAGCTTGTTCTAGTGGGCTCATCTTTCTGGAATTATTACCTCAAAGAATTATTTGTTTGCGCAGGGTTTCCCTAAAAAATTTATAAAAAAGCTGAATAAAAAACACCTTTTCCTAAAATATAAATATGCAAACCAGAAAAAACAAGCTAAGTCTGAAAGCGCAAGGTCCCCCGAACAGAACAATACCCAACATGCATAGGTACTATTAACCCTTTTAATTGCCAGCCTACTTGAGATTTTGTCACCCTCTGTTGACAGGCCATTTTTCCCCATTTTGCGTCATGTTTTGCGCCATTTTTGCTGGAACTTTCAGGAAAATTATATATATATTTTTTTGCAGCAGAGTTTAGGCTTTAACATGAAATGTCTTGTTTGTAATTTTTTTTTTTTTTTTACAATATTAAGTAAAAAAAATAAATAAATAAAAAAATTTTTTAGAAAATTGACTCCTTTATTTTAAATAAAAAATGTATTTTATTAAGGAAAATCATATTGCATGTGAAAGCCACATTTCTACCGATTAGAACGGTACCACATATTTATCGTGCCCTGCAGCCTACGAGCCCACATAGCCTATGTGGGCCCGGGCTCTTCTGCCCCCCCCCCCCCCCGGCCTTTGGGGAGGCAGGTAATGGGGGTGCCAGGGGTTAATGGCAAGCCACCCGCTAGCACAGGTGACTTGCCATCCCCCCAGCCTTGTGAACTGGTATAGGGGTCAAGGACCCCCCCCCCCCCCCCCCCCCCTGGTGAAGAGGAGACCCGACAGACGGCTCGGGCGCAGAGGTGAGTAAATGACTTTTTTTTTTTTTTTTTTACAGCACCGATGTCAGCGCTGGAAACGGGGGGGGGGGGGGCGGCTGGTTTCGGGCCCCCTCCTGAAGACGGAGGACGAGGGGGGGGCGATCGGATGCCCCCTGCAGGAAGAGGGGACCCCAAGCTTCACGGGGATACCGGAGGTAAGTGTTTTTTTTTTTCTATTTTTTAACTGTTTGGGGGAAATGCCAGGCACGTAGTTTCTACGTGCTTGGCACTTAAGGGTAGGAGAAGCAACCACGTAGAGACTACGTGCTTGGCATTTAAAGGGTTAAAGGTTTCACCCCGTCTCTGTCTGATCTCCGTTGCCGACCTCTGCCTGAACCGACTAATCTCTGTCTGATCTCCGTTGCCGACCCCTGCCTGAACCGACTACCCTCTCTGATTGATCTCCGTTGCCGACCCCTGCTTTTTACCCCGACCTCGAGCTGCCTCATCCTATCTCTGCTTACCCGGTGTTGACCTCTGGCCTGTCTTTGGACTTTTTAGACTGGTCATTTAGACTCGCTCTAATTCCGCTCTTCGTTATTGGTTCTCCAGACCTCCAACCAGTAAGCTCCCATCCTTTGAGCCATTGAAGTCCTGAGGGCAACCGATCCCGAGCAGGCGTATACTGCGCCCCGGCAAGCGGGGGCTCCTACAGGTGAAGCTGGATGCGGAGATTGGGGGTTGAGGGCTTACCTGGAGGGCTGGAGTTACCTGAGCGTGTCATTGGAGTTACCTGGGCGAAGACTGCTATTCTGCCAAACTAGGACAATTTCAATTTACTCCAGGCCTCTAGGTCTTTCTTCAACCTGGCCCCTAGGGGAGCAACGTTTAGTTGAAACAACTGATTTAATACCCTAGGAAGTTGTATCCCCAGATACGTGATGCTAACCTTCTTCCAAGGGAAGGGAAAAATCTCTTTCAAAGCTTCTGTCTCTTCTGTTGGAAGAGAGATATTGAGGGCACATGATTTGTTATAGTTGACTTTCAAATTTGAGATTTTACCAGATGTTTCAAATTCCTTTAGAAGTGATGGGATCGATATCCTGGGGGAGTCTATAAAGAAAAGCATGTCATCAGGGTAAGCTGCAACTTTCCTTTCCCTGTCACCTATCATGAGACCTCTGACCCCCTCATTAAGATTGACCCTTCTAAGGAAGGGTTCCAAGGACAGCGCGAAAATCAAGGGGGACAGGGGGCACCCCTGGCATGTACCATTTTGGATCTCAAATCTAGGAAGTGTTGTTCACCCTCACTCTTACCACTGGATCAGAGTAGAGGGCTAGGATCCTATTCAGAGCTGCTTCTCCTAGACCTATGTGAATTAGGACCGCTTTTACCCATTCCCACCTGACCCGATCGACGCCATTTCGGCATCCGTTGAAAGCATGATCGACTGGGATTTGTGGCCCACCAATGGACATCTATGGCCTTAATGGCGTTGTCTCTCGCCTCTCTGGATGAAATAAAACCCACCTGGTCCTGCGAGATCAAGTCAGGCAAAAGCTTTGAAAGTCTCTTCGCAAGAGCCTTGACAAAAATTTTTAGGTCGATATTCAGTAGGGCAATTGGTCTGTAGTTCTTACAGTCCGTAGCGTCCTTACCAGATTTATGAATGACAACTATTTGGGCTTCCAGAGAAGAGGATGAGAGAGTCCCGGTTTCAGCAGTTGTTTCAAAGGCCTTGGCCAAATGGGGGAGTAGCTGGGGGGCAAATGTTTTATAGTATTGGCTTGGGAAGCCATCTGGGCCGGGGGCTTTACCTGGCTTCGAACCCTTAATAGCCTCCTGCAATTCAGTGACAGTAATTGGAGCCTCCAGTTGTTCAATAACCTTCTCTGGAAGGCTGGGCATCTGGGAGTCCTTAAGATAAGACAACATCACATTCCTATAAGCTTCCTTTTGTCCCTGGTTTGGCAGATTATAAAGTGCAGTGTAGTAGGTTCTGAATTGCTCCGCTATGTCTCTGTCCTTCTGGTGTAAGACCCCTTTAGCATCTCAGATCCCCTCAACCCTAGCCCTCATACCTCTAGGGTTCAGTGCCCTCGCTAGCAAGTATCCTGGCTTGTTCCCTAACTCATAGAACAACCCACTTTCATAGGTAAAAGCTCCCCTAGTTGCTCTCTCCATTAAGTCTTTAAGCTCCCTTCTCTTCTCCTCCAGGTCCTTGAGATGGCTCTCCATCAGGGATTTTTTATGTTTTGCCTCCAGTAGTGTTACCTGTTTAATTGTTTCTTCCAGTTTGGGCCATATCTCTTTTTTTTAGTCTAGCCCCTTCCTGAATCAAGAGGCCCCTAATCGTACACTTATGAGCTTCCCAGATGGTCAAAGGGCTCAATTCCTCAGATACATTTTCTCTGAAAAACTGTATAATATTCTTTGACCCTGTCAGCTACTCTATTGTCTTTCAGTAGTCCTGTATTCATCCTCCAATTCCACTCCTTTTGCTCCCTATCAGGAAACTCCAAACCAAGAATCACAGGAGCGCGATCCGAGAACGAAATGCAGCCTATTTTAACTGACATTATCTAAATCTTTTTGTGATGGGAAGAGATAATAAATTTGTGAATATTTATTATGAATAGGTGAGTAAAAGGTGTAATACTTCTCAGTAGGGTGCAATAATCTCCAAGTATCTATAGCCTGAATGTTTAAAGAGTTCTTAATCTGCTTCAGTGCTCTATAAGGGATAGTTGATTTGGCATTTGACGTGTCTACAAGTGGATTAAGGGCACAATTCAAATCTCCCCCCCCCTAAGCTGCATCAGGGTTGAAGTTAAAAAACCTTGTTGGCCCCTATTAGAAACATATACATTTGCAATCGTGATAGTGGTCCCAGAGGGCAATTTACCTTTCAGAAAAATGAAACGCCCCTCACTATGTGCACTTTCAGTTGTGATAATGATTGGCAATGCTTTATCAATTAGGATCGAAACACCTTTCGTCTTGGATAAAGGAGAGGGAGCATAGCGGTGAGTGCTAAAAGTCCTATTACCCAAGTATGGAATCTTGTCCTTCTGAAAATGCGTCTCTTGAATCAGAGCAATATGAGCTCTCTGCCTCTTACGTTTCCTTAATAGAGAGTGCCGTTTGTGTGGGGAATTTAGACCCCTAGCGTTCACTGACAGAACATTAATTTTAAGGTTATCCCCCATCTTTACGCCGGGATTACTCGCAAGACCCTTAGAGGGCCTGTAAATCAGTAATCAGGCGAGTGAGCCCCACTTCCCCCCCCCCCTTTTTCTAGTGAGGGTAATGCGGGTACTGGATGAGGAGGTAGGTAGGGAAGGGGCAAAGAAGTGAGGGTAAGAAGGGAAGAGAATTCAGTATCAAAGTATAGAAAAGAAAAACTACGACCTACCTGTGTTCTAGAGAACCACAGAATTGACAAGAAACTAACCAGGAGTGGATTTCTTATATGGTCAAAGAACCACTGCAAATACTTTCCTCTGGTGGCAAAGGCTGCGTGCGCCTTCCCGCGAAAGTCAGGACCCAACTGTATAAGATCCTTGATGTTCCTGGAATAAAAATGATGTTTGGGAGAACATGGCTGCCCTGGGCAGCAGCAAACCCTCGACCGCAGCTAGTAAAAAAATTAGACTAATCAATAAAACATTGCACAGTGAGTGGTCCCGAACGAACGCAAATTTCAAGATTAAGATCGGTAGCCTTCTCGAACCCCCTAGCTGGCATTCAAACTACCAGGAGTATGCAATACGGCAGTCCCCCCAACATATATATTGCTATAAAGGAGGGCCTATAAAGCCCCAGCCGAAGTCCCCCAGAGCGGAGGCCATAAAGGCGTGAGCGTCCCCGCCAGCTTCAATTTAGACTAACTAGACGAGTAGAATAGCTACTTCCACAAGGGTAACCCCACTCCTCGCTCCAACCCCCCCCCCGACAGGGGCTATCCCATAGCGACGACACCCCATGACCCCTAGTGAGTATGGGAGCAGGCCGAGTGCCCACTCCATCTCCCAAGGGACACCCCTCAACCCCACCAGGGTGTCCAGGGCCTCTGATGACGAGAGAGTGCTCCCCTGTCTGCGCGCTTTGATATCTTAGAGGGGCCCAGATTCACCCCAGCAGACAAACTGACAAGGTGTGTAGGTGCCCAGGACCTCCTCAGCGTCCCTCTCCCCGTTCGCAATGACTGGGAGGGAGGTACAAGTCAGGGGAAAGCAGTCCAGCGTCATGTGCAGAGCAAGGGCAGCTCATACATTCCTCTACAGCTGCCGCCTAAGGAGCCCCAGCCCGCCCTCATCAACATAAACAGTCACAGAGATATTACATCACCGGTATAACCAAGGCAGGAGCTTTGGGCCGTTGCGGAACCCAAAAAGGGGGAGGGGCCCCCACCCCTACATGGAGAGGCGATACTCTATTACTCAGACCATAGCTTAAGTTTAAAGCCCTCTCGTGTGGAGCAGCATCTCAGTATCTTAATAGTGCAATTCCAACTGCGCCAGGGGACCGCGTCATCAGCGCAAGGGAAGTTCCAAACATGTCATCTGCCCAACCATCAAAAAAGGAAAAACTAAGACACAGCCAAGACACATAACATAACTATCCGCAGTGTTCAACATATATGGCAAAGAATTATAGTAATCGCCCACGTCCAATGTCATCCTCGCCGCTAGTGCGGAATGGGATGCACACATTGGATGAGGGTGGCAACACATCTCAGACAATCCTTAATACCCCTATGCAAACAATAATTTCCAATAAGAGGATCCGTGAAAGGCCGTTCCCAATGAGCGCAAGCTGCCCCCTCCACTCCCCCGCACAAGCAGGGGATGGGGGGGAGAGGACTATAGAAACTCCAGCCATATCAAAGCGAGCGGCAACATCTTATTTCAGCGTCCCCATCGCCATACTAATGGTCTACTAGAATCCCTGCAGTAGCTCTGGGGAGGCTATATATTAAATGCAAAACTTAACACATGCTCAGCTAATGAGGCAAAATCAAAAGGGCAGCACATTACCAATAGCAACTACAATCAGTATAAAGGAGGTAGATTTGTGCTAACTGCCGGCGTCTGTCTGCGCTCTCGCCGCAGCCTGTGGAATGGGATATGCAGATCAGAAGCAGGCGTAAGGCACCTTACATGTAAACAACATTACCGCCAGAACGACAGCCATTAGAGCGTAAAAGAAGCTACGACGGGCTGCCTTCTGTCAATGCAGGCTGGCCGAACTCTCTGCTTTCCTGCCATATCTAGAGGTTGCGTCGATCTGAAGGACCTCGGAGACAGTTCAGGGGAGATTCTTTTTGGTGAGGTGCCAGGGGATCCAGCCCTGGAAGGGAACGCCAACAGATCCGGGATTGCAAAGTCCGTGAACCAGTCCGGAACCGACACTTGAGGTAGGTGAAGCGAGATGCAGAAGACCCCCAGGTTTCCCGGGACACGCAGGGAGCCTGTTTTCCCGTTCTTGGTAGCCGAGAGCATGAAAGGAAATCTCCAGCGGTAGGGGATGCCTCTCTCCCTCAGTAGTGAAGTCACTTATTAGTATTCCCTTCGCGGGCCACAGGTTGTTCGGGGAGCGTCTGGACCTCCTGGTCAAGGACGGAAGACTCCCTCAGAGACGGAAGCCTGCGCGGCACTTTCGAGGCTCATCTGCCTATCGCTCCTTTCAAGGAGGAAGCGGCTCTTCATTTTCAGGTGCTCGCAGAGATTCCTGAGGCTGAGGTAGGTCCTGCGGCCGACCCAATCTCACTTGGAGATCCAAGTCCCCTGCCATGGCCCCTGAGGCATGAGGAGGCGCCCTCATCCATCCGGGTGGGGGGACAGCTTCTGTTATTTGCTCATATCTGGAGACAGCACGTCTCGGATCGGTGGATTCAGGAGGTGGTGTCCTCCGGTTACAAAATAGAGCTGGCAGTCAGGCCGCCCTCAAGATTTCTTCAGTCTCAGGTATCCCAGAACCCATTGAAGGCACAGGGCCTGCGAATGGCCGTGAAACACCTTATGCGGTTAGGTGTGATTTGTCCTGTACCTCGTCAGGAACAGGGTCAAGGCTTCTACTCCAATCTGTTCACGGTGCCTAAGACGGACGGAACACTGAGGCCTATCCTGGACCTGAAGGGTCTCAACAGGTTTGTCAGAATTAGACATTTCCGCATGGAGACCTTACGGTCCGCGGGGAGCTTGCTTCAGCCCGGCGACTTCATGACCACGGTGGACATCAGGGATGCTTATTTGCACATCCCGATATTCCAGGGGCATCAGAAGTTTGAGGTTTGCGCTGGAGGATCAGCATTACCAGTATGTGGCGCTGCCGTTCGGGATATCCTCAGCTCCCCGTGTGTTCACCAAGGTGCTGGCAGGCATCATGGCCATCCTGAGGAACCGGGGCATTCATGTTCTTCCTTATCTGGACAATTTGCTGATTGCGGCTCAGTCCCTTCAGCAGGCCGAGAGTGACACCCGGACGATGTTAGCGATCACCTCGATGCGTTGCGTGTCAGAGCTGGCTGCTCTTTGTATGAAGCGTCCTTATTTTGAGCGGCATAAGGATAAGGTGGTTTTTCGCTTTAAACCTGATTTTTTGCCTAAGGTCGTTTCTCCCTTTCACCTTGAGGAAGTTGTCTTACCTTCCTTGTGTCCAGCACCAACTAATTCTAAGGAAAGGGCCCTTCATGCCCTGGATGTGGTTAGAGCCATTAAGTATTACCTGGTTGCGACTGGATCCTTCAGGAAGTCGGATTTGCTTTTTGTCCTAACGGAAGGTTCTAGGAAGGGTTTGCCACCAGCCAAGTCCACTCTTTGTAAGTGGATCAGACAGGCGGTGGTACAAGCATATTCTGCCAAGGGGAAGGAACCCCCTTTTCGTATTTCAGCTCATTCTACTTGAGCTATTGGTGCCTCCTGGGCTTTTCAGCACCAGGCTTCTGTTGAACAAGTTTGTAAAGCCGCCACTTGGTCATCTGTTCATACCTTTACAAAATTTTACAAGGTTGATGTTTGGGCCTCAGCTGATGCTGTCTTTTGCCGAAAGGTGCTTCAGCCTGTAGTGAAATGAACTACATGCTGTTCCGCACTGGGGATCCTGCCCTAATGGACACTGGTTTTGGATGTCCCAATTGTCATCACTTCTGGGACGACCTGGACTGGATATAGGAAAAAATACAATTCTGTGAAACACACCTGTAGAATTGTTTTTGAATATATCCAGTCCAGGTCGTCCCACCCCGCCATTGTTTCATCATCTCTTGTTTGCCTGTTATGGTGATTACCATTTTTATATTGGACCGTTGTCCTTAAGGTTTTTGTTGGAGAGAGTACATGCTAAAGCTATGTGAGGTAACATGGTTTCTTGGCCTCCCGGCCTGTCTCTTTTCTTACTGCTGTTTAACCACTGGGAAATCATAGTGAGACACCTGCTTTTATAGGGGGCCGGGAGATGCGACAGCTTTTGATCTTGCAGTCGAGCGCCTCTTGTGGGCGGAATACTCAATTGTCATCACTTCTGGGGCGACCTGGACTGGATATATTCAAAAAAACAATTCTACAGGTGAGTTTCACATATTGTATTTTTCAGTCTCAAAACAAGAGACTCCTCTATCATTGCTTTCTTTTACCTTATTGGGCTGGTCTGGAATTGGAATATTGGTCAGGTTGGGGGTTAGGGCACAGTTTACTTGGCTTTGACAAGTAGTAGTTCATTGTCCTAAAGAAGCTTAACTGATGCAATCCATGATTGGGGGGCTGCACTAACAGCTCGATCTTCAAAAAAGATTGGGGGCTACCTATCCTGATCAAAGCCTCAGCCCTATCTCTGTAGCTGTATCAACAGGGCATAAAACTATCCTTACCATGAAGGGTCCAGGTCTACAGGAGCACTAAATCTAACCTACTCCCTTCTGAAAGCAAGCCTTGTACTAAAAAGAAATTCCCCTTTTCCCCAGATGTCCTCCAGGACAGCTGGCCAGCACTTCCTCTTCCTAAACGGCTACGGGTAAGAGTGCTTCCGTGATATTAACTTTTCCTGATTTCAGGTTTATTGGAGTGCCTGAAAGAGGGAATGGATAATACATTTGCATCCCACGAGGCTTGATCAATTTTTTTGCTCCCAGACAGATTGCCTTACCAGTGTTGGAGGAGAGTGGGGCTGCCCATGCCAGGGATCTAGAACCTAGTGGTTCCTGCAGGAAGATCCCAGGGTACCCCCCCCCAGGAGGTGAGGAATAGGGGTTAGCTTCTTCAGATGAGTCAGTAAACTCTAGCCACAATCAGCAAAAGCTGCTGGCAGGTCCAGGTTTTTCGTTGAAGGCCACACCGGACCTAATTCAGGCCTTCTATGCTACCCTGAAGATAGATACTCCAGCCCAGCATATGCTTCTAAATTATTTGTTATATCAGTGGTTTCAGGACCCTATTATTTTTGTGTACATGGCTTGATTAAGGATTGTAATGCAAGGGAATGGAGGAACCCTGGAGCTAGGTTCTTCTTTCAGAGATTGCTAAAACAAAGATTCCCTTTTGAGGAAGCAGATGGTCACCTTGGGCTAAGGCACCCAGGGTAGATGCCTCCCCAGCCCAGGTGTCTGAGATCAGACCTGTCTTTTGAAGACATGGGAAATCTCAGAGACCCTATGAACAAGCGAGCAGACATTTTCCTTAAAGGGGTCTGGGACACTGATGTATTTCTCTTAAAACCTTTGATGGCCACAGACTGCATAGGATAGCTCTCGAGAGTGACCTGATTCGGGGAACTCCCAAGGAGGGGATCTTAGATGTGCTCCCATATGTCTCCAAAGCTGAGATTTGCAATACTGTTAGAAGGAAAGATCAGGCATTGGCCTTGCCATTCAGGCTTTCTTCGGCACTTCAGATCTTCACAAAGATTCTGTCACAAACAATGGCTCCCCTGAGACTTCATCAGATGAACATCATAGCCTATCTGGATGACCTGCTTCTTTGTGGACAGGTCTTCCCTTTTAGCAGCCTTTCAGAAATCCTTACTTTGTCTTTAGGGGTTAGGATGGATAGCGAATCTGTTGAAATCCAGCCTCATCCCCTGCAGCAGGTGTTCTTACCTAGGGTACAAGATAGATACCCCAAGTCAGAGAATCTTGTCTCCACATGTCAAAGATGGCAATGATGACTTATTGTATTGACTCGTATTGGAGCTTATGTTTCCTTCCTTCTAGCAGTTCTCTGGCCACTGCTCCATTCTCGTCCCTTGTATGCACAGACACAGGAGACAACCCATCCTCTTTGGACCACCTGGTCACATTGTTGAAACGTGCCCAGGAAAGTCTGGTATGGTGGACCTTGTTGGAAAAATTGGCAGGCAGGAGACACTGGCACCAGATGGAGCCCTTGGTGATGAGAGATGCAGGCTCTTGGGGGAGCACATAACCAGAGGCAATACTTCCAGAGGGCCTGAACAGAAGCCACATCCTGGATATCCTCCAATTATATGGAGTGGTTAGCTGTGAGAAGGACCGTGAATGAAGCAGAACCAACCTGGTTGTCCATTGACATTCTGATAGTCTCAGACAATGTCAGGGTGGTTGCCTTCCTAAACTATCAAACAGGAACAAGGAACTTCCAGACTTAGCGTGTCCTGGTTAGAAAGTCTTCTGGGCGAAAGGTCAGATCCATTCAAGCTGTCCATATAAAAGGGGGACTCAACATAGAGGTGACGGACCACCAGGGCCCCATCCACAGGTTCAGTCCCTAAAGCTGGCATTCTGGATCCTGAGTGGGGCATTCTCATAAAGAAGGGTCAGTCTCAGAGTCATTTTTACTCTGTTATAGAGTAGGAAAATGGTCACCCGAAAAATTTACTGTAAGATTCTTCCCTTCCATTTGATCCTTGGGTCTGGAGGAAGTACTGGAGCCTCGATTTTAGAATTTCTTCAGGAGGGTTATGAACTAGGCTTAGCTGTATGCACCTTTAAGGTCCAGGCTTCAGCACTCTAAGTATTTTTGGAAGAGCAACTTGGAGACAATTCCCTGGTAGACAGGTTTTTTATATTCTAAGTATGCAGCATGTCCTGCTCCAGATAATGATTCATAACAGCGGTGGCGAGCGGTGGATCCAAGAATTTATCTTTGGGAACTCTCATCATCTTTTAAACGGGACTGTCCTTTCTTGGACCGATCACAGTGGCTGTCAGATTCCAGGACCGGTGAGACTGTGATCAGATTTCTAAGCTGATTCTTTTTACTTGTTTGTGAGTGCATTTTGGATTTTTACACATTAAAGCTGCAGTTTTACAGAATTACACTATATTCGGCTTCTGTTTTTTATGTGTTTATGTCGGTATATGGTTTGACCTATGCTTGATAAGTATATAATCTGAAGTGGACGTAATTGGAAGCCTTACCAACGCTGTCTAAGATTATCTGAAAGCGCTTTATTGATTTGAAGCTGGTAAGAGTTTGCACTGTCGGTGGAGGATTTCTCTTGCACCCTGTCGTGGGGAGTGCATGCACCGTGGGATATCGTATATTGGGGCAACTTGCCAGCTTACACCTACTGCTCTGTGTTTATCTTCATCTATACAAACTGTGTTCTTTTTCACATTGAGCAATCCTGACCTGATTCTTTGGAGTTTATAATTAACCCTCTTTTCTAGCGCGGTGCTATGTACTAGTGTTTAGATTTATCTAAACATTGTTACATTATTACAATGATTCATAACAGATGGGATTACCTCCACCAGAGGGCGCTTGACTGCAGAGATGGCAAAAAAGAGGCCCCTCCTGGTCCATATATACCCGGGACCTCCCACAAATTCCCCAGTTCCTTCTCTGCAGTCAGCTGTGAAGGTCAGAAGATGGCTTCTCTTCTCGCAGGTGAGCCGGGCTTAGCAGCCCTTGGCCCTGTAGGACTATTTCCACCCATTCCACCTTTTGCTTATGCCTCCCAGCTTTGGCTGTGCTGGTCGGGTGATGGTAGACAGCACCTACCACTGGCGCTCTGTTACGGAGCTTGGCTCCGGCCGCAATCCCCCACCAAAGGGTAGGCAGTGCAGGTTATGGTTGGAATGCCCCGTCCGCTCTTTGCCCTCCCATGCCCTGGTCTTTGGTGGGACCCCTTAAGGGTCATCCACTCTCTCCCCTCTCTCTCCTTGTTCCGTCGGGGGGGGGGGGTGCATGTGAGTTTATCTACTTATTGTGGTGTTTCACTTCTTCCTTTCAGGGCTCCGCTCCCTGTCTTCATTTTGAATTTGCCGCCGCTGACACGCGTGCCCTGTGGCGTCAGCATTATCAATTTTCCCTGCTTTCCTATTGGCTGCTGCTGCAGACCAATTGCGCTTTCTGCGGAGAGGGCGTGGCTTATCGGGGACGCATTCCGCGTCGTCCCCGCAGGCGACCCGCCCCTCGAGGTCCCTCCAGCGCCATCTTGCCTTCCTCCTGGAGTGTCTGCTGGCCCCCTAGCGTGGTCTGTGAGTGCCCTTGCGGGCTTTATTTTTTGTTATTCCTTCATCACTGTTGTGTGCATATGGGTGCTCCCTTATTATGTCTTTCAGACGGGAAAACACTGTATTAAAGAGGTTTCTCACGGTCCTGGCCCCTCTATTAGCTTTCTATAACTTTATTAGAGGCTTAAATTGTTAAATCCTCCCACTTCCCTGCGGACATTTGGGGCATCCCGGGTTGCTTGTATGGCGTAATTCCTATTGGCCAGTTGTGCCACCTTAATCACCATATGGAGGCTTCACAGGATATTGTGCCCGGGGTTCCCTCGGGACACGCCCAGCGGTGTGTAGTGTGTGGGGCATCCCCTGTGAGTGATCATGTGCGGGTCTGTGTACCCTGCGCTGCATTCTGGGCTATCTGTGACTGAACCTGCGCCCACTATGCCCTCACCCACTCCCCCTCGCCTGATTATTACTCCCAGTGAGCTAAATACTAGTGGGGAGTCTCAACCTGATGTGTTTTCCAGGTTGGCTAACATTGAGAGGCTGGTTGCTAGCTCTGCAGCCTGTAAGGCCCCGGCTAAAAGGCGGCATGTGGTGCCGGGTGCGTGTGCCTTTCCTTTGGAGACGGAGAACTTTCTTGATTTGTCTGACTATACCCCACTTGAGGAGGGGGAATTGTTCTCTGACTCAGAGTTATCTGATGATCAGCATTTCAGTGGTGCTGACTATGGCACTGACCATTGGGATGCTGATGATACCAATAGAATGTTAACTCTAGATTTTTGATGTGCTTTCTATCTCCCTTCCTGCTGCGGCTCCCAAGTTCCAGGGGGAACTTTTCAGTACTGCTAAACCACGTCTGGAATTTCCAGAACAGGCCCATTTCAATAATCTTGTGCTCAAAGAATGGGAGTGTCCCGGCCGGCTCCCGGGAATCCCCAAGGGCTGGGATAAAAGGTACCCTTTTCCCTCTGATGTGGTTAAATGTTGGTCAACCCCTCGAGAAGTGGATGCACCAGTATTGGGGTTGTCCAACACTTCTGTGGTCCATTCCCCTGATTCCACTACTCTTAAGGATAGTGAGGACCGGCACATTGATCAGCTGGCTTCCCATGCCTTTGCCTGTGTGGGGTCTGCCTTGCGCCCTGTCTGTGCTTCTGCTGTTGCTATCAGGTCTCTCCTCAAGCGTCTGTTGGAAGGCGCTCCTGATGATACTGCTAGTGCCGAGCTCAGGGCCTTGTCACAGTAAGAAATGTTCATTGCATATGTCCTCTCTGCTTTAGATGACACCATTAGGATGTGTAGTAGAACCTCTGCATTGGTGGTTGCTATATGCGCGCTGTTTGGCTGGGCCAGTGGGCAGCTGATAACGTTGCTAAGAAGGCCCTCACGGGACTCCCCTTTAAGGGGGCTGCGCTTATTCGGTGATCGCTTGGACCTGTTTGCCAAGGGGGGTAAGTTGCCTCAACGTAAGAAGCAGTTGCGCCCCTTTCGGGGTTGGGGGGCCTTTGTTCCCTCCTACCGAGGGTCCAGGCCCAGGAGGTGGGGTCTCCTTTGCTGGCCCTAGGGGAGACTTCTGGGGCAGGGGCAGAGGTCGTGCCCGCTCCGGATCTTCCTGGGGGTCCAAGCCCAAATCTGTTGCCAAGCCTCCTCAGCCATGAAGGGGCGCCCTCACCCATCCGGGTGGGGGGACGCCTGCGGCTCTTCGCTCATGTCTGGAGACAACAGGTCTCAGGTGGATTCTGGAGGTTGTGTCCTCCGGCTACAAGCTAGAGTTCGCTGCATGGCCGCCTCCAAGATTTCTCTATTCTCGGATTCCTCTAGACCCCTTGGCAGCTCATGGACTTTTTCTGGCGGTGCAAAATCTACTGGGCTTGGGGGTCATCTGTCAGGTCCCTCCTGTGGAAAGAGTTCGGGGTTTTTATTCCAATCTGTTCACAGTTCTCAAAAGGGATGGATCAGTCAGACCCATTCTGGACTTAAAGCTGCTCAACAAGGTAATCAGGACCAGGCACTTTCGCATGGAGACCCTGCGCTCCGCGATCAGTTCATTGCGCCCGGGAGACTTCATGACCTCCATAGACATCAAGGATGCTTACCTTCACGTTCCAGGCTTCCCAGGGCATCACAGATTCCTCAGGTTCGCCCTGGCGGACCAGCACTACCAATTTGTGGCACTGCCCTTCGGTCTCACTTCAGCCCCAGGGTCTTCACCAAGGTGCTGGCGGGTGTCATGGCTCTCCTCAGGGCATTCGCATTCTTCCCTATCTGGATGACCTTCTCATCACTTCTCAGTCCTTCCAGCAGGCAGTATTGGATACCCAGCAGGTGGTGACTGTTCTGGAGTCAATCGGCTGGGTGATCAATCACCCCAAATCTTACCTATTCCCATCTCGGGTGACTTCTTTCCTGGGAATGAATCTTGATACTGTTCAGGCCAGGATCTTTCTTCCTAAACAGAAGGTGGAAGTTCACTGAAGGTGGTTCACTGCAAGCTCTGGTTCACTCCCTGCTGTCATGCCCTCATCCCTCCATCCGGCAGGGGATGCAGCTAGTGGGGCAGATGGTGTCCTGCTTCGAGGCAGTTCCATATGCACAGTTTCACATCTCCTCTTCAACTCCATCTCCTCTCAGTCTGGGACAAGAGTCTGTCTCTGGATCAGGCTTTCGTTCTGTCCCCTCTGGCCCGGCGGTCCCTCTTGTGGTGGCTGGACTCGAGGAACCTGTTGGGGGGCAGATCCTTTCTGGCCCCCTGTTGGGAGACGGTCACCACGGATGCCAGTCTGTCAGGTTGGGGGGGCTTTTGGAGAACCCTACAATTCCAGGGGCTGTGGGGCCCTCAGGAGGCCCATGCCCCCATCAACGTCCTGGAACTGAGGGCGGTTCGGTTGGTACTGGCCCAGTTGACTCCTCACCTTCAGGGCCGGCTGATCCAAGTTCGCTCAGACAACCAGACGGTGGTTGCCTACATCAATCATCAGGGAGGGACTCGGAACAAGAGTGGCCTCAAGGAGGTGTCCATGATTCTGTCCTGGGTGGAGGACAATGTTCCTTGCATCTCAGCAGTGTACATTCCGGGGGCTGAGAATTTGGAGGCGGACTCCCTGGGCAGGGGGACCTCTTGCCTGGGGAAATGGTCTCTCAGCAGCGAGGTCTTCCTGTCCTTATGTCACCGTTGGGGGGGTACCGGATGTGGATTTGTTTGTGTCCCGCCACAATCACAAGCTTCCAGTCTTAGTCTCTCTGTCCCAGGATCCCCTGGCCCTTGCGGTGGATGCTCTGACTCTATCCTGGCAGGGGTTCCGTCTCCTGTATCTTTTTCCTCCATTCCCCTTGCTTGGCAGAGTTCTGCGCAAGCTGGCTCAGGAAAGGGTGCCAGCAATCCTGGTGGCCAAAACAGGTGTGGTTCACAGATATCTTTCAACTGGCAGTAGATCAGTACGCTCTGCCCCTGGTCCCGGACCTTCTCACTCAAGGGCAGCTTTGCCATCCCAATTTTCAAACGCTGGCTTTGACGGCCTGGCTGCTGAAACCTCCATCTTAAGGGATGAGGGGCTTTCTGAGTCTGTGGTTAACACTCTAATCAGGGCTAGGAAGAAATCCTCATCTACTATAGGATCTGGCGGGCCTACATTGACTGGTGTGAGTCTAGGGTCCTTCCTTGTTGGGTGTTTTCCATTCCTACGATTCTGGCGTTCCTCCAGCATGGTTTGGATCTGGGACTTCAGCTCAGCACGCTCAAGGGTCACATTTCTGCCTTGGCTATTTTCTTCCAGAGATCTTTCGCTCAATATCCTCTGGTCAAGACTTTTTTTCCAGGGGATTGCTCATGTGTGTCCCCCTCGCAAACCTCTGTTGCCAGTTTGGGACTTGAATTTGGTTTTATCTGCCCTTCAGGGCCCTCCTTTTGAGCCTGTGCATGAGGCTGCTCTGTCTATTCCTACTCTTAAAGTTGCCTTTCTGGTGGCCATAACCTCGGTCAGGCGTGTTTCAGAGTTGGCAGCCCTTTCTATTCAGGCCCCCTACTTTGAGAGACACCAGGACAAGGTGGTTTTCAGATTTAAACCTGATTTCTTGCCTAAGGTTGTCTTTGCCTTCCATCTCAATCAGGACATTGTGGTTCCTTCTTTGTGCCCTAATCCTGGTAATCCGAAGGAGAGGGCCTTGCATTCCCTGGATGTGGTCAGGAATTTGAAGTTCTACTTGGTGGCTACTGCGCCCTTTAGAAAGACTGATGCCTTGTTTGTGGTCCCTTCGGGTCCCAAGAAGGGTCTGGCCCCTGCTAAGTCTACTATTAGCAAATGGATTTGTCAGGCTATTTTTAGGGCCTATTCTGCTAGGGGAAAGGATCCTCCTTTCCTTGTTACTGCTCATTCTACACGTGCTATTGGGGCCTCCTGGGCCTTCCAGCACCAGGCTTCTGTTGAACAAGTTTGTAAGGCTTCTACTTGGTCTTCTGTTCATACATTTTCCAAGTTTTACAAGGTTGATGTTCGGGCCTTAGCTGATGCTATTTTTGGAGCAGGCGGCAGTGGTGTGATCTGCGCATTGTTGCTTTTGGGATCCCACCCTGTTTAAGGACACTGCTATTGGATGTCCCATCTGTTATGAATCATTATCTGGAGCAGGACGTGCTGCATACTTAGAATAATACAATTCTGTGATTACTCACCTTGTAGAATTGGTATTATAAGTATGCAGCATGTCCTGCTCCACCCCACCCTGTTGCATTATCTTGGATCCTCTGTATGGTGTTTATTATCATTGGCTTCTCCTGGTTCTCCTTACTGCTTTTCTATACTGGGGAATTTGTGGGAGGTCCCGGGTATATATGGTCCGGGAGGGGCCTCTTTTTTGCCATCTCTGCAGTCAAGCGCCCTCTGGCGGAGGTAATCCCATCTGTTATGAATCATTATCTGGAGCAGGACGTGCTGCATACTTATAATACCAATTCTACAAGGTGAATAATCACAGAATTGTATTTTTGCATTTCCAGGAGGCAGCCGGTTAAAACCAAAATGTTTCCCAGATAGGATTTGGTGCTTTTCAGGGTCAAACTTTACACTCTCTAAATTTTTGTTTTTATCCTAGCATTTTCATCGGTCAAGCAGGTTAGTGACTTACAAGCCCTGTCCATCAAAGTGCCGTACCTAAGAAAGTTTCCAGACAAACTTCTCCTGAGACCAGATTCCTTACATTTACCTAAAATGGCATCTGTTTCACAGGTCACAGGAAGTTGAGTTACCTGTGGGAGAATTGCCCGTCAGGTCTTTACAACTCCTGCAGGCTAGAAAGCACATTCTTCTGTTTTTACAGACTACAGCCAAGTGAAGGAAGTCACATCCTTCAGAGGAATAGCTTGCAGGTATCTAAGACTTCCAAAACTAGGTGGATCAGGGATTCTATAGTTCTGGCCTATCAAGCTGTGGGTTCCCCACCCCTGGAGGGTAAGGGCACATTCAACTAGGGCAGTATTAGCTTCATCGGCTTATAACGGCGGCATCTCACTGTAAGAAATATGTAAAGCTGCCACCTGGTCATCTCCACATACCATCTGGAAGCATTAGAAGGTTGAATTGTGGGATCACGACCAGCAAAAATTTGGAAAGGAGGTGCTAAGGGCAGTCTGCCCACCCTGAGATAGGACGCTGTGTGTTTCTTGCCTTCGGTGGCTAGCCGTTCTGGAGGACGCCTGGTGAAAGCCAATAGTCCTCCAGAACGGCTCCTACACCCCATCCTAGTTTCATTTCTAATATATGTTTGAACATGTGTTTTGTATTCTTCTGTCTTTATCCCCTTCTGGCCTCAGAGTGATTCTTGTACACTTGCCTTAAACGCTGGGGCAAGGGGCGGGGCTTTAATGCTTTATCAGTGTTTTGCTTTCTGTTTAGGAAGTGGTGGCTAGCCATCCTAGAGAACTATTGGAAATTCCGTTACCAGTAAGACTAACTGGGGTTTTCCTAGCAGATCTCCTTCTGATGAGGGACAGGTAATAGCTGCACATGCTTGCATGACACCTCCTTCAATAGCAGGCACGCAGCTGTGCACTAGGTATCTGTTTCCTGTCCCACATCGTGGCCTGGTTTAGGCGTCTTGGGTGGTCTTGTACTAATTGAATTGTTATATATTTATATGTTTCCTTGCTTTACATCAAGTAAATAAACGTTTTGGCCAAAATTAGGCTTAGTAGAATGCCAGTATGCGGGCGATAGAGAGAATGTGGGATGGGAATGCATGCAAAGGAAAGGTGTGAAAAAGTAGAAGAAATATGATGTGAAAGGGAAAGTGAAAGCAAAGGCTCACATTTTCAGTTTGTGGCTCTGCCTTTTCACCTGGCTTCAGCCCCAAGGGTGCTTACCATAGTTCTGGCAGGTCTCATGCCTCAAGGAACCAGGGGATACAAATAATCCCTTATTTAGGCTATTCTTTCGGGAGGCCTTGAGGATCCATGGACATTGGGGCCCAGAGAGGGCAGACTTACATAAATATGCTGGAACTGAGAATAGTTCTACTGTCCCTCACACATTGGACCTCTGATCAGAGGGGTCACCTTGTCAGGATTCAATCTGACAGTGGTGGCATCTATGAATCATAAAAGGATTTTTCAAGCCCTATGCATTCGCTGGGGGCTCCCAGACCTGGATCACTTAGCGTCCCGCCACAACAATTTTGCTGGCACCCCTTTGGCAAAGAAGAAGTTGGTTCTTGGACAGAATGACGGAAGGTGACCAATGGCTCCCAGACCTGGATCACTTAGCGTCCCGCCACAACAATTTTGCTGGCACCCCTTTGGCAAAGAAGAAGTTGGTTCTTGGACAGAATGACGGAAGGTGACCATTGGCGGCTTCAAGACGATCTCCTCTATGGCACCCCAATTTTTAACACAGAAAACATAGAAACATAGAAGAAACATAGAAGGTTGACGGCAGAAGGAGACCATACGGTCCATCTAGTCTGCCCTTATGTGTATACTGTATGTACTCTTTATCTTAGGATAGATGTGTGCTTATCCCAGGCATGTTTAAATTCAGATTCAGATAAATTTGAGTCCTGGCTTTGAAGGTCTGGCTATTGAAACCTCCATCCTGGCAAAAAGTTTTATCTGGCGGGGCCGTTAGGCCTCCTTATTTAGTTCTGCACAGACATGGGGCTGTTTTCCATTTTAAGCAAGACTTTCTTCCTGAAGGTGGTCTCCCCCTTCCATCTGAACGAGAAGGTGTCCTGCTCCGGTCAGCATAACTTCCACTCATGTTATAAAGTACCTTGAGTTTTTCTTTATTCTTAGTATACAGTACAGCTCCAGATAAGAATCATAACACTTGGGTATTACTCCGCCAGATGGTGCTGGACTGCAGAGACAGCGAAATTGGCTCCTCCCGGCCCCTCAAATACCCGGGACCTCCCACAAATCCCCAGATTTTCTCTGCAGTCTGGACTGCGAAGGACAAGAAGATGGCTCTCTCCTCGCAGGTGAGCGGGGCTATTAGCCTGCGGCCCTGTAGGACTATTCCCACCCATTCCAATATTAATGTGCCTCCCAGCCTTGGCTGCGCTAGTCCGGGTGATGGTAGGCAGCACCGCTGTCAGGTGCTTAGGAGCGCTGCTCCACCGCAATGCCCCACCAAAGGGTAGGCGGTATAGGCATATGGTGAGCCTCTATAGGATGCCCCTCCTGCCCTATTGCCCCTGTCTATCGGTGGGCCCTATAGCTCTCGGGGGGGGGGGGTGTATGCCTTTGTGCTTCACTGTATTATGTTTTGTCTGGTTGGTGTCAGTCGCGGCACTGACTTGGTTGCACTGGTTACGTTTTTAAATATGCCGCCGCGCGGCTTCCACTGTGCTCCGTGTTTGGCGGCGGCGTTACCTCAGGCTCTGGTACGCTGTTATTGGTTGCTTGTCATGTGTGCTGCTTCACGCTCTTTGGGGGGGCGGGGCCCGCGGTTGGCGTGTTCCGCGTCACTGTCTCCGCGGCCCGCCACTCGAGGTATACCCGGTGCCATTTTCTCTGGATTCGGTTGCTGCGTGACTGGCGTCTACCTACCGCGGTCCGTAAGTGCCCTCGCGGGCGGCTGTATTTACCCTATGTCATTATACATGTCACTTACGGGGTTCTCTTCGCTTATGTCTTTCAGACGGGCCGACCTCTATTGGTTTCTCCCGGCCCTGCTCGCTCTATTTAGTTAATAAACTTGTGAGGCCTAGTGTGTAAATTACTCCCATTTCCCTAGCGGGCTATTGGGGCATCCCGGGTTGCTTTTATAGCGTGAATCCCTATCGGCCTATTGTGCCGCTATAATCACCATATGGAGGCGTCTCAGGATAATGTGCTCGGGGTTCCCTCGGGACAATCCCGGCTGTGTGTAGCTTGTGGGGTGTCCCCTACTAGTGCTGACAATGTACGGGTCTGTGTACCTTGTGCCCAGCAGGTGCTTGCGCTGCAGCCTGGTTTACCAGTAGCTGGGCCTGCGCCTCGTATGGCTTTGCCTACTCCCCCAAGCTTAAATTTGACTCCCATTGAGTTGCATACCAGTGGGGAATCTGATGTGTCTTCCAGACTGGCTAGTGTTGAGAAGTTGCTTGCTAATACCTTGGCGCGTAAGGCCTCTGCTAAAAAGCGGCACTTAACGCCTGATGTCACTCTTTTCCCTATGGAGGCTGATGAGTTCTTGGAACTGTCTGGCTATACCCCTTTGGAAGAAGGGGAGTTATTCTCTGACTTGGAGTCATCTGATGAGAGGCCCAGGGGTCATGGTGATTCTGGCTCTGACCCCTGGGCCCCAGATGATACTGATAGGTTGTTTCCTCAGATTTTTGAGGTACTGTCTCTCTCTCCCCCGGTTGCGGCCCCCAGGCAACAGGGGGAATTGTTTCATACTACTAAGCCACGTTTAGAGTTTCCCGAGCAAGCCCATTTTAATAATCTCGTGCTCAGGGATCGGGAGCGCCCCAGCAGGCTCCCTGGTGTACCTAAGAGTTGGGATAAGAGAAATCCCTTTCCTGCTGATGTGGTGAAGCGTTGGTCATCCCCTCCTGAGGGGGATGCCCCGGTTCTAGGGTTGTCTAACACCTCTGTCATGCATTCCCCTGACTCTACTACGATGCGGGATGGTGAGGACCGGCGTATTTATCAGCTGGCGTCCCATGTCTTTGCCTGTGTGGGGGCTGCGCTGCGCCCGGTATGTGCCATTACAGCTGTGGCTATTAGGACCCTGCTTAGAAGTATCCTAGATGGTGCCCCTGATGATGTGTCTAGTGAGGAGTTTAATGCACTCTCTCGTTGTGAGGTTTTTGTGACTTATGTCCTCTCTGCCTTGGATGATACCATTAGGATGTGTGGCAAAACCTCTGCCCTGGTGGTGGCTATACGCCGCTCAGTTTGGCTGCGCCAGTGGGCTGCTGACAACGTTGCCAAGAAAGCTCTCACTGGTTTTCCCTTCAAAGGACTACGCCTGTTTGGGGACCGCCTGGACCTGTTTACTAAGGGAGGCAGGTTACCCCAGCACAGGCGGCAGTCTCGGCCCTTTCGGGGACAGGGCTTCTTTTCTTCCCCCTACCGTGGTGCCAGACAGGGGAGGGGGGTCTCCCTTACCGGGGCCCGAGGAGATTTCTGGGGTAAGGGCAGAGAACGTGGACGCCCTGGCTCCTCCTGGGGCTCCAAGCTTCTCCCAAGCCCCCTCAGGCATGAAGGGGTGCCCTCACCCATCCAGGTGGGGGGACGGCTTCAGCACTTTGCTCACGTCTGGAGGCTTCATATCTCAGACCGGTGGATTCAGGAGGTAGTGTCCTCCGGTTACAAGATAGAGTTTGCTGCCTGGCCGCCCCCAAGATTCATCAGATCCCGGATTTCTCAGAACCCTGTGTCAGCTCAGGCTCTAGTTTTGGCAGTGCAAAGCCTTCTGGAGCTGGGGGTCATCTGTCAGGTCCCCTTACGAAAAAGGGGCAAGGGGTTCTATTCCAACCTTTTCACCGTGCCCAAAAGAGATGGGTCAGTCAGGCCCATCCTGGACTTTAAGATCCTCAACAAATTTGTCAGGTACAGGCGATTTCGCATGGAAACTTTGCGCTCTGCCATCAGTTCCCTGCGTCCAGGGGACTTCATGACGTCTGTGGACATCAAAGATTCTTACCTTCATATTCCTGTGTTTCCAGGTCATCAAAGGTTCGTTCTGGAGGATCAGCTCTACCAATTTGTGGCATTGCCCTTCGTTCTCACTTCAGCTCCCAGAGTGTTCACCGAGGTGCTAGCAGGAGTGATGTGTCTGCTCAGGTTTCAGGGCATCCGCGTGCTGCCTTATCTGGACGACATTCTCATCACCTCCCAGTCTCTACATCAGGCAGAAGTGGATACTCAGCTGGTGGTGTCCACCCTGGAGTCATTTGGCTGGTCTATCAACCATCCCAAGTCTTCCCTGTCCCCCTCCTTGGTAACTTCATTCCTGGGAATGAATCTGGATACAGTTCAGGCAAGGATATTCTAAGCATACAGTATGTCGTGCTCCATATATAATACTTACACGTAGGTAATCCTCCGTCAGATGGCGCTGTGCACTGCAGACATGCAAAAACTGGCTCCTCCCGGCCCTTCATATACCCAGGGACCTCCCACAAATCCCCAGATTTCTCTGCAGTGCTGACTGCGAAGACATGAAGTATCACTCTCTCGCAGGTGAGCGGGGCTATTACAGCCTGCCCACCCATCGTCCTTGTGATGTGCCTCCCAACCTGGGCTGCGCTGGTCGGGTGAAGGTAGGCAGCACCATGTGTGCTTATGGAGCCATGCTCCACCGCAGTCCCCCACCATAGGGTAGGCGGTTAGGCTGATGGTGAGCCTCTAGTGGATGCCCCTCCCGCATTATTGCCCCGTGTAGCGGTGGACCCTGCGTAAAGGGTCGCCATCCTCCCTCGTTTCCCCCAGTAGTTAGGGGTAAAGGAAAGGGGGGGGGGTATGTGTGTGGCGGTCCCAGTGTACTCTAATGTCACGCTTATGGCCATAGTATTGCCCTTGATTTGCATCCGGGTGTCAGAGCCGCGCTTCTTGCTCCTTATTATTTGGCTGCCGCCGTACGTGTGTCCCTCCTTTTCTGAATAGTGTGCCACGCGGGCAGCGGCTTCGTATAGACGCTGCGGCGTCTTCCTTTTGCAAGGCTTATATTAAGTGATTTTATCCTTGCGTGTTTGACTACCTCAGAGCTTCGCGCTCTTCGGGGTGGGCGGGGACTTGGCTTGGCGCACTCCGCGTCACGGCCAAGGATTGGGCCCGCCCTTCGAGGTTCGCTGGGCACCATTTTGATGATCTTCACGTGCGCGTGGTGGCGGTTCCCCTCCTCCTTGGTCTGTAAGTGCCCTCACTGGCCCTGACACCTCTTATTCCCTTTGTCTTTCAGACGTCAAGTCTCCGGTGGCTTCTCCCTGCCATATATATATATGCTTCCCTACTATTCTCCCACATTGATCAGCGGGTTTTGGGGCATCCAGGGTTGCCTATTGCGTAAATCCCTACGGACATATTGTGTCTAGATAATCACCATATGGAGGCATCTCAGAATTATGTGACCGGGGTCCCTCGGGGACAAGACCGGCTGTGTTCAGCGTGTGGACAACCCCATGCTGATGCTGACAGAGCATGGGTCTGCGGACCCTGTGCTGAACAGGTACTGGCCCTGCAATCAGGGTTGCCAGTGCCTGCACCTCGGTTTAATACACCTGTCTCCCCGTGCTTAAATCTCACGCCTGATGAGTCGCACTCGAGCGGGGATGACCAGCAAGTCGTGCCGTGCAGACTGCTTACGGCTGATCAGGTTATCGCTAGGTTGGCAGAGCACTTGGGCCCTGGAAAGAAGCGGTCCCTGACGCCTCCGGTTTCACCCCCTCCTTCTGAAACTGAGGAATTCGCTGCTCCGCTGGGTTTTGCTCCTTCTGATGAAGGTGAGCTGTTCTCCGACTCGGACTCCCCTGATGAGGGGCCGAGGAGTCATGATGATACTGGTCCTGGTTCCTGGGGTCTGTGTGACACTGATGAATTGCTGATAAAAATTTTTGAGGTATTGTCTATCTCTCCCTCCGGTGAGGTTCCCAGGCCTAGAAGGGAGAGTTTCCATACAGCGACACAGCGCTTGGAATTTCTGGAGCAGGATCATTTCCAGGCTCTCGTACTCAAAGAATGGGAATCCCCTAGTAAACTTCCAGGGGTCCCAGGGGACTGGGATTGGAAATCCCCTTTTCCCCCTGATGTGGTTAACTGTTGGTCATCACCTCCCGTGGTGGATGCACCGATCATAGGGGTTCTTAACCTCCCCTTCATTGCAGCTCCTTCTTATCGTACCCTTCGGGATGCTGAGGCGCATTGATAGGCTGGCTTCCCATGCCTTTTCTTGTGCAGGGACGGCGCTGCGCCCGGTCTGTGCCACGGCCATCACTGCAGTGGCCGCTAGAACCCTCATCACAAAGATGATTGACCATCAACCTGAGGATCTTCCCTGGGAGGTGTTTAACGTACTCTTCAGTTGCAATGTATTTGTAAGGTTTATCCTTTTAGCGCTGGATGACACCATCAGGATGTGTGCAGGAACTTCTGCCCTAGTAGTAGCTATATGTCGTTTGCTCTGGCTGCGACAGTGGGGTGTTGACGATGCTACAAAAAAGACTCTTACTGTGCTCCCCTTTAAAGGGCGACGCCTATTTGGCGTCTGGACCTTTTTGGAAAAAAGGGCAAAACACCCCTACGCAGAAGGCTGTCTCGGCCTCCTCGGGGCAGGGGCACCCCTCCTCCCCCCTATGTTAGTGTCAAACAGGATCCATGGGTGTGCTTCCAGCTGTTTGGTGTAGATTCCTGTCCCAGGATTGGCAGACAACGCCCTGGTCCCTCCGGCAGGACTAAGTCCAAATCTTTCACCAAAACTCCCCAAGCATGATGGGACGCCCTCGCCCTTCTGGGTGAGGGGATGGCCACAGCACCTTGCTCCTATCAGGAGGCGTCGTGCCTCTTTCTGGTGGATTCAGGAGGTAGTTTCCTCTGGATGCAGGATAGAGTTGCTGGGCGGTCCCTTCCCATGATTGTCAGGGTGCCTTTGGTCCCTGTCTCTCTTCAGGTGTTTGTGCAGGCCTTGCTCGGCCTGCAGGGTCTGGGGCCACTTGCAGGTGGCCCTTAACAGGCAGAGGCAGGGGCTTTTACTTCTACCTTTTTCCACATTTCCTCCAAAAGGATGAGGCAGTCTGGTCCATTCTGGACTTCCATAGGTTCGACAATTTTACATTCACTGGCAGTTTCTGCTTGGTTTCTCTGGGTTGGGCCGCCAGCGTCCTACGCCCAGGGGCCTCTTGCCGTTTGTGGAGATCTAAGATGCTTATTTCATTTCCACTGTGTATTTATGGACACTGAGGCTCTTACAAATTTGTGTTGGAGGTCCAACACTGTTGATTGTGGCCTCTCTTCTGCTCCCAGAGTGCTTGCCAAGGCACTGACGGGGGTGATGTCTCTGCTGAGATCCAGGGGTTCCGCGTGATGAACTACCCGGTCGTCCTTCCTTGCTTCTCAATCTCTACGTCAGGCCGAGTTGGTTACTCGGCTGGTGGTGTCTTTTGGGAGTCCTTGGTTGGGTGCTCTATTGCCTCAATTCCTCTTTGGTTCCCTTATTTGGTATTTCCATTTCTGGGGTTGAATTTAGATTTGGTTCAGGCTAGAACCGTCTTCATTGACATTCAAGTGGACAATCTGGTAATATGGGCTCTGTCCCTCATTGCTGTCCCCATTCTGCGCCAGGCAGGATTGCAGCTGGTGGCTGCCCAGACTTACTCAGTGCCCTTTGGCTCTTTTGCTACTTATATTGTTGATGCTGGTCAGATTCCAGCTTCACTGGATCTGGGTCTGCGTACCTTCCCCCTTGGTAAGGTGGTTTCTTCTGAGACTGTTGTACTCAAGGAACCAGTCAGGGGGCACCCCTTCTTTTCCTGTAGATGGATGCCATATCTATCAGGTTGACAGGGAGAGGAGTTTCCTTCTAAAACCCCCTGTGGTTCTGAGGTAGGAGCCCTGGGGGGGGCCCATACATCTATTGGATTTTGAAACAGTGAACTTTCGGGGTGGCTCTATATGCTTGGCCTATCTCTCTTCTGGACCTCCTCCTTGAGGGCTCTTGGCCTGTCTGCTGACGGTGTCCTGTATTGATGATCTGTGTGGGACTCGGAGCAGGTTGATTCTCCTGGAAGGTATCTATTCCTGATCTGGGCGAAGGACTACGTTCCCTGCCCGTCAGTGGTATTCGCTCCTATGGATGTCCTTCTGAGACAGGATGTGCTAATCCTTTTGTCTCTTTGAGATCCAACTGGTGTGGTTATGTTGGGGGCCCGTCACTATCACTAGTTCTCGGCTTTCTTTTCTCTGTCCGAGTATTCCTGACTGTGGTCGTGAGGCTTACTTGAGTTGTGCCTGGACATGCTATGCTTATGTCTTATCTTCATTCACCCTGCTAGGCGGGGATCTGCGCAAGTTACTCTGGAAGGGGGGACCAGTGATTCTGGTGTCCCTGGGTGGCCTATTGGAGTGTGGTGTGCAGTCGTGGTGCTGAGGACTGCGGACCTGTACGTGCTTTCAGGTGTGCTGATCTGCTCACTCAGGCCCCTTTTTTATGTCACCCCAATCTACAGATTCTGGTCTAGACGACCTGACAGCTGATTCCTCCAGCTTGATGGAGACAGGCTTACCTTCTCGGTGACTGTGACTATGGGAAGTCTTAGGACCAAGCCTTTTCTTCTTCCTCGGTCTATTACAGAGTATGGCATACCCATATTGATTGGTGTGAGTCTAGGGCTTCCCTGTTGGGCGCTCTCTGTTCTCAGGGTTATAGCTTTGTTGCTGCATGGGTTGGAGTTGGCTTTCCATCTCGATACTCTGAAGGTTCAGGTTCTGCCCTGTCCGCCTTCCTATAGAAGTCTTTTGCTCACTTTTTTCCTTGTTTGAGCTTTCTTTTGGGGATTACTCATGTGCATTCCCCACGTAATTCTATGATCATCTTTGGGATTGCTTTCTATTCCGTTTGCCTTGTGGGGCATTCTCTTTGGACCTATTCCGGATGCTGTCTGTCTGTTCTTACCTTCCAGTTGTTCTTCTGGGGGCTGGGGTCAGTCAGACGTGTGCTTGAGCGGGCGGCTCTGTTTAGCTAGCCCTCGTTTATTGATATAT
Source organism: Gastrophryne carolinensis (assembly GCA_027917425.1). Classification (NCBI taxonomy): domain Eukaryota; kingdom Metazoa; phylum Chordata; class Amphibia; order Anura; family Microhylidae; genus Gastrophryne; species Gastrophryne carolinensis. Next base: position 82,218,820 of record CM051239.1, on the reverse strand, counting down.
ACACCATGATGAGGTGGTGTTCCGCTTTACGCCGGTCCTTCTGTCTAAGGTGGTGTCTTAGGCTTATGTATTCAGGACATTGTCTTTCTTCCGGGCATTATCCCTTGTAACGCTGCAAGAAAGGGGGTTTACATTCCCTCAACAGGTGTTGGAAGCTTTTCCTGGATTGTCTCTTGTCCTTTAGGGGGACTGATGCCCTTTGGGGTTTGCGGGCGTTTCCATCCGTATGTGCCTGATCTCATCTGCTTTCAGGGGTTACGAGGCCCTTTGGCCTGGTCTTTACTTGGATGGGTTGTCCCTTCTGGTCCTAAGAAAAGTTTCGGCTTCTGCCAAGACTACTGTCGGGTTGTTTCTCAGGCTTGTTCTTTTACGGGGAAAAATCTTCTCCTTTCTTTATACTGATTCTATTGGTGCCTTGTTTCTTTGGGCCTTTCAGCGCCAGGCTTTGGTTGAACGAGTTGCTGGACCGCTACTTGTTTTTCTGTTTATACCTTCTCCAAGGTTTTTATGAGGTTGACGTTGGAGCCTTTGCTCACGTAGCTCTTGGTAGCAAAGTTGCAGGTGACAGTGCTTTTAACTGTCTGCTGTGCCTTTTTTGTTGGGGATCCCACCCTACTTTATGGACACTGCTATTGGATGTCCCACGTGTAAGTATTATATATGGAGCAGGACGTACTGTATGCTTAGAATAATACAATTCTGTGAAATACTCACCTGTAGAATTGGTATTATACGCATACAGTACGTCCTGCTCCACCCCACCCTGGTGTTACATTATTCTGGATCCCCTGTATGGTGATTGTTGTCATGGTTATTATTACCAGTTTATGGTGGTTGGTTTCTCCCGGCTTCTTTTTCTCACTGCTTTTCAATGCTGGGGATTTGTGGGAGGTCCCTGGGTATATGAAGGGCCAGGAGGAGCCTGTTTTTGCGTGTCTGCAGTGCACAGCGCCATCTGGCGGAGGATTACCCACGTGTAAGTATTATATATGGAGCAGGACGTACTGTATGCGTATAATACCAATTCTACAGGTGAGTATTTCACAGAATTGTATTTTTTCTTCCTCAACAGAAGGTGGACAGTCTGATTGTGCAGGTCCAGTTCCTGCTATCTTGTCATCATCCCTCTATCAGGCAGGGAATGCAGCTGGTGGGCCTGATGGTGGCATGCTTCGAGGCGGTCCCTTGTGCTCAGTTCCACTTGTGGCTTCTGCAACTCCACCTCTTGTCAGTATGGGACAAGGACCCAGCGTCCCTGGACCGGGTCTGTGCACTTTCTCCCCTGGTCAGGGGGTCCCTCTCGTGGTGGATGGACTCCAGGAACCTGTTGGGGGGCAGATCCTTTATGACCTCCTCCTGGGAGACAGGCACCACGGATGCTAGTCTGTCAGGTTGGGGGGGGTTTCTGGAAGTCGGTTCCAGGGGAGGTGGGGCCCTCAGGAGGCCCACACACCTATCAACGTCTTGGAGCTGCGGGCAATCAGGTTAGTTCTGGCTCAGTTGACTCCTCACCTTCGGGGCCTGCCTGTTCAGGTCTGCTCGGACAACCAGACGGCGGTTGCCTACATCAATCATCAGGGAGGGACCCGAAGCAAGAGGGCCCTCCAGGAAGTGTCTCTGATCCTGACCTGGGCAGAGGCCAATGTTCCCTGCATATCAGCTGTGTACATCCCGGGGGTGGAAAATCACCTGGTGGACTCTGAGCAGGGGGACCTCTCGCCAGGGAGAATGGTTCCTATGCAGCAGGGTGTTTCAATCTCTGTGTCACCGTTGGGCCAACCAGATGTGGATCTGTTTGCGTCCCGCCACAATCACAAGCTTCCAGCTTTTGTCTCTCTGTCCAGGGATCCTCTGGCCCTGACCTCGGATGCGCTAGCAATGTCATAGAAGGACTTTCAGTTCCTGTATGTCTTCCCCCCCAATTCCCCTGCTGGGCAGGGTTCTGCGCAAGATTGCTCTGGAAGGGGTGCCAGCAATTCTGGTGGCCCCCAGGTGGCCAAGAAGAGTGTGGTTCGCAGACGTGGTACAGCTGGCAGTAGATCAGTACGCTCTGCCCTTGGTGCCAGATCTGCTCACTCAGGGCTCACTACGCCATCCCAATTTACAAACTCTGGCTTTTACGGCTTGGCTGCTGAAACCTCCATCTTGATGGAGAAGGGGCTGTCTTCCTCAGTTGTGGATACTTTGATTAAAGCTAGGAAGAAGTATTCCTCTTCCATTTATTACAGGGTTTGGCGTGCCTACATTGACTGGTGTGAGTCTAAGTCTCTTCCCTGTCATGTGTTCTCTATTCCCAGGATTCTTGAGTTCCTGCAGCATGGGTTGGAGATGGGGCTCCAACTTAGTACTCTGAACGGTCAGGTTTCTGCCCTGGCTGTTTTCTTCCAGAAGTCCTTTGCTCAGCATTCTCTGATCAGGACCTTTTTCCAGGGGGTTACTCATGTGCGTCCTCCACGTAAGCCTATGGTGCCTGTTTGAGATTTGAACTTGTGGTGTCTGAAGTACTATCTGGTGGCTACTGCACCTTTCAGAAAAACTAATGCTCTTTTTGTGGTCCCTTCTGGTCCTAGGAAGGGTTTGGCTCCTGCCAAGTCTACTATCAGCAAATGGATCCTTCAGGCTGTGATTCAGGCCTACTCTGCTAAGGGGAGGAATCCTCCCTTCCGCCTTACTGCTCATTCTACGCGTGCTATTGGTGCCTCTTGGGCTTTTCAGCACCAGGCTTCTGTTATACAAGTTTGCAAGGCCGCTACTTGGTCTCCTGTTCATACCTTTTCAAAGTTTTACAAGGTTGATGTTAGGGCCTCAGCTGATGCTGCTTTTGGCCGCAAGGTTTTGCAGGCAGCAGTGGTTTTAACTGTCTGCTGTTACCTTTTTGAGGATCCCACCCTGCTTTATGGACACTGCTATTGGATGTCCCGAATGTAAGTATTCTATCTGGAGCAGGACGTACTGTATACTAAGAATAATACAATTCTGAGAATACTCACCTGTAGAATTGGTATTATGAGTATACAGTACGTCCTGCTCCACCCTTGGTTTTTGCATTATCTAGGATCCCCTGTATGGTGATTATCATTGTTATAGTTACTAGTTGGGTTGTGTTATTTCTCCCGGCTTCTCAGTAACTGTTTTTCAAATCTGGGGATTGTGGGAGGTCCCTGGGTATTTGAGGGGCTGGGAGGAGCCTATTTTCAATGTCTCTGCAGTCCAGCGCCATCTGGCGGAGTAGTACCCGAATGTAAGTATTCTATCTGGAGCAGGACATACTGTATACTCATAATACCAATTCTACAGGTGAGTATTCACAGAATTGTATTATTTAATTGCTTTAGGGGCACATTACACAAACACATATATATTATATACATTTTCAATACATGAATATTTTCAAATTCAAATGAGACAATCAGGATTTAGCAGATAAAGCGAATGTTGGGCAGTAATGCAAAACAACCACAGGGGAAGTGAGGTTCTTGCTTCCTTCCAGCATATCATCTGGCCTGAGCTCTTCAAGAAATGAACAGTAGTCGTCTTCTTTCCCAGACATTTACTCACCTAGCTGGCTAAGGGCTTCTTTACCAAGTAGGCATCCTTTATATTCTTAGTATACAGTACGTCCTGCTCCAGATATAGTGCTTACACTTGGGTTATCCTCCGCCAGATGGCGCTGCACTGCAGAGACATGTAAAACAGGCTCCTCCTGGCCCCTCAAATACCCAGGGACCTCCCACAAATCCCCAGATTTCTCTGCAGTGCTTACTGCGAAGACATGAAGCATCACTCTCTCACAGGTGAGCGGGGCTTTTAAGCCTGCGGCCCTGTTGGACTATTCCCACCGTCCTTCCCAGCCTGGGCTGCGCCGGTCGGGTGAAGGTAGGCAGCACCATGCGTGCTTATGGAGCGTTGTTCCACCGCAGGCCCCCACCATAGGATAGGCGGTATAGGCTGATGGTGAGCCTTTATGGATGCCCCTCCCGCATTATTGCTCCGTGTAGCGGTGGGTCCTGTACAAAGGGCCGCCATCCTCCCTTATTCTCCCTGTAGCCTTCGGGAGGAAAAGAAGGGGGTGGGGGGGTGTGTGTGGGTTAGCGTGTAGCATGATTCGTGCATACGGCGTTTGTCATGTCTTTTGACTAGTGTATGTAGTGTATGTGGTGTCTGAAGCCGCGCTGACTTGTCTTTTTTACTATTGCGAATGCTTTTCCTTCATTTGGATGTTCCACGCCGGGCGGCGGCATTACCTCAGATTCTTCTGCGTTATCATTGGCTGCTTGTCTGTGAGCTTCGCGCTCTTCGGGGGGGGGGGGGGCGGGGCCTGGCTTGGCGCGCCCTGCGTCACGGCCCGCTCTGGCCCGCCCTTCGAGATACTCTCGGCGCCATTTTGTCAGCGCGCGCGAGTGGCGGTTATACTTACCGCGGTCCTTAAGTGCCATCGCGGGCGGTGTTATACTCATTGTAGTGTGTTTGCTTCTGACACCCCTTCTTCCCACTGTGTCTTCTAGACGGATGAAGCCATTGACTTCTTCCGGCCCGGTGTAATTGATAATTGGGCCTTGTATAATTACTCCCACTTAGCGGGTCATTGGGGCATCCAGGGTTGCTTATAGCGTAAATCCCTACTGGCATATCGTGCCTAATAATCACCATATGGAGGCATCCCAGGAACCGGGGTCCTTTTGGGACAAGCCCGGCTGTGTGTAATGTGTGAGCAGCCTCGTGCTGACGCTGACAAGGCACGGGTCTGTGTACCCTGTGCTGAGCAAGTGCTTGCATTGCAATCTGGCCTGCCAGTGGCAGCACCTCGTTTCACTTCACCTACTCCCCCAAGCTTAAATCTCACTCCCGTTGAGTTGTATACTAGTGGGGATTCTCAGCCTGACGTGTCTTCTAGACTGGCTACTGTGGAAACAGGTTATTGCGAGGTTTTTAGAGCGTAAGGGCCCTGGTAAGAAGTGGAGGAGTTTATGAATCTGTGTGGCTATACCTCGTCTGATAAAGGGGAGCTCTTTTCTGATTCAGGCTCATTTGATGAGAGACCAAGGGGTCATGACGATTCTGGCTCTGACCCCTGGGCCCCGGATGACACTGACAGATTATTGACCCAGACCTTGAGGTTCTGTCTCTCCCCCTGTTGAGGCTCCCAGGCAAAAAAGGGGAGTTTTGCCATACAACAAAATCACGTTTGGAAATTCCAGGGCAGGCACATTTCCATAACCTTGTGCTCAAGGAATGGGAGCACCCCAGTAAACTTCCCGGGGCTCCTAAGATTTGGGATAGGAAGTATCCCTTTCCTGCTGAGGTGGGTAAAGGTTGGTCATCCCCCCCCCCCCCTCGAGGTGGATGCACCCCACAGGGTAGTAGAATCAGGGAGCATTCCCCTGATTCTACTACCCTGTGGGATGCTGAGGACCGGCGCATTGGCCAGCTGGCCTCCCATGCCTTTACATGTGCGGGGACGGCGCTGCGCCCAGTCTGTGCCTCTGCTATTACTGATGTGGCCACTAGAACCCTTATCAGAAATATGCTTGATAGTGCCCCTGATGATTTGCCTTGTGAGGTGTTTATTGATGTTGTGTAAATTCTGTCCTGTCAGCATTGGATGACACCATCAGAATGTGTGCCAGAACTTCTGCCCTCGTGGTGGCTGTGCGCCGCTCTGGTTTGGCTGCGCTAGTGGGCCGCTGACAATGCTGCCAAGAAGGCCCTCACTGGTTTTCCCTTTAACGGACGGCGTCTGTTTGGAGACCGCCTGGACCTTTCTTGCTAAGGGAGGCAGGTTACCCCAGCGCAGGCGGCAACCTCGACCCTTTAGGGGTCAGGGTTCCTTCTCCTCCCCTTACCGTGATGCAAGACAGGGAAGGGGGGTATCATTCCCTGGGGCCCGGGGAGATTTCTGGGGTAGAGGCAGAGGACGTGGATGTCCTGGCTCCTCCTGGGACCCCAAAAGCTAAATCCTCTCCCAAGCCCCCTCAGGCATGTTGGGGCGCCCTCACCCATCCGCGTGGGGGGCGGCTGCAGCACTTTGTTCAGGTCTGCAGGATTCATGTCTCAGACTGGTGAATTCAGGAGGTAGTGTCCTCCGGTTACAAGTTGGAGTTTGCTGCCGATCCCCCTCCAAGATTCATCAGGTCCCGGATTCCTCAGGACCCTGTGTCAGCTCAGGAGCTAGTGCAAGCGGTGCAAGGCCTCCTGGAGCTGGGGGTCATCTGCCAGGTGCCTTTAAGAGAAAAAGGCAGGGGCTTTTATTCCAACCTATTCACAGTACTCAAAAAGGATGGTTCTGTCAGGTTCATCCTGGGCTTAAAGATTCTTAACAAGTTTTTGTCAAGGGCAGGCGCTTTCGCATGGAGAGACTGCGCTCGGCCATCTGTTCCCGGCACCAAGGGGATTTCATGGCTTCTGTGGACATCAAAGATGCTTACCTTCATATTCCTGTGTTCCCAGGTCATCAAAAGTCCCTCAGGTTCACTCTGATGGATTAACATTACCAGTTTGTGGCCTTGCCCTTCGGCCTCACTTCAGCTCCCAGGGTGTTCACCAGGGTGCTGGCTGGTGTGATGTCTCTACTCAGATGTTAGGGTGTCGGCGTGCTTCCCTATCTGGACGTCATCCTCTTCACTTCCACAGTCTCTGCATCAGGCAGAGTTGGATACTCAGCTGGTGGTGCCCACTATGGAGTCATTTGGATGGGTGATCAACCACCCCAAGTCCTCACTGTCCCCTTCCTTGGTAGCTCCATTACTAGGAATGAATCTGGATACAGTTCAGGCAAGGATTTTCCTTCCTCAGCAGAAGGTGGATAATCTGATTGCACAGGCTCAGTCCCTCCTTGCTTGTCCCCATCCCTCCATCTGGCAGGGAATGCAGCGGGTGGGCCTGATGGCGGCATCCTTCGAAAAGGTCCCTTATGCTCAGTTCTAATTGAGGCCTCTGCAACTTCACCTATTGTCTGTATGGGACAAGGACCCAGCATCCCTGGACAGGGTCTGTGTGGACTCAAGGAACCTGTTGGGGGGCAGATCCTTTCTTGCCCCTTCCTGGGAGACGCTCACCACGGATGCCAGTCTATCAGGTTGGGGGGGGGGGGGGGGGGGGGGTCTGGAAGTCCCTGCGGTTCCAGGGGAGGTGGGGCCCTCAGGAGGCCCACACACCTATCAATATCTTGGAGCTTCGAGCGATCAGGTTAGTTCTGGCTCGCTTGACTACTCATCTTTAGGGCCTGCCTGTTCAGTTGGCGCTCGGACAACCAGACGGCAGTTGCCTACCTCAATCGTCAGGGAGGGACCCGGAGCAAGAGGGCCCTCCAGAAAGTGTCTCTGATCTTGACCTGGGTGGAGGCCAATGTTCCCTGCATATCAGCGGTGTACATTCCGGGGGTGAAAAATCTGCTGGCAGATCCTCTGCAACAGGGGGTTCCAATCTCTGTACCACCGTTGGGGCCAACCAGATGTGGATCTGTTTGCGTTCCATCACAAGCTCCCGGCCTTTGTCTCCCTGTCCCAGGATCCTCTGGCCTTGGCCATGGATGCCCTAGCAATGTCATGGCAGGACTTTCGGCTCCTGTATGTCTTTCCTCCATTCCCCCTGCTGGGCAGGTTTCTGCGCAAGATTGCTCTGGAAGGAGTGCCAGCAATTCTGGTGGCCCCCAGGTGGCCATGAAGAGTGTGGGTCGCAGACGTGGTGCAGATGGCAGTAGACCAGTACGTTCTGCCAAGGTTGCCAGATCTGCTCACTCAGGGCCCCTTACGCCATCCCAATTTACAAGCTCTGACCTTGACGGCCTGGCTTCTGAAACCTCCATCTTGATGGAAAAAGGTTTGTCCGCCTCGGTGGTTGATACCATGGTGAAGGCTAGGAAGAAAACTTCTTCTTCCATCTATTACAGGGTATGGCGTACCTACTTTGACTGGTGTGAGTCTAGGTCTCTTCCCAGTCGGGTGTTTTTTGTCCCCAGGGTTCTGGAGTTCTTACTGCTTGGGTTGGAGTCGGGATTCCAACTCAGTACTCTGAAGGGTCAGGTTTCTGCCCTGTCTTCTTCAGAAGTCTTTTGCTCAGCATTCTTTGGTTAAGACTTTCTTTCCGGGGGTTACTCAGGTGCGTCCCCCACGTAAACCTATGGTCCCTGTTTGGGATTTGAACTTGGTTTTGTTTGCCTTGCAGGGTGCTCCCTTTGCTCCTATTCAGGATGCTGCTCTGGCTGTTCTTACCCTCAAGGTTGTCTTTCTGGTGGCTATTACTTCAGTCAGGCGTGTGTCTGAGCTGGCAGCTCTGTCTATCCAGCCCCCATACTTTCAGAGACACCAGGATAAGGTGGTGTTCCGCTTTAAGCCGGACTTTCTGCCTAAGGTGGTGTCTGCTTTTCATTTGAATCAAGATATTGTTCTTCCTTCATTGTGCCCTAATCCTAGCAGCGCTAAGGAAAGGGTTCTGCATTCCTTTGATGTGGCCAGGTGTCTGAAGTATTACCTGGTAGTCACTGGGTCCTTCAGGAAAACTGATGCTCTTTTTGTGGTCCCTTCTGGGCCCAGGAAGGGTTTTGGCTCCTGCCAAGTCTACTATTAGCAAATGGATCTGTCAGGCCGTGATTCAGGCCTATTCTGCTAAGGGGAAGGGTCCTCCCTTCCGCCTTACTGTTCATTCTACTTGTGCTATTGGTGCCTCTTGGGCCTTCCAGCACCAGGCTTCTGTTGAACAAGTTTGCAAGGCCGCTACTTGGTCTTCTGTTCATACCTTTTCAAAGTTTTACAAGGTTGATGTTAGGGCCTCAGCTGATGCTGTTTTTGGCCGCAAGGTTTTGCAGGCAGCAGTGGTTAAACTGTCTGCTGTTACCTTTTTTGTTGGGGATCCCACCCTATTTTATGGACACTGCTATTGGATGTCCCAAGTGTAAGTACTATATCTGGAGCAGGACGTACTGTATACTAAGAATAATACAATTCTGTGAAATACTCACCTGTAGAATTGGTATTATAAGTATACAGTACGTCCTGCTCCACCCCACCCTGGTTTTTGCTTTATTCTGGATCCCCTGTATGGTGATTATCATTATTATAGTTACCAGTTTTTGGTGGTTACATTCTCCTGTCTTCTTGTTCACTGCTTTTCAATGCTGGGGATTTGTCGGAGGTCCCTGGGTATTTGAGGGGCCGGGAGGAGCCTGTTTTACATCTCTCTGCAGTGCAGCGCCATCTGGTGGAGGATAACCCAAGTGTAAGCACTATATCTGGAGCAGGACGTACTGTATACTTATAATACCAATTCTACAGGTGAGTATTTCACAGAATTGTATTTTCTGCTGTGAGTTAGTGTCGATTCAGGTACCATGAAGTCACACTTCTTACCTGGCCACCAACAGGAGTTCTCAGAATTGCCTTGCCCAGGATGGAGCGACAACCATGCAGCCATGTATTTTTTTTAACTGGCTAGGATGCAGAGCAGTGCCATAATTCCTGATGAAATTATGGCTGCCATGTCTGCCCTGCCAACTTTGAAGCCTTTAGCGTGCATGAGGGTTTTTTCCTAGCAGTGGAACCTTGCCACAGTTTACTAAGTGAGTGGGTCTTTGAGGATGAGGCCTCCTGCTGAGACACGTGTTGAGTCTGAACTACAACTACACATTTAATTAGGGCCTATTTTTTTTGTGACTGGACATGCACAGGCCTTAGGTTCGAAATCATAATTTTCAACACAAGCAATGGGGCACAAGGTGGGGTAAATACATGGCTTGTGTGATCAGCATAACATTCATTTTCAATTGGTGGAAAATAACAAACCTGGGCCTATGTAGATGTCCATTTAACCAGACCTACTTGAATATTTTAGGACCATGGATGATTCATACCCCCAAAAATACACAATGCAGAATATTCTCCTATATTAGCATTCTATTCTGGGTTGCAAGGATGCCCAGCATAATCACAGCCCATCCTGTTGTCTCCACCACCCTTAATAAAAATATACTGTATTTAGCCGGTTTAAGAAATTACACAGCAGCATTGTCTCTTAAGATAAGTAGGTGGGAAAAACAAACTATTATCGAAAGAGGGAAAGCAAGTAGTCATTCCAAAACAGGCCAGTAGATGGTAACCTTGGGCAGGAGCCTCTATGACAAGATAACATTTTTATTAGTAGAAAACCCCAGAACACAGAGGTAGGTATGACACAGGGGAACATAAGAACTTTCCTCAAAAACTTTAAAGAATCAATTTAACAGCAGCCTCTAGGTAAGCAGAAACTGTATATAATAAAATAGATCAGTTGAGCACTTAAGGTCAGAAACTCATGGCACAAAAATAGACCTCTAACAAAGCAAGTTCAGAGTAGACAAACTGGGGGTGGGTTATATTCTTAGTATACAGTACGTCCTGCTCCAGATAAGAGTCCTTACTCTTGGGTATTACTCCGCCAGATGGCTCTGGACTGCAGAGACCGTGAAATTGGGTCCTCCCGGCCCCTCAAATACCCGGGACCTCCCACAAATCCCCAGATTTTCTCTGCAGTCTGGACTGCGAAGGACAAGACGATGGCTCTCCTCGCAGGGGGGGGGGGGGGTGAGTGTGTGTGCTTCTGTGCGTTCACTTGTATGTGTGCTTGGTTTGCCTTTAGTTCTGTCACCGCACAGATTTGCACTATTTACTTTTTTGAATATGCCGCCGCTGCCACGAGCGCTTCTGCAGCGTTCCGCGGTTGGCAGCGACATTACCTCAGGCGCTGCTGCGCCATCATTTTTTTTTAAGTTTTTATTTGGCATGAAACGTAAAACATAACATACAATAAAATTATGCAATACAGCAATCAAGATGCCACAGGCGCCTAATAGCAGCCTGGCCTACTTACACAAAAAACGCCCATTCACACAACACAACGACATCCACTCTGGACTCAAGCCTTACAAGATAAGAAATGCTTCTGAGGAGGCCCAAAAGAGCAGAAAATGGTTAGAAGTGCATCAGGGTAATCTTTCTCCCACACAGCAACTAAGTCTCCAACTCCCTCCGCTCCCCCCTCCAGGGTTAGATGTCAGTCTGCAGTCACATTCTTCTGCTCCACATATCGGAGTAAGAGCCGTAACCACCGTGATGCGACCATACTCTCACCTCAGCCATCGTCAGAGACCGAATCCTGGCACTGTAACCAGGGATCCCAGACCTTGGTAAACTTGTCCTGCACTCCTCTCGCCTCATATGTCAATTTATACATGACAAGCTTCTAATTAACCAGCCTTTTCCATGCCTGCACAGACGGTGTAGCCGGGTGCTTCCAATTTATCAGTATACACTTCCGGGCATAAAAGAGCAGCAGCCGAAGCAATGCTTTCAATGCACCGAGCTCCGACAGTAGCTCCACCACTCCCAGAAGGCGTATTGAAACAGAACCCCTAATGCGAAATCCCACTATTTTGCCAATCAGGCCCATTACATCCTCCCAATAACCAGCAAGTATTCCACATGACCAGATCATATGTATCCATGTACCGCTTCTACCCTCACATCTAGGACATGTGTCCCTATCCAGTAGCCCCATCCTGTGCAGACAGACCGGGGTAACATACGCCTGGTGGATCCACTTGGTCTGGATCATTCTATCTCTCGCCTCAACCACCGAAGAATGCCACCTCATCTCAATTCCTTCCCTAGGGGACCCCAGTTCGCCTAGCAAACATTTATATAGCGTGGAGACCGGTTTTTCCAGGATCGAATTTCTAACCACATTCTCCACCCGCAAAACCGACACCCTGGGGCCCACACTGGAGAACTGAGCGTTCAGGGCATGTCTAATTTGTAAGTAACGGAAAAATTCCCAATTAGACTAGTGAAAGCTCTCTTTGAGCTAATCAAAGGACACCAGTACCCCCTCTCTGTAAAGTTGGCCCAGCTGGTGGACTCCCCTTCTACTCCAGAAGTGTGGATCCTGCACCATCTCGAGTTCCGGAAGCCTAGGGTTAGCCCAAAGGGGGGTGAAGGGGGAATACTCCCCACTCCCATCTGGATCCGCACATAATTTGGCCACCCTCTCCCAGATACTACAGACCGTTCTCATACATGTGGTCGCCTCCCTGAGTCCCCTTGTACCCCTATAGGCTAAGGAGGACAGCCGCACGGGGGACCCCAGCACCGCCTCCTCCAGACGCACCACCGGATTATTCCCCGGTCGGCTAATCCACCAATGGGCATACAGTAGTTGGGCATCATAAAAGTACATTTTCATGTGCGGAACAGCCAGTCCTCCGACGGCTATCTGCGCCTTCATAATTTGCCTATTTAACCGAGGAGGGAACTGCCTCCAAATAATGCCAAAAATAATTGCTTTCAGCGCCTTAACCCTTTAAATGCCAGCCACGTAAAATTTACGTGGTTGCCTCTCCGCCACTTAAGTGCCAGCCACGTAAATTTTACGTGCCTGGCATTCCCCAATCACACAAAAAAAAGTTTTAAAAAAAGTCACTTACCTGACCCCTTGTTTGGTCCGGCCGGGTCTCCTCTTCAGCCAGCGGGGCTCCGATCGGGGCTTCTCCGGCTGCAGGGGAGGGCCCGGAATAGGGTGCCCCCCCCCCCGTTTCAGCAGCCGCCGGGATTGCCTGTTAAAAAAAAATAAATGACAGTTACTCACCTCCACTCCCGCCGCCTCTCCTCTTCATGGGGGGGGGGGCTCCGATTACCCCCCCCCGGATCTTCTGTCTTCTGGAGGGGGGCATAACAGTCCTCCCTCCGTCGCATCTTCCGATGGCGGCCGCCATCTTGGATTTTAATGACGTCACCGCCGGGTGTCATCGGGGCACCCGGCAGTTCTACTGTCAGATGCCGGTGACGGCTGGGCAGAGAAGGAGGGAGGTAGGCGATCCTCCGATCGCCTGCCTCCCCCCTTCTCTGCCCAGCTGTCACCTGCATCAGATCGCCGCGGGACACTGCATCTGAACATCGGAGGTGAGTAAAGTTAAATTTTTTTTTTTTCTAATAAACTATTACAAAAACCTGTGTCTGTGTTTATTTTGTATACTGTTAACCCTTTGTGAACTGGTAAGGGGTCCATGTGACCCCTTATACCAGTTCACAGGGCTCGGGGGTCTGGCAAGTCACCTGCGCAAGCCGGTGGCTTGCCATTAACCCCTGGCACCCCCATTACCTGCCTCCCCAAAGGCCAGGGGGGGGCAGAAGAGCCCGGGCCCACATAGGCTATGTGGGCTCGTAGGCTGCAGGGTGGGGGGGGCCACAAAAGCTGGCCCCCCCACTCTGTGCCTACAAGCCCCCATAGCTGGTCCCGGGCTGGTTACTTTGGGTAAGGGGGACCCCACGTCAATTTTTTTTTTGATTTTTAAGGGTTTTTAACCCTTAAAAAAAAAAAAAAAAATGGGGTCTCCCTCCCCTGGGAGGGGGGACCCTATGTCGTTTTTTTTTCTCGATTTAACCCTTTGTAGTGTGGATGGTATTTGTATTTTTTTTGTGAATGTTATAAAATACTTGTTTCAGTTAGAGGGGTCTCCTGGGCAGGAACAGGGGGCTACCGATAAATATGTGGTACCGTTCTAATCGGTAGAAATGGGGCTTTCACATGCAATATGATTTTCCTTAATAAAATACATTTTTTATTTAAAATAAAGGAGTCAATTTTCTAAAAAAAAATTTTATTTATTTATTTTTTTTACTTAATATTGTAAAAAAAAAAAAAATTTACAAACAAGACATTTCATGTTAAAGCCTAAACTCTGCTGCAAAAAAAAATATATATATATATAATTTTCCTGAAAGTTCCAGCAAAAATGGCGCAAAACATGATGCAAAATGGGGAAAAATGGCCTGTCAACAGAGGGTGACAAAATCTCAAGTAGGCTGGCAATTAAAAGGGTTAATAGTACCTATGCATGTTGGGTATTGTTCTGTTCGGGGGACCTTGCGCTTTCAGACTTAGCTTGTTTTTTCTGGTTTGCATATTTATATTTTAGGAAAAGATGTTTTTTATTCAGCTTTTTTATACATTTTTTAGGGAAACCCTGCGCAACCAAAGAATTCTTTGAGGTAATAATTCCAGAAAGATGAGCCCACTAGAACAAGCTGGGTTCCCTTAGAAAGCTTAACGTGTGTACGTTCAGGGAATATATGGTTTATGGGGGATATTCCAAATGTCAAGGGTTGTTTTGGTTGAAAAATCGCAAGGTGCGCACTTTGTCTGCAGAGCTGAAATTTTCAAGTAAAATTACCGTTACACACATGCTTTACTTTGGGGTGTTTGGCAACTCTTCCCTTGACAGTAGCTATGCATGTTGGGTATTGTTCTGTTCGGGGGATGTTGCGTTTTCAGATTAAACTTGTTTTTTCTTGTTTGTATATAGTTTTTTTAGAAAAATGTGGCTTTGATTCTGCTTTTTTATCCTTTTTTTAGGGAAACTCTTTGCAACCAAAGATTCCATTGAGGGATTACTTCCAGAAAACTATGGCCACATCAACAAGCCTGGTACGCCTAGAAATCCTGAGGTGTGTACTTCCAGAGAATATATAGTTTGTTGTGGGTATTTCAAATGTAAAGGGTTGTTTTTCTGGAAAAACTGCAAGGTGCGCATATTGCGTAGCATAGTTGTATTTTATCTGAAAATCCCCTAAAGCGCTGTTTCAGTTTGGGGGAGTCTCCTGGGCAGGAAAGGGTGTCTACCTATACATATGTGGTACCGCTGTAACCGGGAGAAATTGGGATTTCACACGCAATAAGATTTCATTGACAAACTTACATTTTTTATTACAAAAAAAACGACAGTATGTAAAAATTTTTTTTTTTTTGCACATATTTCACCCAAAAATATTAAGAATACACCTAACAAATGACAAACAATGTTAAGCCCAGACTCTGCTGAAAAAAACAATATATCATTTTCCTGGGAAATCCCTTCAAAAATCACATTTGAACATGGGGAGCGCAAAATAGTGCAAAATAGTCTGGCAACAGAGTGTGACAAAAACTCTAGGTAGGCTGGCACTTAAAGGGTTAAAATGAGAAGCGGGGAGCAATATGGGTGAGCCCTGGTAGATATACAATAATTTTGGAAGAAAGATCATCTTGAATATGTTGATCCTACCCATGACCGACAGTGGCAGACCCGCCCACCGACTGACCCTCTGTTTCAATTTCGCAATGACTGGTGATATATTGAGAGGCATAAATTGACTAGGCTACTTCCCAATCCCAATTGCCGTACAACCTTTAGCCGGGATCTCGGAGAGATACCCAAAGAGTCACAGGCATCAACCTGCATCAGACTGGATTTGTCCCAATTAATTTTCAGGCCTGAGAATCTCCCAAATGTATCGATGATGTCTAAGGCTGCTTCTAGGGACTTGTGGCAGTCAGCCAAGTATAGCAGGGTATCGTCTGCGTACAGCAAAATTTTCTCGTCCACTGCACCCAGTTTCCATCCCGTGATGGCCGGGGAGTTCCTAACCAGAATTGCCTACGGTTCAATGGCCAATGCGAATAGCAGCAGGGAGAGTGGGCACCCCTGTCTGGTTCCTCTGCTCAGTGTAAAGGGGTTGGAATAACATCCGTTGACCCGCACGCGGGCCGTGGGATGCCCATATAATAGTTTGATATATTTTACGAAACTCTCGGGGAGCCCAACTCTAGCCAACACCGCCCACAGAAAGGTCCATTCCACCGAATCAAAGGCCTTCTCATTGTCAAGCGAAGCAATCGCCCGATCACCACAGTTATCGTGCACAATGTGAAGGTTCGACATCAGTCTCCACAGGTTTATCCCCATGGTGCGACCCGGCATAAAACCAGACTGATCAGGCCCAATTAATTGTAGTATGACTGTTTAATCTAATGGCTAACAATTTGGCTAATATTTTGGCATCCTGAATTAAAAGGGATATGGGCCTATATGAAGCACAGGCATCGGGATGTCTCCCATCCTTGTATATAAGAACTATATGTGCTTCGCAAAATGAGTCGAGGAGGCTTTCATTTCCTAATGCCATTTTAAATACTTCTAATAGTCTAGGCGCTATCTGCTCCTGCGCCAGTCTGTACCACTCGGCCGGCATTCTGTCGGGACCTGGTGCCTTCCTTCCAGAGAGTGCCCTAATTGCACTTGTGACCTCTTCCACAGTGATGGGGGCGTCCAGGGACTCCTGCACCTCTGGGGCCAGCACCGGGACGTCGATCTGGTCTAGATAGGTTTCCAGTTCCCCCACCCGGTAACTGGACCCCGAGGGATACAAGGCCGAAAAATACTCATGGAACCGCTGAGCAATTTCAGTCCCCTCCGTTGCCAATCCCCTCCCATCTGATATTCCAGCAATGCAGTTGGACTGTGCCTAGGCCCTTGCTAGATAAGCTAGAGTTTTCCCATTCTTGTCCCCTTTATCAAAGACCGTCGCCTGTCTACATAGCAACAATTTCCTGGCGGAGTCGGTCAGCAATAGATTATACTCCCTCTTGAGAGTCATCAGCGTCGAGTAGTCCCCACTGTCGGTCGAGGCCACAAATTTCTCCTCCGCGGCCACAAGTTTATTTTCAAGTTCGACCCTCTCCCTCCCTTTCTTCTCTCTAACTGCTTTAATGGCACTTATGGCGCAACCTCTGGTAACTGCCTTAAAAGCATCCCATCTTACCCCCACAGATGTCTCATCCAAATTATGCTCCCAAAACATCTCTGCCGAAGATGACAGACTATCTTTGATTACAGGGTTCTCTAACCATAGTGGATTCAGGGTCCACCCCACTCTACTATTCCGCACCTGTGACAACCCAATCACTACGAACAGTGGTGAGAGATCCAAGATACCTCTCGGAAGATGGTTGCAAGCCTCTACTTTGGCCAGTAAGTCAGATGATGAAAACGCCAGGTCAATCCTGGACAGGGATTTGTGAGTGGCCGAGTAACAGGAGTACGCCTTGTCCTTGGGATGTTTCCATCTCCAGAGCTCCCGCAGACCAAGAGCCTCAGCCCAAGAGGCCAGACGCGTTCTGGGGCCCGAATTCCTGTCCAGGCGATCTAAAGCCGAATCCAGCACCATATTAAAGTCCCCCATAAGGAGAACTGGCGCAGGTGGCAGGCCAACCACTCTCTCCATGACCTGGTTCAGTACCTGAATACAAAAGGGAGGAGGAACATACACGCCAACTATGATCACATCCGTGTCCATGAGTTTGGCATGTAGGATCACATAGCGGCCCTCCCGGTCCGTCTGCAAGGAATTCAACACGAATGGCGTCCCCTTGGAGACCAGTACAGAGACCCCCTGGAGTAGGCCGAGAAAGAAGCATGGTAAGAGCACTGAATCCAAGGTTTCTTAAGTGCAAGTTCTCTCCGCTCCACCAGGTGAGTCTCCTGCAGGATCACCACATTAGGTTTATACCTCTTGACAAATTGGAAGGCCATGGCCCGCTTAATTCTATCGTTAAGCCCCCGGACATTCCAGGAGAGGAATCTACATTCACCCATTATAAAAAATTTGAGTACATGTATCCAAACCGGGGGCGAAATCTCCCAAGCTCTCCAAACCTCCCAACCAAGATCCTACCTCTTCTCGAGTCCGGCATTCATACCTCACATTCATCCCAGCACAAAGACAGCATATACAGATAAAACTATACATAAAACCAAACCAAACATTCCCATACCCCCCTCCCCCCACCCCGCTCCACCACCCCCCAACCCTGGCGAGCATCAGTCCCTCCCAACCAAAAATACAACACAGGTGTAACTAGTTGCAACTGGGGTGCAGGGACCCAACGCCTAATGGGCCTGCAACTTAGAATAGCCAATAACACTATACAGGTCGGCAGACAACTGCCTTGGGTTCCCAGGGTCACATGGAAGCAATCGGGAGGTGGGGACGAGCACAATTAATAGGGGGGGGGGGGGGGAACCGGGAGAAGGGATGACCGGGGGCCAAGGATACGGAAGGGAGGGGAGGGCCATCACACCCTGGGAATCCAGAGCCACAAGCTCTCCTGTAATATTCAGAGCAGGATATTTCGGTGACTTGAGCAGCAAATCAAGGCTTAACAACAATAACAACTTCCAAACTTTCCAACTTGGTACCACGGGTACCAAGGGGGGAGGGGAAGACTTAAGCTTGAGACAGCAAACAGATATCCAAAACCCAGATATCTGGGGAGGTGGCCGCGAATTCCAATCAGGGGTCAGAGGGGCATCCCATATAGGTGTTAAACCAGAGCAGCGGACCTCAACATCCAAAAAAAAAAAAACGCAGCTACAGAAATGCGTCCACCGCTAGCGGTAAAGAGGGGAAACAGGGGCCTCCCTAGAAGATCTCTGCTGGGAGACTTGCCTGAGAGGTTCCTCCTCTGCCGGATTGGCTACCAGGGCTGTGAATGTAGCTCCCGGGGTTTGGTGTGTCAGGAAAATAGGTTTGGCTTATTGTGCTTGTCAGCCAACTCAGGCCAGAGCAACCCCCCCCACACGTATTCCTCTCCAGACTGCGGCTTTTCCTCTTTCGGGCTCTTCACCTCCCCCACACCACGTGCAGCAGGGTAAGATGGCGCCCTGTTCCCCCTGCACTGTCAGCCAGGCAATTCACAGGCGCGTGTCCACACTTTCAGGCGTCCCCCCTTCTATCACCGATCGGTTCACCGCCTGGTCTCCACTGCACACAGTAGGCGCGTGTGGCCGGGACAGCAGCCTCCTCCCCACTCCTCCACTCCAACTCACCGCCGCCGCCCCGAGCAGTCTTGTCCTGCCCGCTGCTGCTTCACCCGCCTCACACCGGGGACAGCCGCCTCCTCCTCGCTCCTCCGCCTCAATTCACCGCCGCCGCCCTGAGCAGTCTTGTGCTGCAGGTCCGCAGCCGCCGGCACCTCACGCCGGGGACGCACGTGGCCGGGACAGCCGCCCGCTCCTCCGCTCTCAGTCACCGCCGCCGCCTCCGTAACACCACGGCTCAATCCCTCGGGAGGGAGAGACCTCGAGGAGCCAAGAGAACGCCGCTCAGCCGCCAAGGTAATGGGGTATTTCAGGATGTATGACGGAGCCCAGCACAGGCACGTCCGATCAGGTCGCCATCTTGGCCACGCCCCCCGCTGCGCCATCATTGGTTGCTTGTCACAGGTGCTGCTTTGCGCTCTTCGGGGGCGGGGCCTGCAGATGGCGCGTTCCGCATCACTGTTCCGCGGCCCGCCCCTCCAGGTATACTCGGCGCCATTTCTTCTTGCTCTTCGTGCTGCGTGGCTGGCTACCTACCTACCGTGGACCGTGAGTGCCCTTACGGGCTGTTTATTTTACTTAATGTCATGTATGCATGTCACTTACGGGGTTTTTCGTTTGTCTTACAGGCGGGTCAGACTCATTTGGTTTCTCCTGGCCCTACCCCCTCTATTTCGTTATTAAACTTTTTGAGGCCTAGTGAGCTGCATACCAGTGGGGAATCTCAGCCTGATGTGTCTACTAGACTGGCTAGTGTTGAAAAGTTGCTTGCTAATACTATGGCGCGTAAGGCCTCTGCTAAGAGGCGGCATTTGGTGCCTGATGTCACTCTCTTCCCTATGGAGGCTGAAGAGTTCTTTGAACTGTCTGGTTATACTCCACTGGAAGAAGGGGAATTGTTCTCTGACTCAGAGTCATCTAATCAGCGGCCTAAGGGTTATGATGATTCTGGCTCTGATCCCTGGCCCCAGATGATACTGGTAGGCTTTTGGCTCAGATCTTTGAAGTGCTTGCTATCTCTCCCCCGGTCGCAGCTCCTAAGCAGCAGGGGGAATTGTTTCATAGTGCCAAGCCACGTTTAGAGTTCCCTGAACAATCTCATTTCAGTAATCTCGTGCTCAAGGAATGGGAGCGTCCTAGCAGGCTTCCCGGAGTCCCTAAGAGTTGGGATAAGAGATATCCCTTTCCTGCTGATGTGGTGAAGCGTTGGTCACCCCCTCCAGAAGTGGATGCCCCAATCTTGGGTTCGTCTAACACCTCCCCTGACTACTACTCTGAGGGACAGTGAGGACCGGCGTATTGATCAGCTGGCGTCCCATGCCTTGTGGGGACGGCGCTGCGCCCGGTATGTGCCTCTGCCATTACAGCTGTGGCTAGTAGCACCCTGCTTAAAAGTGTCCTAGATGGTGCTCCTGATCATGTGTCTAGTGAAGAGTATAATGCACTCTCGCGCTGTGAGGTATTTGTTGCTTATGTCCTCTCTGCCTTGGATGATACCATTAGGATGTGTGGCAGAGCCTCTGCCTTGGTGGTGGCTATTCGCAGCTCGGTTTGCTGCGCCAGTGGGCAGCTGACAATGCTGCCAAGAAGGCTCTCACTGGGTTTCCCTTAAAAGGACTACGCCTATTTGGGGTCCGTCTGGACCTGTTTGCTAAGGGAGGCAGGTTACCCCAGCGCAGGAGGCAGTCTCGGCCCTTTCGGGGCCCGGTCTCTATTTCTTCCCCCTACCGTGGATCCAGACCGGGGAAGGGGGTTTCCTTTACGGGGGCCCGAGGAGATTTCTGGGGAAGGGGCAGAGGACGTGGACGCCCTGGCTCTTCCTGGGGCTCCAAGCTTAAGCCTTCCCCCAAGCTCCCTCAGGCATGAAGGGGCGCCCTCACGCATCTGGGTGGGGGGACGGCTTCAGCACTTTGCTTATGTCTGGAGGCTTCATGTCTCAGACCGGTGGATTCAGGAGGTAGTCTCCTCCGGTTACAAGATAGAGTATGCTACCTGCCCCCCCCCCCCCCCCCCCCCCAAGATTCATCAGATCCCGGATGTCTCAGGAGTCTATGTCAGCTCAGGCTCTGATTCTGGCTGTGCAAAACCTTCTGGAGCTGGGGGTCATCTGTCAGGTCCCCTTACGAGAAAGGGGCAAGGGTTTTTATTCCAACCTTTTCACCGTGCCCAAAAGAGATGGGTCAGTCAGGCCCATCCTGGACTTGAAGATCCTCAACAAATTTGTCAGATGCAGGTGCTTTCGCATGGAAACTCTGCACTTCACTTTGCTGTTAGTTCCCTGCGTCCAGGGGACTTCATGACTTCTGTGGACATAAAAGATGCTTACCTTCATCTTCCAGGTCATCAAAGATTCCTCAGATTCGCTCTGGAGGATCAGCACTACCAATTTGTGGCATTGCCCTTCGGTCTCACTTCAGCTCCCAGAGTGTTCACCAAGGTGCTGGCAGGAGTGATGTCTTTCCTCCATTCCCCCTGTTGGGCAGGGTTCTGCGCAAGATTGCTCAGGAAGGGGTGCCAGCAATCCTGGTGGCTCCCAGGTGGCCAAGAAGAGTGTGGTTCGCAGACATAGCGCAGCTGGCAGTAGATCAGTACGCTCTGCCCAAGGTTCCAGACCTGCTCACTCAGGGACATTTACGCCATCCCAATTTACAACACTGGCTTTGACGGCCTGGCCGCTGAAACCTCCATCTTGATGGAAAAGGGGCTGTCTGCCTCTGTTAACACCGTGATTAGGGCTAGGAAGAAGTCTTCTTCCATTTACTATAGGGTTTGGCGTACCTACATTGACTGGTGCGAGTCTAGGTCTCTTCCCTGTCGTGTGTTCTCTATTCCCAGGATTCTGGAGTTCTTCCAACATGGTTTGGATCTGGGGCTTCAACTCAGTACTCTGAAGGGTCATGTCTCTGCCCTGGCTGTTTTCTTCCAGAGATCTTTTGCTCAGCATTCTCTGATCAGGACTTTTTCCAGGGGTTTACTCATGTGCGTCCTCCATGTAAGCCTATGTTGCTTGTCTGGGATTTGAACTTGGTCTCGTCTGCCCTGCAGGGTGCTCCCTTTGAACCTGTGCAGGAGGCTGCCTTGGCCATTCTTACTCTCAAGGTTGTCTTTCTGGTGGCCATCACTTCTGTTAGGCGTGTTTCTGAGTTGGCGGCGCTTTCCATACAGCCCCCCTACTTTGAGAGACACCAGGACAAGGGGGTGTTTCGCTTCAAGCCAGATTTTCTGCCGAAGGTTGTATCTGCCTTTCATCTAAATCAGGACATTGTTCTACCTTCCTTGTGCCCTAATCCTAGTAACGCTAAGGAGAGGGTTTTGCATTCCTTGGATGTGGTTAGGAATCTGAAGTACTAACTGGTGGCTACTGCACCTTTTAGGGTAACTGATGCGCTTATTCTTAGTATACAGTACATCCTGCTCCAAATCTAATACTTACAGTTGGGATATACTCCGCCAGATGGCGCTGGACTGCAGAGACATCGAAAATAGGCTCCTCCCGGCCCCTCAAATACCCAGGGACCTCCCACAAGTCCCCAGAATTTCTCTGCAGTCTGGCTGCGAAGGATGAGAAATTGGCTCTCTACTCGCAGGTGAGCAGGGTTATTAACCTGCGGCCCTGTAGGACTATTCCCACCCGTTCCATTATTAATATGCTTCCCAGCCTTGGCTGCACTGGTGAGGTGAAGGTAGGCAGCACCGCCGTTGGTGCTTAGGAGCGCTGCTCCACCGCAATCCACCACCAAAGGGTAGGCGGTTCAGGCTTATGGTGAGCCTCTATGGGATGCCCCTCCCGCACTATTGCCCCTGCCTATCGGTGGGCCCTATTTAAGTGGCCGCCATCCTCCCTCATCCTCCTTGTAGTCTTCGGGGGAATAGAGTGGGGGGGGGGGGGTATGTGTATAGATATGTATGTTATGCAGTCTGTGCTTTCACTTTTCACATTTCTTTATTCTTGTGTCAGCCACTGCGCTGACTTGTCTATATTGCTTTTAAATTTAGCCGCTGACTTGGCTCCGCGCTTGGCGGCGGCATTACCTCAGCTGCTGGTGCGCCATCATTGGCTGTTGGCCTTCTGGCTTCGCGCTCTTCGGGGGGGGGCGGGCCCGTCTTTGGCGCGTTTTGCGTCATCGCTATTACTGGCCCGCCCCTCGAGGTATACCGACGCCATCTTTTCTGACTTGGTTGGCCTATGCGCGACGGTCTCCTACCTACCGGGGTCTGTAAGTGCCCTCGCGGGCGGCCTTATCTGCTTCAGTTTTGTTACGATGTACTTAAGGTCTTGTCTGCTTATGTCTTTCAGGCAGGACGAACCCTTCTTGGCTTCTCCCGGCCCTGTTTTTAGTACATTACTTGTAGGTTTTGTACAAATTATACTTCCACGTCCCTAGCGGGTTATTGGGGCATCCAGGGTTGCTATATAGCGTCATTCCCTATCGGCGTATAGCGCCGCTATAATCACCATATGGAGGCATCCCAGGATAATGTTACCGGGGTCCCTTTGGGACAAGACCGGCTGGGTGTAGCGTGTGGGCAGCCTCATGCTGACGCTGACAAGGCACGGGTCTGTGTACCCTGTGCTGAGCAGGTGCTTGCATTGCAATCTGGCCTGCCAGTGGCTGCACCTCGTTTCACTTAACCTACTCTCCCAAGCTTAAATCTCACTCCTGCTGAGTTGCATACAAGTGGGGATTCTCAGCCTGATGTGTCTTCTAGACTGGCTACTGTTGAACAGATTATTGCGAAGGCCCCTGCTAAGAAGCGGCACTTGACGCCTAATGTTACTGTTTTCCCTATGGGAACTGAGGAGTTTATGAATCTGTGTGGCTATACCCCGTCTGATGAAGGGGAGCTCTTTTCTGATTCAGGCTCATCTGATGAGAGACCGAGGGGTCATGACGATTCTGGCTCTGACCCCTGGGCCCCGGATGACACTGACAGATTATTGACCCAGATTTTTGAGGTTCTGTCTATCTCTCTCCCTGTTGAGGCTCCCAGGCAAAGAGGGGAGCTTTTCCATACAGCAAGATCACGTTTGGAAATTCCAGAGCTGGCACATTTCCATAACCTCAAGGAATGGGAGCGCCCCAGTAAACTTCCCGGGGTTCCAAAGAGTTGGGATAGGAAGTATCCCTTTCCTGCTAAGGTGGTTAAATGTTGGTCATTCCCCCCCCCCCCCCGAGGTGGATGCCCCGATCCTAGGGCTATCTATCACCTCTGTCATGCATTCCCCTGATTCTACTACCCTGCGGGATGCTGAAGACCGGGGTATTGATCTGCTGACATCCCACGCCTTTGCATGTGCGGGGACGGCGCTGCGCCCGGCCTGTGCCTCTGCCATTACTGCTGTGGCCACTAGAACCCTTATCAGAAATATGCTTGATAGTGCCCCTGATGATTTGCCTTGTGAGGTGTTTAATGCACTATCCAGTTGTGATGTTTTTGTAAATTTTGTCTTATCAGCATTGGATGACACCATCAGAATGTGTGCCAGAACTTCTGCCCTCGTGGTGGCTATACGCTCGGTATGGCTGCGCCAGTGGGCTGCTGACAACGCTGCCAAGAAGGCCCTCACTGGGTTTCCCTTTAAAGGACTGCATCTGTTTGGAGACCACCTGGATCTTTTTGCTAAGGGAGGTAGGTTACCCCAGCGCAGGCGGCAACCTCGGCCCTTTCGGGGTCAGGGTTCCTTCTCCCCTTACCGTGGTGCAAGACAGGGAAGGGGGGTGTCCTTCCCTGGGGCCCGGGGAGATTTCTGGGGTAGAGGTAGAGGACGTGGACGTCCTCACTCCTCCTGGGGTCCCAAAGCTAAATCCTCTCCCAAGCCCCCTCAGGCATGATGGGGCGCCCTCACCCATCCGGGTGGGGGGATGGCTGCAGCTCACGTCTGGAGGCTTCATGTCTCAGACCGGTGGATTTAGGAGGTAGTGTCCTCCGGTTACAAGTTGGAGTTTGTGCCGATCCCCCTCCAAGTTTCATCAGATCCCGGATTCCTCAGGACCCTGTGTCAGCTCAGGAGCTAGTGCAAGCGGTTCAAGGCCTCCTGGAGCTGGGGGTCATCTGCCAGGTCCCTTTAAGAGAAAAAGGCAACCTATTCCTATTCCGTCAGGCCCATCCTGGACTTAAAGTGGACCGTCACCCAGGGGTGATCGGCCCGGGAATCTTACCTCATCGGCGGCGGACAACACAGCGCGTCCACCGCCGCCTCCCGCGCGTCCCTCTAGACGTGTGCGCGCCCGCGCCGGCCGTTTGTGAATGGCCGGCGCTGGCGCGCGCACTGTCAGGGGGGCGCGCGGGAGGCGGTGGTGGACACGCTGTGTTGTCCGCCGCTGTCACCCGCTTGTCCGTCGGTGGTGATTGGTCAGCGCGGCCACGTGGGGGCGTGGTGAAGTGAGTTTTGGGGGCTTTCTGGGGGGTTTCAAACAGCGGGGCACCCTTAATCGGGGTGCCCCCCTGAAGTGGACCAAAACCCAGGATAGTCAAAATCCTGGGTGTTGGTCCACTTTAAAGATTCTCAACAAGTTTGTCAGGGGCAGGCGCTTTCGCATGAAGACTCTGCGCTCTGCCATCAGTTCCCTGCGCCAAGGGGATTTCATGACTTCTGTGGACATCAAAGATGCTTACCTTCATATTCCTGTGTTCCCAGGTCATCAAAGGTTCCTCAGGTTCGCTCTGATGGATCAACACTACCAATTTGTGGCCTTGCCCTTCGGCCTCACTTCAGCTCCCAGGGTGTTCACCAAGGTGCTGGCTGGCGTGGTGTCTCTGCTCAGATGTCAGGGCGTCCGCGTGCTTCCCTATCTGGATGACATCCTCATCACTTCCCAGTCTCTACATCAGGCAGAGTTGGATACTCAGCTCTTGGTGTCCACTCTGGAGTCATTTGGATGGGTGATCAACCACCCCAAGTCCTCACTATCCCCTTCCTTGGTAACTCCATTCCTAGGAATGAATCTGGATACAGTTCAGGCAAGGATCTTCCTTCCTCAGCAGAAGGTGGACAGTCTGATTGCACAGGCTCGGTTCCTCCTAGCTTGTCCCCATCCCTCCATCAGGCAGGGGATGCAGCTGGTGGGCCTGATGGTAGTCTGCTTCGAAGCGGTCCCTTATGCTCAGTTCCACTTGAGGCGTCTCCAACTTCACCTATTGTCTGTATGGGACAAGGACCCAGCGTCCCTGGACAGGGTCTGTGTGCTCTCCCCCTTGGTCAGGAGGTCCCTCTTGTGGTATATGGACTCAAGGAACCTGTTGGCGGGCAGATCCTTTCTTGCCCCTTCCTGGGAGACGGTCACCATGGATGCCAGTCTGTCAGGTTGGGGTTTTTTTTTCTGGAAGTCCCTGCGGTTCCAGGGGAGGTGGGGCCCTCAGGAGGCCCTCACACCTATCAATGTCTTGTAGCTGCGAGCTATCAGGTTAGTTCTGGCTCGCTTGACTACTCATCTTCAGGACCTGCCTGGCAGTTGCCTACATCAATCATCAGGGAGGGGTGTTTTAATCTCTGTGTCACCGTTGGGCCAACCAGATGTGGATCTGTTTGCGTCCCGCCACAATCACAAGCTTCCAGCTTTTGTCTCTCTGTCCAGGGATCCTCTGGCCCTGACCTCGGATGCGCTATCAATGTCATGGAAGGACTTTCAGTTCCTGTATGTCTTCCCCCCAATTCCCCTGCTGGGCAGGGTTCTGCGCAAGATTGCCCTGGAAGGGGTGCCAGCAATTCTGGTGGCCCCCAGGTGGCCAAGAAGAGTGTGGTTCGCAGACGTGGTACAGCTGGCAGTAGATCAGTACGCTCTGCCCTTGGTGCCAGATCTGATCACTCAGGGCTCACTACGCCATCCCAATTTACAAACTCTGGCTTTGACGGCTTGGCTGCTGAAACCTCCATCTTGATGGAGAAAGGGCTGTCTTCCTCAGTTGTGGATACTTTGATTAAAGCTAGGAAGAAGTCTTCCTCTTCCATTTATTACAGGGTTTGGCGTGCCTACATTGACTGGTGTGAGTCTAAGTCTCTTCCCTGTCGTGTCTTCTCTATTCCCAGGATTCTGGAGTTCCTGCAGCATGGGTTGGAGATGGGGCTCCAACTCAGTACTCTGAAGGGTCAGGTTTCTGCCCTGGCTATTTTTTTCCAGAAGTCCTTTGCTCAGCACCCTCTGATCAGGACTTTTTTCCAGGGGGTCACTCATGTGCATCCCCCACGTAAACCTATGGTGCCTGTTTGGGATTTGAACTTGGTTCTGTCAGCCTTGCAGGGTGCTCCTTTTGAACCTGTGCAGGATGCTGCCTTAGCCATTCTTAAGCTCAAGGTTGTGTTTCTGGTGGCTATCACTTCTGTCAGGCGTGTGTCTGAGTTGGCGGCGCTGTCCATTCAGCCCCCCTACTATGAGAGGCACCAGGACAAGGTGGTTTTTCCTTTCAAACCTGATTTTCTGCCTAAGATAGTGTCTGCCTTTCATTTGAATCAGGATATTGTTCTTCCTTCTTTGTGCCCTAATCTTAACAATGCTAAGGAGAGGGTTTTGCACTCTTTGGATGTGGTTAGGTGTCTGAAGTACTATCTGGTGGCTACTGCACCTTTCAGGAAAACGGATGCTCTTTTTGTGGCCCCTTCTGGTCCTAGGAAGGGTTTGGCTCCTGCCAAGTCTACTATAAGCAAGTGGATTTGTCAGGCTGTGATTCAGGCCTACTCTGCTAAGGGGAAGAATCCTCCCTTCCGCCTTACGGCTCATTCCACTCGTGCTATTGGTGCCTCTTGGGCTTTTCAGCACCAGGCTTCTGTTGAACAAGTTTGCAAGGCTGCTACTTGGTCTTCTGTTCATACCTTTTCAAAGTTTTACAAGGTTGATGTTAGGGCCTCAGCTGACGCTGTTTTTGGCCGAAAGGTTCTGCAGGCGGCAGCGGTTTAAACTGTCTTCAGCTGATTTTCCTTGGGGATCCCACCCTACTTTATGGACATTGCTAATGGATGTCCCAACTGTAAGTATTAGATTTGGAGCAGGACGTACTGTATACTAAGAATAATACAATTCTGTGATTACTCACCTGTAGAATTGGTATTATGAGTATACAGTACGTCCTGCTCCAACCCACCCTTGGTTTGCATTTTCTTGGATCCCCTGTATGGTGATTTTTATCATTGTTATAGTTGATAGTTTGGATTGGTTAATGCTCCCGGCTTCTCCATTGAAACTGCTATTCTCAGTGTGTCACACACCCCGCTTCCCCTTTAATTCTTACGATCGGGTTACTCCACCAGCAGGTGGCGACGTTGCAGAGAGAAGTCTTGAAAACAAGCCCCTTCCGGCCTATATATACCTGGGGCCTCCCACTTAACACCCAGTGTTTTCTCTCTGCAAGATGCGACAAGACAGAAGAAAGAAGTCTCCTGCTTGCAGGTAGCCGGGGTCATACCCCGGCACCCCCCTTTCGGTCTATTTCTGCCCAGTCATTTGTTTACTCGCCTAGATGGTTAATGGAAGCCTCCCAGCCCAGGCATCCCGGGTTGCTTAAATGCGTAAAACCCTGGGTTGTTGCGAATACCATAATTTCACCATATGGAGGCTTCCGACGTTACCAGAAATGGCTCTTCGGGGCTATCCAGGCTGTGTGGGGGTTTTGGGGCTCTGCTCCCAGGCGACGATGTCATAAAATGTGTTCCATGTGCAAAGCAGAATATTGCGCGCCATTCCGGCACTCCGGCTTCTGGCTCCTCGCAACTTCCGTCATCTCTTACCCCCCCTCTTCTATTCCGGACCCCGTGTGACATTGTCAAAAGGGGGGATTCGCAATCCGAGGTGTGTGCGCGATTGGCCAACCTCGAGAAGATAATTTCCACCACGGTAGCTCAGAAGGCTACGGCGAAGCGGAAGCACCTTTCCCCGGCAGCGCCTGTTCCGGAGATTGAGGTGTTTGAAATATTGGATTGGTCCGATTGTCCCCCTGATGAGGAGGGGGAACTCCTTGAGGAGTCGGATGAGCCTGCAGACCAGCAATTGGTTGGCACCGCTGGTGATCAGGCTGTGGGGGTGTCCCTTGACACTCCTTCCATTTTGGCTCAAATGTTTGAAATTTTGGCTTTGGATCCG
This sequence comes from Gastrophryne carolinensis, assembly GCA_027917425.1. Taxonomy (NCBI): domain Eukaryota; kingdom Metazoa; phylum Chordata; class Amphibia; order Anura; family Microhylidae; genus Gastrophryne; species Gastrophryne carolinensis. Next base: position 82,190,086 of record CM051239.1, on the reverse strand, counting down.
CCCGTGGTGGTCCCCCCGCCAAAGGGTGAGTTGTTTGATGTGCCCCAGCCGCGTTTGGTGTTTCCCAGGCAACAACACTTGAGGGTTGTCCTTAAGGAATGGAAACAACCCACGCGCCTGGCTGGAATTCCTCCTAGTTGGGATAAACGTTATCCCTTTCCGGAGGATTTGGTGAAGCTTTGATCGGTTCCCCCTGACGTCGATGCCCCTGTGTTAGGGCTGTCGAACACGGCTGTGTTGCACTCTCCTGACACTACTACCATTAAAGATGGTGAGGATCGTCGGATTGATCAATTGGCTCGCCATGGTTTTATCAGTGCTGGATCGGCACTGCGGCCGGTGTGTGCTTCGGCGCTTCTTCTGATGGCAGTTAGGTCCATTATTAGAGATTTGTACGCAGATCTTGATCCCACTTGTGATGAGTTCTTTTCTCTCAAGCAGTGTGAGTCGTTTATTTCCTTTGTCATGACCGCCCAGGACGATGCACTTGCGATGAGTAGCAGGACAGCGGCACTTTTGGTTGCTATTCGTCGGTCAGTGTGGCTGCGCCAGTGGACGGCGGACTATAACTCTAAGAAGGCGCTTACAGCGCTTCCTTTTGTGGGTTTGCGCCTGTTTGGCGATAAATTGGATTCAGTTACCAAGGGTGGTAAGTTGCCTCAACACAAGAGGCCTCGTCGTTCCTTTCGGGGTGCGCCTTCCTTTAGTCCCTCCATTCGGGGAGTCAGAGCGGGCAGAGGGGCTTCCTTTCCCGCTACCAGGGGTGCAGGTTGGACCCGGGGGAGGGGCCGTGGCCGTCCCGGTCAGTCCTGGGGCGCCAAGCCCAAGCCTGCTGGTAAGCCCGCTCAGCAATGAGGGGGTGCCCTCACCCGTGCGGGTGGGGGGACATTTGCGACACTTCTCCCTGGTTTGGGACCAGGAGGTTCCGGACAGATGGATCCGGGAGGTGGTGTCGTCCGGTTACAAGCTGGAGTTCGAGTCTCGCCCGCCTTCACGGTTTTTCCAGTCTCGGGTGCCCACCGATCCTTTGGCCGCGCAGGGGCTCCTGGCGTCGGTAAGGAATCTTCTGGAAATGGCAGTCATCCGGCCGGTGCCGCGCTTAGAGGTGGGTCTCGGTTTTTACTCCAACCTTTTCACAGTCCCAAAGAAGGACGGGGCGAACCGACTGGATCTGAAGTTCCTCAACAGGTTTATCCGTACTCGGAAGTTTCGCATGGAAACTGCGATCGGCCATCGGTTCTCTTCGGCAGGAGGACTTTATGACGTCCATAGACATCAAGGATGCTTACCTTCATGTTCCCATCTGCCAGGCTCGTCAACGTTTTCTTCGGTTCGTGATGAAGGATCGGCATTTTCAATTCGTGGCACTTCCCTTTGGCCTTACCTCGGCTCCAAGAGTGTTCACCAAGGTTCTGGCAGGGGTGATGGCCATTCTCAGATCTCGGGGCATTCGTGTCGTACCTTATCTGGACGACCTTCTCATCATGGCTCCTTCTCTCAATCAATCGGAGACGGACACCAGGACGGTGGTCTCCACGCTGGAAAGCTTCGGTTGGGTGATCAACTTTCCCAAGTCCTCCCTCGCTCCGGCCAGGATGGTTTCTTTTCTGGGAATGCGGTTGGATTCTTGTCAACACAGGGTGTTTCTGCCTCAGTCCAAGATTTGTCTGATTCAGGAGTTGGCTCGGGTCCTTCTTTCCAATCCTCGGCCGTCCATCCGTCTGGGGATGAGACTGGTAGGATTGATGGTTGCCTCTTTCGAGGCAGTTCCTTTTGCTCAATTTCACACAAGGACGCTTCAGCTTCATCTGTTGGCGTCTTGGGACCGGCGGCCACGGTCGTTGGATCGGCCCTTCCAGTTGTCCTCCCGGATCTGGCAGTCCCTTCAATGGTGGTTGGTCTCGACCAATCTCTTGAGGGGCAGGTCTTTCCTGACTCCTCTTTGGGAAATTGTCACCACGGACGCCAGTCTTTCAGGATGGGGGGGATTCTGGAAGGATCTTCAGTTCCGGGGGCAGTGGGGGCCTTGAGAGGCTCACTTGCCCATCAATATTCTGGAACTGAGAGCCATCCGTCTGGTTCTTGTTCTTTTGACTCAACATGTTCTGGGCCTTCAGGTTCGCTCGGACAATCGAACAGCGGTCGCTTACATCAATCATCAGGGAGGGACTCGCAGTCTGGGTGCCCTCAGAGAGGTGTCCCTTATCCTGACCTGGGCGGAGGCCCATGTTCCTTGTCTCTCTGCAGTTTACATTCCGGGTGTGGAAAACAGGGAAGCGGATCTGTTGAGCAGGTGCTCTTCCCGTCTGGGAGAATGGGCTCTCCATCCTCAAGTTTTTCGGTCTCTGTGTCTCCGGTGGGGGACACCGGAGGTGGACTTGTTTGCCTCTCGTCACAATTGCAGGCTCCCGACCTTCGTGTCGCTCTCCCAGGATCCTCTGGCTCTGGCCATGTCCCTGAGCTGGGGGGATCTGGGGTTTCTGTACCTGTTTCCTCTGATACCCATGCTGGGAAAGGTGGTACGGAAGCTGGCTCTGGAAAGGGTGTCCGCCATTCTCGTGGCTCCAAGGTGGCCAAGGCGGGTATGGTTCGCGGACATCGTTCGGCTGGCAGTGGATCAGTTCGTTCTGCCTCTTCGGCCCGATCTACTCACTCAGGGTCGGCTGTGTTACCCCAATTTACCAATGCTGGGTTTGATGGCTTGGCTGCTGAAACCTCCATCTTGAAGGAGGAGGGTCTTTCTGACTCGGTTGTTAAGACTCTGATCGGTGCCCGGAAGAGGTCTTCTTCTATCATCTACTATAGGACTTGGAAAGCCTATATCGCTTGGTGTGAGGTTAGATCTTTGCCTTGTAGGGTATTTTCGGTCTCCAGGATTCTGGAGTTTTTGCAATCAGGGCTGGTCTTCAGCTGAGTACTTTGAAAGGGCAGGTTTCTGCCTTATCTATCTTTTTTCAGAAGTGTTTTGCGCTTCATCCTTTAGTTAAAACTTTTTTCCAGGGGGTTACGCATGTGCGGCCTCCCAGGAAACCATTACTCCCTGTTTGGGACTTGAACTTGGTTCTCTCTGCTCTTCAGGCTCCTCCCTTTGAGCCCTTGCAGGATATTTCTCTGTCTACCTTGACTCAGAAGACTGCCTTCTTGGTAGCTATCACTTCGGTTCGGCGTGTCTCGGAGTTGGCGGCCTTGTCGATTCAGGCGCCCTACTTTGAGAGGCATCAGGACAAGGTGGTTTTTCGGTTCAAACCGGACTTTCTTCCTAAGGTTGTTTCTGCTTTTCATTTGAATCAGGATATTGTTCTTCCCTCCTTGTGTCCTAAGCCTAAGAATGACAAGGAGAGGGTTTTGCATTGTTTGGATGTAGTACGCTGTGTTAAGTACTATTTGATTACTACTTCTCATTTTCGTAAAACTGATGCCTTTTTTGTTGTGCCCTGTGGGCCTAGGAAGGATTTGGCTCCGGCCAAGTCTTCCATTAGCAAATGGATACGTCAGGCCATTATTGGGGCCTATTCTGCTAAGGGGAAAGTTCCCCCTTTTCGTATCACTGCTCATTCTACTCGCGCCGTTGGAGTGTCTTGGGCTTTTCAGCACCAAGCTTCTGTTGAACAAGTTTGTAAGGCTGCTACTTGGTCTTCTGTTCATACTTTTTCTAAGTTTTACAAAGTTGATGTGCGGGCCTCAGCGGATGCTGTGTTTGGCCGCAAGGTTCTGCAGACTGCAGTCATTTAAGTTATGCTTCATTTTGCCTTCGGATACCCATCCCTTGTGGACACTGCTTTTGGATGTCCCGATTGTAAGAATTAAAGGGGAAGCGGGGTGTGTGACACACTGAGAATAATACCATTTTGTGAATACTCACCTGTAAAATGGATATTGTCAGTGTGTCACACACCCCGCTTCACCCGCCCTTTTTGGTATCCTGGATCCTTTATATGGTGAAGCTTTTCTTTATTTTTTTGAGGTTACCATTGGATTTCCTGGTACCTTGTCTTACTGCTTTTGAATTCACTGGGTGTTAAGTGGGAGGTCCCAGGTATATATAGGCTGGGAGGGGCTCGTTTTCAAGACTTCTCTCTGCAAGGTCGCCACCTGCTGGTGGAGTAACCCGATCGTAAGAATTAAAGGGGAAGCTGGGTGTGTGACACACTGACAATATCCATTTTACAGGTGAGTACTCACAAAATGGTATTTTTCAATGCTGGGGATTTGTGGGAGGTCCCTGGGTATTGAGGGGCCGGGAAGAGCCTATTTTCGATGTCTCTGCAGTCCAGCGCCATCTGGCGGATTATATCCCAACTAAGTATTAGATTTGGAGCAGGACGTACTGTATACTCATAATACCATTTCTACAGGTGAGTAATCACAGAATTGTATTTTTGTGTTCCGTTCTGGTCCTAGGAAGGGTTTGGCTCCCGCTAAATCTTCTATCAGCAAATGGATCCGTCAGGCTGTGATTCAGGCCTACTCTAAGGGGAAGAATCCTCCCTTCCGCCTTACTGCTCATTCTACTCGTGCTATTGGGGCCTCTTGGGCTTTTCAGCACTAGGCTTCTGTTGAACAAGTTTGCAAGGCCGCTACTTGGTCTTCTGTTCATACTTTTTCCAAGTTTTACAAGGTTGATGTTAGGGCCTCAGCTGATGCTGCTTTTGGCCGCAAGGTTCTGCAGGCGGCAGTGGTCTGACCTGTCTGCTGTTACCTTTTGGGATACCCCCCTACTTTACGGACACTGCTATTGGATGTCCCAAGAGTAAAGAATCTTATCTGGAGCAGGACGTACTGTATACTAAGAATAATACAATTCTGTGATTACTCACCTGTAGAATTGTTATTATGAGTATACAGTACGTCCTGCTCCACCCCACCCTTGTTTTCATTATCCTTGGATCCCCTGTATGGTGATTGTTATCATTGTTGATAGTTACTGGTTGGTTATGTTATCATTCTCCCGGCTTCTTGTTAACTGCTTTTCAATGCTGGGAATTTGTGGGAGGTCCCGGGGCCGGGAGGAACCAATTTCGCCGTCATCAGAAGTGAGTGAATAGAGGTTTGAGGATTTCCTCAAGGAGCCCTGAACTGCAAGTCTGAGACAGGAATGGACTGAGGCCCAATTGCAGCCCTGACATCAACCAGCCCATGACCAATCCACAATATCCCTCCTGATTTTTCCCAATGTGCTTCCTGGCCAGTGCTGATGCAATAGCATTGCATCGGTAGATAATGAGTGGTTATAGTCATTAAAGTAATGGGGCTGAAGTATTAGTATTGTAGCAAATAATGTGACAGGGGTGGTTATATCCCTGACTGCTATGATGCTATAGCATTGCAGGGCAAAACATGGACTAGGCGTCTTGGCTGATAAGTACAGTGGGGCCAGATATACGTGTGACAGGCTGAGTGGGGTTTAGAATCAGCGGCGCACTGACGGGAGACATTAATTCTGGACTGGAGGATAGGTGGTAAAGCAAATTGGCCCACTTGGAACTCTCCCTATGGCCAATTTGTCCCTGGTCTGGGAGAGGTGGTGTTTTTTCTGCTCTGGTAGCAGATCCACCAGCTTAAATGTATTCCTTAGTATACTAATGATATGACTGGTATGTCTGCAATTTACATGTACTGTATAAAGAGAAAATAACATTTCAGTGTACTTGACATAAATGAATTTCTTCAGCATAATGTGTGGGGACACAGGTTGATATATGCTATCCTCGGGATTGCAGACACTTGTCAAAAAGGTGTTTCTTTCCTGGATATATCAACCCTTCCATAGATTGCTAGATCGTAGGGAATTACATTCCTAGCCATTTCTAGAGCCTAGTTCAAATGGATATGAGAGGTTCTTAATGGAAAACCTTTATTTTTATCAGGTTTTTGGTGTTCTGCCTTATAGCTTTCCTCTTCTGGAATGTAAAATAAACCTGTGTGTTAGGATTGTGCCCTCAGACATGTGATTTACTTATCAGCATGCGGTTTCCAAGTTTCTTATATACCTGTGTGTCTGTCTTGGTAAAGTAGGAGTGTCTCCCCTGCCTTTTTGTAAAGCTCTTGGTATTCCCTCTTGACTACAAATCCCACAATTCTTCCTCTGTAACAGGACAGCTTATTAGGAGATTTGGCCAAACAAAGCTGCAAATGCTGCCAGTAACCCCTTTAGCTTCAAGAACACAAAATGTTGCCCACCCCCATGTGTCTGAGAGGTTGAATTAATGCAGATTGGGTTAAACTTGTAGTCTCTACCTCAGCCTACCTTATCAAGTCGGAGTGAGGACATTTCACACTTTGATGTACATTGCTAAGGTAAAGACATTGTTGCTCATTGTTGCTAGGGCAAACTGTTTTCTTTTACAACATAAAGTTGCAAAAAAAAAATAACATAAGCTCAGCACCTTGAGGTAGACATTGAAAACACGTGCCAGTTTTCTCTACTAAAAAGTAGTGCACTTTCCTATTATGTGCGGGTTGTCTTTTAGCTGGAAGGTGTGTCTCCAAAAAGGCTGTAGCTCCTCCCATCAAGCCTATATAAGGCTCAGCTGCCCCTTCAGGCGCCAGTCCAGTCTTTGCTGGCAGCCTGGCAAGTGGCTGCGTTTTTTTTTTGCAGGGGTTTTATTTCTTTTCACATTATTATTTTTATTTTTTGTGAAGTAGCGGGGGGATCTTTACCTGTGCTCCCAGACCTTGCATTGAGTTCTTCCCAGAAGACCCACAGAAGTTGGCTGTGGCTTGGAATTCAAACTGGAAAGCTGTATGTGTATTGGTCCTGCGGCCTCGACCGCGCCTCTCTTCTCCCTTCTGGCTTGTGAACATGAAGTGCCCCTCTCGTTGCCATCTTTGTTTTTAGTGCATCTTGCATATTCAGTACATCAGGGGGCTGTCTTGCAGGACCTTTGTTCAGCCTATTTACAGTGGGTTTTTAACACGTGTACATTTACTTTGAATCATTACTATGATTAAAGCTACATTTGCCCTGGCATTCACCAAAGGGGAGCCTTCCTTCTTTCAATACATGCTACTGTATATATATATTTATATATATTATTTTTGTATATGATATACATATATGATGTCTTTAACCAACCCTCTTTGTGTCCCTTGTGCACGGCCGGACTCCATCTCTTGGACAGCAGATTAAGGGGGGGCTCTGTTGTTTAAATTTCCTTAGTGGGGGAAAAACACATCCCATGTTCACACCAGGAGTTAAATTCCATTGCCCTTTGAAATAAAAAAAATATCCTTCTAAGCTATTGGGTCCTCAGATGTCAGTTTACCATATCTAAGTCTCACAAACAAGCCGCTCCAGGTCCAGCACCCTCCTGGGTTCCCACGAGGAACCTGCTTGGAACTCCCAAGAGTTTGTAGCCCTGTTTCCTTTTATTTGCGGATCTATAGATACACTCCTACCTGTTTTCATACAAGACGGCTCTTAAGGATCCAATGGATAACCTGTGGAAGTCACTGCATGCCTTGCACAACTGGAAAGGGCAGCTCCTGATCTGCAGACACTGGCAGCTCAGGACCAATGTCTTATGTGGACTGGCAGGAAGGCACTATGCAAGTCTGCGGCACAAGAAGACTTCTAGTTCTTCTTCTGAAGTATTTCTTCACGTTAAGTGGGCAGTCCAGTCATTACAGGAGTCCAAATGTGAGGTTATGCTTCCCTAGCCTTTCGCTTCAACATGATGGACAAGGAGTTTGAGAGGCCGAACAACCTGCTTGGAACGCCCAAGAGTTTGTAGCCCTGTTTCCTTTTATTTGCGGATCTAAAGATACACTCCTACCTGTTTTCAGACAAGACGGCTCTTAAGGATCCAATGGATAAATGTCTGTATTAGCTGGCCTGCCATTCATTTGCCAAGGAAGCTTTGGCCTTTTGTCCAGTTTTTCCCAATAATTATTGGTGTTAATATAACCTAACTGCAGATACACAGTGCTGATATAGGAGTTCTTGGGAGGGATGGGGACAAACATGGGAGAGCATTACCTAGGGTGCAGGTTCTAAGCAGTGTCCGAGGTCTGAAATCCAAGTCACAGTCTGCGAAGCAAGTTCCAGGGTACCTGATATAAACAAGAAAATGGTAAAAGCGAGAGCCTGGAGCGCTTGCAATGCCTTTCATTCCAATGGTGCTTAGTGATTACTGTATGACAGTATTTCCATGCTCTAAAAGAGTAGCTCAATTCATTTTTACATAATGCCAATATGTGGCTGAATACTTCTACATTAGAATATTAGCACTTTTTAGGGTTGGTTCAGGTTTCACATAATTCCTTCAGTGGCAGCCATCACCCTGGAGGAATCCTGTTGCCCTGGCTCTAGCTTTCACTGTTTTTTTTTTCTAGCTAGCAGGCCCTTTCTAAGGCATGTACATGTTTCACTGGCTTCCTGAAGGAATCATGTTGCCTTGTCCCAACTTTTTTTAGCTTTAAAAATACTTTATATGCTGCAGTGCAACCATTTAAGGAACTGGTAAGCCTTAAGATGGGACACCTTCTCACTTAACATTAACTAGTATAATGTATACTTTAAAGTGAAACAAACCCCGGAATTTTAGCTATCCCAGGTTTTGTTTCCTTCCCTGGGGGCATCCTGATTTGGGATGCCTCATTGTGAAACCCCCAGATTCCTCATAAAAACTTTGCCAGGTCTACGACCCAACAGCTCTGTGCACAGAAAGCAGACGTGGGCATGCTGCCGTTCTGGCATCTCTGAAGACCAGTGGCCAGCCTCAGAATCTGGTGTTTCTAAATATTGTCTTGCTCACAACCCCTACCTCTTCTTGGTTAAAGCCAAAGCATTGGCTTGCCGGCATACCAAGAAAAAAACTTGTAAAATCTGTGCATGCATTAGAAAAAGACACTTCTGGAAAAGAGTTCCTGATTCATTAAACATTTAAACACCAAGCACGTAGATTCTATGTGCCTGGCATTTAAGTTTCCGCTTCTGGAGCCCTGGCAGCTAGTAGACTGGATGGGGAAGGGAAGATCAAGGCTACCACTTTCTTTGAGTGTACTGTTGTGCCAGCATGGCCGCATCTATTGAATTTTTCAAAAAAATGAAAATAAAGGGCTACTGGATTCCTCCAAGGTGACAGATGATACTGACGGAATCCAGTGAAACCTTTACCAGCCTTCAAAAGTACCACTTTAGGAAATGCGCACAATGATGGGATTAGGGGGGGTGGTTCAAGGTGACCAGATACCTTGTGTCTGCATCCAGCCACATTTCTACCTTTAGAGAAAACTGACTTATGGTACCCCAATAGGCAACATGGCACATCTTCCGATTATATATTGCTCTGGCTGCATCTAAAGCAGTCTTTAAAAAATAAAAATGTCAAATTGCCCATATTTCCCCAGCCTCATAGCTGTCACTGAAGAATGGCTTTAAAATCCCTACATGCATTAGAAACATCTAACACATTAGGACACATTTGGAAACGGGTTTTAAAAAGGGCCTCCTGATTCCTTTACCCTTTAAAGGCCAAGCAGGTTTAAGTGGGTTTGCGGCCTAAATAAAAAATGGCCGCTCATCTCCATTCAGGATCCAGCACCGAGGGGGTCTTTTCTTTGCCCGGGGAGCATTGGATCCCCCCTCCCCTCGGGTCTTCAGTGGGGAAGATAATGCCTTTTCTTTGCCCCATGCTGTGGCTTCTGACAGCTCGCCGGCCGCCGCAGAAAGGGGCCTTTTATACTGAGAGTGCTGGTATAAAAGGACGCTCTTTGTCAGGAGCGAGCAGTCAGAACCTGGGAGTGATCCGTTGGAACCCCCTACACCTTCCCTCGACCGATCACTTCTGGCTGTTGGTGAGGGGCGGTGATCGGCCAGGCATAGGACATCAGGCACACAATGGAAGGAGGTAAGTAGAATAAAGAAGACTTTTCTGTGTGTGTGTTTTTTACTCTTAATTCTTTGTGAACTGGTAGGGGGTCCCTGAGACATGCCATTAGCCCTCTACCCCATTACCTGCATCCCAAAGCCCAGGGGCTGAAGAAGAGCCTGTGGCCTGTGAGGGCTATTTGGGCTGGTATCTTTGCGCCCTGGTCTACCAGCCCCCATAGCTGATGCCCAAGCTGGTTTTGCCCTTTTAAAAAAAATTATAATGGGTTTAACCCTTGACAGTGTGCATAGTATTTGTATTTCATTTAAAAATGTCAAAGTTCTCTTCAGTTTAGGATGTCTACCGATACATATGTGGTACCGTTGTAATCAGGTGGGATGGGGCTTGTATAATTTCCCTGGAAATTACTGTAAAAATTAGTTTAAATATATAGAATAACTATATATATATATATATATAGTGAAAAATGTCTGTTGGCTGTCAAAGGGTTAAATTGACTGTCTCAGCCATGTGGCAGCTTCTAAATAATGTTAAAAAAAAAAGTGGGATCAAGACAACAGGATTTCTCCAGAAGATAGCTGCCACTGAAGGAAGCGTGTGATGCCTTATGAAGAGGCACATCTGAAAATATGCAAAATTATGGAATCAAAGGTGGTAGGTCAAGGTATCCTGATTCCTTTTTTTGTGCATCAATTTCCCATTCTACCTTATACAAACCAGACAGCTCCATTTTTTTTTTCGCTTTATTTTCTTCGACATATCTTTTGTGGGCTTTAACTGGCTCTCAAGAATTTACCTTTATATCCTTCTAAATTAAAGATAATAAACATTCACGTTGATCTGAGTTAAAAGTAGGTTCTGAGAACTATACGGAGCATAGACAACTGCTGGTGGCCAGGTTAACAATTATGGAATCCACCGGGTGAACCAGTGGAGCTTCAAGTTTCTGGGTTGTGGCCGACTCATGCACCTCACAACTGGGGTCTGTTTTTCAGGCAGGCAGAATCCATGCCGGGATATCAGAGATCCAATCCACATCCCGGGTCCTCTACAGGTTTTTCCCCTACTCACAGGCTTCCCAGGTGATGAGACTAATTGAAGGAAGGAAGCCCTATAAAAGGAGTTGCTGAGGCTTCCAGTGTGGAGATGGAGAGGCTGGGATGAGGAGCCTGTGCCTTGCTGCTCCCAATACTGACAGTGCTGAATTGCAGCCGAAGGACTTTGTGTTATCTGTACTTGCAACCTGTGGATTAACAGCCTGGACTTGTATGCCCCGAAAGAGGACCTGTGATATCAAGGACTTGCAATACGCTGTAATTATCCTAAACTGGACATTGCTAAAGTTGGTGAGGTAACCAATTGCTGTACTGCATTGTATCCTGCATCATACTCTGAAGTTAAGAGATTTTGGCTGTTGAACTTTGTTTTCAATAAATCGCTTATTATTTGACTAAGAACTGTCTTCAGAGTCATTGCCGTTGGCCCCAAATCCTAACATTTGGTGGAGGATGCAGGCATAGCATAGTTCCTAGGAGCAACGGCATGCAGGGGCGGACTGACAGGCAGGTCCAATCGGATGTCATCCTAAGGCCCGGGCCTGGAAAAGGGCCCGCAGTCCGCCGTCAGTGGCGGATTGCGGGCCCTTTTCCAGACCCGGGCTGTCCACTAAAAGCAGCCGAGAGTGACATATTGCTCGGAGCCGGAGGGAGGGAGCAGGGCCGGCCTTACCATGGGTCCCGGTGGGTCCATGGTCCCAGGCAGCACTTTAAGGGGGGCGGTACTTTGCTGGCAGCGGCGGGCAGGGGGAGGCTGGCCATAGTGCATACCGGGCAGAATCCCGGTAGGCCGGCAGCAGAGAAGGCTGCAAAATTGTGTGCGTATTTCACCTGTCGGCAAATCTTTAGTTGTCCAGGGCCAAGCGGCTGCTTTTCAGGTTCTGTTTTTTTTGTTTTTTTTCTTTTTCCCTCCCTGCTTTACTGGGCTATAATAGCTCCTCAAAAAAGCAACCAGGCGGCGCTGGACAACCTAAAGATTTGCTCTCAGAGGAAGAAAGCCTAGCAGCCAATCGTCTGCCACGCAGCCCGAGGAGGGGGCAGGGCCAGGAGGAGATGTTGAAGGTGAGCAGTGCTGCATGGTAGATGGCGGCAGCCCTCCCCCCTCTCTCCCCAGCTCATCCTACAGCGCAGCTTAGGCTTTCCTCTCCTGTCCCCTCCTCTGTGCAGCACAGCACTGCCAACTGGTGTCCAGACATTAGCAGCAAGAACAGGTACAATGTACACAGCCCCATTTACCTGCACCCCCCCCCCCCCCCCCGCCTGACACACACACTCTGGACACCATGTACTGATGGATGCTGCACATGACTGTACTGAGGGATGCCCCCACTTTGTGTGAGCTGTACTGAGGGATGCCCCCACTGTGTGTGAGCTGTACTGATGGATGCCCCCACTGTGTGTGAGCTGTACTGAGGGATACCCCACTGTGTGTGAGCTGTACTGAGGGATGCCCCCACTGTGTGAGCTGTACTGAGGGATCCCCCACTGTGTGTGAGCTGTACTGAGGAATGCCCCCACTGTGTGTGAGCTGTACTGAGGAATTCCCCCACTGTGTGTGAGCTGTACTGAGGAATTCCCCCACTGTGTGTGAGCTGTACTGAGCAATGCCCCCACTGTGTGTGAGCTGTACTGAGAGATGCCCCCACTGTGTGTGAGCTGTACTGAGGGATGCCCCCACTGTGTGTGAGCTGTACTGAGGGATGCCCCCACTGTGTGTGAGCTGTACTGAGGGATGCCCCCACTGTTTGTGAGCTGTACTGAGGGATGCCCCCACTGTGTGTGAGCTGTACTGAGGGATGCCCCCACTGTGTGTGTGAGCTGTACTGAGGGATCCCCCACTGTGTGTGAGCTGTACTGAGGGATGCCCCCACTGTGTGTGAGCTGTATTGAGGGAGGCCTCCACTGTGTGTGAGCTGTATTGAGGGATGCCTCCACTGTGTGTGAGCTGTATTGAGGGATGCCCCCACTGTGTGTGAGCTGTATTGAGGGATGCCCCCACTGAGTGTGAGCTGTATTGAGGGATGCCCCCACTGAGTGTGAGCTGTATTGAGGGATGCCCCCACTGTGTGTGAGCTGTATTGAGGGATGCCCCCACTGCGTGAGAGCTGTATTGAGGGATGCCCCCACTGCGTGTCAGCTGTATTGAGGGATGCCCCCCACCCTGTTTGAGCTGTATTGAGGGATGCCCCCCACCCTGTGTGAGCTGTATTGAGGGATGCCCCCACCCTGTGTGAGCTGTATTGAGGGATGCCCCCACCCTGTGTGAGCTGTATTGAGGGATGCCCCCACCCTGTGTGAGCTGTATTGAGGGATGCCCCCACCCTGTGTGAGCTGTATTGAGGGATGCCCCCACCCTGTGTGAGCTGTATTGAGGGATGCCCCCACCCTGTGTGAGCTGTATTGAGGGATGCCCCCACCCTGTGTGAGCTGTATTGAGGGAGGCCCCCACCCTGTGTGAGCTGTATTGAGGGAGGCCCCCACCCTGTTTGAGCTGTATTGAGGGATGCCCCCACCCTGTGTGAGCTGTATTGAGGGATGCCCCCACCCTGTGTGAGCTGTACTGAGGGATGCCCCCAGTGGCTGTCCAGAGGGATGCTACTTAATGGTTGTAATGGGAGGATTTCAGCACACCATTTGGTTCAGAATATTTTTTTTCTTATTTTTGTCCTATAAACCCCGGATGTGTGTTGTGGAACGAAAAATTAGGTGTATATATAATGTGACATTAAGATACTATACTGGGCCAGGAAAAGTGCAGCAGGGCTGGTGCGCCCCAAAAAGTCCAGGGCCGTTTTTTATTTCCAGTCCGCCCCTGGCGGCGGGAACATATTTGGCGGCGGAGGTGGGCAGCAGAAGCGGGCAGCCACTTCTTGACTGCGGCCAGCGCTGTATTTGCTACTAGGCTCTTTCTGCTCTTTGCCTCTACGCAACTGTGCGCGCAATGCCCAGCTCAGCTCCGCCTCCCCCAGCCCATTCCAGCTCCGCCTCCGCCTCGCCCAGCTCGCCTAGCCCAGCTGTGCCTCAGCCTCCCCCTACTGCCCAGCTCAGCTCTGCCCCTTCCAGCTCCGCCCCTCCCCTGCTGGCAGCTGCCACCTGTCTCCTTCCTATGACAGGAGCGGTGTGGGGAGTTGGGGGCGTGGTCTCGGCAGGCGCTCCATCAGATGTACACATGAGTGGGGGAGCTCCTCCAAATTTGCCGACCTTAAGGTAAGTCTTACCGCCCGAGGGCTGTGGGGGTTAAATTGGGGGGGTGTAGAGTGGACCATCCACCGGGGCAGACTGATCAAGTGACCTTGGGGCATCCCTTTCCAGGATGCCCCATTGTGTAAGCCCCCTAAGATCCCCAGGTCACTTCAGTAGTTACACACCACGGTTGCCGGCCACGGGTTAGGGGAGTGGGAGCAGGCCTCACACAGGAGGGAGACCAGGGATGTAATTGCTCCTTTTTACCCTGTGCCGCAGCTCTCGTACAAATAGCATTTTATGCTGTGCATTAAATGCATGGCATAAAGTGCTCATTAAACGAGGGCTTGTGCATGCACTGTGGGACAAGGGAAAGGTGAGTCTTTGGGGAGATTTGGGGGTTTTTTTTATAGAGTGGGGCATCACAAATCTGGTTGTTCCTAAGTAAGTATCAAAGGTGTTTTTTTTTTTTTTGGGGGGGGGGGCAGCATTTCACTCTTGGACCCAGGCAGAACAATGTCTTGGGAGGCCATAGTGAGGACTCACATTCAGGAGTCCTAATGATCGCCAGTGCCGAGTGTCTGGATGGATGGTAGGCTGTTCCTGCAGCGTCACTTCCCCCTCTGTATCTCTCTGAAGGAAGCTCAAAAGTCATAGGTGTGTGTGGCAGACAAGGAAGCGCCTTCTCCCCACTCCCCCTCCTCTGCACAGCACAAGCCTTTCACCAGGAAACAGAATAACGGGAGCAGCTCCTCCAATGCTCTGCTCCGTGTGCGGACAGGAGACAGACACACTGCTGCAATAAAAAGGTTTAAAAGTTGTAGTGTGTGTGTGTGTGTGTGTGTGTGTGTGTGTGTGTGTGTGTGTGCTGTCTGCATCCTAGGGAAGGGGGGGGGATGTAGTGCCATCTGCATCTTGTAGTATGTGTGTATATAGTGTTGTGTATGTACAGGGTCTAAGATGCTTGTAGCTGGGCATGCTATACTGGTACATACCTTATATGTAGTCATGAGTCAGGCAGTTATATTAAAGTGGACCAACACCCTGCTAGATCCAATCCCTCCCCGCGGGGCATCCAAAATCCCAATTTGGGATTCCCCACGGGACTGGAATAAAACCCGGGTAAGCCAAATTTCCTGGGTTTTGTTTCACTGTAAAGAGGCACATTTTGCCTGTCCTGGAGTCTAATAGACTCCAGGGCCAGTCGATTCCCTCACCCAGGAAAAATAACTGGGGCCTCCACCAATTTTGTGCCCAGGGGCGGACTGGCCATAGGGCGTACCGGGACAAATCCCGGTAGGCCGCCTTCCCCCCTGCCCCATAGTTTGTAATGTTGGGCCGCTGCGGCCACAGCTGGCTGGCAACAAGGAGCTGCCGTGGTCGCCCTGCGCACTGTGCTGCAGCACATGACATCCGGGTGGCAACACTGAGCTGTATGATAGGGCAGTCGGAGGGTCTACTGACAACTCCAGAGTGGGCGGGGCTTCTCTCTGGTCCCCAGTGAGGCTGGAAATGCGAGGAGTCCCAGATCAAGGCCGACATCAGAGGTGAGAGGGGGGAAAATCTTTAAGACCTATGTCATGGGCCCTGTCCATCGCATATATCCTGCAGCTGCCCAGCATTGAGGCACCTGGGCATTGAGGACCAAGGTGCGAGCAACTCAAAGCTGATACCGGCATTATGGTGGTGATGCCCCGCTCGCCGGATCTCCTACCTGCCTGACACGTGACCTCTGGCTCTGTGTCAGATTTCTTTGCTCAGTGGGGTGAGACAGACGCCGGCTGCAGCTGTTACCAGTGATAGAATTAATGCTGCTGCAGTCAGCTTAAATTATTGTATAAATTCACCTCCTTATGCTTTAATATGTTATGTCTCCCCTCTGTGCCTCATTCATAAGCTGCCCCTGCTGTCACCCACTCATCCCTCCAGCCACACTCATCCCTCCATCCACACTCATCCCCAGCCTGCCCCTGTCACCCACTCATCCCTCCATCCACACTCATCCCCAGCCTGCCCCTGTCACCCACTCATCCCTCTATCCACACTCATCCCTCCATCCACACTCATCCCCAGCCTGCCCCTGTCACCCACTCATCCCTCTATCCACACTCATCCCTAGCCTGCCCCTGTCACCCCCTCATCCCTCCATCCACACTTATCCCCAGCCTGCCCCTGTCACCCACTCATCCCTCAATCCACACTCATCCCTCCATCCACACTCATCCCCAGCCTATCCCTTCCTGTCTGCCAGTCAGCCTTGGCAATCTGCCAGCCACAGTATCCTGACAGCCAAAGCCGCCCGTTTGCCTTAGCAGCCAGCTTCAGTAATTGAGGTGAGTGGTGGCTGAAGCCAAGTTGGACTGGGTATCACAGACAGAGATCCAAGTTGGCATAAAAAGGAGGAGGATAGTTCAGTGTGTTGAAGCTTTTGGTGTAGTTGGGTGGGGTGGCATTGCCACCCCTTGAAGTACACCATAGCCTTAAATGCACTGCACTCCCCTCTTCCTTTCTATGGCAACTATTCTTATACATACTGATTGTGTTATTCCATTGGTTCTTTTTCGTTCTTTTGTGTGTAAAAATTCAGTTATTAAACAGTTTTCAGAAAATGGAATTTGTACTCTGATATGTAGGGGTGGGGCATATGGAGTGGTTTGGGCGGGACAGAGGTGGGACCAGGGGTGGGGTCTCGCTGGGGGCCCTTGCTTTTTTTGGTCCGGGGGCCCTGAGTGGTGTCAGTCCGCTTCTGACGGCATGACAAAAACTCTGCAGTGACATTTAACAGTGGATGGCTTGAGTGAAAGCTGCAACAAAGATGTCTCGCCACTCGCAAATGGAGGAGGTGGTAAAGCAGCTGATACAGGCTAATCTCCAAACTGTGCAGACCATGGCACAACAGCAGCGGGCCATGGAGCAGCAGCAAGAAACAAACCCCTTGTTAAACCGGACCTTCACTATGATTTATTGAAAAGCCCAAACCCTTAAAAAACGATTCCCCAGCATCTAAAAGTAATATATTTTAAGTTTTTAGTCAATTATTTATTATTCTTTCCCCTACTGGGCTGCAACTCTGTTAAGGACTTTAGGATACGGGCGCCACCATCTTGACTCAGAAGTATCACACTTACTGAGGAGAGGTGAGTGGGATAAAGTAGAGGGGGGTGGGTTATAGCTTTGCTTTGCTCAGACAGAGCAGAGCTGGGGTCAGGGAAAGGTCAGCAGTCCCAGAATGCATAGCAGCACAGTCAGAAGGCACTTCCTGTTTTCAGGCTGCCTGATGTTCCATGAGCCGCCATCTTGGATGTTTAAAGGCTCATAACATGCACTAGATGCAGGTAGGATGATTTTTTGTATAATCAAGTTTTATTGGTTTTTTAGTTTTTAGAGAGAGAGCGAAAAAAGAAAAAAAAAAGGGGGGTAAGTTGGGGGTACAGAAAATAAAAAGGGGGGTATGGGAGGTGAAGGGGGTACAACAAGAGCAAATCACAGGTATATATGCAGCACCGGTTTTACATCTTGTCATCTACATCATTGAGTACATAAATTTGCTTCCATACATATACAAGGAGCAGGATCAATCGCATTGTGATACTTTTACTTTTTGTTAATGGTTGAGTGGTGATCAGACAGGTTCCAGTCTGCGAAGGATTTCAGGTGGGGATGTAGCATACAACAGAGGGTGGGTACATATACATAGGGGAGAAGTGCAGAGAGGGAGCCAGGGGGAGAAGAAGGGGAGAGGAGGGGCGGAAAAAGGTGGATAGTGTGCAGGGGGAGGAAGGGCAGCGACACCGAAGGCATCCCCCCCCCCCCCCCAAGGCCCGGGTAGCCACCCCCCAGGCCCGTGATTAGCACCTCATCCCTGGCCGAGATCCGCCCCCAAGAAGGCCCTCGCCGAGTCTGAACATGATCCAGCTTGTCCAGGTCTCCAAGTGCGCCTCCGTGGTTCCCCTGTCCTCCGCTATCAGCTCCTCCATTCTCAGGATGTGATCCATTTCAGTAAACCACTCGAGGACTTCCACCGCCTCGGGATAATTGCTCTTACGGCCGTCAGAAAGAACCTAAGGACTCCCTTCTTGGCTCTGGTTATGGAGCCCGGGATCATGGAAAGTAAGGCAGCCCCCGGGCTGTTAGGCACGACGGAGCCCTCCACATCCGTATGTATCTTGAAGATAGTGTCCCAGAGCCTCTTGACCGGGGGGCACTCCCACCAAATGTGAAGGATTCCTCCCTGGGGCGCCCCGCATCTCCAGCATCCACTCGAACCCTCCGAGGAGTATGAGGCCATGTCTGACGGACACCTATACCATCTTGTGAGGACTTTGTAATTTTTTTCCTGTGCCTCACTGGCACCAACGAGTCTGTGTGTTAGCGTGAATATCTTTTTGGCGTCTTCGTGAGGTGTGAGGGGGCGGGGCAGCCCAGGCATGAGGCCCGCCCACAGGCACCGGCTCTCAGCCTCGGGCATAAGAAGCGCCTACCCCATCGGACGAGCCCCGGAGGCCACCAGCCCAATCATGAGAAAAAGAGCAAGCATTTCAGGAACTCCATAACATATCTACAAAGTGGCAGTTACTGTGAGTCCAACCTCCCCGCGGCAGGCACCCCCAGGGCCCCCCACCCCAACCCCCCTCGGGTCCCCATGTACCTTAGCCCAGTCCGACGGGATGGGAAGAGATGAGACGTGGGCCCCCCCCGCACGGAGGGGTCCGAGAGTCGTTAGTGTCCGCTGTCCCGCTCTGGGGCAGAAGCGATGGCCATCCATCTTTGGGCCAGTCCGCCAACCCCCCCAGTTGTCAGGGGGTCAGTCATGGGTCAGCCCATAGGGGTCCCGCCGCGGAGGAAGGCCACGACCCACCACCGCACCGGTCTTCAAGCTCTGTTATCTGGACGAGGCACCCGTCTTCTTGGGCCCCCCGCTAACCTTCCAGGCGGTCCACGTAGCCCCCCCCCGCAGCAGCAGCCCCCCAGGCGGAGGCTCCAAGGTAGGCGAGAGCCAGTCCGGCACCCGAATCGGGTCCGTTTCCAGGAATGCAAATAGTTGCGGGAGTTGGTCGACAGTTCTCAGAGCGAAGGATCTCCCGTTCTTGCGCACATTAAGGTGGAAGGGGAAACCCCAGCGGTAGGAGGCCCCCTGGCGCTGGATCACTTCAAGGAGGGGTTTCAACATACGTCTCATTTGGAGGGTCCTGGAGGAAAGGTCGGGGAGGACCGCGACGAGTGAACCTTCAAATCTAGTTGGACCCTTCTCCCACGCTTTTCTCAGGATGTCTTCTTTAACTTTGTAGTAGTGGATTCTGCAAACCACATCTCTGGGTCGCTGTGGGTCTGCAGGTTTGGGGCCTAGGGCCCTGTGAATCCTGTCGATGTTGATCTCGGCCGCGGGGGGGGTTCCCCAGTATCGTGTTGAAGATACCTTTTGCTGTACGTTCTAGATCCGGTTGAGTGACTGTCTCCGGGAGCCCCCTCAGTCTGACGTTATTGCGTCTACCCCGATTCTCGAGGTCATCTAAGCCAAGGTAGAGGGCAGAGGTGTGCGCCCTCCCCTCTCGTTGAAGCTGCTCCAAAGCCGCCACCCTCTGAGTCAGCGCAGACTGATCCTGCTCGATTGAGTCGACTCTGTGGGATACCTCTGAAATAGAGTTTTGAAGCGTGCTGAGTTCTCTGCGGAGAGTACCCTCCATCTGTGAGATGTATCCATCAAAGTCTGAACGTGAGGGGAGCGCTCTCAAAGCATCCGCTACGTTAGATCTGACCACGTCGGCTAGGGCCAAGATAAGGGACTGGGGTAATTGTTGCATAGCCGAGGACATCTCATGGGGAGAGGCCGCAAGACCCCCACCCCCTCGTTTATTCAGCTCGTCCAGCTGCAACGTGTCTGTGTGCGACTCCAGGGGCTCCGTCGGGTCACTGCTATCATTCACACTCATGTGAAACTCTGTTGGCCAGTCCTCCCCTCCTCCGGCGGCGCCGGCGCTCCAGGGCCTCTCAGGGGACAGGCAGGCTTCATGGGGGGTATATCCCCCGCGTGTGTAAGGGGCATCCCACACCTGTGCTGGAGGGGTGGTCCCCACCGGGATGCCGGAAGACCGGCCGGGTGTACAGGGGTGTTTTTTGGGGTGTGTGGGGTTTTATTTTGGGTTGCAGTTTGCGGCCCCACTCCTCCTCCCCCAGTCAGTGATGAAGTTTTATTGATGGTGTTGGGGGTCCGTTCGGGCACCTCCATAGGACATGAGGCTCCCCTCCCCACCCGGGGCTGCTCACAGGCTGGTCTGGGGGGATTAATCATGTGTTGTGTTGCAACTGATGGGGCATGGTCTGCCCGGACCTCCCGGTCCCTGATGTCCTCCCTTTCAGCAGCCGCTCTGTCATTTGCAAGCCAGGCTGCGGGAGCATGCTGTCTCTCTCCCGGGCTGGGAGAGGACAGGCCGCCGCCCCCCGCCGCCACCTCCGTTGCTGGCGCCGGCGCCTCTGCTCTCCTCTCCTCGCACGCCGCCCCCGCTCTCAATCTGCCCCTGACGCGGCCGGGAGCAGACGTCTGCCGCGCTTCTGGGAGGCTGCCTTCCCCGTTCTCCTCGGTCAGGTAAGGGGACCCCCGCCCTGTACCGACCTCTGTGTCCATGCGTGCCTCTTCCTCTTGGGCCGCCCCCATCTTGCTGTCCCGCTCCTCCTCGCTCCCACGGCCCCCAGTGGCGATGGAGGCCGATCGCTGCCTCCTGTCTGTGCCCGCCGTCCTTCTGCGCCTGGGCATTAGTTCGGGTCCGCGTTAAGTGCCTCCAGATCCCGTCTGTCTGCGGTTCTGTGCAGAGCTCCTCAGTTTAGCTGCCTACCTCGCCATCGGCTAGCCACGCCCCCCCCGGTAGGATGATTTTTAATGTGGGTAATCTGTATGTGCAGGGTTGAGGAAACATATAAGATAGGCTCTTATTCAGGGTGAAGGTCCGCTTTAATGGAGCAGACTGCTGTGCTCAGAGAGACTGTTATGGCTAAAATCTCACAACCGGAGAGAAGCACGGCTGAGACTGGTGGTGCGAGGAGAGCCGTTCAGAAGGTCTTGCAAAAGATGACACCTGATAATGATGTAGAGGCCTACCTCACTGTATTCAAGAGCATGGCAGAGAGAGAGAAGGTGTCTGTTGCAGAGTGGGCAGATGTGATTGTGCCTTTCCTGACAGGAGAACCGCAAAAAGTATACTATGATCTTAGGGAGCAAGATGTCCGGGACTATGTTAAATTAAAGATGGAGATCCTTGCTCGCCTGGGTGTTACACCAGCGGTTCGGGCCCGGAGAGTTCACAGTTGGAGTTTCGCCATTGACAAGCCTGCCCGGTCGCAGATATATAACCTGATTCATCTGGTACTAAAGGGGCTGGAACCAGAGAACTCTACACCAGCTCAGATTGTGGAAAAGATTGTGGTGGACCATTAATTCAGGACCCTGCCAGCAGAGCTACAGCGATGAGTTGGACAAGGAGACCCTCGGACTGCTGAGCATCTCATCAACATGGTGGAACGGTACACAGCGACTGAGGAATACCTTCGGGATTCCCCTGCAGCACCAGCACATTCCAGGACCATCAAACCCATGACGTCTGTGGGTAAGAGAGATCCAGCTGGAGGTGTGTGGAAGGGTGTGAGAGGGAGCAGGGCTCTAGACTTTGAGTGAGGGCAAAAGACTGACCCTCACCTCCAGAGGCCCCCTAATCCTAGGGAGGACGCCCGGGTAAGGAGATCCAGTGTTCCCCAGTGCTGGAAGTGCCATGAGTGGAGACACATAGCCGCTTATTGCCCTCTCTCCCCTGAGCTCATGGAGTGTGCCGGTGAATGTCCCTGTTTGCAGAACCTGCTTGTGCCGCCCTTCCGCGGTCAGAGACTGAGCCACATATGTCTGTGATGAAAATAAATGACTACTCAGTGAAGGCCCTTTTGGATTCGGGGAGTCGAGTTACTTTGGTTCGGGACAGTCTTGTGGCTAGGAACTATGTGCTGAACAAACATGTCAAAGTGCTTTGTATACACGGGGATACTGTAAATGACCCTGTGGCCACTTTTAAGTTTGGGACTTCATCTGGAACTGTGACCTACGAAGTCCTGGTAGTAAAAGACCTTATGCATGAGGTAATAATAGGCCGTGATTTCCCATTGTTCTGGGAGTTGTGGGAAAGGGGTGACACTTCTGCCGCCAGCGAAGAATTTCCGACAGAACCTGTAATGAGTCATGTGAAATGTTTTTATGAAAACAATAGTTCCCATGAGGTGCCTAATGAAAATATGGGTTCATCTGAGTTGTGCAGCTATGACCGGTTTCCATTACAGGTGTTAGCAGGCGAAGATGACGAGACTTCCCTGCCTGATCAGCGGGTCTTAGACCTAGAAGTGGCTTGGGGTAATTTTGGGACTGAGCAATTAAGAGACACCACTCTGGGGACCCCAAGGGCAAAGGTCACAGTAAAAATAGGTGAGGCCCTGTCAGGACACCAGAAGCAGGAGGTGAGAGAGTTCTTACAGGAAAGCAGATGTAAGTTTTTTGACCTACCAGGCAGTACTCACCTAATAAAACACCATATTAAAACTGAACCCCATAGTAAGGTAAACCCTAGGGGGAATGCAGATGATTTGTGCAGAGTGTATTGTATGGTCAATAAAAATCCCCAGACCTCGAATCTGAAGAAGAGGGGGGTATGTGGTAGTGTATGGAAAAGTGGTGTATGGGGCCTATTTTTCCCATGAGTTTTTCAGGCAGGCACGATCCATGCCAGCATATCAGAGATCCAATCCACATCTTGGGTCCTCCACGGGTTTTTCCCCTACTCACAGGTCTTCCCAGGTGATGAGACTAATTGAAGGAGGGAAGCCCTATAAAAGGAGTTGCTGAGGCTTCCAGTGTGGAGATGGAGAGGCTGGGATGAGGAGCCTGTGTCTTACTGCTCCCAATACTGACAGTGCTGAATTGCAGCTGAAGGACTTTGTGTTATCTGTTCTTAGAACCTGTGGATTAAAAGCCTGGACTTGTATGCCCTGAAAGAGGACCTGTAATATCAAGGACTTGCAATACGCTGTAATTATCCTACACTGAACATTGCTAAAGTTGGTGAGTTAACCGCATGCTGTACTGCATTGTATCCTGCATCATACTCTGAAGTTAAGAGATTTTGCCTGTTGGACTTTGTTTTCAATAAATCACTTATTATTTGACTAAGAACTGTCTTCAGAGTCATTGCTGTTGGCCCAGATCCTGACACTGCTCAAAGGACCCTTTGGTTAAGGCTATATTCAGAGGATGTCATGGCCTGGGGTGAAGGTCTAAAAGCTTAAAGTGGACCAACACCCACGGGTGATCGGCCCGGGAATCTATAAGATTCCCGGGCCGATCACCTCCCTCCCCGCGGGACATCCGAGATCGGGATGTCCCGCGGGGTGAAACCCCCCCAAACACCTTACCTTATCTCCCTCGCGCCCCTCTAGGCGTGCCCGCGCCGGGCGTCTGCGAATGGCCGGCGCGCAGCGCGCGCCAAGAGGGACGTGCGGGAGGCGGCGGCAGAGGAGCCGCTTGTCCGCGCCTGTCAGATTCCTTGTCCGTCGGCGCTGGGAGCGGGGAGAGGTGAGTTGTTCGGGGGGGTTTCACACAACGGGGCACCCCGATCGGGGGTGCCCCAACAAAGTGGACCAAGACCCAGGATAGTCAAAATCCTGGGTGTTGGTCCACTTTAAGAGATTGTGGGGGAGGGGAAATAAAAGTACCTTGTTTCCCTAAAACTGGCTTTTTGATGCCTCCAGTAGACTAGCATTTGTCAATACCGTAGGACTACTTTTTCCAACTCTAGAGCTCTCCAAGTCGTTGTTCAAGAGAAAACAGACCTAGGAGACCAAGTTTAAGACTTCCAGTAAGCAAATTGCTTCTTATACAATGATAGATGTTCACTACAGTTGACAGCCTGATAGGTTTGGGGTTAGTTCCGTCATTCTGGAATTAAATTTGATTCTGCTTGCACTTGCAGATTCTACTGGGTTGTTTGGTGAAAGCACAGCTAGACAACACTACTTCACAAACTTAAAGTGCACTTATACTCAGAAAGTTTATGTTGTCACCTTCCATCCCCAGCCCAGTGCCCCAAAACAGTCTACATAAGTTATGAAGTCTGCTATTACATGTATTTATGAAAAAAATTCTGCTTGGTACTGTAATAGGATGACATCAGCACAAAAAATGTGCACTGGCCCTATCGCATTAAAATTTATAATGTCCCTGTATACTACTCCAATGGCAAGAATTAAAGTGAATGGCTCCCTTTCTGGGCAGGTTCCTATTAGAAATGGCACTAGACAGGTTTGCCCTCTGTCCCCTTTGATATTTGCTTTGACAATGGAACCCTTCTTGTGCAGAGTGAGGCACAGGCAGATATCCAGGGAATCCAGGTGGGACCCATTTCTCAAAAAGTAGCGGCATATGCCGATGATCTTCTTTTCTTTATATCAAACCCGACTATTGGTGTCCCGGTTCTGCTGAAAGAATTTGATTAGTATGGCAAGCTCTCTTACCTCAAGATAAATTATGACAAATCAGAGGCTATAGGGGTTAATATTCCAAAGGCTCTGGAGGACAACTTAAAGGCTTCTTTCTCCTTTAAGTGGCCTAACTCTGCAATCACTCACCTAGGCACTAAGATTGCAGGCACAGTGGATAACGTTTACTCTCTTAACTTTATCCCCTTGCTTAACAGAATTAAGACAGAACTGGCAAACTGGGATCTCCCTACCTTTTCGTGGTTTGGGAGGATTAATATTATCAAAATGACAATCTTGCCGAAACTGCTTTATCTGCTCCAAACACTGCCAATACAGATACCCTGTGCTTACTTTAAGTCCTTGAAATCCCTTTTTACTAAATTTATTTGGCAGGGGCGTAAACCTAGGCTGAAATAGCGGGAAATCTTCAGACCAAAACACCTAGGAGGTTTGGCGTGCCCCAATATGCTGCAATATTGGAGGGCGGCACACCTGCAGCACTTGGTGGATTGGTGCCATCAGTATAGGGAAAAGAAATGGGTCAGCTTGGAGCACACGTTTTTTGAGCTCCCCATTGGGGGAGGCAGCCTGGGCAGTGAGATCGGCCAAGACACTGTGCAAAGACCATCCTCTGATCTCCCCGACGTTGGGGATATTCGATAAGCTTAGAGATGGGCTCGGTCTCTCCCCCTGGCCGACTCCTCTCATTCCTCTGATACACAATCCATCCTTACTCTCTTGAAGAGTTTCACAGAGAAAGGAATACCCAGGGGACGGGATATTTTCCTTCCCTGTGGGTGGGCGCGGTTGAAAGCCTTACAGAGCAGATGGGAACCACCACTTAGGCACTCGTGGCTGTTGCTGACCTTTAAACATTTTATACTGAAGATGAGGCCTAAACACGCAATGCTCAGGGAACGTACCGCTTTTGAACGTTTGACCTTTTCCCCATCGGCCCCAAAAAGAACGTTGTCACAAATTTACGCATTGTTGCAAGAACAGGGTGAGCAGGGGTTGCCTCTGTTTTGTGGAGAGTGGGAGAGGGCCTTGGGTCGACCTATAACGCCTGAACAATAGAATTATTTTTCGATATAACACATAAGGCCTCTATGTCCTCAAAATTGCAGGAGCTGAATTATAAACTCCTTTCTCAATGGTACTATACCCCTGCCAGACTACATAGCTTCATTCCATCGCACTCTCCAGTTTGTTGGAGATGCCAAAGCACTGCGGGAACCCTGCTGCATATATTTTGGGAGTGTCCGAAATTAGCTTCCTTCTGGGATTCGGTGGTCTCAGTTATAACAGGTATACTGCAGGAACCCATTAGAAAGGATCCAGCTCTGTTCCTTTTACATTTAGCAGACATGCTGATGCAGCTTAATCATAATCATCACTTAAGAATACATTGCTGAGACACCTGGTCAGTGCTGCGGTCATCTGTGGAAATCGGAGGCTGTTCCTTCCTTGATAGACTGGGTCAATGAGATCCATTGCATCATGGAAATGGAGGCGCTCACGGAAAACCTGAGAGAGAACTTCGCAGTTTCTGCTCACTTAAACTCCCTGGTACTTATTCAGAGACACAGCTAGATATAAGCAGTTAGTAGTCGGGTAGTGACTGATGGTCTTGACTGGGGTCCTACAGTGAAGACGCAGTTAGATGTGATGGCTAGAGGGTTCTTTTCCCTGGTGTGGGAGCCCCCTGGGGGGCCCGGGGAACGCACTCGGGGCACCCCCCCTCTTCTCTCCTCTCCCTCTTTTCCTCCTCTACCCTTTTCTTTTCCGTCGCCGTTCCCCCTCTTTCTTTCTTATATACCTATATTTGTGCAGCGAAAGGTGAAATAAAGTCGACTGTAATATGATAGGGCTCGAGTTGCGGTCTGGAGATGACTCAGTTTGTTAGACGGGTTGCTGGAGGGTGGCCTGCTAGTTTTGCTGGTGGGCACTCCAGGCAATTGGAGAACACCCCCACCCTTTTGGGGTAATGGGGCGGAAGGCGACTACAAGTCATCCCTGAGAGCAATTTGGGTAGACAAGGATGCATATCTGTAACCCGAAATTATCTGTTGATTATCCCTTGTTACATTTTGACTTCCCTTTCTATGTGTATCCTGCACTGGGAGTTTCATGGAATGGGTTTCCATATCTGGGCAGCTGCAACAAGCCTTACATCACAATACCATGCATGGTGTAAAGCATGCCACCACTGAGTTATGGAGCAACAGAAAACTTTTTTGAATCTGACAGATTTTCTGAATCTCTTTGTTTCCATTTTAATCTAGCACCATGTTTACCCATCTCCTTCAGTTCTCTGTCAACTGTTCTCTAGGATTTTTTCTCCCTCTTCTCCACTGACTGCATTCAGTTTTTTGTATTAAATATTCTTAATTTGGTACTTTTGTATATTTACATGAGCTCCTCTTGCTTTGTTAATTCTGTTTTTAGCATCTTCTGCTGTACCTACTTCTGTAGTAATTATGCTCCTGAGGTTTTCCTTTATCTCAAGTCCCACTTCAGCAGCTTTTTTTTTTCTTCTTTTTTTCTCCATATCTTTGAAACTTTAGGCTAACAGACAGAGATTGTCAGAGCATTAGTGGTGATAGCAGGCATCCTTGTCTTACTCCTGTTTTTGTATAAATTGGTTCACCTATACTTTCTCCTTTCTCTCCCTGACATGTATAGTCATTCAACATATTTTAAATGATGTTTCTTATTTTTGTGGTATCCCAAATCTTCTCATAGCACCTCAGATTTAGTTTCAGTCCATTCAGTCAAAGTTTATAAACAAAAGATATAACGAGTCATGATATTCATTGATTTGTTCTACTATTATCTGATCAGTGCTTCATTGTCCTTTACAAAAGCCAGCTTGTTCTTCTTTTAGCTTTTCATTCACCTGTTCTTTAATTCTGTTAAGAATTATTCACTACATAAGCAACCGACAGTTGTGGTATACCTCTCCAATTGCTACATTCCGAGAGTTGACATTTCTTCGGTATCTTGATTAATATGCCCTTTTTCCATTCACTTTTTGTTTTCCGAAATCAATTCGTGGTTAAATCATTTTGGCAGTGATGTCTACATCTGCCTTTAGGATTTCAGCTGGGAAACCATCTATGCCTGGTGATCTGCCATTCTTTTGTTTTTTTTTTAAAGTTTTTATTTTATGCTTTCAAAGTATACAACAAAACAATACAATACAATAACAATGCAATATTACCCTTATTACACTACATTACAACTACACTCGTAACCGCCGCAACAACCACACATACACACCAACATATTCACATCACATTCACTCTCATACTCACCTGCTTAAATTGAGCTCAGCTTATGAAGGATAGGTTATAGCCCTGTTGGGTGAACCACCGGTAGTCCCTAGCCACTAGTGGAGTTGGGGGCATTAAGCCACGGTCCCCAAACTCGCTCAAACTTGTCCGGGCATCCCCTGGCCTGGTAGGTCAGCTTATACAGAATCAGTTTACCGTTTATCAAGCTCTTCCAACCTGGAAGGCTCGGCTTGTTTGGATGCTTCCAATGCAAAAGAAGGCACTTCCTCGCATAAAACATTAGTAGTCGTAACAGGATTTTTTGCGGGCCATCATCTAACATGGGATCTACTATACTTAGTAAACAGAGGGGCGGTGACTTCCTCACGGGAAGGCCTATGGAAGTCGAGATAAAGTTGGATACCCCATCCCAAAAATCAGAGATAATCGGACATTCCCAGATCATGTGCCGCAAAGAGCCAATACTGGTGTTGCACCTAGGGCAAAGGTCTGTTTCTGCCAGGCCCATCCTTTTCAACCTAACTGGGGTCAGATACACTTGATGGAGCCATTTGGCCTGGATCAGCCTATCTCTAGCATCTATAACAGAGGAGTACAGGTTATCTATCGCTTCTTCCCAATCCTCCTGGTCCATACCTTGGATCAATTCTTCCCATTTCCTCTGTGCTTTTTCCAAAGGGGATGGTTGGCTTATAATGAGGGCATTATACAACGTAGAGGTGGGCTTACTTATGTCTGCAGATCTTATCAGAGACTCAATTGGTGATTCCACCAGCTGCAATCCTACTATAGGGATCTGGGATCTCAGGGCATGCCGGAGCTGCAGGTACCGGAAGAAGTCTCTGGGCGTCAGTGCGAACGCATGGCACATCTGCTCGTATGTCATCAGAGTCCCTCCAGTAAATAGCTGCGCTAGTGAGATTATTCCCTGCCTTTTCCAGAAGATTGTGTCAGGAAGGGCTTTCAATTCTGGCAAATTAGGGTTATCCCAGAGAGGGGTATTGGGAGACCATTCAAAAGGGGTCTGGGGGGGATTCCTCATAGCCTGTACCTTCTGCCACACATATAACGTTGTTCTCATACATGTAGTGGCACGCGGGAGGCCCTTTGTTCCCCTATACACCAGGCTCTGCAACGGGAGTGTTGGGCCCAACAGAGAGGACTCAAGAGCCACCACCGGGTTACCAACAGGAGGGTTCATCCACCACGGCCATTCTTTTGTTTAATGGCAGTCTTAATTTCCCATATGGTTTGCCTTGATCTTTTTGTCTTCCTGAGTTTCAAGCTCTTGCTCTCATCTGTTTAGTCTCTCTTCTTGACTGCAGCTTTCCTTCTTTACTGCGTATGGGTTTACCTGTATTTAATCTCTTTTTAGTTAGCTGTTTTGTTATTTAGTTATTAAGTCGCTTAATGTCCCTATGGTTTTCTGATTTTTGTGCTTCGTTTTTCAAGATTATTTACATAGCTTTCTTGTCATTTCTAAAGGATCTCATCACATATCTGCTCTCTTCTTTGTATTCTTTTTTAGCGGTCTGTATTTTTCCTCCTGTCTGGGCATGATTTTATCTTCTGTTTCTTTTCTCTTCATGTTTTGATTAAGAGACAGGTCTTATTACTTATCCACAGGAGTCTATTTTGTTCTTGATATTCTAGCACAGCTTTGCTTGTTTCTGTGTATGTTGTTGCTATCTTTTCCCACTTCTCATCTAATTTCAGCTGCTTGAATGTGTTTGCAAGAATGCTATACTTGTTTGAAAGTCCTGCTATGAATGACTTCTTTCTGGATTTGATGGAGACTTTGTGGAAGCCCTATGTGTCACTTGGGCGCTAAGGCAATCTGAGGCAAAGATGTCTCTGTGAGGTGCAGTCCTAATGCTAAACTCTGAGAGCCCCCTTTGGGACATGCAAGGGTTGTTTATCCTTATTGCCCTGCTCACAAGTACCTTCCAGGTTAGTTATAAAATGGTCTGAGCGGCTGCTACCCTCCTTTGTTTATTTT
Organism: Gastrophryne carolinensis; assembly: GCA_027917425.1. Taxonomy (NCBI): domain Eukaryota; kingdom Metazoa; phylum Chordata; class Amphibia; order Anura; family Microhylidae; genus Gastrophryne; species Gastrophryne carolinensis. The sequence continues at coordinate 82,160,214 of CM051239.1, read as the reverse complement.
GATGTTGGTGTATTTTTGACCAAAAAAAAGAAAAAAAAATCATTTGCATAGAGCACCAGCAATTCCATGTATTCCATCCATCTTGCCCTTAAGAGCTTGCATTATTCTCCACCATCTACTTGACACACATACAAAGCTAGCTACCAGAGAAGGTGATGAAAAGCTTACACATGTGCAACGACGATTACAGTTAATTAAATTTGGCAAACAATTGCACTAAACACCATAAGTATGGGTTATGTTAGCACCAATTCAATCAGAGGCAGCATTTATAGGTTTCTTTTATAAAGCAAAATGTTGGTTCCCCTCTGTTGGATTTAGAGCTGAATCTCCGTTAAAAGGGAGGCATTGTACAGCAGTGGCTTTAAACCCAGATAGTTGTAGAATGATTAAACCACTAGGTTGAGAACATGAGCCATGTATTGTTTGTGTGAACTCTCCAAAGTGAAGACCTGCTAAAAAGTTAGACCCGTTGTCATACATGACCTTTCCTGGTGGGAGCCTGTGCATGGTCAGCCATTTGTCAAACTATGTCTTTATTGCATCAACAACTCTTGGGCTTTGTGGCTGCATGGGTCTAAACAGATCAGTTTCACAACACAGTTTTCCAGTGTAACATTGCATGGTTTTGAGCCCCACTAGTTCCCCAAAACCATCTGACCTTGGTACTTGCTTGGCATCCTCTAGTGAATTACTTTATTGGCTATAGAAAAATAGGCTTTTTTAAGTTGTGCAAGATGAATTTAAATACTAGGGATAAAAATAACTTTAAAAGTTGGTAATGTCTGCAATGGTCTTCTGCCTCCAATAGGGGCTGTAAAAAAAATGACAGACCCATGGCCTTGCTGGCTTGAAGTATCTGTGGTCAGGTCAACTTGGTGGACTGTTTGTAGCACATGTGGGTTTAGCACAGGGACATCCCTTCAGAAGAAATAACTTGCACATTTTTGCACTGGGGGAGCCCTGCCATAAACCCTAAAAAATGTGGCAAATATGATGACTGCTGTGGCCTTCTACCGTTGCCTGTGCAGGAGGTGGGCTATTCTTTGGACTGGGGGAGGGATTATGCTGTAGTATTCCCAGCAGGATAAAATCAGGAACTTGTTGATATGACGGAAAAGTTGTCCTAATTGAAATCTAATTTTACACTCGTTTCATGCTAGCCTTTGATGTAGGCAGAAAATCAAACGGTAAAAGTAATATAATTTATTGGCCCAATCTATAGCAAATTTATAAAGCCACACAACCAATCTACTAATAATAATATGTTCAATCACAATAATAATAATGGGAATATGTCTTAAACACAGAACCACAAAACTGTATGAGGAAGGGACACTATTCCTCAAACAGAGAATGGCGCCAAGCCACCACTTATTGGTCCATTCTATAGATTATTCTTCAGGCAAATAAGGAAAGGTATTATCCCTGAAGAAGAAGAAATTCGTGTCCTTTCAATCTACTGAGTCATCTATTAATTAGTGTCACTTTTAACTTTTAACAGATTTTCTGCCGAGTTGTTTTATGTCATTTTATTTGTAAATGTTTCCTTTTACAACAGATATGTGAACAATCTCCTAAAAAACAATACTTTCATTGTGCCCATGTCCCATTACTGCACAGACCCTGCGCAGTGTGATTGCAGCTGTCATTTTGCTGCTGTCTATGCATTGTTCTTCATTTATCTTTCTTCTCCATTAGATTCATCCAGAAAAGCTGTTATATGGCTGAGCATTGCAATTAAACTAATCCCAGGTTTTTATTGCAGGAAGCGGCCTGTAAAATGCTTTAATAAGAGGAGCACCAGACACTTGTAAATCCTCACTACTGAAATAATAAAAATATATTCATTCGCATCCTGATACAGCCCTACGGTCTTGTGTGCTGTAGTGGTGAGATAAACCATTTTATATAAACTAGAATTAATGCCAAATAATGGCTGCTAAGGGCACACATCCACATCAGTTTGTCATAAAGCACCAGTATACAAGCATCACAATGTCGAAAAAGTGCTGCAACTTTATTTATTCAATGTTTTCCTTCATTTTGTTGTCAGTGTGGACTGACAACGTCATGCTAGAATTATTTTGTGATATATGAAAATTATACTTTGTTTTTTTTACTGTAGTTCACAGCTGTATGGCAGATAATAGTCCTAAATAGGTAGCTATATGAAGGGTGTGTTGATGGTTATTTAATGTCCATACACTGCCCTAGAATTTGAAGCAATCCTGTTCTCTTTAATATATGGAGTGGCATATCTGTGAATCGCTGAATGCTGTGGGTAGCAATTTACTGGCCTAAAAGCTGCAAATATTGTAGCTAGACAAATATTGTAGCTAGAATATTAGTCTTTTTTCTGGTCCAGTTTCCTGTTTACAACCATACCACCCTGAATGTGCCCAATCTTGTCTGATCTCACAAGCTAAGCAGGGTCGGGCCTGGTCAGTAAAATATCTGTCTTTGCAGATGATAATAAGCTGTGTAAAGTAATGAACACAAAAGAGGACAGTATGCAGCTACAAACAGATTTAGATAAATCATAAATATGGGCAGCAAAAATGGCAAATTAGGTTTAATACAGATACCTGTAAGGTTATGCACATGGGAAGAAGCACTTTGTGCAATGTATACATGTTAAATGGGATAACGCTGGGTGAAACTGCAAAGGAAAATGTATCTATGCAATGTAACGTAACTATGTATGTAATGTAACTATGTATATAAATATTTCTGTGAACAATACAAAGACCTGTCCCACAATCTATTTATACACAGGGCTGTAACTATAACATGGGGGCCTCTGCTAAGGTTACAGGAAAGAAGTTTCTTGCACCAGCATAGGAGGGGATTCTTTATTGCGAGACTGAGACCCTTAAAAATAAAAAAATGAGACCCCAGGCCAAATTCGTTTTGATTTAATCCTTTATAGTGTGGATAGTAGTTGTATTTTGTTTGTAAATATTAAAAAGTGCTCTTTTCAGTTTGGGGGGTCTCCTGGGCAAGAATGGGGGAATACCGATACATATGTGGTACAGTTGTAATTGGGAGAAATGGGGCTTTTAACTTTTTACTCAAAAAAAAAAAAAAGGAAAAATTACAAACAAGACATTTCCTGTTAAAGCCTAAAAGTCACCTGCGGCTAGCGGGTGACTTGCCATTAACCCCCGGCACCCCGATTACCTGCCTCCCCAAGCCCAGAGGGGCAGAAGAGCCCAGGCCATGGCTATGTGGGCTTGTAGGCTGCAGGGTGGGGGGGCCATCAAAGCTGGCCCCCTTGCACCCTGTTCAACAAGCCCCCATAGCTGGTCCAGGGCTGGTTATGATGGGTAAGGGGGGGAGTTTTAAGGATTAAGGATTTTTAACCCTTAAAATTCCCCAAAAAATGCCCCCCACCAGCTCCAGGAGGAGGGACCCTATGTCATTTAAAAAAAAAAAAAAAACCCTTATGTTTATAGTGTGGATAGTAGTAGTATTTTATTATATACAAACAGTGAAATTACCGCGCAAAAACACTAGATGTTAATACAGAGCTCAACGTGTGCAAAGTTCCCTAAAGCATATGCAAAGTCCAAATAACAATAACACAGAGCTATTTTTAAAAATCCATGAATCCAATACGTCCCACAGTGCGTGCTCCTAACGTAATCCTGGAGTGAGACCACCACCGGGCACCCAAAACTCTTACCAGATGTATCGTGGGCAAATTGCACCACAAAACACGCGTGTGAACTCCTGGTATGGGATAAACCTTCTCTCATATATTAGATCTTCAACACTTGATAGAGAGCAATTCCCAGTGATGGAAATGAGTATAAATAAAGATTATCCATGGTTTATTTCTTTCCAGGTTCAATTTCCTCCAAATAGCTCATGTAGCATCATGCAGGAAAAGGGCACAAGAAAGACCGCACTAGTGTAATAAATTCTTAAAAGCACAGGCTATTTAATAATAAAAAGTTACACTTACAAACAGAAATGGGTAAAAGCGCTTATCAAATAAAAGAAGTCCAGCGATCCTCACCGCCAAGATCCTCCTTCCTCCACACAGTATAATTTAAAGTATAAAGCAAGTAATTCCTACGCGTTTCGCCGTCAGCGCGGCTTCTGCTGGGATACTTGCTTATAAAAAAATGCCGGTTTATAAACCGGAAGGTCCGGGGGACGCGTGTCACATGACACACGCATCCACATGATACATCACGTGATGAATGTACATAGCCAATGAAAGGTTCCCTTTTCAACCATGGCAACCAAAGATAAATATATACAAAGCTCTCTATTTCAAGAAGGGAACTTACCTATCAATTAGCCCGATATCCCCGCTCTAAACAAAACCAAAAGAGGTAGGAGTATTTGTGTTTGTTTCAGCGCAGTGATACCTGATAGCTGCACCTGGTATAAGGAGAACCGGTCCTTTTGGTGAAATGGGAATGCTTGTTTACCTGTTCCTATTGGGAGAGGTAAGTATTAGGTGCGCTGGATGGAAAAAAGATAAAACACGGTTAGAGTAGAATTTCCTGTTGGGAGACGTGGTTAGCGTAGCAGGTGATTCTTCAGGGTGTGTTTCTGATGGGCTGAAAATAAGAGAGTTGGTTGGTTAGTTAAGTTTGTTTGAGGCTGGTATTACTACCTTTTAATCGCACCAGCGATAACAAGTATCATTAACTCTGGCCGATTAGTCCTCAAAAATCTCCAGGTTTTCTGGGGATTTTTTCTCTACCTAGTGACCAAATTAATGGTTACCAGGATTAAATGGTTACTTTTAATCCTGGTAACCATTACCAGGATTATCAGAAACACACCCTGAAGAATCACCTGCTACGCTAACCACGTCTCCCAACAGGAAATTCTACTCTAACCGTGTTTTATCTTTTTTCCATCCAGCGCACCTAATACTTACCTCTCCCAATAGGAACAGGTAAACAAGCATTCCCAAAACCAAAAGAGGTAAAGTTTGCACGATCGAGCAGCACCGATGCGCCGTCCGGTCAGCGCATGCGTACCTCCTGGAGTGAGCGCACACAATTCCTTTGCTCAGAACCATCGGCGCATGCGCACATGAGCACACAGCCTCAACGTCTGAACAGGGCAACTCCTACCTCAAGCCAATTCTCTGCGCAAGCGGACAAATGTGCAGGCGCCACCTAAATACTAAATAAAGAACACCTACTTCTCCAGCCCCTGACACCGCGTCCTTAGCCACACGTTTACAGTGTCAGTGACAGGAGTTCTACCCTCAATCCAGCGTCATTCACATCGCCGCGCTCAGGGTCTTATAAAGGAGGAAATCCAAACCTATTTTGCCATATAAAACTTAAAAAGTATACCTATCCATAAAAAATATATATATAACCCATAGGTAAAGGAATTTTGTTCCTTAACCAATAAATACCTCAAAAGTAGAATAAAAACCAGCATGTATTGAGGAAGAAATCCTTGGCATAAATGAGGATCACTTCACAGACTATACATAAAATGCATATAGAAATACAAACAACATATTCAGCAAAAGTACAAATTCATTATAAAAAAGAAGATCCTAAAAACTGTTATATTCACAAACTCTCAATAAAACAGTTTAAGTCAAATTCGACATTAAGGCCTTTTGGGACTTAATGTTTCCAGTTCAAAGATCAGTTTGCTTTCTCTTTGAGACAAAGTTCTCAATACATTTTGCCCCCTCCAGTGTTTTTCAACCCTATCAATTGCTTGAAATGACATTAGACTGGGGTCTGAGGCATGTACCTTCTTAAAGTGAGCTGACAAGTTATGCCCCTCGTATCCCCGTTTAATATTATATATGTGTTCGCGGATTCTCACCTTTAACTCTCGAGTAGTTCTACCAATATAGGTGAGGCCGCAAACACACCAGATTGCATAAACCACATTTTTTGTATTACAGGAAATAAAACTCTGTATTCTATACTTTCTACCTGTGCTAGTATCCTCAAAAAAAATTCTAGGTTTTTCCAATTTTTGGGCCGTCCTACAACCACAGCAGGAGCCACATTTAAAGAATCCCTTCAATGGATCATTAATAAGGGATACCTTCTTAGGGGGATCTATCCAACTTCTCACCAATCTGTCTCTTAGATTAGGTGCTTTCCTGAAGATACATATAGGTTTCTCCGGTAGAGAGGGACCTAGTACCGGGTCTTCCTTCAGTAAATGCCAATGTTTAGCCAAAACATTCCTCACTTTTCTATGTTGGACATTAAACCCAGTAATGAACGCATAGTTCATATTTGCGTTACTGTCCTGTCTCGTTGTAACCTTACCGGCTTGTCCTAATAGAGATACCCTCTCCATAGACCTTACAGTACTGTTCTGCAAGGCAATATCGTCCGAATTATAGCCTTTTTCCAGAAACCTGTTAGACAGGGCTGCAGCCTGTATGTCATAATTACTAATCTCAGAACAGTTACGCCTCAAGCGCATGAATTGTCCCCTAGGGATAGCCCTCAACCAATTCGGATGGTGGCAGCTATCCCGGGGGACATATCCATTACGATCCGTGTCTTTAAAATGTTTGAGAGTTGATAGTTTAGTACCATCCACCTTAATAGTTAGGTCCAAGAAGTTTACCTCCGACCCTCCTATATCTGCTGTGAATTCCAGATTAAATCTATTTGTATTTACAAGTAGAAAAAATTCTTCCAAAGTAGACCTAGATCCCTCCCAGATAACTAGCACGTGATCAATATATCTGCGCCACAATTTAAGCGGAGGTAGAACCCCGCTAAAGATCTGCTGCGCCTCCCAGTACCCAACGTATAAGTTGGCCATACTTTGGCCATACTCGGGGCAAATTTTGCTCCCATGGCAACACCCCTGGTCTGGAGGTAAAACCAAAAGTAATTATGATCTAGAGCAAAAATAAGACAGTCCATAATAAATTCCACCTGAGTAATAGGCAAACCTGATGAACAATCTAAATAATGGCGCACAGCTGTAAGCCCCAAGTCATGAGGGATCACTGTATATAGCGATGTAACATCAGCTGTTGCTAGAAGGGAATCACTAGTCATAACCTGGGATCCACATAGGTCTAGGACCTGTCCAGAATCCCTTAAATATGCCGGTAATGCACAGGGCTGGAGAAACTTATCTACATACTCCCCAAGTCTACATGTAATGGAGTTTACTCCTCTTACTATTGGGCATCCAGGAGGTTGTTCTAGCCGTTTATGCACCTTAGGTAAATAGTAAATAGTAGGCACCCGGGGAGTCCTGATATCAAGATTAGGGATGAGCGAATTGATCCGGACGAACACGGATTTGTTCCGAATTTCATGAAAAATTCGATTCTGAACTAATCTGAATTTCCCGGCAATTCGATCGATCGATGTTTTCCTTTAAGCTCAATGACAGGCATTCTAAGATGGTGGACGGACATGTTCAGACATGTCCCCAGGGGCAAGTGACAATGGGACAGTCACATGCAGCCTATCAGCAGCCAGGAAGCCCGGTGACGTCACCGTGCTATATAAAGCGGCGGCCATCTTGCTTGTGCGCATTTCAGACTTGCATTCATGAGACAGCGGTGGTTGCTGGCTGCAGACAGGGACAGACAGTTAGTCATAGTTCGGTGAGAGTTAGCGATAGCTAGAGACAGTTACAGATAGGTAAAGAGAGAGACAGTTAGGGAGATTTAGAGTGGTAGACAGAGCTAGGGAAAGATAGGTTTAAAACCGGAACAATCCAGCAGCATACAAGTCACATTGACAGGGTGCCTAGTGCTGCCTATGATTCATATTTTATAATTACTGGGTAACTGTTAATATATTTGGTTTGGTTTAAATACAGCTGCACACTGTGCATGCAATGCACATGCTATTTAACCCTTTCTGCTATTTAGGCCTGAACGCTATTTTAACCCTATCTGTTAAACAAAAGCATTTCTCATACTTGGATTAGTGTCAAAAGTTTCTGCTCAGCTTAAAATACATTACGCCACACTGGCATCCCAAGGCACATGCTATTTAACCCTATCTGTTAAACAAAAGCATTTCTCATACTTTGATTAGTGTCAAAAGTTTGTGCTCAGCTTAAAATACATTAGGCCACACTGGCATCCCAAGGCACATGCTATTAATTCCTATCTGTTAAACAAAAGCATTTCTCATACTTGGATTAGTGTCAAAAGTTTCTGCTCAGCTTAAAATACATTAGGCTACACTGGCATCCCAAGGCACATGCTATTTAACCCTATCTGTTAAACAAAAGCATTTCTCATACTTGGATTATTGTTAATAGTTTTTGTTCAGCTTAAAATACATTATGCCACACTGGCATCCCAAGGCACATGCTATTTAACCCTATCTGTTAAACAAAAGCATTTCTCATACTTGGATTAGTGTTAATAGTTTCTGCTCAGCTTAAAATACATTAGGCCACACTGGCATCCCAAGGCACATGCTATTTAACCCTATCTGTTAAAAAAAAGCATTTCTCATACTTGGATTAGTGTTAATAGTTTTTGTTCAGCTTAAAATACATTACGCCACACTGGCATCCCAAGGCACATGCTATTATAAGCCTATCTGTTATACAACATAAGCGTTGATCAGCATCAGCTTCATGAAGCTACTTTAGTTTGCACTTGTTTTTGACTGCTTTCATAAAACCAGGCCGCAGGGCACCCCAAAGCTGCACCTTGCACCCTATCTCTTATACAACATAAGCGTTGTTCAGCATCAGCTTCATTAAGCTACTTCAGTTTGCACTTCCTTTTTGACTGCTTTCAATAAACCAGGCCGCAGGGCACCCCAAAGCAGCACCTTGCACCCTATCTGTTTATACTAAATAAGCAAATACATAAAAATGTCAGGCAGACAAGAGCCAGGATGTTCAAAGAGGAGTGGCAGAGGCCAAGATTCAGCAGGCAGAGGTCGCAGCAGACTAGGGGCGAGTGGCAGCAGGAGTCACAGTGAGAGACCTGATCTGCCAGTATCTGCTAGCGGTCGTGTCTCCACCAGTAACACATCTGCCGTGGTAGATTGGTTAACGTGCTCATCAACATCATCACAAGTTACGTCTGAGACCCCCAGTCTAGGGTCGGAAGGTTCCTCTGACACAACCCTGAGTTGGCATGCCCTGAGAGCAGTCCCTGTCCTCCCATTGCCTCTGTCCTACGCCGTTCTCTCCCCCAGCGACGTATCCTATGCTTTGGGTTCAGCTCCACTCTTTAGTGAGGAGGACGATCAGATAGAGGACAGTCAGCAGCTACTGCCCAGCCATGAAATGGAGGTGGCTTCTTTAGCTCGGCAGACAAATAGTGATGTGGACAGTGTCGTGGGTGTTGCGAGATTTCCAGCTTCTGCGCCAGACACTGTTGAGGAAACCGAGAACATCAGTGACGTACAGCCACAACTCGGTGATGATGATGATGAAGCCGATCGCACTTGGGAGCCGGGTGATGAAGGGGCTTCATCGTCATCATCAGGAGAAGAGGGGCGCAGGTTGCCCCAGAGTCAGCAGCTCAGGCAGCAAGGTGTTAGCAGCATGGTTGGCAGTCAGCATGGGGGCACAATTGTAAAGCATGGAGCAAAACGGGGCCTGGGGTAGAGCACCTGCTGCGCGGCAGGCTACCTTATCGGGAGGTAGTGGAGCAGGGGTTCCTGGAGTTGGCGACAATAGCAGCGAATCAGTGAGGCCTGTTGGTGGAAAAAGTAGCTACTCGGCAGTGTGGCAGTTTTTCCTGAAGCATCCGCAGGAGAGTAACATGGCCACATGCAAGATATGTAGGCAGAAGGTGAAGCGTGGCCAGGGCCCAAATGTTGGCACCACGGCCCTGCGTCAACATATGATGCGTCACCATAAAGAGACCTGGGAGAACCGAGACACCCAAGGGGTGGTCCAGTCTGCTTCCTCACCAAGTGGCATGCCGCTCCCAATTTCTGCCAGCCAAGGCTCCAGCACCTCAGCCGAAGGCAGCTGTGCGTCATACCCATCCTCTGTCGCTCCTGCTCCTCCTCCTCCAAGTCATGCATCCCGCCAGCAATCCATCAGCGAAGCCATGTCCAAGAGACAGCAGTATGCGCCCACTCATCCTACGGCGCAGAAGCTGAATGTGCTCCTTTCCAAGTTGCTGGTGCTGCAGTCGCTCCCTTTTCAGGTGGTGGACTCTGCACCTTTCAGAGAACTGATGGCTTGTGCCGAGCCGAGGTGGAGAGTCCCAAGCCGTCATTTCTTTGCCAAGAAGGCAGTACCAGCGCTGCACACTTTTGTTGAACAGAAGGTGGGCCAGTCCTTGAGCCTGTCGGTGTGTAGCAAAGTGCATGGCAGTGCCGATGTCTGGAGCTGTAACTACGGTCAGGGACAGTACATGTCGTTTACGGCCCACTGGGTGAATGTGGTCCCATTGCAGCAGCAGCAGCAACTTGGACAGGTCACGCCGCTCCGGCCTCCGCGCTCCCTGCCCGTTGGGCCTGTGACACTGTGCGACTCGGCCTCCTCATCCTCGGCCATCTCCTCACCCTCCACTGTAGGCTCAAGTCTCAGTGCCCCTCCAGTCTACCATGTGTGCAGGGCACGGAGGTGTCACGCAGTGCTTCACATGGTTTGTCTTGGCGAACGGAGTCACACAGGGGAGGAACTGCTTAAATTTATTCATCAGGAAATCCAAACATGGCTTACTCCAAGAAAACTTAAAATGGGAATCATGGTTACCGACAATGGGAAGAACATTTTGTCTGCGCTGCGCCAAGGAAGGCTGACCCATGCCCCCTGCATGGCTCACGTCTTCAATCTGGTTGTCAAGCGGTTTCTGAAGTGTTCCCCCCATATGCAAGACATCCTAACAACTTCAAGGAAACTTTGCATGCACTTCAGCCACTCATACACCGCCAAACACACCCTTCTTGAGCTACAGCGTCAGAACGGTATCCCCCAACATAGTCTGATTTGCGATGTTTCCACCCGTTGGAATTCCACCCTTCACATGTTGGACCGATTATATGAACAGAGAAAAGCCATCACGGATTTCCTGATGATCCAAGCGGATAGGGGACTCCCCTGTGTAACTTCAATGTCAACCAGTGGCAGCTCATACGTGACACCTGCCGTTTGCTCGGGCCCTTTGAGGAAGCCACTTTATTTGTCAGTCGGCAGGATTACGGGATGAATGACGTGATTCCACTGCTTCATGTACTAGAGCACATGTTGGAAACCATGGCTGGTCAGGGCACTGGAGACATGGCGTCTACATCTTACGGCCACATGAACCCCATTGGAGCTGAACTGGAGGAGGAGGAAGAAGAGGAGGAGGAGGGGCACAGTGAAGCACAGTTTAGGCTTGGCGAAATGGCTGGTTTATCTAGTCAGCGGACAGGAGAGGAGGAGCAGGAGCAGCTAGAGGAGCTAGAGGGTTTTGAGGAAGGCGAGACAGAGGACCCGGACACACCGTGGCAGTATGCAATGGAGATGAAGACAGGTAGTCCATCCGAGTCACTTGCGCAAATGTCAGGAAGCATGCTCACGTGCTTGGGTAGTGACCCCAGAATTGTTTCCATTTGTCGGCGGGATGACTTCTGGCTGTCCACCTTATTGGACCCTCGCTTCCGGCACAAAATGGGGGCATTTTTTAAACCCGCTGAGAGGGAGGACAAACTGAACTACTACAAAGACATTCTACGTAGTCAGTTGGCCGATACCTATCTGCACCATGGTCCATACTCTCGCAGGTCTGACTCGAGGGGACCTCTGCGCTCACCTTCCACTGCCATGGCTGCTGGGGGGGTTGGCAGGAGCAGCAGCAGCAGCTCCATCAGCAGCAGCCTCAGTCTTCAGTTGCTAATGAGTAGCTTTCTACACCCGCATAGTGAGGCTACTCATGAGCAGCAGGAAGACCTGGAGCAGGACCTCAACCAGCAGGTCATGTCACACCTTGACATGACCATGCCAACACACCTTGAGGATCCGCTGGACTTCTGGGCAGCCAAACTTGATTTGTGGCCGCAACTAGTAGAGTTTGCCCTGGAAAAGCTGTCCTGCCCGGCAAATAGCATGCCATCTGAGCGGGTGTTTATTGCGGCGGGGGCCATAGTTACGGCGAGGAGAACTCATCTGTCAACTAAAAATGTGGAGAGACTCACCTTTGTCAAAATGAATCAGGGATGGATCAGCCAGGATTTCCACCCACCAATGCCTGATGCATGCGACTAGATTCAGCATGGTGCCACGTTTTACACTTTCCCAATGGTGCAAAACATATTTATGTCTTTAGGCCAATTTTTGGGCTCCTGCTGATGCCAACTTCAGGGTGTGCCTTTCAGCCAATTTTTGGCCTCCTGTTGCTGCTGCTTGCAACTCCAGGGTGTGATTCATCCAATTTTTGGGCTCCTGAAGCCAACTCCAGTGTGTCTTTCAAGCTATGTTTGGGCTCCTGCTGCTTGCAACTCCAGGGTGTGATTCATCCAATTTTTGGGCTCCTGCTGCCAACTCCAGTGTCTCTTTCAGCCAATGTTTGGGCTCCTGCTGCTGCTTGCAACTCCAGGGTGTGATTCATCCAATTTTTGGGCTCCTGAAGCCAACTCCAGTGTGTCTTTCAGCCAATGTTGGGCTCCTGCTGCTGTTGCTTGCAACTCCAGGGTGTGATTCATCCAATTTTTGGGCTCCTGAAGCCAGCTCCAGTGTGCCTTTCAAGCTATGTTTGGGCTGCTGCTGCTGCTTGCAACTCCAGGGTGTGATTCATCCAATTTTTGGGCTCCTGCTGCCAACTCCTGTGTCTCTTTAAAGCAATGTTTGGTCTCCTGCTGCTGCTGCTTGCAACTCCAGGGTGTGATTCATCCAATTTTTGGGCTCCTGCTGCCAACTCCAGTGTCTGTTTCAGCTAATGTTTGGGCTCCTGCTGCTGCTTGCAACTCCAGGGTGTGATTCATCCAATTTTTGGGCTCCTGAAGCCAACTCCAGTGTGTCTTTCAAGCTATGTTTGGGCTGCTGCTGCTGCTTGCAACTCCAGGGTGTGATTCATCCAATTTTTGGGCTCCTGAAGCCAACTCCAGTGTCTCTTTAAAGTAATGTTTGGGCTCCTGCTGCTGCTTGCAACTCCAGGGTGTGATTCATCCAATTTTTGGGCTCCTGCTGCCAACTCCAGTGTCTCTCTCAGCCAATTTTTGGCCTCCTGCTGCTGCTGCCAACTCCAGGGTGTCTTTCAAGCAATGTTTGGGCTCATGCTTATGCTGCTGCCAACTCCAGGGTGTGCCTTCCAGCTAATGTATGTGCTCCTGCTGCTGCCAGCTTCAGGGTGCCATCCAGCCAATTTCTAGGTTCCTGCTGCTGCTGCCAACTCCAGGGTGTGTCAGTCAATTCCTGGGCTCCTGCTGCTGCCAACTCCAGTGTCTCTTTAAAGCAATTTTTGGGCTCCTGCTGCTGCTTGCAACTCCAGGGTGTGATTCATCCAATTTTTGGGCTCCTGCTGCCAACTCCAGTGTCTCTTTCAGCCAATGTTGGGCTCTTGCTGCTGCTTGCAACTCCAGGGTGTGATTCATCCAATTTTTGGGCTCCTGCTGCCAACTCCAGTGTCTCTTTCAGCCAATGTTGGGCTCCTGCTGCTGCTTGCAACTCCAGGGTGTGATTCATCCAATTTTTGGGCTCCTGCTGCCAACTCCAGTGTCTCTCTCAGTCAATTTTTGGCCTCCTGCTGCTGCTGCCAACTCCAGGGTGTCTTTCAAGCAATGTTTGGGCTCCAGCTTATGCTGCTGCCAACTCCAGGGTGTGCCTTCCAGCTAATGTATGTGCTCCTGCTGCTGCCAACTTCAGGGTGCCTTCCAGCCGATTTCTAGGTTCCTGCTGCTGCTGCTGCCAACTCCAGGGTGTGTCAGTCAATTCCTGGGCTCCTGCTGCTGCCAACTCCAGTGTCTCTTTAAAGCAATGTTTGGGCTGCTGCTGCTGCTTGCAATTCCAGGGTGTGATTCATCACATTTTTGGGCTCCTGCTGCCAACTCCAGTGTCTCTTTCAAGCTATGTTTGGGCTGCTGCTGCTGCTGCTTGCAACTCCAGGGTGTGATTCATCCAATTTTTGGGCTCCTGCTGCCAACTCCAGTGTCTGTTTCAGCCAATGTTCGGGCTCCTGCTGCTGCTTGCAACTCCAGGGTGTGATTCATCCAATTTTTGGGCTCCTGCTGCCAAATCCAGTGTCTCTCTCAGCCAATTTTTGGCCTCCTGCTGCTGCTGCTGCCAACTCCAGGGTGTCTTTCAAGCAATGTTTGGGCTCCTGCTTATGCTGCTGCCAACTCCAGGGTGTGCCTTCCAGCTAATGCATGTGCTCCTGCTGCTGCCAACTTCAGGGTGCCTTCCAGCCAATTTCTAGTTTCCTGCTGCTGCCAACTCCAGGGTGTGTCAGTCAATTTTTGGGCTCCTGCTGCTGCCAACTCAAGTGTCTCTTTAAAGCAATGTTTGGGCTCCTGCTGCTGCTGCTGCTTGCAACTCCAGGGTGTGATTCATCCAATCTTTGGGCTCTTGCTGCCAACTCCAGTGTCTCTCTCAGCCAATTTTCGGCCTCCTGCTGCTGCTGCCAACTCCAGGGTGTCTTTCAAGCAATGTTTGGGCTCCTGCTTATGCTGCTGCCAACTCCAGGGTGTGCCTTCCAGATAATGTATGTGCTCCTGCTGCTGCCAACTTCAGGGTGCCTTCCAGCCAATTTCTAGGTTCCTGCTGCTGCTGCTGCCAACTCCAGGGTGTGTCAGTCAATTTTTGGGCTCCTGCTGCTGCCAACTCAAGTGTCTCTTTAAAGCAATGTTTGGGCTGCTGCTGCTTGCAACTCCAGGGTGTGATTCATCCAATTTTTGGGCTCCTGAAGCCAACTCCAGTGTCTCTTTCAAGCTATGTTTGGGTTCCTGCTGCTGCTGCTTGCAACTCCAGGGTGTCATTCAGCCAATTTTTGGGCTCCTGCTGCCAACTCCAGGATGTGTTTCAGCCAATATTTGGGCTCCTGCTGCTGCCAGCTCCAGGGTGTGTTTTTCAGGCAATATAGGGGCCCCTCATAGTGATGCCACCTCAACTCTCTGTAATTGTGCAGCTCTGCGATTCTAATAGCGATGCCTCTGATCTGCATGTCCTAATTATTTACAGTATTATTTCAGTAACCCAGCACGCATCCTATGTGTGTTACAGCAAGGCATATATGTATATATATTTATATATATGTATTTATGTATGTATGTACAGGTATGTTTATATATATATATGTATGTGTATGGGCATGTATTTATACACAGTATGTGCTCTGATTTTTTGCACTCTGCTTTGCCTTGAAATTACATGTGTCATGTATATTTATTCAAGATGTTTAAGCTAGCCATATATGTTTGCCTTATTGGTTATGTATGATTGTAGCTGGGGGACTGACTGTGGTCTCATTTCGCCCACAGATTCTGGGATCCCCTCACTGCAGTGGCTCTCCCGGTCTGTTATACCTGGCTAGTCTTAGTCTCTAAATTGGGATTTTCCTAGGTTTAAAAAAAAAATATATATATATTAAAAAAAAAAAAAAAAAATCCTCCCACTTCCGGGACTTTAATTATAAAGGGGCATCCCGGGTTGCTTATTGCGTAAAACCCTGGGTTGTTGCGAATACCATAAATTCACCATATGGAGGCTTCCAATGTTACCGGAAATGGCCCCTCTGGGCCATCCAGGTTGTGTGGGAGCTGTGGGGTTCCGCTCCCAGGCGATGATGTCATATTATGTGTTCCATGTGCTCAGCAGAACATTGCGCGCCAGTCCGTTGCTCCGGCTTCTGGCTCCTCGCAATTTCCATCATCTCCTATCCCCCCCAACCTAGTCCGGACCCCGTGTGACACTGTCAAAAATGGGGATTCGCATTCCGAGGTGCATGCGCAGTTGGCCAACCTCGAGAAAATTATCTCCGCTTCAGTGGCTCAGAAGACTACGGCAAAGCGGAAGCACCTTGCTCCAGCAGTACCTGCCCCGGAGGATGAGGTATCTGAATTTTTGGATTATTCCGATTGTCCCCCTGATGAGGAGGGGGAACTTCTTGAGGAATCGGATGAGCCTGCAGACCAGCTATTGTTTGATACTGCTGGTGATCAGGCTGTGAGGGTGTCCCTTGACACTCCTTCTATTTTGGCTCAAATGTTTAAAGTTTTGGCCTTGGATCCGCCTGCGGTGGTCCTTCTGCCAAAAGGTGAGTTGTTTGATGTACCCCAGCTGCGTTTGGTGTTTCCCAGGCAACAGCACTTTGAGAAGCTTGTCCTTAAGGAATGGGAACAACCCACGCGCCTGGCTGGAACTCCTCCTAATTGGGATAAGCGTTATCCCTTTCCAGAGGACTTGGTGAAGCTTTGGTCGACACCCCGGTGTTGGGGTTGACTGGCCCGGCTGCGTTGCATCTTTCTGGCACCACTACCATTAAGGATGGTGAGGATTGTCGTATTGATCTATTGGCTCGCCATGGTTTTATCAGTGCCGGCTCGACACTACGGCCAATTTGTGCTTCGGCGCTTCTGTTGCTGGCTGTTAGATCCATGATTAGGGATCTGCTTGCAGATCTTGATCCTGCTTGTGATATGATTAGCTCTCTCAAGCAGTGTGAGTCGTTTGTTTCTTTTGCCCTGACTGCTCAGGACGATGCTCTTGCGACGAGTAGCAGGACAGCGGCATTGCTGGTGGCTATTCGTCGGTCTATATGGCTGCGACAGTGGACGGCGGACCTTAATTCTAAAAAGACGCTTACAGCGCTACCCTTCGTAGGTTTACGCCTTTTTGGCAAGAAATTGGATGCTGTTACCAAGGATGGTAAGTTGCCTCAATTCAAGAAACCTCGTCGCTCCTTCAGGGGTGCGAGTTCCTTTAGTCCATCCTTTCGAGGAGCCAGAGCGGGCAGAGGGGCTTCCCTTCCCGTTACCGGGGCTGTAGGTTGGTCCTGGGGAAGAGGTCGTGGCCGTCCTGGTCAGTCCTGGGGCGCCAAGCCCAAACCTAATGCTAAGCCCGCTCAGCAATGAGGGGCTGCCCTCACCCGTGCGGGTGGGGGGACAATTGCGACACTCCTCCCTGGTTTAAGGCCGGGAGTCTCCGGACACATAGATCTGGGAGGTAGTGTCGCCCGGTTACAGACCGGAGTTCGAGTCTCGCCCTCCCTCACGGGTTTTCCTGGAAATGGCGGTCATCCGGCCGGTGCAGCACTTAGAGGTGGGCCTCGATTTTTACACCATTCTCTTTGCAGTCCCCTAGAAGGACGGGTCAGCTTGCCCCGTCCTGCATCTGAAGTTTTTCAAACTTCCCAGGTTCCCCCTTGCTCTAGCCAGGGTGGTGTCCTTTCAGAGAATACGGTCGGATTTCGGTCAACACAGGGTGTTGCTCACTCAGTCCAAGGTCTGTCTGATTCAGGAGTTGGTTTGGATCCTTCTTTCCAATCCTCGGCCGTCTGTTCTGGAGCTGAGAGCCTTCCGTCTGGTTCTTGCTCTTTTGTCCCATCATGGTCTGGGTCTTCTGGTTCAGCTACGCTCGGACAGTCAAGCAGCGGTTGCTTACTTCAATCATCAGGGAGGGACTTCCAGTCTGGGTGCTCTCAGAGTGGAGTCCCTGATCCTGACCTGGGCGAAGACACATGTTCCTTGTCTCTCTGCAGTCCGGCAGTCTGCAGTCCGCTCCGGTGGTGGTCCTGTTTTCCTTTCGCCATAATTGCAGGCTCCCGATCTTTGTATCACCCTCCCAGGATCCTCTGGCTCGGGCGGCGGAAGCCATATCCCTGAGCCGGGGGAACCCGGGTTTTCTGTACCTGTTTCCTCCGATACTCATGCTAGGCTGAGTGGTACGGAAGCTGGTTCTGGGAAAAGGGTGTCCGCCATTCTCATGGCCCCAAGAGGACCAAGATGAGTGTGGTGCGCAGACATCGTTTGGCTGACACCGAATCAGCTTGTTCTGCCTCTTCGGCCCGATCTGCTCACTCAGGGTCGGCTGTCTTACCCCAGTTTACCAACGCTGGTTTTGATGGCTTGGCTGCTGAGACCTCCATCTTGAAGGAGGAGGGTCTTTCTGGCTCGGTTATTAAGACTCTGATCGCTGCCCGAAAGAGGTCTTCTTCTATCACCTACTATAGGACTTGGAAAGCCTATATCGCTTGGTGTGAGGTTAGGTCTTTGCCTTGTAGGGTCTTTTCGGTCTCCAGGATTCTGGAGTTTTTACAATCAGGGCTGGACTCTGGTCTTCAGCTGAGTACTTTGAAAGGGCAGGTTTCTGCCTTATCTATCTTTTTTCAGAAGCGTTTCGCGCTTCTTCCTTTAGTTAAAACTTTTTTCCAGGGGGTTACGCATGTGCGGCCTCCCAGGAAACCATTACTCCCTGTTTGGGACTTGAATTTGGTTCTTTCTGCTATTCCCTTTGAGCCTTTGCAAGATATTGCTTTGTCTACCCTGACTCAGAAGATTGTCTTCTTGGTAGCTATCACTTCGGTTCGGCGTGTCTCGGAGTTGGCGGCCTTGTCTATTCAGGCGCCCTACTTTGAGAGGCATCAGGACAAAGTGGTCTTTCGGTTCAAACCAGACTTTCTTCCTAAGGTTGTTTCTGCTTTTCATTTGAATCAGGATATTGTTCTTCCCTCCCTGTGTTCTAAGCCTAAGAATGACAAGGAGAGGGTTTTGTATTGTTTGGATGTAGTAGGCTGTGTTAAGTACTATTTGATTATTACTTCTCCTTTTCTTAAAACTGATGCCTTTTTTGTTGTGCCCTGTGGGCCTAGGAAGGGTTTGGCGCCGGCCAAATCTTGTATTAGCAAATGGATACGTCAGGCCATTATTGCGGCCTATTCTGCTAAGGGGAAAGTTCCCCCTTTTCGTATCACTGCTCATTCTACTCGCGCCGTTGGAGCGTCTTGGGCTTTTCAGCACCAAGCTTCTGTTGAACAAGTTTGTAAGGCCGCTACTTGGTCTTCTGTTCATACTTTTTCTAAGTTTTACAAGGTTGATGTGCGGGCCTCAGCGGATGCTGTGTTTGGCCGCAAAGTTCTGCAGACTGCAGTCATTTAAGTTATGCTTCACTTTGCTCTAGCCAGGGTGGTGTCCTTTCGGGGAATACGGTCGGATTTCGGTCAACACAGGGTGTTGCTCACTCAGTCCAAGGTCTGTCTGATTCAGGAGTTGGTTTGGATCCTTCTTTCCAATCCTCGACCATCTGTTCTGGAGCTGAGAGCCTTTCATCTGGTTCTTGCTCTTTTGTCCCATCATGGTCTGGGCCTTCTGGTTCAGCTACGCTCGGACAGTCAAGCAGCGGTTGCTTACTTCAATCATCAGGGAGGGACTTCCAGTCTGGGTGCTCTCAGAGTGGAGTCCCTGATCCTGACCTGGGCGAAGACACATGTTCCTTGTCTCTCGGCAGTCTGCAGTCCGCTCCGGTGGGGGACACCGGAGGTGGTCCTGTTTTCCTTTCGCCACAATTGCAGGAGAGGGTTTTGCATTGTTTGGATGTAGTACGCTGTGTTAAGTAATATTTGATTATTACTTCTCCTTTTCATAAAACTGATGCCTTTTTTGTTGTGCCCTGTGGGCCTAGGAAGGGTTTGGCGCCGGCCAAATCTTGCATTAGCAAATGGATACGTCAGGCCATTATTGCGGCCTATTCTGCTAAGGGGAAAGTTCCCCCTCTTCGTATCACTGCTCATTCTACTCGCGCCGTTGGAGCGTCTTGGGCTTTTCAGCACCAAGCTTCTGTTGAACAAGTTTGTAAGGCCGCTACTTGGTCTTCTGTTCATACTTTTTCTAAGTTTTACAAGGTTGATGTGCGGGCCTCAGCGGATGCTGTGTTTGGCCGCAAAGTTCTGCAGACTGCAGTCATTTAGTTTATGCTTCACTTTGCCTTCGGATACCCATCCCTTGTGGACACTGCTTTTGGATGTCCCGATCGTAAGAATTAAAGGGGAAGCGGGGTGTGTGGTACACTGAGAATAATACTCACCAGAGAAATGGATATTGTCAGTGTGCCACACACCCCGCTTCACCCGCCCTTTTTGGTATCCTGGATCCTTTATATGGTGAAGCTTTTCTTTATTTTGAGGTTACCGTTGGATTTCCTGGTACCTTGTCTTTCTGCTTTTTAAATCACTGGTGATTCAGTGGGAGGTCCCAGGTATATATAGGCCGGAAGGGGCTCATTTTCAAGACTTCTCCCTGCACGTCGCCACCTGCTGGTTGAGTAACCCGATCGTAAGTATTAAAAGGGAAGCGGGGTGTGTGGCACACCGATAATATCCATTTTTCAGGTGAGTACTCACAAAATGGTATTTTGGGCTCCTGCTGCTGCTGCTTGCAACTCCAGGGTGTGATTCATCCAATTTTTGGGCTCCTGAAGCCAACTCCAGTGTGTCTTTCAAGCTATGTTTGGGCTCCTGCTGCTGCTTGCAACTCCAGGGTGTGATTCATCCAATTTTTGGGCTCCTGAAGCCAACTCCAGTGTCTCTTTCAAGCTATGTTTGGGTTCCTGCTGCTGCTGCTTGCAACTCCAGGGTGTCATTCAGCCAATTTTTGGGCTCCTGCTGCCAACTCCAGGATGTGTTTCAGCCAATATTTGGGCTCCTGCTGCTGCCAGCTCCAGGGTGTGTTTTTCAGGCAATATAGGGGCCCCTCATAGTGATGCCACCTCAACTCTCTGTAATTGTGCAGCTCTGCGATTCTAATAGCGATGCCTCTGATCTGCATGTCCTAATTATTTACAGTATTATTTCAGTAACCCAGCACGCATCCTATGTGTGTTACAGCAAGGCAGAATGGTTTACAACCCTATTGAGGCTCTAGGGTCGAAACGATTTTTGTCGGATAATTCGGCGAATCAGTCGAATAGAATTTTTCAAAAGTTCGCTCATCTCTAATCAAGATAGTCAAATTGTTTGTTATCAAGGATTGCTTCAAAAGTATCTTAAGATATTTCTGAAAGTCAAGGGTGGGGTCTCTTTCCAGGAGTTTATAGGTGTCCGTGTCAGAGAGTAACCTATTCATCTCTGCAATATAATCCCCCCTGTTTAAGAAAACAAGACCCCCACCCTTGTCTGCGGGCTTAATCTTAATCTCATGATTGGATTCTAATTCTTTAATATCCTTAAGCATATTATTAAAGGATCTGTTGGGCCTAGTCTGTATATTCCTAAGGTCCCTAGTAACTACCTTTTTTAAAGGCCTCAAGTTGGGCATTCGAGGGCAATAAAGGATTAAAGACTGATTTATTTTTAAGGCCTGAATGTACAATTGAAGTGGAGGTAGAGTCACCTTCATGTAGTACTGGGCCCTGGTTGCCTCCAACACTATTTATATCCATAGGGCCCATACTATTTTAACTTCTTAATAGAGATTTTCCTCATAAATTTTTGAAAATCTATATGGGCTTCAAATTTATCAAGTTGTTTGAGCGGGGCAAATTTTAAGCCCCTATCCAAAATCTTTAGCGCTTTAGTAGACAGCCGGGTTGTACTCAGATTGAATATGCCCTGCCCTAGTACTGCCTGGACCTTCTTGTGTCTGGCTCCACCTCTATGGCCTCTATGTCTCTTCCTTTGCGCTTTGCTGACACTCTCCCTATCCCTCCTAATCTGTCCCCATCTATCGTTGCCTTCCCCCTGTCCTTCAAGGGGATCTCTCTCCACACTGGAGATGTCCAGGGGCCTACCTGAAAAGGGGTAGAGGGTGTACGAGGAAGTGGGTGTCTAGGTTCAAATCCTTTCCTTATATATTGTTCATCTCTTGCCTGGTTGTCCCTCACTGTATTTTCTCTCCATGGAAGCGCCTGTTTACGCCAATTAATATTTCTATTATTAATATTACCTCTCTTCATATTCCTCGGAGTATAATTTCTTTGTCCCTCATATTGGGCTGGAAAGTAGAGAGATTGCCGCCTCACAGGTGAACGTCTAATATCATCCTGAAATCTAGGCCTCTGCCTTACACGTTGTTCTAAGTTACCATGGGGACTAGGCTTAACTACCCCCATCGCCTGTTCCTCAAACTTATTCATATAATCAGAACATTGCCACTTAAATACTTTCCCAGAGGCATAGTCCTGTGTATCCCTCTGCAGCTTTTTCACCTTTTTAGATTTAATAATTGACTCATCCTTATCCAATTTAGTTCAGCAGCTTTGGTATTAAACAATTCTCCTGAACTTATAGGGCCTAACTTATGTTTCAGAGCATCCATTGATACTCCTATATACCTTAGTTGAATTTTTTTTCTTTGTTATCAACTTTTCAACAAGTAAAACGCCACAACTGTTAAAAAACTCAAACCAATCCTGTCTAGCTATAATCTAATCTATCATCGCCATCATGAATCTGGAGCGTGCAACGAAGTTATTGGGGTACCATCTTTTTCTTTACATATTGCTCCAGTGTGGCGATATCCCATTTTAATCTTAACTCACGATTAAGGAGTTTATAGAGTTCTCTAAATTCAACAATTAAATTGGGTTCTATAGACTGAGTTTGAACACTACAGTTCAAGTACCCAAAATCATGGTTTTTTTGGGAGTTGAAATCAAAAATCTCCATTAGGTCACAAGGTAAATGCAGCGGAAATAGTCAAGGGAAAAGGGATATATATATACAAACAGTGAAATTACCGCGCAAAAACACTAGATGTTAATACAGAGCTCAACGTGTGCAAAGTCCCCTAAAGCATATGCAAAGTCCAAATAACAATAATAACACAGAGCTATTTCTAAAAATCCATGAATCCAATACATCCCACAGTGCGTGCTCCTAACGTAATCCTGGAGTGAGACCACCACCGGGCACCCAAAACTCTTACCAGATGTATCGTGGGCAAATTGCACCACAAAACACGCGTGTGAACTCCTGGTATGGGATAAACCTTCTCTCATATATTAGATCTTCAACACTTGATAGAGAGCAATTCCCAGTGATGGAAATGAGTTCAGAGTCTCTGTGTCCTGCTGCCTGTGAAGGGGGACTAACTCAGGAGGATCGTGATCTGGTACGGCGGTGAGAGCTGTTTACTACTGGCATTCTGTTAAGTGGATTTTAACTTTTGTCATTTGTGAGTTTGTTTATTGAATCCAGTAAATCTAAGTAGCTTACAACAATGCTGCTATAGATTTTCATTATTTTTTATTTTTGCATGATACTATTTATGTAGAGTGTTCGAAATGCGGAGTACTGCCATTTAAATTTAAAAATGATATCTATGTATATACTGTTAATATATAATCATTAACTTTGTTCATTTTTTCAGTTAATTTCATCTTCACCCTCCAGGGCTTTTGGATTTTGGATACCTTTCCCGGTGGCTCCCATGATGCTGTAGCTGCCAGCATCTGCATCGCCATGTTTCCTTTAGCGGTGGGAAAAACCTGGCCATTGTTGAGGGGTATGCAGGGGCCACTATGCAGGATTTTGTGCTGCTTTAAAGGGTAAGTCCAATTTCAATAGACAAAGTGTCTATTTTGTATACCAAAATGATTTCCTCCAAGTGCTTAGCTTATCTAGTATTTTTGTATTTTTTCTTATGTTGTAAACCTGCAGTCTTGTTATTGAGCTCTGTACATACAGAACGCTGCTGCTGGGCATGAGTAAGGTTGAGTCAGGCCATAACAACAGTGTTCTGTATGTACAGGGCTCATTTCTCTTCTTGAGACACCTGCACAGCTGCCAGTAGCAAAACTGCAGGTAGTAAAAATGTCTTTCAAAAGACATACTAGATTAGATCAGCACTTGCTAATGCATTTGCATTCCCCTGTCTATCCAGGAGCTATACAATCCAGTCTAGCTACTACAGTTTGTTGTTTGTTGCTGGGTTACAGTATGAAGCAGATAGATCAGGCAGAAGATGGGTTAAGGTATTCATTTATCAGACAGCAGCTGGGTTACTGGGCAGATGGATCAAATAGCAGCTGATTAATGTAAATAAATAGACTTCTCTTCAGAAGTATAGGATCACTTTAGGACAGGACCTAGCATGCTGGTCTGAATTATTTATAGTTGGAAGAGTCTCTGAAGTCTGTTCCACAAGGTCAGTTTCCAATGTACATTTGGATGAACCTGGAATTCCACATAAAAGTGAACCTACAACCTCCTTAGCAAGCCTGTGACAGGGAGGGTCCTGGTTTACAGGGACACTAAATGTAACCAAAACCAGACCATTTCCTAGCAGAGCTCTATCTGATGGGGAACAGAAAAATGGTTACACCTGCTGTGTGAAACCCCCCCAGGTCACCCAAGAACACTCTCAGTACAACTAAGCATGCGTGAGCAGCGGCCACATCCCCTCTATCCCTTTAGCAGGGCGCATGCCCGTGCCAGGAATTTGTGAATGGTCGGTGCGGTGCACGCTCCCCGTTAAAGGGTAGTGGGGGATGCAGTTGCCAGCGCGCTCAGATCTGAGCGAGCTGATAGGACAAGCGACCATGCATGCGTCATAGGACCAGGAAGAGGTGAGTTTGTTTGGGCAACCTAGGGGAGTTTCACACAGTGGGGCACCCCATCGGGGGTTTGGTCCACTTTAAAAGGGGTCTTGACTATAGTTCTACTTTAAAATGCAAATTTTGAACATTTGCATTGCCACAAGTTCGTGCCATGACAGTGTGTCTGTTGCCATGGCAGATGTACTGTGGGACCAGAAATGGCCCATATGCATTTTTATACTTATGAAGCTTAAACCAGACCTTCAGCGTGATTTAATGCAAAGGGTGAATGCCGGGGTCTTTTATGACGTTTAGCAGAGCTCGGCTCTGGGCTGCAGGCCCTATAATGAAAGGTAGTCGGCCACAGGCTTATGGTGAGTTTGGGGGGGGGGGAACCACTTGTTATATTAATGTACCCTCCCTGCCCACAAGCTTTATTGGATTTTGGTATTGTGACTTGTGAAACGCCGTCGGCGCTGTGCTGAGTGGCGCGGCACCGAGGCACTGGAAGCCGCGCTGCGGAGGAGGGCCGCGGGCCCCCATGGCCTTGTTCTTCTGGCCGTCGCCCATATTACTAGGCTCCCTCAGGGAGGAGATGGGCGGGCGCGCAAAAGTTTCCGCGCCGCCGGAGGGAATGGAGCCGGGCGCTGACGCATTCTGCGTCATTAGGCGCAAAACGCGCCCCTCGAGGAACGCTCTGGAAGCCTGGCTGGCTGTGTTCGGGCTGCTAGCAGGGCTGCCTTGCTGCGGGCTGTTGGGCAGTCATGTGGTGTCTCTTCTGGCTGCTGCTGTCGCTGCTGAGGACTCCGTCTTCAGAGGCTGCAAGCGGTTCCTGGGACTGTCCCTCTGTTGGTGTTGTGAGTCCCACTTGTGTATTGTCATGCTCGGGGTAACTCCAGCCCTCTTAATGAGCTCGCAACCCCCAATCTCCACAGCCAGCTTCACCTGTAGGAGCCCCCGCTTGCCGGGACGCAAGATAGGCCTACCCGGGATCGGTTGCCCCCAGGACTTAATGGCTCAAAGGATGTAAGCTTATATGTGGGAGGACTGGAGAACCAATAGCAAGAGCGTGAGTGACGGAAGTCCAGAGACAGGCAATAGGTCGATAACGGGAAGGCAGAGATCGTAGCGGCACCAGGGGTCAGGCAAGACGTAGTCGGGGTTCAGGCAGAGGTCAGCACCTGGGGATCAGGATCTAGAAGCGTCAGTTCAGGCAAAGGTCGGCAACAAGGAATCAGGATCGAGAGGCGTCAATACAGGCAGAGGTCGGCAACAAGGATTCAGGATCGAGAGTGGTCGTACAATCAAATCGGCAACAGGCTAGACTTCACAGGAGTAGGTAACACAGGGTTCTGAGCGCTATCACAGGCAATTCACAACTGAGAGGGAATTGCCTTTATAGGGACAGGTCTGAGGGAAGCAGTGTACTGATTGGAGCACATAGGATTCCAAGGGTAATTGGCTGCAGAGCAGAAGAGGGCGAAGCCCTCAATCCCCTAGGATTCATTAACCCTTTAATTGATCCTCCGGCGGGTGCGCGCAGCACAGCGCCGCCGGAGGGCATAACAGACACGTGCTCGCGGCCGCGCACGAGCACGTCTACTGGAGGAGGAAGCGGGGGGCGTGGCTGAGCTGGGCGCCGCTCGAGCCGACGCTGCTCGAGCCGACGCCGCTTGGCGCGGCCGCCGCACAGTGACAGCTGCAGCTGGCCGCCTGGAGACGTCGCTGGAATGGGGATCAGGTAAGCGGTTCCTGACACTACCCCCCCCTTCACGAGGGGCCTCCAGACCCTCACCCGGTTTCCCTGGATTGTCACGATGGAACCTTCTTACAAGAGCCTTGGCATGAACATTCCTCGCTGCCACCCAGCATCTTTCCTCCGGACCATAGCCAACCCAATCCACCAAATACTGTAAAGAATTACGCACTTTACGTGAATCCAAGATCTTATTCACTTCATACTCGGGCTCATTATTAAGAAGAATTGGTGCAGGACCAGCAAGAGGAGCATTCTTCGCCGGTTTTAACAGTGAAACGTGAAAGGAATTAGGTATTTTCATAGTCGGCGGGAGTTGAACTTTAAAAGACACATTATTCAACTTCTTGACGTTTGGAAAAGGACCAATAAATTTTGGACCTAATTTGCTAGATGGCTGACGGAGCGCAATATTTTTAGTGGAGACCCAAACTAGATCGCCTACTCGAAGAGTAGGTTCCTGTGATCTGCGGCGGTCGGCAAATTTCTTATACCTCAAACCAGTGGTCTTAAGAATCTCCTGAACGTGTGTCCAGATATTCTTCCGTTCTTGAAGCCACTCCTCCAACGCCGGCAGATTGGAAGGTGACCCTGAAAGGGAAGAAGCTATAGGATTTTTCCCTAAGTTACAATAAAAAGGAGATACCTTGGTACTCTCACTAGGCGCGTTATTGTAAGCAAATTCGGCGAAATCAATAAATTCCGCCCATTGTTCTTGGGCATCAGAAACATAACACCTTAAGTATTGTTCCAAAGTTTGATTAGTTCTTTCCGTCTGCCCATTAGTCTGGGGATGGTAGGCAGAAGAAAGAGAGATCTGTATTCCCAACCGCGAACAGAAGTGTTTCCAAAAACGGGAAGTAAATTGAACACCCTGATCAGAGACTATATTGGACGGAATACCATGAATACGAAAAATATGCGAAGTAAACAGCCGCGAAAGCTCAGGTGCAGAAGGAAGTTTGGCCAAAGGAACGAAATGTGCCATCTTACTGAAACGATCTACGACCACCCAAATGACAGTATTACCATGTGAGAGAGGCAAATCTACAATAAAATCCATAGAAATATGGGTCCATGGCTCAGCAGGAATTTCAAGAGGAACCAAACTGCCACTAGGAGCCTTGTGAACTCCTTTACTTCGAGCACAAATAGCACAAGCGTCGATAAAGGCAGTGATATCGCGTCTCATGGTAGGCCACCATACATGACGACGGGCAAGCATAACAAGGTCACCCAAATGACCAGCAGTTTTGGCATCGTGAAATTCGCGAATTACATCCGAACGCAGGTGCGGCGGAACAAACTGGCACCCCAAGGGTACATCACTAGGAGATTCATCTTGAAACGGCGCCAAGGTATTGGAGAGGTCAGGAAGTAACGCCCCCACCACACAACCTGTGGGTAAAATTGGTTCACCAGAATCACCCCGATCCTTACATTCACCGAACATGCGAGATAGAGCATCAGCTTTAGTATTTTTTACACCCGGCTTGAAAGTAATAATAAAATTGAAGCGCGAGAAGAATAATGCCCAACGTGCCTGACGAGAGTTCAGCCTCTTGGCAGAACCTATGTATTGGAGATTTTTAGGATCGGTATACACAGTTATAGGATGTAATGAACCCTCCAACCAGTGTCGCCATTCATCAAATGCCAGTTTAATAGCTAATAGTTCCCTATTGCCAACATCATAATTTTGTTCCGCGGTACTGAATTTACGCGAAAAATAAGCGCATGGATGGAGACGCTCAGGGTTACCAGAATATTGTGACAAAACTGCACCCACTCCCAGCTCAGAAGCATCCACTTCAATAATAAAAGCTTTATGAATATCTGGATGCACTAAGACAGGTGCCGAAGTAAAGGCCCGTTTCAAGGTTAGAAAGGCCTCACAGGCAGAGGGGGACCAGTTAGCAGTAAAAGCCCCCTTGCAGGTAAGGTTGGTAAGGGGTGCAACAACATGGGAAAAGCCTTTTATGAAACGCCGATAAAAATTAGCAAAACCTAGAAAACGTTGCAATTCCTTTAAAGTTTTGGGTTGGACCCAATCCTGAACTGCTGAAACCTTCCCCGCGTCCATCTCCAAACCCTGGTTGGTAATAACATACCCTAGGAAGGGAACTGTAGTGACTTCAAACACACACTTAGACAGTTTAGCAAATAAGTTGTTCTCTCTTAATTTTTGTAGCACCAACTTAACATGGTGTCTGTGCTCCGGTAAAGAATTAGAAAAAATGAGAATATCATCCAAGTAGATGACTACAAATCTACCGAGATATTCCCTGAATATATCATTAACAAAATCTTGGAAAACGGCTGGCGCATTACAAAGACCGAAGGGCATGACCAGGTACTCATAGTGCCCATCCTTCACATTAAATGCAGTTTTCCACTCGTCCCCCTGTCGGATGCGAATCAGATTGTAAGCCCCTCTCATATCCAATTTGGAGAAAATTCGAGCTCCTGTGACTTGATTGAACAGATCCCCAATCAAGGCTAAGGGGTATCGGTTTTTTACAGTGATCTTATTCAAGGCTCGATAATCTATGCACGGTCTCAAGCCACCATCTTTTTTCTCTACAAAAAAGAACCCGGCCCCAGCAGGCGAGGTAGAGGGACGGATAAATCCTTTCCTAAGATTTTCGGTAATATACTCCCTCATTGCTTGCTCCTCGGGCAGGGTAAGGTTATAGATCTTTCCCCTCAGGGGAATAGTGCCAGGCAGCAAGTCAATGGGGCAGTCATAGGACCGATGTGGAGGAAGAGTATCAGCAGAGCGTTCAGAGAATACATCGATCCAATCAGCGTATGGCTGAGGTAATTCCTGTGGTAAGACTTGAACGCTTCTGAGGCCTGTATTAAAACAGTGACCTTTACAGTGGTCACTCCACTTGACCAACTCCCCAGCCCGCCAATCTAACACCGGGTTATGGAGTTGCAACCAGGGGTATCCCAAAACCACCGGAGTTTCCGGACAATCAAAAATAAAGAATTCTAAGAATTCAGAGTGAGAAGAGCCGACAATTAGTCTGAGAGGTGGGGTCTTGGTATTTATAGGACCTCCCTGGATTGCATTTCCATTGATAGCTAAAACTTGTAGGGATCTTTCAAGAGGAACTACAGGGATTCCTAAGGTGGAGATCATGCTCCTGTCCAAAAAGTTTCCAGCCGCACCACTGTCTATGAAGGCGGAAACTGTCTGCTTAGAGGACCCCCAAAACAAATCAATAGGTACAAGCATCTTATTCTGGCGAGAGTTACAAACTGACTCACCCAGACCAGTACTCTCTACCTGGTCTGGGTGCGGAAGTTTTCCGCCGGTTTCCCCTTGTTGGGGCAGGACCCTGCAAAATGACCAGAATTCCCGCAATACAGGCATAACCCCTCGGATCGCCTACGCTGTTTCTCCTCTTGGGATAAGCGGGTTCTCCCTAATTGCATAGGTTCTTCCTGGGAAGATGATGAGGTATTTTCCCCATGGGGAACCGGGGATCTATGACTCTGGACTGGTCTAAAGGACGTGGGAGCCCCGACTCTCTCTCTGGCTCTTTCTCTAAGACGTCGGTCTATTTTAATGGAGACCTGCATTAATTGATCTAGGTCCGCTGGCAGGGGAAAATTGACTAAGGCATCCTTGATGCTATCCGACAGTCCCACCCTGAACTGACTACACAAAGCTGGATCGTTCCACCTAGCTTCGATAGCCCAGCGGCGGAATTCAGCACAGTAGTCTTCAGCCGAATTCCGTCCTTGTTTTAAGGCCCGAAGCCTATTCTCTGCGGTAGACTCTATATCTGGATCGGCGTATAAAACTCCCATAGCATTGAAGAAGGCAGTCACTGATTGTAGAGCAATGTCATGGGACGGTAAACTAAAGGCCCAGGACTGTGGGTCTCCTTGAAGCAAGGAAATGACTAGGTCTACTCGTTGGACCTCTGTGCCAGAGGAGATAGGTCTTAACTTAAAATATAGTTCGCAGGCATTCTTGAAATTGGAAAATTTTGCTCGTTCTCCAAAAAATTTCTCAGGCAGTGGAATCTTAGGTTCGGAGAAATGAGGTGGTACAGAGGAAGTTGGCACTTGACGAGATTCCTGAGTGGCCACTCTTTGAGCGAGTTGGTTGATCGCTGTGGCCATAGCTTGCACCTGCTGTACCAGGTCATCCATTTTTAGGCCTGTGATAATGTCACGCTCAGGGTAACTCCAGCCCTCTTAATGAGCTCGCAACCCCCAATCTCCACAGCCAGCTTCACCTGTAGGAGCCCCCGCTTGCCGGGACGCAAGATACGCCTACCCGGGATCAGTTGCCCCCAGGACTAAATGGCTCAAAGGATGTAAGCTTATATGTGGGAGGACTGGAGAACCAATAGCAAGAGCGTGAGTGACGGAAGTCCAGAGACAGGCAATAGGTCGATAACGGGAAGGCAGAGATCGTAGCGGCACCAGGGGTCAGGCAAGACGTAGTCGGGGTTCAGGCAGAGGTCAGCAACTGGGGATCAGGATCTAGAAACGTCAGTTCAGGCAAAGGTCGGCAACAAGGAATCAGGATCGAGAGGCGTCAATACAGGCAGAGGTCGGCAACAAGGATTCAGGATCGAGAGTGGTCGTACAATCAAATCGGCAACAGGCTAGACTTCACAGGAGTAGGTAACACAGGGTTCTGAGCGCTATCACAGGCAATTCACAACTGAGAGGGAATTGCCTTTATAGGGACAGGTCTGAGGGAAGCAGTGTACTGATTGGAGCACATAGGATTCCAAGGGTAATTGGCTGCAGAGCAGAAGAGGGCGAAGCCCTCAATCCCCTAGGATTCATTAACCCTTTAATTGATCCTCCGGCGGGTGCGCGCAGCACAGCGCCGCCGGAGGGCATAACAGACACGTGCCCGCGGCCGCGCGCGAGCACGTCTACTGGAGGAGGAAGCGGGGGGCGTGGCTGAGCTGGGCGCCGCTCGAGCCGACGCCGCTCGGCGCGGCCACCGCACAGTGACAGCTGCAGCTGGCCGCCTGGAGACGTCGCTGGAACGGGGATCAGGTAAGCGGTTCCTGACATGTATACTGTTTTTATGATGCCAATTGCCATGTGCTTATTATTGATGGGCTCTCTCCCTGCTTGGTCGTGGGCTTGTGGTTGAGGGTTGTGGTTCCTCCTGGTCCCCCCCCTTTTTAATTAAGAGGGATCACTTTAGGTTTGGGCCGTTAGTGCCTTGTAACCTTACCAATTGATCATTTTTTAATCACCATAATGGAGGCTTCTGGGGATAGTGAGCTGGGGACCCCAATTGCACAGGGACAGCTCTGCCACTTGTGCAGTAGGAATCCTCTGGGCGGATTCAGCACTGTTTGTACCACTTGCGCCAGAGGCGTTATTTTGGACCATAACCGGGCGGGTGTCCCTGCCCCTAGCCTGTTGCTGCCCGCGGCTTCTCCGGACCCTCCACTGCTGCACTCAGCCCCCAGCGAGGGGGGAGCCAGCAGGGGGTCCCACGCGGACTTGGAGCATAGGGTGGCCAGTCTAGAAAGACAGATCTCGCGGACGGCTCCTAAGAAAGCCACGAGTAAGAAACCGCACCTCAAGCCCATTTACTCGGATAATGACGATCTCTTTGATAATCTGGGCTCTGTGGAGGAAGGGGAGTTGCCAGATGATTCCCGTTCCACTGTAGATTTTTCGACTGGCGATGACAGTATGTCTGGTTCTTCCTCGGACGAGGATGCGTGGCTCCCCGATGATAGAGAAGTTGCTTACCTCAGTATTTGAGACATTACAAATTGTTCCTCCCAAAGCAACTAAGAGGAAGCAAGGTGATTTGTTTAGGCCCGAAAGACAGAGGCGGGTCTTTCCGGAGCAGGCCCATTTTTCTAATATGATTTTCAAGGAATGGGAAAGGCCTAACAAGCTACCGTCGGTGCCTAAGGGCCTGGATAGGCGGTATCCCTTCCCTGAGGAGCTGGTTCGGCTATGGTCTCGCCCTCCCAAAGTAGATCCCCCTGTGTCGGGCTTGTCCAACATTAGTATTATGCCGTCACCTGATACTGCTTCCTTACGTGACCTGCTGACAAGCGCATGGATCAGCTGGTCTGCCATGCGTTCACCTTTGCTGGTGCCCTGTTTCGCCCTGTGTGCCATGGCGATGGTATCTCTAGCCATCAGAAAGAAGGTGAGACGCCTGGTGGATGGAGCTAAGGCGCACAAGCGGGCGGAGGAGTATAAAGAACTCAAGGCCTGCGTGGATTTCATTGCTTTCATTGTCTCTGCCATGGACGATGGGGTCTGGCTTGGTGCCAGGATTTCGGCCCTGCTTGTTGCCCTCCGCCAATCGCTCTGGCTGCGGCAATGGTTGGCTGATGCCGCGGCCAAAAAGTCGCTTGCGAGTATCCCCTTTGTGGGGCACGGGCTGTTTGTGGAGCGTCTGGACCTTTTGGTCAAGGACGGTAGACTCCCTCAGAGACCGAAGCCTGCTCAGTCCTTTCAGAATCCTTCTGCCTTTCGCTCCTTTCGAGGAGGAAGAGGCTCTTCATTTTCAGGTGGCCGCAAAGATACCTGGGGTAGAGGTAGGCCCAATCCCACCTGGGGAGCCAAATCCAAGCCCCCTGCTAAGTCCCCCAGGCATGAGAGGGCACCCTCACCCATTCGGGTGGGGGGGCGGCTTTTGCTATTTGCTCAAATCTGGAGACGGCACTTCTCAGATCGGTGGATTCAGGAGGTAGTGTCCTCCGGTTACAAGATAGAGCTGCCAGTCAGGCCGCCCACAAAATTTCTTCGGTCTCGGATATCCCAAGATCCTTTGAAGGCACAGGGCTTGAGAATGGCCGTGCAACACCTCCTGCGGTTAGGTGTGATTTGCGCTGTACCTCGTCAGGAATGGGGTCAAGGTTTTTACTCCAACCTGTTCACGGTTCCCAAGAAGGACGGAACGTTAAGACCTATCATGGACCTGAAGGGTCTCAACAGGTTTGTAAGAGTCAGACATTTCTGCATGGAAACCTTATGGTCAGCGGTGAGCTCGCTTCGGCCCGGTGACTTCATGAACACGGTGGACATCAGGGATGCTTATCTGCACATCCCTATTTTCCTGGGGCATCAGATATTTCTGAGGTTTGCTCTGGAGGACCAGCATTACTAGTTTGTGGCTCTTTCATTCGGGATTTCCTCAGTGCCCCGCATTTTCACCAAGGTGCTGGCGGGCATCATGGCCATCCTGAGGAACCAGGGCATTCATGTGCTGCCTTATCTGGACGACTTGCTGATTGCGGCCCAGTCTCTTCAGCAGGCCGAGAGCGATACC
The DNA here is from genome assembly GCA_027917425.1 of Gastrophryne carolinensis. Taxonomy (NCBI): domain Eukaryota; kingdom Metazoa; phylum Chordata; class Amphibia; order Anura; family Microhylidae; genus Gastrophryne; species Gastrophryne carolinensis. Next base: position 82,126,804 of record CM051239.1, on the reverse strand, counting down.
CGGACAGTGTTGTCAACCCTAGAGGCCTTCGGCTGGGTAAGTCTTTTATCACTCCCTCAACAGTGAGATCTTTCCTGGGAATGACAATAGACACCGCTCATGTAAAGCTCTTTCTGCCACTGCAGAAGGTTTCGGGTCTCCAGACACAGGTGCAGGTCTTGCTGTCCTGTCAGCGGCCGTCAATATGTCTGGGGATGAGGTTGGTAGGCCTAATGGTGTCATGCTTCGAGGCAGTGCCCTTCGCCCAATTTCACATGAGCCCTCCTGAGTTGAACCTGCTGACCGGCTGGAACCGGATGCAGGAGTTGCTGGAACAGGAATTTTCGCTGTCCCCCCTGGCCAGACAGTCCCTCTTGTGGTGGTTGGACTCCAAGAACCTGTTGGTGGGCAAGTCCTTTCTTACTCCCCGTTGGGAGATAGTTACCACGGATGCCAGTCTGACCGGCTGGGGAGGCGTTTGGCAGACTCAGAAGATTCAGGGTCAGTGGGGTCCGCAGGAGAACCGCTTACCCATAAATCTCTTGGAACTGAGAGCGATCCGGTTGGTGCTTCTTCGCTTGACTCCCCATTTAAGGGGTTGTGCGATCCAGGTTCGCTCGGACAATGACGCCTGTCACCTACATCAATCACCAGGGCGGGACTCGGAGCAAGCGAGCCCTCAATGAGATTCTGACTTGGGCAGAGGAGAATGTTCCCTGCATATCGGCGGTCTACATCCCCGGGGTGGAAAACCAGGAAGCAGACTCCCTGAGCAGGAGCGCCTCGCCCGCCAGGGGGAATAGTCTCTCAGCAACAAGACAAGGCTCTGGGTCTCCGCTGGGGTCAGCCGGATGTGGACCTGTTTGTGTCCAGACACAATCACAAGCTCCCAAGGTTTGTCTCCCTCTCAAGAGATCCTCTGGCCATTGCCAAAGACGCTCTGGCAATTCCCTGGACGGAGTTCAAGTTCCTTTATGCATTCCCTTTGTTTCCACTCCTGGGCAGAGTGCTGTGCAAGATAGCCCAGGAGGGGGTACTGACTATCCTGGTGGCTCCTCGCTGGCCGAAAAGGAGTTGGTTTGCGGACATAGTTCAGTAGATGGCTACATCATGCCCGACGACCCAGGGCTTCTCACTTAGGGGTCGCTGTGGCACCCCAATTTACGGACGCTGGCTTTGACGGCCTGGCTATTGAGTCCTCAAAGCTGACGGAAAAGGGGCTGTCAGCCACGGTTGTGCATACCATGATTCAGGCACGGAAGAAGTCTTCCTTCATGATATACTACAGAGTTTGGCACGCCTATATTGCTTGGTGCGAGCCCAAGAGTCTCCCTTGCCACACATTTTCTATTTCTAGGATTCTGGAGTTTTTACAACACGGCTTAGACTTGGGTCTCTAGCTGAGCACCCTCAAGGGCCAGGTCTCGGCCTTAGCCATCTTCTTCCAGAGATCCATTGACAACCATAGGTTGATCAAGACCTTTTTTCAGGGAGTCACCCATGTCCGGCCACCGCGTAAGTCAGTATTACCGGTGTGGGACTTGAATTTAGTACTGTCTGCTCTTCAGGGTCCTCCTTTTGAACCTTTGTGCAATGCTGCATTGCCTATTTTAACACTCAGTGGTCTTTTTGGCAGCGATCACCTCGGTGCGCCGCGTATCAGAGTTGGCCGCTCTTTGTATGAAGCCTCCCTATTTTGAGGGATATAAGGAAAAGGTGGTTTTTCGTTTTAAGCCTGATTTTTTGCCTAAGGTCATTTCTCCCTTTCACCTTAATGAGGAAGTTGTCTTGCCTTCCTTGTGTCCAGCACCGACTAATTCTAAGGAAAGGACCCTCCATGCCTTGGATGTGGTCAGAGCCATTAAGTATTACCTGGTTGTGACTGAATCCTTCAGGAAATCGGATTTGCTCTTCGTCCTAACTGAGGGCTCTAGGAAGGGTTTGCCACCAGCCAAGTCCACTCTCAGTAAGTGGATCAGACAGGCGGTGGTGCAAGCATATTCTGCCAAGGGGAAGGAACCCCCTTTTCGGATCACTGCTCATTCTACCAAAGCTATTGGTGCCTCCTGGGCTTTTCAGCACCAGGCATCGGTAGAACAAGTTTTTAAGGCTGCCACTTGGTCTTCAGTTCATACTTTTAGAAAGTTTTACAAGGTTGATGTCAGGGCCTCAGCTGACGCTGTTTTTGGCCGAAGGTGCTTCAGGCGGTAGTGAAATGAACTGCATGCTGTTTTGCACTGGGGATCCCGCCCTAAGTGGACACTGCTTTTTTATGTCCCACATGTCATCGCTGGGATGACCTGGACTGGATATAGGGAAAAATAAAATTCTGTGAAACTCACCTGTAGAATTGTTTTTGAGTATATCCAGTCCAGGTTGTCCCACCCCGCCCTTTGTTCATTATCTCTTGTTTGCCTGTTATGGTGATTACCATTTTTTATTCATTGGACTTGTATCTTAAGTCTTGTTAGAGAGAGTACAAGCTGAAGCTATGTGAAATAACAGATTTTCTTGGCCTCCCGGCCTGTCCTCTTTTGTTTACTGCTTTTTAACCACTGGAGAATCATAGAGGGACACCTGCCTTTATAGAGGGCCGGGAGGAGCTGCTTCTTTTGATCTTGCAGTCAAGCGCCCCCTGGGGGCGGAATACCCACATGTCATTACTGGGACGACCTGGACTGGATATACTCAAAAACAATTCTACAGGTGAGTTTCACAAAATTGTATTTTTTCTTTTTACTGCCTGAGCCCAGATTAATCTAAAAAAACAGTCAGGGCAAGGTGCAGGACACTGGGATGTCCAGTAACTATGCCGTCCATTTGATCAGCCTGGAACACATTCCACATGTATACAGAAAATGAAGGGGTCTGTCCAGATAACTGAAAAAACCTTACTCGCCTTACTTACCAGTTATCAGTGAATTGAGGACCTGCAGTGTGGTACTCAATATTGGTAACTGGTAAGTTTTACAATAGTCTTCTAGGACCTATCTTTAGCTGTAGGGGAGAGTAATGTTTTTTTCCAAGTTTCCTGGACAGACCATTTCCAGTAATTAGAATTTGTTACTTTAAAAATCTGTAAAGTGGTAACTTTATTTTTGTAACTGCTTGACTTTGTGCAGTGAATATGAGATAGTAACAGATGATTCAATATAAAGACGGAAATCCTTTTGATCCTAAATATTTGTAGATATGTATTGTTTTTGTGGTTTGCTTCAATCACCGAGAAATACTTAAATATTTATTTCAAATAAATTTAACAAATAAGCTCAACATTTGATTCATATGTATGTCACACAGAGCGCATATGGCTGCAAGGCAGAAAGTGCAGCAGGAGCTGTAACAAATTATTTATCTCCTGGTGAGGCAATTAAATATTATCAACACACACACTCCAGCACATGTATCACTTATCTTCTAATATATTCCATTTAGTTTATGGTAAAAGCAGCTGGTGTATGCAAGCAAACATGATTTTTTTCCATGCTAGTAAATATATATATGTATATGTAATTAGGGACACATGCAAAATAAGACTTTAAGCGTTTAGGGAAGTAGTTGAACCTCTACATGTGTATTGGTTATAAGGAATTGGATGCGTTTTATGCAAGGTACATTTACATTTCATTGAAATAACTGCATAAATAAGATTATCCTGGCAAATACCTGCTAGACCTGCCCCCTGTCCACATTGACAAACAATAATAATCTTTTATTATCTCTATTTACAAAGCGCCATCACAATCCTCGGCAAAAGACAAGTAAAATTATATATATAAATATAGTTATAGATATATAAATAGACAATAATAATGCATATAATGCATACAGTATTATAAGTCGGATGTAACTAAACACATAGATGCAGTACATTAAGAGAGGAGGTCCTGCCCTTGTAAGCTTACAATCTAAAGGAAAGGTTATGACTAGAGGGTGGGTCACAAAGAGTAGGTACTAAGCATGGTGCTCAGTGTTCTATAATGGTAATAATGCCGTGAGATGGATGGATTAAATTTTGACTATCCCTGGTTTTGCTACATGGCCTGGCGCACTCCCATTTTGGGATGCCCCACTGTGTGAAACCCCCCAGACCGCCCATAATGCCTTTTCCACATCCAACAGCCAATGTGCGTGTTCTCGTCCAAGAGCTGTCATTTGGGAAAATGGCTCTGATTTTCTTCAGTGGGAAGTTCAAGCGGGCCAAAAACAGGATGCTTCAGGGAAGGCCATCTTTTATATTCCAGAGCCGGCTTCTCAGGGCTTTGCTCCGATTAAAGTAAGATGATAGGTTTGTCTAAATTGGTTAGGTTTTAAGGGTGCTTGGGTTTAAGGGATAGGGAGTGACACATTGTTTGAGGCAAGGCATTTCAGAGGAGGGGTTTAGAATGTGTCTGGGTTGGTATCTTTGGATTAGTGATTATATGTATGAGGGTGCTTGGCTGTAGAGAGCCTTGTAGGTTAGGATTTTGAACTGAATTATTTCAGATAGTGGTAGTGATTAACAGTGAGAAGCAGCAAAGGAAAAACAGGAGGATATATAGATGAGGTGGGGAGTGGAGTGGAGTTTAGTATAAATTGCTAGGGTGCCAGTCTGTTAGTCAGTAGGGATGTAATGAGCTGTGTGCTTGCCCTGTAGTTTATTTGTATGCAGTATCTGACTAACATTTGCAGTCATGGCTGTAGCGATAACCCTTATCGCCGGAGGGCTTCACCGCCCGAGACGTCCTTTTCCCAATCGTAAGAGGTGCTGCTGAAATTCCAGAGTCGTCCGTGAGGAAACAGGAACAGCCCTTACAAGGGCTAGTGAACTGTAATATAGCGTTTCCCCCAATAAGAGACAGAACTTCAGTATTGAGGGTGAAGGTGAAGTCTTTTTATTAGTGCCACTCTAGGCCTTATATACACAAGTCTCCATGCAATGACAACCACACTGATCAATAGCAGCAGGGCACACAATCCCTCAACTCTGCCGGTGACGCAATCAGTAGAACAATAGCAGGCTGTAATACAATCAATCAGGACAATGCCATTGACTGTGACGTAATCAATTAACACAAAGGCAGTTTATAATACAATCCAAACTACAATGACCTAATTAAGAAAAGGCCAGTGAATGACCCGGTGGGCAACTGAATAGTGATGACATCCAAAAGACAGAGCCTCTGTCACAATGCCCCCTTTTTGTGGAACACCCGGCAGACCCGGATTGACCCTGTTCGGGTTAACGTGGGGCTGTCCGGACTCTTGTTATGGGCAGAGTTCTGTTTGCCAGGATAATCCATCTGCATTACTGGTTTGTCTACAGGGCCTGTATACACACACACACATACAGTTGTACTCACAGGGTGCTGGTCTTGTCTTTTCCCCCCAATAAGAGACAGAACTCAGTATTGAGGGTGAAGATTATACACACACACACACACACACACACACACACACACACACACACACACATACAGTTGTACTCACAGGGTGCTGGTCTTGTCTTTTCCCCCCAATAAGAGACAGAACTCAGTATTGAGGGTGAAGATTATACCCACACACACACACATGCAGTTGTACTCACAGGGTGCTGGTCTTGTACACACATACAGTTGTACTCACAGGGTGCTGGTCTTGTACACACATACAGTTGTACTCACAGGGTGCTGGTCTTGTACACACACATGTACTCACAGGGTGCTGGTCTTGTACACACACATGTACTCACAGGGTGCTGGTCTTGTACACACACACACTCTTAGCTCTGATTGCAAGGCATTGAGAAAATGTTCTAGTAAAAACAACTGTAGGCTTCCGGGGTGACAGCGTGCCGGGCTAACAAAGCCTCCTTTACCAGATGGTAGTGTGGTAAGTCCGCATCAGGGGTGGCCCGGAAAGCATCGGAAGCTTTCCCAGATTTTCCCTGATAATATGGTGACCCATTCCTCCGTGGGTACCCGGTGTAAAGCGCACTGCCGTTCAAAATCGGCCAAAAATCCATCACTCATCGTCACTTTCCTGGAAGGACTTAAATGCTGCAAATGGAATCTTTCTCCCCCCAGTGTAACTGAGGCTGAGAGGCTGCTGGGTTGAAAGTCGCCGATCTTCCCTTCGCTTACTGGCCTCTGCCTCCGCTGCGGCAAAGACTTGGTCGATCAGTTCTTGTAATGGATTCGGCCATAGACCGACAATCTGTTCTGAACCGCTTGAACGAGAGCAGCGTCTTCATCGATCTCTATATTGGTTTCGTTCCTCACTGCTGCACGATCCATTTCGATCAGCTCGGCTATCAGTTCCTGATGTGGGCGGTTGCTAGCCGACCTTCCCCGGCTCTCGAGTAGATCCTTCAGGGTCAGCCTTTTCAACTTGTCATACTGACTCTCCATCAGGGTAGCACTCTCTCTGGGTAGAAAGGACCATCCGACCGCTTGCCACCAATTGTAGCGATAACCCTTATCGCCGGAGGGCTTCACCGCCCGAGACGTCCTTTTCCCAATCGTAAGAGGTGCTGCTGGAATTCCAGAGTCGTCCGTGAGGAAACAGGAACAGCCCTTACAAGGGCTAGTGAACTGTAATATAGCGTTTCCCCCAATAAGAGACAGAACTTCAGTATTGAGGGTGAAGGTGAAGTCTTTTTATTAGTGCCACTCTAGGCCTTATATACACAAGTCTCCATGCAATGACAACCACACTGATCAATAGCAGCAGGGCACACAATCCCTCAACTCTGCCGGTGACGCAATCAGTAGAACAATAGCAGGCTGTAATACAATCAATCAGGACAATGCCATTGACTGTGACGTAATCAATTAACACAAAGGCAGTTTATAATACAATCCAAACTACAATGACCTAATTAAGAAAAGGCCAGTGAATGACCCGGTGGGCAACTGAATAGTGATGACATCCAAAAGACAGAGCCTCTGTCACAATGGCCTTCTCCTTCCTTAGGTTATTCTTAACATGGCACACAATACACATCCAAAGCTAAGCTTAAAGAGGCACACAACCTGTGATATTCACTCTCCTCGGATTTGTTCCTCTACCTGATTTGGGATGCCCACTGTGTGGAATTCAAAAGAGGATCCTTAACTCACCAGTGACAGCACAGTGCATTTGCAGACTATCCTTCTATCCTCCTTTTTATGTCCTGCATATTGATGAGGAGCATGGAAAGCAGAATAGAGGAGATAACAGCAGGCATGCCCACAGCTGCTTCCCTTTGGCTGTGCAGCCTGTGCATAGAGCGTAGGATTTCCAGTGAAAGGAGAGTTTCACAAAGGTCCCAGGAATTTCACAAATCTGAATGCCTCAACAGAGTGAGACCACCAGCGGTATTTTATTCTAAGTATACAGCACGTCCTGTTCCAGAATATTCCTTACTCCTGGGTAACACATCCACAAGATGGCGCTGGACTGCAGAAAACAGCTTGTGGATCCTCCCGGCCCTATATAAGTCAGGGACCTCCCACAAATTCCCCAGTTCTTTTCTGCAGTCTGCGCTGAGAAGATAGAAGATAGCTCTCTTGTGGCGCAGGTGAGCGGAGCTTATTGCCTTCGGCCCTTGAAGACTGCCTCGGCTGATAAGGTTCGGGTGAAGGTAGGCTATTGAAGCACTATGGTGCTGAGGAGCTAGGCTCCTACCGCAGTCCCTGCTCTAACAGGGTAGGCGGTTTAGGCTAATGGTGAGCCTTTTGGGATTCCCCCCACTGCCTCATGGTTTTTGCCAGGTTATCCTGTGCAGTTAAACCCTATTCCCATTTCCCCCTCCACCCTCACTCCTCATATTAGCCCCTGGGCGCCGTTCCCCCTGGGAATTCTGCCGTTATCCTCCCTCACTCTCCCTTCGGGAGATCTCCGGGGGGAGGGGGGGGGGAATTGTCTAGTAGTTGAAGACTTTAGACATATGTTGTGCTTGTCACTTTATTAAAATGCGCCGCTGCGCGTTTGTACTGTGCTCCGCGGCTGGCAGCCCCATTCACCTCAGAGCTGCTGGGCTGCTACTGGCTGGCCGGAACACGTGGTCGCGCTTCGTGCTCTTCAGGGGGGGGGGCCCTCGAGGTTGCGGACGCCATTTTGTCTTCTTCCTGTTGCTGCTGGCTCCTTGCGGTCTGTGAGTTCCCCGGTGGGGTGATTTTTCTCTGTTTTTTTTTTTTATGCCTTATTCTCATGGGAATTTTTGATTATGTCTTTCAGGCAGGGTAAAGCTTCGGTCCTGTGGTTTCTCCTGGCCCTCTTTCCTTCATTATCTCCCACTTCCCTAGCGGTTCATTGGGGCATCCCGGGTAGCTCTTTAGCATTAACCCTTACTGGCCTACTGTGCCTTTCAAATCACCATATGGAAGCTTCTGGGGATAATGAGCCTGGGGTTCCTTCGGGATAAGCCCGGCTATGTGTTGCGTGTGGGGTATCCCCAATCGGTGATGATGTCAGGGTATGTGTATCCTGTGCCCTGCAGGTACTTGCACTGCAGTCTGGGTTACCTGTTGCTGGGCCTGCGCCCCCTCGGAATTCGCCTACCCCCCCACGCCTGCATCTGACCCCCTACGAGGAGCATACCAGCGGGGAGTCTCAGCCTGATTTGGCTGCACGGGTGGCCAGCATTGAGAAACATATTGCTGGGTCTGCCTCGCGTAAGGCTTCTGCTAAGAAGCAGCATTTATCTCCCTCCGTCTCCCTCTTTCCTGTGGAAACTGAGGAAATTTTTTACACTACTGGTTATTCCCCCCTGGAGGAGGGGGAATTGATCTCTAATTCAGAATCATCTGAGGAGCAGCCTAGGGTTTATGGTGGTACAGGGTCTCCCTTTAGGGAAGATCTATGGTCCTCAGATGACACTGACAGGCTTTTGGCTCATATCTTTGAAGTGCTCTGTATCTCCCCTCCTGCCATGGCTCCGCAGCAGCAGGGTGAACTCTTTCATATGGTTAAACCACGCTTGGAATTCCCTGAGCAGTCTCACTTTAATAATCTGGTGCTCATAGAATGGGAGCGGCCTAGCAAGCTGCCAGGGGTGCCCAAGTGTTGGGACAAAAGGTATCCCTTTCCTGCTGATGTGATTAAGTGTTGGTCATGTCCTCCCGAAGTGGACGTGCCCGTTCTGGGGCTGTCCAATACATCTGTCATGCATGCTCCTGACACTACTACCCTGAGGGATGGTGAGGACCGGCGTATGGACCAACTGGCTTGCCATGCCTTTGCCTGTGTGGGGACCGTGCTAAGCCCGGTTTGTGCCTCTGCCATTACAGCTATTGCTATTAAGGATTTGCTTAAGAGTCTCTTAGAGGGGGCCTCTGATGACGCAGAAGTAGAAGAGTATAGATCTCTCCTGCTTTGCTATGAATTTGTTGCATATGTCCTGTCTGCTATGGATGACGCCATTAGAATGCGTGGTAGAACTTCTGCCCTGTTGGTGGCTATACGCCGCTCTGTCTGGCTACGTCAGTGGGTAGCTGATAATGCTGCTAAGAAGGCTCTTACTGTCACGCCTCCTGGCTATAAACATGGGAAGAGCTGAGCTGAGCTCCAGGTGTGGGGTGAAGTGAAGCAAAATAATCCCAAGAGCAAAATAAAAAGTCTGGGCAGAGTTCAAGGATGAATCCGAGGTCAGAGGCTGGCAGAAAACAAGCAAAGTCCACTGAGAAATTCACGTCAAAACAAGTGTAAATCCAGGTATTCAGATCAGATATTCAGGAGTCAGCCTGGTGATCAACCACCCCAAGTCTTTCCTGTCACCGTCAATGGTGAGGCCCTTTCTGGGCATGACTCTGGATACATCTCAGGTCAAGATTTTTCTCCCTCAGCAGAAGGTGGAGAGTCTTCAGGCCGAAACCAGGTTCCTTATGTCTTGCCCTCATCCCTCCATCCGGCAGGGGATGCAGCTGGTGGGCCTGATGGTGTCTTGCTTCGAGGCGGTTCCATACGCTCAGTTTCACATGAGACCTCTTCAACTTCACCTCTTGTCAGCTTGGGATCGGGATCCTCGGTCCCTGGATCAGGTGCTGGTTCTGTCCCCTCTGGCCAGATGGTCTCTGTCGTGGTGGCTGGACTCAAGAAACCTGTTGGTGGGCAGATCCTTTCTGGCCCCGTGCTGGGAGACAGTCACCACAGATGCCAGTCTGACAGGTTGGGGGGGCTTCTGGAAATCCCTGAAATTTCAGGGTCAGTGGGGCCCTCAGCAGGCCCACACCCCTATCAACGTTCTGGAATTGAGGGCGATAAGGTTGGTTCTCGCCCAATTGACTCCACACCTTCTGCGTCGGGCGGTTCAGGTCCACTCGGACAACCAGACGGCGATTGCCTACATCAATCATCAGGGAGGCACCCGGAGCAAGAGGGCCCTCAAGGAAGTGTCCCTGATACTGTCTTGGGCGGAGGAGAATGTTCTCTGCATCTCAGCTGTGTACATCCCGGGGGTGGAGAATCTGGAGGCAGACTCCCTCAGCAGGGGGACCTCTCGTCTGGGAGAATGGTCCCTCAGCAGCAGGGTGTTTCGCTCCTTGTGCCACCGCTGGGGTCAGCCACATGTGGATCTGTTTGCGTCCCGTCACAATCACAAGCTTCCAGTCTTTGTCTCTCTGTCCCAGGACCCTCTGGCCTTGGCCATGGATGCACTAGCAATGTCTTGGAAGAGCTTTCAGCTTCTCTATGTGTTCCCTCCTTTTCCTCTGCTGGGCAAGGTGCTGCGCAAGATTGCTCAGGAAGGGGTGCCAACCATTCTGGTGGCCCCCTGTTGGCCAAGAAGGGTGTGGTTCGCAGACGTCATGCAGTTGACAGTAGATCAGTATGCTCTGCCCAAGGATCCAGACCTGCTCACTCAGGGGCAGCTACGCCATCCCAATTTACAAACGCTGGCTTTAACGGCCTGGCTGCTGAAACGTCTATCTTGATGGAAAATTGGCTGCTTGCCTCTGTTGTTAACACCATGATTTGGGCTAGGAAGAAGTCCTCGTCATCCATCTACTATAGGGTCTGGCATGCTTACATTGACTGGTGTGAGTCTAAGTCGCTTCCCTGTAGGGTGTTTTCTGTCCCTAGGATTCTGGAATTCCTGCAACATGGTTTGGATTTGGGTCTTCAACTTAGTACCCTCAAAGGTCATGTTTCTTCTTTGGCCATTTTCTTCCAAAGATCCTTTGCTTACCATCATCTGGTCAACACCTTCTTCCAGGGGGTTACTAACGTGCGTCCTCCACGTAAGCCTATGTTACCAGTCTGGGATTTGAACTTGGTCTTATCTGTTGCAGGGGTCTCCCTTTGTGCCTTTGCGTGAGGCCCCTTTGTCCATTTTGACTCTTAAGGTAGTCTTTTTGGTGGCTATCACTTCTGTTAGGCGTGTTTCTGAGTTGACGGTGCTTTCCATCGAACCCCCTTACTTTGAGCGACACCAGGACAAGGTGGTGTTTTGTTTTAAGCCAGATTTTCTGCCTAAGGTTGTGTCTGCTTTTCATCTCAATCAGGATATTGTTATGCCTTCTCTATGCCCAAACCCTACTAACCCTAAGGAGCGGGTTTTTCACTCTCTGGATGTAGTCAGGACTCTGAAGTTCTATTTGGTGGCTACTGAATCCTTCAGAAAGACTGATGCTCTTTTTGTGCTCCCGTCAGGACCTAAGAAGGGTCTGGCTCCAGCTAAGTCCTATTCTGCTAAGGGGAAGGAGCTTTCCTTCCGCCTTACTGCTCATTCTACTCGTGCTATTGGTGCCTCTTGAGCTTTTCAGCACCAAGCTTCTGTTGAACAAGTTTGCAAGGCCGCTACTTGGTCTTCTGTTCATACTTTTTCTAAGTTTTACAAGGTTGATGTTAGGGCCTCAGCTGATGCTGCTTTTGGTCGCAAAGTTCTGCAGGCGGCAGTGGTTTAAACTTTTTGGGGATCCCACCCTACCGTATGGACACTGCTATTGGATGTCCCAGGAGTAAGGAATATTCTGGACGTGCTGTATACTTAGAATAATACAATTCTGTGATTACTCACCTGTAGAATTGGTATTATATGTATACAGCACGTCCTGTTCCATCCCACCCTTGTTATCATTATTCTTAGTTACCTCTGTATGGTGATTGTTCATATGTTCATTTTTGAATTCCTGTTATTATTGTTTTCCCGGCTTCTTCTTAACTGCTTGTCAATACTGGGGAATTTGTGGGAGGTCCCTGATTTTTATAGGGCCGGGAGGAGCCACAAGCTGTTTTCTGCAATCCAGCGCCATCTTGAGGATGTATTACCCAGGAGTAAGGAATATTCTGGAACATGACGTGCTGTATATATATAATACCAATTCTACAGGTGAGTAATCACAGAATTTTATTTTTTTTTACTCTAGGCCAGTGGTTGATCCTCTTTAGGCCCAGACCCTGTTTTCTTTATTGCATGGCACGGCGCACTTCGGTATTCATAACAGTTGGGTTATTCCGCCACAAGGTACTGCAGAAAAGCTGTAGCTTGTCCCGGCTCCCTATAAAAATGGGCTTAACCATAGAGTTCCCCAGTGTTCTCTCTGCAGTGGACTGCGAAGTTAGCAGATGGCACTCTGTCTTGCGCAGGTGAGCAGGGCAACCAAGCCTGCGGCCCTGCAAGTCTATTTCCATCCGTTTCTGGACCCACACTGCCTCCCAGCCTTGGCTGACAGATCGGGTGAAGGTAGAAGAGCACTAGGGTCAAGTGCTCCTGGAGCGCTGCTCCAAGCTGCAGACCCTGTAACACAAAGGGTAGCCGGCTATAGGCTTTATGGTGAGCCTAATAGGGATGCAGAGTTTCTGTCCTAGCTTCTGAGGGGGTAAGTAGTTTGGGGACTGTGTCCTCTCTTTTTCCTTTGAGTCCCCCCCGCGCCCCCTCTCCCTCCCTGACCATGGCTGCTCGCCGCTGCTTCTCTCTCTCTCTCTCCCCCCCCTCTAACTTGGTTGGGGGGGAAAGGGGGGGGTGGTGGCGGCTAGTAGTCATATCTGTGGTGTTTTTACGTTTTTTGGTGTGTTTTCTGGTGTTTTTAGCTGCAGCACTGCTTTGTACTGCGTTCCGCGGCTGTGGGCGCTATAACCTGAGGTAATTTTGCTTTGTCATGGCGCCGGCCGGGTCACGTGAGTGCAGTTTTCATCCTCTTCGAAGGGGGCGGGGCCGGGTGATGATGCGTATCGCTACGTTCACCTCGCTGCCCGCCCCTTGAGGTACTTCTGCCGGCGCCATTTTGGACGAGCTGCGCGTCTGGATTTCTCCCTTCCTGGCTGCAGCGCTGCTTCCTCCAGCGGGTCGCCTTATCCAGTGGTCTGTGCCTGTGTGACCCTGCAGTGTCTTTGGTCCGTGAGTCTCCCTTGGGGTTTTTTTTATTGAATCGGGGTGTATTTGCTGCGTGATGCTCATGTGTGTTTTTATTTATGTTTTTCAGGCGGGATACCATTGGGTTGCGGTTTCTCCCGGCTCCACTCCTTCCTCCCCCTCATTCCCCCTTTATTAACTTCTGGGGGCATCCCGTGGGAGGACATCCCGGGTGGCTTCTGTATTAAGCCTGTACCCACTGCTGGCCTATTGCGCCTGTGCTAATCACCATATGGAGGTTTCTGGGGATAGTGTGCTTGGGGGCCCTTCGGGGCAAGCACGGCTGTGTTCCATGTGTGGGGTATCCCCTGTGAGTAACAGTGTCACGGTGTGCGTGCCGTGCGCTTCAAGCTGGTTTGCCTGCTTCGCTTCCCAGCTCTGCGCCTCACTCGGCTTCACCTACTCCCACGCTCCTGCAATTGGGCCCCAGTGAGGGCAATGTTGGCAGGGAGTCGCATTCTGATTTGGCTCTGCAAATGGCTAACATTGAAAAGCAGCTTGCCAGGAATGCTCCTAGCAAGGCCTCTGGCAAGAAGAGACACCTGGACCCCAGGCCTGATCCCCTTACTGAGATGTATGTGGGGATTGATGAGTTTGGTGACTGTCACCCCCTTGAGATGGGGCTCTCCCAGGTCTCTGACTCCTCTGGGAACCAGCAGGAGGGTTGCGATAGTGACCCTGGGTCTGCGTCCGGAGAGAAATCATGGAACCCTGAGGACACTGATAATCTGCTGTCACATATTTTTGAAATTTTGCACATTGCTCTACCTGAGGCAGCTAAAAGAAAGCAGGAGGAGCTTTTTTGCCCTGGTAAACAGCGTCTAGAGTTCCCTGAGCAGGAACATTTTACCACCTTGGTGCTTAAGGAATGGGAACGTCCTAACAAGTTGCCTGCGGTGCCCAAGGGTTTGGATAAAAAGTATCCCTTTCCTGTTGATCTTGTTAAGAGGTGGTCATTTTCCCCTGAAGTGGATGCTCCCGTGCTAGGCTTGTCCAATACTTCGGTCATGCCTTCCCCTGACACTACCAGTCTGAGGGACGGAGAGGACCGGCGCATGGATCAAGTGGCCTGCCATTCTTTTACCTGTTTACCTGTGCCATTCTTGCGCCCTGTATGTGCTGCTGCCATTACTGCTATTGCCCTTAAACTGCTTAAGCGTCTCATTGATGGCACAACAGCCGATAGTGTGGGGGAGGAATATAGGACTCTCTTACTTTGCACTGATTTTGTGGCCTTTATCCTTACTGCTATGGATGATACTGTGCGGCTGTGTGGCTATGCGCCGCTCTGTCTGGTTGCGCCAGTGGGCAGTTGATGCTGCGGCTAAGAAAGCTCTCACTGGCCTCCCCTTCGTGGGGCTGCAGCTGTTTGGAGAACGTATTGATGTTCTAGCCAAGGATGAAAGGCTGCCTCAGCGTAGGAGGCAGTCTCAGCTCTTTTGGGGGCCCTCTGCCCCCTCCCTTCCTTTCGCTTTCCCAGAGGGGCCTGTGGCTCCCACCTCTCCAGTGGTTGCAGAGATTCTTAGGGCCATGGCAGAACCCGTGGTTGCCCCGGTCTCTCCTGGAATCCTAAGTCCAAACCCTCTCCCAAGCCCCCTCAGGCATGAGGAGGCGCCCTCATCCATCCGGGTGGGGGGATGGCTTCGGCTCTTTCCTCACGTCTGGAGGCTTCACGTCTCAGACCGGTGTATTCAGTAGGTAATGTCCGGTTGCAAGATAGAGTTTGCAGCCTGGCCCCCCCCAAGATTCATCAGATCCCAGATGTCTTTAAATCCCCTGTCCGCTCAGGGATTGCTTCTGGCTGTTCATTGCATGTTAAAGTCCGGAGTCATTTGGTGCCTCATCAAGGTCCCCAAAAAGGACGGCTCTCTGAGGCCCATTCTGGATCTGAAGAGCCTCAACAAATTTGTCAGATTCAAGCACTTTCGCATGGAGACGCTGCGCTCTGCTGTCAGTACCCTTTGCCCAGGCGACTTCATGACCACTGTGGATATCAAGGATGCTTATCTACATGTGCCTATCTTCCCAGGTCATCAGAGATTTCTAAGGTTCGAGCTGCAGGGTCAGCATTACCAGTTTGTGGCTCTACCCTTCGGTATCACCTCGGCACCTCGGGTGTTCACCAAGGTGCTGGCGGGGGTGATGGCTCTGCTAAGGAACCAGGGCATCCGCATCATTCCTTACCTGGACGACATCCTAATTGTGGCCGAGTCCTTTCCTCAGGCCGAGCGGACACTCAAATGGTGACATACACTCTGGAGTCTTTCGGCTGGGTGATCAACTATCCCAAATCTTCTCTGTCCCCGTCATTGGTGAGGACCTTTCTGGGCATGACGCTGGATACCTCTCAGGTCAAGGTGTTCTTTCCTCAGCAGAAGGTGGAAGGTCTTCAGCTGCAGGCTCGAGCTCTGCTGTCGTGTCCTCATCCCTTCATTCATCAGGGGATGCAGTTGGTGGGCCTGATGGTGTTCTGCTTCGAGGCAGACCCCTTTGCTCAGTTTCATATGAGACCTCTCCAGTTGCACCTCTTGTCAGTTTGGGATCGGGAACCTGTGTCCCTGGATCAGGAATTTGTTCTGTCTCTGGCCGGACAGTCTCTCTCGTGGTGGCTGGACTCAAGGAACCTTCTGGGGGGCAGGTCCTACCTCGTGCTGGGAAACGGTCACCACGGATGCCAGTCTGACCGCTGGGGAGACTTCTGGAAGTCCCTGAGGTTCCAGGGTCGGTGGGGCCCACAAGAGGCCCATGCTTCCATCAACGTCTTGGAACTGAGGGCGATCAGGTTGGTTCTCTCTCGCCTGCCCACTGGCCTCCGGGGTCGGGCTGTTCAGATTTGCTCAGACAACCAGACGGCGGTTGCCTACATCAACCATCAGGGAGGGACTCGAAGCAAGCGAGCCTTCAAGGAAATGTCCCTGATTCTGTCTTGGGCGGAACAGCATGTTCCCTGCATATCAGTGGTCTACATCCCAGGGGTGGAGAACCAGGTGGCGGACTCCCTGAGCAGGGGGACGTATCGTCTGGGAGAGTGGTCTCTTAACAACCAGGTGTTTCTCTCCCTCTGTCACCGCTGGGGTCAGCCGCACGTGGGCCTGTTTGCGTCCCGTCACAAACTTCCCAGATTTGTCTCTCTGTCTCAGGATCCTCTGGCCTTCGCCACGGATGCCTTGGCAATACCTTGGACGGAGTTTCAGCTTCTCTATGTGTTCCCTCCGTTTCCTCTCCTGGGCAGGGTCATGCGCAAGATAGCCCAGGAGTGGGTACCAGTCATACTAGTGGCCCCTTGTTGGCCAAGAAGAGTTTGGTTCGCAGATGTCGTGCGGTTGGCAGTAGACCGGCACGTTTTGCTCAAGGATCCAGATGTTCTCACCCAGGGGCAGCTACGGCATCCCAATTTACAAACTCTGGCTTTGGCTGCTAAGACCTCCATATTGATGGAAAAGGGGTTGCCTGCTTCTGTTGTTGATACCATGATTCGGGCTAGGAAGAAGTCCTCGCCCTTTATCTATTACAGGGTCTGGCATGCTTACATTGCCTGGTGTGAGTCCAAGTCTCTTCCCTGTCGGGTGTTTTCTATTCCCAGGATTATGGAATTCTTGCAACATGGTTTGGATCAGGGCCTTCAACTTAGCACCCTAAACGGCCATGTTTCAGCTCTGGCAATTTTTTCCCAAAGATCTTTTGCCAATCACAGATTGGTTAAAACCTTTTTCCAGGGTGTTACTCATGTGCGTCCACCCCGTAAGCCTTTGCTACCAGTCTGGGATTTGAATCTGGTGTTGTCTGCCCTGCAAGGGCCTCCCTTTGAGCCTATCCGTGATGCTACCTTGTCTATTCTGACCCTTAAGGTAGATTCTTCACACTTGGGTAATCCGCCACCAGGTGACGCAGTCGACGGCAGGATGACTTGTGGCTCCTCCCGGCCCATAAAAGGGCAGGAATTACCCAGAAGACCCAGGGTTTTTCTGCAGTCCTGACTGCGAAGACAGAAGATTTTCTCTCTCTGCTTATTCGCAGGCGAGCGGGGCATACCGAGGCCGTCGGCCCTGCAGGCCTATTTCCACCTGTTCCGGACCCTTCCTGCCTCCCAGCCCCCGACTGACGGTTCAAGTGACGGTAGGGGAACACCTCAGGGTCGGGTGTTCGCAGAGCTATGCTCTGGGCTGCAGACCCTGGACTCAAAGGGTAGCCTGCCTTAGGCTTTAGTGAGCCTATATGGGGGGGGGGAGAAACCACCTGGTCCTTCATCCCACAAGCTTTATTTATTTTTCTATTGGGAACCGTGTGTGTGTGTGTGTGTGTGTGTGTGTGTGTGTGTGTGTGTGTGTTTCCCTCACTTGAATTTGTTCACTGTGCTTGCTATCCCACCTTCCACCTGTTTCCCCCCGTTGCCGTGGGCGGGCGGCCGCCTGTGCTCTGCTGCTGCAGGCGTTTGCGCCTCTGAGGCGGGGTAGCTCAGGAGGGGGCTCCCTTCCCCCTCTCTGCCTCTGCTCCAGGCGCCATTGTTGCTGTGGCGCCCGGGCTCTTCGCGCGCTGCCGGGGGGCAGAGCCTCGCGGTGACGCGATTTGCGTCATCAAGCACGGCTCGCCCCTCGAGGCCCTAGTAGCTCGGCACCATTTTGGCTGGGTGTATCTCGCGCTGCTGCCGGTCTTCTGCTCTCTGCCGCCTGCGGCTTCTCGGAGGACACTCTTGCCTTGCCTGCAGGGTCCCTCATGTCAGCCTCTCCTCCTTCGGTCGGTGAGTCCGGTCCTCCCGTTATATTAAAAAAAATTATGTGCATGTGCTGTGGGATGCTCATTGGTCTTTTTAATTGTGTTTTCAAACGGGCCAATTTTTCCTTCCTTTTGCTTGTGGTTTCTCCCGGTCCAAACCCCCTTCCCCCGCACTCACAAACTCCCCCCTTTTTTGTATAGGGGACCCTGTCGGGGGATTCCGGGTCGGGCCCTAGCCCTGTTACCTGGTATTGGCATATTGCGTATTGCTAACAATCACCATATGGAGGCTTTTGGGGATAGCGTGCTTGGGGGCCCTTCGGGGCAGGCTCAGTTGTGCCTCATGTGCGGGGCATCCCCTGTGAGCGGTCGCAGCGCGGTCTGTGTCCCCTGCGCCCAGAGTGTCATTGCGGAGCAAGATGGGGCAAGCGCTACACTCCATGGTCCTATCCTGCCTACAGCATCACCTACCCCCAACACCTGCATTTAGCCCCTAGCGAGGGGGAAGCCAGCAGGGGGTCTCATTCGGACCTGGTGCTGTGCATGGCCAGCCTTGAGCGGCAGTTGGCCTCTAGTAAGAAGAGGCATTTGGAGCCGGCTTATTCCCTCCTTGCCGATGATGATGACGTTTTTGATACCTTTGGTGGTTGTGACTCCATGGAGGAGGGTGAGTTGTTCCATGATTCAGACTCCTCTGGGGAATGTAGGGGAGATTTGCTCCCTGACGATACGGATAGACTGTTGTCTGCGTTTTTTGAGACCTTGCACATTGTTCCCCCTAAGGCGGCAAAAAAGAAACCGGGTGAGCTTTTCCGTTCTGATAGGCAACGCCTAGAGTTCCCGGAGCAGGGACATTTTTCCAAGATGGTCCTTAAAGAATGGGAACGGCCCAACAGGTTGCCTTCGGTACCCAAGGGACTAGATAGAAGGTATCCCTTCTCTGTTGATTTGGTTCGCCTTTGGTCTTGTCCCCCGGAGGTGGATGCTCCCGTCCTGGGGCTTTCTAATACTTCTGTTATGCCGTCTCCTGATACCACTACCTTACGCGACAATGCTGATTGGCGCATGGATCAACTAGCTTGCCATGCTTTCACTTTTGTGGGAGCTGGCCTTCGCTCGGTCTGCGCTGCGGCTGTTGTTGCCATTGCTATCAAGAAGAAGATCAAGCGCTTTGCTGAGGCCGCCAGATCCCGCAAGCGAGCGGACGAGTATAGGGAACTTTTGCTTTGCACTGACTTTGTATTATCTGCCATGGATGATGCTGTTCGGCTTCGGCCCTGTTGGTAGCCATGCATCGGGCTGTCTGGCTGCAGCAGTGGGCGGCCAACGCTGCTGCTAAGAAGTCCCTCACCAGGCTTCTCTTCACGGGACTCCGTCTTTTTAGGGAGCGTCTTGATGTATTGGCCAAGGACAGTCGGCTCCCTCAGCGTAGAGAGCAGTCTCAGCCATTTCGGGGGTCTTCTTCCTTTCGCTCTTCCCGTGGGGGACGCGGCTCCTCTTTCCCTGGTAGCCGCAGGGACCCTTGAGGACGAGGTAGATCCCGGGGTCATCCCGGTCTCTCCTGGGGGTCCAAGCCCAAACCCCCCACCAAGCCCCCTCAGGCATGAGGAGGTGCCCTCACCCATCCGCGTGGGGGGACGGCTTCGGCTCTTTGCTCACGCCTGGAGACCGGTGGATTCAGGAGGTGGTATCCTCCGGGTACAAGACAGAGCTGGCAGCTTGGCCGCCCCCAACATTCCTTCGGTCCCGGATCTCCCAAAACCACGTGACGGCGCAGGGCCTGAGGTTGGCCGTCCAACGTCTTCTATTGTCCAGAGTTGTTTGTCCTTTTCCTCTTCAGGAACAGTGTCGGGGGTTCTACTCCAATCTGTTCACGGTGCCCATGAAGGATGGTTCCCTGAGACCTTTCCTGGACCTAAAGGGTCTCAACAGATTTGTCAGGTTCAAACATTTCCGCATGGAGACCTTACGGTCGGCGGTGTGCTCCCTTCGGCCAGGCGACTTTATGACCACGGTGGACATCAAGGATGCCTATCTGCATGTTCATATCTTCCTAGGTCATCAGAAATTTCTGAGGTTCGCTCTGGGGGATCAGCACTGCCAGTTCTTGGTTTTACCGTTCGGAATCACTTTGGCCCCTCTGGTGTTCACCAAGGTGCTGGCGGGTGTCATGGCCCTCCTGAGGAGCCAGGGCATTCGCATTCTTCCTTACCTGGACGACTTGTTGATTGCTGCTCAGTCCTTTCATCAGGCCGAGAGGGATACTCAGGTGGTATTGTTCACTCTCGAGTCCTTTGGTTGGGTGATCAATCATCCCAAGTCTTCGCTCACCCCGTCGGTGGTGAGGTCCTTCTTGGGCATGATGCTGGATACTTCTCAGGTCAAGGTGTTTTCTTCCTCAGCAGAAGATGGAGGGCCTTTCAGATGCAGGCGCGAGCCCTGCTGTCGCGTCCTCATCCCTCCATCCGTCTGGGGATGCAGTTGGTGGGCCTCAAGGCGTCTTGCTTCGAGGCTGTACCCTTCGCCCAGTTTCACATGAGACCTCTTCAGTTGAATCTCTTGACTATTTGGGATCGGAACTCGCTTTGTCCCCTTTGGCCAGACAGTCCCTCTCGTGGTGGTTGGACTCAAGGAATCTTCTAGCGGGCAGGTGCTTTCTGCCTCCGTGCTGGTCTCTCAGCAACAAGATCTTTCACGCCCTGTTTCGCCACTGGGGTCTGCCGGACGTGGACTTGTTTGCGTCCCGTCACAAGCTTCCCAAATTTGTCTTTGTCAAGAGATCCTCTGGCCTTCACCATGGACGCGCTAGCAATTCCCTGGACAGAGTTTTGACTGCTCTATGCATTTCCTCCCTTTCCTCTGTTGAGTTGTGTGCTGCACAAGATAGCCCAGGAGGGGGTACCGACAATACTGGTGGCCCCCCGCTGGCTGAGGTGGTTCGCGGACGTCGTCCAGATGGAGGTGGATCACTTAGTCATGCCTGAAGATCCAGGGTTTCTCATGCAGGGACAGGTGCGCCACCCCCATTTACAAACGCTGGCTTTGACGGCTTGGCTGCTGAAACCTCCATCATGATGGATAAGGGATTGCCGGCTTCGGTCGTCAATACTATGATTCAGGTTTGGAAGAGATCCTCTTCTATGATTTATTACAGGGTCTGGCATGCTTACATTGCCTGGTGTGAGTCTAAGTTTTTTCCGTGTCGCTCTTTCTCCATTTCCAGGGTTTTGGAGTTCCTTGAACATGGTCTGGAGTCGGGTCTACAACTGAGTACCCTCAAAGGACAGGTTTAGGCTTTGGCAATTTTTTTTACAAAGATCCTTTGCCATTCATAGGTTGGTCAAGACTTTTTTCCAAGGAGTTACTCATGTACGTCCACCGCGTAAGCCCCTGCTACCGGTGTGGGATTTGAATTTGGTGCTTTCTGCTCTCCAGGGTCCGCCATTTGAACCTTTGTGCGATGCCTCTCTTTCCATTCTGACTCTTAAGGTGGCCTTCTTGGTTGCTATCACTTCCGTGCGTCGCGTCTCAGAACTGGCGGTGCTTTCTATGAAGCCTCCTTATTTTGAGCGGCATCAGGATAAGGTAGTGTTCCATCTTAAGCCGGATTTCTTGCCCAAAGTTGTATCTGCCTTTCATCTCAATGAGGAAATTGTTTTGCCTTTTTTGTGTCCTACCCTTTCTAATTCTAAGGAACGGACCCTTCATTCTCTGGATGTGGTCAGGGCGATCAAATATTATTTGGTCGCCACTGAGTCTTTTCGGAAGTCGGATTCTCTGTTTGTCCTCCCTGCCGGGCCAAGAAAGGGCTTGCCTCCAGCCAAGTCCACTATCAGCAAGTGGATCAGACAGGCGGTAGTGCAAGCGTACTCCAAAGGGGAAGGACCATCCTTTCCGTGTTACTGCTCACTCCACTAGGGCTATTGGTGCCTCTTGGGCTTTTCAGCACCAGGCTTCAGTTGAACGCTTGTCCCCTTTGGCCAAATAGTCCCTCTCGTGGTGGTTGGACTCAAGGAATCTTTCAGCGGGCAGGTCCTTTTTGCCTCCGTGCTGGGAGATTGTCACCACGGACGCGTCTGACCGGTTGGGGAGGGTTTTCGCAATCGCTGAAATTCCAGGGTCAGTGGGGCCCTCAGGAGGCCCACGTGCCTATCAATCTCCTGGAGTTGAGAGCGATCAGGTTCTCTCCCAGTTGTCTCCCCACCTCCAGGGTCGTGCGGTCCAGGTCAGCTCGGACAATCAGACAGCTGTCGCCTACATCAATCATCAGGGCGGGACTCGGGGCAAACGAGCCCTCAAGGAAGTGTCTCGTGCTTCAGGCGGTAGTGGCTTGAACTGCCTGCTGTTGCTCATTGGGGATCCCACCCTTCTTCCTGGACACTGCTATTAGATGTCCCAAATGTGAAGAATTTACAGATGAAGCAACCCATGCTGGATACCAGAAAAATACAATTCCTTGATTACTCACCTGTAGAATTGTTTTTATGGTAATCCAGCACGGGTTGCTTTGCCTTGTTATGGTGATTTTTGTTGAGAGAGTTCTTTTTTTTAGTGGGCTGTGTTTTTCTTAACATGGTCTTTGCCTCCCGGCTTCTTGCATTACTGCTTTTCAAACACTGGGTCTTCTGGGTAATTCCTGCACTTTTATGGGCCGGGAGGAGCCACCTGGTGGCGGATTACCCAAATGTGAAGAATTTACAGATGAAGCAACCCGTGCTGGATTACCATAAAAACAATTCTACAGGTGAGTAATCACAGAATTGTATTTTTTTACCTTTGCTGCCAGCAGTTACTCTGTGTAATATCTACAGAGGCTTGTTATTGTCGTATAGACAGATGATCCACTCATTGATTGGGAACTCTGCAGCTCCTTCAGGGTTAACTTAGGTCTCTCCTTTCTGATTAACCCTTTAAGTGCCAAGCACGTAGATTCTACGTGCTTGCTTCTACTCCACTTAAAGTGGACCAACACCCACGGGTGATCGGCCCGGGAATCTATAAGATTCCCGGGCCGATCACCTCCCTCCCCGCGGGACATCCGAGATCGGGATGTCTCGCGGGGTGAAACCCCCCCCAAACACCCCAAACCCCTTACCTTATCTTCGGCGGTGGCCGGCCGCCGCCGCCGCCTCCCTAGCGCCCCTCTAGGCGTGCACGCGTCCGCGCCGGCCGTCTGCGAATGGCCGGCACGGGCGCGCGCGCGTCAAGAGGGACACGCGGGAGGCGGCGGTGGAGGAGCCGCTTGTCCGCGGCTTGTCTGTCGGCGCGGGGAGAGGTGAGTTTTTCGGGGGGTTTCACACAGCGGGGCACCCTGATCGGGGGTGCCCCACCGAAGTGGACCAAGACCCAGGATAGTCAAAATCCTGGGTGTTGGTCCACTTTAAGTGCCAAGCATGTAGAATCTACGTGCCTGACTTTCCCCCCTGCTAGTTAAAAAACATAAAAAAATAAACACTTACCTTTGGTATTGATGTGAAGCTGGGGGTCCCCTCTTCCTCTGGGGGGCACCCGATCCCTCCCCCGTCGTCCTCCGTCTTCAGGAGGGGGCCCGAAATCCCCCCCCCCCCGTTTCCAGCGCTGACAGTTCGGCTGTAAAAGAAAAAACAAAAAAAAAAACAATGTAATTTACTCACCTCCCTGCCCGATCCTTCTTTCCGGGTCTCCTCTTCACCGGGGGGTGGGGGGGGTGAGAGGCGAAGAGGCTCTTTTTTTTTTTGCATTTAGCCCCTTGTGAACTGGTAAGGGGTCCATGAGACCCCTATACCAGTTCACAAGGCTGGGGGCTGGCAAGTCACCTGCGGCTAGCGGGTGACTTGCCATTAACCCCCAGCACCCCCAATACCTGCCTCCCCAAAAGCTCGGGGGGGCAGAAGAGCCTGTGGCCACGGGCTATGCGGGCTTGTAGCCTGCAGGGCCAGGGGCCACAAAAGCTGGCCCCTGCGCCCTGTTTCTACAAGCCCTGCATAGCTGGTCCCGGGCTGGTTACTTCGGGTAAGGGGGACCCCATGTCATTTTTCTTAACCCTTAAAAGGCCAAAAAAAATGGGGTCCCCCCCCCATTTTTTTCTCAATTTAACCCTTTGTAGTGTGGATGGTAGTTGTATTTTATTTGTAAATGTTATAAAGTACTTGTTTCAGTTTGGGGGGTCTCCTGGGCAGGAACGGGGGGCTGCCAATAAATCGTTTATTTAAAATAAAGGAGGTAATTTTCTAAAAAAAAATTTAGTTTTTTTAATTAATAATATTGTAAAAAACAGAATAAAATTTCATGTTAAAGCCTAAACTCTGCTGCAAAATATATATATATATATATATATAATTTTCCTGAAAATTCCAGCAAAAATGGCGCGAAACATGGCGCAAAATGGGGAAAAATGACCTGTCAACAGAGGGTGACAAAATCTCAAGTAGGCTGTCAATTAAAAGGGTTAAAATTGGCTATGCATGTTGGATATTGTTCTGTTTGGGGGACCTTGCACTTTCAGACTTAGCATGTTTTTTCTTGTTTGCATATTTATATTTTAGGAAAAGGTGTTTTTTATTCAGCTTTTTCATACATTTTTAGGGAAATCCTGCGCAACCAAAGATTTGAGGGATTAATTCCAGAAAGATGAGGCCACTACAACAAGCTGGGTACGCTTAGAACGCTTAACATGTGTACTTTCAGAAAATATATGGTTTATGGGGGATATTCCAAATGTAAAGGGTTGTTTTTGAAAAATCACAAGGTGCGCACTTTGTCCGCAGAGCTGAAATTTTCAAGTAAAATTACCGTTACGCACATGCTTTACTTTGGGGTGTTTGGCAACCCTTCCCTTGACGGTAGCTATGCATGCTGGGTATTGTTCTGTTCGGGGGATGTTGCTTTTTCAGCTTGTTTTTAAACTTGTTTTTTCTTGTTTGTATATAGTTTTTTTTAGGAAAATGTGGCTTTGATTCTGCTTGTTTATCCTTTTTTTTAGGGAAACTCTTTGCAACCAAAGAATACATTTAGGGATTACTTCCAGAAAGCTGTGGCCACATCAACAAGCCTGGTACACCTAGAAAGCTTAAGGTGTGTACTTTCAGAGAATATATATTTTGTTGGGGGTATTTCAAATGTAAAGAGTTGTTTTTCTGAAAAAACTGCAAGGTGCGCATAGCGCATATCACAGTTGTATTTTATCTGAAAATCCCCTAGCGCTGTTTTAGTTTGGGGGAGTCTCCTGGGCAGGAAAGGGCATCTACCAATACATATGTGGTACCGCTGTAACCGGGAGAAATTGGGATTTCACACGCAATAAGATTTTATTGACAAACTTACATTTTTTATTACAAAAAAACACTACAAATTGTAAAAAATAGATTTTTTTTATTATTTTGCACATATTTCACCCAAAAATATTGAGAATACACCTAAAAAATGACAAACAAGACTATGCTGAAAAAAACAATATATAATATTCTTGGTGTGCCACACACCCCGCTTCACTTCTTAAATATTCATCCATTAATGGGTTAATCCACCGCCAGGTGACGTAGTGCAGAGAGGAAGTCTTGTAACGAGCCCCCTTCCGGCCTATATATACCTGGTACCTCCCTTCAATCACCAGTATTTTTTCTCTCTGCTTGCTGACAAGTCAGAAGATGGAAGTCTCCTGCTTACAGGTAGGCCGGGGTATTCTTACCCCGCCACCCCCCTTTTGGTCTATTTCTGCCAGGTTTGAGTTTGTATACCTTTATGGTGAAATGGAAGCCTCCCAGCCTAGGCTGCTCACCGGGCAAATGGTAGATGGCACTTTGAGTGCCTAGGAGCTTATCTCCTACCGCTCGACCTCATGCGTGGGGCAATGCGGCTATCCGGCATGGTGATCCGGAAATGGGATGCCCCTGTCCCGAGGGTCCCCGTAGCCCCTTTCTCTCCCATTACGGTCCCTTCTCCCTTCACTATGGGGGGGGGAGGGGTGTGAGGGTGTGCTTTAAGTATGTGTATTTCACTTGTATCACTTAATTTCAACATGTGTATGTGTTCATGATTATGCATTCACTGTATTCAGCATGTGTATACTTTTGGTCTGCTTTAAGGGCAGGCTGCCCTGGGTAGGGGCTGGCCACTTCTCTTTGCAGACTGTTGCTTTGTGGCCCCCTCCCCTCTCCCCTTTCTTCCCGCCTGGCATTTTATGTTTTCCTTAGGCTGCGCCATGCGGTCTTTATCCTCCCCCCTCCGCCGCCTGGGCGCACGTGTAGTGGCCCAGCTGAGACTGATTTCCAGCTGATCGGCGTAGGGGGGGGCGGGTCCCGCTGACGCGGTGTCGGGGGCGCGGCGCCGACGTCATGCGGCGTCTTGCGGCGGGCCCAGCGTTTACTTCCTTTTAAAAGCAGGAAGTCGCGTGGGCGCACGGCCGCACTCAGTCTTCCGTGCTGGCTGCTGGCTGCAGTCTTGCTCCGGCTGCTGCCTTCGCTGACCAGGTAAGCGGCCCCACCCGTTGGGGCCGTTAAGTGGGGAATGCATTTACTTGCAGTGATATAGTGGGGAGTCACTTTGTATTAAGGGGCGTGATTTGGCTCTTATTTCAAGGCACTTTGGTGCCATGCTTATATGTTTTTTTATACACATGTGAGGATCTGATGGTTTTTCTTTTCCTTGCAGATCCTGGGATCCCTGCTTATGGTGGCCCTCCGGCTCTATGTGCCTGGCTAATTATTGGGATATCTATTTAATGTATATATACATAGACTATATATAAATATATATATATATATATGGTTTATTAAAGGGGACCTTAACTTAAAAAAAAAAAAAAATATTAAAAAAAAAAAAAAAAAATCCTCCCTTCCGGGACATTACTAATAAAGGGGCATCCCGGGTCGGCTTATGCCTTAAAAGTCCCAGTATTGCGAATACCATAAATCACCATATGGAGGCTTCCGTAATTTCCCGAAACGGTTCTGCTGAGCCGTTCGGGGGGTGCGTAGGTTGTGGGGTTCCACTCCCAGCTGATGATGTCTTTATTTGCATCCCTTGTGCAAAACAGACTATTGCGCGCCAGTCCGTTGCTTCGGCTGCGGGTCCATCGCATCCTTCATCATCTCCTACCTCTCCCTCCCTATTCCGGACCCCGCATGACACTGTCAAAAGTGGGGATTCGCATTCCGAGGCGGCAGCACAGCCTAGCCCCCGGAAAGTAATGCCCGTTAAAGCAGCGTTAAAGGCCGCTGCAAAACGAAGGCACCTGACTCCGGTATCTTCGGCTCCACAGGACCAGTTTTGTGAACCTGTGGAATGGTCCGATGGATCCCCGGACGAGGATGAATTCCCGTCGGAGTCAGATGAGCCGACAGGTCAGCTTGTGGCTGATGAGAATGGCGATTGGTCAGAGGGGGTTGTTTTTGACACCCCCTCTATTCTGGCTCAAATGTTTAAAATTTTGAGTTTAGATACGCCTGAGGCGGCCGCCCCGCCAAAGGGTCAGTTGTTTAAAGAGCCTCAGCCGCGTTTGGTTTTTCCCAGACAACACCACTTTGAGAGGGTGGTTCTTAAGGAATGGGAACATCCCACGCGGTTATCTGGAATACCTTCCAGTTGGGAAAAGCGTTATCCTTTTCCACCAGAATTGGTGAAGCTTTGGTCTGTCCCTCCTGACGTCGATACCCCTGTACTAGGGCTCTCCAGCTCGGCTATGGTACAATCTGCTGAGACCACTGTCCCTAAAAATGGGGAAGATCGTCGGATTGACCAATACGCTCGACATGGTTTTATCTATTCCGGGTCAGCGTTGTGCCCGGTATGTGCTTCAGCCCTTCTTCTATTGGCAATTAAGTCCTTAATTCAGGGGCTATATGAGGATCTTAATCCCGCTTGCAAACAGTTCACTGCGCTTAAGCAGTGTGAATCTTTTGTGGCTTATGTCCTGGCTGCTCAGGACTATGCGCTGACTATGAGTAGCAAGGCAGCAGCTATGCTGGTGGCTATTCGCAGGTCAGTATGGCTGCATCAGTGGTCAGCGGACACGGTTTCCAAAAAGGTCCTCACAGCTCTCCCCTTTTTGGGGTTGCGTCTGTTCGGGGAGAAAATTGATTCAGTCGCAAAGGGTGGTAAGATGCCACAACGCAAGAGGCCTCGTGGCCCCTTTAGGGGGGCAAGTTCCGGTAGGCCTTCCTTTAGAGGATTCAGAGCGGGCAGGGGTGCGTCCTTTCCCGCTACCAGTGGCGCAGGTTGGACTCGGGGGAGGGGCCGTGGCCGGCCCACTCAGTCCTGGGGCACCAAGCCCAAACCTGCTGATAAGCTCACTCAGCAATGAGGGGCTGCCCTCACCCGTGCGGGTGGGGGGACTATTGCGACACTTCTACCATTGGAACCAAGTGGTTCCAGGCAGATGGATCCAGGAAGTAGTGTCGCCCGGTTACGACCTGGAATTCGAGTCTCACCCTCCTTCACGGTCCGTTCATGGGTCGGTTCATCCCGGCCTGAACTCTCATCAAGACGGAGTGTGTCTTTCTTTTGGCCAAATTCACACGAGAACGCTTCAGCTATTTCTGTTAGCGTGTTAGGACCAGCAACCTCAGTCGCTGGATCAGTCCTTCCAGTTGTCCTCCCGTGTACGGCAGTCCCTCCTGTGGTGCTTGGTCTCGACCAATCTTGTGTAGGGCAGGCCTTTCCTGACCCCCCTTTGGAAAATTGTCACCACAGACGCCAGTCTGTCGGGATGGGGCAGATTCTGGAAGGAGCTGCAGTTTCAGGGGCAGTGGGGACCTCAAAGGCCCCACTTACTCATCAATATTCTGAAACTGAGAACCATCCGTCAGGTGCTTGCTCTCCTGACTCAGCACGTTCTGGGCCTTCCGGTCCAGATGTGTTCAGACAATCAAACAGCGGTTGCTTACGTCGGTCTTCAGGGAACGACTCGCAGTCTGAGTACTCTCAGAGAAGTGTCCCTGATCCGGACCTGGGCAGTGTTCCATGTTCCCTGTCTCTCGGCGGTTTACATTCCAGAGGTGATGAAACAGGTAGCGGACCGGTTGAGCAAGGGCTCTCCCCGTCTGGAAGATTAGGCTCTCCATCCTCGGGTGGTTCGCTCACTGTGTCTCCAATGGGGGACCCCGGAGGTGGACCTGTTGGCCCCTCATCACTATCACAGGCCCACGAACTTCATGTCGCTCTCTCCGGATCTTCAGGCTCTGGCAGTGGACGCCATGTCCCTGAACTGGGGAGCTCTGGGATTTCTATACCTGTTTCCTCCGATGCCCATGCTGGGCAGGGTTCTTCAGAAGTTGGCTCTGGAAAAGGTGTACGCCGTTCTCGTGGCCCCAAGGTGGCCAAGACGAGTGAGGTTCGCAGACATCGTTCGGCTGGCAGTGGACTAGTTCGTTCTGCCTCTTCGGCCCGATCTGCTCACTCAGGGTCAATTGTGTTACCCCAATTTACCAGCGCTGGGTTTGATGGCCTGGCTGCTGAAACCTCCATCCTGAAGGAGGAGGGTCTTTCTGATTCAGTCGTTAAGACTCTGATCAGTGCCCGGAAGAGGTCTTCTTCCATCACCTACTATAGGACTTGGAAAGCCTATATCGCTTGGTGTGAGATAAGATCTTTTCCTTGTAGGGTCTTTTCGGTCTCCAGGATTCTGGAGTTTTTACAATCGGGGCTGGACTCTGGTCTCCAGCTTAGTACGTTCAAAGGGCAGGTCTCTGCCTTATCTATCTTTTTTCAGAAGCGTGTTGCGCTTAAACCTTTAGTTAAAACTTTTTTCCAGGGGGTTACGCATGTGCGGCCTCCCAGGAAACCATTACTCCCTGTTTGGGATTTGAATTTGGTTCTTTCTGCTCTTCAGGCTCCTTCTTTTGAGCCTTTGCAAGATATTGCTTTCTCTACCCTGACTCAGAAGATTGTCTTCTTGGTAGCTATCACTTCTGTCCGGCGTGTCTCAGAGTTGGCGGCCTTAACTATCCAGGCGCCTTACTTTGAGAGGCATCAGGATAAAGTGGTCTTTCGGTTCAAGCCAGACTTTCTTCCTCAGGTTGTTTCTGCTATTCATTTGAACCAAGATATTGTTCTTCCCTCCTTGTGTCCTAATCCTAAGAATGACAAAGAGAGGGTTTTGCATTGTTTGGATGTAGTACGCTGTGTTAAGTACTACTTGATTATCACGTCTCCTTTTCGTAGGACGGATTCCTTTTTTGTTGTGCCCCATGGGCCTAAGAAGGGTTTGGCACCAGCCAAATCTGCCATTAGCAAGTGGATACATCAGGCCGTTACTGCGGCCTATTTGGCTAAGGGAAGAGTTCCCCCTTTTCGTATCACTGCTCATTCCACTCGCGCTGTTGGGGCGTCTTGGGCATTTCAGCACCAATCTTCTGTTGAACAGGTTTGTAAGACCACTTGGTCTTCTGTTCACACTTTTTCTAAGTTTTACAAAGTTGATGTGCGGGCCTCAGCGGATGCTGTTTTTGGCCGCAAAGTTCTGCAGACTACAGTCATTTAAGTTATGCTTCACCTGGCCGTGAGATGCCCTTCCCTTGTGGACACTGCTTTTGGATGTCCCATTAATGGATGAATATTTAAGAAGTGAAGCGCGGTGTGTGGCACACCAAGAATAATACCATTTTGTGAGTACTCACCTGAAAAATGGATATTGTTGGTGTGCCACACACCCCGCTTCACCCCCACCCTTTTCGGTATTACCGAAGCATTTATATGGTGAAGCCCTTTTTTATTTATATCAAAATAGATTTTTGAGGTTACCGGTGGAATACTGGTACCTTGTCTTTCTGCTTTTTTAATATACTGGTGATTGAAGGGAGGTACCAGGTATATATAGGCCGGAAGGGGGCTCGTTACAAGGCTTCCTCTCTGCACTACGTCACCTGGCGGTGGATTAACCCATTAATGGATGAATATTTAAGAAGTGAAGCAGGGTGTGTGGCACACCAACAATATCCATTTTTCAGGTGAGTACTCACAAAATGGTATTTTTCCTGGGAAATTCCTGGAAATCCCTTCAAAAATCACATTTGAACATGCGTAGCGCAAAATACTTTGGCAACAAAGGGTGACAAAAACTCCAGGTAGGCTGGCAGCGAAAGGGTTAATGCTGTTCTTGGCCGGTCTGAGAGTTTTGGTGGGTGGCCCTTTGGCAGGTTTGTTGTGATATCATGCTCTTACATGCTCCGGGGACCATACAAGGTTTGGATATTTTTTTTTTTATAACCCAACCCTGGCTTCTCAACAATTTCATCCCTGACTTGTTTGGAGAGCTACTTGGTCTTTGTGGTGGTGGTTGGTTAGTGGTGCACTTTGTGTAATGGCATTGCAGCCTCTGAGGCCTTTCAGAGAAGGTGTGTTTATACTGAAATGTACAAAGAGATTGTGCATATGTGGACTTCATTTCACTAATCATGTGACTTCTGGCTGAAAAAGCTTACACCAATCTTTCCAGGCTAGCCAACCCCACCATCTTCGTTTATTGGGTGAGCTGTTCAACAGTTTTTTTCTTCCAATTCATAATGCCCCATAAACAGGGATAGCACCCCGCCGAGAGTCTTAGACCTGAGGGGTGTTACTCCTCTTTAACCATATACCCTACAGTTCAGGCCTGGCCCCAGTAATTACTTTCTCTGTAGTAATCTGATGACATTTCTAGGTGGGCAACAATTTCCTGATGGTATTGCAGTTAAATAATCAGTAACACAGTTCCTGCAGTAGCCAGAATTATCATTCTATTGTGAAGTTATTAGGGGCAAGAGATATTGTGTTGTGACATCCATAGGACCAGTAATGTGTTGAACTCTATGGGGTTTACATGGAGTTCAAATTCCCAAAATTTATTTTTTATATTCAACTTATTGAACACACCTTGTACCCAGTGACTTTATGCAGTTACATTTATATAAGTAGATTGCAGCTACAACACTTTTGAAACACTTGTGTGGGCATTTTAATGGTAAGAAAAATTGTACAGTACTTTTTTTTTTTTTAATAGATGGATAGTGGAAAAGTCCAATTCTGTGTTGAATTATGCAATTATTGGGGTTATCACAATGAATCCTTTGTTTAAAGTAAAGAAATGTTTTTCTATTCAGTGAAGTTTTTTGTGGTGTCACTTGAGTAAAGCAAATTTTAACACATGTGGCACAACAGAGTGACTAGTAATGAACTCTAATGTAGAGGCACTGAATTCCTTACCACAATATTATGCTAAAAGCTTTTGTTAAATGGCAATGCAATTTTATTTGTCATTTTCATAATTCACTCTGCAGAAAATTGAGCATGAGTCAAAATTAATTACATAATTTTCCTCTGAAGCACCCCATACTGTATTATTACCTGGCACTGCATGACTTGTTACTAACCTAGTGACAGTTTAGTCACATCATCACATTAAATGTCTTTTAGTTGCCCTTTTATTCCTTTTAAAAGGTTAGTAGAGGAACCATGACAGCATGGGTATCTTGTCTTTCACACTATAATTCTGTTCTCATTAAGAATGCTGAGAATACATTTTCAGAAACTGCAAAGCTCCAGGGATATATAGTACTCTTTTTTAAAATATAGTGATATATCATAAACTATTTTTCAAATTGTTAAAGCAACCCTAAAATATTTTTTTACCTACCCGTTATGTTCAGCTCTAAATGTGATTTATACAATTCATACAGCAGATCAAACTCCAGTCAGATGAGGAATCCAAGTGTAGCCAATTTAAATTTACATTATCTATAATTATCTGCTCTCTAAACCAAATCTCAGTAGCAGAAAATATGACGTGCAATGCAATATGCCCAGATTGGCTGAGTGTCTTCCCTCTCCCACACCCTGTTTTAATAGTCATAAGTTGTTGTTCCAAAGGAAAAAAACACTCTTCATTGCAAACCTCCAGATTTCCTAATATATTTGACCTAACATATATATATATGTAAAATACAAACATCACCAATTCTGACTCTCTGAGAAAGCAACACAGTAATTTTCAATTGAGTCTCCACCCCTCCACTCCCAGTAAATATTTATAACTGGCTATTTATTTTTTGTCAGACCAACTTATTGATTTCAATAGGAGGGCTACCTTTTGCCATCTATCTCCATCATGTGATTGTGAAAGCCTGATTGCATGAAATGTTCACAGAGATTTAATCAAGAAGCACAGTTTAGATGTGAATTGTATTCTCCTTAGATTCAGATGCTTGCAAGAGTGATTAAACCCGTGGGGGGGGGATTAATCCATTTTCCTGAAGTTATTTCTAGTGAATTTTTTCATGAGACTCTGGTCTGGTGATCACTACATCTATTACAGTATGTATCACTTCACATGTTGTAAGGCTGCAGGATGTTCTGGGAACCTAAATACAGGCATGACACAGGATTCAGCTCCAATGCTTCATTTAATTCACACATCAAATAGGCTTTCTTCAACAAACAGACTATGTAATCAGCAACACATAACAGGAAAACAAGTCCACTTTGCTTGTTTGGCAGGCATACTCACAGACCACAAATGACACCAGGGGACAACACAGAATAGGGCCTCCTTTCCTCAGTACTCCTTGCTGCTTAGATTCTCTCTGGCCCTCTGCTGCTTAGCAGTTTGCTTGAGGCCTTCTCTGTCCCTCAATTTCCGTCCATTCATTCAGTCCACATTCCCCTTGCTCATTCCAGGTGTGTCTTGCACATCAGTGGCCCACCCCATGCACTGTCAGACTTACGGAATTACTGTAGTGGATTGAATGGCCAGCAGGACCCACCCATCTACCCTTGCTGGCCAGAATTCAGGCCCCTATAGTGTGTCTTACAGAAAGCCTGTTAGAGAACTGACAACTGAAATAACACTTATCCCTAGATTCCTTTTCTCCTCTCACTCCAGTATCCTACTGAAACAATAATCTTGTAATAAAACGTTTGACCTTTTACTAGTCCAACCATCATAATATGTATTACAACACAGGTAAATGGCAGTCAAATTAACACAGAGGTAAACTTGTAAGAGCTCAAAAATACCCTATTGGTTCTAAAAAGGGAACTCAAGGTTGTTCCATAGTAAAACTATTCATCTGGTGAGCCCTCGCAGGCTGACACATTAACACCTTGTATATTCAATTTAAGAGATACAGCCTTTTTAAAAACAAGTATCTCCTAATACTGTACATTAAGATAACTAGCTCTTTTATTTGCAAGTAATAAAGAAACTGAGGGGTTTATTTAAGAAGCGCTAGTGCCAAGTAGTACTAGATTAATGTCAGGTCCCAATGCAAAATGGTGTAGTTATCAAGTCAAAAATCCAGAGCGCTTCTGATGTCAGGTAGTGTCCCATCTATCATCAGCACTGCTGAGTGCCACCGCTGGATCCCCTACAGTGCCAGATAAGACTAGTTGCTCATCCTGCACTGTGTGGCCTTATCTCATAGATGTAAATGAGCTGCGTCAGTTATAATTATTTTGGCCACTTTTTCCAAGTATACAGCACGTCCCGTTCCAATAATTCCTTACACTTGGGATATCAGCCACAAGGTGGCGCTGTGGACTGCAGAAAGACTTGTGGCCACTCCCAACCCCATAAATAGCCAGGTGCCTCCAATTTCCAGTTTAGTTCTGCAGTCTGGACTGCGAAGATAGAAGATGGTTCTCTACTGCGCAGGGAGCGGGCTTTCCAAGCTTATGGCCCTGCAGGCTTATTTCCACCCGTTCCAGACCCACTGCCTCCCAGCCTCGGCTGCCTGGTTCGGGTGAAGGTAGGACAGCACTATGGTCAGGTGCTGAAGGAGCACTGCTCCGGGCCGCAAGACCGTGTACCAAAGGGTAGTCGGCGACAGGCTTTGTTATGGTGAGCCTCTTTGGGATGCCCCTAAATCTTGGGTCCCCTTTTTTAATATCCCCCTTCCATCCCTTTCCCTAGAGATTGTCGGGACACCCTCGCTATTGCCTGCGCGGCTGGCAGGGGGTGCCTAGGGGAGTCCGTTATTGTGTGTGATTTTAATGTTGCATTTATTGCTATGGCGTGCGTGCTGGCCGTTTCACGGCGCTCCGCGGGTGTTGGTGCTTTTTTACTATGTCTTCTGGCTTCAGTCATGGCGCCGGCGCCCCTCGTGATCTCAGTTTCGCGCTCCTCCGTGCTTCTGTCGCTTGGTCCGTGAGTCCCCTACGGGGGGTTTTTATATGGAGATAATCTGTATGCACTGGGGATGCTGATTTTGTGCTTGTTGTGTCTTGCAGGCGGGTCACCTTTGACTGTGGTTCTCCCGGCCCTGCCCATTGCCAATCTCCCACCTTTCCTAGCGGGTTTTAGGGGGCATCCCACCAAGGGTGGCTATAGTTAGCTGTTTCCCTGTACTGCTATGCGCCTGTATCAAATATCACCATATGGAGGCTTTCGGGGATAATGTGCTTGGGGTTCCTTCGGGACAAGCCCAATTGTGTATTATGTGTGGGGTATACCCTGTGAGTGACGGTGTCAGGGTCTGTGTGCCCTGCGCCCAACAGGCACTGGTGCTACAGCCTGGGGCGTCTGCTACGGGCCCTGGTACTGCGCCTCTTTCTGCTTCGCCTACCCCCCCACGCTTGCATCTGACCCCCAGTGAGGGGCACACTAGCGGGGAGTCACAATATGCCTTGGCTGCACGGGTGGCCAGCATTGAAAAGCATATTGCTGGGTCAGTCCCACATAAGGCATTTATCTCCCTCTGCTTCCCTTTTTCCTGTTGAGGATGAGGGACCTTACTCATTGTCTGGCCTTTACCCCCTTGAGGAGGGAGTTGTTCTCTGATTCAGAATCCTCTGAGGAGCAACCTAAGTTATATGATGGTACCGGGTCTCCTTTTGGAGAAGACCCATGGTCCTGAGATGACACCGACAGGTTATTGACTCACATTTTTGAAGTGCTTTGTATTTTCCCCCTGCCGTGGCTCCACAGCAGCAGGGTGAGCATTTTCATACTGTTAAACCTAGCTTGGAGTTCCCTGAGCAGAGCCACTTTAATAATCTGGTGCTCAAAGAGTGGGAACGGCCAAGTAAACTTCCTGGGGTGCCCAAGAGTTAGGACAGGAGGTATCCCTTTCCTGCTGATGTAATTAAGCGTTGGTCATGTCCTGTTTTAGGGTTTCCAAACGTATGCTTTTGGGAACAGCCGCACTCTTACCTGGAGCACAATATTTTAGCGTGGGTGCCCGGTCCGCGGAGACGCCGCATAAACCAAGTTCCTTAGTGAAGGACCAGCACTCCAAAAATTCATAAAGTAAAGTTATATTCAATGTATTCCATACAAGTCACAGCGGTGGAAGTGAGCCGACGTTTCGGGGTGCGCGGAGGCCCCCTTCATCAGGACCCACCACATGTGAAACAGGAGAACAGATTGCCACATAGAAAGCTACATAAATAAAGGAATTAGCCAATCAGAGGGCTTAGAACAAAGCATTTTCGCGCCTGACGTCACTGCTGACGTCACTGGCGCTGTCATTTATACATTTATACAAAGAGAGTAATATAATCAAAATTACAAGTACCTTACAGTATGCCCGCTAATATAGTAATCGGGCCACATACAGACTTACCCCCCACAGACCCCCGATCGTCCAGGCGTGCGAGCCGCGCCACGCACCGCCGTCCCGGTCGGTGAAGAAGTTGCTAAGCAACCCCCCTTCACCGTTCCCTAAGGGGGAAGCCGGGACTGACGTCACCCGTCCCGGGAGTTCTACCCGGCAACAGGTGACGCGGAGCCCAGGCGTCTCACGATTGGCGCCCGGGCGCCACAGAGCTAGCGATCCACCTCTGGCTCGATGACAGGTCAGAGGTACGGTCAAAACGAGCCAGCCCGCAGCCAAGATGTTGTAAGAATTATCCTCTCTTTATTTTCTCGCATAAAATAGCATGGCAATTTAAAACAGCAATAGGAGCATACTCAAGCAGATATCGCGTCGACGCGCCTGCGCTCTTAATCATGACAGCGAGGTAACTGCCTGGTTCATAATAAATAGACATATGCATAATTATCTTAATGAGACACCTCATAGATGCTAATTAATAGCACCCGCAGCCTAAAGGAAACCCTTTGATCTTCAATTAATTATAACAATTCAAATACCTCTAGGCCGTGATGTTACTCCGCCACTGCACGTGTAGAGCCATATCACCACCTGAGGCCAGTGCTTCCGGGTCAGCTTCAAAGAAGCATATTGAATTCCCGATCGCTACTCAGCCAATGCAAGGCGTCATCCCGTGGGTGGAGCCTGTCAGGACGTCAGAGGCCTGGCAAGACATTACCATCCATGGCGGGCGTCATTACTGGCAAATACTATGCGCAGGTCGGAATAACAAACAGGCTGCTACATTTCTCATGAATATGAACTGTAACTAATGCGTCTCAATATAGATAACATTACAAGATAACGTGATTACTAATACACAAAACAAAATCTACTAGGAAAAGAAATCCACACATATACACTTAATAAATACATAATGATATTTGTCACCGATCAATTTAAGTCATCTGAAAGATCTCTATATACATAGGATAATTAAGGGATGAGGGCACGTAGGTCAAACTGCACATTCTTCAAAATATGGGTCCCCACCCATCTAATTATGTTTCAGAAACAAGTCCACATCCCATCTCGCATTAAGTCCTTTTGGGCTGCGTGTACCTAATGTGAAAATCCAAAAGACCTCCCGCTGTAACAATTTATCCATAAGGTCGCCGCCCCTTGGTCCCAAAACCACTTTTTCAATGGGTACCCATCTAAGCGAGGTTAGGTCGCCCCCATGGTGAGACCTAAAGTGTTTCCCCACATTCGATGTGCAGGTTAAGCGATCCAGGGATGCGGAAGCTAAATGTTCTGCAATTCGTTTTTTGACCGGACGTGTGGTACAACCCACATACTGTATCCTACAGTCTACACAAGTGATTAAATAAATCACATTTGAAGAATTACAGTTGATAAAGTTGTTTATTTGGTAATTTCTATTATCTACTACTGCGCTAAAATTTAATCCTGGTTGCATAAATTTACAGACCCCACATCTTCTACCACCACATTTAAAGGCTCCTGACTGGGACAGCCACGTTCTAGACCCTCTACCCTGTTTCGTATATAGGCTTGGTGACAGTTTACATCCTATTGTGGGTGATCTATGGCTCACTATCCTAATGCCTTGTTTGACTACATGCCTAAGTTGGGGATCACAATTAAGTAAAGGGAGGTGTTTCTGTATTATTGCTTTAATTTTATAAAACTCCTCACTATATGAAGTGACAAAGGTCACCGAACCCTGTGAAATCCTGGGGGGTCCCTCTCTATCTTTATGAACTCCTTTCTTACTGGTATCAATAAGCATTTTATCTCTATCCCTACTTGAGGCTATTGTCCTCGCCCGTTCCAACAATTCAGGCGAATATCCCCGTTCAACAAATCTATTGGATATCGAGGCTAGTTCATCCTCAAACATCACATCTTGAGAGCAATTCCTCCGGGCCCTGATCATTTCGCCCACAGGTATTGCTCTAATGGTGTGAGGGGGATGACAGCTTTCAGCTCTTAAGGTGGTATTTCCCGCCGTCTCCTTTCTAAATGTCCTAGTGGTAATTTGAAGGGTATTATAATCTGCCTCTAACAATAAATCCAAAAAAGAAATTGTCATAGAGTTGTATTCTGAAGTGAACCTTAGGCCTAAATCATTTGAGTTCAGATATTCCAGAAAACAGGTTACTGTATCCTGGGGCCCAGACCATACCAGGATGAGGTCATCGATATACCGCCCGTACAATTTAATCTGGCCCAGAAAAGGGTTGTCACAACCAAAAATGGCCCACCTCTCCCACCACCCCATATAGAGGTTGGCCAGGGAGGGGGAGAATGGTGCCCCCATAGAGGCCCCGCATCTTTGTAAAAAATACTGACCTGCAAATAAAAAATAATTATGTTGTAACAGGTATTGCAGGGCCAGAATGAGGAAGGTTTTCAAATCCTCTGAATACTTGGAATAATTGTCCAGATGGAATTGGACTGCCTGTAGGGCCAGATTATGGGGTATAATTGAATACAACGAGGCCACATCACAAGTAAGCCACCCATAGCTAGAACTCCATTGAAACTCCCGCAGTTGAATCAAAATGTCACGGGAATCTTGCAGAAAACCGGGGAGCCTGCGTACTAGTGGGAGCAGTTGGGCATCCACCCACTGCCCCAGCCTCTCATTCAGCCCCCCAATACCAGCCACAATCGGCCTCCCAGCAGGTGGACGCTGGGGCTTGTGGATTTTGGGGAGGTGATGAAAGACTGGGGCAGTGGGGGAGGCCACAAAAAGAGCCTCTGCCTCAGGTTGAGTTAAGACTCCCAATGCCACACCTTCATCCAGTAATATAGTATGATGTTTCTGAAATTCCTCTACTGGATTAGATTTAAGTTTGACATAAGTGGTCTCATCCTCCAACTGTCTCCATGCTCCTTTCTCATAGTCCAAGGCATCCAATACAACCACACACCCACAGGTCAGAGGTAGATCGCCTGTCACGTCCCGGCCCCGGGGCAGCGGATAGCCGGCGCATCCCTGCGTCCGGGCGATAGAGCACTTGGACAGGGGGGAGGCTATGCGTTGGAACAGAAGAGAGGGGAAGGAAAGAGAACTAGCTAGAGGAGAAAGAGAAAAGAAGGGAAGAAGGAAAGGGAGAAATAAAGGGAGGAATAAATAGAAAAAGAGAGCATGCCCCCCTCACAAAAGGGCAGTCATCCCGCCGCTCAGACCCGCGAGACACGCCTGACGATGCCGTCCTGGATAAAGGGGGGATGCCCCCCAACCGGGACTGACGTCACCTGCCCATGTGCAGGTGACAGGGGGCCAGGCGCCTGATAATAGGCGCCCAGTGCCACAAGGCTGGCCGTCTACCTCCGTTCAGAGGCAGATTGCCAGTCACGTCCCGGTTCCAGGCCGGTAGGTTACTATATTACAAGTCTTAAAGGAGCCACAGCACTCAACCCTGTTAGCTTGCAGACCAGCCTATAATCTGTCTCTAAACTTGGTTAAAAACAGAGGACTCGGTCACACACATCTGCAGAAGTATGCTTAAGCTGCACCACTACGCCAAAGTGCCTCTGTGGGGTGCAGTCCTAACTCTAATCTCTGAGAGCCCATCTGGGACATACAGTGCAATAGATAAATTGGGAGCAGGCTTACCTGAGGTTGCCCTAAACCTCTCAAGTGCAAGCCATGGGGTGGAAGGGTCAAAGACCTTGCAATACAGCCTAGACCCCACACACCATGTGCTTGCACAAATTCAAAAGAAACAAAGGGGGGGTGGCAGCCGCTCAGACCATTTTATAACTAACCTGGGAGGTGCACGTTAGCAGGGCAATTAGTACACACAAGTCTTAAAGGAGCCACAGCACTCAACCCTGTTAGCTTGCAGACCAGCCTATAATCTGTCTCTAAACTTGGTTAAAAACAGAGGACTCGGTCACACACATCTGCAGAAGTATGCTTAAGCTGCACCACTACGCCAAAGTGCCTCTGTGGGGTGCAGTCCTAACTCTAATCTCTGAGAGCCCATCTGGGACATACAGTGCAATAGATAAATTGGGAGCAGGCTCTTTCCGCGCTTCCAGGGATGGTTGAGGAGTTTCCTTTGCTGGAGCACGCAGAGACTATTGGGGCAGGGGTAGAGGACGTGGCCGGCCTGGCCTCTCATGGGGTCCCAAGCCCAAATCCTCCCTCAAGCCTCCTCCCATCCGGGTGGGAGGCGGCTTCGGCTCTTTGCTCACGTTTGGAGGCTACGTGTAGCAGACAGATGGATTCAGGAGGTGGTATCCTCTGGATACAAGATAGTTTGCAGCCTGGCCGCCCCCAAGATTTATCAGATCCCGGATGGCTCATAACCCCCTGTCAGCTCAGGGATTGCGGCTTGCGGTCCAAAACCTTCTGGAGTTGGGGGTCATCTGCCCTGTGCCTCTCAGGGAAAGGGGCAGAGGTTTCTACTCCAATCTATTCACTGTTCCCAAAAGGGATGGGTCCCTCAGGCCCATCCTGGATTTAAAGCACCTCAACAAGTTTGTCAGATTCAAGCATTTTCGCATGGAGACCCCACGCTCAGCAGTCAATACTCGGCGCCAGGGCATCTTCATGACATCCGTAGACATCAAGGACGCTTATCTTCATGTACCAATCTTCCCAGGTCATCAGAAATTTCTCAGGTTTGCTCTGGAGGATCAGCACTACCAATTTGTGGCCCTACCTTTTGGTATCACCTCGGCTCCCAGGGTATTCACCAAAGTGCTGGCGGGTGTGATGGCTCTGTTGAGATCTCAGGGCATTCGCATCCTTCCTTATTTGGATGACATTCTGATAGAAATCCAAAATCTGTAAGGGCACTACTATAATGTCAAAGGCTATATAGAACAGTGGGTGCTCCCATAGGTCCCAAAAACAGCACAAGCAATCCAATACAAGTAGGGATCTAATAATGGGCACTCACACTGATATATGAAAAATGATGTGAAAAATGTATTAGAATTTTGTCTTGTCTTTATATGTGTGTATTTGTTTTTTATTGTGTATATAGCATTTCTAATAAATTTTTCACATCATCTTTCATATATCAGTGTGAGTGCCCATTATTAGATCCCTACTTGTATTGGATTGCTGATGACATTCTGATCTCGTCTCAGTCTTTCCATCAGGCAGAGCTGGATACCCAGATGGTGGTGTCCACACTAGAGTCCTTCGGCTGGGTGATCAACCATCCCAAGTCTTTTCTGTCTCCGTCACTGGTGAGGTCCTTTCTGGGCATGACTCTGGATACATCTCAGGTCAAGGTTTTTCTCCCTCAACAGAAGGTGGAGAGTCTTCAAGCTCAGGCCCAGTTTCTTCTTTCTTGTCCTAATCCCTCCATCCGGCAGGGGATGCAACTGGTGGGCCTGATGGTGTCTTGCTTCGAGGCGGTACCCTATGCTCAGTTTCACATGAGACCTCTGCAGCTGCACCTCTTATCAGTGTGGGATCGGGACCCTGTGTCCCTGGATCAGGTGTTTGCTCTGTTCCCCCTGGCCAGACGGTCCCTCTCGTGGTGGCTGGACTCAAGGAACCTCTTGGTGGGCAGAACCTTTCTGTCTCCTTGCTGGGAGACTGTAACCACAGATGCCAGTCTGACAGGTTGGGGGGGCTTCTGGAAGTCTTTGAAATTCCAGGGTCAGTGGGGCCCCCAGAAGGCCAATACTCCTATCAACATTCTGGAACTGAGGGCGGTAAGGTTGGTTCTTGCCCAATTGACCTCTCACCTTCGGTGTCGGGCTGTTCAGATCCGCTCGGACAACCAGACGGCGGTTGTCTACATCAATCATCAGGGAGGGACCTGGAGCAAGAGGGCCCTCAAGGAACTGTCTCTGATTCTGTCATGGGCGGAGGAGAATGTTCCCTGCATCTCAGCAGTGTACATCCCGGGGGTGGAAAATCTGGAGGCGGACTCCCTGAGCAGGGGGACTTCTCGTCTGGGAGAATGGTCCCTCAGCAGCAGGGTGTTTCACTCCCTGTCCATCGCTGGGGTCAGCCGGATGTGGATCTGTTTGCGTCCAGTCACAATCACAAGCTTCCAGTCTTTGTCCCTCTGGCCTTAGCCATGGATGCACTAGCAACGTCTTGGAAGAGCTTTCGGCTTCCCTCCGTTTCCTCTGCTGTGCAGGATTCTGCGCAAGATTGCCCAGGAAGGGGTGCCAACCATCCTGGTGGCTCCCTGTTGGCCAAGAAGGGTGTGGTTCGCAGACATCATGCAGTTGGCAGTAGATCAATACGTCCTGCCCAAGATTCCAGACCTGCTTACTCAGGGGCAGCTACGCCATCCCAATTTACAAACGCTGGCTTTAACGGCTTGGCTACTGAGACCGCCTGCCTCTGTTGTCACTACCATGATTCGGGCTAGGAAGAAGTCCTCGTTGTCAGGTCCCGTGGGACGCCCACCTTCCAAATAAGTCTGCAACCCCCAATCTCCGCTGCTAGCTTTGCCTATAGACAAGCCCCCGTCTGCCGGGACGCTAAACACGCCTCACCGGGCACGGTTGCCCCCAGGACTTTATAGCACAAAGGATGCAGACTTATGAAGGGGAAGGCAGATGAACCAGGAACGAGACTGGGCAAGGTCAAACAAGCAGAGGTCATACACGGAAGATCAGTCCAATGAAATGCAGCACACGAGGATGAGACAGAAGAATAGTCAAGTCGAACCAATAGTCAAAACCGGGGGATCACGGGTACACAGTACAGTGGAGCAGGCAAAATCGTAGTCAGGGAAACAGGCTAAGGTCGGTCCAGGCAGCGATCAAGGATGGTCATACACAGCAGGATAAACGAAGACAGAGCAGACACCAATTCACACCCAGCAGCACGCTATCACGGGCAAGGACCAAATGTGATGGAAACACCTTTATAGGAAGTAGCAGACATGATAGAGGGACATGATTGGTGCACTTTAGGATACTAGGACTGATTTGCCTAATTCAAACTATAGGGCGTTCCGCCCAGAACCACCTTGGGCTCATTGGCCCAAACCTGGAGCCTCCCGCACACCCATAGGGCTCATAGGCCCAGAACTGATTACCTCCGGCGGGCGCGCTGTGTGCAGCTATAGGGTATGGCATGCTTACATTGCCTGGTGTGAGTCTAAATCTCTTCCCTGTAGGGTGTTTTCTATTCCCAGGATCCTGGAATTCTTGCAGCATGGTTTGGATTTGTGCCTTCAACTTTTCTCAGGGAACATGTTTCAGCCTTGGCTATTTTCTTCCAAGGATCTTTTGCCAACCATCGTTTGGTTAAGACTTTTTTCCAGGGGGTTACTCACATGCGCCCGCCACATAAGCCTATGTTACCAGTCTGGGATTTGAATTTGGTTTTATCTGCGTTGCAGGGTCCTCCTTTTGAGCCTCTATGTGAGGCTGCTTTGCCTATTCTGACTCTTAAGGTAGCCTTTTTGGTGGCTATCACTTCTGTTAGGCGTGTTTCTAAGTTGGCGGCGCTTTCCATTAAACTTCCTTACTTTGAGCGACACCAGGACAAGGTGGTGTTTCGATATAAGCCAGATTTCCTGCCTAAGGTGGTGTCTGCATTTCATCTCAATCAGGACATTGTCTTGCCTTCAT
This sequence comes from Gastrophryne carolinensis, assembly GCA_027917425.1. NCBI lineage: Eukaryota > Metazoa > Chordata > Amphibia > Anura > Microhylidae > Gastrophryne > Gastrophryne carolinensis. The sequence continues at coordinate 82,082,743 of CM051239.1, read as the reverse complement.
TGTGTCATAATCCTGCTAATTCCAAGGAACGGACTCTGCATTCCTTGGATGTGGTCAGGGTTCTGAAGTTTTATTTGGTAGCTACTGAATCTTTCAGGAAGACTGATGCTCTTTTTGTTCTCCCTTCTGGAACTAGGAAGGGTTTGCCTCCGGCTAAATCCACTATCAGCAAGTGGATCCGTCAGGTGGTGGTGCAGGCATATTCTGCTAAGGGGAAGGAGCCTCCTTTCCGCCTTTTTGCTCATTCCACTCATGCTATTGGTGCCTCGTGGGCCTTTCAGCACCAGGCGTCTGTTGAACAAGTTTGTAAGGCCGCAACTTGGTCTTCTGTTCATACTTTTTTCAAGTTTTACAAGGTTGATGTTAGGGCCTCAGCTGATGCTGCTTTTGGCCGCAAAGTTCTGCAGGCGGCAGTGGCTTAAACTGCACGCTTTTGCTCTTTGGGGATCCCACCCTACCTTAAGGACACTGCTTTTGCATATCCCAAGTGTAAGGAATTATTGGACGTGCTGTATACTTGGAAAAATACAATTCTGTGAGTACTCACCTGTAGAATTGATTTTATAGTATACAGCACGTCCTGTTCCATCCCTCCCTTGTTATCATTTTTCTTGGTTATTTCTGTATGGTGATTGTTCATAAGTTCTTTTTGGGTTCTTATCCATTTTTGATTCTCCCGGCTTCTTGTATAACTGCTTGTCAACACTGGAAATTGGTGGGAGGTACCTGGCTATTTATGGGGCCGGGAGTGGCCACAAGTCTTTCTGCAGTCCACAGCGCCATCTTGTGGCGGATATCCCAAGTGTAAGGAGTTATTGGAACAGGGCGTGCTGTGTACTATAAAATCAATTCTACAGATGAGTACTCACAGAATTGTTTTTTTACATTTTTTGGTCTGGTGCATGTGCCACGGAATCCGTGGGCTGAGGTAAGTCACAGTAGGTTCCTGCTGCTGCAACCGTAGGTGAAGCGAGTTGATAGGCCGCTCAGCATCTACTGCCGCCACCACTGACAGAGGAGGATCTGGCAGAGTTAAGTCACAGCAGCTTCCTACTGCTGCAAGCATAGGTGAAGTGGTTTAATGGGCTGCTCAGCAGCTACTACTGCCGACGCCACTGATAGAAGAGGATCGTACGGAGGTAAGGCACAGCGGAGTGCTTCTTCTGTACATTCTGCACCCTCTGTCACAGCTGCCCCCCAAAGTTCGGGTCCCCATTAATTCAATGGGGACCATGTTTGGATTCAGGTCCCTGAACCTTAACATTTATTCCGCCAAACCTGAACTTTCGGAGGTTCGCCCATCACTACTTCTGACCAAATGGTGGAAAAAGAGTACAGACGCCAATATCAGGATGTTGAAAATATGTAGTAAGGGATAAACCTGTAGGCAGGAACATGTTAGTCATACTCTTAGTAAAATAGTCTAACCTTGAAAAAATACATTTAGAATTTTTAAATAGCAAGAGGCGGGTTTGTACCCCTATAAACCGCCAAGGTAATCTCTAAGCAACTAAAGGGATTTCTCACCTTAGTCAGTGTTAATGTTTACAAAATCAACAAGATTCTGAACAATAATGGTGGGCGTGTCAAGATTTCAAAGAAAAGGCTGCTTCTATCCAACATTGCTGCACAATCTGCACTTTTCTAAAGACATCTAGATAAGCCAGAAGGCTGTTTTGGATGTTTTGTGGACAGATGAGACCAAAACAAAGCTTTTTGTTTTAAATGAGAAACATTCGAGCATAAAAACCTCATCCTATCTGTGAAACACTGCGGTGGTTTGGAGCATTTACTGCATGAATTTGCAACATTCAATTTATTTGATTTGGTTCTCTTCATCTTTCTTAGGTAAATTCTCAATATTTCACAAACGTTTAACCATTACTATATATATATATATATATATATATATATATATATATATATATATATATATATATATAATGCAGCTGATCCATTTTGTTAACATGATAAATGTGTGCCTTTTCCCCTAAACCAACAGTCAAAATGATTCCCCAAAATAATTCAACTCTATAATAAACCGTAAACATTAAAAAATCCATAATCAAATCAAATGAAAAGTTCAAGTGCTATATTAATACATTAAGTTCTTTTCAAAAGTGCATAAACACACCATCTGCTATCCTAACACTGATGAGTCATGTGAGGGAGGGAGGGAGGGAAGGAGGGATTCTCAAGAGCTTGGCTTATCAGGTTCAGGCAGATACTCCCTCAACTCCAGGCAATCTCAAATGCAAACCAAAATAGTTGAAGAGAGTTAAAGTTTAACTTTAAAGGGTAATTCCACTTTATTCCGATGTCCTCAATGTGTTAAGCTTATCTGTTATTTTTCCTTTTTATTTGCAACTTTGTGTTTTAAAAGAAAATGTTTTCTTTAGCAACAAGGTGTTGATCTTAGCAACTGTATACAAACTGGACTGTTTAAAGTGGACCAACACCCACGGGTGATCGGCCCGGGAATCTATAAGATTCCCGGGCCGATCACCCCCCACCCCGCGGGACATCCGAGATCGGGATGTCCCGCGGGGTGTAACCCCCCCAAAACCCCCGAAAAACCTTACCTGAACCTTACCTGAACCCCCGATCGGGGTGCCCCGCTGTGTGAAACCCCCCCTAACCCCCCGAAAAACTCACCTCTCCCCGCTCCCAGCACTGACGTACAAGCCAGGTCCAGGAACGTCTAAGCGGCTGCCGCCGCCGCCGCCTCCCTCGCGCCCCTGTAGCCGTGCGCGCGCCCGCGCCGGCCGTCTGCGAATGGCCGACGCGGGCGCGCGCGCGTCAAAAGGGACGCGCGGGAGGCGGCGGCGGCGGCGGCAGCCGCTTAGACGTTCCTGGACCTGGCTTGTACGTCAGTGCTGGGAGCGGGGAGAGGTGAGTTTTTCGGGGGGTTAGGGGGGGTTTCACACAGCGGGGCACCCCGATCGGGGGTGCCCCACCGAAGTGGACCAAGACCCAGGATAGTCAAAATCCTGGGTGTTGGTCCACTTTAATCATCTGATTGACTGAGGCAGAGATGATGCTCCACATTCTTAAACCGGACCTTCAGCATCATTTAATGAAAAGCCCAAAGCCTTAAAAAAAACTATTCCCCAGCATCTAAAATTAATATATTTAAGGTTTTTAGTCACTTAATATTCTTTCCCCCACCAGGCTGCAACTCTGCTCAGGACTCCAGGATAGGGGCGCTGCCATCTTGACTCAGAGGCATGACATACTGAGGAAAGGAGAGTGGGATAAAGTGCAAGGGGAGGGGTTATAGCTGTGCTTTGCACAGACAGAGCAGAGCTGGGGTCAGGGAAAGGACAACAATCCCATAATGCAGAGCAACACAGTCAGAAGACACTTCCTGTTTGCAGGCTGCCTGATGCTCCATGAGCCACCATCTTGGATGTTTAAAGGCTCATAACATGCAGTAGATGCAGGTAGAATGATTTTTAATGTGAGCAATCTGTACAGTATGTACAGGGTGTGGAAAACATATAAGATATGGTCTCATTCAGGGTGAAGAACCGCTTTAAGCTCACAGGTTCAACACCTTCCTGTTCCATTTGTCTCTTCTAAAGAGGTAATCATAGTGAACATGGCCCTAATTTGGCAGGAGCAATGGACCAATGCAAACCTTGGATTTGCACAGATTCTGCTTGGTCTAAGAGTGCTTGGCCCAGGGCCATCATGCACATTTGACGAGAGACCAAATGTACCCAGCAGTTCTTACCCGTACTACTGTCCGCATACTCTTGAAGTAACATCTCTTGACGCCAGGATCTCATGCTTCACAGCCCCCCAGGATCTCATGCTTCACAGCCCCCCATATCCATAATTCATAGTCCCATAGAAGTAAGTAAGGCGGAGAGCCACTGATGCGTCCCTCTTCCATAGTCTGACATCAGCAATATGTCATGGCTGAGCAGCCTAGTGTCTTCAACCATTACAATGTAGGGTGTGATGGCCAGCAGGCCAGATCTGCCAGTATCTGTAAAGTATCTGTGACCTCTACATGTGGATGAACAATCGGAAAATTGTGGCTCTTGCACTCAGGGAATGCCTCCATGCCCCCATAGATTTTCTGAGATCAGGATTTAGCTTTCTTCCCATTAGGCTCATGGTATATTATTTTTTTTTATCTGATATGAGACTTATATGCTTTGAATATAGCCCTATTCATTTTATATGGTTTCTCTGGGCTCAGCATATACTGTAGCCCCCTCCTCCCTTTACATATAAGGGCCCTTGAGACCATCATATAGACCTTCACTTTTAGGGCTCAGCATACTGCCTGCTTTTCTCGACAAATACAGGCCTTTGGAGCTAACCTAAAGCCACCTCCTTTAATCAGATATTGGTCCCCTGTGTCAGCATATAGTACCCTCTTCCCAAAAAGATGTGGACCACCTGAGCTCTGCAAATAACCTCCTCCTTGGAGCCGGCTTTGTGTGAATCCTGGAGAAGACCGAGTAGGGAAAGGATGAATCCTTCCAAGGCGTTAGTCTGTACCTGCACCAAAGGCTTACACAGCCTGCTCAAGTAAACGCTGGTAACACATCTGACATTGCAAAACCTGACTAAATCACCCACCACAGTGCACCCTGTAACTAACCCAGAGCTACACACTCTGACAAATGTACCTGTCACTGCAACTACCCTGAATAACTCAGGACCAGGCGTAATCACCCTGACTGTACCACTAAGCTCTTCACACTACATGATAACCACACACTCTGATCCTCCCAGAACTGCAAACCCTCTGACTAACCTAGAACTACACACTCCAAGTAACCCACTTCTCTATGCATACTTATACACATGCACAAGTAGTGAGATGTGTCATGGAGGGTACATATTTGAAAAATATGAAGTGCAACCTCTGATTTGAGCCTTTTTAGGTCTATAGTCTCCGGTTACGCTAAGATTACTACCTTGTGTGAAAAATTAAAATTAACTAGTGAGAAAAAAAGGTTCCTTTTACTTAGATTGCAATTACTAAAGAAGTAATGTGCTAATTGTTTCTAGTTTAAAGCTCAGATCGCAGTAAATTCAAGGAAAATGCCCTTAACATGCTAATTAAGCTTTCACTAAGCAGCCCAATTCATTTCACAGACCCTAGTAAGAAAACAGAAAAAATGTTTTGAGAATAATGAAAAGGGAGCATATAGTACAAAAACAGTACAATACAGCACTAAAAATCCATCCCAGTAATTAAGCAGTGTAAAGAGGAATACAGATGTATCTTATAATGGTGGCTCTTTTCTGATGCTTAAAGGGTAAGTCCACTCGGGATTCCCTGGGGAAGGGAATCAGATGTCCCTGGATTCTTATGGATTCCAGGGCCATCTTAGATGGATTTTGGTTCACTTTAACCAAAACACCACCCATGTTTAAAAAAATAGGTGGTGTTCCTGGTGCAGGGGGGCATCATTCCTGCTTATTGCCCCATAATTCTTGCGCATTGCCCCTGTTACAACTGAGAAATCTTACCTTCTCCTCAGTCCCCCGTCAAAACTGAGTGCTATTATGGACCTCTATTATTGGCCACCGCGGTCACGTGGTCTGCATGCTTCTTCAGGGTTTCTGTCCCCAGGCAACCACATTACCATGACGGCCAATAGCAGCGATTGATTTTAGCGACAGAGGAGAAAAGTAAGATATCTTGGGAGTAATGCACAGGGGACATCAGCACTCTGGATTCCCCCCTGTGTTAGGATCACTCATTTTTTTTTAATTAGGTTCCTGTTTGATCACACTTAATACCAATTAGAGGCCATCTTCAATCCATAGTAGACACCACAGTAACTATCAGTAACCAGGGACCTCTGGTGCACCAGGCCAAATTGTCAGAAACCAGGCCCCTCTGCCAACAACCAAAGCTAAGCCACTAGCAACCAGGTCTGGTCATCAACAGCCAGGGCTAAGCAACCAACAACTAGGGCTAAGCCACTAGCAATCAAGCCCTGCTGCCAATGACCAGGATCCTGGACCTACAGACATGACTCTTACTTTCTGAGCAGGTTATGTGCTGGCGGTAAGTTGTTTAATATAGTTATATTTTTAATGTTGGGGCATTAGTTATTCAATGTTTTGGGCTAGACTGTTATTTATTGCCAGTGGGGTAATTCAGTTAGTGTGTCGGTGCACAGAATCTTTTTTGTCAGGTCAATATTTACCTGCTTTTCCGTTGCCTTGATCCACTATAATCCAGAGTGCTCCAGTGCTGTGGTGATCTCTTGTGTTTGCTGTGGTGAGCTGGAAACAGATGTAACTTGACATATACTGCATGGCAAATGCCCTAAATGATTGGATGTAGGTGCATGTAAATTTGGTTTCAGTGTGATCTTGTTTCCAGCTCTCTGAAGCCTTGCATTATGCATCAACAGCAGACCTAATAACAGCAAAAAGGCCAATATGTGGCACCCTTGACTAGGGGGGAGGGATTGGGACAGAGGAAGGACAGGAAACAATTAATGCTGCAGGCTGGGCGAGGTAACGACTGCAGTGTGGGAGACGCTGTGTTGCTAACCACCCCTCCCAGCCTGGTTGCCAAAATGAGAACATGGCTGTATGTATGCATCAGCCGGTACCAACTCAGAAGCAAAGACCATTTTGATGACAGAAATCTGATTTGAAAGAGGGGTGTGGGTACAGGAGATCACCTTCATGCTTTGATCATTAAAATGGGATCAAACAGTCAATAGGATGTGTGCTTTGCCCACAAGGAATCAATAACACTACTGAAATTTGCTGATGACATGATTAACATTGGTCTTATCAATAACGATAATAAATCTGCGTATAGGAATGTTATCAACAAGTTAGGCTGAAACCAACAATCTAATCCTGAATGCTGGGAAAACTGTAGAAATAATAACAGATTTCAGACGGTCACCATCGGAAACGTTTCCTCTAACCATCAATGGCAAGGTAGTGGAGAGAGTAGACGGCACAAAATTCCTTGGGACAATCATAACACATAGACTCTGTACTTAAGAAACCCCAACAAAGACTGTTCTTCCTGTGTCAGCTGGTTGCATTCTACAATGCAATAATTGAATCTGTTTTGTGCAATTCAGTTACAGTATGGTTTGGGGATACCACAAGGAAAGACCAACTCTGTCTACAGCACATCGCCAGAATCACTAAAGGATAATCATTGTAAATTTATTATACATGGAAAGCCGCTGCAAGATAAGACTTAAATCCCGGGTGGAAAAAATAATTAATGATCCACTTCTCCCTGACCACTGCTGTTTCACCTTACTGCCATCAAAAAGACAGTACAGAGTTCCTCTGGAAAAGACAAATAGGTGCAATAACAGTTTTTACCCCTTAGCCAAAAGAAATGCATACTTACTGCATACTTAAGCATCAACTAAGTTCATTCTTGGAACTTTGCCCACTCTATAGATGTGATATAAATGTGTCTCCTTGTACATAACTAAAGTAATAGCACTCGGAATTACAACCACAACAGTATTGTATGAATGTAACTATGTAGATTGTACTTTCACTGTATTTAACTGAAATAATTCCTAGTTTGTAGATTGTATATACATGGTGATAATATACTGAATCTGAATCTGGTGTCTCTGTACACAGAAGTACCGTGTACACTTTTGATGACTTTCATTTTATACTGTTACCCCTTGTTTATTGTACTTACAAGACTAAGAAGACCAGAGAAGGACTAGGGCATTGCAATAATGTCTTCACTATATAGCTTTTATTTTGTAGTGTTATCTGTAGTTTGAAGAATACAGTATATGTGTGGGATTTACACATGGGCACTCTCACTACAAATATAGAAATTTAATTATATGAAAAGTTTATTGAAAGTGCTATATACAAAATTTAAAAAACATGTACAACACAAATACAAGACAAGTTAAAAAAGATATAGTTGGGTTCCCGGGATCTGCTCAATATTAAATAAATGTACAGAGAATATAAGTCCCAATGCAAAAAAAAGCAGATTAAATGGGTACAAGCAATGTGCATTGATGTATATTGCCCCCTAGTGTTGGAGTAATCAAATGACAGGGAGTCAGTGAAGTGTCTTGAGGGAAAGATAATTTGATGAACAATAAATCTATATTAAATATATAATAATAAGTGCAAAGGAAGAAAGCTATTAAAAAGAAATTTAATACAATAAGTTAATATACAGCCATGAGGCTAAATGAGGAAAATATGTGTATATATTACCCCTGAAAGTGTCAAAGTGATAAAGCGCTAAGTGCAAAAAAGATTCTCTATAAATTTATAATAAAGAAACTATATGAGACAATAAAAAAAAAAAAAAAAATCTCATTGACTCAAAGGTGTAAAGGAAAATATATAAATATAGCCACAGTGAACTCAAGACAGTTACACAATACCCTTAAACAATACACAAATAAATGGTATGGCTCCCTGTATTATAAGTTATGATACAACAGCTCCCCCTATTGATTGCAACAGCCATCAACAATATAGTAAGCTAGGTAGCAGATAAAGGAAATGCTCAATCAACCGGGGCTTAGACAGGGCCATACTGAGGCTAAACGAGGGGAGCAAGGAGGGCACAATAACCATGCATCTATTTGTAATCAATCAAACATGATAAGAATAAATACCGCCAACATCAGCAGAAATCCCAGGACCTCAGGCTGCCCCGCGCGCTCCGCCGTGCACCCACGGCTTCTGATCGGGGTAATCAGGTCTCAGATGTTGTCAGCTCTTTATACCCGCCCAGCCGGCCAGCACACGCGCCGCACCGCGCGCCCACCCATCTGAGCAGACGCCGGTCGCGTCGGCGCTCCCGCCCGCCGGCCACGCCCCCCCGATGACCCGGCCGCCGTCATCTAATGCTAAGCAGCAAGGGGGCGCGCCCGGCAGGCGCGAGCACACACGCGACGACAACGCATTGTGCTGTCAGGCGGGGCAGGAGGCTGCAGGATAACAGTTTAATATACAATAACAACAACTGTAGCACATTATAACAAATCACCTTATATCACAACAACCAAATCTACTTAACTATGTTATATACAATGCAACTTGATATTAAATATATACACAACCATCTGACTTTGTTATACAGGTCCTATTTGAAAAGTACAATATATTTTTTATCTCTCTTACACAGACCAACCACTAAGCAATAAATATACCCTCATAGGGTCCAATTCTGGGGTCCCTGCTTTCATTAATAGGATCTTCCAGGTGAATAATGAAAAAATGGCTTTGTAAGGGGCAATTTGTCACAGCACAGAGTCCCAGATAGCCATCTGAAGAATCTTTCAGGTAAGTAGGTACTTGCTCTTGGTTTTCCCAATTAGACAGCAAACGCGTTTGTATCTTCTTTTTGGTGTCACTCCTGACTTCTCATACTTGTTCTCTTTAAAACCTTTTGTCTGCACAGCGATCCCCGGCATTTATTTTCCTCTTTTTTGAAGCCTGTCAGGCAACTACAAGAGGCAGCAGGTATCCTCATCAGCCATCTCTAAATGTGCAACTATGATTCCTCACAATCTCGATGTAATTTAAAAACTGAGATCAAACAAACTGTGAATATAAAAGTGCAATGAAAATATTACAACCCAATAACAATCATCAACCAAAAAAATATATATAATATGTATACCCCCCAAAACCCCCCCACACTCAACCCTGTGTGCCCCAAACTCAACGTGTAAAACCAAGTGACCCCTGCAAAAGGTGTATATAAGGTGAATTAGTGTCACATGTCTTTCCCATGTTAAACTCAAATGTGCAAAACTAATAGGCAAGAGGACCCTGTAGATGGAATCTAGCTGTGGACATCACACAAACGGTGTGTATGAGATGTCTTCATTAAGACCCTGTGGAGCAGCCGTGTCCAAGTTATAAATCCACTTAAGTTCCTCCCTCAGAAGTAGATTCTTAAGATTCCCCCCTCGGGGGCCTACTGTGACCCTCTGTAAACCTACTACCTGCAAATTCTGTAAATTGGATTGATGTTGTGTAAGGAAATGTCTGGCTACTGGCGTAAGGGTCTTACCTGCTTCATGATCTCTGGCTGCCATCCGAACATTAGACAGATGCGATTGGATTTTCAACTTCAACATATTTTGTGTTTCGCCTACATAAAATTTTGGGAAAGAGCATTTGATCAAGTAAATGAGTCTGAAGGTGTAACCTGTAAAAATATTGCTTACCTCCTTAATTCTAATCATATGTGTACATATCGAGCAGGAGCCACATGATGTAGAGCCGCTGCCCCTGAGAGTCGACATCCAGGTGCCTTCTGAGCATCGAAAATGACTGTGACAGAGTTGGTCACGACATTAATTTGTCTCCGGTCACTCCTTTGTTTTTTGCGATGCAAATCTGCCCGATGTGTAAGGCGTGCCATATTGATTGCTGGTATCAAGACTTTATTTGGGTACCCCCGATGCAAAAACCTCTTTCTCAGATCCTTTGTCTGTGTTTCAAATTCACCATCAGAGGTGCAGTTGTGTTTTATTCGTAGGAACTGTCCAACTGGAATGCCTTTCTTAAGATGTTCCGGATGTGAGCTGCCGAAATGCAAGAGGCTATTGGTGGCCGTGTCCTTACGATACAAGGTACTCTCCAAGGCGCCATCCATCCTCAGTGACAAGCGTAGATCAAGAAACGTGATACTCTCTAAAGAAGAATGTGACGTCAATTTAATGTGTAAACCATTGTCATTTAAAGATGTAAGAAAGGCATCCCATTCTATCTGGGAGCCATCCCAAAAGAACAGGATGTCATCGATAAATCTAAACCATGCCACTATGTGGCAATGGTATTGTTCTAAGGGCTCATTAAAGACTATTTCTCTTTCCCACCAGCCAAGAAACAAATTGGCAACCGATGGTGCGCATCTAGCGCCCATGGCCACTCCCATCCTTTGCCTATAGAAACATCTATCGAACACAAAATAGTTGTGTTCCAAGACAAATCGAAGGGCCTCCAAAATGAATGTATCTGTAGTTTGGGGGGGAGGTCATTTTCTGTTACAATATACCTCTGTCCAGTACAATAACCAGAACTTCAGGCTAGATGCTCCAGCTTGCCACCTGCTAAAAGATGGCATTTTATAATATATAGTACAACATATTAATGTGTCAGTTTTGTTTTTTAATTTTCTGTAAATTTAACAATTGTGGAAAAACAGTACATTAAGAGAATATTGAATATTTGGTGCTGCATCCCTCCTTCAATATCCAAGGAGCCAGCTTTGCCACAGTGAGTTAAATCTAAATGTGTTAGTTTTTTTATGCCTTGCACCTAACAATTGATATCTGCATGAAACCAGTCATTTGTTTGCATTTGTTGATCCTCTGATCCCTTTTTCTACAAAATATATATACGTGTTCAGTGAAATGGAATTGCAGGATGAGTCTTTTCCAGCTGCAGCTGTTATTTTTGTTTTGAGCAGAAATTGTTGAACAAATAACAAAAGAGATGCCCAGATACCTGGAAAAACTGTGCCGCCCAGCACTAGCCGCTCTGTAATAGAAATGTATGACTCCAATATCTAACAATTTGTTTTTTGGGGGTGAGTTATTATGTTGTATAACATAAGCAGATGTAGATTCATGGATGTGATCTTTATACAGTAGGATTGTATGATGTAGTTCATCAGTAGTCACCATTTACTGCCTTTTAAGCAGGCCTTCCCCACTAGAGTTTGAAGTCAAATGCTCAAGCATTTTACATACAGTATATTACTTAATGAATATGCAATTGGAGAGGCGGGTATATGTCCATTTGGATTTGGTATGACCAACTGCCTTTGCTGGCCCTGCTGCACTGCCGTCGCCATGTGCGGCCCCACGTCTCTGTTGGCGAGGTGGCGCGCTCCGACAGTGCTCAGTCTCCGACAGTGCCCACATCTGACACTTCTCCCTCGCTGGGCCCACACCATGCTTTTCTATCGGTGCCGTGCATGTGTCTCTTTCTGCCCGGGGAGTGTCCACGTGTGCGGGGAGACGAGCGGCGATGTGGGGCCCCATCAGGGCTATGTACACCCCTGCAGTGTCTGGTTTGGATGCATTTTTGATTAGTGACCTGTATTTCTGTTAACTTTTTTACAGAGGACTTCCTCATCTGATAGAGTAAAATATGTTACGTTCCACATTGCTTAATTTCTTCTGCATTCTGTGGAGAACACAGGCGAAATAACTTTAGTATTCTGTACAATGTGTTGATAAACTCTACTCAAGGATCATGGACATTTGTCAATAAAGGTATACAAAATATAATGTGTGCACTGATCTCCCTGTCAGCCCTCATCCTTACAAATTTAATATGCAGAGTGCAGGCAGATCTCCTCAGTCCTCAAATTAAACTAAAAAGGATGGTTCTATGCCAAAAATGTTGGGCCTAAAGCAATTCAATCTTTATGTTCACAATAGACAATGTTGCATGGAAACTGACCATAGGTAATGAAAGAGCCTCACGGACTGGGGATTTCTATAAGGCCTTTAAATTTAGTGGTTGGACAATGAAGCAAGGTTGTCCATCTGTGTTTTGGAATTAAAAGTGATTGCTACATTAATTTTGGTATCCTGCTCGGGTCGCTTAATTATTGACAATTGGAGTTTCCACCACAAGGTTGCGCAGTTGACTGCAAGACGAAACTTGTGGCTCCTCCCGACTCATATAAAGGAAGCTATTTCCCTTTTAATCCCCAGAGTTCTCTTGCAGTCTGACTGCGAAGATGGATCTATTTCTCTCTCCATGGATATCGCAGATAAGCGGGGCATCCCAAGCCTGTCGGCCGCTGCAGCCCTGTTCCCACCTGTTTTCAGTGGACCCTTCTGCCTCCCAGCCTCGGCTTCTGATCAGGTGACGGTAGGGGAACGCCGAGGGTCAGGCATTCGGCAGAGCTTTTCTCTGGGCTGCAGACCCTGTCACAAAGGGTAGCCGGCCATAGCCTATATGGGGGGGGGGAGGAACCACCTTGGGACCCCATTTTATTATGTCTCCCACAGCTTTATTAGTTTGTGTGTGTGTTTGGTGCACTGTACCTTTTTGACACTTATTACTCACCTTTCTCTTCTCTCCCCTTTCTCTTCGTCCAGGCTGCGAGGGGGGGCACGGGCCTCGGCCGGGGGCGTCGGATTGGAGGCGGTGTTAGGGGCCTTAGCGAGCTCCACAGCGTGCTCCGGCACACCTGTCATTGTGGGCCATGCCTCCCCTGCCTGTCCGGTTGCGGTACGGGCGCCATTTACATTTGTCATCATCGAGCGGCGCGGCCCGCCCCTGTAGGATGCTTATATTTTTTTCATTCTATGTCTTCCAGACGGGTCCTGGTCTATTAGGTGGTTCCTCCCGGTCTCTGCTAAGCCCCCCCCCCCTTCCTGCCCTGTGCCTAAGGGGTTCAGAGGGTCCAAATTGGGGTCTGTGCGGTTCGGGGCCGTTAGTTCCTTGTGACCCGATTTCTTTCACCTGCCACAATGGAACCCCATCGGGACTTGTTAAGCTTTGTCTCTTGTGTGGTACATGCCCTCTGAGCGGTCGCAGCACTGTTTGTGTACCCTGCGGGGGGGCCTTGACAGTGGCTCCGGGTCATCCTCTGATGAGGACGGCTGGCATCCCGATGACACAGAGAAGCTGTTGTCGGCGGTTTTTGAGGCCTTGCACATTGTACCCCCAAAGGCGGCCTAAAAGAAGCAGTGGAACCTTTTTTGGCCTGAGAGACAGCGTCTGGTCTTTTCTGAACAGGGTAATTTCTCTAAAATAATTTTTAAGGAATGGGAGAAGCCTAATAAACTGCCGTCTGTGCCTAGGGGTCTGGACAGGCGGTATCTCTTTTCGGAGGATTTAATTAGCCTCTGGTCCCGTCCCCCTGAGGTAGATGCCCCCGTTTTGGGGCTCTCTAATACCACGGTTTTGCCGTGACACTTCTTCTTTGCACGATCATGCTGACAATCGGATAGATCAACTGGCATGTCACACTTTCACCTTTGTGGGCGCTGGTCTTCGCCCTGTCTGTGCTGCGGCCATTGTTTCCATTGCCATCAAAAAGAAGGTGAGACGTCTTTTGGATATCGCCAGATCTCACAAGCGGGCGAAGGAGTATAAGGATCTCCTAGCTTGCGCGGAGTTCATTGCTTTTGTTATTTCAGCCATGGATGATACCATCCGGCTTGGTGGCAGGGCTTCGGCCCTGCTGGTCGCTCTTCGTTGTTCTATCTGGCTGCGACAGTGGGCAGAGGACGCAGCTGTCAAGAAAGCTCTCACTGGTATTACCTTCCTGGGACTTCGGCTGTTCGGGGAGCGCCTGGATCTCCTGGCAAAAGATGAAAGGCTTCCTCAGTGTCGAAAGCCTGTGCGGCCCTTTCGGGGCTCTTCTTCCTTTCGTCCCTTTCGAGGGAGAGGAGGCTCTTCCTTCTCTGGTGGCCACAGAGACTCCTGGGGGTGAGGTAGATCCCGCGGGAAACCCCGGTCCCTCCTGGGGGTCTAAGTCCAATCCCCCTGCCAAGCCCTCTCAGGCATGAGGAGGCTCCCTCACCCATCCGGGTGGGCGGACGGCTTCTGCTATTTGCTCACGTCTGGAGACAGCACGTCTCGGACAGGTGGATTCAGGAGGTGGTGTCCTCCAGTTACAAGATAGAGCTGCAGCTTGGCTGCCCCAAGATTTCTTCGGCCGCCGATCTCCCAGAACCCATTGTTGGCGCAGGGCCTAAGATTGGCTGTCCAACGACTTCTGTCGTCCGGAGTGATTTGTCCTGTGCCTCACCAGGAATGGGGTCAAGGGTTCTATTCCAATCTTTTCACGTTGCCCACGAAGGACAGCCATACCTATGCCACATCCACGCCTGTAAGTTAGTGGGCCACCCAAACAATAACCCCCAGTCCGAATGCCAGTCCAGTCCAATCTTTGCCATGGTTCAAGGTAGTAGGTTCCCAGCCCAGAATGTCCCCCAATCCTGCTAACAACAGGATGAGCCAGACACAATTTCATTAGGCCCAAGCCTGCAGTGTGGCAGCTTGAGTGGCAGCTTCAGTGAGGCTTCAGCTCAGGCATTGGCTAGTGGGGTATCTCAGCACTCTAATGAGCTATATGGGATACATTCAAAATCATACAAGCAAAGCCATAAAAAAGGCAATCTTGGTAGCACTCCCCAGATGTGTCAATACAGTGGGGATGTAGAGGAAAGATGTGGAGCAGATACAGGTCAAATAGCTGTTAATATGGATGTTGGGCATACAACCCTGGTGGTGGGCCTTGGAGGTGTCCCATCACCTGGGCATGTGGGGCATTCATAATCTGCCACTGTCCAACATGTGTCTATTGCTTGTTCTAACTTCCTCGAGCATGGCAGTGAAATTATTATTTAATGTGGCCATGTGGCTGTTGCTTGTCCTAAATTCAGTCAGCAAGGTTGTGAATGTATTATTTAATGTCCATGTGCATTAAGCTGCTCTGTGGTTCTTTGAGTCACCTGCCGAAAGTAACGGCTGTCATGGCACCACGTTGACTCAAGGATTAGCACGCACCTCCCCTGGGAAACTGGTCGATGTTGTTGACTGCGTCTTCCACTTCCCCAGGTTGGAGTGCCTGCAGATGCTGGACCTCTAGGACGAGCAAGAGTCGCAGATGTGCTCAGCAAATCCTCTGCAGCAGAGCTACCACTGGGGACTGTAGGCTCAGTCTTAGCCTGCTGTCCACGATGGGCTGGCAGCATGCGTCCAGCTTCACTCTGCTGCAGAGGATTTGGTGTACTGCTCACTCTGCTGCAGAGGTTGGGACAGTGGCAGATTAGGTTCCGGGGGGATCAGTTCTGAAGGTCCCATCAAGCTGGCATCCCCCTCCTCCTCTATCTCCTGGATTTCCTCCATCAGTGTGTGGGTCTGTCGGGACATGTGCAAAAAAAGGTCCAGTTTGGGTCCTAAATATATTTGTTATGCAAATTAGGCATGTGCATTCTCATGCATCAGCAGTTTCATCAAGTCCACTTACCCTATATATCTGTTCCTGGGTCCTAGGCAGCACGGAAGTAGACGGCGTGGTCAAACTGGATGAGGCTTCCACACTTGCAGAGGCTTAATGCTGGGCTGTGTTTAAAATAAAAAGGCACGTAAACACCCAAAAATCCATTGCTGATCTGGATTACTACATATGCTTTAAAAAACACGTGGCCAAGCAGGAATGCAAACTCCAACAGCGGGACAAGGTGTCCTTCACTATGAAAGTCAGTATCTGTTATATGTATGCCTCACCCAGTACATACACTTTGGTCACCTTAAATAGTCCAAACATGCATGTACTGCATGTTATGAGGCTTAACACATCCCTAAAGGGCCATTAGGGGCCCACACTCAGCTTGCAAATAGCATTTGTCTTCAGAGTATGCTGGTGGGCATTCTTCCTATGTAGACCTTTCCCTGACCCCAGATCAAGTATTTTAGACCAAAGCACAGCTAAAACCCAAGTGGTATAAAGACAAAGAAGAAAGTGTTGTATATGATTGACTAGATTCACATAACAGGCAGTGCTTTGCTAAGATAAAGACTAATAGTGACCATAAATACTGTCCAAGGTTGTGTATGGCCTGCAAACCTTTAAAATGACCATTCCGCAGATATTAAACACCCAGCTAAAACTGTAACCTCCCCTCAAAGCCACTCCCTAGGGGCATGTGTTCATATCTGCCTGTGAGCCTCATTTCACACGTTTAAAACATTTCACATACAAACTAACATTACTAACCTGCAGGAATGGTAGAGATGTCTGTGTCCCGTCTGCCAGAAAGGCCCTCTAATGCGACGGGGTGTATCAACGCCAGCACCATCTCCTCAGCTCGTGTATACTGTAATTTTGTTGGGAAACCTCCGCCAGTTTGTAAGCTAAAAAACTGAGGTTGCCAAATTTTGGGCATTGTGGTCAATACAACATGCAGAAAAATGCACAACTCAAATATGTACCTGTAATTGCGCCATTTATTCTGTTTCTTCCGTGCTGCATACTACAGTTTAGATATTTTGCTCTGTATCTGCTCCACATCTTTAAGCTCCTCCCCCGCTGCATTGACCTGTCTGCTGAGATCCTTCAAGATTTGCGTCTTTCTCATTTTGCTTGTAGATTTTGACTTTCGCCCATATAGCTTGTCATAATGGAGTGTGAGTCCACTTGCCAGTGCGAGAGTTTAGGCCTCACCAAACCTGCCACTCAACTGTCCTCGCCGCAATATTTGGCCTATTGCTTGCTGTTCTGGCTCATCTCTGTATGTAGGCAATTCGGGGGACATTCTGGGCTGGCTCTGTGGTGTTGAAATGTGCGACATGTGGCTTGAGAATGAATAGATTGGACTTCCAATCGGACTGGGTGTGCTTGCCTGGGTGGCCACCGAACTTCCAGGCGTGGATGTGGCATATGGATTGGTGGTTGCCACCTGTGCCGGTGGCAAATGTGGCCGAGGAGGAGAGGATGTTCTTGGGTGTGTGGGGCTTCTGGCCCTGTGGCTCTTTGTGGCCTTGCCACTTGTGCTTCGATGCCAATGGGAGCTTTGCCCATGTGGTTCAGGAGAGGCAGTGCTGGCTGGCGCTTCCGGCCCTGTGGCTCTTTGTGGCCTTGCCACTTGTTCTTCTATGCCTATGGGAGCTTTGCCTATGTTGAGCTGGAGAGGCATTGCTGGCTGGGCTGTGGCTTCTGGCCCTGTGGCTCTTTGTAGCCTTGCCACTTGTGTTTCTATGCCCATGGGAGCTTTGCCCACGTGGAGCTGGAGAGGCAGTGCTGGCTGGGCTGGGGCTTCTGGTCCTGTGGCTCTTTGTGGCCTTGCCACTTGTGCTTCTATGCCCATGGGAGCTTTGCCCACGTGGAGCTGGAGAGACAGTGCTGGCTGGGGCTTCTGGCCCTGTAGCTCTTTGTGGCCTTGCCACTTGTGCTTCTATGCCCATGGGAGCTTTGCTCACGTGGAGCTGGAGAGGCTGGGCTGGGGCTTCTGCCACGCTG
The DNA here is from genome assembly GCA_027917425.1 of Gastrophryne carolinensis. Classification (NCBI taxonomy): domain Eukaryota; kingdom Metazoa; phylum Chordata; class Amphibia; order Anura; family Microhylidae; genus Gastrophryne; species Gastrophryne carolinensis. Next base: position 82,064,781 of record CM051239.1, on the reverse strand, counting down.
GCTCTTACTGGCCTTGCCAGTGGGGCGTGGTTTATGAAGGGATGTGCTAGGGCGGGGAGGGTGTTCTTTGGGGGCTGGGCTTCTCACCCTCTGCTTCTTAATGGCCTTTGTTGCCGGAGTACCTGCCTGCTTTGATGTTGTTGGCTTCTTAGCTGCTCCCTCCTTGGCTTTGGTGGTTGGTTTGGGTTTTGCGGCCTTGGTGGCCAATGTTGCCCTGGGTTGGCCACTTTGGCTGCGCATTTCCTGCACCTTGGGAGACATTCTGGGCTGGCTCTGTGGTGTTGAAATGTGCGACACGTGGCTTGAGAACGAATAGATTGGACTTCCAATCGGACTGGGTGTGCTTGCCTGGGTGGCCACCGAACTTCCAGGCGTGGATGTGGCATATGGATCGGTGGTTGCCACCTGTGCCGGTGGCAAATGTGGCCGAGGAGGAGAGGGTGTTCTTGGGTGTGTGGGGTATCTGGCCCTGTGGCTCTTTGTGGCCTTTTCACTTGTGCTTCGATGCCCATGGGAGCTTTGCCCATGTGGTTCAGGAGAGGCAGTGCTGGCTGGGGCTTCCGGTCCTGGCCTCTTCCTTTGATTAATTACTTAGCATAATGAAATATGCCCTCTTCCTTTGATTAATTCCTTAGCATAATTACATATGGCCTCATGAGTTAGCTTGCAACCTAATAAACATTCCATCCACAGCTGATAAACATGTATTTGCAAACAAATAATGTATTTTTCTTTTTTATACAGGGACCACACGTGTCACGGGTCCTGCCATTGCTATGTATATAGTTTTTAATTTTTTAAAATTTTTCAAACATTTTAAAAATGTATAAATGTTAATTTTAAAAAAAAAAAAAAGTTGTAAAATTTTGTCATTTCCTTTTCTAAATACATTCATTAAGGGTTGGTTACCACAAAACGAATGGGGAAATAAATATTTAGAGATGAAGATTCGCAGGACCGCAAAGTGATTTGGGTACGTTTTAGGGGTGGGAGATGCAAGAGGAATGAGACCGCGAAGTGATTTGGGTAAGTTTTAGGGGTGTGAAATGCAAGAATATACTGACCACGAAGTGATTTAGGTAAGTTTTAGGGGTGGTAAATGCAAGAAGAATGAGACCGCGAAGTGATTTAGGTAAGTTTTAGGGGTGGTAAATGCAAGAATATACTGACCGCGAAGTGATTTAGGTAAATTTTAGGGGTGGGAAATGCAAGAATATACTGACCGCAAAGTGATTTAGGTAAGTTTTAGGGGTGGGAAATGCAAGAAGAATGAGACCGCGAAGTGATTTAGGTAAGTTTTAGGGGTGGGAAATGCAAGAGTATACTGAGCGTGAAGTGATTTAGGTAAGTTTTAGGGGTGTGAAATGCAAGAATATACTGAGCGTGAAGTGATTTAGGTAAGTTTTAGGGGTGGGAAATGCAAGAATATACTGAGCGCGAAGTGCGAAGTAGCTAAGCATTGTAGCAGAAGTGAGTGAACCAAATATGCAGGCGAGCGCATTAATGAGTTAAGTTTGTAGTGCGTAGGCGTAAGGTCGTAAGGATTTTCGTCTGGACTATTACTTATTGTAAAAGTAAATCAGAATCTAACAGGAAACGTAAATGATTCGTGGGAGGAGACGGTGGAAAAAGGGCAAAAACAGAAGCCTACGCTGTAACATGAGTAACATAAACGGAAGCTGGAAAATGACATTCTCGGCATACGAACGGACGAAGACTTTACTGAAGGCTTGCAATGCATGCTTAGAATCACGCGTACACTCATATGCGAGCGGGAACATTTAAAAAAACAAACAGATAGACACAAAAACGAAAGTCTTTTTATGTCTCTCTGAATCAACCCTAAGATCTTTCACGCCCTGTGTCGCCGCTGGGGTCAGCCGGACGTGGACCTGTTTGCATCCCGACACAATCACAAGCTTCCAAGGTTCGTCTCTCTGTCAAGAGATCCTCTGGCCTACGCCACAGACGCGCTAGCAATTCCTTGGACGGAGTTTCGACTCCTCTACGCCTTCTCTCCTTTCCCTCTCCTGGGTCGCGTGCTGTGCAAGATAGCCCAGGAAGGTGTCCCAACCATCCTGGTGGCCCCTCGTTGGCTGAGGCGGTGTTGGTTCGTGGACATAGTCCAGATGTCAGTGGATCCTTACGTCATGCCCGGCGATCCAGGGCTTCTCACTCAGGGTCTGTTACGCTACCCCAATTTACAAACGCTGGCTTTGACGGCTTGGCTGCTGAAACTTCCATCCTGACGGAGAAGGGGTTGTCTGCTTCGGTTGTGCGTACCATGATTCAGGCTCGGAAGAAATCCTCTTCCATGATTTATTACAGGGTCTGGCACGCTTACAATGCCTGGTGTGAGTTTCCCTTGTTGCACTTTTTCCTTTTCTAGAATGGTTGTTTATGCCTTTCATCTCAATGAGGACATTGTCTTGCCTTCCTTGTGTCCCGCGTCTTCTAATTCTAAGGAGCGGACCCTCCATTCCCTGGATGTGGTCAGAACACTTAAGTACTACATGGTTGCTACGGAATCCTTTAGGAAGTTGGATTCTCTTTTTGTCCTTCCTGACGGGCCTAGGAAGTGCTTGCCTCTAGCCAAGTCCACTATCAGCAAGTGGATCAGACAGGCGGTGGTTCAAGCATATTCTGCCAAGGGAAAGGAACCCCCTTTTCGTGTTACAGCTCACTCCATTAGAGGTATTGGTGCTTCTTGGGCCTTTCAGCACCAGGCTTCGGTTAAACAGGTTTGTAAGGCCGCTACTTGGTCTTCAGTTCATACTTTTTTCTAAATTGTACAAGGTTGATTTTAGGGCCTCCGCTGATGCTGTTTTCGGCCGTAAGGTGCTTCAGGCGGTAGTGTCATGAACTACGTGCTGTTGCTCTTTGGGGAACCCACCCTTTCGTGGACACTGCTTTTTGGATGTCCCAATTGTCAAGAATGAAGCGACACGAGCAGGATACCAAGAAAAATACAATTCTGTGATTACTCACCTGTAGAATTGGTTTTATTGGTATCCTGCTCGGGTCGCTTCATCCCACCCTTGTTCTGTTATCTTCTTTTGCCTTGTTATGGTGATTACCGTTTGAGAGAGTTTATATTGGGGCTGTGTGAAGTAACATGGTCTCTGGCCTCCCAGCTTGTCTCTGTATTTGCTGCTTTTCATTGCTGGGGATTATTAGGGAAATAGCTGCGTTTATATGAGCCGGGAGGAGCCACACGTTTCGTCTTGCAGTCAACTGTGCCACTTTGTGGCGGAAACCCCAATTGTAAAGAATGAAGTGACCCGAGCAGGATATCAATAAAACCAATTCTACAGGTGAGTAATCACAGAATTGTATTTTTAGGCGGGGCAAAAATGTACTGGCTCGTTCGGCAGTTTACACTCCAGAGATCAAAAAACATGGCTTCAAATGTTTTTTCAACTCTCCCTGTGAGCACTGTGTGATACTGGAAATTGATCTTTTTGCATCATCCAGACATAACAGGAAGGTCACGCATTGAGAGTGGACATGCCTGTAAATTCCTGGCCACACATTTCCCACTTTTTCATCTAATCTTCTTAAAGGAGCAGTATCGCGAAATTTGCATTAGAAAAGATAAATAATTAAATAGCCACACAATAGCTTCTAACACGTGTGTAAATAATCTGGCGATAGAAAAAGGAAAAATATATGCCTTTCTTTTAAATTGTATAATGACAATGGCTCAGTCCATTTGCTGAATAGGGGGATCCGCTGGGTTGTATTTAGTGAGCTGCTTCATTTAGCCCACTGATCTCCTAGCAACACTTTACCTCAGAGGCTGACACTGTAATCAGTGGTAACGGCTGTGTGTGTGTGAGGTGCTGCTTTTGTTATGAGACCAGGTGACTCAAATGTGTAAAATCTATACAAAATAAAATAAACTGACTGAAAATAACTGAAATTCTTCTTTGAATAACTGTGCAGGAAAATCTAAAGGTATTAAAGTGGAACAAAACCCTGAGTGGCCGACCCTGAAGTCTATAAGACCCAGCCATTGACCTTCCCCCTTGGGCATTCTAAATCAGGATGCCCACTGTGTGAAACGACCCCTGGATAACCAGATTCCCCCCATTTTTCTGGCGCGTTTACGCAGATAGTCATTTAGACAGGCCGGGCGGCCAGGAAGGTTACTGCTCAGGCTCCCCATCTATGTGCACACAGAGCTGATTGGATGAGAGCCCGTGCATGCGCTGTGGGACAGGGAAAGGTACGTTTTCACAGGCGAACTTGGGGATTTCACATATCAGGGCATCCCAAGTAGGGATGTCCCTAGGGGCACAAAACAAAACTCCAGATAGTGAAAATCCTGGGTTGGGCTTTGCTCAAAACACACAAAGCTGAAAGAAAGATCATATGGAAAAATGTGTTGAGAAAAGAGAGAGAAAATGGTAAACTGAAAGATTCTGCAGCAGAGCCAACATGAAGGGAAAACTGTCAAAATCAGCTAAATGACTTCTAGAGCTTTTCTCTGTTTTTAGATATATAAGTTCTGGCCAGGCAATGTTGCAATGTTGTTATCTTATGCTGGACGGCTGCCAGCACTGAACAGCTGATACTTTGATACATTGTTTACCCCTCTCCTCAGCGTGGAACAGGCCAGAGTGTCGGGCTCCGGCACTCAGAAGACATAAACATGAGCTATTAGTCTCCAGCTGCTCAACACACACATCATTTTTTTCTAAATTTGTAATTCTTACTCCAACACTTACCCATATTCAAAGTACCAAGAAAAATTTGCAATACTGCTCCTTTAAGTTGGAATATTTGGTCACTCCAGACTGGCTTAGTGCTCATGGTACACACATTTTGGCAACCTGTGTTGTCTTTAACCCCAACCAGCACTTTGACAGCATGGCATTTGAGAGGGAGGTCTTAGAGGAAATATAATTTTCTATGACTGTGATAAGCACCTGTGTAGAAGAGAAAAGCTTTATGGTAGGTAAAACAATAGGGTCGATTTAGAGCCTGGTGAGAAAACTCACTTCATTTTTTAGGAGATAAAATTGCCTTTCTCTTTAATTGTCTACCTTGGGGCTGATTCAGAGCCAGGTGAAAATTTACATAGTGAATGGCAGCTTTCTCTTCAAAAAAAGAAGTGAATTTTCTCACTAGGGTCTGAATCGACCCCAATGTTTTTTTTTTTTGCAAGGAAATGAATTTGTCGTGCTCTTCAGAACCATTAATAACTCATAAACTATGTGCCCCCAGCATATCCATGCACTGGACACCTTCTGGAGGCAGTATTCATAATCTATCTTGCAATTACTTTTGCCTTAACCGTGCCTTAAATTTTTAACCGTGTTGCTGACAGTCCACTGTAAAAAATAAAAAAAAACTATATACTATCTTGGAGATCTTTTATACAATGTTTGCTATACAATAAAAACACATAACATAACCACAGTAGTTTGACCACTGGACAACTGAGCATGTCACAACTGGCAAATTCCATTTCTTGCTGGAGGGAACAAGGCTGCGATGGGGCATGAATGTAGTACAGCACCTAAAATGCTAATAATAATTAATACAGAATAAAGCTAACCAGCAGGTCTCATAGTTACATAGTTAATATGGTTGAAATAAGACATATGTCCATCAAGTTCAACCAAGGGTGTTGGGGTAGGGGAAGTTATTTATTCCTAGTATGTCACACACCCCACTTCCAAATATTCATGACACTTGGGAACCCGGCCTGTAGAGGGCGATCTTGCAGAGATGACATGGAAAAAGGAGCCCCTCCTGGTCCATAAGTACTGGGTTCCTCCCACTATTCCTCAGTCTTTTCGTCTCTGCAGTCGGCGAGGCATTCAGAAGATGACTCTCCTTCAAGCTGCAGGTAGCCGGGTTTGCTTCCAGACCCTTTTTTTCTCTATTTATGTCTGAAACTCTTTAAACCTGTTTGGTTATATTGTATGCCTCCCAGCCCTGGCTGTATGGTTCAGGCAAAGGTAGATACATACACCTTCTGGTGTATACAGGAGTTTTACTCCTCCGTGAGGCCCAAATGTGGGTAGGCGGTTTCCGGGTTGGTGTTCCCGGCATGGGATGCCCCTGTCCCTTTATAATCCCCTTGTGCCTTATGGGTGCATTTCTATCCTCTCCCCTTTAGTTCTCCTTTACCCTGCTGGGGTAAAAAGGAGGGGGCGGGGGGCGTTATCTGGGCTTATTTGTCACCATGCACGCAAATAAAAAAAAAAAAGATATATAAAATAAATCTTTATTACATATATATTATTATGTATGTTTACTATACTATTTAATAGGATATGTTTTATCTAGATTTTCATATCTCTGTCTAGGCAGCATTCTTTTTTGCTTACCTTTTAAAGCTCTTTGTTTCTGGCTGTGTTCAGATTTGAATTTCCCTCCATTCTTGGTCATGTGATTCTGGGGTGGGCGGGGCTTAGGCACACAGCATCATTTCATTCCCAGAGCACCCTGGTGTGCTCTGGTTGTCTGCCTGGCTCCTGCTGCGTCCCTATGGTCTTCCCTCATGGGCGAGCTGATTTCCTGGTGCTGTGAGTACCCCTCAGCTTGCTGAAGGGAGTTTTCTGCCATTTTTTTCATGCTTTGTCATTTATTGGATTGTGTGCATTGGTGACTGTTTTCTTTGTAGGTGGAAACTCTTTATTTTAAAAGGGGTTTCTCCTGGTCTTTAGCCCTTAAAGCCTTATTTGGGGGTCCATTTGTGTTAATATCCTCCCATTTGGGACCATTTAAAGGGGAATCCCGGGTAGCAATTGCGTAAATCCCATATATACTTGGCGACTATAATCAATTATAGTATAATACTAAACACCATATGGAGGCATCTCAGGACAACGGGCATGCAGTTCCCTCTGCACAGACTCGGCAATGTTTTGGATGTGGGGCATCCCTTGTTGGGGATAACGCAATTCTTTGCGTCCCTTGTGCTCAATTAACTATTATGCTGCAAACTGGGGCCCAGGCTTCGGCGTCTGCGGCTTCTGCCTTATCTCCTACTCCGCCATGTCTTGTCCGTACCCCCAGTGATATTGTCATGGGTGGTGAGTCGCATTCTGATTTATGTGCCAGATTTGCTCATCTTGAAACATTAATGTCTAGCTCTGTGGCCAAGAAGGCCTCAGCTAAAAGGAAACATTTGACTCAGGCCGTTCCGGTAAGTGAGTCGGATAATTGTGAAATGCTTTATTGGTCTGATCCTTCTCAGTTAGAAGGAAAATTATATGAGGAATCAGATGTTTCTGATGAACAGCAATTTGTTGGTACTGTGTTTGAGCAGGGTGAAGCTAGTGTTGTGGATACCCCAAAGGCTCTTGCTCAGTTATTTGAGGTTTTGGTTATCACTCCTCCTGAAGTAGTCCCTCCTCCAAAAAGGGGAATTCTTTGGAGTCTCTAAACCTCGTTTACAATTTCCAAATCAAAAGCATTTTGATGAAATTATTCTTAAAGAATGGGAGAAGCCTGCGCGGCTTCCTGGCATTCCCTTGGGCTGGGACAAGAAATATCCCTTCCCAGCTGATACTGTTAAGCATTGGTCATCACCACCTGTGGTGGATGCCCCTGTGCTTAATTTATCCAATTCTTCTGTGTTGAATTCTCCTGACTCCACTACACTTAAAGATGGAGAGGATAAGCGTATTGATCAAATGGCGTGCCACGCTTTTTCCAGTGTGGTCTCGGCCTTGCTGCCTGTTGGTGCTTCAGCGCTCATGACAGTGGCTATTAGGTCTGTTGTGAGAGACCTAATGAATTACTCAGGGATTGATCCGGCCTCTGATGAGTACGCCGCTCTTAAGCAATGTGAGATGTTTACATCTTTTGTACTTTCTGCCTTAGATGATGCTCTGTGCAGCAGAACCTCTGCCTTGTTAGTCGCCATCCGGCGGTCAGTATGGTTGCAGCAGTGGGCAGCTGATATTGTAGCTAAGAAATCGCTTACAGTGCTCCCTTTTGTGGGATTGCGTCTCTTTGGAGAAAAATTGGATTCTCTCACTAAAGGAGGTAAATTACCTCAGCGTAAGAAACAACGTCGTTCCTTTCGTGAAGTGGCCTCTTTTAACCCTTCCTTTCGGGGGTCTAGATCCGGTAGAGGATCGGCCTTTTTAGCCCCTAGAGGGAATGCATGGAATAGAGGAAAGGGACGTGGCCGTCCAAGTCAGAATTGGGGATCCAAAACCAAATCTGCCACTAAGCCTGCTCAACAATGAGGGGACGCCCTCACCCTTACGGGTGGGGGGACGGCTGCAGTTCTTCTTCCAGGTCTGGGTTCAGGAGGTATCAGACAATTGGGTTCTGGAAGTAGTCTCTTCCGGTTACAAACTGAAATTAGGGTCCCAGCCTCCTCCCAGATTTTTCTTGTCCCGGATGCCGTCAGATCCGGCAATTGCGCAGGGACTGCGGACAGCAGTAGCGAATCTGTTAAACATGGCTGTCATCTGCCTAGAGCCTCCAGCGGAAAGGGGTTTGGGGTTTTATTCCAAGCTATTCACGGTACCCAAAAAGGACGGCTCTGTTCGGCCTATCCTAGACCTAAGGAGACTCAATCAATGTATCCATTTCAGAAAATTCCGCATGGAGTCTCTGCGATCAACGATCGATGCTCTCCGTCAGGGGGACTTCATGATATCCATAGACATCAAGGATGCTTATTTGCACATTCCTATTTTTCCAGGTCACCAGAGATTTCTCAGGTTCTCGATAGAAGACCAGCATTATCAATTTGTGGCCCTGCCATTCGGCCTTACCTCGGCCCCAAGAGTCTTTACCAAGATGCTGGCAGGAGTGATGGCTATATTCAGGGTCCAGGGCATCCGCATTGTGCCTTTTCTGGATGATCTTCTTATCGCGGCCTCCTCCCTCGAACAATCAGAGTTGGACACCAGGACGGTGGTCTCTACGCTAGAGAGGTTCGGATGGGTAATAAGTTACCCCAAATCCTCTTTGTCCTTCCAGGGAAATTCCCTTCCTGGGCCTGGATTTCAGGCCAAGGTTTTTCTTCCTCAGTCCAAAATGGTTCTGATTCAGGGCTTGATTCGTCAGTCTATCCGTCTAGGGATGAGACTAGTGGGATTGATGGTAGCTGCATTCGAGGCAGTCCCGTTTGCCCAGTTTCACATAAGGACGCTTCAGCTCTTCCTCTTGGCAAAGTGGGACTGGTGCCCACTATCATTGAATCAGACTTGTCTATTGTCTCCCCACGTTTTGCTGTCCCTTCAGTGGTGGTTATTATCGCACAACCTCCAGAAGGGCAAGTCATTTCTGACTCCGCGTTGGGAACTGGTTACCACGGATGCCAGCCTGGTGGGCTGGGGGGGCTTCTGGATGAAGCATCAGTTCCAAGGATTGTGTGGGGCCTCAGGAGGCTCATTCTCCAATCAATGTATTAGAGCTTCGGGCCATACGTCTTGTTCTACTTCGACTGACCCATTTCTTACAGGGTCTGCCAGTTCAGATTCGGTCAGACAACCGAACAGCTGTTGCATACATCAATTACCAGGGAGGGACTCGCAGTTGAGGTGCCCTCCGGGAAGTGTCTCTGTTCCTTCAGTGGGCAGAGATCAATGTTCCCTGCATATCAGCAGTTTACATTCCGGGGATAGAGAATGTGGAGGCAGACTCCCTGAGCAGGGGATGTTCTCGCCAGGGAGAATGGTCTCTCAATCCAAGGGTCTTTCAGTTCCTCTGTCACAAGTGGGGGACTCCACGGTTGGACCTGTTTGCTTCTCGCCACAATCACAAGCTGCCAGCTTTTGTGTCTCTATCCCAGGATCCTCTGGCAGTGGCAGCGGATGCCATGTCTCTGGCCTGGAAGGATCTGGGGTTCCTATATCTGTTTCCCCCATTCTCCATGATCAGCAAGGTGGTGCGCAAGTTAGCACTGGAGGAGGCGCCAGCAATTCTGGTGGCGCCAAGGTGGCCAAGACGTCTGTGGTACGCAGACATCGTAGGGCTGGCAGTGGATCGTTTCCATCTGCCTCTTCTTTCAGATCTCATCACTCAGGGTCAACTTTGTTACCCCAATTTACAAAAGCTGGCTTTGACGGCATGGCTGCTGATGTCTCCATCTTGAAAGAAGAAGGTCTTTCTGATGCGGTTATTCAGACTCTTATTAGAGCTAGGAAGAAGTCTTCCTCTGTCATTTATTACAGGACTTGGAGGTCCTATATTGATTGGTGTGAATCCAGGGCTTTGCCCTGTAGGGTATTTTCTATTCCTAGAATTCTGGAATATTTGCAACGAGGTCTGGATATGGGATTCCAGATTAGTACTTTGAAAGGGCAAGCCTCTGCCTTGGCTATTTTCTTTCAAAGGTCATTTGCTCTTCATCCTTTGGTTAAGACCTTTTTCCAAGGAGTCGCGCATGTGCAGCCTCCCAGAAAGCCTATACTTCCTGTTTGGCACCTTAACCTGGTGCTTTCAGCTATGCAGGCCGCTCCCTTTGAGCCTTTGCAGGATATTCCTCTCCCTATTCTTACTCAGAAGGTTGCCTTTTTGGTTGCTATTACTTCTGTCCGCCGAGTTTCTGAACTGGCGGCTTTGTCTATTCTAGCCCCTTATTTTGAGAGGCATCAAGATAAGGTTGTTTTCCGTTTTAAACCGGATTTCCTTCCTAAGGTGGTGTCTGCTTTCCACCTAAATCAGGATATAGTTCTTCCTTCCTTGTGTCCTAAACCAAGTAGCGACAAGGAAAGGGTCTTACATTCTTTGGATGTAGTTAGTTGTGTTAAGTATTATTTAATTACTACTTCGGCCTTCCGCAAGACGGATGCCTTTTTTGTTGTGCCTTCTGGGCCCAAGAGGGGTTTTGCTCCTGCCAAATCTTCCCTTAGTAAGTGGATACGTCAGGCCATCATTGGGGCCTATATGGCTAAGGGGAAGGTCCCCCCTTTTCTGTCACCGCTCATTCTACTCGTGCTATTGGTGCGTCCTGGGCTTTTCAGCACCAGGCTTCTGTTGAACAAGTTTGCAAGGCTGCGACTTGGTCTTCTGTGCATACTTTTTCTAAGTTTTACAAGGTTGATGTGCGGTCCTCAGCGGATGCTGCTTTTGGCCGCAAAATTCTGCAAGCTGCAGTAATTTAAGTTATGCATTATTCCTTGGGGATCCCCACCCATTATAGACACTGCTATTGGATGTCCCAAGTGTCATGAATATTTGGAAGTGGGGTGTGTGACATACTAGGAATAATACCATTTTGTGAGTACTCACCTGTAAAATGGTTATTACGAGTATGTCACACACCCCACTTCCCCCACCCTTTTTTGTTCTAAGGGATCCTATGGTGATTATTATTTTCAAACTATTTTTCAATAATTGAATATAATTTGCTCTTCCTGGTTCTTCACTGCTTTTTAAAAAGACTGAGGAATAGTGGGAGGAACCCAGTACTTATGGACCAGGAGGGGCTCCTTTTTCCATGTCATCTCTGCAAGATCGCCCTCTACAGGCCAGGTTCCCAAGTGTCATGAATATTTGGAAGTGGGGTGTGTGACATACTCGTAATAACCATTTTACAGGTGAGTACTCACAAAATGGTATTTTTATTTTATTTACATTTTTTTTTACTGATAACAGCTAATAGTAACTGTTAATGTTATATTCTTCTAAATAAGCATCTAATTCTTTTTTGAAGCTGTCAGTGGTTGAAGCTGTAACAAGCTTCTGTGGGAGGCTATTCCACAGATTTAATAGTTCTTATGGTAAAGAATGATTGAATGAGACTGAATAACTTTTTTTCCAGTCAAAGGGAGTGCCTCCTCGTCTTTAGAGAGGATTTTACCTGAAATAGTGTTTCCCCATATTTTTGTATTGGTCATTTATATATTTATACAAGTTAATCATGTCCCCCCTCAGTCATCTTCTCTCAAGACTAAACAGATTTAATTCTCGTAAACTTTCCTCATAACTAAGATCTTTCATTTCTCAGTTTAGTTTGATTAGTTTGGTGGCCTTTCCATTGTCAGAGCGTCCATTCTATGAATGGGTGCCCACAACATATTCCAGGTGAGGGCGCACCAGTGCATTGTAAAGAGGCAAAATTACATCCCTATCCCGTGATTCCATGCCTCTTTATATGCATGATAATATCTTGATGGCCTTGGAAGCAGCTCCTTGACATTGCATACTGTTATTTAGCCTGTGATCTACCAGTACCCCCAGATCCTTCTAAACAAGTGTTTCTCCCAGTTTTACTCCCCTGAGGATAGAAACATAGAAACATAGAAGGTTGACAGCAGAAGGAGACCATACGGTCCATCTAGTCTGCCCTTATGTGTATATTGTATGTACTTTTTATCTTAGGATAGATGTGTGCTTATCCCAGGCATGTTTAAATTCAGTGACTGTTGATTTTTCAACTACCTCTGCTGGAAGTTTGTTCCAAGCATCTACTACTCTTTCTGTAAAATAATATTTTCTAACATTGCTCCTGATCTTTCCCCCGACTAGCTTCAGGTTGTGCCCCCTTGTTCTATCATTAAGCTTCTTCTTAAAAACACTTCCCTCCTGAACCTTATTCAATCCTTTCACATATTTAAAGGTCTCAATCATGCCCCCCCTCTCCCTTCCTTCCTCCAGACTGTACAAATTAAGTTCTTTAAGTCTCTCCTGATAAGTTTTAAGTTTAAGTCCTTCCACTATTTTCATTGTCCGCCTTTGGACACGTTCTATTTGAATAATGTCTTTTTGCAGTTAAGGTCTCCAGAACTGCACACAGTATTCTAGCTGTGGCCTCACCAGGGCTCTATACAGCGGCACCACAACCTCCCTCTTCCTACTGGTGATGCCTCGAGCTATGCAGTCGAGCATCCTGCTTGCTTTTCCCACTGCCTGACTACACTGTCCACTCATCTTGCAGCTATCAGTAATCAGTACCCCTAAATCTCTCTCCTCCGAGGCTAACACAGTGCTGCCCATACGGTACTCAGAGCAGGGATTCCTTCTACCCAAGTGCATGATTTTACATTTAGAGACATTAAACTCTAGTTTCCACAGTTTTGACCATCTATCCAGTAAAGCTAAATCATTTTCCATGATGCAGACACATCCAGGAATATCCACCCTATTACTAACCTTTGTATCATCAGCAAACAGACAAACTTTTCCTACCAAGCCTTCTCCTATGTCACTTACAAATATATTAAAAAGAATGGGGCCCAGGACAGAGCCTTGCGGCACACCACTTGTAAATGGTGTGCAATCTGAACAAAGGCGAGTTACAACAACGCTCTGATACCGATCGCTCAGCCAACTGGAAACCCACTGAACTATCCAGGGATTGAGTCCTACCTTCAATAACTTATCTATGAGCTCCTTATGTGGTACAGTGTCAAAGGCTTTGCTAAAATCCAGATAGGCGATATCCACAGCACCACCTTCATCTAACACTTTAGTGACATTGTCAAAGAAATCAATAAGATTGGTCTGACATGATCTGCCCTCAGTAAAGCCATGCTGTTTTGGGTCCAATAGGTCATTAATTTTTAGATGGAAAATTATCTGTTTTTTTAAGAGGCTTCTTCTCTACTCCCCATTTTATGGATTGGTACAACATTGGCCATTCTCCAATCATCTGGAACCTCACCAGTTGAAAGGGAATGGTTAAGTAAATCAGTCAGAGGGGCTGCAATCACAAATCTAAGTTCCCTTAGAACTCTGGGGTGGATTCCATCTGGACCCATCGCCTTACTTACCTTTAGATGTGCCAGCTCGGATAGGACATCAGCCTTCAGAAACTCCGGAGCTGTGCCCTTCCAGCGGGATGCTGAGCCCTCCCAGCTGGATGCTGTGCTATGACCATGCCTGCTACTATCTGAAAATACCGAACAAAAGTAGCTATTCAGATGGTCAGCCACAGCCTTATCTCTGGCAATATATTTATTTTACATATTTCTAATTTTTGAGACTGCATTGATTTTCTTCTTTCTGTCACCAATATATCAGAAAAAGGTTTTATCTCCCCTCTTCATAGATTTGGCCATTTCTTCCTCCTTTTGCCCTTTAGCAGTCCTTATAATCAGTTTTGCTTCCCTCTGTTTAATTTTATACGCCTCTCTGTCAGCTACACTTCCACTTACTTTATACTTCTTATAGGCAGACTTCTTATCTTTTATGATAGTGCTGACTTCCCTAGTAAACCATAATGGTTTCTTCTTCCTTTTATTCTTGCTAGTTTGTTTCACATATTGCTTAGTTGCCTTTAAGATGGCCATTTTTAATAGTGACCACTGGGCACTCACTTCATTTCTGCTACTCACCTAATTTTTTTTCTACATACTCCGCCATTTCCTTGAAGTTTGTCTTCCTAAAGTCTAGCCCTTTGGTTCTGGTGTGTGATTGCACAATGTCTGTTTTTATTCTGAACCATAAGCATTGATGGTCACTGGAACCCAGATTTTCTTCAACCCTGACCTCGGACACCAGATCCCCATTGGTGAGAACTAAGTCCAGAATGTTATCTCCTCTAGTTGGCAATGTCACAAGTTGTTTTAGAGACACTAAGTGCCTCTAATATAGTCCTGCTCTTGCATGTCGATGCACTTGGGATATTCCAGTCCACATCAGGCATGTTGAAGTCACCTGTAATAACAATGTCCCCCTTCTCTGCCATTCCACTGGATTCATCTATTAACAGGTTATCTAGATCGTCAGATAGTCCAGGGGGCCTATATATCACACCAATTCTGACCACAGCTCCCTCCTTAGTCTGCATGGTAACCCAGGATATATGTGGCCTTCAGGTTGTTAGACCCCAAGTGCATGAATTTACATTTCACCACATTAAAAACTTCATTTGCCAAGTGGATGCCCAGACACTCAGTGTCCAAGTCAGCCTGAAGCTAGTGAACATCATTAACAGACTGCACTGTTCTACATATCTTTGTGTCATCTGCAAAAATAGAGACAGTGCTTCTAATTCCATCTTCTATATAGTTTATAAACAAGTTGAATAAAAGTGGGCCCAGGACTGAACCCTGGGGTACACCACTTACAATTGGTAACCATTCAGAGTAGGTATCACTAACCACAACTCTCTGCACACAATCCTTCAGCCAGTTTTCAATCCTGTTACAAACTGTATTTTCTAATCCTGAAGATCTCAATCTTCTCAATAAGCGTCTATGGGGGACAGTGTCAAATGCTTTTGCAAAATCCAGAAAAACTATATCCTACTAAACTACAGCCGCCCCTCTGTTCAGGCTTTTAATTACCTCCTCATAGAAGCCAATCAGGTTAGTCTGGCAGCTTCTGTCCTGAGTAAAACAGTGCTGGTTGTCACTTTTAATATTATGGATAGTTACATATTCGTGCATATAGTCCCTTAATAGCCCCTCAAGCTATTTTCCCACAATGGATGCTAAACTTACCGGTCTGTAATTGCCCGGAGAAGACCTAGAGCCCTATTTAAAAATGGGCTCCACATTTGCCCTGCGCCAATCTATTGGCACTATACCAGTTGTTAGTGAGTCTTTAAAGTGGACCAACACCCTCTCATGATCGGCCCGGGAATCTATAAGATTCCCGGACCGATCAGACCCCTGACTGACTGACCTGATCGGGGTGCCCCGCTGTGTGAAACCCCCCAGAAACCCCGAAATCCCTACCTGATCCTCGATCCAGCGTCGCCCGCCGCCGCCTCCCGCGCGTCCCTCTAGCAGGACGCGCACCCGCGCCTGCCGTTTGTGAATGGCTGTCGCGGTCACACCTGTAAGAGTGACGCGCGGGAGGCGGCGGCGGGCGCGCTCTTGCCCTTCGCTGCCTCCCGCTTGTCCATCTGCGGGGATTTCCTGCGGCGGTCACGTGGGAGCGAGGAGAGGTGAGTTTTTGAGGCTTTCTGGGGGGTTTCACACAGCGGGGCACCCCGATCGGATAGTCAAAATCCTGGGTGTTGGTCCACTTTAAAGATCAAGAACAGGGGTGGTGAGATAACTGAGCTTCTTTGAGAACTCTTGGGTGAAGTCCACCTGGTCCTGCAGTCTTATTCACATTTAAATTATTTAGTCTTTCTTGGACGATATCCATGTTTAGCTTATTAAGTATTATACTTGGGCTATTGCTATGAGTGGTAACTTCTGTGTTGGCGATTTGCTTCTCTCTTTTGTACACAGAGATAAAGTATACAGCTCCACTTTCTCTTCATCCCCAGTGACCATTTCCCCATTATCATCAATTAGGGCATCTGTTCTGATTTAGTTTTATTTGAATTTATATATTTAAAAAAAGTTTAGGGTTTGTTTTGCTTTCTTTGGTCACATCTCTTTCATTTTGTGCTTTCAGCCAACCTTATTTCTTTCTTACATGCTTTATTTACTAATTTATACTTTTCAAGAGTTACAGCTGCTGAGAGCTCAGCTTTGTAATGTTTAAATGCCTTTTTTTTGTTCTTTATTGCCCTTTTAGCCACAGGTGTCAGCCATGAGGGGTTTAATTTTAGCCACTTATATTTGTTACCCATAGGAATACATTTTGCAGCATTGGTACTAGCAATTGATTTAAAGCACTCCCATTTGGCATCTGTATCTTTATTCCTAAACAGATGCTCCCAGTCTATAGGCTCGATTTAGAGGCACATTGGTCTGGACTTCGGTAGCTGTCTGTGAATGTTTTTGTGTGTGTTAGTCATTTTTTTTTCATTCATTTTCCATTCGTACGAACGTTTGGGCACTTTCGTATATGCGCTTTCGAAGAACGAAACTAAATCGGATCATTTGCGTTAGTTCGGATCATTTTCCCATCAAAATCTGATATTTTGCGTTCGTTCAGATAACTTACGTTGTTGGGATGGGCTTACGTCTGATTCAGAGAGCTGATTGCCGAGGGACCACCACCCTATTAAACCGTTTCCTTTGCGATCCACTTACGGGACCTTTGAGGCCTCGGATTGCTATTGTTGAACATGTTTTGCGGCTATGTGGAGGAGTCTGTGCGCCTTTAGCTCCAAGGCATTGCATGTATCAGCATGGCTGAGGCCATACATTGTATAGCAATGCATACCTCCTTATAGAAGCATTTTAATGCTGACCTTAATTAGTCCTTAGTATGTAAACCTTTATTTTCCCACACATCCATATAATTGCTATTTTTTTTAGACTTATGTCCTTTGTGAATTATATTTGGATTGTTGAACTTGAATCTTAATTTGTTGTAGGAGTTATTGTTTTAGTTGGTTACCTTTGCTTTGTGTAATTTTTATATTTGGTTGCAGGAACCGCAAGATGTGCCACTTGCACGACATACAAGCAGTGTTTGGTCCAGCTATGCGATTCCTCAGTGTTCTTGCAGGGCATCCAGGGTCGTCCCATGATGTTTATATATTGCAGAGCTCCGGCTTATTTCATCAGTTTGAGTCAGGAGAATTATCTGATGGATGGCTCCTGGGTAAGTTTGCTCACATTCCATTAATCCATTTTCACTGTATGGCAATGAATATAGTTGATGACTCATGTTTTTAGCCCTTGATGACATGTTAAACAATATTGTTGCTTAGAATGTGTATTTTATGTTAGTATTTTTAAATTCTTTCAGTTGGTTCTGGATATCCACTCCTGGCCTTGCTCCTGATGCCCATTCTTTGCCTGCAGAATGCGGGCCAGGAGTTCTATAATCGGGCCCTATGCAAAACCTGGGCCATGGTGGCGAGGGCCTTCGGGCTTTTGAAATCCAGATTTAGGTGTTTGGACCATACAGGGGGGGGGGGGGGGGCACTGCAGTATGACCCCAACAAGGTTATACCAATAATTTAATTTACGTTTTTTAACAGGGACCACACGTGCCAGAGTGGCTCAACTGAGTGTCAGGGTCCTTCAGTTGGTGGGCGAGATGCAGGAGCTGCGCGACTCGTTGGGGATCACAGATGAAGAATAATGTTCTGTGGCCTGCCATTGCTATGTATTTAGTTTTTTATAGTTGTAAAAATTTTAAATTTACTAAATATTTTAATATTTTATATTTTATGAAGAAAAAAATGTTACATTTAAAAAAAAAAATTCAGAGAAAGGCCAAACAAAAATGGCATTTGGTATTCAAAAAAAAAAAATTAATAAAAGTTTCAGTGTCATTTAATTTACAAAATACATTAACACTAAACTAATGGGCCCAGAAATATTTAGAGATGGATATTCACATGACCGAGAAGTGATTTGGATAAGTTTTTGGGGTGAAACATGGAAGATGTAGTATTGCGCTAATTGGTTTTGGTAAGTTTAAGGGGTCATACATTCAAGTTGTAGGAAAGCACAAAGTGGTTTGGGTCAGTTTTAGAGGTGAAACATGGAAGATGTAGGAAAGCGCAAAGTGGTTTAGCTAAGCATTGTAGTAGAAGTGAGTGAGCGAAATATGTAGGTGAGCACTTTAATGAGTTAAGTTTGTAGTGTGCAGGCACAAGATCATAAGGATTTACGTCCGGATGATTATTTATTGAAAAAGGAAACAGAATCTAGCGGGAAACGTAAAGGATTTGTGGGAGGAGACGATGGAAAAAGGGCAAAAACAAAAGCCTATGTTGTAACATGAGAAAATGAAACGGAAAAGTCACGCTGGAAAATGACATCCTCGTACTCTGCCGTACGAACGGACGAAAACTTTACAGAAGGATAGCAATGCATGCACAGAATCGCTCATCTACTCATACGAGAGCAGGAACATTTAAAAAAAAAAAACAGATCGGCACAAAAACGAAAGTCTTTTTTTGTCTCTCTGAACCAACCCTTATGTCCTGGAGTGCAGTTCTGAGCCTGGGGAAGTTGGCTTTCCTAAAATTTAGTGTTTTTGCACTTCCAGGCAGAAAATCTTTCTTACAGTTTGTTAAATACAACTATATTGTGGTCACTGTTACCAAGATTTTCACGGACTGTTACTGTGCCTATCAGGTCATCATTATTTGATATTACCAGATCTAAAAGAGCATCACCCCTAGTAGGTGCCTCCACAAACTGATTCATATAATTATCTTGTAGCAAGCTGAGGAATGCTCTCCCCCTCGTAGAAGAAACAGAACAGTGTCTCCAGTAGATTCCTGGGTAGTTGAAGTCTCCCATCACCACCACTGTACCAGCCTGTGAAGCCCGATCTGCTAATGCAGTTGACCTTCTATTTCCTCAGTTATATTTTGGGGCCTATAGATTACACCAATTAGTAATGATGCAAAAAGTAAATTATGTAGTACACAGAGCTCGACAACTAGGATAAAGTCTTTTTACCCTCCGTTTAAAATATTCCCGTGGTGCAGAATTTTCACACTGTGCATTATCCGCCACCGTTTATGCAAAATTCTTACCAAAGCCTATGGTCAGAAGGGCATATACATTATCAAGATGTTTTCTTTTAACAGTTAATTCTTAAACTGACGCTGTGCCTTTTATAGGAGCGCTGGTAGCAAGCGCACATACGCTGCTGCTGCGGACACTGCAGCATTTGTCAGATCGCGGTGATCTGACATTTCGTTTATTTACATCTGATTTACATCTGATAGATCCCACGTATAGGATTTCGGCCACTCTAGAGATCTCATCTATGCGGATATCGCTCTTTGACACTCAGGCGGAGGATTTAAAGTGAAAGGTGATGTGACTTGCCGAATCAACTTTGCCTTGTTTTTAAGCTTATCAAATTTTATGTATTGTGCATATTATACCCATTACATTTTCTGTGAACTTCAGAAGGTATTGCACTAGATATTTTTCTATTTTGTTTGCATGCTACCACCTATGGATTTTCCTCTGTGTTGAAATACTATTGCGTGGACACCAATTTGGATGCATTTTGGACGCTTATGCTTCTTTGGGTTTAACATCATTCTTGAAAACATCTTGATAATGTATATTCCCTTCTGACCATAGGCTTTGGTAAGAATTTAATATAAACGGTGGTGGATTATGCACAGTGTGAACATTCTTCTGCACCGCGGGAATCTCTTAAACGGAGCGTAAATAGACTTTATCCTGGTTGTCGACTTGGAGCTCTGTGTACTACATAATTTTTTTTTTTTTGCATCTAGATTACTGAAAAGAAGGACTCTATAACACTTCGAGCTCTGAACTTTCTATCTATACAGTGTGGCGCGGTTATCTTACATTAATCTTAGTATTTTAACATTGTTTACTTCGCCCCGCACTTCTACCCACAAGGATTCTACATCTTCACAGTCTTCGGCTAGTATCCCCTCATTAATATATACCGTATTTTTCGCCCTATAAGACGCACTAATTTTCCCCCAAAAGTGGGGGAAAATGTCAGTGCGTCTTATTGGACGAAGTTAAAAAAAAAAACAACTAAAAAGGAAAGAAATATACTTACCTAAGCCTTGCGCTGCGCCACCCGGGATGCCAGCCGACGAAAGAATGACAGGCAGGGAAAGTGCAGGGTAAATGAACCCCACCCACGGTCTCTGCTCCTGCCGCTGCTTATCGGGCCGTAGCGGGCACACACCCGGTCCATGCAGCCAGTAGGCACCCCGGCTGCATGGACCGGGTGTGTGCGGCCCAATAAGCAGCGGCGGTGCCGGGAGCGGCAGGAGCAGAGACCGTGGGCGGGGTTCATTTACCCTGCCCTCTTCCTGCCTGTCATTCTTTCGTCTGCTGGCGTCAGGCCAATGAAAGAGCGGCAGGCAGGGAGAGGGCAGGGTAACTGAGCCCCGCCCACTGTCCCCGCTCTGGCCGCAGCTGAAAACGCCGGTATTTCCCGGCCGGCGTGCGCACACACCCGGTCCGTGCAGCTGGTGGGCGTGGCCTGCCCGGCTGCACAGACCGGGTGTGTGCGCACGCCGGCCGGGAAATACCAGCGTTTTCAGCTGCAGCCAGAGCGGGGACAGTGGGCGGGGTTCAGTTACCCTGCCCGTCGCTGGCTCCAAGTGAGACTGTAAGTATCATATTTTTTTTTTTCTTACTCTTATCTCAGCGGTCAATGGGACATATATGAGAGGGGTGCCACACTGCCTATGGGAGGGAAGGGGGATGCCACACTGCCCATGGAAATGGGATGGGGGAGAATACCACATTGCATATGGGAATGGGGTGGGAGGGAATGACACACTGCATATGGGACTGGGATGGGGGAGAATGCCACATTGCATATGGCAATGGGGTGGGAGGGAAATAACCCACTGCATATCGGACTGGGATGGGGGGGAATGCCACATTGCATATGGGAATGGGGTGGGGGGAATGCCACACTGCCTATGGGATGGGGGGATGCCACACTGCATATGGGGAATGGGATAGGGGTATGCCACACTGCATATGGGATGGGGGGATGCCACACTGCATATGGGGGGGGGAATGCCACACTGAATATGGGGAATGGAATGGGGGTTTGCCACACTGTCTATGGGGTGGGGGATGCCACACTGAATATGGGGAATGGGATGGGGGTTTGCCACACTGTCTATGGGGAATGGGATGGGGGTTTGCCACACTGTCTATGGGGTGGGGGATGCCACACTGAATATGGGGAATGGGATGGGGGATGCCACACTGCATATGGGATGGGATGGGGGGGAATGCCACACTGAATATGGGGAATGGGATGGAGGTATGCCACACTACCTATGTGAATGGGATGGGGGGGATGACACACTGCCTATGGGGTGGGGGGATGCCACAATATCTGTAATGGGGTATTTCAACACACCATTTGGTTTAGAATATTTTTTCTCCTATCTTCCCCCTTCAAATCCTAGGTGCGTCTTATGGGCAGGTGCGTCTTATAGGGCGAAAAATACGGTACTTTGAATTCTTGCTTTACATAGAGACACATGCTGCCCCTTTCCTTTTTACTCTGTCTTTCCTAAAGAGATCAAACCCTTGAAGATTGACAGTCCAGTCATGTGTGGAATCCAGCCATGTCTCAGCCACACCAATAACAACATCATGATTTTCTTCCAGTAACAGAGCCTCAAGCTCCCCCACTTTACTAGCCAGACTTCTGGCATTTGCGAACATACACTTTAAGTTCGCATCATGTTTGACACATTGAGCTATAGTATTAGCTTCTGCAGTAATGCATCCGCCTAACTTTTCACTGCTGGTTTGCAGCACATGGATCTCCTTATCCATCATAGAAGTCCTCCACCCTTCTAATTTTCCACCCACCATCATATGCTGTCCCCTGGTGTAACCTATCTTCCCCTTTATTTTCTTTCTTGCCCTCCCCCCTCATCTCTAATTTATATACCCCTCCACTTGTTCTAGTATCCTCTTACCCAGCACAACAGCCCCCTTCCATTCAGGTGCAAATTATCTGTAGAATACAGTTTGTACCCCAATAAAAAGTCAGCCCAGTGCTCTAGTTCTCAAAATAAAACAACAAATTAAAAAATACAATGTTTTGTAATTATCTGGTATCCCCTCCAAAAAATGTTTATGTAGCCAGTAGTGCCCATATGTTTAGAAACTTAGAAAAGAGGCCCTTGGCTTTAGGGGCCCTTATACTCTATAAGCTTACCAGGATATAACATAAGAGAATATGCAATGCGACTTCGCCTGATTTCATGCACAGCTTGAGGTCACACCATAGCTTGTTTTTTTTGGCGTGATGCATGGTGTCTCCTCAACTCCACTGGAACCACTCAACACCCACCCACTTTTAATACATGCTAGACAGGTGGTTAATATGCTGTATGCATCTATACACAACACTGTATACAATATACTGTAAAATACATTATATACTGCATATTCTGTATGGTAATTTAGCGATTTTTGCCATAGGAGATATTGCAGCTTTATATGGCCTTCTGGTCTGGCCCTTGTGAAATAGTGTTCCACATGTCAGACCCACTGGTTTGCAGATCCCATATCAGAGATAACTGGACCCATCTCCACCTTTGCATCATCTATAGTGTGCTCCCATTTACCGGGACGCAGGTTCACCTGACACGATTGCCCCCAGGACTTATTAGCACAACCAATACTCTCTGAGAGCTGGGATGCAGATGCAACAGGTGGTAGGAGTTGTCAGATGAATTCAGAAGACAGAAGAACTAGGAAATGATGATCCTAGGGTCATACACAGGAGAACACAGCAGGCCAAACGCACGCAGATATCAGTAGTTTTAATTTACAAAGCACCCAAAGCAAGGGCTATCACAGGCAATGCATGTTGGGGGAGGAATGGATGTATGTGGCCATGGGCCAATCAGGCCTGGAGGCCTGAGTTGGTTCGCTAACCCCTGATAATTCCTGAGGCAATGTTGGCCTGCAAAGAGCACAGCCATTGTGTGTTGCACCTATGGAGGCTGCACATCTACAAAGGTATGCTGGGGATGCACAGAGATACCAGGATTCCGACAGACAGAGCAGGTGATTAAACAGGAAGAGCTAAATCTGAAACCCTCACACTACATACAGTCCTGAATTCTACATCTTTCGCATGCATCTTTACAGCAGCATAATAATCAGATCTGGCTGGCTTAAGACATATATTATTATATAACTATATCTGTAAAAAAATACCTGACTGGAGTTTACCCACATTCCGACAAAATCTTCTCTCAACTAAAGCAAATTGATTCAGTACAAATTTAACTTTAACTCAAATACTGAATAGCAGGATCAGTTAAAATAAGATGGGGCGGTTCCTGAAGGGTTTGCCTGGATTAGTATTGCTGCTCAGCAGTTTTACCTACTGTACACAGACAGGAGGAAAAAAAGAAACTCACCCTTTCTTCACGGGCACTTACAGCAATCCCAGCCTGCTTTTCACAGAGACAGACAGAAATCTGCAGCCTGGCTGTAAAACAACTGGAGGCTAGGGATCATCCCTTTTGAGACATCAGACTTGCAGAAATTAACTCTCTGGCAGGTAGAGACACATCTACTGTGATTTTAGGGTCTGCTAATACTATTTCTTTAGCAAAATAAACCCAATTATCCCAGTACATTCATTCCAGAAAAAATCTATTTATTTAAACATACAAAAAGTGTAACATAGTTTCACTAATATCTTTTAGCCAGACCTGTATATTTAAGGTCACCACTTCAATCAATATTGGTCTAAAATTACTTTACTGGATATCAGTCCTGTGGCAAATAAACATTTTAAAACTTTGCAATAAAATGAAATCTAGGGGATCTATAAAATTCCCGGGCCGATCAGCTCCCTGCCTGTGTGAAACCCCCCAGGACGCCCGCAAATCCTACCTGTTCCTCGTTCCAACGGCGCATGTGTGGGCCGTCGCATCCCTCTAGCAGGGCGCGCACCCGCGCCGGCCACTTGTGAATGGCCGGCGCGGGCACGCTCCCTGTAAGAGGGAAGCGCGAGAGGCGGCGGCGGGCGCTCTCACCTTGTCCGTTGACGGACCTCGCTTGTCCGTCGGCGGTGATTGGTGGAGCGAATCACTTGGGAGCGGGGTCAGGTGAGTTTTTGGGGCTTTCTGGGGGGTTTCACACAGCACTCCGATCGGGGTGCCCCGCGGAAGTGGACCAACACCCAGGATAGTGAAAAATCCTGGGTGTTGGTCCACTTTAAGGCTCATTAACTAGATATTCGTATTACTGAATGTTCAGGAACATTAAATAAATAAGTAGGTTTTGTTTTGTTTCAGTTTTTGCAGGGAAGAATTATATTCATTATGTAAGACTCACATAGCTGACATTTTCCTACCTCAGGGCCATTGGGAAGTTAGCACAGCATTGGAAAGTTAGCACAAATGTCAGCTATGCAGCTCCGGGTACCTCATGAAAAGAAGGCCTGGGGGGTGTCATCCAGAGGTGACCTGGAGGTGGCTCCTGTGACACTTTCATCACAGCAGCCAAAATGAGGTGCACACGGTTGTTATCAGCTGGGGGTATTTTTTGAGCTGTGTCCCCCCTGATCACTGCTGTATCCCCCCTGATCACCGCTGTGTTCCCCCCTTAATCCCCACTTTGACCCCCCCGATCAGAGCTGTGTTCCCCCTTGATCCCTTGTGTCCCTCCTGATGGCTGCTGTGTTTCTCCCCTGCCCTGATCACCGTGGTGCTCCCCTCGTGGCCGCTGTTTTCCCTCCCATTTCCCGCTGTGTTCCCCCATTGGTCACTGCGTTAAACCCCACCCCGATTTCCACTGTATTCCTGCCCCGATGGTTGCCTTGTCCCCTCTGATGGCCGCCCGATACCCCCCTTAATGGCCTCAGTTTCCCTCCCCCCCCCCCTTAATGGCCACTGTTTCCCCTCCGTTGGCTGCTATGTTCCCCCCCCCCATTGGCCACTTTGTTCTTCCCCCTGA
Organism: Gastrophryne carolinensis; assembly: GCA_027917425.1. Lineage (NCBI taxonomy): Eukaryota > Metazoa > Chordata > Amphibia > Anura > Microhylidae > Gastrophryne > Gastrophryne carolinensis. The sequence continues at coordinate 82,039,576 of CM051239.1, read as the reverse complement.
TGGCTGCTGTGTTCACCCTGTTGACCACTGTGTTCCCCCCCATAGCCCCTGTGTTGCCCCCAATGACTGCTGTTCCCTCTGTTGCCCACGGTTTCTCCCCTGATGAACGCTGTTCCCCTCCATTGCCCACGGTTCCCTCCCGTGATGGCCGCTGTGTTCCTCCTGTGATGGCCGCTGTGTTACTCCCATGTTCCCCCATCCCATTCCCATAGGCAGTGTGGCATCCCCCCTCCCATTCCCCATAGGCATTGTGGCACCCCTCTCCCATACCCCATAGACAGTGTGGCATCCCATTCCCATAGACAGTGTGGCATCCCCCCATCCCATTCCTCATATAGGCAGTGTGGCATTTCCCCCATCCCCTTTTTCAGTGTGGCATTCCCCCCTCTCATTCCCATAAGCAGTGTGGCAGAATCACCCCAACCCCCAGTTGCTTCCGGCACCACCACTGCCTCTCAGGTAACAGGGTTCAATCTACTGAACTTGCTTTTTTGACTTTTGGTTCAGTTTAAAATGCAATTACACAAATGATAAATTGATTGTGAACAACTATCCCTATCCCAAGTAAATAGAGAGACTAGAAACATAGATACAGATACACAGATACACCCTAGACCCAAATTATTAAGCAACGTACAAACGATTTCCCTACCCTAAGCCTCAAACAAGGGTAGATTCCTTGTGTCAAAATATGAAATAGTGCCCCGCTTCCATCAGCCCCCATCAGACTGACCATGGATCCAGTAAACCCAACAAGCGATGGTCACACAGACAACTTCCCAGGCCCATAAATCAACAAGCAGAGCGTGTATGGATCTTCCCCACCCAGACACTCCAAATGCATAAGCTGTTACAAAAAATAAATATAAACAGTTTGCATAGATTATTCTAAGCATACAGTACGTCCTGCTCCATATATAATAATTACACATGGGTAATCCTCCGCCAGATGGCGCTGTGCACTGCATACATGCAAAAACAGGCTCCTCCCGGCCCTTCATATACCGAGGGACCTCCCACAAATCCCCAGATTTCTCTGCAGTGCTGACTGCGAAGACATGAAGTATCACTCTCTCGCAGGTGAGTGGGGCTATTACAGCCCTCGGCCCTGTGGGACTATTTCCACCCATCCTCCTTGTGATGTGCCTCCCAGCCTGGGCTGCGCTGGTCGGGTGAAGGTAGGCAGCACCTTGTGTGCTTATGGAGCCACACTCCACCGCAATCCCCCACCATAGGGTAGGCGGTTAGGCTGATGGTGAGCCTCTAGTGGATGCCCCTCCCGCATTATTGCCCCGTGCCTTGTGTAGCGGTGGACCCTGTTTATAGGGTGGCCGTCCTCCCTCATTTCCCCCAGTAGTTAGGGGGAAAAGAAAGGGGGGGGTATGTGTGTGGCGGTCCCAGTGTACTGTAACGTCACGCTTATGGCCTTAGTATTGCCCTTTATTCCGTCTGGTGTCAGAGCCGTGCTGCTTGCTCTTTACTATGTTTTGGCTGCCGCCGTGCGTGTGTCATTTCTTTTACTGCATAGATTTCTACGCCGAGCGGCAGCATCACTAGATGCTGCGGCGTCTTCCTTTACTAAATGCTTAAGTGTTTTTTTATCCTTTGTGTTTTTGACTACTACCTCAGAGCTTTGCGCTCTTCGGGGTGGGCAGGGACTTGGCGCGCTCCGCGTCACGGTCGAGCATTGAGCCCGCCCTTCGGGGTTCGCTGGGCGCCATTTTGATGATCTTCGCGCGCGCGCGGTGGCGGTCCCCCTCCTCCTTGGTCTGTAAGTGCCCTCGCGGGCGATTTTTTATTCAATATTTTACCAGCTGCGCATGGCCCTGACACCTCTTATTCCCTTTGTCTTTCAGACGTCAAGTCTCCGGTGGCTTCTCCCGGCCTTATATATATATATATATATATATATATATATAGATATATTTAGCGGGCTTACCTACAATTCTCCCACATTAATCAGCGGGTCTTTGGGGCATCCAGGGTTGCCTATTGCGTAAATCCCTGTTAGCATTGTGCTTTGATAATCACCATATGGAGGCATCTCAGAGTCCCTCGGGGACAAGACCGGCTGTGTTCAGCGTGTGGACAGCCCCATGCTGATGCTGACAGAGCACGGGTCTGCGGACCCTGTGCTGAACAAGTACTGGCTCTGCAATCAGGGTTGCCAGTGGCTGCACCTCGGTTTAATACACCTGTTTCCCCGTGCTTAAATCTCACGCCTGATGAGTCGCACTCGAGCGGGGATGACCAGCAAGTCGTGCCGCGCATTCTGCCTACGGCTGATCAGGTTTGCTCGAGGTTGGCAGAGCGCTTGGGCTCTGGGAAGAAACGGTCCCTGACGCCCCCGGGTTCTTTCTTTCCTACTGAAACTGAGGAGCTCGCTGCTCCACAGGGCTTTGCTCCTTCTGATGAAGGTGAGCTCTTTTCCGACTCGGGTTCCTCTGATGAGATGCTGTGGAGTCGTGATGATTCTGGCCCTGGTTCCTGGGGCCTGTGTGACATTGATGTATTACTGATAAAGATTTTGAGGTCTTGTCTATCTCTCCTCCTGGTGAGGCTCCCAAGCCTAGAAGGGAGAGTTTCCACGCAGCGACACCGCGCTTGGAATTCCTGGAGCAGGATCATTTCCAGGCTCTAATATCCAAAGAATGGGAATCCCCTTGTAAACTTCCAGGGGTTCCAGGGGACTAGGATTGGAAATACCCTTTTCCCCCTGATGTGGTTAACTGTTGGTCAGCACCTCCCATGGTGGATGCACCGATCATAGGGGTTGTTAACCCCCCCTTCATGGCAGCTCCTACTTATCGTACCCTTCGGGATGCTGAGGACCGGCGCATTGATAGACTGGCTTCCCACGCCTTTTCTTGTGCAGAGACGGCGCTGCGCCTGGTCTGTGCTGCGGCCATCACTGCGGTGGCCGCTAGAACCCTCATCAGAAAGATGCTTGATAATCAGCCTGAGGATCTCCCCTGGGAGGTCTTTAATGCACTCTCCAATTGTGATGTATTTGTGAGGTTTATCCTCTTAGCGCTGGATGACACCATTAAGATGTGCACAAGATCTTCTGCCCTTGTGGTAGCTATACGCCGCCTGGTCTGGCTGCGACAGTGGGGTGCTGACGATGTTACAAAGAAGGCTCTCACTGGCCTTCCCTTTAGAGGATGACGACTATTTGGGGCCCGTTTGGACCTTTTCGGAGAAAAGGGCAAAACACCCCTACGCAGAAGGCCGTCTCGCCCTCCTCGGGGCAGGGACTCCCCTCCCCCTCCCTATGTTAGTGTCAAACACGAACCAGGGGTGTGCTTCCAGCTATTTGGTATAGACTCCCGCCCCAGGGTTGGCAGACAACGCCCTGGCCCCTCCGGCAGGACTAAGTCCAAACCTTCCAAAAACCCCCCAAACATGACGGGACGCCCTCGCCCGTCTGGGTGAGGGGACGGCCGCAGCACCCTTGCTCCTATCAGGAGGCGTCATGCCTCGTTCTGGTGGATCCAGGAGGTAGTTTCCTCCGGATGCAGGATAGAGTTTGCGGGGCGGTCCCTTCCCGAGATTGTCAGGGTGCTTCGGGTCCCTGTCTCTCTTCAGATGCTGGTGCAGGCCTTGCACGGCCTGCAGGGTCTGGGGTCACTTGCAGGTTGTCCTTAACAGGCAGAGGCAGGGGCCTCTTCACCATCCTTTCCACATTTCCCCAAAGGGGTGAGGCAGTCTGGCCCATTCTGGCCTTCCATAGGTTTGGTATTTCTACATTCACAGGCAGTTTTCTGCATGGAATCTCTGAGTTGGGCCACCAGCGCCATGCGCCCAGTAGGCCTCTTGCCGTCTGCGGAGACCTAAGATGCTTGTTTTAATACCCCTGTGTCTTCTGGACACCGAGGCTCTTACAGGTTAGTGTTGGAGGGCCAACACTGCTGATTGTGGCCTTGTTATCTGGCCTCTCTTCTGCTCCCAGAGTACTTGCCGAGGCACTGACGGGGGCGATGCCTCTGATGAGACCAAGGGGCGTCCGTGCGAGGACCTACCTGGCCGTCCTTCTTTACTTCCCAATCTCTACGCCAGGCCGAGTTGGTTACTCGGCCGGTGGTGTTTTTTGGGAGTCATTTGGATGGGTGCTCAGTCACCTCAATTCCTCATTGTCCCCTTTTTTAGTATCTCCATTCCTAGGGTTGTATTTGAATTTGGTTCCTGCGAGAACCTTCTTCCTTGGCAATAAGTGGACAATCTGGTTACATGGGCTCTGTCCCTCATTGCTGTCCCCGTACCTTCACCAGGCAGGATTGCAGCTGGTGAGCCCGTTGGTGGCTGCTCAGAGGATGTCCCTTATACTCCATGCCCTTGGGCTCTTCTGCAGCTTATATTGTTAATACTGGACAGGGTTCCTGCAACCCTGGAGCTGGGTCTGTGTACCTTCCCCCTTGGTACGGTGGTTCCTCTTGAGACGGTTGAACTCAAGGAACCAGTCAGGGGGCACCCCCTTTCTTGCATCTTCCTGTAGTTGGATTCCAAATCTATCAGGTTGACGGGGGGGGGGGGGGTTCTTTTAAAATCCACTGTGGTTCCGGGGGAGGTGGGGCCTTTAGGGGTCCATACACCTTTCTATTTTCTGAAGCGGTGAGCCTTCAGTTTGGCTCTATCTCGCTGGACTACTCCTTTCAGGACTGTTTTTTTTGGGGGGGGGGCTCTTGGTCTGCCTGACGCCAGTGGCCGGTATTATTTGTCCGTGTGGGACTCAGAGCAGGATGATCCTCCAGAAAAGTATCTGTTCCTGATCTGGGTGGAGGACAGCGTTCCCTGCATATCGGTGGTATTCGCTCCGGTGGATGTCCTTCTGCGACAGGATGTGTTGATCCTTGTGTCACTATGGGATCCATCTAGTGGGGATCTGTTGGGGCCCCGTCTCTTTCATAGGTTCTCGGCACTTGTTCCCTGTCCCAGATTATTCTGACTGTGGTCAGGAGGCTTAGTAACGTTATGGCTGGACATTATGTTCTGTATGTCTTATCTTCATTCACCCTGCTAGGCGGGGTTCTGAGCTAAGTTTGCTCTGGAAGCGGGGACCAGTGATACTGGTGGCCCCTGGGTGGCCCAGTGGAGTGTGGTGTGCAGACGTGGTACTGTGGACAGCGGACCTGTACGTTCTGTCAGGAGTGCTGATCTGCTCACTCAGGCCCCCTTTTTATTTCACCCCAATCTACAGACTCTGGTCTAGATGGCCTGACGGCTGATTCATCCACCTTGATGAAGTCGGGCGTATTTTCGGGGTGACTGTGACTATTGGAAGTCTAGTCTTCTTCTTCCGTCTATTTTAAGGTATGGCGTACCCATATTGATTGGTGCGAGTCTAGGTCTCTCCCCTGTCGGGCGTTCTCTGTTCCCAGGGTTCTAGAGTTATTACTGCATGGGTCGGAGTGGGCTCTCCAACTCGGTACTCTGAAGGTTCAGGTTCTGCCCTGTCCGCCTTCCTTTAGAAGTCTTTTGCTCTCTTTTTCCTTGGTTAAGCATTCTTCGGGGATTGCTCATGTGCATCCCCCACGTAATTCTATGGTCCCTGTTGGGATTGAATTTTATTCTGTTTGCCTTGCCGGGTGTTCCCTTTGGACCTATTCCGGATACTGTCTGATTGTTCTTACCCTCAAGTTGTCCTTCTGGGGGCTGTTGCTTCAGTCAGACGTGTGCCTGAGCGGGCGGCTCTGTTTAGCTAGCCCTCGTTCATTGATATATACTCCAGGATGTGGTGGTGTTCCGCTTTACGCCGGACCTTATACCTGAGGTGGTGTCTTATGCTCATGTATTCAAGACATTTGTCTTTCTTCTGGGCCTTATTCCTAGTAACGCTGAGGAAAGGGGGTCTACATTCCCTCAACAGGTGTTGGAAGTTTTCCTGGATTGTCTCTTGTCCCTTAGGGGGACTGTTGCCCCTTGGGGTTTTCGGGCGTCTCCATCCGTATGTGCCTGATCTCGTCTGCTTCCAGGGGTTATGCGCCCTTTGGCCTGGTCTTTTCCTTGAATGGATTGTCCCTTCTGGTCCTGGGAAAGGTTTCAGCTTCTAGCTGATCCTTGTTAGTATACTGGTCCGTATCCCCGCCTGTCACGCGGGAGATCGGGGTTCAATTCCCCGATGGGGAGAGCTCTAAGTTTTGCCAAGGCTTTTGGGCTGGTCAGGCCGTTACTCATGCCTATTCTTTTAAGGGGAAGAATCTTCTTCTCAGTTTATTTCTGATTCTATGTGTGCTTTGGTATCTTTGGGCCTTTCAGCACCAGGTTTCTGTTGAACAAGTTTGCTAGACCGCTGCTTGTTTTCTGTTCATACCTTTTCAAAGGATTTTATGAGGTTGACGTTAGAGCTCTTGCTCATGTCGCTCTTTGTAACAAGGTTGCAGGTGACAGTGCTTTTACTGTCTGCTGTGCCTTTTTTGTTGGGGATCCCACCCTACTTTATGGACACTGCTATTGGATGTCCCACGTGTAATTATTATATATGGAGCAGGACGTACTGTATGCTTAGAATAATACAATTCTGTGAAATACTCACCTGTAGAATTGGTATTATACACATACAGTATGTGCTGCTCCACCCCACCCTGGTTTTACATTATTCTGGATCCCCTGTATGGTGATTGTTATTATTGTTATTATTACCAGTTTTGGTGGTTGGTTTCTCCCGGCTTCTTTTTCTCACTGCTTTTCAATGCTGGGGATTTGTGGGAGGTCCCTCGGTATATGAAGGGCCGGGAGGAGCCTGTTTTTGCATGTCTGCAGTGCACAGCGCCATCTGGCGGAGGATTGCCCATGTGTAATTATTATATATGGAGCAGGACGTACTGTATGCGTATAATACCAATTCTACAGTTGAGTATTTCACAGAATTGTATTTTTGCCATTACTTCCAAAACTTCATTGTGACACAAGAATTGAATATGTTTTCTACATTACTTTGCTTTTGGCAAAAACTACATAACTTTAAAATTAAAAAACTAATAGACATTAAGGCAGTTCAAAACACAAATATTTAATTCAACAACAGAAACATTTAACACAGAAAACAAAATAAAAAAAAAAAAATAAACAACTAAAATAATTAAGCCTGAAGCACTCTGGGTGCCGTCATATAACTCTTCTGGAATGTCCATTACTGCTGGAGAGGGGGACACATTGAGATATTGGGGGACCTTCTGCATAATGGCAAAGTTATGCAAAACGCATAAAGTTATGCAAAATGAATTGACTCTTCAGAAGCCCAAATGCCCTCTCAACCACAGCCCGGGTCTTCCGATGGGCACGATTATAGCCCTCCTGTGGCTGCATCTGAGGCTGCAGGATCGGTGTCATCAGCCACGGCAGCAGTGGATAACCCAAATCCCCGTTGTATGTCATTTCATAGTCAAAATCCTGGGTATTGGTCCACTTTAAATTCTCTCACTGACGATTTTTCAACTACCTCTACTGGAAGTTTGTTCCAAGCATCTTCCAACCATATATTAATATTTTTCTAACATTGCTCCTGATTTTTCTTCTGACTAGCTTCAGGTTGTGCCCCCTTGGTCTATCATTAAGTTTCTTAATAAAGATACTTCCCTCCTGAACCTTATTCAATCCTTTCACATATTTAAAGGTCTCAATCATGTCCCTCCTCTCCCTTCTTACCTCCAGACTCTACAAATTAAGTTCTTTCAGTAATAGCTTTCAGTAATAAGTTTCCCTAAATCGCTTTCTTCCGAGGTCCTGACTAACACAATACTGCCCATACGGTACTCAGAGCAGAGATTCCTTCTACCCAAGTGCATGATTTTACATTTAGAAACATTAAACCCTAGTTTCCACGGTTATGACCATTTATCTAGTAAAGCTAAATCATTTCCCATGTTGCAGACGCCTCCAGGAGTGTCCACCCTATTTCTAACCTTTGTATCATCCGCAAATGAGAATTGGCCCCAGGACAGAATTATGTGGCAGTTCTGGGCAAAATAAATCTGCATCTGTCCTGGGAAAAAAAAAATGGTGAATTACATGTTAAATAATACATTAATAATACAGAATATATTTGAATGGTCATGCTTGCACTTTGCTTTGAATTTGTCATTAACCAGCTTGTTTGTAGGCAATCAGAATTCTGATTTGGCACTTGGTAAAAATGAATTTGACACCCCTGATTTACTTAAAACCCCACTTATATTGGTGATGTGAATGTGGGCATCATTCTTCATTTTATTATTATTTTTATCTCTCTAATGTGCATTGAACTTACTTTCATTATTTTCCCATCTCCATTTATGGAAACAGGAAGGACAAAGATTAACTGATCTAATACAGAAGCTTATATTATCAGTACCAGCTGACTGTTTGGCATAACATAACCCCAATTATGACAACATACTATTCTGATAAAGGCCACTGAGCATTGTAACTAAGTACCTGCAATTTATGAAAAGAATGGAGTTCACAGTCCAGAGATTGCTACAACAATCAGCTTGCAGTGCATGAATGGATGCGGAAAATGTAAATGTCCCATAAGCCCTAGAAAAAAACAAACAAAAAAATTACTGATTAGTTATTTCTTACGAGCAACAATGTGTACATCATAATTACCGGATGTTTAGTGCAAATGAAATGAGCAATCCACTCAGATGCTGGGATGACAGCTGTGACAGACCTGATGCTCTTATCATCCTTAATCTATTCTTCTATGGTCAGAAGCTGTAAACAGGGACATGCTCAGCAATGCTCAGTGACTGCTCAGTATGCCACCATGAGCTTGGCAACATTATCCAAGTAACCTGCAGGTTAAAAGCTATTTGTTACATGTGAGCTGTTTGTTACACTTTATATTATGCTAAGGGTCTAAATGTATTGGTAATGCCATTATCCGTGTACAGGCAACACTTTGCTTTATAGTGATGCCCCTCAACCTAGAGGCAGGGCCAGCCTGAAGTTATAAGGTGTCCTGTGCAAGATTTCACAGAGGCCCCCCTAAATACACACAAATCCATTCCTACTTCGGAGAAAGTATGAGTAGCTAGATGGACAGAATATAGATATGTTTCAAGGGGAGGGAGGGAATTTTTTAAAAAGTGGGCAGATAAAAGAAACAAAAGAAGGGAACACAGAAAATCTGGGAATGTGAAAAGAATAGAAAGACTAAAGGAATGCTAAATATGGAGAGAATGTGGAAAAGAGGAAGGAATGTGGAAATGGGATAATGACTGAGAAATGTGGTAAAGCGAGAGATTGAAGAAAAAAGATAAGTCTGAGGAAAAGATAAAAAAGGAGAGAATGTAGAAAAGATAAAAAATGAGAGCATGTACAAAAGAGCAAGGGGGGATTTAGGAAAAAATGATAGAGGAAAAGTGGGAAAGAGAAAAAAGTAGGGAACATATAGAAGATAAAAAAGGAAGGGGGATTTAAGAAAAAAAGATAGAGGAAAAGTGGGAAAGAGAAAAAAAGTAGGGAACATATAGAAGATAAAAAAGGACGGGGGATTTAAGAAAAAAAGGTAGAGGAAAAGTGGGAAAGAGAAAAAAAGTTGGGAACATATAGAAGATAAAAAAGGACAGACTGAAAAGAGGGGAGACAGTGGCAAAATGGAAGAAAGGAAAAACAGAAGGAATGGAATAGAAAGTGGCTTGACACAAGTTCCTTTTCACCTTTTATTTGAAGGATTGGATGGAACTTTGGACAAATATATATAATATAAAGTTGCATATGGCAGGTGGATCAGGGAAAAGATGGCATCACAATCTGTGCAGGGGCATACTGTACCGCCTACACAAGCATCAGTAGCATCCATCTCTTTGGAGAACCCTGCTAATCACTCAACCTTTTACATGGCCATCAGCGGTTTACAGACTTGGTGTACAGTTGCCAATAGCAACAACACATTGTCTTGAAGGAATAGTAAAAGAAGGAAATGAGACAGTGTTTATTATAGTTATGATAGGTCATATGCCATCTGGTGTTTGCAACACTGTATAGCAGTCTTTCACAATTTGGCACGTCTCAAATTCACGATAGTGAGATGAGATATCTCTGCTAGTTTCACGTAACCAATTGTTTTCAGCCATGAGAAAGGGTGAAGATGGCTACACCTCTACATAATTCTCCATAACTAATGTGTAGGTATATTTTGCCTTTATATCCATCTGCACTTCACTTCCAGTTCCATTTTCACCCCTTGTGTAGGCGGTACAGTATGCCCCTGCCCAGATTGTGATGCCATCTTCTCCCTGATCCACCTGCCATACGCAACTTTATATTATATATATTTGTCCAAAGTTCCACTCAATCCTTCAAATAAAAGGTGAAAAGGAACTTGTGTCAAGCCACTGAGTTTATAGGAGGGAAATAGTTGGCTGCCACCTCATTCTCTCCATCTACATGTGAGGGTGGTATAAGAGGGTGCTAATAACATATTCCATGCTGGGATGGTCAGGTAGTAAATGCTGCTCTGTTACTGTGCCTAAAAATGGTGAGGAGCTGAAGGGGAACCATCATTTATCAGATGTATGGGGTCCAGAAATGGATTTCTGTACAAACAAGATTTGTTCTATTTCTCTTCCAGAATGAGTTAACCTCTCCCGAAGGGTGTGGTCTGCAAAAACAAAGGTGTGTCTCCACCTCCCGGGCCTATAACCACCTGGTTGACTTGATGCACTTCAGTCTCCTTTCTTGCAGTGGAACTGCAAGGACTTATCTGAACTCGTCTCCCCTTTACTTTTTGTTTTAAAGGAATTATGCGTTGGAAGCGGGGGTAATGGAAACCTGACTGTTCCTTGGCCCTTATACTCCTTGGATCTGAATGGACCCACTTTGCCTCCGCAGCTAAGCTGCATTCGGATCAGGAAGGTAAGGTAAGCGCCAGGGTCTTGGGGCGCTGTGGGGTGTCACCTTTTTGTTTTTTAAAAAAGTGTGACGCTCCTGGGCTGAGAATTATGCCACAGGAAAAAGCAGCCATAAGGCTTTTGTCTGGTGAGCCTGATTGAGAGGAACCAGGGGAATTCATTTCTCTTTATTGCTCTTCTCATGTTTTTTCACTGGTTCAAAAATTCAAAATTTGCTCCTGCCGCTATGGAAACATTTTCGGCTTGGCATAGCAGCGAGCACCGGTGTGCGGCTCTATTCTAAGCAGACAGCACGTCCTGCTCCAGACATAGTCCTTACATGTGGGTATACCTCCGCCTTCAGCGCCGTGCACTGCAGAACATGAAGAAAACAAGCTCCTCCCGGCCCTACATATACCGGAGGACCTCCCACAAATCCCCAGTTTTCTCTGCAGTACTGGAACTGCGAAGACATGAAGTATCAGGCTCTCGCAGGCCCTGCGGGACTATTTCCACCCGTCCTCATTGTGAATTAATGCCTCCCAGCCTGGGCTGCGCGGGTCGGGTGAAGATAGGCAGCACCTAGTGTGCTTACGGAGCTAGACTCCACCGCAATCCCCCTCCATAGGGTAGGCGGTTAAGGCGTATGGTGAGCCTTCTATGGATACCCCTCCCACACTAGTGCCCCTCGCCCGGTGTAGCGGTGAACCCAGTATATTGGATCACCTTCCTCCCTAGATTTCCCCATTAGTTGGGGAAAAAAGAGGGGGGGGGGGCTAATCCTTGCCCTAATCACACTAGTCAACCATTGTCTTATTTGGTCCTTTGAGTCAGAGCTGCGCTTCACTCTCAGCCTTTTGCTTTCCTACGGCGCCTTCATGTATTACTCGGCGCGTACTTCAGTTTTTATTCGATAGACGCTTGTGTCCTATCACTGTTTTTTCACCCTGTCAGATCTCTCTGAGGTCATGTCTCCCTGACAATATCTGTCGCTTCTGATAGGCTGCGCGCCTTCGAGCTTCGTGCTCTCCGGGGGGGGGGGGGGGCGTGGTGTTGTTTGGCGCGCCCCGCGTCATCGTCCGCTCTGGCCCACCCTTCGAGGTTCGCTTGGCGCCATTTCCTTCTCACATGCGCGTGGTGAAGACGGTCCTCCCCTCGCTGTTCCGTAAGTGCCCTCATGGGCGATCCCTTTCCTAACTTGACTTCTTCGCGCTTGGCTCTGACGTCCCTTTTCCCCTTGTGTCTTTCAGACCGCGGACTTCGGTGGCCTCTCCCGGCCGTTGTAGAGTCCGGCCCAGAACCTTTAATCAAATCACTCCCACTTCCCAGCGGGTGTTTGGGGCATCCAGGGTTGCTTTACAGCGTCAATCCCTACTGGCACATTAAATATATATAAATATAAATATAATAATCACCATATGGAGGCATCTCAGGATATCGTGAACGGGGTTCCTTCGGGACAAGCCCGTCTGTGTGTAGCTTGCGGGGTCTTACCTAGCAGTGGTGGCAATGCACGGGTCTGCGTCCCTTGTGCCCAGCAGGCGCTAGCTGGCCTACCCACCTCTTCTCAGGCTGGGCCCGCGCCTCGCCTTGTTTCTCCTACTCCCACAAGCCTGAGTCTAACCCCCAATCCTAGCGGGGACTCCCATGCTGACTTTGCCGCTAGACTGGCTAGCGTGGAAAGTTTAGTCGCTGGCTCCTTGGCGCGCAAGGCTACCGCTAAAAAGCGCCACCTGAATCCTGAAGCCACTATTCTTCCTGTAGACTCGGATGATTTACATTTGTCCTACACACTCCCCCTCAGAGGAAGGGGAACTGTTTTCTGACTCGGGGTCCTACGACGATGAGTCCAGGAGTCAGGATGAATCTGGTTCTGACCTTTGGTCCCAGGATGACGTTGATAGATTGCTGGCCCAGATCTTTGACGTGTTATCCCTCTCTCCCCCGCCTGCGGCTCCTCGGCAAAGAGGTGACCTGTTCCATACCGCGAAGGTGCGGTTGGAATTCCCTGAACAAACTCATTTTAATAATCTAGTCTTAAAGGAGTGGGAACATCCCAGCAAACTCCAGGGGGTTCCTAAGACTGTGGATAAGAAGTATCCATTCCCTGCTGCCCTGATCAAGTGTTGGACTTCGCTGCCCGAAGTCGATGCCCCGATCCTGGGTCTGTCCAATACCTTGATTATGCACTCCCCTGACACTACTACGCTGCGGGATCTGGAGGATCGACGGGTTGATCAATTGGCATGTCATGCCTTTGCATTTGGGGGAGCCTCGCTCCGCCCGGTTTGCGCCTTAGCCATCACGGCGGTGGCGCTCAGGACTGTGGTTAAGACTGCTCTTGAAGGGGCGGATGACTTGCCATCCGATGCCGCCAATGCTTTGGTTACCTGTGAGACTTTTATCAATTATATACTGTCTGCATCGGACGACGCTATCAAGCTGAGTGCTAGATCCTCTGCTCTGGTGGTAGCCATACGCCGAGCGGTCTGGTTACACCAGTGGGCAGCTGACAATAGGGTCGATTCAAAGAAACATGTAACAGCTTGGATTTTGGTGCCGATCATCCTATTTTTCCCGTCCGCTCGTGCGTTCGTATGAACTTGCGAGTGATTCTATAAGCAAATACGTTTCTATCCTAAAATTTACGTCCGTTCGTATGGCAGTTCGGGAATCAGACCTATGTCAGTTTCCATCCTGAATTTTCCGTTTCATTTCTCAGGTTGCAACATTGGTTTTGCCCTTTTTCCGTTTTTGTCTGGACGTAAATCCTTCTGATCTTGCGGCTGCGCACTACAAACTTACCTCATTAAAGTGCATTCTAAATATTTGGTCTTATTTTTCTTTATTTCATTCATTTTGTAGTAACCAACCATTAATGAATGCATTTGCATAAGTAAATCTTACTTTGTTTAATTTTTAGTTAACTTGCATTTTTTACTTGTGGATGTAATTTTAATATTTTGGCTTCAAATGGTACAACTTTAAATTTTGTGTGTGGTTACCCACACCCTCTCCATACAGATTGCTCTCAAATATAAAAAAACACCCAGCAACTTCTGCATGTTATGAGTCTAGAAACAGCCAAGATGGCGGCTCAGGTATTATCGGGCAGCCTGCAAACAGAAAGGGCCTTGTGACTGTGTTGCTCTGCATTCTTTGATTTCTGACCTTTCCGTGCCCCCAGCTCTGCTGTGTCTGTGCAAAATACAGCAGTAACCCACATCCTGCACTTTATCCCGCTCTCCTCTCCTCAGTAAGTGTGATGCATCTGACCAAAGATGTGCTTAAATAATTAAACAAAGCAAAGGTAAACAACTACACCAATAAATGCAATCTAAAAATATTATTCTAGTACATCAATTTAAAAATAAATACCAAAGGACATACATTTCTTTAATTAACGCAAATATATTGCAAAATAAAGGTTTACATGCAAAGGACTAATTAAGGTCCACATTAAAATGCTTTTATAAGGCATACGTGAATCAGGTATGCATTGCCATACAATTTATGGCCTCGGCCATGCTGATACATGCAGTTCATTGGAGCTCAAGACGCGCAGACTCCTCCACATAGCCAAAAAACCTGTTCAAGAACAGCAATACGACTGCTAAAAGGTGTCGGCAGTGGCTTTCTTTTAAAACGTATTTAGAGGTTTGAAAACTGTTCTCTGAATCACACCTAAACACATTCGATTATCCTAAGTTTTACGTTTTGATCCTAAGTTTTAGGATTTGATCCTAAGTGTTACGTTTTGATCCTAAAATTTAGGAACGAACTTGCGATGATCGTAAGAGCATATACGCATTCGTACGTAGGCTCGTGCGAGTCGGAAATGGCCAAAAAAACAGGAAAAAATGACTAACACCCACCCAAACTTACGATTCTCGATCCGAAATCAATTAACTTTTGCTCTTTGAATCGAGGGGAATGTCACCAAGAAGGCCCTTACGGGGCTTCCTTTCAAAGGGCTGCGCCTGTTTGGAGAAAGTTTAGATATCTTTGCTAAAGGGGGCAAGCTGCCCCAGCGCAAGCGTCAGAGTCGGCCCTTTCATGGCCCAAGCTCCCACTCGACCCCCTACTGTGGGGCTAAACAGGGAAGAGGGGTGTCCTTCGCCGGAGCTCGCACAGATTCCTGGAACAAGAAAAGAGGACGCCGCCCCAGCTCTTCCTGGGGGCCAAAGCCCAAAGCCCCTCCCAAGACCCCCCAGGCATGAAGGGGTGCCCTCGCCCGTCACGGTGGGGGGACGTCTACAGCATTTTCAGCATGTCTGGAGACGCCACGTCCCAGACCGGTGGATTCAGGAGGTAGTGTCCTCCGGTTACAAGATAGAGTTTGCTGTACTGCCCCCTACCAGGTTCGTCGGGTCCCGAATCCCACAGGATCCTTCCTCAGCTCAAGTATTGACGCTAGCGGTGCAGGACCTTCTAGACCTCGGGGTCATTTGCAAGGTCCCCTTAAAAGACAGGGGCGTGGGGTTTTATTCCAACCTGTTCACGGTGCCCAAAAAGGACGGGTCAGTCAGACCCATTCTGGACTTAAAAATCTTAAACAGATTTGTCAGAAACAGGCATTTTCGTATGGAAACTCTGCGCTCGGCCATTGCCTCGCTGCGCCCAGGGGACTTCATGACATCTGTGGACATCAAGGACGCTTACCTGCACGTTCCGGTGTTCCCGGGGCATCAAAGGTTCCTCAGATTTGCGCTGCTCGATCAGCATTATCAGTTTGTGGCTCTGCCATTCGGACTTACGTCAGCCCCCAGGGTATTCACCAAGGTGCTGGCGGGAGTAATGTCTCTGTTGAGACTAAAAGGCATACGAGTGTTGCCCTACCTGGACGATATACTTATCTCATCCCAGTCTCTGCAGCAGGCAGAGCTGGACACGCGGTTGGTGGTGACCACCCTGGAGTCCCTTGGCTGGGTGATCAATTACCCAAAGTCCTCTCTGTCCCCTTCCTCAGTGACACCGTTTCTGGGGATGATTCTGGATTCAGTTCAGTCAAGAATATTCCTTCCTCCACAGAAGGTGGAAGCTCTGACAACGCAGGTGAGGTCCCTGCTCTCGAGCCCTCATCCCTCTATCAGGCAGGGAATGCAGTTGGTGGGCTCGATGGTGGCAAGCTTCGAGGTGGTGCCATTTGCCCAATTCCATTTGAGAACTCTGCAACTTCACCTTCTGTTAGTTTGGAACAAGGACCCAGCGTCCTTGGACGAGATCTGGGTGCTTCCCCCCTCGGTCAGACAATCCCTGGCGTGGTGGCTGGACCACGGGAGCTTGACAAGGGGCAGATCCTTCCTGGCTCCCTCCTGGGAGACGGTCACAACGGATGCCAGTCTCTCGGGCTGGGGGGGATTCTGGAAGTCCCTGCGTTTCCAGGGGAGGTGGGGTCCTCAGGAGGCCCTTCTACCCATCAATGTCCTGGAACTCAGGGCGGTCAGGTTGGTGCTGGAACAACTGACACAGCACCTGAAGGGTCTAGCGATTCAGGTACGCTCAGACAACAGGACGGCGGTGGCCTACATCAATCATCAGGGAGGAACCCGGAGCAAGGGTGCTCTCCAGGAGGTGTCTCTGATTCTAACATGGGCAGAGACCAATGTTCAATGCATCTCGGCTGTTTACATTCCGGGGGCGGAAAATCTGCTAGCAGATGCCCTGAGCAGGGGGTCGTCCCGTCAGGGGGAGTGGTCCCTCTCCAACTCGGTATTTCAATCCCTGTGTCACCGTTGGGGTGTCCCAGACGTGGATCTGTTTGCGTCCCGTCACAATCGCAAGCTACCGACCTTTGTATCTCTGTCTCAGGATCCTCTGGCTCTGGCCACGGATGCTCTGGCAATGTCTTGGAAGGAGTTTCGGCTCCTGTATGCGTTTCCACCACTTCCCCCTTCTGGGCAAAGTGCTACGCAAGATCGCTCTGGAAGGGGTACCCACTATTCTGGTGGCCAAGAAGAGTGTGGTTCACAGACGTGGTTCAAATGGCAGTAGATCAGTACGATCTACAAAGGATTCCAGACCTCCTAACTCAGGGGTCTCTACGCCATCCCAATTTACTAACTCTGGCTTTGACGGCTTGGCTATTGAGACCAACAGTTTAAAGGAAAAAGGTTTGTCCGCTTCTGTAGTGGCTACCATGGTCCAAGCCAGGAAGAAGACCTCTTCTGCCATATATTATAGGGTGTGGCGTGCCTACATTGACTGGTGCGAATCCAGGTCTCTTCCCTGCCGGGAATTCTTAGTCTCCAGTGCTGGAGTTTTTACAACATGGTCTTGACTTAGGTCTGAAGCTTAGTACCTTGAAGGGCCAGGTTTCGGCCCTGTCTATCTTCTTTCAGAAGACCTTTGCCTAGCACTCTCTTATCAAGACTTTCTTTCAGGGGGTCACTCATGTGCGCCCCCCTCGGAAACCTATGGTTCCTGTTTGGGATCTGAATTTGGTTTTGTCGGCCCTGCAGGGTCCTCCTTTTTAGCCTATTCATGAAGCAGCTCTTGCTGTTCACACGCTCAAGGTGGTCTATCTGGTAGCCATTACCTCGGTTAGACATGTGTCTTGTTTAATCAAAAAAGGATATAGATGGCACCAACTAAGGTTAAGAATAATATTCTGGTGCCCTGCTCTGGTTTCCCCCAAGCAAATCTACAAATGACCAGACAAAAGAAGGGGGTGCCCCACTACCCCTGGGTGGGGGGAAAAAGACCAGAGACTGACAGTGGCACTCTGAGGTATTTAAGTAGTAAGAAAGTTTATTTTGACATCTAAATCACATACTACGACATGTTAAAATATTTACGTTTTAAAAAACATATATGACAATTATGTCCATACTACTGACAAGGAGTAGGGGAGGGGGGGGGACCTATACAGTTGGTTATTTAATTGTGCCAGTGAATTTATTAGAAACTCATGAACAGATATTTATATACAAACTAAAGCCTTATTAAAAATATATATATACATGTGCAATTGCCAAAGAAAGTGCTAAGTGCTATATGTAGTGCATCAATATCAAGCATATAGGCAATGAGAAAGTCCAAACCATGAAGTAAACAAAACATTAAATACCTTACAAATAAAGTGCTGAGTGCAGATAACCGCTGTAGCCCCCCTCACATGAGCAAACCCTGGACGCGTTTCGTGACGTCACCGTCACTTCCTCAAGCAGAGTATCCAGTGTATGGTGTCAGCTGGAGCTCTTAAATACTCACCCATCCCCGTGCCACAGCCCCACGCTGTGAGGATGCCGGCGGTCGGCAGGCGCACTCCGGCCGGAAGTGCGCCGCCGTACCGCCCGCCGGATATGACGCGTGTGCGCTCCACTATGGAGCGCAATACGTGTGATGGAAAATGACGTCCGGAGCCGGGCACAGCCGTCCCCGCCACATAGTGGAGGAGGCGCTGTGTCACGGCTATCCAGATACAGCGCGGGACTGGTGCAAGGGAGGTGAGTATCCCCCGTTGGACAACGAGCAAACATGAAACATAAAACATATAAACACTAAGACCACATCATTGATAAATAAACTGTCAGTAAATAATAAATGTCTGTAACATAAATCACATCAATAGAGAAATGGCAACCCAAAAACTATATTGTATATGAACATTATAGGTAAACACTTATTTCATGCTGTACTATATACTTTTGCTTACACGCATATATATGTAGAAGTGTTCACATGGGGAGCACAGAAAAAAGGATGCAAAATAGAGAAGGAAAAAAAAGGGGAGACAATATGGGAAAGAATATAGGTTCTGACAGAAGAGAGCAAGGCACTTGTAGTAACAACAGCAGGAAAAAGATATGTAAAGGTATCTGTCCATATGGATTTGCTTGTTGTCATATTCACTTTAATCTTAATCCAAAGATTCCACATAGGTCAATGATTCATTCTGTGTAAATTCCAAGCCCTCCGAGTTAGTTGCTCACTGTCGCTCGTAGGAGGGGAGGGGGGGGGAAGGGAAAAGGGGCGCATCAAGGAACCTCTAGCCAGGCTGGCAACAAAAAAGAGAAATATTAAAGATAAACCATACAATCACATGACTAATTTTCAGAGAGTGCACCCAACATGTATGCTACCCTCAAGAGAAAGAAAAAAAGGGAGAGGATCCACAAACCACCACTGTGTTTGTAATAGTGTGCCACACACAGTCCCAAGGCCAAAGAACATAAAAGAGAACAACACACCACGTGAAAGGACCCAAAGCAAAGGAACAGTCCTCACAGTTTTAGGAGGATACCGGTGCTTAAAAACCCAAATAAAAGCAGAAAGAAAGATCCGAGAGCATAGTAACCAGTATTGGTGACAAATCATTTCTGATGTGAAAGGCATTACTTATCCTACAACTATATATCCCAATAAGTGAAGCCCACCCGATAATCCTAAAGCGGAAAACACACACAAAAGCCAGATCTGGCAATATCTGTTGAACCCGAGACATTCCTCTCATAAACTACCAAGGCCCCAGATAACAAATTATTCCCCCAGGAATGGTGCAAATGAAACCTCCTCATTAAGGCCAAAGGGTTGCTGTGCATCTAGTTGGTATATCCAACGAAGCTCCCTCTGTTGTAGGCGTCTTTTGATGTCACCCCCCCCGTATTCCTAAATGAACCTTTTCCAAGGCCACTACCTTTAACTCCCTAAAATTGCTGTCATGGTAATTCAACATGTGCCTCGCTACTGGAGGGACAGGGCAACCCTGGTCTGTGTTCCTTTTTGCCAAGCGGATCGAGGAGAAGTGGGCCTGTATTCTTGCCTTTAATGTATTTTTAGTCTCACCCACATATATTTTGGAACAACTGCATATGAGCAGGTATACTACCCTCACTGTTCTACAGTTAAGGAAGCTTTTTATAGGATAAACTCTTTTGGTTCTAAAATTAACCACTTCCTTTTTAGTGTCCATGTGCGGGCATATATTGCAATGACCGCATGGGTAGCTCCCCTTAGTACTAATGTCATGCAACCATGTGTTAGGCCTAGAGAAATGGCTTCTACAGATTTTATCCCCCAAATTGGGGGCCTTGCGTGCCACCATCTTAGGACCATGTCTGGTCCATCTTGCTAGATAAGGGTCGGTTCTCAAGATGTTCCAATGTTTGTTTAATAGCCTGCGTAACTGGGGCCAAGCATTGTTATATTGGGAGATAAATCTTACCTCATCTTGAGCAACCTTTTTATTTTTGGGTTGTAAGAGAGATTCCCTTGTTGTACGTGTTGCCCTATTCAATGCCTTTTTCACCACATGTTTAGGGTACCCACGTTTGTAGAACCGATCAGCCAAAGCCTGCGATTGTACAGTAAATTCCTCCATAGTAGAGCAGTTACGTCTCACTCTGAGGAACTGCCCCATCGCGATCCCATCCTTCATGTTCTTACTATGACAGCTATCATAGTGTAGTAAGCTGTTTACCGCCGTATTTTTCCTGTACAAAGTTGTCTGGAGACTACCATTGGCCTGTTTGGAGATTGTGAGATCCAAGAAGTCGATGCTATCATCTGCAATGTATGATGTAAGAAAGATGTTAAAAAAGTTCTCATTAAGTCTATTGAGGAAGGAGACACACACATCTTTGGGGCCCTGCCATAGCAGAAGTATATCATCGATGTACCTGTACCACCCCAAAATGTAGGGGTGGTACAGGGACATTTCAGGGCCAAATACCGTCTCCCTCTCCCACCACCCCAAGAACAGATTCGCAACTGATGGAGCGCACTTAGCTCCCATTGCTACTCCACAAGTTTGCCTATAGAATGATCCATCGAATGTGAAGAAGTTGTGGGATAAAACGAACTCCAATAACTGAACGACAAAATTTTGTTTCGCCAAATCACTGTTTGTTTCCATATTCAGGAAGTATTTACACGTCTGAATGGCTAATGTATGTGAAATATTCGTATATAGTGATTCCACATCTAGTGTCACTAAATAGCTTTCTTGAGGAAGATGTAAATGATTCAGCTGGTTGAGTAGATCCATTGAATCCCTGACAAAAGAGTCCAAGGCTAGTACATGTGGCTGCAAGCTTTTGTCAATGTATGTGCATGCCTTTTCAGTGAGACCCCCGATACCCGCCACAATAGGTCTTCCTGGCGGGCATCGGGGGTTCTTTTGTACTTTGGGATAGCCGTGACACAGCGCCTCCTCCACTATGTGGCGGGGACGGCTGTGCCCGGCTCCGGACGTAATTTTCCATCACATGTATTGCGCTCCATAGTGGAGCGCACACGCGTCATATCGGGCGGTACGGCGGCGAACTTCCGGCCGGAGTGCGCCTGCCGACCGCCGGCATCCTCACAGCGTGGGGCTGTGGCACGTGGATGGGTGAGTATTTAAGAGCTCCAGCTGACACCATACACTGGATACTCTGCTTGAGGAAGTGACGGTGACGTCACGAAACGCGTCCAGGGTTTGCTCATGTGAGGGGGGCTACAGCGGTTATCTGCACTCAGCACTTTATTTGTAAGGTATTTATTGTTTTGTTTACTTCATGGTTTGGACTTTCTCATTGCCTATATGCTTGATATTGATGCACTACATATAGCACTTAGCACTTTCTTTGGCAATTGCACATGTATATATATATTTTTAATAAGGCTTTAGTTTGTATATAAATATCTGTTCATGAGTTTCTAATAAATTCACTGGCACAATTAAATAACCAACTGTATAGGTCCCCCCCCTCCCCTACTCCTTGTCAGTAGTATGGACATAATTGTCATAGACATGTGTCTTAGTTGGCTGCCTTGTCTATTCAGCCTCCCTACTTTGAGAGACACCGGTATAAGGTGGTGTTTCACTTCAAGCCAGACTTCCTGCCTAAGGTTGTGTCTGCTTTTCATTTGAATCAAGATATTGTTCTTCTTTCCTTGTGCCCTAATCCTAATAACCCTAAAGAGAGGGTTTTACATTCCCTGGATGTGGTTAGGTGTGTCAAGTCTTACCTGGTTACCACTTAGCATTTAGAAAGACGGATGCTCTCTTCGTTGTGCCTCACGGGCCCAGGAAAGGTTTGGCTCCCGCCAAGTCTACCATCAGTAAATGGATTCGTCAGGCTGTGGTTCAAGCCTATACTACTAAGGGGAAGACTCCCCCCTTTCGTCTTACTGCTCATTCTACTAGAGCTGTTGGGGCTTCTTGGGCTTTTCAGCACCAGGCCTCTGTGGAGCAAGTTTGCAAGGCCGCTACTTGGTCTTCTGTTCATACCTTTACAACGTTTTATAAGGTTGATGTTAAGGCCTCAGCTGACGCTGCGTTTGGCCGCAAGGTTCTGCAGGCCGTAGTTGTTTAAACGGCTTGCTGTTGCCTTCTGTTGTGGATCCCACGCTTCTTTACGGACACTGCTATTGGATGTCCCACATGTAAAGACTATGTCTGGAGCAGGACGTGCTGTCTGCTTAGAATAATACAAATCTGTGAAGTACTCACCTGTAGAGTTGGTATTATATGCAGACAGCATATGCTCCACCCCACCCTGGTTTCACTTTGTTTCCTTCCTTGTTTTCTTCATGTTCTGCAGTGCACGGCGCTGAAGGCGGAGGTATACCCACATGTAAGGACTATGTCTGGAGCAGGACGTGCTGTCTGCATATAATACCAACTCTACAGGTGAGTACTTCACAGTGTTGTATTTTTCTTACCCCGCTCTCACTGGAATATTTTCGGCCAGACGAAGCGGCAAGTACTGCTAACATTGCGGTTCTCCTCTGGCCGCTCGCACTGCAATATTTTCGACCGGGGCTAAGCGGCAAGTACCACTAACATCGCGATTCTCCTCCGGCCGCTGGCACTGCAACATTTTCGGCCGGGGCTAAGCGGCAAGTACCGCTAACATCGCAGTTTTCTTCCAGACGCTCGCACTGAACTCCTCCAGCCGCCTTCAGTGGAAGATTCTCACCCGGGCAAAGCGTTGAGTACTGCTGAGATCGCGGTTCTTCTCCGGCCGCCTTCAGTGGAAGATTTTCGGCTGGGGGAAGCACAAAAGTACCGCCGACTTCGCGGTACTTCTCTGGCAGTGCTTGATACTGGGGTTGTTGGCCGGCAAAAAGGGCTGCTTCTGAGGCGCTGCACAGCCACCGCCAAGCGGACCTAAATCTTTAGGTAGGTCATTTTTTAAGGATTATGTGTATTAATATGATATTTATTCGTATATAAATATTAATGTTTTTTAATTCTTATTTTTAAAATATATATATATATATATATATATATATATATATATATATATATGATTGTGGGATAAGACTGGCAATATATTGATGTGGTTCACCCTCTGAGCTCTCAGAATAGTCTTGCGACTATCGGGAACTGTTCACATACTAGGTTCTAGACCCCCTGGGAGGTAATCTAGTATTAATCACCATGACAGGGGCATCTGGGGTAATCGGATCTGGTCCTTTAGCAGATAGATTCACCCCATGTCCAGTATGCAAACAAACACTGGACGAGGAGAGCACGGTGTGCAGGGTTATGCTACGGTAGTAGTGGATATGGAAGACAATCGTCTCCTCCCTGCAAGGCCTCTGACCCTTGTTGCCGGTGCCCTCTGAGCTTAAAACCCCCCCTGGCAGCCTTCAAGTGGACCTAAAACCTTTAATAAGTCATATCGGCTACTAAGAAGGTTTTGAAAAAATACATTTTCCTCTGAGTTTTGAAGAGGATATTGTGGCTGCCATGGCCTCCTTCTGAGTCTTTAAACTCTGTCGGCAGCCCTCAAGTGATCCTAAACCTTTAGAGAGTCATTTAGAAGCATTAGCTACTAAAAAGGTTTTTAAAGAAAAGATTTATCCTCTAACTTGAAGAGGATATTGTAGCTGCCATAGTCTTCCAGGAAGTTATCAGTTGGGGAGGATTTATCCAGTAGGGACTCGTATTCATAGTCCTCTACGCAAGGGGGTGCTCAGTTAAGATGGATGGCTTTGATTTCCTCCATTCCGGAGGATGCTGCAGAGCATACACATTATTCTAATCTGATCAATAGGGAATGGCAGAAGTCAGGCAGTCTTCCGCCCATTCCTAAAGTGCTAGATACTATGTATCACTTCCCTCCAGATCAGATTGAGTTATTCACCCTCCTGTGGTGGACTCTCTGGGGCCAGGTCTCTTTTAAGATTTTTGTTATGCCATCCTCGGATAGTGCTTCTCCAAAGGATCCAGCGAATAAGAGCGTGGATCATGTGGCATGTTGGGAGCAGGAGGTTGTTAAAACAACTGGGCTCGAAGACTCGTAGGGGTCATTCATGAAAGTCATGCTCCCAGGTGATCAAGACCAGTTTGGTTACAACAGGTATATGATACGGGCTATGGAGGATTGAGCAGGATAAGGCCTAGCTCTGGTGTTAGCCTTAAGGCCTGCTTTATGGCTTAAGCAATGGCCAGCTGACATAGCCTCCAAAAAAGAATGACAGGACTCCTCACCCTTAAGGGGTGTCTGTTTGGGGAGAGCTTGGTTGATATGGTAAAGCATGCTACTAGTGGTAAATCATCTGATCTGCCACAGAAGCCAAAGTCTAATACTGCTTCCGCAGGACCTCTAATACTCCGGGGTTCCGGGTAGAGGTTCAGCCTCTTTGGGATACCGAAGAGATTTTTTGAATAAGATAAAGTTCCAAATTAAGGCAACAGGTGTCTGGCAGTATAAAGCCAGACCCCCTTCAAAGCTTGCTCAGGCATGAAGGCATGCCCCCGCTCTTGCAGGTTTGGGGGGACCGCTTCTGCATTTTGCTCATATTTGGAGGCTTCATGTAACAGATATTTGGATACAGGAAGTTGTATCCTCAGGTTACAAGATCAAATTAGGAGCCAGACCCCCTTGGAGATTCGGTCAGGGGTATCCCGAATTTTTAGAGATTGGAGTTGTTGATCCACAGTGAAGTTACTCCAGCCGTGCAGTGTATATATAAGGATACATACCTACATTGCTGTAGGTGGCCTACATCTTCAGTTTGTGGCGTTACCCTTCGGCCTATCTTCAGCCAGTCAAATATCATATCATAGCTTCAAGAGTTATTATTTTCTGGGACTGTCATTAGACTCTCAGGCAAAAGTGTTTTTTCCAACAGAGAAGTGACTCTTACTTCAGGCCAAGGTACAGGGTCTCTTGTCTTGCCCTCACCCAACGATTCATCAAGGAATATGTCTGTTGGGCCTAATGGTATCTTGCTTTGAGTCAGTACCTTTTGCACTGTTCACACAAGACCCCTGCAGATGGAATTGCTCACATTCTGTGATCAAGACCCACACACTCTAGATCACTCTTTTTGCATGACACCGTCAACAAGGCAGTCTCTAGCCTGGTCCTCAGCCTCTTCAGACTGGCAAATCCTCCCTTCCAGTACAGTGGAAGATCATCACCATGGATGCCAGTCTATCAGGTTGGGGGAGTGTCATGGAGTCACCAACGCTCCAGGGACAGTGGAGTCTGAAGGAGAGCAAACTCTCCATAAATATCCTGGAACTGAGAGCGATTCTATTGTATCTCAGACATTGGACATACCATCTGAATGGGCATCCCATCCGGATTCAAACAGACAATCGGACGGCGGTGGCATATATCAATCACCATGGGGGCACCTGAAGCAGTGAAGCCCTCATGGTAGTGAGCTGGTTGTTACTTTGAGCCGAGAAACAGGTTTCATGCATTTCAGCAGAACGGTCCTGCATCAGAGGGAATGGTTTTTTTTAAATCCCTATGCATGCACTGGGGGATTCCAGACATAGATCTCTTGTGCCTCACGACAATCGGAAGGTTACAACGTTTGTGCCTCGGTCCAGGGATCCTCTTACTATAGCAACATATGGCCTGACTCTTCAGTGGTCATCGTTCAATCTTCTTTATGCATTCCCTCCGATTCCACTCCTAGAGCGAGTACTAAGAGAGATAGCTGGCGAGGGAGTCCCAACCATTCTGGTGGCTCCTCAGTGGCCAAGAAGCTGGTTCTCAGGCATAGTAAGGATGTCAGAAGGCAAATCGTGGAGGTTACCCGACGATCCAGATCTTCTCTCATAGGAGCCTCTAAGGCATCCCAATTCACATGTTTTGGCTTGGACGGCCTGACTATTTAATCCTTTATCTTGGCAGAAAGGGGGTTCTTCTGACATAGTCATGCAAACTATGATTCAGGCCCGGAAGAAGCCTTCATCTATGATCTACTATAGAGTCTGGCAAGTATTTTTGCTTGGTGTGAATCCAGAAGGTTCACTAGTAGAATTTTTTCTGTTCCCAGAATATTTTATTTGTTGGCAGAAAGGTCTTGATGAAGGTTTTCAATTGAGTACTTTAAAAGGCAGATATCTGCTTTATCTTTTTATTCAGAAACCTATTGCTGTGAATAAATGTATCAAAACTTTTTGTATAAGAAGTCGCTCATGTGCGGCCTCCTCGTAAGCTACTTCTGCTGGTTTGGGACCTGAACTTAGTTTTATCAGCTCTTTATCAGCATCCTCCTTTTGAACTATTAGCAGATGCATCATTAAGTTTATTGACTCTTAAGATTATCTTTTTTAGTGGCAATATCCTCGGTAAGGAAGGTTTCTGAATTAGCAGCTCATCAGTTAAGTCTCCTTATTTAGTGTTACATAAGGACAAGATCGTCTTCTGCTTTTAACAGGTTGTTTTTCCTAAAGTGTTTTTTCATCCTAATGAAAAGGTGAATTTGCCTTCCTTATGTCCTACTCCAGTGTCCGATAAAGAAAGGATTCTTAATTGCTGGATGTAGTGAAAGCACTAAGATACTATCTCATTGTTACACAATCTTTCCATAGGTTGGACTCCTTATTTTGTCATACCTGAGGGTGCATGGAAAGGTCTTCCACCATCTAAGTCTACCATCAGCAATGGATTAGACAGGCAGTGATAAGAGCCTATATTCCCTAAGGGGAAGGATTTTTCTTTTAGGACTACTACTGCTCATTCGATGAGCTATTGGAGCTTCTTGTAATTTTTAGCATCAAGCTTCAATATCACAAGTATGCAAAGCCGCTACTTGGTTTTCAGCTCATCCATTTACCAAATTCTATAAGGTAGAGCCTTTGGTAGGAAGGAATTACATACAGTGGTAATTAGATGATTTTGGAATGTCTTATTCCTGAAAGGAATAAGGTTTGGGGATCCCACCCGAATTAGGGTACTGCTTTTGAAGGTCCCATTCGGATCTGAATTCTTCTGATGGCCTGAAGTAAAATGGAAGAGAAAAGAAAATTCCGTGAGTACTCACCTGTAGAATTAATTTCTTTTCCATTATTACTTCAGGACATCAGACCCTCCCTGTCTGCTAGGTTACTATGTCCATATCTTGCATGCCTAGTTTTAGTGGAGTGATAAATAGTTGCTGTAAATCAGCAGTGGAAAAAAAAGAAGAAGATTAAACGGAGAGAGGAGTCTTGTATTTGGTCTCCAGCCTTTTGTTTCCAACAGGATAGGTATGCCCCCCGGGCGGCTGTTTCTACTGCTTTTCAATTAAACTGAGGTGCATCAAGTCAGCCAGGTGGTTATAGGCCTGGGAGGTGGAGACACACCTTTGTTCTTGCAGACCACACCCTTCGGGAGAGGTTAGCCCATTCGTCTATGAATTCTTCTGATGTCCTGAAGTAATAATTAATTCTACAGGTGAGTACTCACAGAATTTTCTTTTTTGTTTTTTGTCATACATCACAATTACAATTGATGCAATCAATTTTAAAATCTATTTTAAAAAAGTAGTTGTTAATAGCCACAGATTATAATGTAAGGAAGCATATTTTGAGATTTGCCATTTTAAGGTCATACAAATGTTTCATGTCAATTATAAATTGTTCTAATGATCCAATCTGTACCAAGGTGTCAAACTCAGGGAACAGTGACAATCAAATTCCCGGAAATAGACAGAAATACATATGAATAAAGAGAATGATATCAGTTTAAGTGAAAAAAAGAAATGTATTATGCTTAGTCTGACACAGTACTCGCAAATGAATATATATATATCATATATTATCATAAAATGTCCAAAATGTAAGTTACTTAAAGTAAAGTGTGCTACTTTAAGTATATCTGTAACCAAATCTGATCCTCTGGAAAAAACATCATATACATAAGCCTCCTAAAGCATAGATTATATGGTTTGTTTTATTTTTTCACTTTATATTTAAATAAATGTCCCCTTTTTTTCATAGAATTTCAGTCCAGCCTAATCATTCCAGTAGCCGGTGCTGCATACAGAGAATCCTGAGCCGTCGTCCTCTGGTGGGTCCAGGTGGTGGAGCAGTGGTGAATTTTTTCTGGGCTTGACAATCCAAACCATAAAATGGTCTGCACAGTGTAATTTCACTGCTACTTCACTGAAAGTAGATATAAACCCTGGTCCAGGTCTGCAAGGATTCTAACCTACTTACTGCTGCTGACTGTACACCCTGGAGAACGTCATCTTTTTATTGGGTAGCTCAGTATGATGGGGGGCATAAAAGAGATGCTGCATTGCATTCCTCATATTAAAGAATGTGCTTCTTCCGCATGTATGCAGCTTTATCCTGCCTCCTAAAAGAGTGGTTATTGCTGCTGTTTCCTACCTGCTGACTTGCAGAACAGGCAATAAGACGTTAGTGGTTCTCTGCTATAAAAATGGAATGGTGTATTCAAAAACCTGTCAATCCTGACAAGAAACAAGCTTAGCAGAGTTTTTTGTACATGTGGTTGCTAGCAAGAATGTTTTACAGATTTGTAATATTGGACTATTTTTGATTGTTTGGTTACAGATGGACCATGCTCTCACTGCCTGTCTTCTCTAAAGCCTCCCCCATGGAGGGATAGCTTTTGCAGAGTTGGAGAACCTAGAACCTAGGTCATCTCAGAGGAAAAAAGAAGGGCCTGAGAAGAAGGGCAGTGGCCTCCTGATCCAGCAGCAATTAGTGCACCTGAGCAGTCTGCACAATTGCAGTATTGGCAGGGGTCTGCGAATGCACAGAACTTTTGGCGTAAAAAAAACTTGTGCATGAGATTTACGCAAACTGGAGCGCTCCCTAATTTCATAGTAGTATGTACTTCTACTGGTTCACAACTGTTTTATAAGTTTCACCGGCCCTTATTGGAGAATAGAAGGCTGAGCTTGGCCAGTCTTTTTGGGATGAAGAATGAGTAAAAAGGATTTGTCCAACACACAAGAACGCTTCAGCCTGCAAAGTTCAGGAGAAGCAATATACACCTCCTCTTTCAATGTGATATATATGTCCAGTATGTCGTCACTGGATCTTTCCTTTAGTACCTGATGTCTGCAAGAGATGTAGGTTGTCTCAAGAACCCATCACACACACATGGTGGAAATGTCCCTCTAGTAAGGCATTAGGGCTTCAAACTCCCAATGTTATATTCAAAAAGTGGCCCTCCTCTCCATGTTCCCAGGGAGTGAGGGATCTTGTAGAAAGGGTGCATTGGGACACTTTGTTTCAGCAGCTGCAATGGTGGAAGTCCACAATTATACCTTCAGTGGCAGAATGTGAGGATAGAAGGAACTGGGTACTCAGAAAAGGTGAGAAGGCTTTCAAACACAGGACATTCAATCAAACACAGGACATTCAATCATATTTACTGAATGTAACTTTTTGTTAGTGCAATATTTCAGAACATGGGGCTCTACTTTTAATTTTGCACAGGGCCATGCTATGTCTAACACAGCCTTGATTATAAGGCTATTCTAAGTAGCAAATCAGTGTTCTCTAAAGGTTGTTATGATTGGCATACTGGTATCTGGAACTGGAATTGCTTATATTATTTACATGCACAATTTTCTGTATTTTTTATGATTCTTTTTAGTGTTTGTTTAACTTGGAAAATTAAAAAAATAAATTACACTGTAAACACTATTACAGAAAAAGTTTTAATAATATTATCTCTCATAGACTAGAGACACCTGCCTATTGAAGATACTTTACTTCTGTATACCAGTGCTGAGGAAAAGCTCCATGCATCATAACCATTAATAATGCATATTTAACTGGGAATGGTATATTGTATAGATAACTAGGAAAAACAATTTCTATAAACCCTTTATCTATCACAGTATGTATTTAGATCATGATGCAATTATTAGTAGTTATTCAAACTAATTATATCAAACATATAATATAACATATACAAATTCAATTTTTGAGTGCTTGCTCTACATTGCAAAATAGTTCTGGTTTCTGTTTTGTATGTCTGTTTTTTGGGTAGAAAGGGCTTCAATAATGAAAAGTCATTAAAGCATACCAACAGGGCAACTGGTGGTGGGCTTCTGACACTTGCCTACTTGGATTGGCTTGGACAATTTTGCTCAAACTACATCATTAACCCACTTTTTTACCCCTGGGGGTACATGCATGAGGGAGGGTGGAATTGCAGACAGTATGTTCAGGGGGTGAATGGACAATTGGGATGTCCTTCCTGCATGGCCAATACCCATTTTTTAATGTTGGTCCACTTTAACTGCAATTCAATTCCCAATACACTTAAACTGAGAACTAATGGGGGCGTGGCTATGTAACAGAGCCGAGTGGACGCATGGCAGAGGGGCTCCTGCAAAAATCCTGAAAACCCCAGAAATCCCACTTAACTGCCGACCCAGGTGGAAGGGAGACCTGACATTGGTTTGTTGGAGCGATTAGCCCCACTGGACCATCCAGCATATCCTGAGGCCCTCGTCGGGACTTGGCTCGGCGCCATCTTTAGGAGGAGGAAGAGGAGAGAGCGTCATTCGAGGTGGTGGGGGACCGAAGAGTTAAACCCTGTGTACTTTTTCAGATAAGGGCTTGCCGAGGCTGAGGCCGCCCGATCACATTCCTGTGGAGCTGGACTTCCAGTGACAGAGCCCTTTGATTTTCCGGCTGCGTCGGAGGCTGTTAGCTTCCCCCGCCGCCCCCCTCCCCTCCCGCACTGTGATAGTGCCGTCTAATCCTCCAGCCTCGCATCTGACTGTCAGCTTTCCCCGCTGCCCCGCCGGAGGCTTGCTCTGCAACACCTGCGCCTGTACCAGAGTGTGTTGGTTGGGAGGATTCCCTCCTGAGGTGCCCCTTCTGAGCCCCCCCCCTCGCAGAGGCTGCTCTTACCTGCCGCTGGTGGCTTGTGAATCCCCACACTCCTCCCACTCCTCACCAGAGGGCAGTGTGGTACCTGGCCTTACATGACCATAAGGGTGGCTGCCCCCAATCCATAATCTTTCCCCTAATAAAAGGGACATTACCAACATCTCCCAATTTTGCACACCTGCTGCACAGCTCTTCTCAATACTGCAGCTGGTCCGGGGTTCAGGGGCAGTGGGGACGGCTGTCCTGACCCAATCAACCCTATATGAGAGGCAATAAAAAAAGACGCACGGTGTCAATACACTGCGGCACACAAACCATGGCCGAGCCATCGGAGGAGCGCATGGTCTCTCCTACCTCTACTCCTGATAATGCTGCAATAATGGCTGCTATCACCAACTGTCAAAGCGTCCTCACAGCAAAGTTTGATAACCTACAGGAGCAGCTTAACTATTTTAAGCATGACCTAGACAACATAAGGGATAGAGCGACTGAATCAGAAAGGCGAATTGGCGAGGCAGAGGATGGTTTGTCGTCAGTTGCTTCCGCAGTGGACTCCCTGAAGCGCCAAGTGAAGCTCCTCACAGACCGGGCAGATGACTCAGAGAACCGGAATCGTCGCAATAATATTAGAATACTGGGGATACCGCAGAGGGCGGAGGGGGATGCCCCGGAAAATTTTGCAGAAAATCTCATCCAAAAAGTTTTAGCACCGAAGGGCCTCTCGCCATTCTTCGTGGTGGAGCGTGCACATCGAATCCCATTTAAAGCCCCGCCGCCGGGAGCTCCTCAGCGCCCCTTTATCTTGAAATTGATGAATTTTAGAGATCGGGACACAGTATTAGCGACCGCCCGGAAGCAGCGGGACATCCTATATGATGGCGCAAGACTATCCTTTTTTCCGGACTTTTCGGGAGTACAGAAGCAGCGCCGCTCCTTTAACGATGTGAGAGCGCGTCTTAGGAGGAAAAATATTAAATATGCCATGCTATTCCCTGCCAAGCTGCGAGTTCAAGATGGAGATACCACAAGATTCTTCCTCACTGCGGAGGAGGCGAATGCTTGGGTGGACTCGCTCCCAGCGACTGGGGGGCCTGGTTCCCGCCGCTAGTCAAGTTGGGGCTCTGCGCTTCGGAACGTTCATTGTTTACAAATTGCCGTTGCTGGGACTCCTGAGGAGATGCTGATCGGGGGGAGATTTACTCTCTCCATTGTTTTACTACTCCGTCGGGGATGGACTTTGGGGATTGACCCCGGTCGTCCTTGTTTGACCATCCTTATTTTCTGGGGGGGGGGGGGGGAGGTCTGGAGCTGTGGGTCCTTCCCGCCTCGTTCTGTCCGACAGGCTTGATTGGACTCTCTCCATTCCTTTGTTTCCTATCCTGGGTCCATACTCCCTTCTGTCCTTGTTTCCCCCTTTAGTTCTGGGATGGTCCGGCCCTTTGGGGTGTGTGCATCCTGTACACTGCCCGAGGTGCCTGCCTTTAGTGAACACGTCTCGCAGACACTAAGTCAACCAGTGTTAAAAGTTACTTGTTGTGGTTTAGGGAATAAGCTCGCCGCAGTTGGGGTTAAGTGGAGCAGGGTGGGATCGGGTAGGGTTAATAAAGTTTGTTGGGAGGGCAGGGTAGAGTTATTCCGGTACTGGTTATTCGGAACCGGAGATTGCTTTTTGGGTGGGGGTGCTGTTCCAATACGGGCTGTTGCCCGTAACCAGGGTAAGGTTAATGATTACTGTTCATTTGTATATGTGGTTTGACTGTGTGTGTTACTGGTGTGTGTGTGGTGGAGTGAATGGTGTGACCTGCTACTTTAAAGCTCTGAGAGGAGGGGTGAGCCACTGAGCCCTAGACGTTTACCTGGCATATACGAGTTTCAGACGAAATTGGTATGGAATGTAAAGTGATCTCATGGAATGTACGTGGTCTCAATGACAAGATAAAGAGATCCTCCGTTCTCCAATTTTTGAAAAAGCATAAGGCTAATATTGTGATTCTGCAAGAGACCCACCTACTGGGGCAGAATCAATGTCCGTCAAAAAACCATGGGTTGCACACTTATTTCATTCTCACTACTCTAATTATGCCAAGGGCGTTTCAGTCCTAGTGGCCAAACATATGGCCTTCACTCTTCTTTCAGTGCATTCTGACTCTAAAGGCAGTTATTATACATGCGAAGATATACGATGTTAAGATCCTGATAGTGGAATTATACATCCTGCCCCCATTTGACATTGGGATCCTCTGAGAGATCATGGATAGAGTGGCCACCTTCCCGCCAGATCCCCTATTGCTGACCAGTGACTTTAACATGATCCTTGATAGAGCTCTAGACCGGCTGACGCCCGGGACAGGCCCGTCCACTCCACTAGCGGGATGGGCGGAGGCCCTGGGCCTAACCGAAATATGGAGATGGAAGCATCCTACGGAAAGGGCTTTCTCCTGTCACTCGATCCCTCATAAGTCCCTCTCACGTATAGAGGCCTTTGGGTCTAAGTGCCTGCTGGCCAGGGTAGTGGCCTGTGAATTCCTGCCGCGGGGTATCTCGGACCACTCGCCGTTAATGGTGACAATTTGCATGTCTGGGAACCGGGGGGGCCTTAGGCCCTGGACATTAAACCCCCTATGGTTGGAGGATGAAGAGGTTTATGGTTCAATGTTCAGCAAACAGGAAAGATACTGGCAGTGCAAAGGGGAGGAGACCTCAGCTAACACACGATGGGACGCTTTCATGGTGGTGGTTAGAGGCAGTGCCATCAGTGCCATAAAGGGGGCCAGGGTAAAGAGGGGGAGGGTCATCCGAGAGCTGGAAGAGAAAATAGCCAGAGCGGAAGAGAGATTTGTGGAGACAACTAGCCCCTCAGATCATGACTTACTTAATGCCCTACAGAGGGAGTATAATCTAGCACTAACGGAATCCACAAGAAAGAGCTTATTATTTAAACAGCAAACTATTTTCGAGAAGGGGGATAAAAATGGGAGAACCTTGGCATACCTCTCCAGAGCAGAAAGTCCACAAACAATGGTTGCGGGTATCACCAATCAGACCCAATTTGTCACTGACTCGGAAGGAATTTCTAGGCAATTCTATGATTATTACAGCTACCTCTACTCCTCTAAGGTCAGTTACGATCTAGAAGAGCTGGATTCTTATCTTGCTCCTATAGTTCTCCCTTCTCTTTCTGAGTCTGACAGGGAAATGCTAGATAGTCCAATAACCTGCGATGAAGTAGTGAAAGCAATAGCCCTAATGTCTAGCCGAAAGGCCCCTGGGCCGGATGGGCTTCCCTCCGAGTGGTACAAGAAAAATAGTGAAACCATGGCGCCAAGGCTGCTGGAGGTCTTCTTGGGGGCCCTGCAATCAGAGCATCTTCCTGAAACCTTTGCAGAAGCGACTATCACCCTTATTTATAAAGATGGGAAACCCCCAGATGCCTGCAGTTCCTATAGACCGATCTCGCTCTTAAATCAGGACGCCAAGGTTCTCGCCAAAATACTGGCACTCCGCCTCAATAAGGTGATACTCTCCCTCATTGGTAATGATCAGTCAGGCTTTATGCCAGGCTGAACGATGAGCATTAATCTAAGATGGCTGTTTAGTAATCTGCAAATTGGGCATGACAATGCGGGGAGTAGAGTGGTGGTCTCACTCGATAATGAAAAGGCCTTCGATTCTGTCGAGTGGCGCTATTTGTGGGCAGTGTTAGTTAAATTTGGCCTCCCCCCAACCTATGTCAAATACGTCCAATTGCTTTATAAGAATCCTAAGGCAAGGGCCAGAGTAAATGGAGTCATAACAGCTGAGTTGACACTGGGTTGGGGTACGCGACAGGGGTGCCCACTCTCCCCGCTGCTGTTTGCGCTGGCCATTGAGCCCTTGGCGTCATTAATCCGAGACTCCGCTGAGATTCAAGGGTGGAAATTGGGACAGGTGGTCGAGAAGGTCTCCATGTATGCAGATGATACTTTAGTCTATTTGGCTGATGCTAGGGGCTCTCTGGAGGCGTTACTGGAGTTGATAACAAAATTTGGCTCATTTTCAGGCCTTAAGGTTAACTGGGAGAAATCCAGCTTATATGTGGTGGATGAACCGGTATCTTCGCTTAGGAGAGTAGAAAACTTTAAATACTTGGGAATTGTCATGCATGCGAACCCTTCTAAATTTATCGAACTGAATATCTGCCCAGTGGTTGGTGCCCTCAGGAGAAAAGTGGCCCAGTGGGCGGCTCTCCCTCTATCAGTCATTGGTCGTATTAATATAATCAAAATGATCTTTCTCCCTAAGTTCCTATATCTGTACCAGGCGTCGGCTGTGGTGCTGCCGGCCTCACACTTCCGACTTTTGGACTCTATCATATTCGGGTTCATATGGGGGGGGTCTCTCCCCCCAAAATGAACAGAACCATCCTAAAAGCCCCACCAGGATTGGGTGGTTTGGCCGCACTGCACATGATGCTGTATTTTTATGCCGCACAGTTGGTATACACTACGTGGTGGATGAACCCCCCCGTTGGTAACCCGGTGGTGGCTCTTGAGTCCTCTCTGTTGGGCCCAGTGCTCCCTTTGCAGAGTTTGGTGTAAAAAGGGGGTCTCCCGCACGCCACTACCTGTATGAGAGCGACACTATATGTGTGGCAGAAGGTACAGGCTATGAGGAATCCCCCCCGATCGCCTTCTGAATGGTCTCCCAATACCCCTCTCTGGGATAACCCTAATTTGCCCTTCCTGACACAATTTTTTGGAAAAAATGGGGAATAATCTCATTTGCGCAGCTATTCACTGGAGGGACTCTGATGACATACGAGCAGCTGTGCCCAGAGACTTCTTCCAGTACCTACAGCTCCGGCACGCCCTAAGATCCCAGATCCTTATTGTGGGACTGCAACTGCTGGATTCACAGATTGAGTCCCTGATAAGATCTAAGGATATAAGCAAGCCCACCTCTACGTTATATAATGCCCTCCTTCTAAGCCAACCATCCCCTTTAGAAAAAGCACAGAGGAAATGGGAAGAATTGATCCCAGGTGTGGACCAGGAGGATTGGGAAGAAGCAGTTGATAACCTGTATTCCTCTGTTATAGATGCTAGAGATAGGCTGATCCAGGCCAAATTGCTTCATCAGGTGTATCTAACCCCAGTTAGGTTGAAAAGGATGGGCCTGGCAGAAACAGACCTTTGCCCTAGGTGCAACACTGTTGTCGGCTCTTTGCTGCACATGATCTGGGAATGTCCGATTATTTCATTGGGCCTCCCTGTGAGGAAGTCAACATCCCTCTGTCTATTAAGTGTGGTAGAGCCCATGTTGGATGATGGCCCACAAAAAATCCTGTTACGTCTACTAATGTTTTATGCGAGGAAATGCCTTCTTTTAAACTGGAAACATCCAAACAAACCGAGTCTTTCAGGTTGGAAGAGCCTGATAAACGGTAAACTGATTCTGTATAAGCTGACCTACCAGGCTAGGGGATGTCTGAACAAGTTTGAGCAAGTATGGGGAACGTGGCTTAATGCCCCCAACTCCACTAGTGGCTAGGGACTACCAGTGGCTCATCCTCCAGGGCTAAAATGTATTCTCCATAAGATGAGCTCAATTTAAGCAGGTGAGCCTGAGAGTGACTGTGGTGTGAATAATGGCTGGTGTGTATGTACGTTGCTATGGGTGGTTACAATTATAGTTGTAATTGGAGTATAAGAGCGGTAATACTTGTGATTGTAATTGTATTGTTTTGCTGCACAATTTAAAAAGCATAAATAAAAACTTAAAAAAAAAAAACTGAGAACTAATGTCTTTAACCCAGTCCATATACCCATGCAGCAGTAGGATCACCTGCCAAAGATGACACCAATATGCATGCTCTCTGCATTTTTGATTGCAAAGCTTGAAATTAAATGACATTCACTTTTTTTTTTAACAATTTTGACCACTGTATGTTTTGGGATAATGAACCCCTTTCTCAGTGTAGCAATACCCTGAGATGTATGTTGGTGATCAATATTGGGCGAACGATTTGCCCTGGGTAATATTCCTTGCTTTTTGTACTAATATTTATTCCTGTATTGCATGCCGTTATTGTATATTTTATTTCTCTTTATCTCTTTAACCCATGAAAACCTTACAGTACCATTCTCAATGTGCATTACCAACATATGTACAATTTCTTCTGCATAGCCTGTGATATTGAAGTGATCACTGCTATGGTTTTTCCTTGACTGTTCTGTCTTGAATTAAACTTATCTACCAGTATCTCTCTATTAATTCTCCCACACGCCCCATCCAGCTGCTGTCACACAGCCACAGCAGTCAGCACGAGTTGTAAACGATAATATATCAGCTCCTTTATAATCCTCTGAGTAAAAAAGTAAAACATCTTTTACAAGTACAGTAATGCCACCCAAACAGATTATGCTCACATATTGGGGTAGATCAACAGGGATAGGATTACAGGCTGGAGTGCATTCCAGAGTGTATTTGTCAAATTCAGTAATTTTTATACTCAGAGCTTTTATATATTAGTAAGTATAAGTTACTAAGTATTATAAGTTATTGTGAAAGTAAGGCAATATTTTGGAAAAGGTCAGAAATATGTATCTCAGTCCTGTCGTATGATCACATTCAAGCTGTGTAACACAGCAGGAGGAAGACACTTTTACATTGTAACATCAGCCACTCACCTGGCTGTTTACAATGTACAGTAACAGCAGTTGGCTGGATTTTGCAATGTAACAGCAGGACTCATGTCTTGCTTGCTCCATTGTACAGTGTGAGGAAAGTGGCAGTTTGAGTTTTATTGTCAGTAGTGCTGCCTCTGTATGCAACTTATATAAACTTATCTAATTGGTTAAAAACATTATCACCTTCCCTCCCTAGAGCACTTAAACAACACAATTAAACTCCAGATCAACCTGCCCAGCTATGAAGCAACAATGATTCTGAATTAAATTTAGCTGCTTTGCAAAATTGCTGTTTTGCAAATGGAACAGACAACAGTTCAAATTCATAGACAATTGGACACCCCCTATTATGGTTCTTCAGGTGGTGTCCACATACAGTTTCTCTGTCCCCTTCCTTTTTGGCTACTTTTTTTGGTCACTTTTGCATTTTGTCACTGTTCTCCTCACTAGGGGTAGCATGAGACGATGTTTACAATACACAGAAGTTGTTTGGGTAGTGGAGCTCATCCAGGATGCTACATCAATGTGAGCTGTGGCAAGAAGGTTAGCTGTGTGTGTCAGCTGAGTGTTCAGAGCATGGAGCAGATACCAGGAGACAGGCCAGTACACCAGGACATGGTGGGGGCCAAAGAAGGGCAACAACCCAGCAGCAGGATTGCTACCTCCCCCTTACCTGCAAAATTACTTCCAGGAGGCCACTACTAGCCATGTGTCTGCTCTAACTGTCTGAAACAGTCTCCATGATGGTGGTATGAGGGCCTGACTTCCACAAGTTGGTGTTGTGCTTACAGCCCAATGCCATGCAGGGCAATTGCCATTTGCCATAGAACACCAAGATTGGAAGATTCAACATTGGTGCCCTGTGCTCTTCATGGATGAGAGCCAGTTCACACTTAGGACATGTGTCAGACATGACAGAGTCTGAGTCTGTGGAGAACATTCTGCTGCTTGTAACATCCTCCAGCATGACTCTCTTCATGTGGCTGAAGTTTGTCAGCAGTTGCTGCATGTTGAAGGCATTGATGCTATAGGATATCATGTCTCGTTCCATCCACCAATGCCACATTGCACTGTCCAGCAGGTGACTGATACTTCAATACATTTATGGGGGAGATCCCCCAAGAGAACATCTGCAGACTCCTCAGAAGCATGCCCA
Organism: Gastrophryne carolinensis; assembly: GCA_027917425.1. Classification (NCBI taxonomy): domain Eukaryota; kingdom Metazoa; phylum Chordata; class Amphibia; order Anura; family Microhylidae; genus Gastrophryne; species Gastrophryne carolinensis. The sequence goes on along the minus strand of CM051239.1, from coordinate 82,000,894 downwards.
GGCATTGTAGGGAGGTCATAAAGGCACGTAAAGGCCACACAGACTAATGAGCCTAATTTCCTTATCTTGAGGCATCAAGATCAGCTTATTTGCTTTTCCACTTTGATTTGAAGTATCATTCCAAATTTAGACCTCCATGGGATATTAATTTTGATTTACAGTTTTATTGTTCTTAACACATTCAACTATCTAATGGATAAAGATATTAATTAATTGAAATCTAGGATATGGTCTATGTTTTATTAAAAAATAAAAACCTTTCCCTAGAAAACATAAAATACCCTGGACCCAGACAATTTCAAAACACATACTGCATGGCTTCTACAGTGGAAAATCAGTAACAGGCTGTGTAAAGTTGTATACATTTTTATACACCTGTATCTTAGAGCTAAACTACTATGAAAAAACACAGGGATTCATATAATGTAAATTAAAATAACCAAACAGAAAAAATGAAAATGTGTTAATCTTTAGTTACTTCAGGTACTTTTAATTTTTGTTTTTTCCCCAGTAAAGCTTTGGGCTATTCATCCTGCATTGTTATCATCATAAATATGAAATAACATTTTGACACAAAAACAAGATTAAAGTGGGCTACTGATGCCTCTATGGCATGATAAATGTTGTTTATTCTTGATGATGGAAAAATATATTTATTGTGACAATACTATCAGTGTTATGTAGTTTTATTCAAATTTTAAATAAAAAAATAAAATAAAACAGCTAATAAACCTGAGATGTTGGCAGAGGTCCGTGCAGCCTCAAAGGAACCCCATGGGTAGAGTGTTAATGTGAAATGTTTGTGGCATTGATCCTGTTGGAAAATCTACATAGAACTGTTTTTCACAGTTAAAATAACTCTTATACATTTGCATGATATCTCAGCTGTAGGAGAAGTTTGATTGTTGAGCTTTAAAGAAAAGCCCATATTAATGTTTTTTAAGGGACATTTAGGAACTTGTAAGATCAGCAGATAAATTTATAGAGCAAGAGTGCATTTCGGGAACACAAAATTACTTGGTTGATGAAGCTGTCCATCATGTGGTCCATCAAAGCTATATCCAGAGCTTGCGATACAATGATTTATTTTTATCCTCTCTTGGGGCCTCCCCTTAGGTACAGGCTCATGGGCACTTAATCTGTATTAGTGACCTGCGTTGGGGTGACAGGGCCTGTGGGTCTAAGCCACATTCCAATCAAGTGGGGAAACTCAGGGGATATAAGCTGCAGTGAATTTCATTTAAACACCGACATTTATCCTGTGTAGATGCACCATCATTGTTATATGAATGTCATGAGTCCTTGAATTTGCAGAACATGCTTCTTACAAGCAAAGTCAACACCAGCGTTCACTCGGTTTGTTTTTGAAATCCTAGTTCATTCCAGAACCTAGATTTTTCATTCATGTCCCAACTAGCAGTATATTCATTATCAGTGGGTCAAGAGAAAAATCACAGCTCTTCAAATACAGTTAATACAGTAGGGAGGTGGTTACACAAAAATGATAAATGCTGTTTGGCAGTATACTTCCACATTGTAAAGACAAAAGAGACATTTGTATCATACAAATAGTTAAAGTTATATCTGAATTCCAACTATTTTAGTAATGCAGTTAATCTAACAGAAAATCTATGGGTGCCATGGTGACCAAAAGGTGGAAAAACACTAAAATCAATGAAATTCCTCTGGTTCCTGCAACAAACTTTACTTGATAAACATTATCTTGGTCATTGCAGTAATAACAATGCAATTGCATTAACCATCTTCTTTAGGGTTAACTGAATTCATTACTTCATATACTGGAAATAAGTAAATTATTGTTTCTTCGTCAGTATATTGTATTTTTTTTTTTTGTTTAGGATCAGAAGAAATACAAATTACATTAATGGCCTGATTTATCAAGCACTGCTGCCAGGCAATGCCATATCAGTGCAAATTAGAGTAGTGCAAAATATAATTTATAATCTTTTTAGTATGTTGATGCAACATGCACCAGCGTAAAAAAAAATAATTGTATTTTGCACTACTATAATTTGCACCAACATAGCATTTTCTGGCAAAGGTACTTGATAAATCAGGCCTTAAAGGTTATCCCTTTGCCTAAAATAATTAGTATAATTGGTATTATATATGATGATTTAGATTAACTTAAATACAACTAATTGCAAAGAAAACCTGTGTAAATGGCACCACCAAAGAATATAAACTCTATCTAATAAAAATATGTTTAATGGACAGTAATTGGACTAGGGTATTGACAATCCCCCTGCCCAAATAGAAGGCAGGTGGCTTGATCCTCCATGTAGAGATGAATATTAAAATCCAAAAAGGGCCAATGGGAAATCATCCATGAAGTGGTGGGAGATGACTGTAGAGAAGGTTTAGAGCAATAAATTATTAGATTTAAAATGAGTCGACCACCAAGAAGGAATAATCTGGATTTCTTTTCTGTAAATGGGTAATCTTTTTGAATGCACAGTGAAAAAGAGCTGATTACAGTTAACTGCACCCATCCTCGGCACTTTTTCTCCAAAAGACTTCTATCAGATCTTTGGCTTAGAGCCCCAGCAGTAAGAACAGCCAGGTACAATAACAGATTTTTTCCCATTGCAATCCAGCAGCTGAACAGCCAATGGATGTTCCCTTAACAAGACCAAGCTCCCTCACCACACGTCTGTAGTTACTCTGCATACAAGGACATTGTTGCACTAAATATGATTACCTTATACATGTATCTAGTATAGAACATAATTTTGATCTGTTGCTGTTTTGTATATATAGTAGTACGAATGACTAGTACAGTATGTTGATCTGTGTGCATCCCTTTTAACTTGCTCTTTTGTATCTATCTTTTGTATATACTTGTATCTATATCATATGCATTTCTTAGGGGATAAAAAAAGGAAAGGTCAAAGGGGGAAATTAGCATATGCATTTGGAAAATATCTTAGAAGGGACAGCTTGGGGACATCACCTGGGAATAAGATTTGCTTCCTTAGCAAGTCTTAAACCTTTAACTTACTCAACAGTCTTTAAACAAGCTTAAGTAGTAAAACGTAGAAAAATTTGAGTACATGATTAATACGTAATTCTTACAATGGTCTTTATTTGTCATGGAAAAACTCCAAAAAAGAGAGGTACAAAAAAAAGGAACAACGTAGAAGGTGGAAGGAATAAGGCATAAGGTATTTCATATGTCATAGGGTATTGTATTGAAAGAAAAGATGGAAATATTAATGGTACAATGGCTTTATTTGATGAACACAATATAAAACAATAGTTGCACCTACATGCAACGGAACATTGGGCTCTGGTGGGATTCAAGAAGTTCTCCCCAGTTCTATAGAATCAGTTGGGGAAATATAATTCCAGGAACAGCCGCACTCTTACTCACAATATTGTGTGGGTGCTCGGTTCGCGGAGACGCCGCATATACCAAATCTGTTCGCAAAGAACCAGCACTCCAAGAAGTTCATTCAAAAAGTTATATTTGCTACATCATATAAATAGTGCAGCGGTGAAAGCGTAGTCGACTTTTCGGCGTGCACTGGGGCCCCCTTCTTCAGAACCCACCACATGCACAAGAAAAGAACAGGTTGCCATCCATTACACAACATACATAATCAAACAAACCAATCAAATTGCTGGGCACAATGCATTTTCGCGCCTGACGTCACTGGTGACGGACCAAAATGTATGCCAAGTGGCCCTAGAGTCTAACCAGTTAAAGGTCCTCCCTGGGGCATTCTGATATGGGATGTGCTGCTATGTGAAACCCCCAGATTCTGCCATTACCCCAATTTAGTCATTGATGAATCATAGTGAAAGTCCTGGTCTTTGGTCCACTTTAAAGAAGGAGCAACCACACCCTCAAGTCTTTAAGATAGTCTCCTGCTTTATAGGGAATCCAAATTTGGGATGCCTCACTTTGTGAAACCCCCTCAGATTGCTAGACTTTCGGTCCTTTTTCCCATAGTCTTCATCACAGCTGCTGAATCCTCAGCATAACTCCAGCTAAAGGCAGGGGCAGCGATGCGCCCAACGGTGCTCCTTCCATTCCATTGTGGTCTGATTCCATTCCAATGGGGTCTCATAGACTCCTTACTAGTTCATAAAGGTTAAATGTAAAAAACACACACACACACAAAAAGTATTTTATTTGTTTTTCATGTTTTACTTGCCTCCCATCCATCTCGGATTACTGTGTCCCACACCGATCACTCTGGCTTCTGCTCTCCTGCTGCTGGAAGCCTTTTATACCTGCTGGGCACATGGAATAAGGGGTTAATTCCTGGGGGACACACCCCATTGTCTTTGGAATTTTAAAGGTGAAAAACCCTTAAAAATCCCCACAAATGGTGTGGGGTTCCCCCCTTCCCAACATAACCAGCCCAGGGACTAGCTATGCAGGGCTTATTGAATAGGGTGCAAGGGCCAGCCTTGGTGGCGCCCTGCCCTGTTGGCTACAAGCACACAAAGCCTAAATGGCCCCCAGGGCAAACTCCTAAATGGATTGAGCAATTGGTATTAAAGACCATTGACTCCCAAGTGATTTTAACAATTGGTTTTATAGAGCAGTGAACCCCATGTGACTTTGACAATTGGTATTACAAAGTAATAACCCCCAAGTAATTTAAACAATTGGTATTACAGAGCAATGACACTCAAGTGATTTGAACAATTGGTATTGCAGAGCAGTGACACACAAATGCCCTGAACAATTGGATACTCCACTAACAAATGGTATTATAGAGTACTGACACTCAAGTGGTTCAAGCAAATGGTATTAAACAGTACTGACACAATTGCCTTGAACTAGTAGACACTACCCAAAAATGTTTCTTTTAACAGGGCCGTAAGTGCCCTGAACCGATGGATATGCCACTAACAATTGTTATTAAAGTGTACTGACACACCAGTGATTTGAACAAGTGGTATTAGAGAGTGCTGAGTGGTTTGGGTTAGTGGTAATAACGAGTATTGACCGCCCAAGTGGTGTGAACCAGCAGACACTATAAAAAATTTTTTTTTTCAAGAGGCCTTAAAGTGGACCAAAACCCAGGATTTTGACTATACTGGGTTTTGGTTCTCTCCCCCAGGGCACCCCTACCGGGGGTGCCCCGTTGTGTGAAACCCCCCAGATTGACCAAAGAAACTCACTTCTTCTCTGTCCTATAGAGCATGCATGGCCGCTTGTCTAATCAGCTTGCGCCGAGCCGTTGACGTCACTCTATCTAAGACGGCATCTAAGGCCAGCAGCTCTGAGTGTGATGGTGGCCCGCACATGCTCAGTTGGACTGGTAAGGCAAAGTAAGTGAACGGGGCAACCTGAAAGGTTTCACACAGTGGAGCATCCCAATTTTGGATGCCCTGGGGGAGGAAATCGATCGGCCCGGGAATATTATAGATTCCCTGGCCAATCTAGTTGGATTTTGGTCCACTTTAAGTTCCCTGAGCCAGTGGCTACTCCACTAACAATTGGTATTAAAGAGTAATGACACTCAAGTGGTTGGACAAAATACTATCAAAGAGCACTGACACACGGTTGCCCTGAACCAGTGGACACTACACAAAAATGTTTTTTCTTTTTTCAAGCGGGCCTTAAGTGTCATGACCCAGTGGATAATCCACTAACAATTGGTATTAAAGAGCATTGACACCCAAGTGTTTGGAGCAAGTGCTATTGAAGAGTACTGACACTCAATTGCCCTGAACCAGTAGATACCACACACACACACACATGTTTTTTTAAGAGGGCCTTCAGTGCCCTGGCCCAATGGATACTACACTAACAATTGGTATTAAAGAGTACTGACACCCAAGTGGTTTGAGCAAGTTTTATTAAGGAGTACTCACATCCAAGTGGTTTAAGCAAGTGCTAGTAAAGAGCACTGACACATAATTGCCCTGAACCAGTGGACACTAGATAAAAATGTTTTTTGGCAAGGTGTCCTTAAGTACCCTGACCCAGTGGATACTCCACTAACAACTGGTTTTAAAGAGAACTGACACCCAAGTGCTTGCAGCAAGTGGCTTTAAAGATACTGACACACACTTGCCCTAAGCCAGTGAACAATACACAAAATGTTTTTTTGGTTTTAAAGAGTACTGACACCCAAGTTGTTTGAACCAGTGGACACTACACAAAAATTCTTTTTTTCAAGAAAGCCTTAAGTGCCCTGACCAAGCCCACCTACTCCACTAACAATTGGTATTAAAGAGTGGTTTAAACACGTTCTATCAAAAAGTACTGACACCCAAGTGGTTTGAGCAAGTGCTATTAAAGACTACTGACCCCCCCCCAAGTGGTTTGAGCATGTACTATTAAAGAGTACTGACACCCAAATGGTTTGACCCAGTGGCCAGTAAATAAAAATGTTTTTTATTCTTCAAGAGACCCAGTGGATACCTAAGTGGTTTGAACAAGTGCTATTAAAGAGTACTGACACCCAAGTAGTTTGAGCAAGTGCTAGTACACAGTACGTACACCCAACCTATCTAGCTCTCACTCCAGCCGCTTTCCCTGAATTAATGTCCTGAAAAGGACAATAATATTCTTAACAGCCTATCTAGCCCTCCAGTCGCTTTCCCTATATCTTGTGGAGATTAGCTCTGGTAGGCGACCGGGTGTCAGCAGCATAGAGGCGGAGGCAAACAGTTCAAAGTAAAGTCTGTGTTTATTTCACACAAAAATCCACAAAAGCATATGTCCATACAGGTTACATCACCTTTTCAGGAAACCGCAGCATAAATGATACAGTCAGGCAAACGGCTTTTAGTCCTTGAGCAAAGGTCCTGTTTACAGTCAAATAGGCCTCAGGTCCGCATGAACAGCCTCCACAGGAGATTTCAGCCAGGCTCACAGAGTCTCACTCCCATGTGAGCTCTAGACAAAGGACAGGCCACAGCTGATTCCCCAGGCTATTTAAACAGCCCGCAAAACCCGGACCTGGGTAGTGGGATGGAGTCCCACCCTGCTCTACTCCATCCCAGTAAAGCCGTCCCAGGTTAGCCTTTCGGCTATTCTAAATCATCAGCAGCAAACTGCCACCAGCAGCTGATGCTGGAAAACAAGCTATACGGCTTTACTGCACCAATGCCAGGTACATTGGTGCTACATACCTGCCGTCAATAACGGCCCCTTGCACCTTACCACAATATATATCCCTTTCAGTGCCAAGCCCGTAGATTCTACGTGCTTGCTTCTACTCCACTTAAGTGCCAAGCCCGTAGAATCTACGGGCTTGACTTCCCCCCCCGCTAGTAAAAAAAATAAACATCAAAAATACTCACCTGACCCCTCGTTGGATCCGGCTGGGTCTCCTCTTTAATTTGGTGCCGTCCAATCCCCCGTGGGGGGTCGGATGGCTCCAGGAGAGACCCCGGAATAGCCCCCCCCCGTTTGGCAGCAGCAGCTGCTAACTGTAAAAAAAAAAATAAAATAAAAATGACATTTACTTACCTGCAGTTGCGCTGCCTCCCTCCGGGTCTCCTCTTCACTGGGGGGGCCTCCGATCGCCCCCCCCAGCCTCTTCAGCTTCAGGGGAGAGCCTGAAAGGGCTCTCCCCCTCCTCTCCCGACGGGCGCCGCCATCTTGCTGTTAAGCCCCGCCCCTTTGGGGGCGGGACTTATGACATCACTCCCGGGCCTCTTGCTGCCTCTCCTCGGCTGAGCTGTCAGATGCCCTGGTGATCGCTGGGCAGAGCAGTGGAGGGGCAGGGGATGCTCTGATCCCCTGCCCCCCCCTCCTCTGGCCAGCGATCACCAGGGCATCTGACAGCTGATCAACACAGGAGCTGACAATCGGGTGAGGTGAGTAAAGTAAAAAAAAAATGTTTTTTTTTTTTTTAATAAATGACATTTTTGTGCGTGTGTTTTTTTTTTATGTTAACCCTTTGTGAACTGGTAAGGGGTCCATGAGACCCCTTATACCAGTTCACAAGGCTGGGGTCTGGCAAGCCACCTGCAACTAGCGGGTGGCTTGCCATTAACCCCCGCACCCCCAATTACCTGCCTCCCCAAAGCCCAGGGGGGGGAAGAAGAGCCCGGGCCCACACAGGGTATGTGGGCTCGTAGGCTGCAGGGTGGGGGGCCACAAAAGCTGGCCCCCCACTCTGTTCCTACAAGCCCCCATAGCTGGTCCCGGGCTGGTTATGACGGGTAAGGGGGACCCTACGTCATTTTTTTTTTTTTATTTTAAGGGTTAGCCTAACCCTAACCCTAACCCTTAAAATAAAAAAAAAATGGGTTCCCCCCCCGGAGGGGGGACCTTATGTCATTTTTATTTAATTTTTAAGGGTTAGGGTTAGGGTTAGCTTAACCCTAACCCTTAAAATTAAAAAAAAAAAAATGGGTTCCCCTCTACGTAATTTTTTTTATTTTTAAGGGTTAGGGTTAGCCTAATCCTAACCCTTAAAATATATATATTTTTTTTTTAAAGGGTGAGGGTTAGGGTTAGGCTAACCCTAACCCTAACCCTTAAAAAAAAAAAAAAAAAAATGACATGGGGGGGTCCCCATTTTTTGGGGGGAATTTTCATTTTTGTATATTTTTTTATTTTTACGGGTTAGGGGTAGCCTAACCCTAACCCTTAAAATTTTAAAAAAAATGTAAAAAAAAAAATTTTTTTAAGGGTTAGGGTTGGGCTAACCCTAACACTTACAAGAAAAAAAAAATGACATGGGGGGTCCCCATTTTTTGGGGGGGAATTTTTATTTTTGTATATTTTTTTTATTTTTACGGGTTAGGGTTAGCCTAACCCTAACCCTTAAAATTCAATTTTTTTTTCAAGGGTGAGGGTTAGGGTTAGGCTTCTGGGTTCGGGCCGAACGCATACACGGATTTCAACTGAAATCCTGCTCAGGTTCAGGGAACCCGAACTCTCAAAGTTCGCTGCAAACCTGAACGTTGTGGTTTGGGTTTGCCAATCTATAGTTATAACCCTTCTCCTCTCTAACTATAATAGGTGCTATTACAAATCTTCTTTAAAAAACTGCTGAAAAACTGTCTCTTTGGTTGTAATAGTCTAGAATATATTTATCAGCAAATAGTCCACCAAAATTATTCATAACACATGCTTTAAAACACATTAATATAATTGTTGTCCAGACACTTTTCACACCATACTTGGGAACATTTCTGGTGTTCTCCGGCAAATATTTTAGTAGATCAGTGTTGTTTTGAAAATAATATTTCTGTGAAGACCTCTGTCATTTAAAGGGCACACATCAACATCTCTAAATATTTAATGACAGAGAATCTGAGCCCCCAATCCTGCCACAGTGTGTCATTATCAAACATTTCATAAACTATTTGGAACTGATAAATTATTTTACAGGTTTTAAGTTTAGTTTACTAGTGTAGGAAGTTAGCAGCATTTACTATAATTAGATTTAGAATTGTCATAAAGAACCTTGTTTTTTAACCATCTGCTTTTGCAGATAACTGTCCATTGGGTTACAGAAAAGGGATTGAGGATTGAAAGGAATATATTTTTAATTTGATATACTTCACTTATTGTATTAGACAAACCAATGTAAATTAGAGCTTTAAAACTTATTTTAAAGGTAAACACCATGTTCTCAGCATTGGTCCAGCACAGGTAATCGGCCCTATTTCAGTAGTGAAACTTACCTTCACTGAAGATCCAGACTGCGCCATCCCCACTCATGACCATGGCCCCTGGTTGCCTTGCTGACTCCTTTTCTCACTCAGCGACTGGCCACACTAGCTCCATCTCTTTCAATAGAGTGGGCATGTGGAGGACTGGCTTGCCTCCTTCATTGTAGTGAATAGAGCAGGTGCGGCCAGTAACCATGACTGACAAGAGGGGACGGTCATTGGCTCCAGGATGGCGGGGATGAGATTGCTAATGCTGGTAAATTTCAAGCTGGCAGCATCGGGTGATTGCCTGTACAGGAATGTAGGTGCGTATCTGTTTGTTGTTTTTGTCAGACAAGAACTTTAAATATCCTGAGACAAACAAAGTGTCAAACCAAATTCCACTATATAACTAGCTATTTGATGCACAGTTGACCAGAGCAGCCATTTGGATTTAACTTCTGCATGAAAAAGTGAGGATCCCAAGGCTTTTCTGCAGATGTACATAATTTAGGTTATCTCAGTATACCCCCTAGGGACCTATTTGAGTGGATCAAATTTTTGGTCCTCTTTAAAAGTGCACAAGGCAATCACACAAATTGTGTTCCTGAATTGCACAAAAAAGTAAAGCTTGCAAACAGACCTACATACAAACTAAACATGGCCATTACCAAATCAAAGAATAAAGCGTTAAAATGCTAAAAAGTTTGTTTTTAACACCTAACACTTTTACTTAAAGGCATTAAAAAAGATCCACTGACTGTGGAACCTATAATTTTGCTGATGTTTTCAAAAATACGAAAATTAAATTATATAAGCTGCCACATTACTCCAGTGAACGTTTAAATCTGCAAGTCTTGTTCCAACTTCCTCTCCTTACTGAATCATGCCTTATTTTAACTCATGCATTATTTCAAAAAAAATAATCATGGGACAGTCCTAATTTTATTGAGGTGTTTTAAGTTTAGTGAAGTTTAGTGAATAAAGATTCAACTTCAGGTTTATGTGGGTCCTTGGGCGACATGGTCTCAGTGGGCCCCTTTTGGTGGAGAGTCGCAGGTTGGGGTCTAGCAGGAAATCCAAGGTTAAGGTAATACCATTTATTGGCTAACTCAATAAGATTGAAAATGCAAGCTTTCGAAGCTGTTCAAGCTTCTTCTTCAGGCATAATACAGATCTGTAACTTAGACACACATTTATACAGAAAACTACAAAGGAGTGACAATTGTTTTTACACTGACACACATGAAAAATAGCTAAGTCGTAAAATCGTATACTGTGAGATAAGAATCAGGGGGATTATAACAATTAATGGTGGACTGATAAGAATGAGAGGGGGGAGAGAAAGTGTGTGGAATTTTTTTTGCAGACATTCTGTTTAATATCAGACCTTGTGATGAGTCTCGTCTATTCAATCCATGTCATAATGACACATAAAATGATTGTCCCTGTTTAGCCCACAGTCCATCAATTTAAAGATTTGGATGCATTTACATTCCCATTCCAATCTTTCCTTTTGTGAGCGGAAACCCCCCTTGAGCACTGTGAGTTTGAGGTCACATAGGCTATGGCCTGGTCTGCAGAAATGGGCTGCTACAGGCTCATCAGTTTTATTATTTTTGATTGTGAACCTGTGCATATTTAGTCACTTTCTTAGCGCTTGTCCTGTCTGCCCGATGTAAAATGCTGAGAGGCACTGTACACACATGATCAGGTATACTACATTACTAATTGCATGTGAAATTACCCTGTATTTTGTAATCATGTTGCATACCTGGTGTCTTTATTCTGTCGGTGGTGTAGATGTGTGTGCAGGTTTCACACCTTTTCTGCAAGCAAGGCCATGTCCCATTTTGTGCTGGGTCACTTAGGGAGCTCCTCACAATGAGTTTTCTGAGGTTGGGAGGTTGTCTGTATGCCAACAGAGGAGGATCTGGGAAAATCTCAGAAAGTCTCTCATTCCTATGTAAAAGGGGTTGGAGCTCCTTCGCAATTTTCCTTAAAATCTCCAGACGTGGATTGTATGTGACAACCAGAGGAACACGGTTCTTCTTTTGGGATTCTTTGTACTGCAGGAGTCTGTCTCTGGGGATGTGGAGTGCATTTTGTAACACACAATGGACCTCTTGGTGTGGTTCGAGTGGAAGCTGTTATGGTTAAGGTATGTAGGTCGGTCTGTGCGTTTCCGGTAGATGGATGTTTGTTGGGCCTTTCCCTTAACACGTATGGTGGTGTCAAGGAAATTGATTTCTGTTGGTGAATGGGTGAGTTTCAAACGTATTGTAGGATGGAAGTCCTTAAAATTCATGTGGAAGTCAATGAGGTCTTCCTGGCTTGCAGACCAGATGATTAGGATGTCATCAATGTAGCAAAAATAGGCTATTGGTCTAGTGGCGCATTGTGATAGGAACTCCTCTTCCAGTTTTGCCATGAATACATTTGCATATTGTGGTGCAAATCTTGAGCCCATTACCACACCACTCTGCTGCAGGTATAGATCTTGGCCGAAACAGAAGTAATTGTGGGTCAGGATGAAATGTATTATTTTGGTGATCTCATCTGCAGGTAGGTTGTGTTCCTGCAGGTACCTGGCACAAGCAGCTATACCATCATCATGTGGGATGTTGGTATAAAGTGCAAGATGGTTCCCTCTGGTAAAGGTCCAATTGCAGATAGTCTATTAAGAAGATGTGTTGTGTCCTGAATAAAACTTGGTGTCTCCCGGACCAGAGGTTTTAGGATATGTTCCACCCAGCCTGACAGGTTTTCGGTCAAAGTCCCAATACCAGAGATTATAGGTCTTCCCGGATTTCCTGGTTTATGAACTTTGGGGAGCATATAAAAGCAGGCCACCTTTGGGTCTTCTGGTATCAGTTGCATGACGGAATCCCTGATTCTAGAGGGAAGGCCTTTAAGTAGTTTTAGGAGTTCCTTTGTGTAGATGTCTGTGGGATCCTCCTGTAGTTTGGCATAGTGTAAGGTGTTAGACAGCTGTCTGTATGCCTCCTGTTTGTAGTCACTGGTGTTCATGATGACTATAGCACCACCTTTGTCAGCTGGTTTTATTATAATGTCCTTATTTTCCTTTAAGGTGCTGATGGCCTTTTGTTCCTCCTTTGTACTTGTAATATTTTGCACCAATCTTGCACCCCGCTGCAGGACTGCAGTTGTGACCCTTTGCCTAAAGGTGTTTATATACTTGTCCAGGGAAGAGTTTTTTCCGGGTCTGGGGGTCCAGGTAGACCTTTTGGTGGGGTTAATATACTCTGGCTCAGGTTGAGTAGTGTCCAAGCTCTCCTTGTCATGAAAGTGTTCCTTCAGTTGCATCTTTCTGAAGAAGTCCTCCATGTCACTGCACAACTGAATTTTGTCTATCTGTTTTACTGGGCAGAATGACAGTCCCTTTGAGAGTACAGAAAGTTCAGCTTTATTATGTGTGTATGTAGATAGGTTAAGGATGCATCTTTCCTGGTCTTTCTGTGTTGGGGGTCTATAAATTCCATAACCAAAACCAGGGGCGGGCTGGGACTAAAAAACTGCCCTGGCCTTTTTGGGGCACACCGGCCCTGCTGTGCTTTTCCTGGCCCAGTATAGTATATTAATGTCACACACATATATATATATATATATATATATATCCCAACTTTTGAAAACTGGAAAGACAGACACACGAAGACATTTTTTTGCACTTAAACCACGCCCCTGCCACACCCTTAAAGGGAAACACCACCTAATAATTACATATTATTATTATTACTATTAATAATAATTACAGGCAAGCCCCCCACACACATATACTATAGCCAGTGAGGGTCATCCCTCCATACACACACACCTTCCACCTCACCCCTCACTACATTTTTCTTTCCTGCACATGAGCAGGCTCTTTCCTGCTGGAGTCCTGCAGTGCGCTCGGCTGCACACCTGGGGCAGGACACATGGAGACGGCACGGGACAATTGAACGTTGGTGCGATCCTGGGGCGGTCCTGCCCAAATTTGGACGGTTGGGAGGTATGCATTCACACAAGAATGGCAGATGGAAAGAAGTAGAAAGAAGATGGAAGGAAAATAAATGAGAGGACAACTGAGAGATTGAGGGATAGCAGAAAAAAAAGTGAGAGTGAGTGAGAAGGGTGATGCCCCCCGCCAGGTTCACCAAGAATTGTTACCTCAGCAGCGATCCCATGGCACATGTGCATTAACCGGCAATCCATTCTTAATGAGGAAAGACCCAGGTGTCCGCCTTTGCTTCACTGTAGCCGATGCCCACACCAGCTAATCATAAATGCCATTAGCTGGGGAAAGCCGGTGATGTGGCCATGACCAACACATGCGCTGTGGGATTGGCTGATTGGTCAGTACACTGGGTGACTGGGGGGGTTTTATAGAGTGGGGAATTCTGAACTGGAAACAGGGAATCCTAGGTCCTGGGGCCTTTTACACTCCAGTCTGGACTAAAGGGTTTGAACCTGCTTTAATAGTTGCAGATCCTATAGCAGAGTTGGCACCGGCCATTCAGAAATACCTGGGGGGGGGGGTACATGCCGGGCTGAAGGTAAAGCCTGCATGCAGCATGGCATTCGGTGAGAGTACTGGACCATCCCTGGGGATACAGAAAGTGAGGAATCCAAATTTGGGATGCCCCTTAAAGAGGCAGTATACAAGCCCTTTAGTATTATAGACACTAGGGAGTTGTTTGCTCCTCTTTAAAGCACGCCTACAATAATTTGTCAGCCTATGGCACGGGCTTTCCTTTTCCCCATTTCCCCTAGCTGAACAGTAAGCAGATGCAAGGTTGCCTCTGGTGGCGGACTGGTCACAGTTCACAATTCAGCAGCCAGTGCTTTCTACTGAAGCTGGTGCTGGTCACTGCAGTGCGTGCTGCAACTTCCAGTCCTTAGACACATGGAGCCCACTGAGAAATGGGTTTCTCTTCACTTCGGGCTGGAGGGTGCAAATTAAGGTGGAACAAAACCTGGGCATTTGCCTTACTTGGGTTTTGGTCAGTGACCTTGGGGCATTCTGACTTGGGATGCCCCAGTTTGTGAAACCCCTGGATTGAGGCCATTCAGATAGGCCTAGTGCGGCAGCAGCTGGCCGGCATGGGATGGCCAGATAGGTAAGTCAACTCAGAGTTTCGGGGGCTTTTACACATAAAGGAAAGTGAGGAATTGGGCAGCCCTAGAGTCTTAGTCTGCTGTTGGTCCACTCTAAATATCAAATACAGAAGACTGTGGAGTCAGGGCTGCTCCTAATTCAGTACAACTAACTGCCAGCAAGGGGTTAATGAGAGCCCAGCTCTCAGCCACTGCTGCTCTAATCATTAACTCCTTCAGCTACAGAGGACCAGAACAGATCTAAGAAGGATGAAAGGTCCCTGACTTGTCAGTCAGGCCGGCCTTCCCAGTTCCTTGATGTGTGCAGCATGGATTCTTGTTTCATGACACCCCTCCCCCAGCCCACTATCAGCTCACAGTTATCAGTGTCTCTCCTTCCATCTTCGGCATGAAAACCCACCTGTTGCCTTTTAAATTCCTCTCTGAAGCGTGGAGGACAGAGACTGCTCCTGATTGGCCAGGGCGGCTGCCTGTCACAGGCTTCTTCTCCCCTGCGTGTGACACATTGCAAGCAGCGCTTTTGATAGGCAGAACAAAGCACTGCTTGTAGTCTCCCAAATTCAAGTCAGTGTGAGGGGTGGCCTCAGGTCGGTCCTGCATTACCACATTACTGTGTGTGTCAGAGCGGGGCCGGTGGGGGCGGGCAGAGCGGCTTCCACCCATTCCACTTCTCTCCTCATCGGCCACCACACCTCCTCCTCCTTCCCATGTGCCGGCCTACCGGGATTCTGCCTGGTATGCCCTATGGCCAGCCCGCCCCTGACCAAAACTAAGAAGGGCTACTTGTCCTCCAAACTCCTATTGGAGCTGTTTTTTAGTTTGGCCCCACATGAATGGGCAGAGTGGTAAAGAAGAGGAGTGGACATAACAGGAAGGGCAGGAATGAATAGACATAGATAGCTGGGGTAAGGAAGGAGGGCAAAATGAAAAGGACAGAAATGGCTGGGTAGAGCTGGGGGTAGATGGGCAGTGCTGGAAGGAAAAGGGGACGATGGGCAAACCTATTTGGAAGAGATGGGCAAAGCTGGGAGGACAGGAATGGAGAGGTGTATAGCTGAAGGGAAGGGTAAAGGGGTGGATGGACAGAACTGAGGGGACAGGGCTGTGAGGCAGAGCGGAGGGGACAGGGATGAATGGAGCAGAACGGGGGGGCTCGATGCAATGCTGAAGCCAGGGAGCAGCGAGATGCCACGTCTCTGGTGCCGAGTCAGGGATTGCAGGGAGACTCAGCTCTATAGGGCAGTGCCGATCATAGATCAACACACAGGCAGGTGCAGGGCTCGCAGGGTTGAGCAGAGGTTAAGGGTTGAGGCAACTGCGCCACAAATGAAAGAGCATGCAGCTCAGCCTCTTTAAGTTCTGTGGACAATGTCCACATTGTGCCAACTGTCAGTGGCCCCCTTGACGACCAGCCTTGTTGGGTGCTGACGCCGCCCATGCATAAAGTATTGCATATGCTTTTATGTATGTGGTTAGCAGAGGTGAGGCAGGAAGAGGTTAGTCCAGAGTTGAGATGAAAAGGGGCAAAGTGAGTAGAGGCGAGACAAGGAGAGGAGATGTGGGCAGGGATGGCAGAGGTGGGAAGGGGTTCAGGTGGGAAAAAGTGAGCAGAGGTGGGTAAAGATAAGCAAAGGTTTTAAGTTTTAGTTTAAAATGGTGAGGTGGGCAGGGGGGAGGTTAG
Organism: Gastrophryne carolinensis; assembly: GCA_027917425.1. Taxonomy (NCBI): domain Eukaryota; kingdom Metazoa; phylum Chordata; class Amphibia; order Anura; family Microhylidae; genus Gastrophryne; species Gastrophryne carolinensis. Next base: position 81,984,495 of record CM051239.1, on the reverse strand, counting down.
CAGATGTATGGTGTTAATAGGTAGGTAGAGGTGAGAAGGGATACAAAGTGATGGACAGAGGTGGAGTGAACAGAGGGAAGGTGGGAGCAGGTAAGTAGGTGAAGTGGGCAGAGGCAAGCTGGGAAGAGTCTCCCTAGGCATCTCCAGGCATACCCAACACAAACAACACAACAGTAGCACATGTGTCGCCCACCTCCATCCGTGCCTCACTTCCTAACATAGTAACATAGTATATACGGCTGAATAAAGACTTTTGTCCATCCATCCTGTTTATCTCCTTCCAGTGGTCTAGTAGCATACAGTAGCTGGTACAGTAGGAGTAGAATACTACCTCCTTTGGCAGAGAGTTCCATAGACTCACTGCTCTTACAGTGAAGAATCCCCTTTTATGTTGGTGGAGGAAGTGCCTTTCCTCTAACCTCAGTGTATGCCCCCAAGATATGGTTACACTCTGGGGTAAGCATATATTTATACATAGTCATTAGGTCACCCCTTATTTGACATTCTTTTATGGTACTCTAGCCTCCCATTCCATTTATTAATCTAGTTGTCCTCCTTTGAAAGTGCTCCAGTTCTGATCTTTATATGCACTGGTGGCCAGAACTGCGAACAATATTCCTTATGGGGTCTGACCATTGACTTATAGAGCGATAAAATGATGCTCTGGTCGTGGGCACCTATGCCCCCCATGATCCTGTTTGCCTTGGCAGCAGCTGTCTGGCATTGGACACTACAGTTATGTTTATTGTTATCTAAACCCATAGGTCCTTTTCCATTATAGTTTTACCAAGCATTTCCTTATTTAGTGTGTAATCCTGGCACAAATATCTCCTGCCCATGGGCATAACCTTACATTTATCTGTGTTAAACTTCATTTGACATTTTATTGCCCGTACTTCCAACTTATCTAAATATCTTTGTAGCTGTCTGCTGTCCTCCTGTTAAGTACACAGTCTGAACCATGACAGTTGAATCCATTCCCTATGTCATTATATATTGAAGAGAACTGGACCCAGAACTGACCCTTGTGGTACTCTAGTAAAACTGCCCCAGTTTGAGTATGTACCATGGATAACCACCCAGTTCTATCATTGAACCATTTTCTCACCCATGTACACATGTTTTCACCCAGTCCAAGCATACTCATCATTTGTACCAGTCTTTTACGTAACAAATGCTTTAGAAAAGTCAGACAGGAGTGATTCCTCATAAATCCATGCTGATACAAAGTAATAAGGTTTTAACTGAGATACCTCAGGATCAGGGCCCTCGGGTGGCATGGTCTCAGTGGGCCCCTTTGCGCGGGAGAGTTGCGGGTCAGGGGTCTATAGATTCCATGGCATAGAATAGGGTGCAAGGGCCAGTCTGTGCCCCCCTCCACCCTGCAGGCTACAAACCCGCACTTGCCATCCCCTAAGCCTTGTGAATTGGTATAGGGGTCTCCTGGACCCCTTACCAGTTCACAAAGGGATGGATGTAAAACAAAAAACAGAAAAAATTATTTTGTTTTTTTAATACTTATCTCCCATCCATCTCGCACTCTGTACCTCGGACTAATGAAAACACAAATGGAACTCAGCACAGCTAAACTATACACAATGATGAATATCAATGGGTGCTAGCCCTAGGATGACCAAATACATAAAATGTCAAGCAATACTATATAACACAGCTGGGCCCGCCAGAAATGGCCCAAAAATGGTCACCACCCACACAAGAGGCTGCACAACCAATTTGTTGTTTAAAAAAGATATATGTTTACTTCAATGTTTATGGTCAAATACAAAATGTACAACACATGACACTAAAACATAACAATAAAATCAATTAAAACCACAGTGAGGCTGATCAAGAATGGTGGGACTAAATTAGCTGCAATCTAAGAGTGTTAACAATATTATTATATTGCACGCTGACCTATAAATCAATCCAAATATATTCCATATCAAACCCCTATAGTGCAAAAGTACATATATTTACAACATTAAATTACAAGTGCTGTGAAATATAGTGCTCTAGTGCAGGGGTACTCAACCACTTCTTGTAAAGGTCCATTTACAGGCATCTGGTGAGAGGCGAAGGTCCGGACGGGGTGCTGTTGGGGGGGTGGATAGTTAGAAATCAGCGCACTGGGGCGGGTTGGGGGTGGATTATACCTTGCAATGCCACTTCCTGCACATGCAGTACTTCATATTGCAATGCTAAGTGTCAGGGAGTCATGAGACACTGTCAGGGAGACAAACTACATCGCCAATCCTGTCAGGGCAGGGGTCCAGAAATCTGGCACAGAGGTCCGCATTCGGACCCCGGTCCGCCAATTGAGTACCGCTGCTCTAGTGTTTAAATTGTAGATCCACCCCAATTCTTTCTGTTCCAAACGTCAGGTAATCTTAAAAGCTGTTTGGAACAGAAAAAATTGAGGTGGATCTACAATTTAAACACTAGAGCACCTTATGGGATACATGAGGATTTCAGTTTTATTTCTTTCTTAGGACGGGAGGGTTAAATGGTGGGTAACACTTATGGACACATTATAAGTTTGGCACGTGTCTAGAATAGGTTGGGTTTCACTAATTGGTTTTGCTTTACTCACCGGTGTGTTTTTGTTCTCACTTAGTTATGAATGATTCCACTGTGACGTGGATTGGCTCCTTCTGTTCGTGACATCGGATTACCATCGGAGAGCTGAAGAACCAGGAAGAAGACTCTCATACCTCCCTGCAACCCATACTCACCTGTTGTCCCCATTGTGTACACACAACCAGCGGTTTGTAACCTGGTTTTGCATTGACAGCTTATACAGGCATCCAATCAATATTTTTGCATTGTGATTAAAAGGCCATTGGACATATATATATAGGTTTTTGTATGCATTAAATACATGTGGACCTTTTATTACTTATGCTAATATCTCAGTCTAAACAGCGGTAGTGGATGGGCAGGAGCAGGCCTGTATCTTGGATGCAATTATACATGTGGGCCACCTATACTTACCTGCTTACCCCACTGCACTAGCTCTAGCATTGAGTGATTTGGCTATGCAATTATAGTGCATGTATGAACTCCGCCATTGCTTCCAAAAATTATTGATTCAAACAAGTACTTTCTATGCACATGTGGGTATATTTCTCTTGCGAATACCCCAGCCCATATGACACTAATCATTATTATGGGCTGGAGTAGATTTTTGCTTTTGAAGTACTTATAGATATTATTGTACATGGAGTACTTAATGTCTTCTACATGTATCATCATAAATGTTATGTGGCTGGCCTTGGTCATTAATCATATAGATAAGCCTTCCAATGGATGGTTTATTGACATTCTTTGCCTCTGTTGTAATGAACGTTGACCCCCTTTAAATGTGATTATGTAGATATTGACAAGTTGTATATTCTTAGTATACAGTACGTCCTGCTCCAGATAGATTACTTACACTTGGGGTTATCCTCCGCCAGATGGCGCTGCACTGCAAAGACATGCAAAAACAGGCTCCTCCCGGCCCCTCAAATACCCGGGGACCTCCCACAAATCCCCAGATTTCTCTGCAGTGCTGACTGCGAAGACATGACGTATCACTCTCTCGCAGGTGAGCGGGGCTATTAAAGCCTGCTGTTGGACTATTCCCACCCCGGTCCTGGTAGAGATGTGCCTCCCAGCCTGGGCTGCGCTGGTCGGGTGAAGGTAGGCAGCACCACGCGTGCTTATGGAGCGCTGCTCCTCCGCAGTCCCCCACCAAAGGGTAGGCGGTGTAGGCTGATGGTGAGCCTATAAGGGATTGTTCTCCCGCATTATTGCCCCTTGCCCCGTGTAGCGGTGGGTCCTGTACGAAGGGCCGCCATCCTTCCTCGTTCCCCCCGTAGTCGGGGGGAAAGAAAGGGGGGGGGTGCTTGTGTGGTCTGTATATGATTGTTGCACGTATATGGCCTTTGTCTGTCTTTGGACTCTTATAGATATGGTGTCAGCCGCCGCGCCGTTATTTGTATTTTACTCATATGACTGCCGCCGCCGCGCGCGTTTTTTTCCCTTCGTCGGAATTTCTGCGCCGGGCGGCGGCGTTACCTCAGATACCTCTGTGTCCTCATTGGCTGATGTTGGACTTTGCGCTCTTCGGGAGGGCGGGGTCTGGTTTGGCGCGCTCCGCGTCATGGCACGCTTTGGCCCGCCCTTCGAAGTACACGGCGCCATCTTGGTCGGGTACCCCGGTCCTGGTAGAGATGTGCCTCCCAGCCTGGGCTGCGCTGGTCGGGTGAAGGTAGGCAGCACCACGCGTGCTTATGGAGCGCTGCTCCTCCGCAGTCCCCCACCAAAGGGTAGGCGGTGTAGGCTGATGGTGAGCCTATAAGGGATTGTTCTCCCGCATTATTGCCCCTTGCCCCGTGTAGCGGTGGGTCCTGTACGAAGGGCCGCCATCCTTCCTCGTTCCCCCCGTAGTCGGGGGGAAAGAAAGGGGGGGGGTGCTTGTGTGGTCTGTATATGATTGTTGCACGTATATGGCCTTTGTCTGTCTTTGGACTCTTATAGATATGGTGTCAGCCGCCGCGCCGTTATTTGTATTTTACTCATATGACTGCCGCCGCCGCGCGCGTTTTTTTCCCTTCGTCGGAATTTCTGCGCCGGGCGGCGGCGTTACCTCAGATACCTCTGTGTCCTCATTGGCTGATGTTGGACTTTGCGCTCTTCGGGAGGGCGGGGTCTGGTTTGGCGCGCTCCGCGTCATGGCACGCTTTGGCCCGCCCTTCGAAGTACACGGCGCCATCTTGTCTGTTCGCGCGCGACGCGTGGGACGTTCCTGCTTACCGTGGTACCGTAAGTGCCCTCTCGGGCGGTTTATACTCATTGTAGTGTTTCTGTTCTGACACCATTCTCTTCTCATTATGTCTTTCAGACTGGTGAACACCATTGGCTTCTCCCGGCCCGATGTAATTTATAGCGGGCCTTGTAAAATTCTCCCACTTCCCTAGCGGGTCTTTGGGGCATCCAGGGTTGCCTATAGCGTAAATCCCTGCTGGCATATTGTGCCTAAATAATCACCATATGGAGGCATCTCAGAATAATGTGACGGGGGTCCCTCGGGGACAAGACCGGCTGTGTATAGCGTGTGGACAACCCCATGCTGATGCTGACAGGGCACGGGTCTGCGGACCCTGTGCCGAGCAAGCACTGGCTCTGCAATCAGGTCTGCCAGTTGCTGCACCTCGTTTCAATTCACCTATTTCCCCATGCTTAAATCTCACTCCTGCTGAGTCGCATACAAGTGGGGATTTGCAGCCTGTTGTGTCTTCCAGACTGCCTACAGCTGAACAGATTATTGCGAGGTTGTCAGAGTGCAAGGGCCCTGGTAAGAAGCGGCACTTGACGCCTCATGTTACTGCTTTTCCTATGGGAACTGAGGAGTTTACTACTCCGTGTGGCTATACCCCTTCTGATGAAGGAGAGCTCTTCTCTGACTCAGGCTCATCTGATGAGAGGCCGAGGAGTCATGACGATTCTGGCCCTGAATACTGGGGCCAGTGTGACACTGACAATTTGTTGATTAAGGTCTTTAAGGTTCTGTCTATCTCTCTCCCTGGTGAGGCTCCCACGCAGAGAGGGGAGCATTTCCATACAGCAACAGCACGTTTGGAATTCCTAGAGCAGGCTCATTTCCATACTCTTGTGCTCAAGGAATGGGAGTGCCTCAGTAAACTTCCAGGGGTCCCAGGGGACTGGGATAGGAAATACCCTTTTCCCCCTGAGGTGGTAAATTGTTGGTCATCCCCCCCCGTGGTGGATGCCCCGATCATGGGGTTCCTAACCCCCCCTTTATTGCAGCCCCTGCTTCTACTACCCTTCGGGATGCTGAGGACCGGCGCATTGATCTGCTGGCCTCCCACGCCTTTTCATGTGCAGGGACGGCGCTGCGCCTGGTCTGTGCCGCGGCTATTACTGCAGTGGCCGCTAGAACCCTCATCAGAAAGATGCTTGATCATCACTCTGATGATCTCCCCTGGGATGTGTTTAATGCACTCTCCAGTTGTGATGTGTTTGTAAAATGTATCCTATTAGTGTTGGATGACACCATTAAAATGTGTGCGAGGGTAAGTCACCCCAGCACAGGCGGCCGTCTCGGCCCCCTCGGGGGAGGGGCACCCCTCCCCCCCCTACCATAGTGTTAAACAAGAACCAGGGGTGTCCTTCACGGGGGCTCGCACAGACTCCTGCCCCGGGAGCAGCAGACAACGCCCTGGCCCCTCCGGCGGGGCTAAGCCTAAATCGAGCATGATGGGGCGCCCTCGCCCGTCTGGGTGAGGGGATGGCTGCGGCACTTTGCTCTTGTCAGGAGGCATCACGCCTCATACTGGTGGATTCAGGAGGTAGTGTCCTCTGGATACAAGATAGTTTGCTGCGCAGCCTCCCCCAAGATTATCAGGTCCCGGGTACTCCGTAGCTACCTCTGTTCAGGCCATGCAAGGCCTGCGGGGTCTGAGGGTCACTTGCAGATTGCCCTTAAGAGGCAGAGGCGGGGGCCGCTACACCAACCTTTCCACAGTCCCCCAAAAGGATGGGTCAGTTTGGCCCATTCTGGATTCACAGGTTCTTGGCATTCTCCAATTACAGGCAGTTTATTGCATGGAAACTCTGAGTTGGGCCATCAGCGCCTTGCGCCCAGTGGGCCTCTTGCCGTCTGTAGAGCTCTAAGATGCTTATGTTCACATCCCTGTGTCCTTTGGACACCGAGGCTCTTCAGGTTCGTGTTGGAAGTCCAACACTGCTAATTTGTGGCCTTGTTATCTGGCCTCTCTTCAGCTCCCAGAGTGCTCACCAAGGTGCTGTCGGGGGCAATGTCTCTGATGAGACCAAGGGGCGTCCGCGCGATGACCTACCTGGACGTCCTTTTTCACTTACCAGTCTCTACGTCAAGCTAAGTTGGATACTTGGCTGGTGGTGTCCATTGGGAGTCATTTGGATGGGTGATCAATCACCCCAAGTCCTCATTGTCCCCTTAATTGGTAACTCCATTCCTAGGAATGAATCTGGATTCGGTTCAGACGAGAATCTTCCTTCCTCAGCAATAATGTGGACAATCTGGTTGCATGGGCTCAGTCCCTCATTGCTGTCCCAATCCCTTCACCAGGCAGGGATGCAGCTGGTGGGCCCGTTGGTGGCTTGCTCAGAAGAGGTCCCTTATGCTCAGTTCCCCTTGGGCCCTTCTGTGACTTCTATTGTTAGATCCAGCATCCCTGGACCAGGGTCTGTGTGCCTTCCCCCCTGGTAAGGAGGTCCCTCTTGGAGTGGATGAACTCAAGGAACCTGTCTGGGGGCAGTTCCCTTCTTGCCCCTTCCTGGAGACGGTCACTATGGATGCCAATCTATCAGGTTGAAGGGGGGGGGGTTTCTTCTGAAACTACCTGCGGTTCTGGGGGAGGTGGGGCCCTTAGAAGGTCCATACACCTATCGATGTTTGAAACAGTGAGCGCTTAGGTTGGTTCTATCTCACTTGACTACTCCTCTTCAGGGCCTGCCTGTTCGGGGGCGCTCGGTCTGTCTGATGACAGTGGCCTACATTAATCATTTGGGAGGGACCTGGAGCAGGAGGGTCCTCCAGGAAGTGTCTATGATCCTAATCTGGGTGGAGGACAATGTTCCCTGCATATCAGGGGTATTCGCTCCGGTGGGGGTCCCTCTGCGACATGTGCTAATCCTTGTGTCACTAAGGGGTCCAACCAGTTGTGGATCTGTTTGTGTCCCGTCACTATCACAAGCTCTCGGCTCTTGTTTCCCTGTCCCAGGATCCTCTGGCCGTGATCAGGATGCCTTAGTAACGTCATGGCTGGACGTTCTGTTCTGTATGTCTTTTCTCCATTCCCCCTGCTAGGCAGGGTTCCACGCAAGATTGCTCTGGAAGGGGGGCCAGTGATTCTGGTGGCCCCCGGGTGGCCTATTAGAGTGTGGTTTGCAGACGTGGTACCGAGGGCAGTAGTTCCTTACGTTCTGCCAGGAGTGCCAGCTCTGCTCACTCAGGGCCCCTTTACGTCACCCCAATCTACAGACTCTGGCCTAGACGGCCTGACTGCTGAAACATCCATCTTGATGGAGACAGGCTTATCTGTCTCGGTGATTGAGACTATGGGAAGACTAGGAGCAAGCTTCTTCTTCTTCTTCTTCTTCTTCCATCTATTATAGGGTATGGCATACCCATATTGATTGGCGTGAGTCTAGGTCTCTTCCCTGTAGGGAGTTCTCGGTTCCCAGGGTTCTAGAGTTATTACAGCATGGTTCTCCAACTCAGTACTCTGAAGGGTTAGGTTCTGCCCTGTCCGCCTTACTTTAGAAGTCTTTTGTTCAGTTTTCCTTGGTTAAGACTTCTTTCAGGGGGTACTCATGTGCGTTCCCCATGTAATTCTATGGTCCCTGTTGGGATTTGTATTTGATTCTGTCTGCCTTGCGGGGTTTTTCCCTTTTGTCCTTTTTGTCCTTCTGGTGGCTGTTACTTCGGTCAGACGTATGTCTGGCGGGCGGCTCTGTCTATCTAGCCCCCATTCTTTGAGATACACCAGGATAGGTGGTGTTCCACCTGAAGCCGGACTTTCTGCCTAAGGTGGTGCCTTATGTTCATTCTTTCAAGATATTGTTCTTCCTTCCGTGCCTTATTCCTAGCAACGCTGAGGAAAGGGTTCTGCATTCCTTGAACAAGTATTGGAAGTTTTTTCCTTGGTAGTAGGTAGGTACATGTAGGTGATTGTATTGTTTATGCTGATGTTTTAATAGTCATGAATCAATAAATTTATCATGATGAATTATTAGTGTCATTTATGGTTAGCAGATAGGTGGTGCCCTTAGGTATATAGTTCCCTTTGGTGGTGTGCTGGCGCCACCGATCTTTTCTTGTTTATTGGTGTACATTTGGGATACCTTTGTGGCACACCAGGTCTGCTTTTAGTATCATTGTTTTCGGTGGTGCTGACAAATTGCACTTTTGTGCAAGGTTTTTCGTGCACTATAGGTGTTAGATATGGAATATATTTGGATTGATTTATAGGGCAGTGTGAAATATAATAATATTGTTAACACTCTTAGATTGCGGCTTATTTAGTCCCACCATTCTTGATCAGCCTCACTGTAGTTTTAATTGATTTTATTGTTATGTCTTAGTGTCATGTGTTGTACATTTTGTATTTGACCATTAAACATTGAAGTAAACATATATCTTTTTTAAACAACAAATTGGTTGTGCAGCCTCTTGTGTGGGTGGTGACCATTTTTGGGCCATTTCTGGCGGGCCCAGCTGTGTTATATAGCACTACCTCGCCAATCACTTTGGCTTCCGCACTCCTGCTGCTGCTAGAAGCTTTTTACACCTTCTGGCTGACAGAACATAAGGGGTTATTTAAAAAGAAAATGACATAGGGCCCCCCCTCCTTGGGGGGGGGGACCCCATTTTTGGGGGGAATTTGAGGGGTTACAAAACCCTTAAAAATCCAGAAAAAATGACATGGGGTCCCCCCTACCCAGCATAACCAGCCCAGGACCAGCTATGGGGGCTTGTAGAACAGGGTGCAGGGACCAGCTCGGTGGCCCCCCACCCTACCGGCTACAAGTTCCGTGGGCAAGGCTCTTTTGCCCCCCCCCCCTTGGATTTGGGGAAGCAAGTAATTGGGGGTGCCGGGGGTTAATGGCAAGTCACCCCCTAGCCGCAGGTGACTTGCCAGCCCCTAAGCCTTGTGAACTGGTATAGGGATCTAATTGATCCCTTATCAGTTTGCAAAAAAGCAACCTGACACAGAGAAAAAAATGACATTTATTATTTTTTTTTTTTTTTTTTACTCACCTTGGATCCTCCGCTGTCCCCAACGATCATGTCCCACGATGCTCTGATGACATCTGCCGGGTGATTGGTGGAGGGGGGGCGAGGGGCCGTGATCCCTCGCCCCCCCTCCACCGATCATCCAGCAGCCGTCAGCGATCCTCTTACCTCCACTCACCCGACGCTACTGTGCCTCTTGGGGCGGGTGCGAGAAGATGTCATAGAATACGTCATCTGCCAGTGGCCGGCCGATTGCAGAAGCGCTGGAGAGAAGGTATTTCGCCCCCTCTCCTCACCACGGAAGAGCCCGGGGGTGTCCTTTTCACCGGCGGGGCCTTCGATCGCCCCCCCCCCCCCCCCCCGGGCTCCTCAGTGGTGATAGGAGGGCGAAATACAAGGCACCGTGGCTGCAGTAAAAGTTTTTGGGTTTTTTTTCCCACAGATCTGTGCCAGCTGCCAGTGGGCCCTCGGCAGCTGACCAGGTTTGCCGGGTGCTAACGCCGGCCCTGCTCAGGATAACATCCTTTAGAAAACCTTTGCCCTTGCCCACCAAACAGCTTGCCCACCACAGATGATAAACTTACTTTTAAATGTTGGAACCACATTTGCGTCAATCCCTCAGATGAGCCCCCGTCATTATTGAATCTACAAATAATAGAATTAGGTGTTTGTCTCTATTAGGTATTTTTTCTCTACATTTCACTTGGAAAGTCTCCAGGGCTGTGGATTCGGATTAGTGCAGTCAAAGTTGTGCTAGTTTTGGCTGGAGTTGGAAAATAGGGACCGACTCCAGCATACAAAAAAATCTCTTCCTAATATTGCTTAATGAATGTAACTTTCATAGGAGGTTTAGATATAATTATCATAAATAGATTTTATGTTCTCTCAATCTAAGGCCCTTATTTATAACAATCAGTGATGAGCAGCAGCAGGTTGTTCTAGTGTTGAAAGATAATGAGTTTTCCACATTCTTAATAATAGTGTTGGAAATACTTTGCAACAGCTTCAGCTTGTCTCCGTATGTGATCTGCATCTATATTGCTAGTTTAATGCAGCTTACATTTATGACAGTAGATGGCGCGGTTACATATATCTATGTGTAGTCTCTGTTGTGCTTTCTCTACTGCATGTTGTGTTTCCTGTACATTGAAGTAATCTCTATGACTTCTTCTTCTTCTCCACCATGTAAGGTGACCTTCTCTTACGACACTCACATTCTAGTAAAGCCAGTTCCTGTTACACCACAAATGTCTATCTGGATTTGACTCGGCTGAACTTAGCACTCATAGGTGGGTATAGAGTTTTTTTATGATATTACCTGTACACAAACTTTAAAGGGACACAGGCTAAGGGTTAAACTACCCTGTTTTCTGTTCTCTACATTCTGAATATGAAGGGCTGCAACTTTTATTCAGCCTGCTTTCTATTTTTTTATCAGCTCCAGTGAACGCCCTCCTTTCAGATGGGCATCCTCAGCAGCAAGGGGCCACATTTGGCCGTTCAGAGCCATCTGATGTGGCCCTTGACCTGCTGTGGGGAAAGTGGGAGGGTTAATTTGAACTGGTGTGTAAAGGTAAATAGATGCTCAGTAAGCATAAGAGTTTAAAAGGAGAGTGATATATTGGGGGGGGGGGGGGGGGGGGGGCTTTGGAGGAACGCGGTGCCTTTGATTGTGCAATACCACCCCTGGGTAGTAAAATCTCTGACTCCATAACAAGATAGGAATTTTTTCTATATATAATTGTATGTTTAGCATTGGTAGGCACTTAGATGGGTTGAGTATTGGGAATACAGTTAGGATTTGGGGTTGATGGGGGGATGGGCTATAAATATGAGACCCACACATTTGGAGAGGTAAGGCAATCAGCATGTGTATTGCTAGTATGTGGGGATTGTTAGAAATAAATGTGATAATTGGGTGGTATGGAGCTTGTGGAAACGTTGGGGGTCCTGATTGTTGTAGAAAATCTTTCTTACGCTATTTAAAATAAAAAAATTGAAATTATTAAAATTGAACCTATTCATTGTGGCCCACACCCAGTTTTATGTTTAGTTTTTCGCTTATATGGCCCACGCTCTTCCAAATGTTGAGCACTCTGCTTTAAGTTATTTGTTCATAATTTGTATTCCAATAAATATACTTTATGGTCATTTAAGCTTTGGCTTACCGACTCCACAGCCCTGCACATCTTGTTCCCCTGTAAATATGGAAGCAAAGATGATATTTAGTTAATTTGCTTTCTCCTCATTTGGTCCTGCTTCAATTACCGTATTTCATCCTATAAGACGCACCTGCCCATAAGACGTACCTAGGATTTGGAGGAGGAAAATAAGAAAAAATAAATTCTAAACCAAATGTTGTGCTAGAACACCTCATTACAGGCAGTGTGGCATTCCCCCATCTCATTCCCATAGGCAGTGTGGTATTCCCCCCTCCCATTCTCCATAAACAGTGTGGCATTGACCCCTCCCATTTCCCATGGGTAGTGTGACATTCCCCCCCCCCCCCATCTCATAGGCAGTGTGGCATTCTTTCCTTGCATTCCCATTGGCAGTGTGGCATTCCCCCCATCCCCGTATTCAGTGTGGCATTCCCCCCTCCTATTCCCCATAGGCAGTGTGGCATCCCCCTCCAATTCCAATAGGCAGTGTGGCATTCCCCCCCATCTTATTCCCATAGGCAGTATGGCATCCCCCTCCTATTCCCCATAGGCAGCGTGGCACCCCCCTCCCATTCCCATAGGTAGTGTGGCATCCCCCTCCTATTCCCCATAGGCAGCGTGGCCCCCTTATTCAGTGTGGCATCCCCCCCAACCCCCCCAAAAAGAAAAAGGTATACTTACATGAAAACTCTCCCCGCTCTGGCTTCTGGTGCTGCCACTGCCTCTCGGGTGTCAGCGTTTCCATTTCCCATAGGTAGTGTGACATTCACCCCTCCAATTTCCCATAGGTAGTGTGACATCCCCCCATCCCATAGGCAGTGTGGCATTCTTAGTTCCCATTCCCATAGGCAGTATGGCATCTCCCCATCTCCTTTTTCAGTGTGGCATCTCCCCGCTCCCATTCCCCATAGGCAGTGTGCCATCCCCCTCCCATTCCAATAGGCAGTGTGGCATTCCACCCATCTTATTCCCATAGGCAGTGTGGCACCCCCATCACATTCCCATAGGCAGTGTGGCATCCCCCTCCCATTCCCCATAGGCAGTGTGGCATCCCCCTCCCATTCCCCATAGGCAGCGTGGCACCCCCCTCCCATTCCCATAGGTAGTGTGGCATCCCCCTCCCATTCCCATAAGCAGTGTGGCATCCCCCCTCCCATTCCCCATAGGCAGTTTGGCCCCCGTATTCAGTGTGGCATCCCCCCCAAAAAAGAAAAAGGTATACTTACATGAAAACTCTCCCTCTGGCTTCTGGTGCTGCCACTGCCTCTCAGGTGTCAGCGTCCCATTTCCCATAGGTAGTGTGACATTCACCCCATCTCATAGGCAGTGTGGCATTCATCCCTCAAATTTCCCATAGGTAGTGTGACATTCCCCCATCTCATAGGCAGTGTGGCATTCTTAGCTCCCATTCCCATAGGCAGTGTGGCATCTCCACACTCCGATTCCCCATAGGCAGTGTGCCATCCCCCTCCCATTCCAATAGACAATGTGCCATTCCACCCATCTTATTCCCATAGGCAGTGTGGCATCCCCCTCCCATTCCCCATAGTCAGTGTGGCATCCCCCTCCCATTCCCCATAGGCAGTGTGGCATCCCCCCTCCCATTCCCATAGGTACTGTAGCATCCCCCTCTCATTCTCATAAGCAGTGTGGCATCCCCCCTCCCATTCCCCATAGGCAGTTTGGCTTTCCCCCCATCCCCTTATTCGGTGTAGCATTCCCCCCCAACCCCCCAAAAAAGAAAAAGGTATACTTACATGAAAACTGTCCCCGCTTTGGCTTCCGGTGCCACCACTGCTTCTCGGGTGTCAGTGTGTGCTGACCTCACCTAAGTGTTTTTGTAAGAGGTAGTGGCAGGGTCGGAAGCCAGAGCGGGGACAGCGGGCGCGTGAGTGTTTGTGTAATAGGCAGTGGCAGGGCCGGAACCCAGACTGGGGACAGCAGGCGCGTGACTAGCGAAAATTATACTTTTTTTCATTTTTTCTTTTACATTCGCCACTGACATCCCCCCCCCCCCCCCCCCAACACACTTTTTGGGAAAATTAAGCGCGTCTTATAGGGCGAAAAATACGGTAAGACCCCCAATGCAGGACAGAAAGTTAAAAAAAAAAGTTCTAATTTTCCAAAATAAGGCGGCTATAGTTTGTACTATTTATATATATATATTTATATATTTACCAAGTGAGCCCAATTTCTCACAGCTTACAACAGTTTTGGCATTCCTTTTCAACCACCTGCTTCAATTAAGCCCCCCTGCTCAGCAGGGATGCAGGAGAGAAAGGGGTTCTTGTTTAACTCACACCTTCCCAGCAGCACTTAGCAAATTAGCTAGACAGGTCAAGTGCTGGGGGACACAATTGAAGGCAGTGTAGGCCACAGATTGTGCATCCCTGCCATAGTAGGTAATCCTCCTGAAGGCAATTCATTTGATAACCCTGACTCAGAAATGTATTGCTAGTGCCATTCTAAAAATAAGTGTTTTCTGGTTCAAAGTCAGGTGTGAGGAAGACTTAAATAGAGGCCAACTTCATGCCGTAAGTGTCATAAATCAGTTTTCCACTCAATCCAAGTGATATGCTGCAGTATCATTTCCACCCACTCCTCCTGAGAAGCATTAGTATTCTAATCTACTATTCTTACCCTTAGACAGCCCTATAATATTTTTCTATATCCAGGTACACCTAGGCCACCATTAAATTTAGGTTTGATTAGGGATAAGAAACAAGGGGGGTCTCAGGGACTGGTCCTAGTGGCTATCCCCAAGAATACAGAGTTGTCCAGTATTTTAGTCCCTACTCCCTAAATACTATTTTTGTAGGGGGGAGGGGGGTTTATTCCTCTAGAGGAAAGCCCTTGTTGGGAGTATTTCCTGGGACTATATTACAAACAATTCACTTTGGTAATTTGTTATAGTTATGATATTTAATGTGCATAAATCTTATTCAAATGATTCAATCATACTTATAATGAACAATCAACATATACATTTTTTCACATATTTCCAGTTGTGCGCTTCAAAGGTTATCAGCAAAAAAGATGATAATACATCATCTGTTCCTTCTAAGTGAAGGATAGTCTCTGTTTTCAGTTTGTAGCAAGATACTGTCTTACAGTTTGTAGCAAGCAAGGAATCTGTTCTCCTCAGATGTAGCAAGTTTCGCAGTTAGCTTCCTCAGTGCACGTTCTAGCGATATATAATATATAATGCAGTTTATAGCAGGGTAGCAGTAGTAATCTATTTATAACAATGTACATGATTTTTGTGTGTATGTACCTTTAATTAATCAATATGAAAGGAGCGCTTATAGATTGGTAAGTGGGAGTATATATACTGGCATACTAGGTTTGTTATAAAAGGTTTTGTATTTACCTTGTATTCGGCGCTGTGGTCCTTTTAAGAGGCTGTAATGGGACTATGAATAGAAAAGTGCCAATCAGTGTGTCTTGTAAATACTTAGGATATAAATTGCCGAGGTTAATACAGGATTCCTGCTGGCTCACCTGTTCTAGATGGTATGTACTGCCAGGACCCGTCCCGTGATTGTGGGGCGGGTGGTTCCGCGTCAGTCCCCTTGATCGCTACCTCCGGTTCACCGCGCCGCTGGTTGGAATAGTAGCGGCGTGCTTTTCTGTATCCGGGCGGGTGGCGAGGGGGGTGGGACTACGTCACCGTGGGACCGCCTATGGGCGTCAATAGCGGCCGTGTCATTGGCCTGCAATTGCCTTCTGCCTCGAATCGGCAGTACGGAGTGACATGAATGGAGTACGTTACTTCCGGGCTGGGCCCCCCACCTGGCTGTAGCAGAATGTGAATAGGAAGCCATATTTATGGTTGGAAGGGTGTCTAGTGGCGGTCGCCATGTTATTGGTAGTATAAGATGCCTATATCATGTTTGCTCCATATAACTAAAGTTATATGGCTGGCTACCCAAAAAATAGGCGCTCCTTTTTACATTGAAATGCATTTTATGCTCTTTACAAAATAATAAAAGATATTGATGATATTCACATTATGATATAATTGGTTTGTATTGTCTGATTATTTTTATCTATCTTGTTTTATAAATCATAGTGGCCCTTAGAGGGGGATGGGGTTTTTGGTTGATATTTGATTGTTATAGGACTTAGAAAAGTTCAATTAAATTGAATGGGCTTGTGCCAAGGAAAAAAATGACGAATGAATTAGATTACATTAGATTATATTAAATTAGATTAGTTTAAATTAAATTAATTAAATACTCATGAAATAAATTAATTTTGAAGTAAGCCAAAATTTAATTAAGTAAATAAAATAAAATTAAATTAAACCCAGACAAATTTTATCAGATTAGATTAGATTAAATTAAATTGATAATTGTTAAATTATGCAAATATTTAATTGTTAAATAGAAAAAAAATAATAAAATATAGAAAATAAAAAAAAAAAAAAAAAAGAGAAGAGAAAAGGAGGGAATGTCAAGGGTGGATGTGGGGGTTATATTTGTATTTAGGATTTATTCAGTTCTATTTTAGGAACAGGACATAACTACAGGTATCATTTAGGCCTGGAGGGGTGGAGGCCTTTAGCATGGAGATCCATCTGGTCTCCTGTTGTAATGCCTTTTTTCGAATGTCTCCTCCTCTTGGGTGTCGGTGTACCCTATCCAGCACTTGGAAGTGAATACCTGTTAGAGCCCCTCCGTGATGGAGGGTCCAGTGTCTTCCTACGGGAGTGAGCAGGTTCTTATTTCTAATATCCCTTGTGTGCTCATAAATTCGGGTTCTTAATTTTCTATTTGTTTTCCCAATATAAAAGTTAGGACAGTCACAAGTAAGTATATATACCACGTCCGTGGTATTGCAGTTGGCGTAGTGTCTTTGTTTTATTATTTTGCCCGTGGGGAGTTCGATGTCTGTTCCAGTTCTGATGTTCTGGCAAGTTGAGTAGCCCTCACATCTATATGTTCCCTGTACCTTGCAACACCCTTGTTTGCCTTCCCTTGTGAAGTGACTGTTGACAAGTAGGTCTCTGATAGATCTGTCCTTTCTGAAGGTAGGTCTGGGAACATCCGTGACAAACTGACCCACTTCAGGATCTCATTTAAGAATGTACCAGTGATCTTGTAAGATCTTTCTGATTGTCTGATGTTGTGTGTTGTATGTGAGTATGAACGGGGTATGTTCCAGTTTTTTCTCTCAGGATTAAGTAAGGAGGTTCGGTCTCCAGTCTGTACCCTGTTGAATGCTCTGTTGAGGGTTTTATTGAAGTACCCCCTTTCCCTCAACCTTTGTCTGATGCCATCCGCAGCTACTTTATAGTCCTCTGGTGTGGTGCAATTTCGCTTAGCCTTCAGATATTCCCCATACGTGATGCTGTTTTTTAGGGGAATGGGGTGTGCACTTTT
Source organism: Gastrophryne carolinensis (assembly GCA_027917425.1). Taxonomy (NCBI): domain Eukaryota; kingdom Metazoa; phylum Chordata; class Amphibia; order Anura; family Microhylidae; genus Gastrophryne; species Gastrophryne carolinensis. Next base: position 81,967,162 of record CM051239.1, on the reverse strand, counting down.
GGCCCTAAGTATATTGTTCGCTGCGGTTGGCTTTCTATAAAAGTTTGTGGAAATTGTGCCATTAAGGTCTAGTCTAATTTTGAGATCTAGGTAACTAATTTCCTGATGGTCATGTTCAAGTGTGAATTTTAAGTTGAAGGTGTTATTGTTCAGTGTACTAACAAATTCCTCTAGTAAGGGGGTGGGGCCTTCCCAGATAATGAGGATGTCAATGTAGCGGAGCCAATATGTTATATGGTCCATGTACTTATTGGTTGACTCTTGTTCCCAGATCTTCCTCTCCCACCACCTCAAGTAGAGGTTTGCGAAGGATGGTGCACATATAGTGCCCATGGCTGTTCCTTGTAATTGGTGAAAGAGCTGGTTTCCAAACAGAAAGGTGTTGTGTGTCAGGATGAATTTAAGCTATTATCTACAAGTTCTTTAAGTGCTTGTTTTTGTGTAGGAGTAAAGTTCTTTGGTCTGATACCTTTGGTGTTTATTTCTTCTATCTCCTGTGTAACTATGTTAACGAACGTTTTAACACTGGAGTTCATTGTCAGCGGGGGAAAGTATGTTGAGTGTTTCCTAAAAGTTCTTTTTGGTGCACTTTGGCCCTCTTCCGAGTTTCCCACATCTCCCGGATTGTCTTCTAGTGATTCTAAAATTCTCAGGCTTGTCATATCTCCCTGTGTCAGTGTTATTGGGTTCTCTGTTTGGGTCTTGTTGGCATATTGTTGTTTCATTAGAATTTTTCTGGCATACAAATGCAGATCCTTCCCCACTTCAAATTTATTAATATTATGTTCTGGGCAAAAATTCAGTCCCAGCTGTAACACTTCTGTTTGGGCTAAGGAGACAGGAAGATTCGCTAAGTTAATGACGTTGTTAGTCATGTTTGGTGTATGGTGGTCCATGTCCGTTTGGTTTGGGGGTGGGTCATAGGTCTGCTTGTATTGGTGTTCCCCTCTTTGACTGTTTCACAATATGTTGTGGTGCCTCTGACCTGTAATGCCTAAAAAAGGAACTCCTAGTTGGTTTTGTTGTTGGTCTCCTAGTATATAGTCTGGAGATGGTAGATTTTTTTCTCTTATCTCCTTTTGTTGGGGGTTTCTGGATCGTGTCTACTCTAGATTTTTGTATATTTTGTTGGCCTCCTCTATAGTGCTTGGAAAAGAGTTTATATTGTTTCCTTGGTTTATCTCCTGATAGGGAGCTATCCGAAGATGATGATGAGTAGAGATGAGCGAACTTTTGAAAAATTCGATTCGACTGATTCGCCGAATTTTCCGACAAAAATCGTTTCGACCCGAATAAATTCGCGACGAATCGCTATTAAAAACGGCTATTTCTGAGCCTCCTACAGCCTCAATAGGGTTGTAAACCATTCAGCCTTGCTGTAACACGCACAGGATGCGTGCTGGGTTTGTTAAATAATACTTTGAAGAAATATCACATGCAGATCAGAGGCATCGCTAATAGAATCGCAGAGCGGCACAATTGCAGAGAGTTGAAGTGGCATCACTATGAGGGGCAGAAGGAGCCCAAATATACACTGGAGTTGGCCTCAGGAGCCCAAAAATTGGATGAATCACACCCTGGAGTTGGCAGAAGTTGGCAGCAGCAGCAGGAGCCCAAATATACACTGGAGTTGGCTTCAGGAGCCCAAAAATTGGATGAATCACACCCTGGAGTTGGCAGAAGTTGGCAGCAGCAGGAGCAGGAGCCCAAATATACACTGGAGTTGGCCTCAGGAGCCCAAAAATTGGATGAATCACACCCTGGAGTTGGCAGAAGTTGGCAGCAGCAGCAGCAGGAGCCCAAATATACACTGGAGTTGGCCTCAGGAGCCCAAAAATTGGATGAATCACACCCTGGAGTTGGCAGAAGTTGGCAGCAGCAGCAGCAGGAGCCCAAATATACACTGGAGTTGGCCTCAGGAGCCCAAAAATTGGATGAATCACACCCTGGAGTTGGCAGGAGTTGACAGTAGTAGCAGCAGGAGCCCAAATATACACTGGAGTTGGCTTCAGGAGCCCAAAAATTGGATGAATCACACCCTGGAGTTGGCAGAAGTTGGCAGCAGCAGCAGCAGGAGCCCAAATATACACTGGAGTTGGCCTCAGGAGCCCAAAAATTGGATGAATCACACCCTGGAGTTGGCAGAAGTTGGCAGTAGTAGCAGCAGGAGCCCAAATATACACTGGAGTTGGCTTCAGGAGCCCAAAAATTGGATGAATCACACCCTGGAGTTGGCAGAAGTTGGCAGCAGCAGCAGCAGCAGGAGCCCAAATATACACTGGAGTTGGCTTCAGGAGCCCAAAAATTGGATGAATCACACCCTGGAGTTGGCAGAAGTTGGCAGCAGCAGGAGCAGGAGCCCAAATATACACTGGAGTTGGCCTCAGGAGCCCAAAAATTGGATGAATCACACCCTGGAGTTGGCAGAAGTTGGCAGCAGCAGCAGCAGGAGCCCAAATATACACTGGAGTTGGCCTCAGGAGCCCAAAAATTGGATGAATCACACCCTGGAGTTGGCAGGAGTTGACAGTAGTAGCAGCAGGAGCCCAAATATACACTGGAGTTGGCTTCAGGAGCCCAAAAATTGGATGAATCACACCCTGGAGTTGGCAGAAGTTGGCAGCAGCAGCAGCAGGAGCCCAAATATACACTGGAGTTGGCCTCAGGAGCCCAAAAATTGGATGAATCACACCCTGGAGTTGGCAGAAGTTGGCAGTAGTAGCAGCAGGAGCCCAAATATACACTGGAGTTGGCTTCAGGAGCCCAAAAATTGGATGAATCACACCCTGGAGTTGGCAGAAGTTGGCAGTAGCAGCAGCAGGAGCCCAAATATACACTGGAGTTGGCCTCAGGAGCCCAAAAATTGGATGAATCACACCCTGGAGTTGGCAGAAGTTGGCAGTAGTAGCAGCAGGAGCCCAAATATACACTGGAGTTGGCTTCAGGAGCCCAAAAATTGGATGAATCACACCCTGGAGTTGGCAGAAGTTGGCAGTAGCAGCAGCAGGAGCCCAAATATACACTGGAGTTGGCTTCAGGAGCCCAAAAATTGGATGAATCACACCCTGGAGTTGGCAGGAGTTGACAGTAGCAGCAGCAGGAGCCCAAATATACACTGGAGTTGGCTTCAGGAGCCCAAAAATTGGATGAATCACACCCTGGAGTTGGCAGAAGTTGGCAGCAGCAGCAGCAGCAGGAGCCCAAATATACACTGGAGTTGGCTTCAGGAGCCCAAAAATTGGATGAATCACACCCTGGAGTTGGCAGGAGTTGACAGTAGCAGCAGCAGGAGCCCAAATATACACTGGAGTTGGCCTCAGGAGCCCAAAAATTGGATGAATCACACCCTGGAGTTGGCAGAAGTTGGCAGTAGTAGCAGCAGGAGCCCAAATATACACTGGAGTTGGCTTCAGGAGCCCAAAAATTGGATGAATCACACCCTGGAGTTGGCAGAAGTTGGCAGTAGCAGCAGCAGGAGCCCAAATATACACTGGAGTTGGCCTCAGGAGCCCAAAAATTGGATGAATCACACCCTGGAGTTGGCAGAAGTTGGCAGTAGTAGCAGCAGGAGCCCAAATATACACTGGAGTTGGCTTCAGGAGCCCAAAAATTGGATGAATCACACCCTGGAGTTGGCAGAAGTTGGCAGTAGCAGCAGCAGGAGCCCAAATATACACTGGAGTTGGCTTCAGGAGCCCAAAAATTGGATGAATCACACCCTGGAGTTGGCAGGAGTTGACAGTAGCAGCAGCAGGAGCCCAAATATACACTGGAGTTGGCTTCAGGAGCCCAAAAATTGGATGAATCACACCCTGGAGTTGGCAGAAGTTGGCAGCAGCAGCAGCAGCAGGAGCCCAAATATACACTGGAGTTGGCTTCAGGAGCCCAAAAATTGGATGAATCACACCCTGGAGTTGGCAGGAGTTGACAGTAGCAGCAGCAGGAGCCCAAATATACACTGGAGTTGGCCTCAGGAGCCCAAAAATTGGATGAATCACACCCTGGAGTTGGCAGGAGTTGACAGTAGCAGCAGCAGGAGCCCAAATATACACTGGAGTTGGCTTCAGGAGCCCAAAAATTGGATGAATCACACCCTGGAGTTGGCAGAAGTTGGCAGCAGCAGCAGCAGCAGGAGCCCAAATATACACTGGAGTTGGCTTCAGGAGCCCAAAAATTGGATGAATCACACCCTGGAGTTGGCAGAAGTTGGCAGCAGCAGCAGCAGCAGGAGCCCAAATATACACTGGAGTTGGCTTCAGGAGCCCAAAAATTGGATGAATCACACCCTGGAGTTGGCAGAAGTTGGCAGTAGCAGCAGCAGGAGCCCAAATATACACTGGAGTTGGCTTCAGGAGCCCAAAAATTGGATGAATCACACCCTGGAGTTGGCAGGAGTTGACAGTAGCAGCAGCAGGAGCCCAAATATACACTGGAGTTGGCTTCAGGAGCCCAAAAATTGGATGAATCACACCCTGGAGTTGGCAGAAGTTGGCAGTAGTAGCAGCAGGAGCCCAAATATACACTGGAGTTGGCTTCAGGAGCCCAAAAATTGGATGAATCACACCCTGGAGTTGGCAGAAGTTGGCAGTAGTAGCAGCAGGAGCCCAAATATACACTGGAGTTGGCTTCAGGAGCCCAAAAATTGGATGAATCACACCCTGGAGTTGGCAGAAGTTGGCAGTAGCAGCAGCAGGAGCCCAAATATACACTGGAGTTGGCCTCAGGAGCCCAAAAATTGGATGAATCACACCCTGGAGTTGGCAGAAGTTGGCAGTAGTAGCAGCAGGAGCCCAAATATACACTGGAGTTGGCTTCAGGAGCCCAAAAATTGGATGAATCACACCCTGGAGTTGGCAGAAGTTGGCAGTAGCAGCAGCAGGAGCCCAAATATACACTGGAGTTGGCTTCAGGAGCCCAAAAATTGGATGAATCACACCCTGGAGTTGGCAGGAGTTGACAGTAGCAGCAGCAGGAGCCCAAATATACACTGGAGTTGGCTTCAGGAGCCCAAAAATTGGATGAATCACACCCTGGAGTTGGCAGAAGTTGGCAGCAGCAGCAGCAGCAGGAGCCCAAATATACACTGGAGTTGGCTTCAGGAGCCCAAAAATTGGATGAATCACACCCTGGAGTTGGCAGGAGTTGACAGTAGCAGCAGCAGGAGCCCAAATATACACTGGAGTTGGCCTCAGGAGCCCAAAAATTGGATGAATCACACCCTGGAGTTGGCAGGAGTTGACAGTAGCAGCAGCAGGAGCCCAAATATACACTGGAGTTGGCTTCAGGAGCCCAAAAATTGGATGAATCACACCCTGGAGTTGGCAGAAGTTGGCAGCAGCAGCAGCAGCAGGAGCCCAAATATACACTGGAGTTGGCTTCAGGAGCCCAAAAATTGGATGAATCACACCCTGGAGTTGGCAGAAGTTGGCAGCAGCAGCAGCAGCAGGAGCCCAAATATACACTGGAGTTGGCTTCAGGAGCCCAAAAATTGGATGAATCACACCCTGGAGTTGGCAGAAGTTGGCAGTAGCAGCAGCAGGAGCCCAAATATACACTGGAGTTGGCTTCAGGAGCCCAAAAATTGGATGAATCACACCCTGGAGTTGGCAGGAGTTGACAGTAGCAGCAGCAGGAGCCCAAATATACACTGGAGTTGGCTTCAGGAGCCCAAAAATTGGATGAATCACACCCTGGAGTTGGCAGAAGTTGGCAGTAGTAGCAGCAGGAGCCCAAATATACACTGGAGTTGGCTTCAGGAGCCCAAAAATTGGATGAATCACACCCTGGAGTTGGCAGAAGTTGGCAGTAGCAGCAGCAGGAGCCCAAATATACACTGGAGTTGGCTTCAGGAGCCCAAAAATTGGATGAATCACACCCTGGAGTTGGCAGGAGTTGACAGTAGCAGCAGCAGGAGCCCAAATATACACTGGAGTTGGCTTCAGGAGCCCAAAAATTGGATGAATCACACCCTGGAGTTGGCAGAAGTTGGCAGTAGTAGCAGCAGGAGCCCAAATATACACTGGAGTTGGCTTCAGGAGCCCAAAAATTGGATGAATCACACCCTGGAGTTGGCAGGAGTTGACAGTAGCAGCAGCAGGAGCCCAAATATACACTGGAGTTGGCCTCAGGAGCCCAAAAATTGGATGAATCACACCCTGGAGTTGGCAGGAGTTGACAGTAGTAGCAGCAGGAGCCCAAATATACACTGGAGTTGGCTTCAGGAGCCCAAAAATTGGATGAATCACACCCTGGAGTTGGCAGAAGTTGGCAGCAGCAGCAGCAGCAGGAGCCCAAATATACACTGGAGTTGGCTTCAGGAGCCCAAAAATTGGATGAATCACACCCTGGAGTTGGCAGGAGTTGACAGTAGCAGCAGCAGGAGCCCAAATATACACTGGAGTTGGCCTCAGGAGCCCAAAAATTGGATGAATCACACCCTGGAGTTGGCAGAAGTTGGCAGTAGTAGCAGCAGGAGCCCAAATATACACTGGAGTTGGCTTCAGGAGCCCAAAAATTGGATGAATCACACCCTGGAGTTGGCAGAAGTTGGCAGTAGCAGCAGCAGGAGCCCAAACATACACTGGAGTTGGCCTCAGGAGCCCAAAAATTGGATGAATCACACCCTGGAGTTGGCAGAAGTTGGCAGTAGTAGCAGCAGGAGCCCAAATATACACTGGAGTTGGCTTCAGGAGCCCAAAAATTGGATGAATCACACCCTGGAGTTGGCAGAAGTTGGCAGTAGCAGCAGCAGGAGCCCAAATATACACTGGAGTTGGCTTCAGGAGCCCAAAAATTGGATGAATCACACCCTGGAGTTGGCAGGAGTTGACAGTAGCAGCAGCAGGAGCCCAAATATACACTGGAGTTGGCTTCAGGAGCCCAAAAATTGGATGAATCACACCCTGGAGTTGGCAGAAGTTGGCAGCAGCAGCAGCAGCAGGAGCCCAAATATACACTGGAGTTGGCTTCAGGAGCCCAAAAATTGGATGAATCACACCCTGGAGTTGGCAGGAGTTGACAGTAGCAGCAGCAGGAGCCCAAATATACACTGGAGTTGGCCTCAGGAGCCCAAAAATTGGATGAATCACACCCTGGAGTTGGCAGGAGTTGACAGTAGCAGCAGCAGGAGCCCAAATATACACTGGAGTTGGCTTCAGGAGCCCAAAAATTGGATGAATCACACCCTGGAGTTGGCAGAAGTTGGCAGCAGCAGCAGCAGCAGGAGCCCAAATATACACTGGAGTTGGCTTCAGGAGCCCAAAAATTGGATGAATCACACCCTGGAGTTGGCAGAAGTTGGCAGCAGCAGCAGCAGCAGGAGCCCAAATATACACTGGAGTTGGCTTCAGGAGCCCAAAAATTGGATGAATCACACCCTGGAGTTGGCAGAAGTTGGCAGTAGCAGCAGCAGGAGCCCAAATATACACTGGAGTTGGCTTCAGGAGCCCAAAAATTGGATGAATCACACCCTGGAGTTGGCAGGAGTTGACAGTAGCAGCAGCAGGAGCCCAAATATACACTGGAGTTGGCTTCAGGAGCCCAAAAATTGGATGAATCACACCCTGGAGTTGGCAGAAGTTGGCAGTAGTAGCAGCAGGAGCCCAAATATACACTGGAGTTGGCTTCAGGAGCCCAAAAATTGGATGAATCACACCCTGGAGTTGGCAGAAGTTGGCAGTAGTAGCAGCAGGAGCCCAAATATACACTGGAGTTGGCTTCAGGAGCCCAAAAATTGGATGAATCACACCCTGGAGTTGGCAGGAGTTGACAGTAGCAGCAGCAGGAGCCCAAATATACACTGGAGTTGGCCTCAGGAGCCCAAAAATTGGATGAATCACACCCTGGAGTTGGCAGAAGTTGGCAGTAGTAGCAGCAGGAGCCCAAATATACACTGGAGTTGGCTTCAGGAGCCCAAAAATTGGATGAATCACACCCTGGAGTTGGCAGAAGTTGGCAGTAGCAGCAGCAGGAGCCCAAACATACACTGGAGTTGGCCTCAGGAGCCCAAAAATTGGATGAATCACACCCTGGAGTTGGCAGAAGTTGGCAGTAGTAGCAGCAGGAGCCCAAATATACACTGGAGTTGGCTTCAGGAGCCCAAAAATTGGATGAATCACACCCTGGAGTTGGCAGAAGTTGGCAGTAGCAGCAGCAGGAGCCCAAATATACACTGGAGTTGGCTTCAGGAGCCCAAAAATTGGATGAATCACACCCTGGAGTTGGCAGGAGTTGACAGTAGCAGCAGCAGGAGCCCAAATATACACTGGAGTTGGCTTCAGGAGCCCAAAAATTGGATGAATCACACCCTGGAGTTGGCAGAAGTTGGCAGCAGCAGCAGCAGCAGGAGCCCAAATATACACTGGAGTTGGCTTCAGGAGCCCAAAAATTGGATGAATCACACCCTGGAGTTGGCAGGAGTTGACAGTAGCAGCAGCAGGAGCCCAAATATACACTGGAGTTGGCCTCAGGAGCCCAAAAATTGGATGAATCACACCCTGGAGTTGGCAGGAGTTGACAGTAGCAGCAGCAGGAGCCCAAATATACACTGGAGTTGGCTTCAGGAGCCCAAAAATTGGATGAATCACACCCTGGAGTTGGCAGAAGTTGGCAGCAGCAGCAGCAGCAGGAGCCCAAATATACACTGGAGTTGGCTTCAGGAGCCCAAAAATTGGATGAATCACACCCTGGAGTTGGCAGAAGTTGGCAGCAGCAGCAGCAGCAGGAGCCCAAATATACACTGGAGTTGGCTTCAGGAGCCCAAAAATTGGATGAATCACACCCTGGAGTTGGCAGAAGTTGGCAGTAGCAGCAGCAGGAGCCCAAATATACACTGGAGTTGGCTTCAGGAGCCCAAAAATTGGATGAATCACACCCTGGAGTTGGCAGGAGTTGACAGTAGCAGCAGCAGGAGCCCAAATATACACTGGAGTTGGCTTCAGGAGCCCAAAAATTGGATGAATCACACCCTGGAGTTGGCAGAAGTTGGCAGTAGTAGCAGCAGGAGCCCAAATATACACTGGAGTTGGCTTCAGGAGCCCAAAAATTGGATGAATCACACCCTGGAGTTGGCAGAAGTTGGCAGTAGTAGCAGCAGGAGCCCAAATATACACTGGAGTTGGCTTCAGGAGCCCAAAAATTGGATGAATCACACCCTGGAGTTGGCAGAAGTTGGCAGTAGCAGCAGCAGGAGCCCAAATATACACTGGAGTTGGCCTCAGGAGCCCAAAAATTGGATGAATCACACCCTGGAGTTGGCAGAAGTTGGCAGTAGTAGCAGCAGGAGCCCAAATATACACTGGAGTTGGCTTCAGGAGCCCAAAAATTGGATGAATCACACCCTGGAGTTGGCAGAAGTTGGCAGTAGCAGCAGCAGGAGCCCAAATATACACTGGAGTTGGCTTCAGGAGCCCAAAAATTGGATGAATCACACCCTGGAGTTGGCAGGAGTTGACAGTAGCAGCAGCAGGAGCCCAAATATACACTGGAGTTGGCTTCAGGAGCCCAAAAATTGGATGAATCACACCCTGGAGTTGGCAGAAGTTGGCAGCAGCAGCAGCAGCAGGAGCCCAAATATACACTGGAGTTGGCTTCAGGAGCCCAAAAATTGGATGAATCACACCCTGGAGTTGGCAGGAGTTGACAGTAGCAGCAGCAGGAGCCCAAATATACACTGGAGTTGGCCTCAGGAGCCCAAAAATTGGATGAATCACACCCTGGAGTTGGCAGGAGTTGACAGTAGCAGCAGCAGGAGCCCAAATATACACTGGAGTTGGCTTCAGGAGCCCAAAAATTGGATGAATCACACCCTGGAGTTGGCAGAAGTTGGCAGCAGCAGCAGCAGCAGGAGCCCAAATATACACTGGAGTTGGCTTCAGGAGCCCAAAAATTGGATGAATCACACCCTGGAGTTGGCAGAAGTTGGCAGCAGCAGCAGCAGCAGGAGCCCAAATATACACTGGAGTTGGCTTCAGGAGCCCAAAAATTGGATGAATCACACCCTGGAGTTGGCAGAAGTTGGCAGTAGCAGCAGCAGGAGCCCAAATATACACTGGAGTTGGCTTCAGGAGCCCAAAAATTGGATGAATCACACCCTGGAGTTGGCAGGAGTTGACAGTAGCAGCAGCAGGAGCCCAAATATACACTGGAGTTGGCTTCAGGAGCCCAAAAATTGGATGAATCACACCCTGGAGTTGGCAGAAGTTGGCAGTAGTAGCAGCAGGAGCCCAAATATACACTGGAGTTGGCTTCAGGAGCCCAAAAATTGGATGAATCACACCCTGGAGTTGGCAGAAGTTGGCAGTAGCAGCAGCAGGAGCCCAAATATACACTGGAGTTGGCTTCAGGAGCCCAAAAATTGGATGAATCACACCCTGGAGTTGGCAGGAGTTGACAGTAGCAGCAGCAGGAGCCCAAATATACACTGGAGTTGGCTTCAGGAGCCCAAAAATTGGATGAATCACACCCTGGAGTTGGCAGAAGTTGGCAGTAGTAGCAGCAGGAGCCCAAATATACACTGGAGTTGGCTTCAGGAGCCCAAAAATTGGATGAATCACACCCTGGAGTTGGCAGGAGTTGACAGTAGCAGCAGCAGGAGCCCAAATATACACTGGAGTTGGCCTCAGGAGCCCAAAAATTGGATGAATCACACCCTGGAGTTGGCAGGAGTTGACAGTAGTAGCAGCAGGAGCCCAAATATACACTGGAGTTGGCTTCAGGAGCCCAAAAATTGGATGAATCACACCCTGGAGTTGGCAGAAGTTGGCAGTAGCAGCAGCAGGAGCCCAAATATACACTGGAGTTGGCTTCAGGAGCCCAAAAATTGGATGAATCACACCCTGGAGTTGGCAGAAGTTGGCAGTAGCAGCAGCAGGAGCCCAAAAAATGGCCTAAAGACATAAATATGTTTTGCACCATTTGTAAAGTGTAAAACGTGGCACCATGCTGAATCTAGTCGCATGCATCAGTCATTGGTGGGTGGAAATCCTGGCTGATCCATCCTTGATTCATTTTGACAAAGGTGAGTCTCTCCACATTTTTAGTTGACAGACGAGTTCTCCTCGCCGTAACTATGGCCCCCGCCGCACTAAACACCCGCTCAGATGGCACGCTACTTGCCGGGCAGGACAGCTTTTCCAGGGCAAACTCTGCTAGTTGCGGCCACAAATCAAGTTTGGCTGCCCAGAAGTCCAGCGGATCCTCAAGGTGTGTTGGCATGGTCATGTCAAAGTATGACATGACCTGCTGGTTGAGGTCCTGCTCCAGGTCTTCCTGCTGCTCATGAGTAGCCTCACTATGCGGGTGTAGAAAGCTACTCATTAGCGACTGAAGACTGAGGCTGCTGCTGCTGATGGAGCTTCTGCTGCTGCTGCTGCCAACCCCCCCAGCGGCCATGGCAGTGGAAGGTGAGCGCAGAGGTCCCCTCGAGTCAGACCTGCGAGAGTATGGACCATGGCGCAGATAGGCATCGGCCAACTGCCTACGTAGAATGTCTTTGTAGTAGTTGAGTTTGTCCTCCCTCTCGGTGGGTTTAAAAAATGCCCCCATTTTGTGCCGGAAGCGAGGGTCCAATAAGGTGGACAGCCAGAAGTCATCCCGCCGACAGATGGAAACAATTCTGGGGTCACTACGCAAGCATGTGAGCATGCTTCGTGCCATTTGCGCAAGTGACTCGGATGGACTACCTGTCTCCATCTCCACTGCATACTGCCACGGTGTGCCCGGGTCCTCTGTCTCTCCTTCCTCAAAAACCTCTAGCTCCTCTGGCTGCTCCTGCTCCTCCTCTCCTGTCCGCTGACTAGATAAACCAGCCATTTCGCCAAGCCTAAACTGTGTTTCGCTGGGCAACTCCTCCTCCTCCTCTTCCTCCTCCTCCTCCTCCAGTTCAGCTCCAACGGGGTTCATGTGGCCGTAAGATGTAAACGCCATGTCTCCAGTGCCCTGACCAGCCATGGTTTCCAACATGTGCTGTAGTACATGAAGCAGTGGAATCACGTCGTTCATCCCGTAATCCTGCCGACTGACAAATAAAGTGGCTTCCTCAAAGGGCCTGAGCAAACGGCAGGTGTCACGTATGAGCTGCCACTGGTTGACATTGAAGTTACACAGGGGAGTCCCCCTATCTGCTTGGATCATCAGGAAATCCGTGATGGCTTTTCTCTGTTCATATAATCGGTCCAACATGTGAAGGGTGGAATTCCAACGGGTGGAAACATCGCAAATCAGACTATGTTGGGGGATACCATTCTGACGCTGTAGCTCAAGAAGGGTGTGTTTGGCGGTGTAGGAGTGGCTGAAGTGCATGCAAAGTTTCCGTGAAGTTGTTAGGATGTCCTGCAGATGGGGGGAACACTTCAGAAACCGCTTGACAACCAGATTGAAGACGTGAGCCATGCAGGGGGCATGGGTCAGGCTTCCTTGGCGCAGCGCAGACAAAATGTTCTTCCCATTGTCGGTAACCATGATTCCCATTTTAAGTTTTCTCGGAGTAAGCCATGTTTGGATTTCCTGATGAATAAATTTAAGCAGTTCCTCCCCTGTGTGACTCCGTTCGCCAAGACAAACCATGTGAAGCACTGCGTGACACCTCCGTGCCCTGCACACATGGTAGACTGGAGGGGCACTGAGACTTGAGCCTACAGTGGAGGGTGAGGAGATGGCGGAGGATGAGGAGGCCGAGTCGCACGGTGTCACAGGCCCAATGGGCAGAGAGCGCGGAGGCCGAAGCGGCGTGACCTGTCCAAGTTGCTGCTGCAAAGGGACCACATTCACCCAGTGGGCCGTAAACGACATGTACTGCCCCTGACCGTAGTTACAGCTCCAGATGTCGGCGCTGCCATGTATTTTGCTACACACCGACAGGCTCAAGGACTGGCCCACCTTCTGTTCAACAAAAGTGTGCAGCGCTGGTACTGCCTTCTTGGCAAAGAAATGACGGCTTGGGACTCTCCACCTCGGCTCGGCACAAGCCATCAGTTCTCTGAAAGGTGCAGATTCCACCACCTGAAAAGGGAGCGACTGCAGCACCAGCAACTTGGACAGGAGCACATTCAGCTTCTGCGCCGTAGGATGAGTGGGCGCATACTGCTGTCTCTTGGACATGGCTTCGCTGATGGATTGCTGGCGGGATGCATGACTTGGAGGAGGAGGAGGAGCAGGAGCGACAGAGGATGGGTGTGACGCACAGCTGCCTTCGGCTGAGGTGCTGGAGCCTTGGCTGGCAGAAATTGGGAGCTCACTTGGTGAGGAAGCAGACTGGACCACCCCTTGGGAGCCTCGGTTCTCCCAGGTCGTTTTATGGTGACGCATCATATGTTGACGCAGGGCCGTGGTGCCAACATTTGGACCCTGGCCACGCTTCACCTTTTGCCTACATATCTTGCATGTGGCCATGTTACCCTCCTGCGGATGCCTCAGGAAAAACTGCCACACTGCCGAGTAGCTACTTTTCCCACCCCCTGGCCTCACTGATTCACTGCTGCTGTTGCCAACTCCAGGAACCCCTGCTCCACTACCTCCCGATAAGGTAGACTGCCGCACAGCAGGTGCTCTACCCCGGCCCCGGCCCCGGCCGGCTCCAGCCTTTGGAATTGTGCCCCCATGCTGACTGCTACCACCTTGCTGCCTCAGCTGCTGACTCCGGGGCAACCTGCGCCCCTCTTCTCCTGATGATGACGATGAAGCCCCTTCATCACCCGGCTCCCAAGTGCGATCGGCTTCATCGTCATCATCATCATCATCACCGGGTTGTGGCTGTACGTCACTGATGTTCGTGGATTCGTCAACAGTGTCTGGCGCAGGAGCTGGAACGCTCGCAGCACCCACGACACTGTCCACATCACTATTTGTCTGCCTAGCTAAAGAAGCCACCTCCATTTCTTGGCTGGGCAGTAGCTGCTGACTGTCCTCCTGTATCTGATCGTCCTCCTCACTAAAGAGTGGAGCTGAACCCAAAGCATAGGATACGTCGCTGGGGGAGGGAACGGCGTAGGACAGAGGCAATGGGAGGACAGGGACTGCTCTCGGGGCATGCCAACTCAGGGTTGTGTCAGAGGAACCTACCGACCCTAGACTGGGGGTCTCAGATGTAAGTTGTGATGATGTTGTTGATGAGCGCGTCAGCCAATCTACCACGGCAGATGCGTTACTGGTGGAGACCCGACCGCTAGCAGATACTGGCAGATTAGGTCTCTTAGCGTGACTCCTGCTGCTACTGGCCCCCAGTCTGATGCGAGCTCTGCCTGCGGAATCTTGGCCTCTGCCACTCCTCTTTTCACTTCCAGGCACTTGTCTGCCCGACATAGTCTAACTGGCGTGGTAGTAGGTGATATTTTAAGAACCCCCAGGCAGCAGTGGGTCTATATAAAACAGAATATAATGCACACCAAAAGTGAGCAGTAACACTCAGCCTCCAACAGGCCTGCTTAGTGTAAATAAGAGAGCTGCTTAGTGTAAATAAAGAGGGGTATGCTATGTTACAGAATGGGATGCCTCAACAGAAGTGCACCTGGCAGGCAGCAGTAAGCCTATGCCCAGCAAAAGTGTCTTATAATATAAATATAATAAGAGCAAATGCTTATATGGTCTTAAACAGAGGCTGCTTTAGTCACAGAATGGGATGCCCTGGGCAGGAATGGACCTGGCAGGGTCCAGTAGGGCTTTGGCCAGCAAAAGTGTCTTTATCAGGCTAATTTCAAATATGATAAGAGCAAATGCTTATATGGTCTTAAACAGAGGCTGCTGTAGTCACAGAATGGGATGCCCCGGGCAGGAATCGACCTGGCAGGGTCCAGTAGGGCTTTGGCCAGCAAAAGTGTCTTTATCAGGCCTGATTTCTATGAGAATAAGTGCAAATGTTTATTATGCTATTAAATAGAGGCTGCTTTAGTCACAGAATGGGATGCCAGTGCCACAAAAACCAGAGAGCATGCACAGCAAAAGTGTCTTTATCAGGCCTGATTTCTATGAGAATAAGTGCAAATGTTTATTATGCTATTAAATAGAGGCTGCTTTAGTCACAGAATGGGATGCCAGTGCCACAAAAACCAGAGAGCATGCACAGCAAAAGTGTCTTTATCAGGCCTGATTTCTATGAGAATAAGTGCAAATGTTTATTATGCTATTAAATAGAGGCTGCTTTAGTCACAGAATGGGATGCCAGTGCCACAAAAACCAGAGAGCATGCACAGCAAAAGTGTCTTTATCAGGCCTGATTTCTATGAGAATAAGTGCAAATGTTTATTATGCTATTAAATAGAGGCTGCTTTAGTCACAGAATGGGATGCCAGTGCCACAAAAACCAGAGAGCATGCACAGCAAAAGTGTCTTTATCAGGCCTGATTTCTATGAGAATAAGTGCAAATGTTTATTGTGCTATTAAATAGAGGCTGCTTTAGTCACAGAATGGGATGCCAGTGCCACAAAAACCAGAGAGCATGCACAGCAAAAGTGTCTTTATCAGGCCTGATTTCTATGAGAATAAGTGCAAATGTTTATTATGCTATTAAATAGAGGCTGCTTTAGTCACAGAATGGGATGCCAGTGCCACAAAAACCAGAGAGCATGCACAGCAAAAGTGTCTTTATCAGGCCTGATTTCTATGAGAATAAGTGCAAATGTTTATTATGCTATTAAATAGAGGCTGCTTTAGTCACAGAATGGGATGCCAGTGCCACAAAAACCAGAGAGCATGCACAGCAAAAGTGTCTTTATCAGGCCTGATTTCTATGAGAATAAGTGCAAATGTTTATTATGCTATTAAATAGAGGCTGCTTTAGTCACAGAATGGGATGCCAGTGCCACAAAAACCAGAGAGCATGCACAGCAAAAGTGTCTTTATCAGGCCTGATTTCTATGAGAATAAGTGCAAATGTTTATTATGCTATTAAATAGAGGCTGCTTTAGTCACAGAATGGGATGCCTCACAGCAGACTTAAGATCAGTTCAGTATATATGCACAGTTAGTTACTATAAGCAGCCTGAAAACGCTAACAAAGGCTGGATGAAAAAAAAAAAATCTCCCTGTCAGCCAGCTCCGTTTTTCCTACCTTTCCCTGGCTTTCTGTCTGTCTCCTGTCTGTCTCCTGCCTGTCTCCTGCCTGTCTCCAGCCTGTCCCTGTCTGTCCCTGTCTCCAGCCTGTCTCCAGCCTGTCTAACTGCCTCAGCTACACAGCGTTCTGTCTGTCTGTCACGAATGCAATAGAGAAATGAGGAAAAGCAAGATGGCCGCCGTTAAATACCGCTGTGTGACGTCACCGGGCTTGCTGGCTGCTGATAGGCTGCATGTGACTGCCCCAGCTTGCACTGGCGCGGGATACATGTCCAGACATGTCCCGCCCGCCATCTTAGAATGCCTGTAATGTAAATGAATGGATGTTAAAGGAAAACTTCGAGTGATCGAATCGCGGGGAAATTCGGATTCGATCCGAATCGAATTTTTCCTGAAATTCGGATCGAATCCGGGTTCGTCCGGATCGATTCGCTCATCCCTAATGATGAGTGTTGTGACGAGTAGGGGTCTAGGTTCCCTCCTTGGTATCTGGGTGTGCCAAGTTTCCACCTATATGCCCTTTGTTCCTGGTAGGCTTTTCTATCTCTAGCTAGTTTTGTGTTCTTGTATTCCCAGACTTCCTTAATAAGGGTTTCAATTTTCTTTTTTATCTTGGTGTTGTGTTCTTCAAAGCCGGTCCAATCTCTATGTTTGTTCAGATCGTCACAAATTTTTGTGTATTGATTTTTTACCTGTTTGAGTGTAGATTCTTGTTGTTCTATTAGCAGCTTAAGCATGTTAAAAGACAATCTTGAAGGTTTTTTTTTATCCATTTTTCTTTGAAACTTAGGTCTATTTCTCCTATTTGTGGAAATATCTTTATGCGTAATCCAAAGGGTACTATCCCTTCCTCTAGATACCTTCGTAGATATATTATGTTCCAATGTACTCTAGTTTTCTTTCGTAACACGCCCTCTAGTGACCTGAATTTATCCAATATCGTTTCATATGTGCCTCCTGATTGTGAACTTACAGTAATAGTTTGTGAGAAATCCCTGAACAGTTGGTCCCATTCTTGACCTGATATTCCCCGGCCATCCCCAAGAATACAGAGTCGTCCAGTATTTTAGTCCCTACTCCCTAAATACTATAATATTTTTGTTGGGGGGAGGGGGATTATTCCTCTAGAGGAAAGCCCTCGTTGGGAGTATTTCCTGGGACTATATTACAAACAATTCACTTTGGTAATTTGTTATAGTTATGATATTTAATGTGCATAAATCTTATTCAAATGATTAAATCATACATATAATGAACAATCAACATATACATTTTTTTCACATATTTCCAGTTGTGTGTTTCAAAGGTTATCAGCAAAAAAGATGATAATATATCATAATATTCTAAGTGAAGGATAGTCTCTGTTTTCAGTTTGTAGCAAGATACTTGGGTTGATTCAAAGAAACATGTAACAGCTTGGATTTGGATCACGATCATCCTATTTTTCCCGAACGCTCGTGCGTTCGTATGAACTTGCGAGTGATTCAATAAGCAAATACGTTTCTATCCTAAAATATACGTCCGTTCGTATGGCAGTTCGGGAATCAGACCTATGTCAGTTTCCATCCTGAATTTTCCGTTTCATTTCTCAGGTTGCAACATTGGTTTTGCCCTTTTTCCTTTTTTGTCTGGACGTAAATCCTTCTGATCTTGCGGCTCCGCACTACAAACTTACCTCATTAAAGTGCATTCTAAATATTTGGTCTTTTATTTTTCTTTATTTCATTCATTTTGTAGTAACCAACCATTAATGAATGCATTTGCATAAGTAAATCTTACTATGTTTAATTTTTAGTTAACTTGCATTTTTTACTTGTGGATTTAATTTTAATATTTATGCTTCAAATGGTACAACTTTAAATTTTTAGTGTGGTTACCCACACCCTCTACATACAGATTGCTCACAAATATTAAAAAACACCCAGCAACTTCTGCATGTTATGAGCCTAGAAACAGCCAAGATGGCGGCTCAGGTATTATCGGGCAGCCTGCAAACAGAAAGGGCCTTGTGACTGTGTTGCTCTGGATTCTTTGATTTCTGACCTTTCCATGCCCCCAGCTCTGCTGTGTCTGTGCAAAATACAGCAGTAACCCACATCCTGCACTTTATCCCGCTCTCCTCTCCTCAGTAAGTGTGATGCATCTGACCAAAGATGTGCTTAAATAATTAAACAAAGCAAAGGTAAACAACTACACCAATAAATGCAATCTAAAAATATTATTCTAGTACCTCAATTTTAAAATAAATAACAAAGGACATAAGTTTCTTTAATTAACGCAAATATATTGCAAAATAAAGGTTTACATGCAAAGGACTAATTAAGGTCCACATTAAAATGCTTTTATAAGGCATACATGAATCAGGTATGCATTGCCATACAATTTATGGCCTCGGCCATGCTGATACATGCAGTTCATTGGAGCACAAGACGCGCAAACTCCTCCACTTAGCCAAAAAACCTGTTCACGAACAGCAATCCGGCTGCTAAAAGGTGTCGGCTGTGGCTTTCTTTTAAAACGCGTTTAGAGGTTTCTCTGAATCACACCTAAACACATCCAATTAACCTAAGTTTTACGTTTTGATCGTAAGTTTTAGGATTTGATCCTAAGTTTTACGTTTTGATCCTAAAATTTAGGAACGAACTTCCGCTGATCGTAAGAGCATATACGCATTCGTACGTAGGCTCGTGCGAGTCGTAAATGGCCAAAAAAACAGGAAAAAATGACTAACACCCACCCAAACTTACGATTCTCGATACGAAATCAATTAACTTTTGCTCTTTGAATCGAGGGGACTGTCTTACAGTTTGTAGCAAGCAAAGAATCTGTTCTCCTCAGATATAGAAAGTGGAATGTACAGACGTTTCGCTTCATCAGTGCACGTTCTAGCGACATATAATATATAATGCAGACAGTTTATAGCAGGCTAGCAGTAGTAATCTATTTATAACAATGTACATGATTTTTGTGTGTATGTACCTTTAATTAATCAATATGAAAGGAGCGCTTACTTTTCAGGTGCTCATGGTGCAAAACTTATAAAATATTACCCAAAATGTATATAGATTGGTAAGTGGGAGTATATATACTGGCATACTAGGTTTGTTATAAAAGGTTTTGTATTTGCCTTGTATTCGGCGCTGTGGTCCCTTTAAGAGGCTGTAACGGGACTAGAAAAGTGGCAATCAGTGTGTCTTGTAAATACTTAGGATATAAGTTGCTGAGCTTAATACAGGGTTCCTGCTGGCTCACCTGTACTAGATGGTATGTACTGCCAGGACCCATCCTGTGATAGTGAGGCGGGTGGTGCCGCGTCAGTCCCCTCGATCCCTACCTCCGATTCAGCACGCCGCTGGTTGGAATAGTAGCGGCGCCCGGATACAGAAAAGTGTGCCGCTACTATTCTAACCAGCGCTAGAATGTGCACTGAGAAAGCTAATTGCGAAACGTCTGCACATTTCACTTGCTACATCTGAGGAGAACAGATTCCTTGCTTGCTACAAACTGTAAGACGGGGAGGCTGATTCATTAATAGCGCCAGGTAGCGACAGATGAGCGACTGTAGCATGATTTTTTCAGCGCCAGCCAGTATTCGCTGTGCTTGGCCGGGGTTAGCTTGATGACAGCGACTCAGTCGGTGTGCGGTAATGTTGAATACGGGCTGGGGGGTCGCTGTTTCACAGGTCCAGCGTTGTATGTGAGCGCCTGACAACGAATGGCCAGAGCGAACGGCTAGCTTCATATTCATTAACAAATCACGCTCCGAATGTGCTGTCGCTGTCCATTCCTTGTTTAAACCCCAGAGCGCTGGCGGCGATGTGTATTAACTAGTTTTTAACCCCTGAACAACCATATTTTTTGAATGTAACATTATACATGTTTTTAGAATCATTTTGTAATATGAATAC
Organism: Gastrophryne carolinensis; assembly: GCA_027917425.1. Classification (NCBI taxonomy): domain Eukaryota; kingdom Metazoa; phylum Chordata; class Amphibia; order Anura; family Microhylidae; genus Gastrophryne; species Gastrophryne carolinensis. The sequence goes on along the minus strand of CM051239.1, from coordinate 81,947,209 downwards.
ATTAATCTCAGACCTGTTAGATCAATTCTGCACAAATTTTTTTTTAATTTTTTTTTACTTAAAAATAAATCCTAACATTGCAGAAGTGGTCTCCGATTTTTTGACATTAAAAAAAAAAAAAATAAATTAATGCCAATTAATTATGAATAATTATAGATTGCTCCATTGAAATGCATTGGACATCGCCAGGGAGCGACAGCTCATACCTGGCGCTGTAAGGGAATTTGCAGCGGCGCTGTTCGGTCCAGGCGGCTTCATGATGAATGCCGCGCTAGCCGTCGCTCTCGCCGGCGCTAGCCTCATTTTGCTTGATAAATGCGTCATTGTGACCGCCGCCGGGCGTACTTGAGTCGGTAGTCGCCGTTAGCTGCCGCTACCTGGCGCTCGTCAGACACTACCTGGCGCTATCGCTTGATGAATAAGGGCAAGTATCTGTCAGGACTATACCAAACACCCGTCTGTCTTGAGCCGATATCCCCCAATCTCCACCGCCACTTCCGCCTATAGACAAGCCCCCGCTTGTAGGAGACGCGGGTAATGCCTCTCCCAGTCGGTTGCCCCCAGGACTTAACAGGCGCAAAGGATAACAGCTTAAGGTGCAGCTTGGTGTTTGGCAGGGAATCCCGAATGAGGATGCCGGGTGCGAAAGTCCGTAAATCAGGCCGAGGTCAAACCGGGAGGTCACAGGCGAGGTATCCAAGGGAGATAACAAAGAATGGTCAAGGGTAGCCGAGGTCAAATCCAGGAGGTCACAAGCGAGGTACAGGAGGGTCAGGCAAGAGAGAGGTCGGGCAAAGCAGGAGGTCAGGGCAGGCAGCTGGCAAGAATAGTCGAAGTCCAAATCCAAATCCAAATTCTTCACTAAGGTACAGCAACGCACATCCAGAACCCAGAAGCTATAACGGGCACTGGGAAACTGGAGTAGTGCAAATTTATAGGAAAGTCTGGCCAATGGGGAACAGGGAAAAAGGAGGGAAGGAAGGTGCTTGGTGCAACAGTAAAACGGGAGTGGTCCCAGGAACTGGACGGCCCAGGCCAGACAGGCCGACCAGTCCCTGGGCTCCCTCTATGAGCAGGGCCAGGGTTGGATGGAACAAACTCGCCCCCGGCGGGCGCGCTGGGGAAAGCGCCGCCGGGAGGCATAAAGGTGACGTGCTCGCGCGCGCGCGCGAGCACGTAGATGATCGAGCGCGCCCCCGCCGGGAGGCGGAAGCGCCGAACAGCGAGGGAGCCCGCCGGGCCCGCGCAGCCGCGCAGAGCGGGCTGCGGCGCGGCCGCCGACACCACCTCGCGCCGCCGACCCCTGACCGCCGCCACCACGCTGGGGAGCCAGGACGCCCGGGGAGCGCCGGGTAGCAACCAGCCGGGGACCGCCCGACAGCGCGCCGCGGGACCCGGGACGGCGACGAGGTAAGTGCCTAACATTACCCCCCCCTGAGGAGGGGACACTGGACCCTCCAAACTAGGTTTTAAAGGATTCTCCCTGTGAAACCTTTTTACCAAATTCTGCGCATGAACTTCTCTGGCAGGAACCCAAGATCTTTCTTCCGGACCGTATCCCTTCCAGTCAATAAGATATTGAAGAGAGTTCCGAAAGAAACGAGAATCAAGAACCCGGGCAACCTCAAACTCCTGATGCCCATCAACTACCACAGGACTAGGAGGACTATTAGGTTCATGGTTTCTTGCAGACTTAAGAAGTGAAACATGAAAGGATTTACAGATTTTCATGGATGAAGGGAGGGCCAACTGGTATGTAACCTGATTAACTTTTTGTGTTATGGGGAAGGGGCCAATAAACTTAGGTCCTAACTTAGCGGAGGGCTGGCGTAGCGCCAAATTCTTGGTTGAAAGCCAAACCCAGTCACCCACTTTAAAGTTAGAATTAGACGATCGCTTGCGATCAGAAAATTTTTTCTGCTGACAAGCGGCCCTAGTTAGATGTTGCTGGATTTTATTCCACTCCCCTGGCCATTTGGAAACCCATTCATCCACGGAGGGAACTCTAGAGGGTTGGTCCGAAAGAGCAGAAAACTTCAGATCCTTGCCATAAACACAGTGGAAAGGAGAAACCCCTGTGGATGAATGTGTGGCGTTGTTAAGAGCAAATTCCGCAAATGGTAAGAAGAAGGCCCAGCGCAAATATTGTTCCAGGGACTGGTTCGTTCTCTCGGTTTGACCATTCGACTGCGGATGGAAGGCCGAGGAAAGGGAGACGGTGAAACCCAACTTGGCACAGAAAGCCCTCCAGAACCGGGAGACAAACTGGACCCCCCTATCCGAAACAACATCCATGGGAATACCATGAATCCTAAAGACATGAGTAATGAAGAGTTGAGCAAGAGTTTGAGCTGAGGGGAGTTTCTTTAAAGGGACGAAATGGGCCATCTTGCTAAAGCGGTCCACAATTACCCAAATAACCGTATGTCCCTGAGACGGGGGAAGGTCAGTTACAAAATCCATGGCCAGATGTGTCCACGGGGAGGCAGGAATGGATAATGGAAGGAGTGGGCCTTCCGGCGAGCTCCTCAAGGACTTACTTTGGGCACAGACTTTGCAAGCGGAGACAAACCTTTGAACGTCCTTCCTAAGAGAAGGCCACCAAACTTGGCGTAACAATAAAGCTATGGTTTTCTTAATCCCTGGATGACCGGTTGTTTTGGTATCGTGAAAATGGGACAAGAACTCAGACCGGTAAGTAGAGGGCACAAACAGGGCTGAAGCGGGTTTCCCAGGAGGAGCTTGGGCCTGGAACTGAGTAAGATCAGGAAGTTGGGGTTGGATGGCGGCCACCACTAGGGAGCGAGGCACGATGGGAGACACCACCCTTTCCGGTAAGTCAGGGGGAGAGAAACTCCGAGACAGGGCGTCCGCCTTTACATTTTTAGACCCGGGCTTATACGTTATAGAAAAATTAAACCGAGAAAAGAATAAGGACCAGCGAGCCTGTCTAGGAGTTAACCTCTTGGCGGACTGGATGTATTCTAGATTTTTATGGTCCGTAAAAACCGTAACTGGATACTGAGCCCCCTCCAGCCAGTGTCTCCATTCCTGGAAGGCAAGCTTGATGGCCAGTAATTCTCTGTTGCCGATATCATAATTCCTTTCGGCCGCTGAGAATTTCTTGGAAAAGAAGGCACATGGATGGAGGCGGGCAGGTGAGCCGTAGTATTGAGACAAGACCGCTCCGACCGCTATTTCTGAAGCATCCACCTCCACAAGGAAAGGTCGTTGCTCATCAGGATGGACTAGGACGGGAGCAGCACTAAATACCCTCTTAAGATTCCCGAAGGCCTGGACAGCTTGAGCCGGCCAAACCGGGGGGTACCCGCTTTTCTTAGTTAGGTTAGTTAGTGGTGTAACCAGGGCAGAGAAATTCTTAATGAACCTTCTATAAAAATTGGCAAAACCCAAAAACCTTTGCAGGCCCTTCAGATCTCTGGGCTGCTCCCATTCTAAAACCGCCCTCACCTTAGATTGGTCCATAGACAGACCAGATTTGGAGATAATGTAACCGAGGAACGGAACCTCAGATACCTCAAATTGACATTTCTTTAACTTGGCATATAAACAATTCTCCCTAAGTTTCTGCAAAACTAGGCACACGTGTTTACGATGCTCGTCAATGGATGAAGAAAAAATTAAAATGTCATCTAGGTAAACAACCATAAACCGGCCAAGATAATCCCTAAAAATTTCATTGACAAAACTTTGAAAGACCGCAGGGGCATTACACAGGCCGAAAGGCATAACCAAATATTCATAATGCCCTTCAAGGGTATTGAAGGCCGTTTTCCACTCGTCCCCCTGCCTAATTCTTATGAGGTTATAGGCCCCTCGGAGATCCAGTTTAGAGAAGACCTGCGCCCCAACCACCTGAGTAAAGAGTCCCTCAATAAGCGGTAGGGGATACTTATTTTTTACCGTGATGTTATTTAAGCCCCGGTAATCGATACAGGGGCGAAGTCCCCCATCCTTTTTCTCCACAAAAAAAAACCCTGCCCCTGCTGGGGAAGATGAAGGCCGAATGAACCCTTTTTCTAAGTTCTCGGCGATATATTCCCGCATGGCAAGGGTTTCAGCTCGGGTCAAATTAAATATTCTCCCTCTGGGAGGCATCGTACCAGGGAGCAGTTCTATTGGGCAGTCCCAAGGTCTATGGGGAGGAAGTTTGTCTGCTGCCTTTTCTGAAAAAACATCAGCAAACTCCAAATATGGAGTTGGAACCCCAATAGGGACTAGGCGCGTGACCCTGAGGGGAACTTCTAGGCAGTTCCGAAAACACTGGTGTCCCCACTTGGTAATTTGCCCCGAAACCCAATCAATTTGAGGATTATGCTCCTGCAGCCATGGCAACCCCAAAATCAAAGGAGTACCAGGCATGCTCAAAATCAGGAACCTGATAACCTCAGAATGACTGGCTCCCACTTTGATTTGCATAGGAGGGGATTGGAACCGAACTAATCCCCCGGCCACTGGAGTGCCATCAATGGCTGAAACCCGGATAGGAGTTGGCAAGGTCTGTACCATAATTCCTAAAGTCTGTGCTAGTTCAGAGTCTAGGAAATTCCCAGCTGCTCCAGAATCTAGAAGAGCCTTTAGATTAACACATTTAGCACCATTCATAAACTGGACTGGGACGAAAACTGGAGACGATACTTGAGGAGATACCTTACAGCCTAGGAGGGCCCCCTCGAAACCCCCTAGGCTCTGAAGTTTCCCGACGGTTTCTTTGGGCAAAGTCTAACCATGTGGCCGGTCCCACCACAGTAAAGACAGAGCCCCTCGGATAGGCGTCGTCGTCTCTCGCCTTCGGTGAGCCTGGTGGCACCTAGCTGCATGGGCTCTTCTGAAGGTTGAGCGACTAGAGCCTCAGATTTTGAAGCTGATTCAGGATGTGATCCTTTCTCTAGGCGCCTTTCCCGGAGCCGACGATCGATGCGGATGGCCAAATGCATCAATTCATCCAGAGTTTGGGGTTCCGGGTAGTTCACCAGGGTGTCCTTGATAGAGTCAGCCAGACCTAGTCGGAATTGGCCGCAGAGGGCAGGATTGTTCCAACGTGAGTCAACTGCCCAACGCCGGAATTCGGAACAGTAGTCTTCGGCTGGACGGCGTCCCTGGCGGAGGGTACGTAACTTAGCGTCAGCTGAGGCCCCTTTGTCAGGATCATCATAAAGGACCTCCATTGCAGCGAAGAAACTATCCACCGATTGGCGGATTGGGTCCTGAGCTGATAAGCTAAAGGCCCAGGACTGAGGGTCTCCATGCAACAGGGAAATGATCAAGCCCACCTTTTGCTCCTGTGACCCTGAGGAAACCGGGCGAAGCTGGAAGTACAGTTTACAAGAGTCCCGGAAATTGGCAAATTTTGCCCTGTCGCCAAAAAACTTTTCAGGGAGTGGGATCTTGGGTTCCACAGTCATTGCGGCCGGAGTCCCCTGAGAAGTGGGGACGATGGGAGTAGGACGGTTCTCCTGGGCCGCAACTCGATGAGCCAGGTGCTCCACCGCCGCTGTCAAGGCTTGCACCTGCTCCAGGATTTGGTCCATTCTTCTTCTGGCCCGTTATAATGTCAGGACTATACCAAACACCCGTCTGTCTTGAGCCGATATCCCCCAATCACCACCTCGCGCCGCCGACCCCTGACCGCCGCCACCACGCTGGGGAGCCAGGACGCCCGGGGAGCGCCGGGTAGCAACCAGCCGGGGACCGCCCGACAGCGCGCCGCGGGACCCGGGACGGCGACGAGGTAAGTGCCTAACAGTATCTTCCTACAATCTGAAAACAGACTATCCTTCACTTAGAAGGAACAGATGATGTATTATCATCTTTTTTGCTTATAACCTTTGAAACGCACAACTGGAAATATGTGAAAAAAATGTATATGTTGATTGTTCATTATATGTATGATTTAATCATTTGAATAAGATTTATGCACATTAAATATCATAACTATAACAAATTACCAAAGTAAATTGTTTGTAATATAGTCCCAGGAAATACTCCCAACGAGGGCTTTCCTCTAGAGGAATAAACCCCCTCCCCCCAACAAAAATTGATTAGGGATATATGTCTGATTCTGGGAGGTTTACATCCCCAAATTCAATAAAACATCTTTGAGTCTTTTTTTCAAGAAAGCGTGTAGTAGCATGATCAGTATTGTTTGCAAAAGATATTATTATAAAGGTATTAAGTTAATTTTCAACACCGCTATCCTGCCAAACCATGATAGTGCTAACTAGAGATGAGCGAACTTTTGAAAAATTCGATTCGACTGATTCGCCGAATTCTCCGACAAAAATAGTTTCGAACCGAATTTATTCGCGATGAATCGCTATTAAAAACGGCTATTTCTGAGCCTCCTAGAGCCTCAATAGGGTTGTAAACCATTCTGCCTTGCTGTAACACGCATAGGATGCGTGCTGGGTTAGTGAAATAATACTGTAAATAATTATCACATGCAGATCAGAGGCATCGCTAACAAAATCGCAGAGCGGCACAATTGCAGAGAGTTGAAGTGGCTCCTATAGTGCCTGAAAAACACACCCTGGAGCTGGCAGCAGCAGGAGCCCAAAAATTAGCTGAATCACACCCCGGAGTTGCAAGCAGCAGCAGCCGCCCAAACATTGGTTGAAAGAGACACTGGAGTTGGCAGCAGGAGCCCAAAAATTGGATGAATCACACCCTGGAGTTGCAAGCAGCAGCAGCAGCCCAAACATAGCTTGAAAGAGACACTGGAGTTGGCAGCAGGAGCCCAAAAATTAACTGAATAACACCCTGGAGTCGCAAGCAGCAGCAGCAGCAGCACAAACATGTCTTGAAAGAGACACTGCAGTTGGCAGCAGGAGCCCAAAAATTGGCTGAATGACACCCTGGAGTCGCAAGCAGCAGCAGCAGGAGCCCAAACATAGCTTGAAACAGACACTGGAGTTGGCACCAGGAGCCCACAAAATTGGCTGAATCACACTCTGGAGTTGCAAGCAGCAGCAGGAGCCCAAACATTACTTTAAAGAGACACTGGAGTTGGCAGCAGGAGCCCAAAAATTGGATGAATCACACCCTGGAGTTGCAAGCAGCAACAGCAGCAGCCCAAACATAGCTTGAAAGAGACACTGGAGTTGGCAGCAGGAGCCCAAAAATGGGCTTAATGACACCCTGGAGTCGCAAGCAGCTGCAGCAGGAGCCCAAACATAGCTTGAAAGAGACACTGGAGTTGGCAGCAGGAGCCCAAAAATTGGCTGAATGACACCCTGGAGTTGCAAGCAGCAGCAGGAGCCCAAACATTACTTTAAAGAGACAATGGAGTTGGCAGCAGGAGCCCAAAAATTGGATGAATCACACCCTGGAGTTTCAAGCAGCAGCAGGAGCCCAAACATTGCTTTAAAGAGACACTGGGTTGGCAGCAGGAGCCCAAAAATTGGATGAATCACACCCTGGAGTTGCAAGCAGCAGCTGCAGCAGGAGCCCAAACATAGCTTGAAAGAGACACTGGAGTTGGCAGTAGGAGCCCAAAAATTGGCTGAATGACACCCTGGAGTTGCAAGCAGCAGCAGCAGGAGCCCTAACATAGCTTGAAAGAGACACTGGAGTTGGCAGCAGGAGCACAGAAATTGGCTGAATCACACCCTGGAGTTGCAAGCAGCAGCAGGAGCCCGTACATTGCTTTAAAGAGACACTGGAGTTGGCAGCAGAAGTCCAAAAATTGGATGAATCACACCCTGGAGTTGCAAGCAGCAGCTGTAGCAGCCCAAACATAGCTTGAAAGAGACACTGGAGTTGGCAGCAGCAGCCCAAAAATTGGCTGAATCACACCCTGGAGTTGCAAGCAGCAGCAGCAGGAGCCCAAACATAGCTTGAAAGAGACACTGGAGTTGGCAGCAGGAGCCCAACAATTGGATGAATCACACCCTGGAGTCGCAAGCAGCAGCAGCAGGAGCCCAACCATTACTTTAAAGAGACACTGGAGTTGGCAGCAGGAGCCCAAAAATTGGATGAATCACACCCTGGGGTTGCAAGCAGCAGCAGGAGCCCAAACATTGCTTGTAAGAGACACTGGAGTTGGCAGCAAGAGCCCAAAAATTGGCTGAATGACACCCTGGAGTTGCAAGCAGCAGCAGCAGCTCAAACATAGCTTGAAAGAGACACTGGAGTTGGCAGCAGGAGCCCAAAAATTGGCTGAATCACACCCTGGAGTTGCAAGCAGCAGCAGCCCAAACATAGCTTAAAAGAGACATCGGAGTTGGCAGCAGGCGCCCAAAAATTGGCTGAATGACACCCTGGAGTAGCAAGCAGCAGCAGCAGCAGCAGGAGCCCAAACATTACTTTAAAGAGACACTGGAGTTTGCAGCAGGAGCCCAAAAAATGGCTGAATCACACCTTGGAGTTGCAAGCAGGAGCCCAAACATTGCTTTAAAGAGACACTGGAGTTGGCAGCAGGAGCCCAAACATTGGCTGAATCACACCCTGGAGTTGCAAGCAGCAGCAGGAGCCCAAACATTACTTTAAAGGGACACTGGAGTTGGCTTCAGGAGCCCAAAAATTGGCTGAATCACACCCTGGAGTTGCAAGCAGCAGCAGCCCAAACATAGCTTGAAAGAGACACTGGAGTTGGCAGCAGGAGCCCAAATATTGGATGAATGACACCCTGGAGTTGCAAGCAGCAGCAGCAGCAGCAGCCCAAACATAGCTTGAAAGAGACACTGGAGTTGGCAGCAGCAGCCCAAAAATTGGCTGAATCACACCCTGGAGTTGCAAGCAGCAGCAGCAGGAGCCCAAACATAGCTTGAAAGAGACACTGGAGTTGGCAGCAGGAGCCCAACAATTGGATGAATCACACCCTGGAGTCGCAAGCAGCAGCAGCAGGAGCCCAACCATTACTTTAAAGAGACACTGGAGTTGGCAGCAGGAGCCCAAAAATTGGATGAATCACACCCTGGGGTTGCAAGCAGCAGCAGGAGCCCAAACATTGCTTGTAAGAGACACTGGAGTTGGCAGCAAGAGCCCAAAAATTGGCTGAATGACACCCTGGAGTTGCAAGCAGCAGCAGCAGCTCAAACATAGCTTGAAAGAGACACTGGAGTTGGCAGCAGGAGCCCAAAAATTGGCTGAATCACACCCTGGAGTTGCAAGCAGCAGCAGCCCAAACATAGCTTAAAAGAGACATCGGAGTTGGCAGCAGGCGCCCAAAAATTGGCTGAATGACACCCTGGAGTAGCAAGCAGCAGCAGCAGCAGCAGGAGCCCAAACATTACTTTAAAGAGACACTGGAGTTTGCAGCAGGAGCCCAAAAATTGGCTGAATCACACCTTGGAGTTGCAAGCAGGAGCCCAAACATTGCTTTAAAGAGACACTGGAGTTGGCAGCAGGAGCCCAAACATTGGCTGAATCACACCCTGGAGTTGCAAGCAGCAGCAGGAGCCCAAACATTACTTTAAAGGGACACTGGAGTTGGCTTCAGGAGCCCAAAAATTGGCTGAATCACACCCTGGAGTTGCAAGCAGCAGCAGCCCAAACATAGCTTGAAAGATACACTGGAGTTGGCAGCAGGAGCCCAAATATTGGATGAATGACACCCTGGAGTTGCAAGCAGCAGCAGCAGCAGCAGCCCAAACATAGCTTGAAAGAGACACTGGAGTTGGCAGCAGGAGCTCAAAAATTGGATGAATAACACCCTGGAGTAGCAAGCAGCAGCAGCAGGAGCCCAAACATAGCTTGAAACAGACACTGGAGTTGGCAGCAGGAGCCCAGAAATTGGATGAATGACACCCTAGAGTTGCAAGCAGCAGCAGGAGCCCAAACATTACTTTAAAGAGACACTGGAGTTGGCAGCAGGAGCCCAAAAATTGTATGAATCACACCCTGGAGTTGCAAGCAGCAGCAGCAGCAGCAGCAGCAGGAGACCAAACATAGCTCGAAAGAGACACTGGAGTTGGCTGCAGGGGCCCAAAAATTGGATGAATAACACCCTGGAGTCACAAGCAGCAGCAGGAGCCCAACATTACTTTAAAGAGACACTGGAGTTGGCAGCAGGAGCCCAAAAATTGGATGAATCACACCCTGAAGTTGCAAGCAGCAGCAGGAGCCCAAGCATTGCTTATAAGAGACACTGGAGTTGGCAGCATGAGCCCAAAAATTGGCTGAATCACACCCTGGAGTTGCAAGCAGCAGCAGGAGCCCAAACATTACTTTAAACAGACACTGGAGTTGGCAGCAGGAGCCCAAAAATTGGATGAATCACACCCTGAAGTTGCAAGCAGCAGCAGGCGCCCAAACATTGCTTATAAGAGACACTGGAGTTGGCAGCAGGAGCCCAAAAATTGGCTGAATGACACCCTGGAGTTGCAAGCAGCAGCAGCAGCCCAAACATAGCTTGAAAGAGACACTGGAGTTGGCAGCAGGAGCCCAAAAATTGGCTGAATCACACCCTGGAGTGGCAAGCAGCAGCAGGAGCCCAAACATTGCTTTAAAGAGACACTGGAGTTGGCAGCAGGAGCCCAAAAATTGGCTGAATCACACCCTGGAGTTGCAAGCAGCAGCAGGAGCCCAAACATTACTTTAAAGGGACACTCAAGTAGGCTTCAGGAGCCCAAAAATTGGCTGAATCACACCCTGGAGTTGCAAGCAGCAGCAGCCCAAACATAGCTTGAAAGAGACACTGGAGTTGGCAGCAGGAGCCCAAAAATAGGCTGAATCCCATCCTGGAGTTGCAAGCAGCAGCAGCCCGAACATAGCTTGAAAGGGACACTGGAGTTGGCAGCAGGAGCCCAAAAATTGGCTGAATCAAACCCTGGAGTTGCAAGTAGCAGCAGCAGCCCAAACATAGCTTGAAAGAGACACTGGAGTTGGCAGCAGGAGCCCAAAAATTGTATGAATCACACCCTGGAGTTGCAAGCAGCAGCAGCAGCAGCAGCAGCAGCAGGAGACCAAACATAGCTTGAAAGAGACACTGGAGTTGGCTGCAGGGGCCCAAAAATTGGATGAATAACACCCTGGAGTCACAAGCAGCAGCAGGAGCCCAACATTACTTTAAAGAGACACTGGAGTTGGCAGCAGGAGCCCAAAAATTGGATGAATCACACCCTGAAGTTGCAAGCAGCAGCAGGAGCCCAAGCATTGCTTATAAGAGACACTGGAGTTGGCAGCATGAGCCCAAAAATTGGCTGAATCACACCCTGGAGTTGCAAGCAGCAGCAGGAGCCCAAACATTACTTTAAACAGACACTGGAGTTGGCAGCAGGAGCCCAAAAATTGGATGAATCACACCCTGAAGTTGCAAGCAGCAGCAGGCACCCAAACATTGCTTATAAGAGACACTGGAGTTGGCAGCAGGAGCCCAAAAATTGGCTGAATGACACCCTGGAGTTGCAAGCAGCAGCAGCAGCCCAAACATAGCTTGAAAGAGACACTGGAGTTGGCAGCAGGAGCCCAAAAATTGGCTGAATCACACCCTGGAGTGGCAAGCAGCAGCAGGAGCCCAAACATTGCTTTAAAGAGACACTGGAGTTGGCAGCAGGAGCCCAAAAATTGGCTGAATCACACCCTGGAGTTGCAAGCAGCAGCAGGAGCCCAAACATTACTTTAAAGGGACACTCAAGTAGGCTTCAGGAGCCCAAAAATTGGCTGAATCACACCCTGGAGTTGCAAGCAGCAGCAGCCCAAACATAGCTTGAAAGAGACACTGGAGTTGGCAGCAGGAGCCCAAAAATTGGCTGAATCCCATCCTGGAGTTGCAAGCAGCAGCAGCCCGAACATAGCTTGAAAGGGACACTGGAGTTGGCAGCAGGAGCCCAAAAATTGGCTGAATCAAACCCTGGAGTTGCAAGTAGCAGCAGCAGCCCAAACATAGCTTGAAAGAGACACTGGAGTTGGCAGCAGGAGCCCAAAAATTGGCTGAATCACACCCTGGAGTGGCAAGCAGCAGCAGGATCCCAAACATTACTTTAAAGAGACACTGGAGTTGGCAGCAGGAGCCCAAAAATTGGCTGAATCAAACCCTGGAGTTGCAAGTAGCAGCAGCAGCCCAAACATAGCTTGAAAGAGACACTGGAGTTGGCAGCAGGAGCCCAAAAATGGGATGAATCACACCCTGGAGTCGCAAGCAGCAGCAGCAGGAGCCCAAACATAGCTTGAAACAGACACTGGAGTTGGCAGCAGGAGCCCAAAAATTGGATGAATGACACCCTGGAGTTGCAAGCAGCAGCAGGAGCTCGAACATTACTTTAAAGAGACACTGGAGTTGGCAGCAGGAGCCCAAAAATTGGATGAATCACACCCTGGAGTTTTAAGCAGCAGCAGGAGCCCAAACATTACTTTAAAGAGACACTGGAGTTGGCAGCAGGAGCCCAAAATTGGATGAATTACACCCTGGAGTTGCAAGCAGCAGCAGGAGCCCAAACATTGCTTGTAAGAGACACTGGAGTTGGCAGCAGGAGCTCAAAAATTGGCTGAATCACACCCTGGAGTTGCAAGCAGCAGCAGCAGCCCAAACATAGCTTGAAACAGACACCGGAGTTGGCAGCAGGCGCCCAAAAATTGGCTGAATGACACCCTGGAGTAGCAAGCAGCAGCGGCAGGAGCCCAAACATTACTTTAAAGAGACACTGGAGTTGGCAGCAGGAGCCCAAAAATTGGCTGAATCACACCCTGGAGGTGCAAGCAGCAGCATGAGCCCAACATTACTTTAAAGGTACAATGGAGTTGGCTTCAGGAGCCAAAAAATTGGCTGAATCACACCCTGGAGTTGCAAGCAGCAGCAGCCCAAACATAGCTTGAAAGAGACACTGGAGTTGGCTGCAGGAGCCCAAAAATTTCCTGAATCACACCCTGGAGTTGCAAGCAGCAGCAGCCCAAACATAGCTTGAAAGAGACACTGGAGTTGGCTGCAGGAGCCCAAAAATTGGCTGAATCACACCCTGGAGTTGCAAGCAGCAGCAGGAGCCCAAACATAGCTTGAAAGAGACACTGGAGTTGGCAGCAGGAGCCCAAAAATTGGCTGAATCACACTCTGGAGTTGCAAGCAGCAGCAGGAGCCCAAACATTACTTTAAAGAGACACTGGAGTTGGCAGCAGGAGCCCAAAAATTGGATGAATGACACCCTAGAGTTGCAAGCAGCAGCAGAAGCCCAAACATTACTTTAAAGAGACACTGGAGTTGGCTGCAGGAGCCCAAAAATTGTATGAATCACACTCTGGAGTTGCAAGCAGCAGCAGCAGCAGGAGACCAAACATAGCTTGAAAGAGACACTGGAGTTGGCTGCAGGAGCCCAAAAATTGGATGAATCACACCCTGGAGTCACAAGCAGCAGCAGGAGCCCAACATTACTTTAAAAAGACGCTGGAGTTGGCAGCAGGAGCCTCACAATTGGCTGAATCACACCCTGGAGTTGCAAGCAGCAGCAGGAGCCCAAACATTACTTTAAAGAGACACTGGAGTTGGCAGCAGGAGCCCAAAAATTGGATGAATTACACCCTGGAGTTGCAAGCAGCAGCAGCAGCCCAAACATAGCTTGAAAGAGACACTGGAGTTGGCAGCAGGAGCCGACAAATTAGCTGAATCACACCCTGGAGTTGCAAGCAGCAGCAGCAGCAGCCCAAACATAGCTTGAAAGAGACACTGGAGTTGGCAGCAGGAGCCCAAAAATTGGCTGAATCACACCCTGGAGTTGCAAGCAGCAGCAGCCCAAACATAGCTTGAAAGAGACACTGGAATTGGCAGCAGGAGCCCAAAAATTGGCTGAATCACACCCTGGAGTTGCAAACCGCAGCAGGAGCCCAAACATTACTTTAAAGAGACACTGGAGTTGGCCCCAGGAGCCCAAAAATTGGATGAATCATACCCTGGAGTCGCAAGCAGCAGCAGGAGCCCAAACATTACTTTAAAGAGACACTGGAGTTGGCAGCAGGAGCCCAAAAATTGGCTGAATGACACCCTGGAGTCGCAAGCAGCAGCAGCAGGAGCCCAAACATAACTTGAAAGAGACACTGGAGTTGGCAGCAGGAGCCCAAATTTGGCTGAATCACACCCTGGAATTGCAAGCAGCAGCAGGAGCCCAAACATTACTTTAAAGAGACACTGGAGTTGGCAGCAGGAGCCCAAAAATTGTATGAATCACACCCTGGAGTTGCAAGCAGCAGCAGCAGCAGCAGCAGGAGACCAAACATAGCTTGAAAGAGACACTGGAGTTGGCTGCAGGGGCCCAAAAATTGGATGAATCACACCCTGGAGTCACAAGCAGCAGCAGGAGCCCAACATTACTTTAAAGAGACACTGGAGTTGGCAGCATGAGCCCAAAAATTGGCTGAATCACACCCTGGAGTCACAAGCAGCAGCAGGAGCCCAAACATTACTTTAAAGAGACACTGGAGTTGGCAGCAGGAGCCCAAAAATTGGATGAATCACACCCTGGAGTTGCAAGCAGCAGCAGGAGCCCAAACATTGCTTATAAGAGACACTGGATTTGGCAGCAGGAGCCCAAAAATTGGCTGAATGACACCCTGGAGTTGCAAGCAGCAGCAGCCCAAACATAGCTTGAAAGAGACACCGGAGTTGGCAGCAGGCGCCCAAAAATTGGCTGAATGACACCCTGGAGTAGCAAGCAGCAGCAGGATCCCAAACATTACTTTAAAGAGACACTGGAGTTGGCAGCAGGAGCCCAGAAATTGGCTGAATCACACCCTGGAGTGGCAAGCAGCAGCAGGAGCCCAAACATTGCTTTAAAGAGACACTGAAGTTGGCAGCAGGAGCCCAAAAATTGGCTGAATCACACCCTGGAGTTGCAAGCAGCAGCAGGAGCCCAAACATTACTTTAAAGGGACACTCGAGTAGGCTTCAAGAGCCCAAAAATTGGCTGAATCACACCCTGGAGTTGCAAGCAGCAGCAGCCCAAACATAGCTTGAAAGAGACACTGGAGTTGGCAGCAGGAGCCCAAAAATTGGCTGAATCCCATCCTGGAGTTGCAAGCAGCAGCAGCCCAAACATAGCTTGAAAGGGACACTGGAGTTGGCTGCAGGAGCCCAAAAATTGGCTGAATCAAACCCTGGAGTTGCAAGTAGCAGCAGCAGCCCAAACATAGCTTGAAAGAGACACTGGAGTTGGCAGCAGGAGCCCAAAAATTGGATGAATCACACCCTGGAGTTGAAAGCAGCAGCAGGAGCCCAAACATTACTTTAAAGAGACACTGGAGTTGGCAGCAGGAGCCCAAAAATTGGCTGAATCAAACCCTGGAGTTGCAAGTAGCAGCAGCAGCCCAAACATAGCTTGAAAGAGACACTGGAGTTGGCAGCAGGAGCCCAAAAATTGGATGAATCACACCCTGGAGTCGCAAGCAGCAGCAGCAGGAGCCCAAACATAGCTTGAAACAGACACTGGAGTTGGCAGCATGAGCCCAAAAATTGGATGAATGACACCCTAGAGTTGCAAGCAGCAGCAGGAGCTCGAACATTACTTTAAAGAGACACTGGAGTTGGCAGCAGGAGCCCAATATTTGGCTGAATCACACCCTGGAGTTTTAAGCAGCAGCAGGAGCCCAAACATTACTTTAAAGAGACACTGGAGTTGGCAGCAGGAGCCCAAAATTGGATGAATTACACCCTGGAGTTGCAAGCAGCAGCAGGAGCCCAAACATTGCTTGTAAGAGACACTGGAGTTGGCAGCAGGAGCCCAAAAATTGGCTGAATCACACCCTGGAGTTGCGAGCAGCAGCAGCAGCCCAAACATGGCTTGAAACAGACACCGGAGTTGGCAGCAGGCGCCAAAAAATTGGCTGAATGACACCCTGGAGTAGCAAGCAGCAGCGGCCGGAGCCCAAACATTACTTTAAAGAGACACTGGAGTTGGCAGCAGGAGCCCAAAAATTGGCTGAATCACACCCTGGAGGTGAAAGCAGCAGCAGGAGCCCAACATTACTTTAAAGGTACACTGGAGTTGGCTTCAGGAGCCCAAAAATTGGCTGAATCACACCCTGGAGTTGCAAGCAGCAGCAGCCCAAACATAGCTTGAAAAAGACTCTGGAGTTGGCTGCAGGAGCCCCAAAATTTCCTGAATCACACCCTGGAGTTGCAAGCAGCAGCAGCCCAAACATAGCTTGAAAGAGACACTGGAGTTGGCTGCAGGAGCCCAAAAATTGGCTGAATCACACCCTGGAGTTGCAAGCAGCAGCCCAAACATAGCTTGAAAGAGACACTGGAGTTGGCAGCAGGAGCCCAAAAATTTGCTGAATCACACTCTGGAGTTGCAAGCAGCAGCCCAAACATAGCTTGAAAGAGACACTGGAGTTGGCTGCAGGAGCCCCAAAATTTCCTGAATCACACCCTGGAGTTGCAAGCAGCAGCAGCCCAAACATAGCTTGAAAGAGACACTGGAGTTGGCTGCAGGAGCCCAAAAATTGGCTGAATCACACCCTGGAGTTGCAAGCAGCAGCCCAAACATAGCTTGAAAGAGACACTGGAGTTGGCAGCAGGAGCCCAAAAATTGGATGAATGACACCCTAGAGTTGCAAGCAGCAGCAGAAGCCCAAACATTACTTTAAAGAGACACTGGAGTTAGCAGCAGGAGCCCCACAATTGTATGAATCACACCTTGGAGTTGCAAGCAGCAGCAGGAGCCAAAACATTGCTTGAAAGAGACACTGGAGTTGGCAGCAGGAGCCGACAAATTAGCTGAATCACATCCTGGAGTTGCAAGCAGCAGCAGCAGCAGCCCAAACATAGCTTGAAAGAGACACTGCAGTTGGCAGTAGGAGCCCAAAAATTGGCTGAATCACACCCTGGAGTTGCAAGCAGCAGCAGCAGCAGCAGCCCAAACATAGCTTGAAAGAGACACTGGAGTTGGCAGCAGGAGCCCAAAAATTGGCTGAATCACACCCTGGAGTTGCAAACCACAGCAGGAGCCCAAACATTACTTTAAAGAGACACTGGAGTTGGCAGCAGGAGCCCAAAAATTGGATGAATCATACCCTGGAGTCGCAAGCAGCAGCAGCAGGAGCCCAAACATTACTTTAAAGAGACACTGGAGTTGGCAGCAGGAGCCCAAAAATTGGCTGAATGACACCCTGGAGTCGCAAGCAGCAGCAGCAGGAGCCCAAACATTACTTTAAAGAGACACTGGAGTTGGCTGCAGGAGCCCAAAAATTGGATGAATCACACCCTGGAGTTGCAAGCAGCAGCAGCAGGATCCCAAACTTAGCGTGAAAGAGACACGGGAGTTGGCTGCAGGAGCCCAAAAATTGGCTGAATAACACCCTGGAGTTGCAAGCAGCAGGAGCCCAAACATAGCTTGAAAGAGACACTGGAGTTGGCTGCAGGAGCCCAAAAATTGGATGAATCACACCCTGGAGTTGCAAGCAGCAGCAGTAGGAGCCCAAATATAGCTTGAAAGAGACACTGGAGTTGGCTGCAGGAGCCAAAAAATTGCATGAATCGCACCCTGGAGTTGCAAGCAGCAGCAGCAGGAGACCAAACATAGCTTGAAAGAGACACTGGAGTTGGCTGCAGGAGCCTAAAAATTGGATGAATCACACCCTGGAGTCACAAGCAGCAGCAGGAGCCCAAACATAGCTTGAAAGAGACACTGGAGTTGGCAGCAGGAGCCCAAAAATAGGCTGAATGACACCCTGGAGTAGCAAGCAGCAGGAGCCCAAACATAGCTTGAAAGAGACACTGGAGTTGGCTGCAGGAGCCCAAAAAATGGCTGAATCACACCTTGGAGTTGCAAGCAGCAGCAGCCCAAACATAGCTTGAAAGAGACACTGGAGTTGGCAGCAGGAGCCCAAAAATTGGATGAATCATACCCTGGAGTCGCAAGCAGCAGCAGCAGGAGCCCAAACATTACTTTAAAGAGACACTGGAGTTGGCAGCAGGAGCCCAAAAATTGGCTGAATGACACCCTGGAGTCGCAAGCAGCAGCAGCAGGAGCCCAAACATTACTTTAAAGAGACACTGGAGTTGGCTGCAGGAGCCCAAAAATTGGATGAATCACACCCTGGAGTTGCAAGCAGCAGCAGCAGGATCCCAAACTTAGCTTGAAAGAGACACGGGAGTTGGCTGCAGGAGCCCAAAAATTGGCTGAATAACACCCTGGAGTTGCAAGCAGCAGGAGCCCAAACATAGCTTGAAAGAGACACTGGAGTTGGCTGCAGGAGCCCAAAAATTGGATGAATCACACCCTGGAGTTGGAAGCAGCAGCAGTAGGAGCCCAAACATAGCTTGAAAGAGACACTGGAGTTGGCTGCAGGAGCCCAAAAATGGCATGAATCGCACCCTGGAGTTGCAAGCAGCAGCAGCAGGAGACCAAACATAGCTTGAAAGAGACACTGGAGTTGGTTGCAGGAGCCCAAAAATTGGATGAATCACACCCTGGAGTCACAAGCAGCAGCAGGAGCCCAAACATAGCTTGAAAGAGACACTGGAGTTGGCAGCAGGAGCCCAAAAATAGGCTGAATGACACCCTGGAGTCGCAAGCAGCAGGAGCCCAAACATAGCTTGAAAGAGACACTGGAGTTGGCTGCAGGAGCCCAAAAAATGGCTGAATCACACCTTGGAGTTGCAAGCAGCAGCAGCCCAAACAAAGCTTGAAAGAGACACTGGAGTTGGCTGCAGGAGCCCAAAAATTGTATGAATCACACCCTGGAGTTGCAAGCAGCAGCAGGAGCCCAAACATAGCTTGACAGTGACACTGGAGTTGGCTGCAGGAGGCCAAAAATTGGATGGATCACACCCTGGAGTTGCATGCAGCAGCAGGAGCCCAAACATAGCTTGAAAGAGACACTGGAGTTGGCAGCAGGAGCCCAAAAATTGGCTGAATCACACCCTGGAGTGGCACGCAGCAGCAGCAGCCCAAACATAGCTTGAAAGAGACACTGGAGTTGGCTGCAGGAGGCCAAAAATTGGATGAATCACACCCTGGAGTTGCAAGCAGCAGCAGCAGCAGCCCAAACATAGCTTGAAAGAGACACTGGAGTTGGCAGCAGGAGCCCAAAAATTGGATGAATCACACCCTGGAGTGGCACGCAGCAGCAGCAGCCCAAACATTACTTTAAAGAGACACTGGAGTTGGCAGCAGGAGCCCAAAATTTGGCTGAATCACACCCTGGAGTTGCAAGCAGCAGCAGCAGGAGCCCAAACATAGCTTGAAACAGACACTGGAGTTGGCAGCAGGAGCCCAAAAATTGACTGAGTGACACCCTGGAGTTGCAAGTAGCAGCAGCAGCAGCCCAAACATAGCTTGAAAGAGACACTGGAGTTGGCAGCAGGAGCCCAAAAATTGGATGAATCACACCCTGGAGTTGCAAGCAGCAGCAGCCCAAACATAGCTTGAAAGAGACACTGGAGTTGGCAGCAGGAGCCCAAAAATTGGCTGAATCCCATCCTGGAGTTGCAAGCAGCAGCAGCCCGAACATAGCTTGAAAGGGACACTGGAGTTGGCAGCAGGAGCCCAAAAATTGGCTGAATCAAACCCTGGAGTTGCAAGTAGCAGCAGCAGCCCAAACATAGCTTGAAAGAGACACTGGAGTTGGCAGCAGGAGCCCAAAAATTGTATGAATCACACCCTGGAGTTGCAAGCAGCAGCAGCAGCAGCAGCAGCAGCAGCAGCAGGAGACCAAACATAGCTTGAAAGAGACACTGGAGTTGGCTGCAGGGGCCCAAAAATTGGATGAATAACACCCTGGAGTCACAAGCAGCAGCAGGAGCCCAACATTACTTTAAAGAGACACTGGAGTTGGCAGCAGGAGCCCAAAAATTGGATGAATCACACCCTGAAGTTGCAAGCAGCAGCAGGAGCCCAAGCATTGCTTATAAGAGACACTGGAGTTGGCAGCATGAGCCCAAAAATTGGCTGAATCACACCCTGGAGTTGCAAGCAGCAGCAGGAGCCCAAACATTACTTTAAACAGACACTGGAGTTGGCAGCAGGAGCCCAAAAATTGGATGAATCACACCCTGAAGTTGCAAGCAGCAGCAGGCGCCCAAACATTGCTTATAAGAGACACTGGAGTTGGCAGCAGGAGCCCAAAAATTGGCTGAATGACACCCTGGAGTTGCAAGCAGCAGCAGCAGCCCAAACATAGCATGAAAGAGACACTGGAGTTGGCAGCAGGAGCCCAAAAATTGGCTGAATCACACCCTGGAGTGGCAAGCAGCAGCAGGAGCCCAAACATTGCTTTAAAGAGACACTGGAGTTGGCAGCAGGAGCCCAAAAATTGGCTGAATAACACCCTGGAGTTGCAAGCAGCAGCAGGAGCCCAAACATTACTTTAAAGGGACACTCAAGTAGGCTTCAGGAGCCCAAAAATTGGCTGAATCACACCCTGGAGTTGCAAGCAGCAGCAGCCCAAACATAGCTTGAAAGAGACACTGGAGTTGGCAGCAGGAGCCCAAAAATTGGCTGAATCCCATCCTGGAGTTGCAAGCAGCAGCAGCCCGAACATAGCTTGAAAGGGACACTGGAGTTGGCAGCAGGAGCCCAAAAATTGGC
The DNA here is from genome assembly GCA_027917425.1 of Gastrophryne carolinensis. Lineage (NCBI taxonomy): Eukaryota > Metazoa > Chordata > Amphibia > Anura > Microhylidae > Gastrophryne > Gastrophryne carolinensis. Next base: position 81,926,735 of record CM051239.1, on the reverse strand, counting down.
TGAATCAAACCCTGGAGTTGCAAGTAGCAGCAGCAGCCCAAACATAGCTTGAAAGAGACACTGGAGTTGGCAGCAGGAGCCCAAAAATTGGCTGAATCACACCCTGGAGTGGCAAGCAGCAGCAGGATCCCAAACATTACTTTAAAGAGACACTGGAGTTGGCAGCAGGAGCCCAAAAATTGGCTGAATCAAACCCTGGAGTTGCAAGTAGCAGCAGCAGCCCAAACATAGCTTGAAAGAGACACTGGAGTTGGCAGCAGGAGCCCAAAAATTGGATGAATCACACCCTGGAGTCGCAAGCAGCAGCAGCAGGAGCCCAAACATAGCTTGAAACAGACACTGGAGTTGGCAGCAGGAGCCCAAAAATTGGATGAATGACACCCTGGAGTTGCAAGCAGCAGCAGGAGCTCGAACATTACTTTAAAGAGACACTGGAGTTGGCAGCAGGAGCCCAAAAATTGGATGAATCACACCCTGGAGTTTTAAGCAGCAGCAGGAGCCCAAACATTACTTTAAAGAGACACTGGAGTTGGCAGCAGGAGCCCAAAATTGGATGAATTACACCCTGGAGTTGCAAGCAGCAGCAGGAGCCCAAACATTGCTTGTAAGAGACACTGGAGTTGGCAGCAGGAGCTCAAAAATTGGCTGAATCACACCCTGGAGTTGCAAGCAGCAGCAGCAGCCCAAACATAGCTTGAAACAGACACCGGAGTTGGCAGCAGGCGCCCAAAAATTGGCTGAATGACACCCTGGAGTAGCAAGCAGCAGCGGCAGGAGCCCAAACATTACTTTAAAGAGACACTGGAGTTGGCAGCAGGAGCCCAAAAATTGGCTGAATCACACCCTGGAGGTGCAAGCAGCAGCATGAGCCCAACATTACTTTAAAGGTACAATGGAGTTGGCTTCAGGAGCCAAAAAATTGGCTGAATCACACCCTGGAGTTGCAAGCAGCAGCAGCCCAAACATAGCTTGAAAGAGACACTGGAGTTGGCTGCAGGAGCCCAAAAATTTCCTGAATCACACCCTGGAGTTGCAAGCAGCAGCAGCCCAAACATAGCTTGAAAGAGACACTGGAGTTGGCTGCAGGAGCCCAAAAATTGGCTGAATCACACCCTGGAGTTGCAAGCAGCAGCAGGAGCCCAAACATAGCTTGAAAGAGACACTGGAGTTGGCAGCAGGAGCCCAAAAATTGGCTGAATCACACTCTGGAGTTGCAAGCAGCAGCAGGAGCCCAAACATTACTTTAAAGAGACACTGGAGTTGGCAGCAGGAGCCCAAAAATTGGATGAATGACACCCTAGAGTTGCAAGCAGCAGCAGAAGCCCAAACATTACTTTAAAGAGACACTGGAGTTGGCTGCAGGAGCCCAAAAATTGTATGAATCACACCCTGGAGTTGCAAGCAGCAGCAGCAGCAGGAGACCAAACATAGCTTGAAAGAGACACTGGAGTTGGCTGCAGGAGCCCAAAAATTGGATGAATCACACCCTGGAGTCACAAGCAGCAGCAGGAGCCCAACATTACTTTAAAAAGACGCTGGAGTTGGCAGCAGGAGCCTCACAATTGGCTGAATCACACCCTGGAGTTGCAAGCAGCAGCAGGAGCCCAAACATTACTTTAAAGAGACACTGGAGTTGGCAGCAGGAGCCCAAAAATTGGATGAATTACACCCTGGAGTTGCAAGCAGCAGCAGCAGCCCAAACATAGCTTGAAAGAGACACTGGAGTTGGCAGCAGGAGCCGACAAATTAGCTGAATCACACCCTGGAGTTGCAAGCAGCAGCAGCAGCAGCCCAAACATAGCTTGAAAGAGACACTGGAGTTGGCAGCAGGAGCCCAAAAATTGGCTGAATCACACCCTGGAGTTGCAAGCAGCAGCAGCCCAAACATAGCTTGAAAGAGACACTGGAATTGGCAGCAGGAGCCCAAAAATTGGCTGAATCACACCCTGGAGTTGCAAACCGCAGCAGGAGCCCAAACATTACTTTAAAGAGACACTGGAGTTGGCCCCAGGAGCCCAAAAATTGGATGAATCATACCCTGGAGTCGCAAGCAGCAGCAGGAGCCCAAACATTACTTTAAAGAGACACTGGAGTTGGCAGCAGGAGCCCAAAAATTGGCTGAATGACACCCTGGAGTCGCAAGCAGCAGCAGCAGGAGCCCAAACATAACTTGAAAGAGACACTGGAGTTGGCAGCAGGAGCCCAAATTTGGCTGAATCACACCCTGGAATTGCAAGCAGCAGCAGGAGCCCAAACATTACTTTAAAGAGACACTGGAGTTGGCAGCAGGAGCCCAAAAATTGTATGAATCACACCCTGGAGTTGCAAGCAGCAGCAGCAGCAGCAGCAGGAGACCAAACATAGCTTGAAAGAGACACTGGAGTTGGCTGCAGGGGCCCAAAAATTGGATGAATCACACCCTGGAGTCACAAGCAGCAGCAGGAGCCCAACATTACTTTAAAGAGACACTGGAGTTGGCAGCATGAGCCCAAAAATTGGCTGAATCACACCCTGGAGTCACAAGCAGCAGCAGGAGCCCAAACATTACTTTAAAGAGACACTGGAGTTGGCAGCAGGAGCCCAAAAATTGGATGAATCACACCCTGGAGTTGCAAGCAGCAGCAGGAGCCCAAACATTGCTTATAAGAGACACTGGATTTGGCAGCAGGAGCCCAAAAATTGGCTGAATGACACCCTGGAGTTGCAAGCAGCAGCAGCCCAAACATAGCTTGAAAGAGACACCGGAGTTGGCAGCAGGCGCCCAAAAATTGGCTGAATGACACCCTGGAGTAGCAAGCAGCAGCAGGATCCCAAACATTACTTTAAAGAGACACTGGAGTTGGCAGCAGGAGCCCAGAAATTGGCTGAATCACACCCTGGAGTGGCAAGCAGCAGCAGGAGCCCAAACATTGCTTTAAAGAGACACTGAAGTTGGCAGCAGGAGCCCAAAAATTGGCTGAATCACACCCTGGAGTTGCAAGCAGCAGCAGGAGCCCAAACATTACTTTAAAGGGACACTCGAGTAGGCTTCAAGAGCCCAAAAATTGGCTGAATCACACCCTGGAGTTGCAAGCAGCAGCAGCCCAAACATAGCTTGAAAGAGACACTGGAGTTGGCAGCAGGAGCCCAAAAATTGGCTGAATCCCATCCTGGAGTTGCAAGCAGCAGCAGCCCAAACATAGCTTGAAAGGGACACTGGAGTTGGCTGCAGGAGCCCAAAAATTGGCTGAATCAAACCCTGGAGTTGCAAGTAGCAGCAGCAGCCCAAACATAGCTTGAAAGAGACACTGGAGTTGGCAGCAGGAGCCCAAAAATTGGATGAATCACACCCTGGAGTTGAAAGCAGCAGCAGGAGCCCAAACATTACTTTAAAGAGACACTGGAGTTGGCAGCAGGAGCCCAAAAATTGGCTGAATCAAACCCTGGAGTTGCAAGTAGCAGCAGCAGCCCAAACATAGCTTGAAAGAGACACTGGAGTTGGCAGCAGGAGCCCAAAAATTGGATGAATCACACCCTGGAGTCGCAAGCAGCAGCAGCAGGAGCCCAAACATAGCTTGAAAGAGACACTGGAGTTGGCAGCAGGAGCCCAAAAATTGGATGAATGACACCCTAGAGTTGCAAGCAGCAGCAGGAGCTCGAACATTACTTTAAAGAGACACTGGAGTTGGCAGCAGGAGCCCAATATTTGGCTGAATCACACCCTGGAGTTTTAAGCAGCAGCAGGAGCCCAAACATTACTTTAAAGAGACACTGGAGTTGGCAGCAGGAGCCCAAAATTGGATGAATTACACCCTGGAGTTGCAAGCAGCAGCAGGAGCCCAAACATTGCTTGTAAGAGACACTGGAGTTGGCAGCAGGAGCCCAAAAATTGGCTGAATCACACCCTGGAGTTGCGAGCAGCAGCAGCAGCCCAAACATGGCTTGAAACAGACACCGGAGTTGGCAGCAGGCGCCAAAAAATTGGCTGAATGACACCCTGGAGTAGCAAGCAGCAGCGGCCGGAGCCCAAACATTACTTTAAAGAGACACTGGAGTTGGCAGCAGGAGCCCAAAAATTGGCTGAATCACACCCTGGAGGTGAAAGCAGCAGCAGGAGCCCAACATTACTTTAAAGGTACACTGGAGTTGGCTTCAGGAGCCCAAAAATTGGCTGAATCACACCCTGGAGTTGCAAGCAGCAGCAGCCCAAACATAGCTTGAAAAAGACTCTGGAGTTGGCTGCAGGAGCCCCAAAATTTCCTGAATCACACCCTGGAGTTGCAAGCAGCAGCAGCCCAAACATAGCTTGAAAGAGACACTGGAGTTGGCTGCAGGAGCCCAAAAATTGGCTGAATCACACCCTGGAGTTGCAAGCAGCAGCCCAAACATAGCTTGAAAGAGACACTGGAGTTGGCAGCAGGAGCCCAAAAATTTGCTGAATCACACTCTGGAGTTGCAAGCAGCAGCCCAAACATAGCTTGAAAGAGACACTGGAGTTGGCTGCAGGAGCCCCAAAATTTCCTGAATCACACCCTGGAGTTGCAAGCAGCAGCAGCCCAAACATAGCTTGAAAGAGACACTGGAGTTGGCTGCAGGAGCCCAAAAATTGGCTGAATCACACCCTGGAGTTGCAAGCAGCAGCCCAAACATAGCTTGAAAGAGACACTGGAGTTGGCAGCAGGAGCCCAAAAATTGGATGAATGACACCCTAGAGTTGCAAGCAGCAGCAGAAGCCCAAACATTACTTTAAAGAGACACTGGAGTTAGCAGCAGGAGCCCCACAATTGTATGAATCACACCTTGGAGTTGCAAGCAGCAGCAGGAGCCAAAACATTGCTTGAAAGAGACACTGGAGTTGGCAGCAGGAGCCGACAAATTAGCTGAATCACATCCTGGAGTTGCAAGCAGCAGCAGCAGCAGCCCAAACATAGCTTGAAAGAGACACTGCAGTTGGCAGCAGGAGCCCAAAAATTGGCTGAATCACACCCTGGAGTTGCAAGCAGCAGCAGCAGCAGCAGCCCAAACATAGCTTGAAAGAGACACTGGAGTTGGCAGCAGGAGCCCAAAAATTGGCTGAATCACACCCTGGAGTTGCAAACCACAGCAGGAGCCCAAACATTACTTTAAAGAGACACTGGAGTTGGCAGCAGGAGCCCAAAAATTGGATGAATCATACCCTGGAGTCGCAAGCAGCAGCAGCAGGAGCCCAAACATTACTTTAAAGAGACACTGGAGTTGGCAGCAGGAGCCCAAAAATTGGCTGAATGACACCCTGGAGTCGCAAGCAGCAGCAGCAGGAGCCCAAACATTACTTTAAAGAGACACTGGAGTTGGCTGCAGGAGCCCAAAAATTGGATGAATCACACCCTGGAGTTGCAAGCAGCAGCAGCAGGATCCCAAACTTAGCGTGAAAGAGACACGGGAGTTGGCTGCAGGAGCCCAAAAATTGGCTGAATAACACCCTGGAGTTGCAAGCAGCAGGAGCCCAAACATAGCTTGAAAGAGACACTGGAGTTGGCTGCAGGAGCCCAAAAATTGGATGAATCACACCCTGGAGTTGCAAGCAGCAGCAGTAGGAGCCCAAATATAGCTTGAAAGAGACACTGGAGTTGGCTGCAGGAGCCAAAAAATTGCATGAATCGCACCCTGGAGTTGCAAGCAGCAGCAGCAGGAGACCAAACATAGCTTGAAAGAGACACTGGAGTTGGCTGCAGGAGCCTAAAAATTGGATGAATCACACCCTGGAGTCACAAGCAGCAGCAGGAGCCCAAACATAGCTTGAAAGAGACACTGGAGTTGGCAGCAGGAGCCCAAAAATAGGCTGAATGACACCCTGGAGTAGCAAGCAGCAGGAGCCCAAACATAGCTTGAAAGAGACACTGGAGTTGGCTGCAGGAGCCCAAAAAATGGCTGAATCACACCTTGGAGTTGCAAGCAGCAGCAGCCCAAACATAGCTTGAAAGAGACACTGGAGTTGGCAGCAGGAGCCCAAAAATTGGATGAATCATACCCTGGAGTCGCAAGCAGCAGCAGCAGGAGCCCAAACATTACTTTAAAGAGACACTGGAGTTGGCAGCAGGAGCCCAAAAATTGGCTGAATGACACCCTGGAGTCGCAAGCAGCAGCAGCAGGAGCCCAAACATTACTTTAAAGAGACACTGGAGTTGGCTGCAGGAGCCCAAAAATTGGATGAATCACACCCTGGAGTTGCAAGCAGCAGCAGCAGGATCCCAAACTTAGCTTGAAAGAGACACGGGAGTTGGCTGCAGGAGCCCAAAAATTGGCTGAATAACACCCTGGAGTTGCAAGCAGCAGGAGCCCAAACATAGCTTGAAAGAGACACTGGAGTTGGCTGCAGGAGCCCAAAAATTGGATGAATCACACCCTGGAGTTGGAAGCAGCAGCAGTAGGAGCCCAAACATAGCTTGAAAGAGACACTGGAGTTGGCTGCAGGAGCCCAAAAATGGCATGAATCGCACCCTGGAGTTGCAAGCAGCAGCAGCAGGAGACCAAACATAGCTTGAAAGAGACACTGGAGTTGGTTGCAGGAGCCCAAAAATTGGATGAATCACACCCTGGAGTCACAAGCAGCAGCAGGAGCCCAAACATAGCTTGAAAGAGACACTGGAGTTGGCAGCAGGAGCCCAAAAATAGGCTGAATGACACCCTGGAGTCGCAAGCAGCAGGAGCCCAAACATAGCTTGAAAGAGACACTGGAGTTGGCTGCAGGAGCCCAAAAAATGGCTGAATCACACCCTGGAGTTGCAAGCAGCAGCAGGAGCCCAAACATAGCTTGACAGTGACACTGGAGTTGGCTGCAGGAGGCCAAAAATTGGATGGATCACACCCTGGAGTTGCATGCAGCAGCAGGAGCCCAAACATAGCTTGAAAGAGACACTGGAGTTGGCAGCAGGAGCCCAAAAATTGGCTGAATCACACCCTGGAGTGGCACGCAGCAGCAGCAGCCCAAACATAGCTTGAAAGAGACACTGGAGTTGGCTGCAGGAGGCCAAAAATTGGATGAATCACACCCTGGAGTTGCAAGCAGCAGCAGCAGCAGCCCAAACATAGCTTGAAAGAGACACTGGAGTTGGCAGCAGGAGCCCAAAAATTGGATGAATCACACCCTGGAGTGGCACGCAGCAGCAGCAGCCCAAACATTACTTTAAAGAGACACTGGAGTTGGCAGCAGGAGCCCAAAATTTGGCTGAATCACACCCTGGAGTTGCAAGCAGCAGCAGCAGGAGCCCAAACATAGCTTGAAACAGACACTGGAGTTGGCAGCAGGAGCCCAAAAATTGACTGAGTGACACCCTGGAGTTGCAAGTAGCAGCAGCAGCAGCCCAAACATAGCTTGAAAGAGACACTGGAGTTGGCAGCAGGAGCACAAAAATTGGATGAATCACACCCTGGAGTTGCAAGCAGCAGCAGCCCAAACATAGCTTGAAAGAGACACTGGAGTTGGCTGCAGTAGGCTAAAAATTTAATGAATCAAACCCTGGAGTTGCAAGCAGCAGCAGGAGCCCAAACATTACTTTAAAGAGACACTGGAGTTGGCAGCAGGAGCCCAAAAATTGGATGAATCACACCCTGGAGTTGCAAGCAGCAGTAGGAGCACAAACATTAAAGAGACACTGGAGTTGGCTGCAGGAGCCCAAGAATTGGATGAATCACACCCCGGAGTTGCAAGCAGCAGCAGCAGGAGCCCAAACATAGCTTGAAAGAGACACTGGAGTTGGCTGCAGGAGCCCAAAAATTGGATGAATCACACCTTGGAGCTGCAAGCAGCAGCAGGAGCCCAAACATTACTTTAAAGAGACACGGCCTAGTGTTTTGGCAGCAGACCAAAAACCAATTCAAAATGCAATAGCTGAATTAAAATGAGGCTGAACAACGCTTATTTAGTATAACAGATAAGGTGCTACGTGCAGCTTTGGGATACCCTGCGGCCTAGTGTTTTGGCAGCAGGACAAAAACCAATTCAATATGCAATAATTTGATTAAGCTGAGGAGCAACAATTGTATTTTGTATAACAAATAGGCTGCTACGTGCAGGTTTGGGATAACCATGGGGGCTGGTGTATTTAACCCTTTTGTTGCCAAGCACGTAACACCTACGTGCTGGCTTGGCTGGGCCTTAAGTGCCAAGCCCGTAGGTGTTACGGGCTTGACTTTCCTGGCTTGTAGTGTAAAAAGTAAAAATAAAAAATACTCACCTGACCCCTTGTTGGATCCGGCCGGGTCTCCTCTTTAATTTGGTGCCATCCGATCCCCCGTGGGTGGTCGGATGGCTCCAGGAGAGCCCCCGGAATAGGCCGCCCACCCCCCCCCCGCTTCTGCAGCAGCAGCTTCTAACTGTAAAAAAATAAATAAATAAAAATGACATTCACTTACCTGTGTGTGCGCTGGCTCCCGCTGTCCCTCCTCTTCACCTGGGGGGCCTCCGATCCCCCCCCAGGACTTACCGATCTTCAGGAGAGAGCCTGGGAGGCTCTCTCCTCTGTTCTTCTTGATGGCGGCCGCCATCATGCCTCTAAGCCCCGCCCCCTTGGGGGCGGGGCTTATGAAGTCATCCCGGCCCCGATCTCAGGCTTCAGCCTTCTCAGCTTCTCAGATGCCGGTGATCGGCACAGGGGAAGGAGGTGACAGGAGATCCTCTGATCTCCTGCCTTCTCCTTCTCTGGATGCCGATCACCGGCATCTGTCAGCACAGCATCGAGGGACAAGAGCTTGCAATCGAAGGTAAGTACAGTAAAAAAAAATTTTTTTTTTCTAATAAAATACTTTTTATTATTGTGTCGTTTTTTTTTTTTTTACAGTTAACCCTTTGTGAGCTGGTAAGGGGTCCATGAGACCCCTTATACCAGTTCACAAGGCTGGGGGGGTGGCAAGTCACCTGCCCTAGCGGGTGGCTTGCCATTAACCCACGCACCCCCATTACCTGCCTCCCCAAAGGCCAGGGGGGGGCAGAAGAGCCCGGGCCCACATAGGCTATGTGGGCTCGTAGGCTGCAGGGTGGGGGGGCCACCAAAGCTGGCCCCCCCACTCTGTGCCTACAAGCCCCCATAGCTGGTCCCGGGCTGGTTACTTTGGGTAAGGGGGACCCCACGTCATTTTTTTTTTTGGATTTTGAAGGGTTTTTAACCCTTCAAAATCCAAAAAAAAATGGGGTCCCCCTCCCCGGGAAGGGGGACCCTATGTCATTTTTTTTTTTAATTAACCATTTGTCATCCAGCAGCTATAAAATGCTTCTGGGCAGGAAAGGGTGTCTACCTATACATATGTGGTATCGCTGTAACCGGGAGAAATTGGGGTTTCTCACGCAATAAGATTTTATTGACAAACTTACATTTTTTATTACAAAAAAACTCTACAAATTGTAAAAAAATATTTTTTTTTTATTTTTTTTCACACATTTCACCCAAAAAAATTGAGAATACACCTAAAAAATACAAACAAGAAATTTCATGTTAAAGCCCAGACTCTGTTGAAAAAAACAATATATAATTTTCCTGGGAAATCCCTGGAAATCCTTTCAAAAATGACAGTTGAATATGTGCAGCGCAAAATAGTGAAACATCGTCTGGCAACAGGGAGTGGCAAATGCTGCAGGTAGGCTGGCAGCGAAAGGGTTAAAGCAGGACAAAAACCAATTCAAAATTCAATAGTTTGATTAAGCTGAGGATCAACAAGCGTATTTAGTATAACAGATAGGCTGCTAAGTGCAGGTTTGGTATACCCTGCGGCCTAGTGTTTTGGCAGCAGGACAAAAACCAATTCAAAATGCAATAGTTTGATTTAGCTGAGGAGCAACAAGCATATTTAGTATAACAGATAGGCTGCTAAGTGCAGGTTTGGGATACCCTGTGGCCTAGTGTTTTGGCAGCAGGACAAAAACCAAATCAAAGTGCAATAGTCTGATTAAGCTGAGGAGCAACAAGCGTATTTTGTATAACAGGCTGCTACGTTCAGGTTTGGGATACCCTGCGGCCTAGTGTTTTGGCAGCAGGACAAAAACCAATTCAAAATGCAATAGTTTGATTAAGCTGAGGAGCAACAAGCGTATTTAGTATAACAGATAGGCTGCTAAGTGCAGGTTTGGGATACCCTGTGGCCTAGCGTTTTGGCAGCAGGACAAAAACCAAATCAAAATGCAATAGTTTGATTAAGCTGAGGAGCAACAAGCGTATATTGTATAACAGGCTGCTACGTGCAGGTTTTGGGACACCCTGCGGCCTAGTGTTTTGGCAGCAGGACAAAAACCAATTCAAAATGCAATAGATTGATTAAGCTGAGGAGCAACAAGCGTATTTAGTATAACAGATAGGCTGCTAAGTGCAGGTTTGGGATACCCTGCGGCCTAGTGTTTTGGCAGCAGAACAAAAACCAATTAAAAATGCAATAGTTTGATTAAGCTGAGGAGCAACAAGCGTATTTTGAATAACAGATAGGCTGCTACGTACAGGTTTGGGATACATTGCGGCCTAGTGTTTTGGCAGGAGGACAAAAACCAATTCAAAATGCAAGCGTATTTAGTAAAACAGGCTGCTAAGTGCAGGTTTGGGATGCCCATGTGGGCTGGTGAATTTAAAGCAGGACAAAAACCAATTCAAAATGCAATAGTTTGATTAAGCTGAGGAGCAACAAGCGTATTTAGTATAACAGATAGTCTGCTATGTGCAGGTTTGGGATACCCTGCGGCCTAGTGTTTTGGCAGCAGGACAAAAACCAATTCAAAATGCAATAGTTTGATTAAGCTGAGGAGCAACAAGCGTATTTAGTATAACAGATAGGCTGCTAAGTGCAGGTTTGGGATGCCCATGTGGGCTGGTGTATTTAAAGCAGGACAAAAACCAATTCAAAATGCAATAGTTTGATTAAGCTGAGGAGCAACAAGCGTATTTTGTATACCAGATAGGCTGCTACGTGCAGGTTTGGGATACCCTGCGGCCTAGTGTTTTGGCAGCAGGACAAAAACCAATTCAAAATGCAATAGTTTGATTAAGCTGAGGAGCAACAAGCGTATTTAGTATAACAGGCTGCTAAGTGCAGGTTTGGAATACCCTGCGGCCTAGTGTTTTGGCAGCAGGACAAAAACCAATTCAAAATGCAATAGTTTGATTAAGCTGAGGAGCAACAAGCATATTTAGTATAACAGGCTGCTAAGTGCAGGTTTGGGATACCCTGCGGCCTAGTGTTTTGGCAGCAGGACCAAAACCAATTCAAAATGCAATAGTTTGATTAAGCTGAGGAGCAACCAGCGTATTTTGTATAACAGATAGGCTGCTACGTGCAGGTTTGGGATACCCTGCGGCCTAGTGTTTTGGCAGCAGGACAAAAACCAATTCAAAATGCAATAGTTTGATTAAGCCAAGGAGCAACAAGCGTATTTAGTATAACAGATAGGCTGCTATGTGCAGGTTTGGGATACCCTGCGGCCTAGTGTTTTGGCAGCAGGACAAAAACCAATTCAAAATGCAATAGTTTGATTAAGCTGAGGATCAACAAGCGTATTTAGTATAACAGGCTGCTAAGTGCAGGTTTGGGATACCCTGTGGCCTAGTTTTTTGGCAGCAGGACAAAAACAAATTCAAAATGCAATAGTTTGATTAACCCTTTAACCGCCAGCCTACCTTGAGATTTTGTCACCCTTTGTTGCCAGACCATTTTGCACTATTTTGCGCTCCCCTTGTTCAACTGTGATTTTTGAAGGGATTTCCAGGGATTTCCCAGGAAAGTGATATATTGTTTTTTTCAGCAGATTCTGGGCTTTAACATGAAATGTCTTGTTTGTCATTTTTTAGGTGTGTTCTCAATATTTTTGGATGAAATATGTGCAAAAAAACCCCCCCAAAATTTTTTTTTACAATTTGTAGTGTTTTTTTGTAATAAAAAATGTAAGTTTGTCAATAAAATCTTATTGCACGTGAAACCCCAATTTTTCCCGGTTACAGCGGCATGTGTATTGGTAGACACCCAAACTGAAACAATGCTTTAGGAGATTTTCAGATAAAATACAACTAAGCTACGCGCTAAGCGCACCTTGCAGTTTTTCAAGAAAAACAACCCTTTACATTTGAAATACCCCCCACAAACTATATATTCTCTGGAAGTACACACCTCAAGCTTTCTAGACGTACCAGGCTTGTTGACATGGGTGCAGTTTTCTGGAAGTAATCCCTCAATATATTCTTTGGTTGCACAGGGTTTCCCGAAAAAAAGTATAAAAAAGCAGAATCAAAACCACATTTTCCTAAAAAAACTATATACAAACAAGAAAAAAACTGAAGATCTGAAAAAGCAACATGCCCCGAACAGAACAATACCCAGCATGCATAGCTACTGTCAATGGAAGAGTTGCCAAACACACCAAAGTAAAGCATGTGCGTAACGGTAATTTTACTTCAAAATTTCAGCTCTGCAGACAAAGTGCGCACCTTGTGCTTTTTCTACCAAAACAAGCCTTTACATTTGGAATATCCCCCATAAACCATATATTCCCTGAAAGTACACATTTTAAGCTTTCTAAGTGTACCCAGCTTGTTGTCGTGGGCTCATCTTTCTGGAAGTAATCCCTTGAAGAATTCTTAGGTTGCACAGGGTTTCACAAAAAAATGTATAAAAAAGCAGAATAAAAAACACCTTTTCCTAAAATATCAATATGCAAATAAGAAAAAACAAGGTAAATCTGAAAATGCAAGGTCCCCCGAGCAGAACAATACCCAACATGCATAGGTACTATTAACCCTTTTAATTGCCAGCCTACTTGAACTTTTGTCACCCTTAGTTGGTCATTTTTCCCCATTTTGCGCCATGTTTAACCGTGATTTTTGTCGGAATTTCTTGGAAAATATATATATATTTTTTTGCAGCAGAGTTTAGGCTTTAACATTAAATGTCTTGTTTGTAATTTTTCTACTGTTTTTTAAATATTTTTGTGTAAAAAAAAAAAATAAAAATAAATAATATTTTTTAAACAATTGTCTCCTTTATTTATTTTTAGTAATAAAAACCATATTGCATGTGATAGCCCCATTTCTCCCGATTACAACGGTACCACATATGTATCGATAGCCCCCCCATTCTTGCCCAGGACACCCCCCAAACTGAAAAGAGCATTTTATAACATTTACAAATAAAATACTACTATCCACACTATAAACATAAGGGGTTAATTTAAAAAGAAAATGACACAGGGACCCCCCTCCCAGGCTAACCCTAACCCTTAAAATTAAAAAAAAAATAGTGGGGTCCCCCCCCCCCTGGGAGGGGGGTCCCTTTGTCATTTTCTTTTTAATTTTAATTCTTTAAAATTTTAATTTTTTTTAAATTTTTTCTTTCTAATCCCAGGGGGTGGGGGACCCCATTTTTTGGGGGGAATTTTAAGGGTTAGCCTAACCCTAACCCTCAAAGTGGACCAACACCCAGGATTTTCACTGTCCTGCGTTTTGATCAACTTCCGCGGGGGTGCCCCGCTGCGTAAAACCCCCGAGAAAGGTATAAAAAACTCACCTCAGCCCGCTCCTACGACGCATGCACGAGTGCTCGTCCAATCAGAGTGCTCAGAGCCGCTGTGGTTGTCCGTCCCTTGTCCGTGCATACCACAGCAGCTCTGAGCACGCTGGCGGCTGCATCTCGCGCTTCCCTCTAACAGAGAGCACGACCGCGTCGACCATTCACAAATTACCGGCGCGTGTGTGCGCCCTGATAGAGAGAAGCGCGAGATGCGGCCCGCGCATGCACCGTTGGAACGGGGATAAGGTAGGGCGAATGGGGCGTCCTGGGGGGTTTCACACAGCGGGGCATCCCGATTTCGGATGCCCCGCGGGGAGGGATCTGATCCGGGCCGATCAGCCTGGGTGTTGGTCCACTTAAAGTGGACCAACACCCATGGGTGATCGGCCCGGGAATCTATAAGATTCCCGGGCCGATCACCTCCCTCACCGCGGGGCATCCGAAATCGGGATGTCCCGCGGTGAGGGACCCCCCCCAAAAACCCTTACCTCCTCCCCTCTAGATGTGCGCGCGCCCACGCCGGCCGTCTGTGAAGGGCCGGCGCGGGCGCGCGCACGCCGAGAGTGACGCGCGGGAGGCGACGGCAGATGAGCCCCTTGTCCGTCGCTGTCACTCTGCTTGTCTGTGGGCGGGGATTGGACGGCGCGGTCACGTGGGAGCGATCGGGGTGCCCCGCCAAAGTGGACCAAAACCCAGGATAGTCAAAATCCTGGGTGTTGGTCCACTTAAAAAAAAAAAAAAAAGTAGGGGGGGACCCCATTTTTGGGGGGAATTTTAAGGGTTAGGGTTAGGCTAACCCTAACCGTTAAACATTTTTTTAAAAATTACGTAGGGTCCCCCCCTCCCAGGGAGGGGGAACCCTACCTCATTTCTTTTTTAATTTTAAGGGTTAGGGATAGGGTTAGGCTAACCCTAACCCTAACCCTTAAAATTAAAAAAAAAATGACGTAGGGTTCCCCCTCCCGGGGGGGGGGGGGGGCCCTCATTTTTTTTTTGAATTCTAAGGGTTAGGGCTAACCCTAACCCTTAAAATTCAAAAAAAAAAATGATGTAGGGTCCCCCCTACCCGTCATAACCAGCCCAGAACCAGCTATGGGGGCTTGTAGGAACAGAGTGGGGGGGCCAGCTTTTGTGGCCCCCCCACCCTGCAGCCTACGAGCCCACATAGCCTATGTGGGCCCGGGCTCTTCTGCCCCCCCCCTGGGCTTTGGGGAGGCAGGTAATTGGGGGTGCGGGGGTTAATGGCAAGCCACCCGCTAGTTGCAGGTGGCTTGCCAGACCCCAGCCTTGTGAACTGGTACAGGGGTCTCATGGACCCCTTACCAGTTCACAAAGGGTTAACAGTTAAATAAAACACACACACACAGTAAAAATTATTTTATTAAAAAAAAAAAATGTTTTTTTTTTCTATACTCACCTCCGATCATCAGCTCTTGTGTCCCTCGCCGCTCTGATGACAGATGCCGGTGATCGGCAGCCAGAGGAGGAGGGGAGGCAGGAGATCAGAGGATCTCCTGTCCCCATCCTTCTCCGGCCACCGATCACCGGCATCTGACAGCTGAGAGGCCTGGAGCTGTCAAGATGCTGGCCGAGTGATGTCATAAGCCCCGCCCCCAAAAGGGGCGGGGCTTCGCGGCAAAATAGCGGCGTCCGTCGAAGGAAGTGAGGAAGATAGAAAGCCCTGGGGGGGGGGGATCGGAGGCCCCCCAGGTGAAGAGAAGGGCCGGCGCGATCGAGCGCACATGGAGGTGAGTAAATGTCATTTTTATATATTTTTTTTTTTACAGGAAAAGCCAGCAGCCGCAAAAACGGGGGGGGGGGGGGCGCCCTACTCCGGGCTCTCCCCTTCCTCCGGAGGAGCCCCGACGGGGGATCGGAGCCCCCCAGGGTGAAGAGGAGACCCTGCCGGTTTGAATGAGGGGTCAGGTAAGTGTTTTTTCTTTACATTTTCAGGCGCTAGCAGGGGGTAAAGCCAGGCACGTAAATTTTACGTGGCTGGCGTTTAACGGTTGGAGAAGCAGCCACGTAAAATTTACGTGGCTGGCGTTTAAAGGGTTAAGCTGAGGAGCAACAAGCGTATTTAGTATAACAGATAGGCTGCTATGTGCAGGTTTGGGATGCCCATGTGGGCTGGTGTATTTAAAGCAGGACAAAAGACAATTCAAAATGCAATAGTTTGATTAAGCTGAGGAGCAACAAGCGTATTTAGTATAACAGATAGGCTGCTAAGTGCAGGTTTGGGATACCCTGCGGCCCACTGTTTTGGCAGCAGGACAAAAACCAATTCAAAATGCAATAGTTTGATTAAGCTTTGGAGCAACAAGTGTATTTTGTATAACAGGCTGCTAAGTGCAGGTTTGGGATACCCTGCGGCCTAGTGTTTTGGCAGCGGGACAAAAACCAATTTAAAATGCAATAGTTTGATTAAGCTGAGGAGCAACAAGCGTATTTAGTATAACAGATAGGCTGCTAAGTGCAGGTTTGGGATGCCCATGTGGGCTGGTGTATTTAAAGCAGGACAAAAACCAATTCAAAATGCAATAGTTTGATTAAGCTGAGGAGCAACAAAGCGTATTTAGTATAACAGATAGGCTGCTAAGTGCAGGTTTTGGGATACCCTGCGACCTAGTGTTTTGGCAGCAGGACCAAAACCAATTCAAAATGCAATAGTTTGATTAAGCTGAGGAGCAACAAGCGTATTTAGTATAACTGATAGGCTGCTAAGTGCAGGTTTGGGATACCCTGTGGCCTAGTGTTTTGGCAGGAGGACAAAAACCAATTCAAAATGCAATAGTGTGATTAAGCTGAGGAGCAACAAGCATATTTTGTATAGCAGATAGGCTGCTACGTTCAGGTTTGGGATACCCTGCGGCCTAGTGTTTTGGCAACAGGACAAAAACCAATTCAAAATGCAATAGTTTGATTAAGCTGAGGATGAACAAACTTATTTAGTATAACAGATAGGGTGCTAAGTGCAGGTTTGGGATGCCCATGTGGGCTGGTGTATTTAAAGCAGACCAAAAAATATTAAAACTCAATTAAAACTAATCCAGTTTTTAGAAATGCTTGTTAAATTGGCCACTGTATAGATGGGATGCACAGTGGCAAGGCAGATTTACAACACAAAGCACACCAATTTAAAAGTGATCAAAACTAAATTAAAACTAATCCAGTTGTTAGAAATGCTTGTGTGTAACACATAGGATTAAATCAGCCACTGAATAGATGGCATGCACAGTGGCAAGGCAAATTTACAGCACAAAGAACTGAAATTGAATTGAAAACTGATCTGGCTAATGAAAATAGAAAAAATATTTCCCTGTCACTTCAATGCTGTCCCTGTCTGGATCGTTCCGTTTTTTCACTATCTTTCACTATCTTTCCCTGGCTCTGTCTACCTCTCTGTCTGACTCTCCCTACCTATCTCTAACTCTCTGTCCCTGTCTGTAACCAGCTGTGCTCTGGCCGCAATAGAACGCTGAAATGCGCACAAGGAAGATGGCCGCCGGTTTATATAGCACGGTGACGTCACCGGGCTTCCTGGCTTCTGATAGGCAGTAATTGAAATAAATGGAGTTTAAAGGAAAACTTTGATCAATCGAATCGCGGGGAAATTCGGATTCGTTCAGAATAAAATTTTTCATGAAATTCTGAACGAATCCGGGTTCGTCCGGATCGATTCACTCATCCCTAGTGCTAACCTTTCCCAGGTTTTAAAATGCTGTTCAAATGTTCCCAAGAGAGGAGCAAAGTTCAGAGAGAATGAGGATTGGAAGGAAGGAGGATCCCTGAATATTTAGAATATTTAGCATGCCATTCAAACATAAATTCTGTAGCTAGAGTTTTAGCCAGTGACAGTTGGAAAGCAACATTTATTGCTACCAATTTTCTTTTATCAATATCTATAAAAAGCATTGCTGGGCATGATGTATAAAGTTTCATTATAATAAAGAAATACATATTTGACCCAAAATACTTCCCTGTGGCTTTGAGGAATCATCAATGTCTTCAACAACCTTCAATG
The DNA here is from genome assembly GCA_027917425.1 of Gastrophryne carolinensis. Taxonomy (NCBI): domain Eukaryota; kingdom Metazoa; phylum Chordata; class Amphibia; order Anura; family Microhylidae; genus Gastrophryne; species Gastrophryne carolinensis. Next base: position 81,909,217 of record CM051239.1, on the reverse strand, counting down.
CCGAGGATCATGGTGTAGGTAAGGATTTGGGGGGGGGGGTTGTGGGAGTCATTGTGCCAAAGGGGCTCCAGCAATCTGCCCCCCTGAGCCTGTCACAGCAGCACCCTGCACCGCACGTAAATGGGAGTGGGACCACTATAAGTGATATTTCATCAAAATCCATATTTCAAGTTTATTAGCATCTTTGGTTTATGATGCCTTCATGTAGAGTCAGGATAAGTGAAATGAATTTTAGTAAACATACAGTCTAGAAGGTAAACACACATATTAATATGTTTCAGAAATGGCATTTAGTGTATCCACCATCTGTAGTAAAATGCTTAACTTTTTTTAATAGAGCCTGCCACAATATTGTAGACTAATTTGTGTTATTGTGTCTACATTTTAGTATGATCATTATGGTAGCTTTTTAATAGAGTGATCTTGATGTATGTTCAATTTTGTTAAAACAAGAACAGTTCAAATAGAGATATGATATTTTTAAAAATATGCATGATATAAAGCATTACAGCATCCCACTTTATTATCTCCAGCAGAGTAAAATAAATTATAACAATGGACTGTTGTTTAGTTTTTTGAAGCCATAATTACTTTGCTTATTTTTCCCTGTTCCTGTCTAGGTTTAACACTCTGCTTTATTATGTGGAACAAAGCTTATGTTATATATTAAAAAATGACTAATTCCAGAAATTATGAGGCTTTTTTATAATTCAAAAAAATATGTTTTGTTTAAACAAAGTTTAAGAGGGCCTGGTTTAAGTATACAGTATATACACATTTTAATCACTGAATTCTGTTGTTTTATTTAGTCCTATGTCACAGGTGTAAAAAATAACAAACATTTGTTATAGAGGTATTCAAATAAAAAATATGCCGGGTATCAGCGGGCTCTGCTGAAACCTACACTTTCAATTTTCCACTCACATATAAATTGGGGGAGATCAACAAATATACTAATATAAAAATAATTTGCCTGGGGTGTAATTGCCAACCTCTACTTAAACACACTTGCACAGTTGAAAAAAACTCCTCAAAACAAAATACTGAAATGCCACCCCATCTATTTTTTCCTGGTCGTGGCCATCTTGGAGCATCCTGGAGACTTCCTTTCCCGGCATCCCATGCTTCTTACTGGAATAAACCGACACAACCCACAATGCACATTGGCAGGAAAAACAACAGCACTTACCCTTTGCTATCCGATGCAAGTCCATTGGACACAAAAGAAGGGAGAAAATTGAACAGGGCAGAAGTTACAAAATGGTAAAGTAATTTTTATGTGCAGCAAACTGTTAGCATGTTGGGCTTTTGAAGACAAGAATCAGTTTATTGTGATATTTAGAAGTACATAATAGTAACAATGACAGTCTGTTGAGGAAGTGGCAGCCAGGGTGTAGCGGGTCTTTGGTCATTTTGATAGCTCTTGCCCTAGTCCTCTCTTTAAAGTGACTTTCTATGGATGAGAGCCTACGATTCTTTCATCTGATCTTATGATACACTGCAGTCTTAGTTTCCCTTTCCTGCATGCATACCCCATTGAAATGGAAGTTCACAAGATGGATTCAATTGTGGAGTTGTAGAAGGCAACAAGCACTTTGTATGGCCACATTTCTTAAGCTGTCATGGAAAAACAGTCTCTGATGAGCCTTTCCTAAAAATGTGGTGCTTTCCACTCTTTCTTCGTCCGCTCCCTTGATATTTAGGGGGAAGATTTTTGGTGCCGTTTTCCTGAAATAAAAAACTAACTTTACCATCTTTGCAGTATTGAGAATAAGATAATTGGATTTACACCAGCAGACCAGTTAATTCACCTCCTCGCGATATGGTAGCTCGTTGTTTCTTATGTTCCCCACCATTGTAGCGTCATAAATTTAAGAATTTTGATGGATTCCTCCTTGGAGACATAGTCATTGGTGTAAAGTGTGAACAATAAGACAGATAGTATGCAGCCTTGAGGAGTGCCAATGTTTGTGAATCTCACACTGGAACTGTTGTTGCCATTTTTTACACACAGAGATCTGTTTGTTAGGAAGCTACGCAGTCATTAGCTTATATCAGTTTGAACAGACATTTGATTCAGCTTGTTGGTGAGTAAATTCAGGTTGATGGTATTAAACTAAAATTGATGCACAATACTCATGCATAAGTATCAGAATGATCTGTTTACTCCAGTGTGTACTTCAGCACCAAGTTGACCAGATCTTTAGATGATCTGTTTGTTTTGCAAGCAAACTGAAGAGGATCCCAGTAGTTTTTGGTTGGTTTCTACAGGTAGGCCATTACCAGTCTTTTGATGACTTTCATCAATGTTAGAGCCACTGGCCAAATGTTACTTGTTGCTTATAGTTTGGCATTTCTTGAATTTCTGAGATTGGCTCTATTAAAATCACCCATAACATGAAGCAAGGACTGTGGATGTTTCCTCTCACACATTTTTCCTGTTAAGGAGTCAAGAGCATCTTCCACATTGGCTTTAGGAGAGATGCACACAACAGATAGTACCAAGGATTTGAGCAGTCTCGTGCATAGAAGGGCCTGCAGTTTATACTTACCTTACCCCTCGTTGGATCCGGCCGGGTCTCCTCTTTAATTTGTTGCCATCCGATCCCCTGTGGGAACTTGGACGGCTCCAGGAGAGCCCCCGGAATAGGCCGCCCCCCGCTTCGGCAGCAGCAGCTGCTAACTGTAAAAAAATAAAAATGACATTTACCTACCTGCAGTCGCGCTGCCTCCCGCTGGGTCTTCTCCTCACTGGGGGGGACCTCCGATCGCCCCCCCCCCAGGCTCTTCCGTGGTGAGGAGAGGGCAGAGAATGCCCTCTCCCCCCACTTCCTGGATCGCGACTGCGATGTCACCAGCAGCCGGCTTCTTACCTCCAGCACCCGAGACTCTGAATCAGTCTACTCGGGTGCTTGGAGCAAGTCACCTGCCCTAGCGGGTGACTTGTCATTAACCCCCGGCACCCCTATTACCTGCCTCACCAAAGGCCAGGGGGGGCCAGAAGAGCCCCGGCCCACATAGGCTATGTGGGCTCGTAGGCTGCAGGGTGGGGGGGCCACAAAAGCTGCCCCCCCCCCACTCTGTGCCTACAAGCCCTCATAGCTGGTCCCGGGCTGGTTACTTTGGGTAAGGGGGACCCCACGTCATTTTTTATTTGGATTTTTAAGGGTTTTTAACCCTTAAAAATCCCCCAAAAAAGGGGTCCCCCCCCCGTGCCCTGTTTCTACAAGCCCTGCAAAGCTGGTCCCGGGCTGGTTACTTTGACCCCATGTCAATTTTTGGGGGGATTTTTAAGGGTTTTTAACCCTATGTCATTTTTTTTTCTCAATTTAACCCTTTGTAGTGTGGATGGTAGTTGTATTTTATTTGTAAATGTTATAAAATGTAAAGTACTTGTTTCAGTTAGGGGGGTCTCCTGGGCAGGAACGGGGGGCTACCGATAAATATGTGGTACCGTTCTAATCGGTAGAAATGGGGCTTTCACATGCAATATGCTTTTCCTTAATAAAATACATTTTTAATTTAAAATAAAGGGGTCAATTTTTAAAAAATGTTTTTATTTATTTATTTATTTTTTTTTACTTAATAATATTGTAAAAAGCTAAATAAAATTTACAAACAAGACATTTCATGTTAAAGCCTAAACTCTGCTGCAAAAAAATATAAATATAATTTTCCTGAAAATTCCAGCAAAAATGGCGCAAAATGGGGAAAAATGACCTGTCAACAGAGGGTGACAAAATCTCAAGTAGGCTGGCAATTAAAAGGGTTAAAAGTAGCTATGCATGTTGGGTATTGTTCTGTTCGGGGGACCTTGCGCTTTCAGACTTAGCTTGTTTTTTCTTGTTTGCATATTTATATTTTAGGAAAAGGTGTCTTTTATGCAGCTTTTTTATACATTTTTTAGGGAAACCCTGCGCAACCAAAGAATTCTTTGAGGGATTAATTCCAGAAAGATCAGCCCACTACAACCAGCTGGGTACGCTTAGAAAGCTTAACATGTGTACTTTCAGGGAATTTATGGTTTATGGGGGATATTCCAAATGTAAAGGGTTGTTTTGGTTGAAAAATCGCAAGGTGCGCACTTTGGAGTGTTTGGCAACTCTTCCCTTGACAGAACCTATGCATGTTGGGTGTTGTTCTGTTCGGGGGATGTTGCTTGAGGTGTGTACTTCCAGAGAATATATAGTTTGTTGGCGGTATTTCAAATGTAAAGGGTTGTTTTTCTGGAAAAACTGACAGGTGCACATATTGCAGCATAGTTGTATTTTATCTGAAAATCCCCTAAAGCGCTATTTCAGTTTGGGGGAGTCTCCTGGGCAGGAAAGGGTGTCTACCTATACATATGTGGTATCGCTGTAACCGGGAGAAATTGGGATTTCACATGCAATAAGATTTTATTGACAAACTTACATTTTTTATTACAAAAAACACTACAAATTGTAAAAAATAATTTTTTTTAAATTTTTTTTTCACATATTTCACCCAAAAATATTGAGAATACAACAAAAAATTACAAACAAGACATTTCATGTTAAAGCCCAGACTCTGCTGAAAAAAAACAATATATCATTTTCCTGGGAAATCCCTTCAAAAATCACATTTGAACATGGGGAGCACAAAATAGTGCAAAATGGTCTGGCAACAAGACGAAAACTCCAGGTAGGCTGGCAGCGAAAGGGTTAAAGCAACAAAATTAGCAAAATGTTGCAGAGCCTAATATCATGGCTGCCATCTTAGGTGCATCAATCTGGCATGGCCATTATATAGCCAGAGGGCTAAATCAGCAGTCCAAAATACACCAGGTATTTTACACAATATTAATTAAAATATAAAATCAATATGATATTAACTTAAACTTCAAATTGAAGAGTGGATGTTGACTTCACCTCAGTTTTCAACACCATCAGCCTGACATCTTCCACAGGAAAATGATGGATCTCTCTGTTCTCCTGAGCATACGCGACTGACTATGGAACTTCCTGACAGATAGAACCTAATGTGTGAAAATAGGACCCATCAAATTCAACAAGAGGGCAGTGTCTGTTACCTTTTCTGTTTTCAATGTATTCAAACAACTTCATTTCCACAATAGTCGGTCAAATTCCTGAAGTTTGCTGATGACACCACCATTAACGTTCTCATCAGTGATGAAGATAACTTAGCATATTGAAACAAGGTCAGTAAGTTTGGTCATTGGTGCAAAAACAACAATTTGAGAAACAACAATCTCAACAACTCAACAACAAGACTGTGGAGATGATAATAGATTGCAGGAGAAGCCACTGTCTAACTGCATTGAGGGTGTCAAGGTGGAGAGGGAAACAGAAACAAAATTCCTTGGGACATCCATCACCCAAGACTTGAAGTGGGGAAGACATATTGACCTCACAGCCAGGAAGCCCCACCGAGACTCTACTTCCTTCACTAGCTGAGGAAATATGGCCTACTAAGCAGGGTGTTAATATACTACATCTGCAGTCTGTAATGTGCACTTCTAGCTCAGTGTGGTATGGGGGAGCTACAGTACCAGGAAAGAATTGTATTTTCTACCAACAATTATAAGAATGGCAGAAAAAGATCAGTCTCCCTGTCTGATCTGGATAACTTATTCATTGGAAGAATCCAGTCAAGAGCAGAGAAAATCTCCACAGACCCCACTCAGCGGAGCAGCCCTTTTTTCTTTTACCTTTTATCATCAGACCATTGGTTCAAAGTTCTACTTATAAGAATTTCAAGACCCCAAAAAAAGCTTTTTCTCTGCGAATTGAATGGCCAACTCGAACCAAGGACAATAGACAAGTTTAACTAACTTAAGATTATTTTGTGGCAAAAGTTGGCACATAGCAGGATCCATAAAGGCATTATTGGGTATATATGGTGTGGGTAGTCCTGACTTCTGACCTATTGATGTCCTTTGATGAAACAAGACAGAGATAACCAGCAAGTCCTTATCAACCAAAACCGAGTACAGATCCCAGTTCAGAGACATGCTGTCCAATCTTCATGGCCACTTCACCCTTAGTGGACAAGTCAACATTTTGCAGAATGCTGGACGCACAGATACAATTGCCCCCGAAGTCTTAAACTGGACCAACCCCCACTTTTCCTTTAATGGGTGTTGGTCCTGCAGACAACTAATAAAACCCCCCTGCACATAACCCCCCAGAATGCCTGATATCCTTACCTTCACTACAAGCTAGTGCTGGGTAAGGAGTGTGATTATGATGGTTGCGTCCTTGGTGCCAGCCAATCGTGGGCTTTGGCTCATAGTAAAGGTAAAGATATCAGGAGTTCAGGGTTATGTGTGGGGGGCGCCAGCTTACTGGATGCCCCTCCCCCCCAAGGCTTGATCTTATTAGCTGTCTGCGGGACAAGGCTTAAGGCACAAGAAAAATCCTATGAATACTGGGATCACAAATGGCCAAGGACTTATGGGAGTTAGAAAGGGTAACCAAGGGGGTAGCCATAGGCCAGGGCCGGCTCCATGTTTTTCTGGGCCCTTGGGTGGCATGGTTTCAGTGGGCCTCTTTGTGGTGAAAAGTTGTGTGAAATCACTTATGGACATCCCAAATGTGGATGTCCCCTACGGATCATGTAATCTGGACTAAAACTCTAGTTTTGGTCTACTTTGAAGCACACCAAACCACTCAGAGTCTAAACGAATCTAGATTCTCCTGATTTTGGATGCCCCTGTGTGTGAACCCCCTGTTTGTTCATTACTTTACTTGAACTGGCAAATGCACTGTGGGATCGCCAGTTTGAGTTAGCGGCCAAACCAAGGGGGTTCTTTCACGAACAGGGTTTTCCAAATCCAGACGCCCATGAAAAGCAAACCAAAATACGGGTAAATTAAAAACCTGGGATTTGGTCCACTAAGTTGGCTTGGTAGCAGTGGACATGTAGCACCTTGGGACCCATGACATTAAAACCTGGTGTGGTTATGCACTTTGGACTGAGGTGAGTGGGGATGCGGACTGTGCACGTGCAATGGGATTTTTGTTCAGTATACTGAGTGACTCCAAGGGTTTTGCAGAGCATTACAAATTTGTAATGTTCCAGATGCTAGGCCAGTGGATGCTCCACTTTAATGCTGACCTTTACCTCTTTCCCCTTTTGGACAAGTAGAACAGACTTCCTTTTAGCTGCCTAAGCCCCTGTCCAGCTGTTGTGGCAAGCCTGGTGTACTTTTTTTGCTGCCTGGCCTCTGTGAACTAGGGAAGCAGAAACTACAGCACACATTGCATTGGTCAGAAGACTCAGAACCTTGACCATATAGATAGTTTGACTGCTGCAGTATAGCCTCGATTCAAAGACACATTCGTCCGGACTTCCGTAGCTGTTTGTGAAAGTTTTGGTGGGTGTTTTTCATTTTTTTGCCTTTTTTCGTTCATTTTTCATTCGTACGAATGTTCGGGAATGCGCTTTCGATGAACGGAAGCAAATCGGAACATTTCCGTTTAGTTCGGATCATTTTCCAAACAAAATCAGAAATTTTCCGTTCATTCAGATAACTTCCGTTGTTGGGATGGGTTTCTGTCTGATTCAGAGAGCTGATTTCTGATGGATCACCACCCTATAAATCCGTTTCATTTCCGATCCACTTACGGGACCTTTGAGGGCTCGGATTGCTATTGTTAAACATGTTTTGCGGCTATGTGGAGGAGTCTGCGCGCCTTTAGCACCAAGGCATTGCATGTATCAGCATGGTCGAGGCCATAAATTGTATAGCAATGCATACCTAAATCAATACATTTCATGTATGCCTTAGAGAAGCATTTTAATGCTGACCTTAATTAGTCCTTAGCATGTAAACATTTATTTTCCCACACATCCATACAATTGCTATATTTTTTTAGACTTATGTCCTTTGTGAATTATATTTGGATTGTTGAACTTGAATCTTAATTTGTTGTAGGAGTTATTGTTTTAGTCGGTTACCTTTGCTTTGTGTAATTATTTTATATTTGGTTGCAGGAACCGCAAGATGTGCCACTCACACAACATAAAAGCAGTGATTGGTCCAGCTATGCGATTCCTCAGTGTTCTTGCAGAGCATCCAGGGTCGTCCCATGATGCTTATATATTGCAGAGCTCCGGCTTATTTTGTCAGTTTGAGTCAGGAGAATTATCTGGTGGATGGCTCCAGGGTAAGTTTGCTCACATTCCATCAATCCATTTTCACTGTATGGCAATGAATATAGTTGATGACTCATGACTTAACTTATTGCTGTTTTTAGCCCTTGATGACATGTTAAACAATATTGTAGCTTAGAATGTGTATTTTATGTTAGTATTTTTAAATTCTTTCTGGGGATTCTGGATATCCACCCCTGCCCTTGCTCCTGATGCCCATTCTTTGCCTGCAGAATGCGGGTCAGGGGTTCTCTAATCGGGCACTATGCAAAACCCGGCCCGTGGTGGCGAGGGCCCTCTGGCTTTTGAAGTCCAGATTTAGGTGTTTGGACCATACCGGGGGTGGGGGGGGGGGGACACTGCAGTATGACCCCAACAAGGTTATACCAATATTTTTATTTAAGTTTTTTAACAGGGACCACACGTGCCAGAGTGGCTCAACTGAGTGCCAGGGTTCTTCAGTTGGTGGGCGAGATGCAGGAGCTGCACAACTCGTTGGGGACCACAGATGAAGAATAATGTTCTGTGGCCTGCCATTGCTATGTATTTTGTTTTTTATAGTTGTAAAAATTAGAAATTTTCAAAATTTTTATCAATTTTATATTTTATGATGGAATCCAAAAAAAAATGTTAGTGTCATTTCATTTACAAAATACATTAACACAAAACTAATGAGCCCAGAAATATTTAAAGATGAATATTCACATGACCAAGAAGTGATTTGGGTGAGCTTTAAGGTTCCAAAAGGGAAGATGAAGGATAGTGCTAAGTGGTTTGGGTGAGCTTTAAGGTTCCAAAAGGGAAGAGGGAGGATAGTGCTAAGTGATTTAGTTAACATTGTAATAGAAGTGAGGGTGGCAAATATGTAGGTGAGCACTTTAATGAGGCAAAAATAGCTGTATACAATACATACAACGTGACTCCGCGGGATAGAAGTAATGAATGGATAATTAAATCTCTGATCTTCACAATTCATGCAAGAAAAAACTTTTCACCAGTAGTGCTCTTAATAGCTGTGTGTCCCAACACCAGGTTTCTAAATACACGTACCGGAGTTAATCTTTCAATATGGCATAATGGTTTAAATCACTCCACAAACTCAAATGCTTCCTCTAGTAACGATGTAAGTAATAGTTTCCTCATACAAGACTCCTCATACAAGACTCCGTTAGTTGTTTTAAATTCATTAAATGGAGGATTAAATAAAGAAAAAAAGCACACACATAGCGTAATACTGTTTTAAAAGTAGATTGGTTGCAAATTTATTGCGCTTACCAGCAAGCAGAATTAAAATGCGCACATAAACTCCAAACGCAGACTTCTCAATATGGGGAGAGAGCGTTACCCTCCAAATCTCCTCATTCAGGTCTTCCAATAACGTAAAGTAGTGAAGATAGTGGAGCCTCCAGCTTACTCCTTGGTTCATTACTGTGTATTTGGAGCACTTTAATGAGTTAAGTTTGTAGTGCGCAGGCACAAGATCGTAAGGATTTCCGTCTGGACGAATATGTATTGAAAAAGGGAAACAGAATCGAACGGGAAACGTAAAGGATTCGTTGGAGGATACGATGGGAAAAGGGCAAAAACTAAAGCCTACGTGGTAACATGTGGAAATGAAACGGAAAAGTCTGGATGGAAAATGACATCCTCGTATTCATAATCTGCCGTACGAACGGACGGAAACTTTACAGAAGGTTTTCAATGCATGCATAGAATCGCTCGTACACTCATACGAGAGACCGGAAACATTTCGCAAAAAAAACAGATCGGCACTAAAACTGAAGTTTTTTTTTGTCTCTCTGAATCGAGCCTTATGTTCCGTGGCTTATATTCTTCAGTGCATAGAGACCTGGTAAAAGGAGGGTGAGGTGTTTAGGGGCTGTCCGAAAGCTTGATGGTCCAAGTACAGTGATAGAGGAGGGGGGCTGGTAACAGGAAAGAACTTCCATGGCTGGTTGCTGATGCTGGGGACAGATGCTGGGTAAAGCCCCTATGCCTGTCTGATGGCACAAGATTGTGAGGGGGGGGGGGGGGGGTGGAGGGTGCAGCTCCCCCCTGTCTGGTAATAAAAGGAAGATAAATACAAGAGCTGCATTTTCTGCAAACAGCCCCCCCTTGTCTCGGCAGCAGGTGGAAACTGGCAGCAGTGAATGCTGGGAATTCTTGAAGGGACAGTTTCACATAAAAATATGCAGAGTTCAGTCACAAGCAGCAGGCACACTCACCCCAGCCCTTGAGGGTACAGCTGCAAATATTTCTTCCTGTTTGGCCCTACCCCTCTCTCCTCTCACTCTCCCATGTGTTCTGCCACCCGAAACAGAAGAAATAGTTTCACGCCTGCCATGCCTGCTATGTGTCTCCTGGCCACCCATTCTGGTCAGGCTTATATATAGACTAAAAGCCCTATATGAGTGTTTTTAATACACATCTGGAGCTTTATCCACCCTCTCATTAATGGTGCAGAACATTGCTAGATGTGTCAGAGGATCATATTGATGGTCACTTGAACTTCAAGGTTACACTTTACCATCCATAGCAATATTCGTTTGGATTGTTGCTTGTGTGTCAGGGATTGCATGCTCCTAGGCTGGTCTTGAAAGACACAGGGTCACTTTCCAAGAGGGTGCAACTCATAGGTGAAACAAACTCAGTGGAAAGAATAGTTCTGCTAGAATTGGAATCAAAGAGTGTAATTGTCTAGGACCTCTAGTAGGCTACTATACAATTTACACTATTATCGGAATTTATTTAACATAAGAATTGGATAGCTTTATGTTTTTTATGCACTTAACTTCTTAAGTTCCCTGGTTAATTGTTTTAATCAGTAGAGAAACCTTTCTTGCTCACTAACAAGATGCCCTTTTCCACTGGAGAGCAAAAGGTATTGTAAGATGCCAGGTGATTAAAGTAGGACTATCGCGAAAAATGGACCAATGATAAAAATCCATATAAATATGTTGGATGGCAGGGGGAGGGGTCACTTATACACTCGGCATCAAGATCCAGCCAGGCTTGTTTTTTTCATTTTGATGTAAGGAAGAGGAAATCAGGGGTGACAGGCTCTGTCACCCCTGACAGACTTAACCTGTCACCCCTGGATTTTATTCCTAAGGGAATAAATCACAAGCTTGACGAAAGTTATATTCAGGTTGGGTGTATAAGTGACCCCTCCTCTCAATAGGATCTCAATATGGATTTTTAATATTATAGAATTTCACGATAGTGCTCCTTTTAAGCAGCCGACACAATCATTTTTGAGAGTGATATTTTAAAGGGGCAGTCATGGCCTAGCGCTAAGGAAGTGGTCTTGTCACAGGAGACTCGCATTTGATTTGTTACTGGCTGGAGGCACCTAACCTCCCCAATTGCTCCTCGAGCATCGTGGTTAGGGCAGCCCAACTCTCCAGGCATGTGTGCACACACTGCTTGTATTTGCATCACTGCATGGATGGGTTGAATGTGGAGGAAAGATTCATATGTGTGCGCATATAAAGGCCATATATGCACACAAAGAAAAATTGTGGAAAATCTTTCCCAACCAAACATAAATATAGATGGCATACGGAGCCCTGAACAACCCTGAACAATTGCTGTAGTATATCACACTTATCTGACACATATTATCAATAATAGAAAATGCACCAACTGTTTGAAGAAATGATGCATTTTCTAGCTTAATGTCATTAGCATCTTTTAGCGCTTTCCCAAAAGCTAAAACGTTTGACTCACAAGTACCCTTAAGACATAATGTATTCACAAAGCCTGCGGTAATAAATTAATGCATGGAAGGCTCAGTGTTTGGCAAATTTGTAGTTATATCAAGTTTTAATAGATGAGATTCATTAAGTGATATCCTTCAGTAACATTGTGCAGAATGGTTTAATTTCTGGGAAAAAATGTAATCAAGCGTTTATGCTATCTAAATACCTAAGGCAGAAGAATCCACAAATGTATTGTGCTTCTCCGGGATATTTAACAAATATGTATGAGCAAAAAGTGCCCCACAACATTCTTGTTGAATGTACTAAATGTAATAAAGTGTTACAAATATGTACAAAATATACAGTATAATCAAACATATAATATATACCTGTATTTCACATAACAGTTATTTTTTTATTTTTTTGTTTTCCAAAGGGAGAATACTGGGTTATCTAGAGAACTAAAATCTATTACTTCTTCCACAGTTCAGTGCACCTTGATTCTAAATTAACTGTCAGTGGCCATTGACTTGGATGTCATTTAAAATATAATTGTCACTTGACAAAGCTTACTAGAGTTATGGAATATTTGGAGGCTGTAATTATGAAATGATTAGTCAAGGGATGACTCATTAATTTCAGTAGGTCTTAACTCTTTAACTGCCAACCAACCTTGAGATTTTGTCACCCTATTTTATTTTGACATATACATGTTCAACTGTGATTTTTTTAGATTTTCTGAGATTTCCAAGGAAAATTATTTATTGATTTTTTTCAGCAGAGTCTAAGCTTTAACATATCTCATATCTCAATATTTTGGGGTGAAATATATGCAGAGAAATAAAAAAGTTTTTTTTTTTTACAATTTGTAGTTTTTTTTTTTTTTTTCAATAAAACCATATTGCATGTAAGAGACCCAGTTCTCCCGGTTAAGACTGTACCACGTATGTATTAGTAGACACACTTTCATGCCCAGGACTCCCCCCAAATAGCGCTTTTTAGGAGATTTTTAGAAGATTAAAAAAAAATATGCAGAACAATACCCAACATTCATAGCTACTTTCAAGGGCAGGGTTTCCAAACACCTCAAAGTAAAGCATGCCCGCAATGCTAATTTTATTTGAAAATTTCAGCTTTGCAGACAAAGTGCGCAAGATACATTTTCTTAAAATATCAATATGCAAACAAGAAAAAACAAGTTAAATATGAAAGTGCAAGGTCCTCCTGAACAGAACAATACTCAACATGCTTAGCTACTTTTAACAGCCAGCCTACTTGAGATGTTGTCACCCTCTATTGACAGGCCATTGTTTTTTTTTTTTATTTGAAAACCAAATTGCATGTGAAAGCCCCATTTCTCCCAATTGCAATGATACCATGTATCGGTAGCTCCTGTTCGGGCCCAGGAGACCCCCCAAACTGAAAAGAGCACTTTATAACATTTACAAATACAATACAACTACTATCCACACTATAAAGCAGTAAATAAAAAAATGACCTTTAATTTTTAAAGGTTAAAACCCTAAAAAAATAGTGTGGGTCACCCCCTCCCAGCATAACCAGCCCGGTCACCAGCTATAGGGGCTTGTAGACCAGGGTGCAGAGGCAAGCCTCGGTTTCCTCCAGCCCTGGAGGCTACAAGATCACACAGTCTTTACAGCCCCCGGGCTTTTTTGCCACCCGGGCTTTGGGGAGGCAGGTAATGAGAGCAGGGGTTGATGACAAGTCCCCAAGCCTTGTGAACTGGTATAAGAGTGTCATGGTTCCTTACCAGTGCAAAAAGGGTTAAATGTAAAAAACACACACAAAAAATATTATATTATTTTACTTTCTAATACTTACCACTTTTTATGCCCGCTGAGTGATGGGACATAAAGGGTTAAAAACCCTTAAAAATCTTCCAAAAAATGGCATGGGGTCACCCCTACCCAGCATGGTCAGCCCGGCACCAGCTATGGGGCCTTGTAGACCAGGGCAGGGAGGCCAACTTCAGTGGCTTCTGGGCCCTAAAGGCTACAAGCCCACATAGCCTTTATGGGCATTGGGCTATTCTCCCCCTCCTGGGCTTTTGGGAGGCTGGTAATGGAGGTTAATGACAAGTCACCTACTAGCCACAGGTGACTTGCAAGACCCCAAGCCTTGTAAACTGGTATAGGGGTATCATGAATCCCTTACCAGTTTACAAAGGGTTAACAGTTAAATAAAAGACACCACACGGAGCCAAAATTTAATGTATTAATTAATCAAAATAATAATAATAATGTATTAAAATTAATAAATAAATATTTTTTTTTACTCACCTCAGATTCTAAGTTCCAATGTCCCACATCGATCCCGATGATGGATGCAGTGATCGGTGGAGAAGGATGGGGAGGCAGGGGATCAGAGTCGCTTACCACATCTAAAGATTGTCGGCCGGGAGTGGGATGATGTAATCTGCCCCACCCCCAAAAAGGCAGTGGCAGCGACAGCGGAAGCAGGGGGAAAGCCTGTTCCGGGCCCTTTCCTGAAGAGCCCCAGGGGCGCGGGACATTGTTGGTCATCTGGGTGAAGAGGTGACTAAGCAGGAGGTGAGTAAATGTCATTTTGTTCATAGCGATGGCGAAAGCAAGGGGGCCCTATTTGGCGCCCTCTGCTGAAACCGGAGATGCCCGAGGGGGGTTTTGGAGGCCCCCCGGGTGCAGAGGAGATCCGGCCAGATCAATTGAGGAATAGATGAGTGGCTTTTTTTCTTATTTTGGCTGCTAGCAGGGGAGAAAGCCAGGCACGTAAAATTTACAGCAGCTACATAAATATTTTACCCAGGACAGCTGCAGGCACCAAAAAAATTTGCCCAAGACAGATGCAAGCGCAGAATTATTTTCCCTACATCCAGTCTAGGCCGTCCCAATATACTTACAACTGGGTGTTCACCCCTAGGGGGCGCTGACTGCAAGATCAAAAGATGTAGCTCCTCCCGGCCCCCTATAAAGTCAGCTGCCCCTCTATCATTCTCCAGTTGTTCATCTTTCAGTCTGGCTGCATAAGATCGTTGGCACTCTCTCTCAGATTTTGGCAGCAGAGCGGGGCCACCTAGCCTGTCGGCCGCTGCGGACTCTATTTCCATGGATCCCTTCTGACCCACTCCTGCCTCCTAGCCTTTGGCTGCTACGGGATCCGTGACGGTAAGGTGAACGCCGGGGTCTGTGGCGTTCGGCAGAGCTTAGGCTCTGGGCCGCAGACCTTATACTAAAAGGTAGCCGGCCACAGGCTTATGGTGAGCCTGAGGGGTAACCACTATGTATATTGTTTTGTATGTATCCCTCCCTGTCCACAAGCTTTATTTTCGTGTACTTTTGCTGTGTTTTAATGTGCTTTCACTGTGCTGGCTCAGTGAGGAGCGGTCTGGCCTCACACTCACCTCCCTGCGCTCCCTCGTCGGCCACCCGGGACGCGTGCCTCTCGGCCGTCCAGTCTGAGCAGCTCTGAAGGGGCGGGCATCTTCTTGTGACATGCTGTGGAGGGGGCAGAGCCCGGCGCCGGCAGGCTGCTGACGCGCTGGTGCCGCACTCCCCGAGGATCCTTCTGGAAGGTTGCTGGCCTGAACACGCTGTCTGCTCTTGCTGATGCCACTTTGCTGCTGCTGCTGGGGATCAAGCTTCTGGCTGCGGACGCTGCGGAATCCCTACTGTCGGTGTCGTGAGTCCCTCTTTTTGCTGTATTGATTTTGCCTTTTTTACTATACCAATAAGAGGGATTGTTCATAAGCTAAGGCCGATAGAGTCTTGTAGCCTTATTGCATTTTTACTACTCTAATCACCATAATGGAGGCATCAGGGGATAGTGAGCTGGGGACCCCATTTGGGCAGGACAGGCTCTGCCCCTTGTGCAGAAGGAATCCTCTGGGCGGATTCGGCACTGTTTGTACCACATGCGCCAGAGGCATTATTTTGGACCATGAGCGGGCGGTCGTCCCTGACCCTAGCCCTGTATTACCATCGGCCTCTCCCGACCCTTCGCTGCTGCATTCAGCCCCCAGCGAAGGGGGAGCCAGCAAGGGGTCTCATACTGACTTTGCGCATAGGCTCGAGAAACAGATCTCGTTGACGGCCCCTAAGAAGGCCTCGAGTAAGAAGCGGCATCTGGAGCCGATTTACTTGGATGATGATAATCTTTTTGATTGCTTAGTTTCTGCGGAGGAAGGTGAGTTGCCAGATGATTCGCGCTCCACGGTGGAATATTCTGCTGGCAATGACAGTATTTTTGGTTCCTCCTCGGACGAGGATTCTTGGCTCCCGGATGATACGGAGAATTTGCTCTCCTCCGTGTTTGATACCCTACACATTGTTCCTCCCAGAGTGGCTAAGAGGAAGCAGGGTGATTTATTTAGTCCTGAGAGGCAAAGGCGGGTCTTCCCGGAGCAGCCTCGCTTTTCTAACATGATCCTTAAGGCATTGGAAGGGCCTAACAAGTTACTGTCGGTCCCTAAGGGCCTGGATAGGGTCCTGGATAGGGCCCTTCCCTGATGAGTTGGTTCGGTTATGGTCTCACCCTCCTGAGGTGGATCCTCCCGTGTCAGGCTTGTCCAACACTACTGTTATGCCGTCACCTGACAATGCTTCCTTACGTGACCCTGCTGACAAGCACATGGACCAGCTGGTCTGCCATGCGTTCACCTTTGCTGGTGCCCTATTTCAGCCTGTGTGCGCTCTGCAATTGTCTCACTCGCCAACAGGAGAAAGGTGAGACACCTTGTGAATAGAGCTAAGGCTCGCAGGCGGGCTGAGGAATATAAGGAACTCAAGGCTTGCTTGGATTTCATTGGCTTTGTTTGTTACTGCCATGGATGATGTGGTCCGGCTTGGTGCCAGGATTTTGGCCTTGCTGGTTGCTCTCCGCTGTTCGCTCTGGCTACGGCAATGGACGGCTGATGCGGCTGCCAAGAAGTCGCTTACGAGTATCCCTTTTGTGGGGAGCAGGCTGTTGGGAGCGCCTGGACCTTTTGGTCAAGAATGGTAGACTCCCTCAGAGAAGGAAGCCTGCTCGGTCATTTCGGAACCCCTCTTTCTATCCTTCCTTTTGAGGAGGAGGAAGTTCTTCATTTCCAGGTGCCCGCAGAGATACCTGGGGCAGAGGTTAGGTAAGGGGAGGTAAGGGCAGCTAAGTCCAAGCCCTCTCAGGCATGAGGGGGCGCCCTCAACCATCCGGGTGGGGGGGGGGGCTTTTGCTGTTTGCTCAGATCTGGAGACATCACGTCTCGGATCTGTGGATTTAGGAGGTAATGTCCTCCGGTTACAAGATAGAGCTGGCAGCCAGGCCACCCACAAGATTCCCCTGTTCAAGGATATCCCGAAACCCGCTAAAGGCTCAAGCTTTGAGAACGGCTGTGTAACAACTCCTGCGGAGAGGTGTGATTTGCCATGTACCCCGGCAGGAACAGGGTCAGGGATTTTACTCCAACCTGTTCACGGTTCCCAAGAAGGACGGAACTTTAAGACTGATCCTGGAGTCAGAGATCGCTTCGGCCTGGCGACTTCAGCCCCCTGTGTGTTCCCCAAAGTGCTGGTGGACATCTTTGGGGACATATTAGCCCCAAAAGCTTGGAGAGAGTTGAATTATGTCCCTCATGGCTTGTGTAAATGACCTATGGACATTAAGGGTGTGAATTGACAAGAAACTGACGATACGATAAGTATTACGATACACGCATGATGATACAATATATCCCGATTCTGTCTTAAAGACGATATTTTTTCTCATTTTTTCTCCATCCATTCCAGACCATCCAGAAGTACTTACAGTTGGGAAGTTCGCCCCTAGGGGGTGCTGACTGCAAGATCAAAAGATGTAGCTCCTCTCGGCCCCTATAAAGGCAGCTGCTCTTCAATCCAGCCCAAGTTCTTTATCTTGCAGTTGACTGCACAAGATCGCTTTCACTCTCTCTCTGATTTTTGCCAGCATAGCGGGGCCACCTAGCCTGTCAGCCGCTGCAGGACCTTATTTCCTTGGGTCTCTTCTGACCCATCCTTGCCTCCCAGCCTTGGCTGATAAAGGGGATCCGTGTACGGTAGGGTGAAACGCCGGGGTCTAGGGCGTTCTGGCAGAGCACATGGCTCTGGGCCGCAGACTTTATTAACAAAAAGTAGTCAGCCGCAGGCATTCTATGGTGAGCCCGCTGGGGAACCACAGATATATGTACTTCATATATGCCCTCTCTTCTACCACATGCTTTATTGGTTCTTTTATGTGTATGTTGTGCTTGGTGCTACTTATGGGGAGCGGTGGAGAGCTCCGCCGCTATAGTACCTACAGCGAGGAGCGGTCCGATGCCGCTCCATCCACCCCTTACCTGCCTCGCTTCCTTGCCAGTTCTCGGTCCGGGGCACGTGCCGCATGCTGGCAGACGCGCCCCACGGGCTCTCACGCCCTGCTGGCTCCTTGCGGGTCAGCGAGGGGGGCCGCGCCTGTGACGCTCCCCCGGCGGACCTTCTAGAAGCGCTTGTGCTCGGCGTGATTTGTTTCGGCCTGAAAGACAACGGCGGGTTTTTCCCAAGCAGCTGCATGTTTCTAACATGATTCTTAAGGTATGGGAAAGGCCCAACAAGCTACAGTCGGTTCCTAAGGGCTTGGATAGATGGTATCCTTTCCCTGCCTAATTGATCCGGTTATGGTCTCACCCTCCTGAGGTGGATCCTCCGGTGTCAGGATTGTCCAACACAACGGTTATGCCATCACCTGACAGGTGATTCAGGAGGTGGTGTCCTCAGGTTACAAGATAGAACTGGCAGCCAGGCCACCCACGAAATTCCTATGTTCAAGGATATCCTAAAACCCACTAAAAGCTCAGGCTTTGAGAGCAGCTGTTCAACACCTCCTGCGGAAAGGTGTGGTTTGCCCTGTGCCCCGGCAGGAACAGGGTCAGGGGTTCTACTCCAACCTGTTCACTGTCCCCAAGAAGGACAGATTGCTGCGGCCGATCTTGGACCTGAAGGGTCTCAACAAATTTGAAAAGGTCAGACATTTCCGCATGGAAACGCTGCAGTCGGTGGTGAGATCGCTTCGGCCCGGAGACTTTATGAACACGGTGGGCATCAGGGACACTTATCTGCACATCCCGATTTTCCAAGGACATCAGAAATTTTTGGGGTTTGCACTTGAGGATCAACATTACCAGTTTGTGGCACTCCCCTTCGGCATATCCTCAGCTCCCCAGGTGTTCATCAAGGTGCTGGCAGGCATCATGGCTATCCTGAGGAGTCAGGGTATCCCTGTGTTACCCTATCTAGACGACCTTCTGATTTCGGCCTGGTCCCTTCAGGAGGCCGAGAGCGACACCCAGACTGTCAACCCTGGAAGCCTTCGGTTGGGTGATCAGCCTTCGGTTGGGTAGTCATTTATCACACCTTCAACAGTGAGATCCTTCCTGGGAATGACGCTAGACACCTGTCAGGTCAAGGTCTTTCTGCCACAGCAGAAAGTTTTGGGACTCCAGACACAAGTGCAGGCCTTGCTGGCTTGTCAACAGCCGTCGGTACGTCTGGGGATGAGATTGGTGGGCCTAATGGTGTCGTGCTTCGAGGCAGTGCCCTTCGCCCAATTCCACATGAGGCCTCTACAGCTGAACCTGCTGACCAGCTGGAATCGGTTGCAGGAATCTCTGGAACAAGGATTTTTGCTGTCCCCACCGGCCAGGCAATCCCTCTTGTGGTGGTTGGACTCTCTGAACCTGCTGGTAGGCAGGTCCTTCCAGACTCCCCAATGGAAGATAGTTACCACGGATGCCAGTCTTACAGGCTGGGGAGGTGTTTGGCAGACCCAGAAGATCCAGGTTTAGTGGGGTTCGAAGGAGAACCGGTTACCCATAAATCTCTTGGAGCTGAGAGCAATTTGGTTGGTTATTCTACGCCTGACTCCCCATTTGAAAGGCCATGCAATCCAGGTCCGCTCGGACAATCAGACAGCTGTGGTCTACATCAACCACCAGAGCGGGACTCAGAGCAAGAGATCCCTCAAGGAGGTAAGCCGGATTCTGACTTGGGCAGAGGAGAATGTTCCCTGCACCTCGGCGGTTTACCCCCCCTGGGGTGGAAAACCAGGAGGCAGACTCCCTGAGCAGGAGTTCCTTGCGTCTGGGGGAATGGTCCCTCAGCAGTGAGACTTTTCAGGCTCTGTGCCTCCGCTGGGGTCAACCAGACGTGGATCTTTTTGCATCCAGACACAATCACAAGCTTCCAAGGTTCGTCTCTCTCTCTCTCAAGAGACCCTCTGGCCATACCAACAGACGCTCTGGCGATCCCTTGGACGGAGTTTAAATTTCTGTATGCATTCCCTCCGTTTCCACTCCTGAGCAGAGTGCTGCGCAAGATAGCCCAGGAGGGGGTACCAGCCATCCTGGTGGCTCCTCGCTGGCCGAGGAGGAGTTGGTTTGCCGACATAAGCCTCGATTCAAAGACACATTCGTCCGGACTTCCGTAGCTGTCTGTGAAAGTTTTGGTGGGTGTTTGTCATTTGTTTGCTTTTTTTCGTTCATTTTTCATTCGTACGAACGTTCGGGAATGCGTTTTCGATGAACGGAAGAAAATCGGAACATTTCCGTTAGTTTGGATCATTTTCCAAACAAAATCGGAAATTTTCAGTTCGTTCAGATAACTTTCGTTGATGGGATGGGTTTCTGTCTGATTCAGAGAGCTGATTTCCGACGGATCACCACCCTATAAATCCGTTTAATTTCCGATGCACTTTCGGGACCTTTGAGGGCTCGGATTGCTATTGTTGAACATGTTTTGCGGCTATGTGGAGGAGTCTGCGCGCCTTTAGCACCAAGGCATTGCATGTATCAGCATGGCCGAGCAATGCATAGCATTGCATACCTGAATCAATACATTTCATGTATGCCTTATAGAAGCATTTTAATGCTGACCTTAATTAGTCCTTAGCATGTAAACATTTATTTTCCCACACATCCATATAATTGCTATATTTTTTTAGACTTATGTCCTTTGTGAATTATATTTGGATTGTTGAACTTGAATCTTTTTTTTTTTTTTAATTGTAGTTTTTATTAGAGGAATGCAGGTTACAGATCAAGTACACAGTATATAAGTATACAAGAAGCATACAGTGCAGTGTAAGCAAGTACAATACAGCAATACAACTCAAGAAGTTATGGGACGGGAAGGCCAAGTCCTGAAGGGTTATCCCAGCCACCCCAGCCACTGAGAGGGGATCCGAAAGGTGCTTGAGGCTAGCATGATAGGGTGATAGACTGTTTCTCCCTAAGCATGTACCCCCGACGAACGGACAGAAGGTGCAGCGCCCTGATGACAGATCATTGACAGCTTACATGTATATTTGTCAGTGAAATTAAATAAAACAGCACTTGAAGTCCGCAAACCCCGCCTCCTCTTCCTTTTTAGTTAATATAAGGCTATAACAAGCCTAAACAACCACATATAAACACAGAAACTAGGGAAAAACACTGAAGGGCAGACAAACTGGAGTCCAACTGACAACAAGGGAGTGGACACAACAGGCACAAGAGGGCAGGAGGGGGAGAGGGTGGGACGAGGGAGGGGGAGAGGAGAGGGAGGGAGGGGGGAAGGAGAGGGCGGCAGCCCCCCATATGAGAGACATGGTCCTCTCTGCCATGGTCAACCGCTACCTCTTCAGGTATTCCAGATATTCCGCTGAGAGGGTAAACCTATCCCATTCACGCCAAATCTCTCTGTGTTTCTCTGAGTTACCCTTTAGCAAGGCCGTGAGCTCCTCCATCCTGCCAATATCCCTGACTCTAGTAAGCCACAGCACCGTGGTTGGAGGGTCAGAAGATTTCCAGCAAGCCGGGATGCAGGTCCGTGCGGCATTCAGGAGTGGGGCGAGCAGAGACTTGCCACGCCTCCGGAGAGAGGTAAGTGCCAGATTGAGGAGGTACGCTGCCGGGTCCTCGCCCAAGTCAATGCCCGTCAGGGTCTGTACTATCTCCCTCACGTTTCCCCAGAACCCAGAGAGCCTCTCACATTCCCAAAATATATGCAGCATTGTGCCCCTGGCTCGTGAGCATCTCCAACAGAGGGGAGACGAGGAAGGGAACATCCTGGATAATCTAGTCGGTACTAAATACCATCGGGTAAGGATCTTGTAGGACGCTTCCTGGTACCTGCTAGACATGGAGGACCTATGGGCCAGCTGAAGCATTGCCTGGTTCTGCTCTTCCGTAAAGTTCCTGTTCAGATCCCTCTCCCAGCCTTCCACAAATAAGGGCGAAAATGAATCTGGCGGGGAGATCACCAGCGAATATGCAAACGCCATAGCCCCCCTGAAATGGCCACTCCCTGAGCAAACCTGTTCAAATGGGGTCAGGGGTCTAGAGGTCTCGAATGACCGGGCTATAGATTTCTGAAAATGTGTAAGCTGAAGGGATTGCCAGAAGCTGAGCACCGGCAGGGAATAGCTTCCCGTCAACCCATCAAGACCCACCCAGCCCGTCCCATCATGTAGGTGCAGGATCCTAAACCGATTCCGCCTCCCCCAGGTCCGGAAAGTACTGTCTGAAGTGCCCGCTGGAAAATCCGGGTGCCCTCATGGGCGAGAGGGATGGGGAGATGCCAGAAATCTGGAACGTCTTGCTCACAACCCTCCGTGTGGGCCCAATGGTGGGGTGCTTGTTTAGTGCCTGGACACGGTCCAGTGGGACCCAGGGCAGTCCTGCCAGGGTTATGGACGAGGCCTCCTGCTCGACGCCCGTCCACTGCTTAAGATGGGAGTGTCTACACCAATCAATCACCCTACTGAGGTGGGTTGCAGTATAGTAAGATTTCCAGTCCGGGAGGCCCAACCCCCCCCCCGGCTCTTGGGGAGAACCAACAAAGAAGCAGCTATCCGGGGAGGCTTACCCATCCATACGAACCTTGCACAGATTCCCATCAATCGTCTAAAGAAGGTGTGGGGGACCTGAATTGGCAGAGCTTGAAAGAGGTACAACACCCGGGGCAAGATGTTCATTTTAACGATGCTCACCCTGCCAAACCCGGAAAAAGCACTTTTGTTCCATCTCCAGAGGTCCCCCTCCACCCCCTCCAGCAACAGCGGGAAGTTCAAGCTGTATAACTTTTGGGGGTTGGCTGGAATTTGGGTACCTAAGTAGGTCACCGCCTCCTTCTCCCATTTAAACGGGAGATTCCCTGCGATCTGACTTAGCCTTTTGGGGGGGATATTGATATCCAGGGCCGAGGATTGTAGTTGGATAGCGCTTGGAAGGTTTTAAGTTCAGCTAGGAGGTTGGGGAGAGTCATTTCGGGTTTGGTGATAAAGAACACAAGATCATCAGCATATGCCGCCACCTTGTGTTCAACCCGCCCAGAGGGGACCCCAGAAAAACCCGGATTTCTCTGTATCATACGCAGGAATGGTTCTAGCGTGAGAATAAAATTAGGGGGGACAGAGGGCATCCCTGACGTGTGCCATTCGCCAGGGAGAATGGCTCCGAAGCCTGTCCATTTACCACGATGGACGCCGAGGGGCACGAGTAAGATGCCATAATCCATCGGGACAGATTATCTCCGAGGCCGATGTGTCTAAGGGTGGCGGAGATAAAATCCCAGCTCACCCTATCAAAAGCTTTTTCGGCGTCCGTCGAGAGAAGCAGCGTGGCCATCCCCCCCTGGCGTGCACGGTGGATCAGGTTGATCACCCTTGTGGTGTTATCTCTGCCCTCCCTTGTGGGTACGAAGCCAACCTGATCCCAGTGTATAATGCGAGGGATGAGTGGGGCAAGCCTGTCAGCTATTATCTTATTGAAGAGCTTAATGTCGCTGTTCAACAAGGAGATGGGTCGATAGCTTCCACATTAAGTTGGGTCTTTACCCGCCTTTGGGATGACTGTTATGTTCGCTCGAAGGGTGTCTCTGGGGGGGGGGAGCTCCATCTCTTAGCGACCCGAAGGAAGCGATAAATTGAGGGCCTAGGCTCGCAGAGAACTCCTTGTAGTATTCCAAACCAAAGCCATCCGGACCCGGGGCCCTCCCTGGCTTGGTACTTTTAGTTTAATCTGTTTTTATTGCAGAAGATTGGATAAAAGAAGGAACATAGACACGCGCAGGTGTCATACAACAATAGCATAACAAGCATAACAAAAAGAGGGAACAAGGGAAAACAACATTGTATCTTCCAAATAAATATGACATCATCTCCAATTCTTGTCACAGCGTTTCATTTATGTCTGTGTAGATGATCACTGCCAGTGCGCTGTTTCTGTTTGTCAAAGGGGATGTAACTAAGGAGAGCAGAAATCAGAACGCAAGACAGAATAGAGAGAGACTACCCATAAAGATGGGAGAGAGAAGGGTGATGAAGAGGGGAGAAGAGAAGTTAGAGGGGAAGTGGGGAAGGTAAGAGGGAGGGAGGGAAGAAGGGGAGGGGGAGAGGAAGAAAGGGAGTGTCCTCTGCTGGACCAATACAAAATTTCTGTTTTGCCTCCACGGTCCAGCCTTGTGATTGCCAAAATTTGGTCGAGTGGTTGCCTCTACTGTCGGGGTCACTGGATTATTGTCTGAAAACGGTCTGAGTCTCGAAGATCAATCCAGCAAGCCCAAGTCGTGGCATACTTCTCTGACAGGCCCTTATCGCTAAGGATGAGCTCTTCCATACGTCTAATACGTTCTAGCTCCACGACCCATTCTGCTAGGGGGGGGGCTTCACGGGTCTTCCAGTGTCTGGGTATTACGGCCCGCGCCGCCGTTAGGAAGTGCCTGAGCAATCCTTTTTTGTATTGCGATATAGAGTCCTCCACTAAGGAGAGGAGGGTTAATTGGGGTGAGTTGTTCACCATGATGCCCGTCGCCTCTGCGTATATGCCAAGGACCCCGTCCCAGAAGGAGGTGATGGCTGGGCACCCCCACCAGATATGGGTCATGGTCCCCTCTTCTGTCAGGCACCGCCAGCAACTGCTTGAAGCTTGAGGTGCGTACTTATTGATGTCGGACGGGCATCTATACCATCTTGATATGATGACAAAAACGTGATGTGGGTGACTAGCAACCCACTAATGGAGACGACCCTCCCAAATTGTGAGAAATCCTGGGGACAAAAGAAAAAAAAAAAAAAAAATATAAAAAAAAAAAAAAAAAAAAAAAGGAAGGTTAGGTCAATGGGCTACTGATGAAAGGGAGTTCCCTGCACATCAGAAGCACACTTGCAGCAATTGGAGGCTGGTGCGGGGAGCGGGCCCCAATACTAAAACTAATACACTGGTTTGGGGTGGGGATTAACTGGGCTTCCCCTAGTTAGGTTTCCTTGAAAACCCAGGGCTCCACATCCTATGACCTCGCCCATGGAATTGATAAGATATTATATTAAAAACAAGTTCATTTTATTAGTACATATACATATAAAAACACAATGGTTGATAACCACATCACAACTACTTGTATACAAGATAATGCCTGTTTTTTCAACTGGATAGCCAGGCAACCAGTATAACAATTTTACAAGATATTCCAACACAAATGTAAAAAATGTTGCTTGCGTGTCTCAAAAGGGGGCAAACTAGTTTCGCCTGTCTGTAGGCTTCGTCAGTGCCCTTAACATCAATCCTATAAAGACATATATGTATATCATAGTATCAAAGTAACCATTCAAAGATTTTTTCAAAAAACATGCTTCATTTGATATCTCATTATACATTAGTATGCATGAATTCATACCTCTATTGATTGAGATGGTAGATGCAACTGGGGCCAGCTCATGTTTACTATGGTGTAGCCAGTTCAATTGTATTAGGGCTGTTATAAAGCCCAGGTGTGTGGATCATAGTAAAGCCCATAGTGCATTCCAAAAGCCCATAAGGGTTGATAACACCTGCATTGATAGGAACAGATTGCCTCATGAGTGTCTCTATCAGTTATATAGCCGGTAAATTCGGTCAGGATAAAGTGTTTATAAAGGTGATGAAAGTAAAATAGCAGATGCCCTTACCTTGTATACTCAATGAGGCGTGGGGAGAGGCACACCCAGTGCCTGTTACCTCCTGTCCTAGAAGCAGCAGCGCCGTGTAGAGCGTGCTGATACACTGGCCACAGTTAAATAATGGCCAGTGTGTGATGTCAAACACACTCAGCTGAGTGTTAGCTCCGTCCCTCCCCCCCCTCCCCTCCCCTCCCCTCCCGGGGTCTGCTGGGGGTTGCTAGGGGGGACGGGAGCCCAGCACGGGGCCTCAATTTATGCCCGACGCATCACACTGACCCCTTTGAAATTGTAAAAGATTTACAATTATTCATGAGGAAAATACTTTGTAAACATCATTTTAGTAAACACAAACAAGGGGAGGGTCTAACACCCACAATGACTGCCCTTTCGGAATCAGTTTTAGAACAAGAAATGATGGAACTGGGCTTGGAGGCCACAGGCACCACACCTATGACCACAAGGAAAGAGGTTACTTTTAGAAAACCGTCTACTTTTTTTCCCCCACTCATGTCAAATGCACATGCAATGACTTTTGTGGATCTGGTCACAGCAGATCTTGAGAAATTACCGAGACAGAAGACTCATAACATGTCCGAGGAAGCAAGACAGGCAATGAGGCAATTGGAGAATGATCCAGACCTCATCATTAAACCCTCGGATAAGGGGGGAAACATAGTGATCATGGATAGAGCACAGTATGAACACATGTGCTTGAAAATCTTAAACAATACAGAGTGGTATGCCAGGGCCCCCATGTCCAGGCTCGCACAGGACTCCGGGGCCTACCACACTCTAATCCACCAGGCGGTGGAGGGGGGGGGTGATCGACGTGGCGACTGGCTCTTTCCTTGAGGTCCCATTTCCGGTCACACCCACGTTTTACGCCCTGTCGAAGGTGCATAAGTCCACCACAGCACCTCCAGGCAGACCGATAGTGTCCGGCATGGGGTCCCTCACTGATCGGGCCAGTCGCTACGTCGACTATCATCTCCAGCCACTGGTCCACCAATTACCTTCGTATCTTAAAGATACGGGACACCTCCTTCGAGTCCTGGATGGTATGAGTGTGGCCCCGGGGTCGTTTCTGGTGGGCCTGGACGTGGAGGCCCTATATTCAAGCATACCACACCAACTGGGCCTCATGAATGTCCGCCGTTTCCTGAACGAATTACCCATTGAGACTCACGAACACAATCGGTTCCTGCTGCAATTATTACAATTCGTCCTCACCCACAACCTCTTTCTCTTTAATAACACCTTATACCACCAGATACAGGGGACGGCGATGGGGACCACCTGTGCCCCATCGTACGCTAACCTGTATCTGGGGGGCTGGGAGAGGGGGTTGTGGGCTGAGGACGAATTAGCGATGTACCTGTGCCACGTGGCCACGTGGCACAGGTACATCGATGATATCCTATTCATTTGGACAGGCACACAGAGAGACTTGCAGGCATTTGTGGGGGAACTGAATAAGAACGACATGAACTTGAAATTCACTGTAGAGTTTAGCCAGGAAGCAATTAACTTCCTGGACCTATCAGTGAGGCTAAGCCGTGAAGGAGTGGTCACTACGAAATTTTATC